>CM018049.1:0-1345000 GCA_008638375.1 Nyssa sinensis
TTTGGCATAAACCAAACACGATGGGACGTGTTGAAAATAAAAAGTATGACAGAAAGATTTAGCACACAATAATTAAAAAGCAAGGCGAGAATACGAAGGGATGTTTAAAACAAATAAGACAGCATCTAAAACTTTGACAAATAATGCCAAAAAATGCCAAACAAGGCATAAGAAGGGAAAAGGGAAAAATAAAGCCAAAAGGTGGCCAAAAAGATTTGAACCCTAGACCAAAATGGGGAGACATGAAAGCCAAAAAAGAATACCATTTGGGTTGTAAGCACTTTGTGATATATATTCCACCAAATATATATATATATATATGATGTTAATAAGCAGATATATATATATATATATATATATATTTATCTATAGATATGTATAACATATGTTTTGGATATATAAGCCGTAAGTGTGTGAGGTGTATGTGTGTAAGCAAAGAGTGTGTGTGAATTTATGAGTGGAGGATATGGGTGGCCATTGTGGGCCACCTACATCTTATAGATAAGCAAGAAGGGAGGCTACAGTGCAGCTGCCACCCCAAACAGAAACAGTAGCAGACTGAAAGTGCAGATGTGTAGAGAGAGAGTGAGATAAAGAGAGAAGAAGAAGAAGAAGAAGAAGAAGAAGAGAAGAAAGGAAGCAAAAGAAGAAGGAATTCAGACAAGTAGGAACTGTTTGAAGATTCAGTGGCTGGGGCTAGAAAAGAAGACGTCACGTTGGAAGGTAAAAACAAAGACAACTTTCATTTGTTTCTCTCTCTAGAAACCATTCAAAAAACATAGTTTTTAATAGATTTTAATAGCATGCATGTATTTTATATTGATGAGGGATAAAAATTAAGAGAAAAATGTTAAAGTTTGAGGCTTAGAAACCCTAGAACTAGTAAAACCCAAAATGGTGAAAAATGAAGTTTTTGTGTAAACGTGACTTAAGCTTGAAACCGCTTACATGGTTCAAAAGAGCATTAAAAATAGATCATGCTGCAACTTAAATGGATTAAAATGGTCAAGAGAGACCAAGGAGAAAAGCCTAGTTACAAGTTCAGCATAGCTGTTGCAGGTGATCAAATTGTGATCAATTTGTGGGGCTTAAGCAACGGGAATGTGTTCCCTAGGAATTCATAAACTTGTAGGAAGAAATCGGGGCAAAAAAAGTGGCTAAAAAACCATGAAATAAGAAAGAACAGAGTCGTCGAAAAGACGAGCCCTCGCCGGAGCCCGACTGTGATGCTCTATTTCAAGTATGGAGAAGGTTCAAATCAAAAAATGAAAACCATAAAAGGAATTTGCATGAAATGTAACTTCAAACCCCATTGAGAATACACTAAAGTTCCACTAGCAACGGTCGCCATCGTCGGAGAAGACACTGGAAACCTCGCCAGAAAAGAAGCACAGTGTTGGGTCTAGTTTAGGTTGGGCCCCGACCAAATTAGAAGGGATTTTAAAATGGTTTATCAAACTACGTCATTTTGATTCAATGAATTTAAAAATAAAATAAAATGTTAGGGTTAACATTAGCATGACATCAGTGTGGTGCATTGAACTGGATGAATCGGTTGGTTTTTCACTTTTAGGGGCCAGTTCACTTAAAATCTAAGTGAACCAAGTGGTTTTATTCAAATGGTTTTTAGAAATTACATTTCAGCCCCAATTAGTTTTTGAAACTATAATTGGACCCCCAGAACCTTTGGTTAATTATAAAATGACCCCCAACCATTTTGATTAATTATGAAATGGCCCAGCAATTAATAAAATTTTAATTTTAATTTCTTTTAATTATATAAAAAATTATCAAAATGCCCTTAGACAAAAAATAGGCCAATTGAAGGCCAATTAAAATAAAAGAATAGTGCAACCTAATATTTTTGGGCATTCGGGACTCAATGGCAGAGTTTGATTTGTGAAATTAAATCCTGAAAAATACGAACTGGCAAACTAGAGTAATTTTAAATATGTCCCAATGATCAGTTAAGTGATCAACAAGACTCCGATGACTATAAAAATACGTACCTTAACATTTTAGGACAATCCGGACCCAATGACGGGATTCGTTTTGTGAAACAAAGTCTCCAAAGTATAGATACGTGAAATGCCAAATTACCATTATAACTTTAGTAATCCAAAAGTCAATCAAATATCGAAGGTGACATATTCTGACTTTATTGGGCATTCTAGAATCTGTTTTAGCAAACAAAATACCGAGAAACATTACGTGTGAAAGTGTAAAATTATAAAAATGCCCCTAAGCTTAATGTAAGTTACATAAATGCAAATTAATATCCGAAAAAGCTTAAATTAATTATATTCAATATTTTGGACTTGATGGTAACGTTCCTTTGGGGAAAACAAGACTACATAACAACTGAAAAATGATGAATACATCCTTAGGATGTAATGAACTTAGTAGAAGTATAAAAAAGAAATTTATAAGTCCATGTAAATGTTATAAGGTTCAAAGAAACTCAAATTGGAGTCTAAATACGTATATCATATACGAAAAAATATGGAATGTTAACAAGGGTAAATTGCTATCATGCCCTTGAATGGCCAAATAAGTTATATGGCACCAAGGAACCCTAAAAGGGAATTTAAAGACCCTTAATTGAATAGACTAAGTTTAAAAGAACTTAAAACACTAAATAACAAAGTTTAAGATTAGAATGAATGTTGATTCATTATGCTATGTATTTTTGATTTGTGATTATAGGATCACCCAAATGATGGAAAATGGAAAGAGAGTTATAAGATAGCTATTATGGTAACCACATGGGAATGCAATGCTAAGAACCCAATGTAAGTAAATTCGAACTCTAATAGATGGTAATTCCTAGTCATGTCACAGTTTTATTTCCTCGAGGCTGCCAATTTGTATTTCATATATACATGACATTGTTGATTTCCATAATTTGATGCCTGTTCTATTTTGTGAACTTGATGAGAATTTGATTGTCAATATCCTAATGTGATTACTTGTTCATGTCTATACATTGCTTGGATATTGGAAAATTGCTATGCTACTCACTGTTGAGAATTTGTTATTCCACAAATATATACATCGTCTGTGGAATTCTGATGATCGTGATATTATTATAAGTGCCTGGAGTTGTGATTTGTTACAACGTCCATCTAATTCACGGATGCTTGTGGACCTACGGGTCACTGTTTGGGAATGAGCCCAACACCTAGTCCCTGGTGGACATGATAAATGTACAGAGCTCCAGTGTTATCTAGTTACCCAATAGTGGGGTGGACTTGGATGAGCGCTTTTGAGAGTATGTCGGGCCCTATATGTGACAACATCTGTTTTGTTAGTATCTCATATCATTTATTGATATTCTGATTACGCAGCCATAGATTATTGATATACTTTATAAGCCTATCATTGGATGATGTACTCTTTGATGACAGATACGCCATGTAAGCCTGTCCTTGGATTATCTATTGACATACTATTTGATTGATGATATGCTTGCTTGCCTATTTTTGGACTTGAATTGTTATCCTGTTATTACAGCAACTATTTATAGTACAAGCCGATCCTTATTATTGATTTGTTATTATACCTTGGGATGTGCCTTTGGGACCTACGAGTCATTTTATGGATTCACATACTTAGTAACTAGCTACTGTGATGTTCTATCCTTCGCATGCTATTGTGATATTATCCTTGCTTGCTATTGTCATTTGTGTAACACCCCAGACTTAATTATTAAATTATGTAATGAAAAACTCTTCTTGAAATCTGATCTGGCATTTAACTGTTTAAATTCAACTGTTTAATACTGATCAAACCCATGTTAGCAAATGTTAAAAATTCTGAGAAACTGATTACTGTCACTGAACCCTTAGACACTGAAGCTAACCTAACTAGGAGTTGACTGAAGGAAACCGCGTCAAAAATTAAGCTACAGATTGAAAGTTAGGAAGAAAACAGTGAAACTGCATTAATGCGCAGCCAAACAGGGCCTAAGCCCTAAATAGGGGAAAAAGACCAAAAATGTGGACAAGGGGATTTGATCCCTTGACCAAACTAGGCAAAATTTAGTTTACCAAAAATTTACCAACTAAGCTAAGAGCACCTTTGTGCATATATATGCAAAGATATATATTTAATTAGTAATCAGATTTGACCTCTCCCCAAAGTGACCAATGGACATGCATGCAACACCTCAGCATGCATCACCCTAAGCCCTAGCCATCATGCCTATTCCACCATGATTACATCTCCTCCCAACCAAATTGCATGCAAACCCATCATGCACTTGGGGGAGATGAAACATCAAGAAAAGAAATCTGATTTTTGATATACAATCTCCATGAGACCAGATCTGTATTGAGAGTAGTCTACTGTTTTAGAGAGAGTGTGGGTTAGAGAGAAAGGGAGAGAATCTAGAGAGAGAAAGTGAGACCTTGTGTGTGCATTGGTGATCTATTGAAGAAGCAATAGAAGGGAGCTAAGGTCTGGGACTGCACGGAGGGATCAAAGCAACCTGTTGGAGTTTCTGTTTGAACCTAAACCAGTGAGGAGACCACTGTTTGAAGGTAAGTCATCCAAAAACCTTGAACTTCTCTTTGGAAATTTCAGCTACTGTTTTGATGTTTTTAGGATTTTTAACGCATGTATCATGTTTAAACCATAAAATCTGGATTGAATGCTCACATATGAACCATCAGAACTGCCCCAAACCATGGAAACAGTGAAACCCGCCATTAGAGGACCTTGACTGAATGGGTCTAGTTCAACCTGCTCCGAACTTGTTTTAGTTACTTGGGACGTAAAATAGACCTTCCTAGGATCACAAAAACCCTAGACCGCGACCTTAATACCTAGGTTTAAGCCCTCAAAATCGACATTATCCTTTTCGGCCCAAAAATCAACTCGCAACGTTTGACCACTAAATCGAGATTGAACGATGGGGAATTGAAGCCCATGTTAAGAGGGTCACGGAGGACCAAACCCCGTGCAAAATGGTCAAGAAACCAGGCCGTATGGACCGACTGTAACTCCCACGATAATCGGCTAGAACAGTCCCCCGTCATTGAGTTTGATGCTTGAAACCGATGCCAAACGAATGGTCTTACACCCAGGAGTCTTTTAGAACAAAAACCAGTGAAAATCGATGCATAAAACCCCACGAAATTGGAAGAGAAATTTCTGAAATTTCTAGGGCAACAGTGGCCCTAGACGGGTGAAGACGATGAACAGTAACCGGGTCATGGATCGGGTTTGCGGGTCGGGCTCCGACCCGACCGAGAAACGGATAAAACCCATAAATCAAAACTGCATCGTTCTGTTAACTGATTTTAAATTTTTGAATTTTAGGGCTGACGTCAGCCTGACGTCAGCACATTACCCTGAACCGGTCAAGACCGGATTGAACCGGTCCGGTTCACTTGCTTAAGGGCTGAACCCTTTGGTTCAGTTCAAACTTTTGGAAAATTGCAAACCAACCCCCAACAGTTCCGAAATATTACACTGTGGCCCAGATTCTGATATTTTATTTCATTTATACCCCTGATAATTTAATAAATAATAAATTTATTTATTTAATTAATTTATTAATTAAATAAAAATGACCAAATTACCCCTAGGTCATAAATAGGTCAAATAAAGTCCAAATAAGTCAAATGAATAGTGTATTTTCACTATTTCAACCATTCCGGACTCAATGGTGGAGTCCGATTTGAGAAATTAAGTCCCGAAAAATACAAACACGTAGGAGTAAATGACCATACTACCCCTGATGATACTCGAACCCAAATACAACTAAAAGATAGTCTATTTTGACTATGTCAGACATTCCGGACTCAACGGTGAGGTCCGTATTAGCAAATAAAGTACCGAAAAATACAACACACGAAATTACCAAATTGCCCCTGACACTGTTTAGAACCCAAACAAAGTCCGATTGAGACGAAACTGGAAACAATAGAAACCCCGACACGTAGGGGACTATACACATGATTGGATGACGAATCGGAGTCGAAACTTCACAACTGTGAAATGACCGAAATACCCCTAACCCTGTATCAAGCTAGATAACATCCGAATGAACTAAGAACTAACCCAATGAAAGCTTAAATAATTTCATGACCGGACTGTCTAGAAGTAGTACACATCCTGACTTCTTGGATCATGCTATAGGGTAAAAACTCAAACCGGTCATGGAAGGGAAAAACAAGAAATTTACCATTATGTCTAAAGCCGAAAGACTAGCTGACAAGAAGCAACAGGAGTTCATGCAACAACTCTTATGGCAACAAAAGATTATCGAACGGAACATAAGGATAGCCAAAACGACTGAGGTAGTCTCCGTTCGACCGTTTATATACAAGATGCGTACTAAGGAAATGGTCGCGGAGGCCAAACTAAAGAAACAGGAAGACACGGAAACCCTGAAAGAGTGGGTGCTGATGAGTGCGCAAAAGTGCACTCTAAATATCCTATTATCGGAGTAAATTGCTAGAAAGTAAATAGGAATATTGAGATATATTTGATATTATTTATTTAATTTCTATTTACATTGAGATATATTTTAGCGATATTTTATAAGATTTTAAGTCTCAAATAGTGCATTATTTGTTGGCGAGTGCTAGTTTGCAATTGCGCTTTACATTTAATAGTTTTAGAATAATTTTTGGCTTTTTGGCAGATTCGACCATTGAGTTTCAATCGAGATTTGGATGGCGTTAGAGTTTCAGAATGAGAAAGTGATCTTCATGAAATATTTAGAGGACGTCTTGAGCTTTTCAAAAAGGTCTGGTTTGCAAAAATCGGAGTTCGTTTGGGCCTCCAAACATTATTTCAAAGACAGGCCTGGAAAGCTGTTATGAACCTCTCCGTCCAGCCAACTTGAAGAGGCCATAACTCGAGCTTTTGAAGCTCAAATCAGATGGTTCTTGAGCCTAAAATTATCTACTCATCTGGGGCTACAACTTTCGTGAAGGGTCCGAGTCGAGATTCAGTTGTTATCTGGTAGAAAATGGAGCGTAAAGTTGGCGATTGTTAGCTGCGCGCGAGAATAAGAAAAGCAGAGCAAAGAAAAGAAAGAAAAAAAAAAGGAAAGTTTGAAAATTCAAAGCAAGGCTGCAGTCTCTGATTATATTTTGTGTGGGCCCGGTGCTTGGAGATTTGACCAAAAGAAATGAAGGCAATTGAAGTTGAGGTGGGGCCCGCGCTAAAAACAGAAAGAAAAAAGAAGAGTTCTGAACAATCCGTGCGGCTTGGTCTTTGTGGCTCGCTGAGGTGATTTGCTTGATGGGGCCTGCTGGTTGAAGCAAGAGAAAAATATAAAAGAAATGGCTGCTGGTTTGGTTTGATGTGAGGCAATGTGGGCCTGAGGCGCGGCTTGGGCAATTGAGAAATGAGGCTTGAGGCGCGGCAAAGCAAGCCCAGGTGCGGAAGCCAAGGGCTTTAGGGCGCAGGAAAATTGGAAAAGGGGGAGGAGAAAAAAAAATAGAGTTCGACGGCTGTGGCAGTAAACAAAAGGGGGAAGCTGCGACTGTGGGATATACAGAAAATACAGAAGCAGTTCTAGCGCAGGGAAGAAGCCGCAGATACTCCATGGCAGATTATTTTTCCGTGAGATCTGTGTTATCCATTCTGTACATGGGTAACTAAATTTTCAAGTGGGGTTAGGGATTACTTTGCACCATAGATGGTTATTTTAATTTATTTTGATTCCTGTACATGGTTTTAATTTGTTAAATTCTTCGTTGATCATTCTAAATTTATTGTTAGATTTTATTGTCTGAATAATTAAAGGTTTTAGTCCGTTTATAGATTCAGTCATGCTTTTTCTATTGAGTGGATTAATGTTTTGATTATTTTTGGAACAATTGAATATTTATATTGATTCAATTCTTTGCTGCGATATTGCTCGTTCGGTATATTGTCGTCGTTGAGTTTTTTCAATGTGAATATTAATTTGAGAGATTTAAAGATGATGAATGATTTTTCGAAGGGTTATTTTCAGTCTAATTTTAATGCATAATTTTAAATCTTCCGATTGAGATTTTTAGAATTTAATTTCTCAATTGAGTTATCTGTGAATTAAAAATAATTGAAATACCATATATGTGCAAGGGATTCCCGACACTCCACTGTTCGTTAATTTTGGATATTTTCTTCCATTAGTCAATTTGTTTAATTCTTAATTTTCATTCACAGATCATTTTTATATATTTTTATTTTCTCGTTAACTGTTTAATACTTTCTGTAGTTTCAAAAATTCTATTTATTATTCTTTTAATTTAGTCTCCCTGTGGAATCGACACCCCAAAGCTACACTACAACTACCGCGTTATTCTTTGGGCGTAATCGGGTGCAAAGGTGAATTTCAATTATCATAAAAACACATAGACAGCGAGATAGTCTAACTCAGGTTGAATTTTGAATTAAAATAAACCAAGTTAAGATTCATGTGAGATTTACGAAATGTTCATAAATTTTCTAGGATAAAGAAGGATAAGAAGAAGAGAAAGGCTTCTCAGTTAAATCCCGTTACCGCACAAGGTGAGTAACCTAGACTCCTGAATTGGTGTATAAGTACACCGTCTAGTTATTGTATTTTTATTACTGTACTGTACTGTTCCTACTGATATACTGTCTTCCATGCTTTTACTCAATGCATGACTATATTTTACCCTGTCCGATTTCACTGTTCCGTATTGAAATGAAATTATCCTTGTTTTTACTAAAAGAACTACTGACTCATGGTACCAAATTCAGTCTTGAACTCTGTATGAGCATATTGCACTATTTAAAGTGTGCATACTGTACTGTTAACCTGTTATACTGTTCTGCTCTGCTCATTATTGAACTGTTCTGTTGCTATGATGTTTTGACTGTATTCTTGTTTTAAATATTGTTCAAATATACGGATTTAACTATATCCTCTAAAATGTCTGATCCGACCACCTGTTTTATAAACAACAATGGTTTGAAACCCATGACAGGGGACCCGTGTTACTCACTGGGCTTTTTAAAGCTCACCCCTTCCCTAACATTTTTCAGGTGATGGACCTAGCGACCGAGATTAGCGGGTTGGAGACCCGAAGCACTATTTTGAAGAATCCATGAATTAGCCATTTTTGTACCTAACTCCATTTTTGAATGTGATGTACTGAAACCTAAGACTAGTATCTTTTGTAGGACAATGATGTAATAGTTAACCATGGATGTATTAATGGCTCTGCCAAGGTGTTATGCATTCCCTTAGTTCCGCTGCAACTTATATTAATTGAATGCATTGTACTTGGATGTTACTGATGAATGGCCTGTGGTTAGGATTACCGTCGGCATTTTGATTTCAAAAAAAAACCCGATGGGTGCCTAACTGGCCGGTTGCATGCCCCTAATCCGCACAGGGTGGGTAAGGGGGATGTGACAATTTGTCTTTCTTTTGAACTAACCTTGACCCATGGGACAACAAAGGAATTTATTTACTGAGCTAAGTTAGCTCACTCCATATTTATAACTATTTTTGAGGTAGCTCTATAGGGAACGAAACAAAATGAGGCGACTAGTGGAGCTAGTGGCGTGCTTGTGAGCAATATTGATAAAATGAACTCCAAGTCATAATTTGAACATGTACTCTATAAGGCAGATCTAAATAATATGGTTTTGTAATATTGTATCATTGGTCATGATGTTAAACTTGAATAGAGAATAATGATGATCAAAATGGCACTTGGAGATATTTGATTGATGGTTGTTGGAGTTCGGTTTGTGATTAGTTGAATTGCATTGGTGTAGCTTCCGCATTAAATGATTCAATGATTTATGATTTATTGGTATGAAGAAAAAACATAAAAAAAACATTTATCATTCTTTGCAATTCATTTGATTCTGTACGGCCTGTCCAAGTGGTAGTATCGGCCGTTGCCCTTAATCTGCGTAGGGTGGGTTTCGGGTCACGACAAAGTGGTATCAAAGCCAAGGTTAATGGTCTTTGGGGAAGACCAAATCATGATTGAAGTTGATGTTTCTTGGGTGATTAGGATGATCAGATGATCAATAATTCTTGGGAGGCAATAGTAGGCTTATGAGCGAAGTTGATGATCTCGAGAATTCGAGGACGACATTAGAGCTATAAGTTAATGATTTATTGGGAGAGATCACACCAGAATTGGATTTGTAGACTATTGGGTGATTTAGATGATTAAATGATTGGTGATTCTTGGAGATAATAGTTTGTTTAGGTACTAAGGTTAATAGTCTTTGGGAAAGACTATGTTATGACTGAATTTGATGATTCTATGGCGATTGAAATGATCAAATGCACAGTGATTTTTGGGAGATAGTAATATGCTTAAGGGTAAGGGTTAAGGATTCTTGGGAAGCATATCTAAGCTATGAGTTAATCAGTGAATTAGGGGAAACCATCATTTAAACAAAGGCAACTGTTAATGCTCTTTTAGAAGATATAGGGTGACATAGAGTTAGGATTGTGAAATCTTGGGAAGTCAATGATCTGACAACAAATCTATATGAGAGATAGTCTGAGGAAGAATTAATGGATAGTGACATGAGGAGTTTGAAACTTCAGATGGATCGATGATATGTTAGAAACGTAAGGATTCTTGAATGCGTCATAGATAGACCCTGACATGGTAAAGACAAATAAAGCCTCAGGAGATAATTATTGAATAAGCGAGACTGTCAAAGTGAACATTATGAAATGTAATGATTCTAAAAGGAGGCTGGCGCATGATAAAGATCATTGGGGAAAATTCAATAGATCTTCTCTATCTAGGTGACGATATGACATAACTATGGGCGGTACTTTATTGAGTTACTTGAATTCATTCCAAAAGGTAAATGATTAATGACTCTGAATGACCTTTGAGGATCAATGTGATTTGACAATCGAAGAGACTAGGATTTGTGAGATGATGTCTAAAAGAAAACCTGGTGAGGACAACGACTATGATACGATGATATATAATTCCTTGAGATACTACGAGAACAATTGTGATTAAGGTAGGAAGTAAGAACAAGTAAATATATGACACTAAGGAAGGTTGAGAACCTCCATGGTGGGAAAAACTTGACATAATCTTAGTAAACGTTGAATGTCAAATGTGACGATAAAATGATGGGATGACAAATTGATTTAAACAATACTGAAATATGATATGAAGTCCAAAATGGACAAGATTGTGAATAGAAATACTTGCAAATGAATAAGGGCTAGTATGATATTAAATCTTTGGTTACAGATGAGACTAATCATCTCACTGTGTGACTTTGAAGTCATAGAATGTACAGGGAACTCCCTATAAGGTTGAATAAGTTATCTGAGAGAACAAATTGTAAAAAAAAGATAAATTTGAATAACGACTGGGGAGAAAAACGTAACATATGATGAAAAATCGAATATGATGGGTATGAAAAATTGGACACTGAATAACCTTTTGAGCAAAGGTAAGGGAAACCAAAATCATGGCTATAAATTCAGAAGTTATAAGACTTGGAAAGTTGAACTGTATAAACTGTTCAAAAATGATGTGGAAGGTTCAAAGCTGAACCAAATATGATATCACAGTTAAGGATACTTTCAAAAGTAGATTGTCATATGAAGAATTGATGACTTGGGTAAGAGACTACCCTAAGAAATTTTAGTAAGTCTATCAAGACTTAAAGAAAAGATAAATTGAGTATAATTGCTATATTTTAATTTATAAAGAATTGAGAAATCAAAATTATGAAAGGCTCAATCGTGAACGAAAAATAAAAAAGTAATTGTACCTATTGATAATTTGAAAGAAATGGAGGAACCGATTTCCTCAACTGAACTAATTCATAAAAAGATGAATGCATACGAATTCGAAAACAGAGGCAGGTATGCCAATGAAATAGTACAAGATAGAACAAAAGAAGATTGATAAATCTTCAACTTGAGTAACTCTTAGAAACGGACACGTGATTGAGAATTATGAATGAATATTATGAATAAATCTAAAGTTACCCTTCCATAAGGAAATGTTGTGATACAAAGGGCACTTGAGTGAACCATCCTTATATGAACCAAAGGGTGTTCATGAACATAAAAAAGAAATATGACACTAAAAATACAAAAGGGAAATTCAATGTTTGTGATAATTGAATTAAGTCTAATGGACAAAAAGAGACTTAAACGAGTAAAGTTACAAATCACGCAATCGAACACATATAATGAATCCAAGGCGGGATTCATGACACAAAAAAAAATGAGAAAGAGCAGGGGAATTGAAAGGAAAGTAACCAGAAAGGAAAAAAGTTGTGTATAAGCTTCAAACAGGTGAAACTCTGATATTTTCCTCCTTGATCATTATTCTGAGCCTCCATATGAAAGCAAGTAGAATAGTGTAAATCAATCAAAGACTTTATCCTTAGCAAAGACTAAAGTACTTGAATAAGAAATCCAAGACAGTTTAAACAATAGAAGTGGTGTAGTCTAGTTACACCGTTGACTTTCTATGACCACTACTAAAGCAACTGATCGAAAAGAAAAGATCAAGGTGCTAGATACCATTACTTGGCACATGATGCACCATACGACACCAACAGAAGTTGGGAAACCATGAATGGTAAAGTAATCACGAACTTAGTGCCAAACAAAACTAATGTAATGATTGGACATGGAACTAGTCATAATATAGATGACAATGGAAAATAGTCAAATAACTCAAAAGATGACTCAGAATGAGTAATAAAAGTATAATAGACCCATGACTACAAGTCCGTGAACTAAAGAAATAAGCTCTGAAATCCTAATAATAGAATTTGGAAACATTGAGTGTAAAGTCTCGAAAAAGTTAAAAGTCAAATCTGTGACTTTCAAGATCACTATTAAACTAAACAGAAAGGAGTATGAAAGAATTGTGGACCTTGTGTGAGGAACCTTCTTGTTTGAAGAGATGATGTCCTGAATGCTAGTGATGAGTCTGAGAGACAGATTAAAAAGGAAATTATGATGATGAAGTTGGCATGAAAAGATAATAGAACTTCCAAGATATGAACATCCGAGTTTTGATGACAAAACTCATTTTAAGAGGGGTAGGATGTAACACCCCGACCCAATTAAGCAAAGCAATTAACGATAATGAAAATTATCATAAGATAATTTGCTTAATAACTATGGTTGATGTTAGATATGACTAACGACTTGGCATACAAAAGCAAATGCATAAATGATGAAAATAATCAATTATTAATTAGAAACGACCGATGTGAGAATGCAATGTAATGCCGAGGGCCATGATTTGATAAAAGTATGGCAAGTGTTAATCGAGGAGTAACACGCAAGCGAATGTGAGAAATTAGTGCACTTAAGCAAGTTTAGCATAAGACACAAAGGGAGTGCGTTTAATCAAAATTATTTCGATATTTATGATAAACTTTTAAAATAATTATAATACATTTAAATACATCAAGGCGAGACAATGAAGGCTATGGAAGCCCGATAAGATCTCGATTTATGAAATTGAAGAAATACAAGTAAATCGAGAATTTCTTTATAAAAATAATTTGTTTTCGGCATAAACCAAACTCAATGGAATGTGTTGAAAATAAAAAGTATGACATAAAGATTTAGCACACAATAATTAAAAAGCAAGGTGAGAATACGAAGGGATGTTTAAAACAATTAAGACAGTCTAAAACTCTAACAAATAATGCTAAGAAATGCCAAATAAGGCATAAGAAGGAAAAAGAGAAAACTGAAGCCATAAGGTGGCCAAAAAGGTTTGAACCCTAGACCAAAATGGGGAGACATTAAAGCCCAAAAA
Organism: Nyssa sinensis; assembly: GCA_008638375.1. Taxonomy (NCBI): domain Eukaryota; kingdom Viridiplantae; phylum Streptophyta; class Magnoliopsida; order Cornales; family Nyssaceae; genus Nyssa; species Nyssa sinensis. The sequence continues at coordinate 13,773 of CM018049.1, forward strand.
GAATACCATTTGGGCTGTGAGCACTTTGTGCTATATATTCTACCAAATATATATATATATATATATATGATGTTAATAAGCAAATATATATATATATATAGATATGCATAACATATGTTTTGGATATATAAGCTGTAAGTGTGTAAGGTGTATGTGTGTAAGCAATGAGTGTGTGTGAGTTTATGAGTGGAGGATATAGGTGGCCATTGTGGGCTGCCTACAACTTATAGATAAGCAAGAGGGGAGGTTACAGTACAGCTGCCACCCCAAACAAAAATAGTAGTAGACTGAAAGTATGGATGTATAGAGAGAAAGTGAGATAGCGAGAAAAGAAGAAGAAGAAGAAGAAGCAAAAGAAGAAGGAATTCAGACAAGTAGGAACTGTCTGAAGATTCAGTGGCTGGGGCTAGAAAAGAAGAAGTCACGTTGGAAGGTAAAAACAAAGCCAACTTTCATTTGTTTCTATCACGACCCGAAACCCACCCTGTGCGGATCTCAGCATCGCTGACTGCCACCCTTAGGTCCGAGGACCTTAGGGCGAAGGCTCACATAAGTAGCGGTATCGAATAGATGTGCGACATGTGATTGCGGAAGCGTGAAAAACTTTTTCTTTTCTTTTCTTATTTTTAAATTACGTACATCCGTCCGGTACTGCCACTCTTTACATAGCATACATGATTTAACATTCAGAGTATAACTAGAAACTTAAAGACTTATAAACAATACATGTTTAGTAGCCCCGTGGGGCTTATACATAACAGGGTACCACTTTACTAATACAAGATTTCATACTTAATTATCGTAGTGCTAGACAAAATTACTTGAACATAACTTCCAAAAACTGGCAGATTCTTCATCATCATCTTTTAATCCAAACTGCCCTTAATCACCTGAAAGGGGGATCCGAACAAAGTCTGGGTAAGCTAATCTAAGCTTGTGAGCAATTCCAGTATTCGTCATGGGGTTTCAATTAGCAGTGGTTTTTAGTATATAAGAGTTTGTAAAACATTAACCGCCAATTGCTAGTATACTTGAATATAGAACATATGCATTTCTTAAAACAGATAGCTTTGAAACTATTTAAAAGTATTCAAGCTAACATATACTTCTTCATATAAAATATAGAAACTTCAAAACATATGCATAGTGAAAATGAGGGTAAAACCTGCTTCCATTTTCAAACATAACATCTTCTTAAGCATAAAGCTTTGAAACATTTAAAGTGTTCAAGCTAGACTTATACATATGAACTTCAAAACATATAACATAACATGTATTTCTTAAATAGAGTATATAAAACTCAAACATATGCATATTGAAAATGAGGGTAAAACCTGCTTCCATTTTCAAAATCATTTGTCATCTTATCACTTTCATTAGTGGAATCCGTTTCGAACCAGACTCTCATATTACTTATAAATAGAGATAACCTAACTGAACCGATCAGGATCGTCTTCCTGGTCCCTAAAAGGTAGGTATGACTCATTTCCTGACAGAATAGATAGGGTTCCTCGAGGTATCTCATTGCCTAGGGGACTAGGTCCTGCTACCGGGCATTTCACATGATAGGTCTGTCAAGTTCCTTACAACTCTCCTCACTACCTATGTGCTTACGTATTGTTTATCTGGTAAAACCTTTGTCAAGTGACTTTTATGAATGGTTAAAACATATGACATATAACCTTTGAAATGATGGGATAATCAAATTCAGAATATTTAATAATAATTGCATTTAAAATTTAGACATGCTGAAATATATTTGAAGGAAAAACTGTTGCGGAAAACCAATCACTGAGCATGTCACAATAGGGTTATAAAACAAAGCAATTTAAAACTGAATCATGTAAATACTAAATTTGAAATTTAAACATTTCATATCTTTTGAACTTAAAACCTTTTGAAATCCATGGAGTTAAATCTCCACTTCAAACACAGGGTTACTCACCTTGGTTCTTTAGGGTTAGTGCTAATAATGCGCTTTCCCACTTTCCTTGTAGTTCCTAAGAATAATTCATAAATATCTCATCAACTTCACATTCATTGTAATATCATCTCGATATTCCTTAACTTATGCTTAAATCGTATTAGATCCTAAAACGATTTCATAATTTCATATGTACTTAACTTAACTCGTACTCTTAACCTATGACACAATTTTATGTGTTAGGAATTTAATTCATTTCAATTTATACTCTTCTGGTAGCCCCATTAACTTTAAATTAAAGTTATTTATTTCATATGTTTACGTGTCGTGTCTTTCGTAGTTCATTTCCTCGTATACGCCTTAGATTAGTACTTTGGTATTACTTTAATTTATAGTCATCTGACAGATGCTATTCAAAAAATTTTATGTCTTTTTATTTTAGACATTTCTTTTGGTCAAATAGACTCTACCATTGAGTCCGGAGCGTCGAAGAAAGTCAGTTTAGGCTTTCCTAACATTTAATTCGGACTTTTATATGTAAAAGGACAAAATGGTCTTTTATCATTTTACGTGTCATATTTTTCATACTTCGTTTCGTAATTTGGACTCCATTATTGAGCCTGGAAGGTCGAAGAAAGTCAATTTAGACCTTCTCTGGTTTCATTTTGGCTTTAGAGGTACCAGGGGTATTTTGGTCATTTTACCCATTTACGTGTCTTTATTTTCTGGGACCCCATCTCGTGTCGTGAACCTCACCATTGGACTCAGAAGGTCCGAGATAGTAAGAATACACTAATAACTTGTTAATTTTGGACAAGGGGTATTTTGGTCATTTATCCCCTGTACGTGTCTTTATTTTCAGGCCCCGTCTCATAAAACAGACCCTACCATTAGTCTCAGAATATCCAAAATAGTAAGTATACACTATTCATATGTTTAATTTGGACTTCATTTGCTTCATATATGACTCAGGGGTAAAATAATAATTTTGCTTTATTTATTAAATAATTATTTAATTATTTTCCAGGGGTGTAATTGCATAAAATTCTCATCAGTTGGGCCACAGTAGAATTTCTCAGAAACTCTGGGGTCAATCCGTAATAAGGAAAAGGTTTGGTTTATTTAATTTCAAATAATCAAAAAACCAAGTGGGTTCGGTTTAAATCCAAGTGAACCAGTCCGGTCCGTTCGTAAGCCAACCGGTTTAGCCGGTTTTATACGTGTTGCCTGATGTCATGATGACATCATCCCTAGCGTTTATTTAAAATTTAATCATAAATGAAATGCTGTCATTCCAATAATTCGATGGCAAACCCAGAGGCTGCCACGTGTCCGAGTCGACTCAACCTGGTTTTTAAAGCTGAGTTGTGTAGAGACTTGAAAAAAAAAAATTAATAATAAAATAAAATATAGGGAATATAAAATGGGACCCGAACGATATCCAATATTGGTAAATAAATAATTAAATTGAGCCCCGACTTTATATCACATTTACTAGCATTTTATAATATTTTGTGGAATAAAATATTTATAAAATATTTAATAGGGTAAGATAGAAAAAAAAAAAAAAAAAAAAGAATAGAAAAGAAATATCAGGTGGGTGTCGGCAACCTTGGGGAGTGTAGCATCTAATGTGTGGTGTGTGTTTGAGTGTAGAGAAACAAAGGAGAAACCGAGAGAGAGATGGGGAACAAAACAGGGGCTGGTCGCGTGAGAACAGGGGAAGAAAAGAAAAGAGAGAAAGAGAAAAAGAGAAAGGGGAAAAAGAGAGAGAAGAAGAGAGGAGAAGAGGGGCGACGGAGGGGGGAATCCTGACGGTGGCCTCGGTCTTCAAGCGTGCCAGGTCGGCCTCCGTTGCCAACGATCCCGCATCAGTCCACTCGGTGTTCTCACGGATTCAGATTTTTTTGACGAGCTAAATCCAACTCGGTTTTGGTCGGTGAGATGAGCAAGTGATGACGATGATGGTGGAGGAGATCGATGCTCATATATATATATATATAGATATGGCAGTTCGGGAAGAAAGAAGGAGGAGTAACGGTAGTATGGTTGGGCTTCGAAGCCGAGATCTTTGCGGCTAAATCAGTCCATTGGGTTGTTCGAATCCAGTAGTAGTGCAGAGGTACATATATATATATATATATAATTGCTGTGTCAGTGAAGCTTGTGCATGGATATATGTATATATAGGGGGCTTGATTTGTGTTGCGGTTTGTGTGTGTGTGGCTGTTTGGGTTTGACGCAGAGCAGGAGAGTGGAGCAGTCGTGGGTTTGGAGAAGAGATGAAGCGATGACGATGTTACGGCAGTAGTGGATGGGTTTTATGATGCGTATGGGTGTTGAGATGGTGATGGGTTCCTCTGTTTTGCTGTTCTAGTAGAGAACAGAGGTGAACATCAGGCTTATTGGGTTCAGGATGTTGCGGTTTTTGTGATGAATTGGATTGCTGATTCGGTCATGGCCGTGGTTGGGTTTATTGATCCGGTTGTGTCGGTGTTTGGAGGTGATGCTTGTGTAAGGATTGTGGTTTGTGATTTGAATTGAGGGTCGACTGCCCTGTTTGTTTTGTGGTTTCTGTCGGGGGGCTCGGTTGTCGTTGCTGTGTGTGTATAGTGGCAGCAGATGTGGGGATATTGCAGGATTTGGGTTTGGGTGATTGAAAGGTAACAGAAAATGGTTCGGTCTGATTTTGTTGATCCAACAGCGCCTATGTTTGGAGGTGAAGTTGGGAATTGGGATTCAAATGCGAGTTATGGGACGGATTGTCTCACGAGGTTCGATCAAGTGTCGATTTCTTGTTGCTTTGTTGAACCTCCTGGTAGTTGGTTTGTTGAAGGGAAATTGATTTGTATGGATGGAAAAAAAAAAAAGGGAGTGATGTTAGTGTCCGTGTTTGGAATGTATAGATTGAATTGTTTGTGGTTTGAATTAAGGGAGAGGAGAATTGCAGCAGAGTAATCTATGTTACATATGGGTGTGTCTGTGTGTATAGGGATGCATAGAGGGAGACGGAAGCAACAGATAGGTTTCATGAGACTAATTGAAGAATCAGACCCATATAGGCAATATATTAGCGTGACTGGAGTACCAGCAGTACCATAGCTATTTTCCATAGCCTATCATCAATATAGATGGAATTATTAAGTCTTGAACAAGATGAGTTCTGAAATAGAGTGCTGGTAGAATGGACAATTGGTGAAGCTTCTGGTTGGGTCCAAAGATGTTGAGCCATTGCTGCACCTCATGTTCTTGGAAGTCAAGGTGTGTAGAGTGGACAGCTTTGAAGTTGAAAGGACTGCTCTAGAGCTGAGATATAGATGCTTGGATAATGCTCATGGGTCTTCCTCTTGCTGTAATGGTGATAAAGAAGTTGGCTCACAATCATCAACGGAGAGAGAGCTGCCAGTATTTTATAGAGATGATAGAGATAGGGTTTCTTCCACGAAAGGTCACATTTGAGATACTATATTGAGGATTGATACAGTCTGATGTGTTGAGAATTTGGAGAAGATTAAAGGAGCAACTGGAGGAAGAGAAAGTTCTTCAATATCTGATGGATGGGATGATAAAAGGACAGAATCTGTCAGGATCATCATCTGCTTGAGGGAAAAAGGCTGAAAAAGGAACCGTGGACTAAAGATGAACTTGGTTGATTGGATTGCATAGTGGATATAGCTTCTTAGGGTTGAGATAACCCGATCAGGTATGGTACTTTACTAAGTAAGGAATAGAATTAAATTAGGATTGATGTGCATATTGATTGAATGCTTTTGTGCTTATCTGAGGATAGAAGATCACGTAGGACTTAATTGCTTCCTTGAGTTGATTGTTTATATGTTTCCGTGCTCTTTATGATTATTTGGGAATTGTGACTTACTTCTTGCGTTGCCATCATATGTGATTTATGTTTTAGAAGGATTGTTGATGTTGTGACATGTGGATTGTATAAGTATTGAGATTGATTATGCATGATGCGTATATTTGTGGATGAGTTCTTCTGATTCAGATGCTATTGTTATTTTTAAGAGGACGATATTGTTTAAAAAGCATGCTTTATGCATTGGTGAAATGTTTTATTGAGATTGCGATATTGCATGATGAAATCATAGCATATTGGCATCGTGTGATTCCTTGAAAGCATAGTGTGGGTCAGCACGAGGTGCTGGTGCATTATGAGGGTGCAGATCCTGTGGTGAAAAACCCAAAATTGGCCATTAGGTACTCGCAGGCCTACGGGGTCCGGACCGTAAAGCGAGATATATATTGGTACTTGCATGCCAACGGGGAAGAACCGTGAAGCGAGACATGGGTGTGACATTGAGATGCATGGGTATGTCATGTATATTGCATGTGCATGTGTTGATGAATTTGTGAACGTGATATAGAGTTTTATACAGATGTAGTTTGTACATTGCCATTATATATTGTATGCATAATTAGGGAGGCATGTAGATATGCATGTACACTTGCACATGCCACGACTTAATTTTGTTCCTTGCATTAGTATTGTACCATACCAGCATGTTGGCGCTGACCCATTCGTGGGCACAGGTTTCAGATAAAGCTCCTGGTACGCGGGACTTGATGAAGGAGAGGAAATAAATTTGGAAGAATATTTGGGCCCTTGGGGCATAATTTGAGATTATAAAAGATTGGCGTGTTTCTGAAAAGAATGAAATGGCATTGTATATTGTACTAGATATTGAATTTGTGATCTTTTAGTTTAAATGTAGGAGTAGACGTGATGGATTGTATAAGTAGGCGATGTATATTTAACTTTGATAAGGTTGTGGCCATCGAGTGAGGATGGATTGTGATGTATTTGTAATTATATGATGTTATATGACGTATTGTGATTATCAGGAGGAAAAAGGCTCGAAAAACAAAGGAGGTTCTGCCGAAATTTTTTTTAAAACAGGAATGTATGTGTATTGATGGATGTATAGTTATGTTAGTGGAATAGGCTTGTATCTAAATTAGTTAAATTATTTATTAATTGTTATTTCTTTATTTATTCGTTTATCTATTTTCTTCTTTTGTTTCGTTCAGTCGCGTCCCCAGGGTTCGGTCGGGAATTCGGGGCGTGACAAGTTGACTCACTGTCTTCTTCCCCACTTCGACCCTTACGTTGCCCTAGTTGCAGGTTTATATTTTCTTTAATTTTGTGAAGTTTGGATCAAGGTTTCTTGACTGTTTTCAACTTATTTCATTTCTGGAACATCATTTAAGAGTTTGACATTCATTTGGAAGATCAAACTGATCTCTTTAGCTCGTTTCAAGGTTTGATAATCAAACCTGTAAATGGGTCGTAAATGCTCATTTCTGAGCCAAATCACCTACGGTTTGTTCTATGGTGATCCTCTTTTCAGGAGGATTCAGTTCCCATTCATAAAAGTGGATTAAATCATGAGTTTTAAGGTTTGGGGTGTAAACCCGTAACCTGCAAGTTGATATTTGAGGGTCAATTCTTTTGAGTTTTGATTGCGATCATAGGTTTTTAACATGCTTGTAGGATCTAGTTTTTGTCTCCATAAACCAAACAAGGTTTGGTTATGATGAAATCGGACCTGCTTTAGCAAGGTCTTTAATGGCGGTTTCTTCTGGGTTTCATGTTTTGAGGTGGTTTTAAGTTTAGATTTCATGCTTGTTATTGTTTAGAACATGTTCTAAGCATTATATATACATAAAAAAGTTAAAAAAAACCTATCTGCATGCTTAAATTCTAGAGAGAGAATTTGACAAGTTCATGTGTTCGCACCTTTTGGGTTGTTGTTCTTGCCCCTTTTCCTCTCTGATTCTTCCTCTATCCTCCTCAGTTCCCTTCGTTTGATTTCTTTCACAAGAAACAAGCATGGTTTACATGCTTTTAAAGAGAACCAACCGACCCTTCTCTCTCCTCTCTCTCTCTCTCTACACGTCCCAGCCCCTATCCTTGACTTCTCATAAATTTCTCTTACACCTAATAAATTTAACTTTCTAATTTCTTAGCTTTTCCTTCAATCTATGCTTGATATTTTGCATGTATAATATATATATTATATGTTACACAACACACACATGCACATGAGAACACACACACACTCTCTCTGCCGACACACACACCCACTTGCACACTGTTTGGGCACACACTCAAAGATATTTTGTGTTTTATATGTCTATTATATACACACATACATACATACTTAATCACATGTTCATATACATAACACATATTTCATGTGTGTAATTGTGTGCCATAATCTTTTAATCTTAATTAAAAATGATTATCTTAATTAATTAATTTTAAAAAATAAATCAATTATTCTCTTGAGTGTAAATATCTTTACACTAATTTTCCTTAATTTCGTAATGTGTGCCAGATGACCCGGTATCCCGGGTCGGAATATCACAATTTCTCTCTCTAGAAACCATTCAAAAACCTAGTTTTTAATGGATATTAATGACATGCATGTATTTTATATTGATGAGGGATAAAAATTAAGAGAAAAATGGTGAAGTTTGAGGCTTAGAAACCCTAGAACTAGTAAAACCCAAAATTGTAAAAAATGAAGTTTTTGTGTAAACGTGACTTAAGCTTGAAACCTCTTACATGGATCAAAATAGCATTAAAAAAAGATCATGCTGCAACTTAAATGGATTAAGATGGTCAAGAGACCAAGGAGAAAAGCTAAGTTGTAAGTTTGGCTTAGTTGTTGTGGGTAATCAAATTGTGATCAATTCGTGGGGCTTAAGCAACAGGAACTTGTTCCCTAGGAATTTAGAAATTTGCAGTAAGAAATTGGGGCCACAATAGTGCAACCCAACATTTTTGGGCATTCCGGACTCAATGGGGAGTCCAATTTGTGAAATTTAATCCTAAAAAATACGAACGGGCATGTCACGACCCGAAACCCACCCTATGCGGATCTCGTGTCGCGGGGCCGACCCGAAGGCCGTCCCTACTTTTTCCATTCCTGTATCATAGTACTAATATGCAAAGTACTAAAACCTCAAAACAATAACAGCGGAAGTCTTATCAGTAATAGTACATCAGCGGAAGTCTTTCAATACACAATGTTAGCGGAAGTCTTTACAATATATAATATGGTTCTACATAAGCAAAATAAGAACCAAACGTAACCAGCACCCGAGGGTGGTGAATACATGGGAGAACTAAGACATAGACTGATACAGTTCCTCAAAAATGTCCTCCTACGCTCTCAGACTCCTACTGGGGTCTTGCAGCGTCATCACCTGAAATGGGGGTAAATGGGGGGAAATGAGCTACGAGAGCTCAGCAAGTAAAAACAGATCTCCGACACTGGTATCGATAAGATACAAATCCATGAATAAGATTATGATAGCCAATCATAAGGAAGGAGATGCTGTAATAGCCAATGAGAACAGTTGCCATGAAGGCCAATGAATAATAAGTCACAATGTTCAATTAGGAGCAATGGATACACCATCAACATGAATCTCTCAACAATAATACAACAACAAGAAGTACTGCCCCAATAAACCGATCATAATCAATTCAATGAAGAGTGTCCTCTCAGTTTAAGATAAGTCACAAGGAATAGTGTTATTCGATAACGTAATCATACCAATTCTTAAGAGATGCATTTACTCTGTTCTCAGGTAAAATGCCAATGTAAATGTAAATGAAATGCCAATGGGAATGCAATGAAAATGCCAATGTTTATGCCAGTCAATTGCCGGTGGAAAGCCTTCGAGGAATTCATTCCTGCCACCTGTCCATTTATGTACTTGACCCTTAGGTCTCCAGTTAATACAGAAAGAATCGGATGGATATTGTGACTGAGCACAAATCCCGTATTCATAACATATCATGATTATTCATAATTCCATAGAAGTATAAAATGGAATATCATATATTCAGTAAAGACATAGCAGTAAGCCTTTCCAGGCATGGTTCACAATAAAGACATAGCAGACAATAAAGACATAGCAGTAAGCCTTTCAAGGCATGGTTCACATGATAACAACGACATAGCAGTCAATCAATGTCCACAAGATAGAACAATATCGCATTGTGGATTACAATAACGTGAAGTACTTTCAAGAGTACAAGTTTGGCAGTAAAGAGAATAACTTGGCTTGGAAACACCATATGGAAGAGAAAGGGAATTTACTTACTTCTATCGTGATTCTATCTCAGAAATCCGTGAACGTACCCTTGCCTTTGGAGTTTCCTATATATCAGTGAATACGTTTCAGAATAAATGCTATTCATCAAATTTTATGCCTTTCTATCATAAGTATTTCAAATACTAATTTAGACTTTACCATTGAGTCCGGAACGCCAAAGAAAGTCGGTTTAGGCTTTCGCGGAATTCCATTTGGAATTTTGTACTAAAAAGGGCAAAATGGTCATTTTGCACTTTTACGGTATTTTATCCATCGGGGTTCCGTCTCATAAAACGGATCCCACCATTGGACTCAGAACGTCCGAGATAATAAGTTTTGACTATTCACTTAACTCAATTGGAGTCCATTTAACTCACTTTTGAGGCAGGGGCAATTTGGTCATTTTTACAGGTCTTTATTTTTCGGGACCTCGTCTCATGACGGGGACCTCACCATTGGACTTAGGAGGTCCAAGATAGTAAGAATACATATATAACTTATCTTATTTGGATACCGGGCATTTCGGGTCTATTTAATTTAATTAACTAATTTTAATTAAATTAAATTCCATCAAACATTATATATATATATATATATATATATTTAGTTTCCATTATATAAACGGATGAAATGGGTGGCACGCTGGCCAGCGTGCCACTTCCCTCCCAAAAGATACCACGTTCGAGTCCCTCCAGGTGCACTGCACCTTTTTAATTTTTCTGATTTAAGTTATTATATAATATATATATATATATTCGGTCGCATATCCACCATACGCGTGCGTGTGGCCGAGTGGAAAGAAATGGGGTTTACGCGCGTGGGGTTTGGGGTTCGAAACCCCGTACCAGCAACCCTTCCCTTTTCCTTTATTTTTCTCTATTTTCTTAAACCAAACGACGTACAGGGCATTAAACCGGAATAAACCATCTTATCCGCATATAGGATATCAAATAGGGCCCTTGTACGTGTAACCAAACGACCCATTTCATTTATATTTAAAAGATCTCATGTCCAAATGACGCAGTATCGAGACAACCGGTCCCAACACGTCGCCGTTTCGATCTCCCACTTAACCCCTTCTTCCCCGATAATCCGGCAGAGAACATTAGGGTTCCGTCACCATCTCCGGTGACGGCAACCTAAATCTGACCACTTTTTTGACCTAGCTCAATGCCATTCCCTCTATTTTTCCATGGGGATCTCGAATCCACTTTTGGTTTTCCATTTAAACCACTGGTTCCTCACGAAATAGGGGTTCAAACATCTCCGGCCGATTTTCCGGCCAAATGACATTTCCCATTTTCATGGTATTTTAAGCACTGTTTTGGCTCTAAAATTCTCCTAGTGTGTTTCTGCACTAGTATAGGTTGTTTCTACAAACTTTAAACGAGGTTTGATGCATAAAATATCACATGGCCGATTATTCTCTATAACCTGCAACTTGGTTTTTCTCCTTGGTTTCTAAACCATTTAACCTGATTCTTTTTGCAATAAGTTACATTTTTCATGCTGATTTAGACCCTACAATTATATCTAAGCTTCATGCTCTAAATTGTAAAAACAGAACTTCAAACTCTTACTTGGGTTTCGGTTTTTAGCCCACTGTGACCCTCCAAACTTCCTGTTTTATGCTCCTAAATTCTTTGCCAAAGTGTTCTCTCAATCTTGGTCTCTTTTTTGCCTTTAAACCCACACCCGTAGGTTCATATATGTAGAGAGAAGTTTCCACCGCCTCTCTCTCTTTTCTCTCTCTCTCTCTCTCTCTCTCTCTCTCTCTCTCTCTCTCTCTCTCGGTTCCTCCCCCTTCTATGGCCCCTTTCCTTGACCTAGGACCTGTGCTCCCTCTGCCAAATGCAACCTTTGCATTAAATGGTTGGGGAGACTTGTTGTGCACTCATGTATATATATATATATATATATATATCATATTATATATATATATATAACACACACACACTTCACACCTAGCCGACACACACCCTCACTCTCATACACTCCACCTGTATACTGCCCAAGGGCAGTTCCCTCTTCCCTTTTCATTTCCTTTTTATTTCTTTTACATATACTTATATACATAACATACATAACATACATTATATTATGTATGTATACATATACACATAAAATACATCTTTTTATACATGCATATACATGCATGTGTAGAGGTACAATTCCATTTTTAATCACATTTACATACATTTATTTTAATCGAGCTACGAATCTATGTTCACGTATGCATGCATGGAAATACGTGCATGCACGCATTACGATGCAATGCCCTGTGGTGCTCGGGTGTTACTCAGCCTTGGTCATTCATTTCCATGAAAATACCATGATATACATATCTTACCGTTCAAGTTACATGTTTTATCCGACCTACCTCGGTATACGTGACGTATCCCGGGTCGGGATATTACAGGGCAAACTGGAGTAATTCCAAATATGTCCCAATGACCAGTTAAGTGATCAACTGGACTCCGATGATTGTAAAAATACGTACCTTAACATTTTAGGACAATCCGGACCCAATCGTGGGATTCGTTTTGTGAAACAAAATCTTCAAAATATAGATACGTGAAATGCCAAATTACCATTATACCTTTAGTAATAAACAAGTTAGTTAAATATCAAAGGTGACATATTCTAACTTTATTGGGCACTCTGGACTCAATGGTAGAGTCCGTTTTAGCAAACAAAATACCAAAAAACATCACGCGTGAAAGTGTAAAATTATAAAAATGCCCCTAGGCTTAATGTAAGTCACAAAAATGCAAATTAAGATCCGAAAAAGCCTAAATTAATTATATCCAATATTTTGGACTTGAGAGTAATGTTCCTTTGAGGAAAACAATACCCCGTAACAACTGGGAAATGACGAATACATCCTTAGGACGTAATGAAGTTACCAGAAGTATAAAAAAGAAATTTAAAAGTCCGCATATATGTTATAAGGACCAAAGAAACTCAAATTGGAGTCTAAATACGTAAATTGTATATGAAAAAATATGAAATGTTAACAAAGATTAATTGCCATCATGCCCTTGAAGGGCCAAATAAGTTATATGGCACCAAGGAACCCTAAAAGGGAATTTAAAGACCCTTAATTGAATAGACTAAGTTCAAAATAACTTAAAACACTAAATATCCTTTTTGTTTGGAGGGGAGGGTCTACTAGGGAAGGAGCCTCCCCCACTGCCGCAGATGAAGATGGCTCGGTCTCCCACCTAGCCATCAGACCTTTTGTCAGCTCCTCTACACGGCCCCTAGCAGCCATCAACTTATCACGATTAACAATGGAGGAATGGTCTCGGCTGCTTGGCTGTAAGAGCTTTTTGTATTGCTTTTGAAGCACAGGAGAAAAGCTCAGCCTCTTCCACACACTCCTATCTGCACAAAAGATACAAAGTTAATCAACTTGGCAATTGACGCACAAAACAAAATCAAAGCAACCATGGGAAAAATTGAGTCTCACCCTTTGGCCCAGTGGTTCGAGGGAATGTTGAAAGTTGGTCTTGGAAGTCCTCATATTCCCATCCTCCTTTTATGAAGAAATACCACTTCTTCTAAGTCTTGTTAGAGGAGGGCACGAAAGAAAGGGGTCTGAACCCACTATCAAAAGACATATAATAGAGGCCTTCCAACCTCATGTATTTTAGATCCATATTGCTACGGATCAGGTCAAGAGACACGTCAACATCATTCATATGCCCTAACACTATGAAGCTTAGCAGATGTCTCTAACTATTGAGATTAAGGTCTGCAGGGCAAAGATTGAACCAACAGAAGAATTGTTTTACAAGGTCGGGAAGAGGGAGTGTCAGTCCCATTTCAAACCAAGCCAAATAGACACAAATTTCCCCCGCTCTAACATCGCGTGGGCGATCCAGAGCGTTCGGGACCCTAAAAGTAACGTTCGAGGGGAGATTGAATTTCTCCCACAACTCTTCTAACATACTCTCAGTAATTGCACTCTCACCTTCCTCTCTACAGCCAGGTCAACCAGAGGTCTCACCGGCCCTATTTGGGGATTCCTCAAATGCATCAACTATCCTAACCTCTGGACTGGAGGGGGGCTCTACCAATCTATTTTCAGCATTATCAATAGAAGGAAGGTTCACAAGTTGAAGTTGAGAAAGGGTCCTAGAAGAACTGCCTAAACCAGAAGGTGACCGAGGGCCAGATATGGTGGACAAAGGAAAGTAACGAAGCAAAGGAAAGGGAACGTAAAAGGGGCTAAAAATCAAACCTGAAATTAAGAAAGGCTACGAACACCGGATATGCTCCGACCTTCAAAATGCGTCAACCAACAATGGCAGAGTCTCTGATACTATAGGGGCAAGTGTAAAAGAAAGGCGTAAAAAGTCCTTTCTCCCTCTTTATATACATATTCGAAATATGAGCCCCCCAAGCCGATTCGACATGTCGGTTGAGGGTAATGATGGCTTCTTAAGTATCGGTTGCGCAATAAATAACCCATTAAACCGACGTCTCAAAAAATGGAGAAACAAAACATGTGACCCTTCATAAAGCCCATAGCCCTAGTTACGCCCTAGCTCCTAACTAGGGCTCGGGGGGGGAGTAGCTGATATACCACAAACAGACACACTAATCACCTTGAGACACGTGTGCTTACAGAACCGATAAACTCGGTCATACGGAGCAGGAGTAGCCTCCAGGGCATTCTCATACACATATCCTCCAGACCTTATATTCTGGGCAATATTCACTCAGTATTCCGCATGGTTCCAACCTCGTTGTTTCCTTAACGACTGTCGAGTAGGGAATAAGGAAACAGTCTTCAACAAGGAAACTGCTAGCTATGATTATCTCTATCTACGGTGCAATGTTTCACAAGGTAACTGCAATCTCCGATGATCACAAATCTCTATTTTCATGGCTCCGAATCCTAATAAACTTAGGAAGGCCACAGTCTATAAATTAAACCCTACAGGTGCGCTTTATTTTCATGCTCATTCTTTGGCTTTCAATGCAGTCTTTTCAATTCAGTTTACTTACTTAAGCATCGAAGTGGCTACCGCTGGAGCCAATCTGGTGGCCCTCTGATACCCCTTTTGAGTGTTCTACAAGTCACGGAGCCCAGATTTATTACGAGCCGAAAAGTGCAGCATCAGTTGTCACGACCCGAAACCCACCCTATGCGAATCTCATGTTGCAGGGCCGACCCTAAGGCCGTCCCTACTTTTTTCCATTCCTGTATCATAGTACTAATATGCAATGTACTAAAAATTTAAAACAATGATCAGCGGAAGTCTTATCAATACCAGTGATCAGCAGAAGTCTTTTAAATATAATGAACAGCAGAAGTCTTTACAATACACTGATATGGTTCTACGATAACAAAATAAGAACTAGACATAACCAGCACCCTGTGGGTGGTGAATACAAGGGAGAACTAAAACATAGACTGGTACATTTTCTCAAAATGTCCTCCTACGCTTTTAGACTCTTACTAGGGTCTTGCAGCGTCATCACTTGAAATGGGGTAAATAGGGTGGAATAAGCTACGAAAGCTCAGCAAGTAAATGCAGATCTCCGACACTGGTATCAGTGAAAAGAATATAATTCCATGAATAAGAATATGATAGCCAATCATGAGAAAAGAGATGTTGTGATAGCCAATGAGAATAGTTGCCATAATGGCCAATGAACAGTGGGGTCACAATGTACAATCAAGAGTAATGGATATAACATCAACACGAAACTCTCCATAATAATATGTCAACATGAATGTAATACCACAATAAACCGATCACAATCAAATCAATGAAGGATGTCATTCAACAATCGCAATCATATCACTCAAATAAGAGATGCTTTTATTTTGTGTCAAGACTTGGCACACCCTCGGTCTTTTGGGGCCCGGCATACCCCCCAATGAATTTCCATATGTCTGTTCATGGACTCGACCCGTAGGTCTCCAGTGTATTAGAAAGCATCATATGGATATTGTGGCTGAGCACAAATCCAGTATACATAAACATTTCATGATCATAAGTGATTCCATAAGAGTATCAAAATGGAATATCATATATACAATGAAAGCATAACAGTGGACCTTTCAAGGCATGGTTCAACATGACAACAATGATATAGCAGTCAATCAATGTCCACAAGATGGAACAATATCACATTGTGGAAAATAATAATATTTGGTACGTTCAAGAGTACAAGTTTGGCAGTAATGAGAATAAACTTGGCTTGGAAACACCACATGAAAGAGAAAGGGAATTTACTTACCTCTAAATATGCGTTCCTAAATCAAGTCTCCTGTGGGTTTGCCTTTTTCCTGTCGAGTTCCTTATATATCAATAAATACAGTTTCAGAATAAATGCTATTCATCAAATTTTATGCCTTGTTATCATAAGTATTTCTAATACTAATTTAGACTATACCATTGAGTTCGGAATGCCGAGGAAAGTCAATTTAGGCTTTCGCGGAATTCCATTTGGACTTCTAGATTGAAAAGGGCAAAACTGTCATTTTGCATTTTTATGTGTCTTGTATACCTGGGACCTTTTTCGTAATTTTGACATTACCATTGGATTCATAAGGTCCGAGATAATAAAAATTGACTATTCATTTGCCTCGTTTGGACTTCGTTTGACCCACTTTTGAGTTAGGGGTATTTTCGTAATTTTCTTTAAATAATATTTATTAATTTTTCCTATTTGGGCCTTAGTGGAATTTCCCAAACTTTCTAGGGTCAATTCATAATTTTCAATAGTTCTGGTCTGAACCAGCGAGTTCACTGGCCCAAACCCTAAACCGGTCTGATCTTTCACTAAACCAACCGGTTCAGTTTAACTCAAAGAACCGGATTAAAATATCCAGATTCCTACCCTATCCAAGGTTTGGATTACTTCAAACCCCAAATTTTAATTTCCTATCTTTATATCCAAATAACCCAATTCCATTTTAAATCCAACCCCTAAACGATGCCGTATCAGTTGCCTTATCTACTTCCGGTCGGGTCCTGACCCAATCCGACCCAAACCCGGTTCCGTCTTGACCCGATATACCCCTCGATATTCTGGTCGTCTTTTCCGGTTATTCTTCCGGCCACAGTTGCTGGAACAGTAAACCCTAACCACTAATCTTCATTGTTTCACGTTCAAACTTCACTATTTTTGCACCAAATGATTTCTAGAGCTTTAGGAAACATTTTAGAACTTGGTTTTTGGTCCCAAACCCCACCGATTCCAACACCCATTTCTAGTTTTCTGGTGTTGCACCGGTGAGGGATAATTTGTTATAAAACAGTCGTTTCTTGATCATTTTGCATTGTTTTTGTTGCGTTGGACTCCTGAAGATGTTTCCTACTTGTTTCTAATTATAGAATGAACATTAACTTAATGTACAAACATCCACCATGTTTAACGGTGTGTAGCTATATAGATTTTTCTTGATTTTATGCATCTTTCTCTATTGTTTAAGCTTATTGTTTTTCTCTTTCATCTTGTGCATGCAATTAGCTTAGTTTCCAATCAATTATTTTAAGTTTTGTGCATAAAATCATAGGTCTCCAGATTTTTCGTCCAACCTGTAACTCAAGTTTTCTTGTTTATTTCCGCATCATTTTTCATCATTCTTTTTGCAAACTGTTCCTTATTCTATGCTCTTTAAGTTCATCAATTTAAAACAAACTTTCGTGCACTAAATCTTAAAATCGGAATTTCACTTGACTTACCTTTTCCTTGGTTGCTCCTGTTGTGGTATCCTTTTCTATTCCTCCTCTACATCTAATGCTTCAGTCTGTCCTCAGTTTCTATTTCCTTTGTTTCTTTTCCATCTCAATCTAGATATACGTATGTACAGATATATTTAAGCAGCCACCGCCCTTGACTCTCTCTCTCTCTCTCTCTCTTGAGACATTTACATATACCTAATATTATATATCACACCCACTTGCCCACATGGTATCAAGGCTATCGGCAACCTTGTTGTCTCTCTTCAATACACACAGCACATGCACTTGATACACGCTTGACACATGTTACACACAGTGTACATACAATACACATACACCTCACACTTGGCACACACTGCCACCCAACACACCTGCACACGACACGTGTTGCATGGCCACTGTAATACCCCGACCCAAATTAGGGACTATTAAGCTGTTGTGTTGAAATTGGAAATCAACACCTTTAGTAACAAGGTCGGTGTCGACCCCGACTGCACGAACTTTTAAGTAAATGTCCTGAAAAGTCAGGATGACTGTACATCACTTTCGTTGCAATCACCAACATGTCGATTTTGATGATAATTACATTTTCACGTCAACTACCAATTGTTGATACGAGTACGAGAATTTGGACAAATATTACGAGAATACGAAGATTAGTACAAGATAATACATTTAAGAAAATAATTAATTTTTAAAGTAATTAATTATTTTAAATATAAGAAAAAATTGTAGCAATTAATATACGTAATTAAATATAGAAATATATATATATATATACTGTATAAATAATTATAACCTTAAATATATATATATATATATAATTATACATGAATATATATATGTGTATGAGAATGCATGCATGCATGTATGCCAAAATATGTATGTATGAAATGTATGTATAATAGGGCATGTTATTGTCCAAAGTGTACAAAAGTGGGAGAGGTATGTGTATTATCCAAGGTGTATTAGGGTTGAACTTTGTACATATACATATATATATATATATGTGAGTCAAACACCACACACACACACAACCGGCCACTCATGGCCTGTCCAACAGTGGCAATTCAGGCCACTCATGAAGAAACCTGAAATGGGTTAAACCAAAGAGAGGGGCAATCAGAAATTGCCATGATTTCTTCTCTTTATACAAAATACATGGTGCTTATACACACAAAACACAACCATCCGAGAGTGAGGGAGAGATTGAAGGAGTTTCTGGGACATTCAGAAGTAGGAAGCAAGGAGCAAGGGAGAGAGAAACAGTTTGAAACAAGGTAAACCCACAAAACACTTGAAATTCTCTCTCTAGAATTCCTATACGTATGAGTTGTTTTAGCCTTTTTATTTTTGTATATATGATGTTCAAAGTATATAGACATGAACAAAGCATGAAAACCTCAACTAGAAACACCTCAGAAGCATCAGCCGTACACACGGCAGCCATGGATGACCTTGCTTGAAGCAGGTCTGAACCAACTTTCCCTAAACCAAATTTGGTTTATCAAGACCTCAAGAAGACCCTAAGAGCATCCTAAAAACCTATATACGCGATCAAAAATCCCAAGGAAAGACCTCCAAACATGGACTTGCAGGTTACGGGTTTACAACCCAAACCCTTAAACTCTCATTTAAACCAACATCCATGAATGGGATTTGAATCCTCATGAAGAGGGGATCAAAATAAGCCCATCCTCACTAAAAATGGTGAAGAAATGAGCATGAACCCACGAGTTGCAGGTCTGATTATCGCGATTGGGACCGAGCCAATGAACCAGTTTTGGTCCCTCAAACGAATGCCAAACCAGTCCTTAATGATTTGGGTAGGGTCTGGATAAAAAACAGAGAGAAATGGTTGAGAAAAATGGCACGAAATAGAAGCTTTTGAGCTTCGGGTTCTAGGGTTACAGAGAGGGATCGTTGGGGAAGATGAGGCCGAGTCGACTCGCAAACCATTTAAAACCGAGTTGAAGGGTTGGCTCGGACACGTGGTGATATCCGGGGCTGCCACCGCATTAATGCGGCGGCGTCGTTTTGGGGCGCATATATAGGGCTGTTTGGAATTGAAAAGAAAAAGAGAAAAAGAAGAAGGATTGTGGTCAGTGGGGTTCGAACCCCTGACCCCCACGCGCCCACGCACGCCTTTTCCCACTCGGCCACGCGTATGCGTGTGTCCATTTACAAACACAATATGTATATATATTACAGTTAATTAAATCCAAAAATTAAAAAGGTGCAACCGCACCTGGTGAGGATTCGAACGTGCGTGGTATGGGGAGGGAGGTGACACGCTGGCCAGCGTGCCACCCTATTCAACCTGTTCTAATTATGTACAAAATAATATATATATTATGCTTAATTAAGATTAATTTAATTAAATGAAATTAATTAAATTAAATGCTCCGAAATGGCCCGTTGTCCAAAAATCACAAGTTATATATGTAACCTTACTATCTCGGACCCTCTGAGTCCATTGGTGAGGTCTGTGACATGAGATGAGGCCCCAAAAAATTTAAGACTCCTAAAAATGTCAAAATGACCAAATTGCCCTTCCCCCTAAACAAGTCAAACGAAGTCCGAATTAAACAAATAAATAGTGTATCCTTACTATTTTGGATACTCTGAGACTGATGGTAGGGTCCATTTTAAGAGACTGGGACCCAAAAAAAATAAAGACACGTAAAAGGGTAAAATGACCAAATTACCCCTAGTACACCAAAAGCCAAATTAAACCAAAGGTCTAAACTGACTTTCTTCGACGCTCCGGACTCAATGGTAGAGTCTATTCGACCAAAAGAAATGTCTAAAATAAAAATACATAAAATTTGATGAATAGCATCTGTCAGATGACTATAAATTAAAGTGATGCCAAAGTACTAATCTACGGCATATACGAGGACATGACAACACATCAACCTTAGAATAAAAATTTCTAACTCATAAATTGATCTTAGGTAAATCATGGAAGAACAACGAACCAAGTACACGATCATGACCAAGGCCCAAAGGGCCAAGGACCCAAAGCAACAGGCCTTCATGCAAGAGCTGTTGCGTCGACAGAGAGTAATCGACAGATTTGTCAAGATAGCCAAGGCGACAGAGGTCGTCCTCGGTAAGCCCCTTCATGTTCAAATCACCCACCAAGGCCATGGTGGCGGAGGCTAAAAAGAAGAAGGAAGAAGAAAGGAAATTGGAAGAGGAGAGAGAGAACACAGAAACCTTAGCCGAATGGCGTCGCAGGTAATATTATTATCATTAAGAACATAAGTTACTAGCTCTGTATTACAGTTATAAGACAGACAGGTATGTCAAGTTAGGCTTCTCACAGTCTACACTTAGTGAGTTGTGGAGTTAATTAAGTACATATGAAAATTTATGAAATCTTCATGAATCTTGATAGGCTAAGGAAAGAGAGAGTAAAAGGGAAGGCGCCTCAGTAGAGCTAACCCTAAAGGACCAAGGTGAGTAACCCTGTATTTGAACTGGAGATTTAACTCCATATATTTGAAGAAGTTTTAAGCTCAAGTCATTGCAGCCTTTGAATATCAAATTCAGTCTTTATATGATTCCGTTCTTTAAAATATTCTGTTACGGCATGCTTATTAGATGTTTTAAATTCAGCTCTTTTCTTGAAAATACATCAGCATGTCTAAATCAATTGCAAACCTCTTTAATATTCTGAATTTGATTATCACGTGTATTTGAAGCTTTATTGTAGAATTTATACATTTCATGCTTTAAATGTTCATGAAAAATATCTATTGAAGAAGTCATGTGACAAATGTTTTATAAGATAAACGGTACTAAGTACCACCCCCTATTATGGTTGAAATCCTTCGGGATTCAACAGTACATGCCCGGTAGAAGGATCTAATCCCCCAGGCAAATAAGATATCTCCATCGACAGTATTGGCAGTAAAATGGGAGTCTGGTTCGAAACAGATTCCGCCTAATAAAAGAGAAAAGATGACAAGTGATTTTGAAAATAGAAGTAGGTATTATCCCTATTCTATTTCACGTGTTTATATGCTTTTAAATTGCATATGCTCTATTTGAAGAAAATGTGTATTTAGCTTGAATACTTTAACTGTTCAAAGCTATTGTTTTAAGAATGCATATACTCTGTGTTCTAAAATGTACAAGCAATTGGTAGTGAGAATTTCATAAACCCTCATGTGCTAAAACCACTACCGGTTGAAAACCCCATGACGAATGCAGGAATTACTCACAAGCTTTGATTAGCTTACCCGGATTTTATCCGCCCCCCTTTCAGGTGACTAAGGGCAGATCGATTTTTGAAGACTATAAGGATGAACCTAGCTTTTGGGAAGATTTGCTTGAGGAGTTCTTTTGGGGAAAAATCACATGAACTCTGATTAATATGTTTTGTATTAGCTGATATCTTAAGGACGTGTATTAAGCCCCACGGGGCAGTTGAATTAAGATTTTAATTATGAAGCCTTTTAAGTTTTAGTTATGCTCTGATTTTATGTGAATGTGTGAACATGTGTACCATTGTGAATAGCGGCAGTATCGGACGGATGTGCAAATTTTACATAAGAAAAAAAAAAAAAAAAGAAGTTTTTTTCACGCTTCCGCAACCACATGAAGCACATCTATTCGGTACCGCTGCCTATGCGAGCCTTGTCTCGAGGCCTTCGGGTCTCGGGGCGGTGGTCGCGATCCGGTAATCCGCACAGGGTGGGTTTCGGGTCGTGACAGCCACCTTACCATTTTCCTTTCTTTCTTACTTTAAAAAAAAAAAAAATATATATATATATATATATATACGTGTACATGATACTATATTATATACCTATTCGTATACGCACATACATATATTTACCCTTGATTATACATTCATACATATATCCGTATATATACATCTATGCCCATTTTTATAAGCGTATATATACACTAATATTTAATAGACTACGCGTGCATGCAAACAGTCACATGCATGGGGGTACGTGCATGCATGCATTACGAGACTCAGTCCTGAGTCGCTCAGGTGTTGCTTGGCAATGTCTGTAAAAATGAGCCATTCACATTCCAATACCATTCAGTCTAATGAATACAATGGTATAGAGCTTAACAGTTCGATTTACAACTAGTGATATTCCACTCTACCGGTGTACCTCGGTATACGTGCCATATCCCGAGTCGGTATATTACATAGGTGACAATATGACCCAATTGTGGGTGGTACTTTATTAAGTTAGTTGAATCTATTTCAAAAGGTAAGTGATTAATGTTCTGAATAAGTGTTTGGTTATTTCAAAAGGTAAGTGATTAATTTCAATGTGATCTAATGATCAAAGAGTCTAAACTTATAGTAAATGTCTAGAAAAACTTGTAAGAACAACGTTTATGAAAAAAAAAGATACATAATTCTATGAGGTACTATGTGAACGATTGTGATTGTGGGAGACAGTACGGATAACTAAATTTGTAATACTAGGAAAGTTATGAACTTCCATGGTAAATAACCTTAATTAATTTTGATAAACTTTAATTGTCAACTGTAATGACAATAATGATGAGATGACTAATTGACTTAGGCAATTCTGAGATATGATATGAAGTCCAAAATGGACAAAATTATGGATAACAGTACTTGCAAATGAATAAAGTGCTAGTATGCTATTAAATCTTTGGTTACAAGTGAGACTAATCACCTCACTATGTGGTTCTGAAGTCATAGAATGTACAAGGTACTCCCTATATAGTTAAATAAGTTCTTTGAGAGAACAAATTTGTTAAAATTGAATAACGACTAGGGAAGAACGTAATATGATGTTAAACCGAATATGATAATGGGTGTAAGGATCTAGACACTTGAACAACCTTTTTGTGCAAAGGTAAGAGGAACCATAAATAAAAGACTGATACTAGGAAAGTTATAAGACTTTGAGATTTGAATTGTTCAAAAATGATGTGGAAGGTTCAAGATGAACCAAATATGATATCACAATTAAAAGTACTTTCAAAAGTAGATTGTCATATGAAGAATTAGTAATTAGGGTAAACGAATACCCTAAGAATCTTTAATAAGTCTATTAAGACTTAAAGAAGAAATGAACTGAGTAAACTTACTACACTTTAACCTATGAAGGAATGAGAGATTAAAATCTATGAAAAGCTCAATCATGAGCAAGAAATAAAGAGTATTCGTACTAGTCTATCATTTGAAAGAAATTGAGGAACTATGTAACACCCCAACCTAATTAAGCAAAACAATTAACGATAATGACAATTATCATAAGTTAATTTTCTTAATAACCATTGGCGATGCTAGATATGACTAATGACTCAGAATACAGAAGCAAAGGCATAATGATGAAAATAATCAATTGTTAATTAAAGACAATTAATGAGAGAATGCAATGTAATGCCGAGGGCCATAAATTGATAAAAGGATGGCAAGTGTTAATCGAGGAATAACGCACAAGTGAATATAAAAAATTAGTGCATGAAGTGAACTTAAGCAAGTTTAGCATAACGCACAAAGGAAGTATAACAACCCGACCCGAGTATCGGGGATTAATTTACTAATTTAGATATTAAGGATAAAATGGCAATAATTATGGAAATTAGGCCACGACAAATATAAAATCTATAAAATAGCACAAGGAAAAAATGAAAGCCATAAAATCATGAAGCCAAAAGTGTTGACCAAGGGATTTGATCCTAAGACCCAAAAAGTGAAAACGATTTATATCTAAGAAAATAAATAAATAAATAATAATAATAATAATAATAATAATAATAATAATAATAATAATAATAATAAAAATAAGCCAACATAACTTCGTTTCTCAAAATGGATCCCGCCATTGGGTCCACAATGTCCCAAAATGTTAAGTTACATTATCTTTTATTTTATTTGGACTTTAGAGTCATTTTATCAAATTAAATTAATTTCATTAACTTAATTTATTTCATTGCTTTATTTTATATCAAATATATTCAAGTAGTATTTTTGACAAAGTAACTCAGTGGCATATTGGTTAACCCATTTGGTTTAGAGTTTTCACGCACACCTAGGTCAGTGGGTTGAAACCCACTGGCCGTAAGTTCCATCCTTTTTTTTTTCTAAGCATTTCATAACCAAACAGTGGATAGGGCTCAATTCAGGGATAAGGTCTCCCTATTTAGAATAAAGTTAGTTAAATCAATTTATTATCCCCATTTCCAAAAACCCATTTATAATTTAAATTAAACCTCAAAACTGTGCCATTTCACCTTACCCATTATGCGGTCAGGCGGGTTCTGACCCAAACTTGAAATTGACCCAACCCAAATACCAACTCAAACAGTCTTCTTTTCCGGTGTCTTCTCCGGTACAGGCCAACCATCTCCGATAGAGTTTCAAGTTAATTCCAGCGGGGTTTGACTCCTTATTCCTCAAGGATTCCTTCTATAGTTTCCATTTTTAGATTTTTTGCTCAGAGGTACCCTGAACTATGGTCTCACAATTGGGTTCTGACAAGAGCCCAATTTTCTTGTGACATATTTTTTTTTCCTATTTTGTAATGTTTTAGGCCATAGTTTTCCTTCCTTTTTCTTCCTAACCATTTTTGGGACTGAGGGAAATATCTCCCCAATCCTTAAATCGATTAAAAACACCAAAACTCTCACTAACCGAAACTTATTCACCAAACCTGCAACTCCATATTTCTCCTTGGTCTCTTGATCATTTTGATCGATTTAACTTGCAATGTGATCTATTTTCAGTGCTCTTTCGAGCCATGTGAATGGTTTCAAGCTTAAGGCAAGTTTACACAAAAACATTATTTTTCACTATTTCGGGTCAACTAGTTTTAGGGTTTCTTCCTAGTTTAACCAAGCCATTTTCATCCATTTTTCTTCCTTTTCAATATCATATGCATGCATGCAATTTAAACCCTTAAACAGTAGGTTTTAACCATGATTTTCTAGAGAGAGAAACTTGGCATAGTTAGTGTTTTTACTTTCCAACCATGGTGATTCTTCCCTCTACTTCAAGCTATTGCAGCTCTCAGATGGCATGCATGGACCTCCTTTCCCTTCTCCTCTTTTCTTCTTCTTCTTCTTCTTCTTCTTCTTCTTCTTCTTTCTCTCTCTATCTCACACTCTTTCTCACTCTAGCTGCCTCACATGCACACACACTGATTTTTCTTTCTGCCACACGTAGGACCTATACATATAGATACTCAAACGTATACATATGCATATATTACATCAAGTGATGTGCTTGCATGTATTGTAATTGGTTGATTTGGGAGGTGGGATGGCTTTTATATGACATATATGTATATCTAGTGCAATATATATCACAAATGTGCTAGTAGCCAAGCTGGCTTATTTTTTGGTTATAAGTCATTTCCTAAACTTTTGGTCTAGGGATCAAATCCCTTGGCCTCCCATTTTACCTCATTTTTACTCTTTTATTCTTCTTATGCCTCGTTTGGTATTTTTGGTGTGGTTCTAGAATTTCTAGAATTTCATTTTAATTGCCTTAAATTCCCTTAGTATTTTTACCACATTTTTTTATTCTTGCATGCTTCTTCTTCATGTTATTAATTTTATTTTCAACACGTTCCATCGTGTCTGGCTTATGCCAAAAACATATTATTTTTATCAAGAAATTCTCGATTTACTTATATTTATTCGATTTCGTAAATTCGAGATCTTATCGGCTTTCATGGCCTTCATTGTCTCGCCTCAATTTGTTTAAATATATTTTAATTATTCTAATAGTCCATCATAATTATCAGAATAATTTTGATTAAATGCCCTCTTGTCGTGTGTCATACTAATTTTGCTCAAGTGCACTTCGTGCACTAATTTTCCACATTTACTTGTGTGCATAAATCTTTAATTAACACTTTCAATACCTCTATCAAATCATAGCCCTCGACATTACATTAGATTCTCACATTGATCGTTTTGAATTAATTATTGATTATTTTCATCACTTATACCTTTGCTTCCGTATTCTGAGTCATTAGTCATATTTAGCATCACCCATAGTTATTAAGTAAATTCACTTATGATAATTTCCATTATCGTTAATTGCTTTGCTTAATAGGGTCGGGGTGTTACATAGTACCTCAAAGAATTATGTATCCTTTTATCATAATTGTTGTCCTCACAAGCTTTTCTAGACATTTATTACAAGTTCAATCTCTTCGATCATTAGATCGCATTGATCTTCAAAAGTCATTAAGAGTCATTAATCATTTACCTTTCGAAATAGATTCAGCTAACTCAATAAAGTATCGCCCGCAATTGGGTCATATTGTCACCTAGATCAACAAGTTCCATTAAATTTTCCCCAGTGATCATTCATCATGCGTTAGTCTCCTTTTAGGACCATCACATTTCATAAAGTTAGCTTTGACAGTCTCACTTATTCAGTAATTATCTCCCAAGGCTCTATTTGTGTTCACCCTATCAGGGTCTATCTAGTACTCATTCAAGAATCCTTACTTTTCTGATATATCATCAATCCATCTAGAGTCTTAAACTCATCACGTCACTATCCATTAAGTCTTCCTTAGACTATCTCTCATATAAATTTGTTGTTAGATCCATCGACCTTTCAAAATTTCACAATCCCAACTCTATGTCATCCTATATCTTCCAAAAGAGCTTTTATCGTTGCCCTTGTTTAGACTATAGTTACCTATAATTCACTGATCAATTCACAACTTAATTATCTATGAGTGATCAACCTCAATATTGATATGATTCTTCCTAAGAATCTTTAACATTTGCCATTAAGTACATTACTATCTTCCAAATGTCATTATTCATTTGATCATCTCAATCGCCTAAGAATCATCAAATTTAGTCGTAGCATAGTCTTTCCCAAAGACTATTAACCTTAAGTACTTAAGCATGCTATCGTCTCTAAAAATCACCGATCATTTAATCATCTAAACCATCCAATAATCATCAAGTCCATTGTTGGTATGATCTCTCCCAAAGAATGATTAACCTATAGCTCTGATACCAAACCCACCCTATGTAGATTCGGGGCAACGACCGACACTGCCACTCAAACAGGCCATACATAATCAAATAAATTGCACAAGAGTGATAAATTTTTTTTTTTTGCTTTTTACATTAAATTAAATCATTAAATGCGAAAGTTGCACCAATGCAACTCATTTGATAACAAATCGAACTCTAATAACCATCAATCATAATATCTCTAAGTGTAATTTCCATCAACATGAATTGCCATTTAAGTCTAACATCATTACTAATGATACAATATCACAATACCTAATGTTAAGATCAACCTTACAGAATACATGTTCAAACTATGACTTGGAGTTTTACATCATCATTATTGCTCACAAGCACATCACTAGCTCCACTAGTCACCCCATTGCATTTCCCCCCATATGGTGTGACCTAACACTAGTTGTAGCTTCTATTAAATCATGACCCTCGGCATTAAATTGTATTCTCACATCGGTCGTCTCTAATTTAGAATTAATTATTTTCATCATTTATACTTTTGCTTTTGTATTTACGAGTCACTAGTCATATCTAGCATTGTCCATGGTTATTAAGCAATTTAATTTATGATAATTGCCATTATTGTTAATTACTTGGCTTAATCGGGTCGGCGTGTTACATCTAGTTAGGTCTGTCGTGGTCCTAGGGTAATGAGAGTTCATCCCCCGATCACAAAATCATGGTTGGGGTTTAATTTGGAATGTTCCAAACCAAACCCATGACCTGCAATTGTCGTGACCCGAAACACACCTTACGTGGATTAGGGGCAACGATCGACACTACCACTTGGACAAGTCGTACAAAATCAAATGAATTTTACAAGAGTCATAAAATTCTTTTTCTTTTTCTTGATATCATTGAATCATTAAATACGGAAGCTACACCAATAAAATTTATCTAATCATAAACTGAACTCCAACAACCGTTAATCAAATATCTCCAAGTACAATTTTGATCATCACGATTCACCATTCAAGTCTAACATCATTACAAATGATATAATATTACAATACCTAATATTAAGATCAGCCCTACAGAGTACATGTTCAAATTATGACTTGGAGTTCATATCATTAATATTGCTCACTAGCACATCACTAGCTCCACTAGTCGCCTCATTGCATTTCCTCCCATATGGTGCTACCTAAGAAATTTTTATAAATATGGAGTGAGCTAACTTAGCTCAGTAAGTAAATTCCCTCACTCTATCATAGGACAAGGTTAGTTGGGTAATAGAATGCAATCAAATGGCAAGCGAAAAGATATATGTACCAATAGCCAATCATAAAAGAAATAGATCAACCAAGATGACCCGTGGGTACAAAAAGCAAATCCTAAAGTAGTTTGATACAGGTAATGTTTACAGTTTAACAAATCAATAATAGGGATTTAGCCTATACAACAATCAACTACCAAACATCACAAGATATCACAAATTGCCAAATCGAATCCAACGATAGGCTTGCAAAGCATATCAAAAATCAAAGAGTGCATTATCAAATTATTATCCAATAAAAGATATGAGATACTAACAGAATATATGTTATCAACAAATAGGGCCTGGCTACCCCCAAAAGCACTCATTCAGGTTTAACCCTTTTCGGGCTCCTGAATAGCACTTGAGCTCTTCTCATATATCATGTCCTTCAAAAACTAGGTGTTGGGTATCATTCCTAATCACCGACTCATAGATTCAAAAGTATCTGTCACGACCCGAAATCCACCCTATGCGGATTTCGTGTCGCGGGGCCGACCCTAAGGCCGTCCCTACTTTTTCCATTCCTGTATCATAGTACTAATATGCAAAGTATCAAATTCTTAAAACAATAACAGCGGAAGTTTATCACTACAATAGTCAACGGAAGTCTTAACATACATCATATGGTTTTACAGTACCGAGTCAACACTAAACATAACCAGCACCCGTGGGTGGTGAATACATGGGAGAATTTAAAACATAGTCTGATACAATTCTTCAAAATATCCTCCTATGCTTCCAGACTCCTATTGGGGTCTTGCGGTGTCATTACCTGAAAAGGGGTAAGTAGGGTGGAATGAGCTACAAGAGCCCAGCAAGTAAATACAGATCTCTGACACTGGTATCGAGGATCATAAAAGAATATGAGTCCAAGAATAAGAATATGATAGCCAATCATAAAAATAAGATGCTATAATAGCCAATGGAAACAATTGTCATGATGGCAAATGAACAGTGGGATCACAATGTGTAATCAGTAGGAATGGCATAACAATGTCCTGGAATTCTCGACGATAATACAATAACAAGAAAGTACTGCCAATATAATTAATCACAATAAATCAATAAAGGAATATCTCGCAATACAAGATAATCACAAGAATAATGTAATTCAACAATTATAGTTGAGCAATCGTGTAAGAGATGCTTTTATTCTATGTCAGGGCTTAGCACGCCCTCGGTCCTTGGGGGCCCGGTTTACCCCCTTCAGTGCATTCCAGTGTATGGCCATATGTCCGTTCACGGACTCGACCCGAAGGTCTTCAGTGTATTTAAAAGCATCGGATGGATATTGTGACTGAGCACAAATCCAGTATACATAAACATTTCATGATCATAAATGATTCCATAGGAGTATATAAAAATGGAATATCATAAATTCAATGGAAACATAACAATAGGCATTTCAAAGCACGGTTCAACATGATAACAATGGTACAACAATAAATCAATGTCCACCAGATAGAACAATATCACATTGTGGAGACAATAACATCAAATACGCTCAGGAGTACAAGTTTGGCAGTAAAAGAATGAACTTGGCTTGATAACACCACATGGAAGAGAAAAGGTATCTACTTACCTCTAATGAAATCTTAGCTTAGAAATTCGTGAGTGGGCCTTTCCCCTTCAAGTTCCCTATATATCAATAAACGTGTTTCAGAATAAATGTTTATTCATCAATCTTACGTCTCATCATCTTAAGTATCTCTAATGCCAATTTAGACTTCACCATTGAGTCCATAGGGTTCAGAATAATAAAAATTCACTAGTTCTTTAATTTAATCGGAGTCCATTTGACTCACCTATGAAGCAGGGGTATTTTGGTCATTTTTACAAGTCGTAACTTTTCGGGACTCTGTCTCGTGAAACGGACCTCACCATTGGACTCAGAGCATCCAAGATAATAAAAATCGACTAATCATTTACCTTATTTGGACCTCGTTTGACTCGTAATTAAGGTAGGGTTATTCTTGTAAAATTAACATTTTCTTGTTGGGCCTTAGTGGAATTACCTATAACTTTCAGGGTCAAAGTGTAATTATGCTAGAGTTGCGGTCTGAACCAGTTGGTTCATGACCAGAAACCCTAAACCGGTCTGCCTATTTCCTGAACCAACCGGTTCAGTTCAAATCAGAGAACCGGATTGAGATATTCTCTTATCTACCTTATCCACATTTTAGATAACCCCAAAAACCCAATTTGATTTACTATGTCCGTGTCCAAACAAGCCCAATCCCTTTTAATTTTAAAACAAAACGACACAGTGTTGGTACCCGTATTGCAGTCGGTCGGATCTCAACCCGACCCGACCCAGACCCGGTCTCATCCTGACCCGAAGAAGCCCCCGCTAATCCGGTCATCTTCTCCGGTGGGTTTTCCGGCCATTATCGCCGGAATAGCAAAATTCTTTACGGATCTCACTCATTTCACGTCTGTTTTCTACTATTTTCGTTCTAAATGAAATCTAGGATTTAAAGAAACGTTTGAGGACTAAATTTGGCTCTCCATGTGATCGGTTTTCCAACACCCATTCCCAGTTTCCTGGCGTTGCACCGGTGAGGGAATAACTGGCCATAGAATGGCCATTTCTTGACCATTTAAACTGATTCAAAGTGTTTTGAGATCCTGGGGTAATTTCCTATTCATATTATGGTTCAATTTTCCATTTAGGTTCACCTATTTTAAATCACCATTTCTAACCGAAACCCAGTTCTATTTTCTCTTGTTTTTCCTCCTTTGTTTCAGGTCCTACTGTTCCAGTAATCAGTTCTATAATCATATAAAGTAAATCTAAAGAATAAAGGCGCAGTGGTTTACCTGTTCTCAAGCAACTGCTGTACCTCAAGTTTCAGCTTTCTCTCTCTATCTCTACGTCTGGTTCTTTTCTCTCCTTCCAATTCTTGCGATTCTATTTCTCTCTCTTCAAATTCCTTCTTTATTCCCTTAACCGACCCCCAGTCGGTGGCCCTTGCCACCTGTAGCTGCGGTGGCAGCATACCCATGCACACAAGACACCTCACACCTATTTCATATATATATATATATATATATTTACATATATTATTCAATCTACCATATATATGTTTATATGGCCGTATACATATTTATATATATATATATATTCATGAGATCACTTTAATACATTATTATGCATATATATTCATATATACATATCCATTTAATTATGCAACATAAACTTAAAACAGTTCGGGTTTTATTATTGTATCGACTTACCTCGATATTTGTGCCGTATCCCGGGTCGGGGTATTACAGTATCTATAGAATCAGGATGGACATTGTGACAGACACAACTCCCGACACTTATAATAATATCATGATCAATAGAATCTCACAAGGGATGTACATATATGTGGAATATCAAATTCTCAACAGTGAGAAATATAGTAGTTTTCCAATATTCATATCAAAGGTATAGAAATATGCAAGCAATCACATCAAGATATTGGCAATTGAATTGTCAACATTTCCACAAGGTAGAGCAAGTATAAAATTATGGAATCAGTAAATGTCAGGTATGTATAAAAGTATAAATTGGCAACATCGAGAAATAAAATTGTGACATGGCTAAGAATTACCACATATTAGAGTTCGGGCTTACTTACATTGGGTTCTTAGCATCGCATTCCCATGCTGGGTACCATAATAGCTATCCCATAGCTTTCTTTCCATTTTTCATTGTTTGGGTGATCCTATAATCATAGATAAAAAAATACATGGCATAATGAATTAGTATTCATTTTACTTCCAAACTTTGTTATTTAGTGTTTTAAGTTCTTTTGAACTTACTCTATTCAATTAATGGTATTCAAATTTCCCATTTAGGGTTCCCCGATGCCTTATAACTTATTTGGCCCTTTAAGGGCATTACAATAATTTACACTTTTTAATAGCCCTTATTTTTCGGTACCCGATTTACGTATTCAGACTCTATTTTGAGTCAATTTGGTCCTTATAAAATTTATGTGGACTTATTAATTTCATTTTTATACTTCTAGTAACTTCATTAAGTCCTAAGGACATATTCGTCATTTTTTAGTTTGTTATCGGGTCTTATTTTCCTCAAAGGAGTGGTACCATCAAGTCTAGAATATTGAATATAATTAATTTAGGCTTTTTCAGATCTTAGTTTCATTCATGTGATTTACATTAAGCCTAGGGGTATTTTTGTAATTTTATACTTTTATGTGTCACATCTTTCAGTACTTCGTTTGCTAAAACGAACTCCACTGTTGAGTCCAAAATGCCTAATAAAGTTAGAATATATCACCTTAGACGTTTAACTAACTTTTGGATTACTAAAGGTAAAATGGTAATTTGATATTTCACATGTTTATATTTTTGGGACTTCGTTTCACAAAATAGATCCCGTCATTGAGTTCGAAAAGTCCTAAAATGTTAAGGTACATATTTTTATAGTCATCGGAGTTCAATTGGTCACTTAACTAATCATTAGGACGTATTTGAAATTATTCTAGTTTGCCCGTTCGTATTTTTTAGGATTTAATTTCACCAATCGGACTCTGCTGTTGAGTCCGGAATGCTCGAAAATATTGGGTTTCACTAGTCTTTTATTTTAATCGGCCTTCATTTGGCTTATTTTTTGCCAAAGGGCATTTTGGTAATTTCTCATATAATTAAAGGAAGTTAAAATTAATATTTAATTAATTTCTGGGCCATTTCATAATTAAACAAAACAATTTGGGTCATTTCCTAATTAATAGAAATTTTTGAGGGTCCAATATTTAATTTCAGAAATTAGTGGGGGCCAAAATATAATTTGTGAAAACTATTTAAATAAAACCAATTGGTTTAATTGGGTTTTAAGTGAACCGGCCCTAAACAGTGCTAAACTAACCGGTTCAGTCCGGTTCAATGCATCATGCTGACATTAGCCCTACCCTTTTTTATTTTTTAATTCCATTTAACCAAAACGACGTAGTTTTGATAAGTGTTTTAAAACCATTTTATGATTCAGTTGGGGCCCGACCTAAATCTGGCCCGAGACCCAACCCGTTACTGTTCTTCTTCCCTATTACTCCAGTGAGGTTCCAGTGGCCTTTTCCGACGTCGACGACCATCACCGGTTGAATTTCAGCCACTTTTCAACGTGGTTCAAACCTAAATGTTATGAGGATTCCAAGTATGGTTTCAATTTTTCAATTTGATGTTTTCTTATGCTCGAAATAAGGCATTACAGTCGGGCTCTGGTGAGGGCCTGTCTTTTTGGTGAGGTACACATTCTCTATTTTTTAACTTTTTAGCCGCTGTTTTTGCCCCAAATTTTTCCTACATGTTTCTAGAACCCTAGGGAATACTTTCCCATTCCTAAAACCCAATGAATCAAGCCTTTTCACGTTCATTAAATTTTTCCCTCTCTAAACCGAAACTCACATTTCTCAATGGTTCTTTAACCATTTTTAGTGATTTAAGTTGTTGCATGTTCCAATTTTATTGCTATTTTGAGCTATGTAATTTGTTTGAAGCTTTAATCAAGCTAAATAGAAAACTCAATTTTTCACATATTTGGGTCTTAGAGTTCTTCGGGTTTTCAAGCTTCCAAACTCATCATTTTTCTTCTTATTTCAAGCTTTCCCTTTCTCTCTTTCTTCTTGCGTCTGATTTCCTCTTTCTTCTTCTTCTTCTTCTTCTTCTTCTTCTTCTTCTTCCTCTCTCAACAGGTCTTTCTCTCTATCCGCACACATGCACACAAAGACACCCTATTTTGTTTTTATTTTCTTTTATATAATATACACATAATATATATATATATATATATATACAGCTCATATATACATATTTATATTTTTATATATTTTTTAATTCTGCATGAAATGTGATTGGTCCATGTAAGGGCCTAGTGAAGGGTTGACACCTCAGCCCTAGAGCATACAAACTTGACATTTTATGTAGCTTATATATATATATATATATATCTTGTGAGATATATAGCACAAAAGTACTGCAGCCAAGTTGGCTATTCTTTTTGGTATAAATTTCCCCCTCATTTTTTGGTCTTGGATTCAAGTCCCTTGGCCAGCACTTTTGGCTTTATTTTCTCTCTTTTTCTCTTGTTATGCCTTGTTTGGCATTTTGGGTGTGCTTTTTGAATTTTTGAAATTGCATTTTAATTACTGTAAAATCCCTTGTCACTCTCACCATGTTTTTGATTCTTGCATGCTTCCTCTTCATGTCATTAATTTTATTTTTAACACGTCCTATCGTGTTTGGTTTATGCCAAAAACATATTATTTTTATCGAGAAATTCTCGATTCATTTTATTTCTTCCTCATATACATTGTATTGCTTATTTATTTTCTTCACGTGTCGATTTCGTAAATCGAGATCTTATCAAGCTTCCATAGCCTTCATTTTCTCACCTTGATGTATTTAAATGTATTTTAATTATTCTAATAGTCCATCATAATTATTGAAATAATTTCGATTAAACACGCTCCCGTCGTGCATTATGCTAATCTTGCTCAAGTGCACTTTGTACACTAATTTTTCACATTCACTTGTGTGTTAATCCTCGATTAACAATAGTCGTAATTGTTTTATCAAATCATGGCCCTTGGCATTAAATTGCATTCTCACATCGGTCGTCTCTAATTTAGAATTAACCATTTTCATCATTTGTACATTTGCTTTCATATTTCGAGTCATTAGTCATATCTAGCATCGCCCCTGGTTAATAAGCAAATTAATTTTTGATAATTGTCATTATCATTAATTGCTTTGTTTAATTTAATTGGGGTGTTACATCCTACCCCCCTTAAAATGAGTTTTCTCTTCAAAACTCGAACGTTCTTATGTAGATCTCTATTTTCTTTTGGTGCCAATTTCATTATTATAGTTTCCTTTTTGATCTATCTCCCAGACTTGTCACTGGCATGATATATACTATATATTCAAACAAGAAGATTTTTCATATAAGGTTCACAATTCTTTTGTACTCCTTTTTGTTTTGTTTAATAGTGATCCTGAAAGTCAAGGGTTTGACTTTTAATTTCCTTAAGACTTTAAACCCAAAGTCTCTAAATTCTATTTCACGACCCGCAACCCACCCTCTGTGAATTAGTGAACCGCAACCATCCGACCCGACCTTTTCGCCGAACCAGACCTGGTCATCCTGCTACACTATCATCAGTGTTACTAACATGTAACCACATAGATAAACATAGCAGAAGACATCAAGTGCAAGGTTACATATACATATCATTCTACCAATACAAAATACAGCCTGTAAAATTTCTAATACATCATCTCGTCCTTAGAACGTGAATACACAAGAGTGTTACAAGATTGTACTACTATTACCATTACTTGCCAAAAATGTCCAACCTATAGTCGCAGCCTCCTATGATGTAGAGACCTGAAAATTGAGGATAAATTTTTCGTTTTTGCCGGTAGGACACTATTCATACACCATTTGTCGGTTGGGCACTACGTATGCATCATTTAGCTATAAGTCATGTTTAGAAACATATTTTGAGTATGCCATAGAAGAGAAATATGCTTATAATGTTAAAATACATCTCCTGTAAAAAGTTTGAGCCTATTCGGAGACAGTTTCAAAAACTGGACCATAAAGGGCAACCGGGTAACCTGGGTGGATCCGGCCACAAGCGAAAATAAAATTTTTTGGAAAATTTTATTTAAAATAATTTTAAGAACTTTGGCTAAAACAAAATATCGAATTGAGGCGTTTCAAGACGAGTTGTAGTGTAACAGGGTCCCAAACTCATTAAGGGCAAAATAGTCTTTTTGCTCTTTTGCCCCTTTACTATAAATATAGCTCCTTAGTGATATAATTTCATTATTTTGGTCTGAGATACAGCAGCTGCACATTCATGGAGAAAAGGGGGAAGGAAACCTAGGTTTTTCCCAATCTTCAAGCTTCCAAAACACACTTCTAGGCTTGGTTTTTCACAAGACTTCCTTCTAGGAAGTTGTTCCCCACCTCAAGGGCTACGTTCTCACTGATTGGTTATGCTGCACAATGAACACAACTCCCTAGGGTTGAGAAAAACCCATTTAGGTATGATATTTTGCTAAGTAAGGAATAGGGTTAAGTTTAGCAGTGTTTTATATGTTGATTGAATGATTTATATGTTTACTTGCTGTTAGAAAGTCATTTAGTTGGTCGTTGCTTTGAAAACCTAGAGTTGGTAGTTTGTGTACCTATGTGTTCTTTGAGAATTTGTCAAATTAATGAACATGTAACTTGTTTATATGTTTGATTCATTGCATTCTATCTTATGTTCATGTAGAGAAACTCTTGTGGTTTGAGAGTTATGATTTATTCCATGTGTTGGTACTTTATGTATTTTACGATCTTTGAGAAATTGTTAAGGTTGTGAATGTGTAATGTGTTTATATGTGAAATTGATTGAATTACATGTTAGGTTCATGTAAACAAAGTTTTGTGATATAAAAGTTAAAGTTACTTTTAAGTATATTGCATTGTTTAAGGCATACACCATGTGTTTGATGAAATACTTCATTGGAATTGCATAGAAAAATCAAGGCATGTTGGCATAGTGTGAATCCTTGGAAACATGGCATGAGTTAAGCACTTTGGTGCTATGCATTATGAGGTGCAGATCCTGTGGTGAAAAACCCAAAATTGGCCATTGGTACTCGCAAGCCAACGGGGTCTGGACCGTGAAACGAGACATACAATTGGTACTTGCATGCCAACGGGGAAGAACCGTGAAGCGAGACATGGGTGTGGCATAGAGTTGCATGTGTGTGTCATGCATATTGATATTGCATAGCATTGGGGGATTGGAGGGTTATAGCTTCTAAATGTACACTTGCACATGCCACACCTTAAATCTTGTTCCTTGCATTAGCATTTTGTCATACCAGTAGTTGAGCTGACCCCTCGTGGGATATCATATTACAGATGAGGCTCCCGGTACTTGAGACTTGATGAAGTCTTGAAGGAAGGAGGGGAAAATAACTTGGAAGGATATTTGGCCCTTGGGGCATATTTTGTCTGTACGGGCATAAGCCCAAAAGACTTGTGTTTTAATTTGGAAGAATAATGAATTATTGGCCTTGGGCCATTTTGAAATATAAGGGTTTAAACCCAAATGACATATAGGATATATTTTTTTAATGAGCATCATATGTATATGTTGAGAACAATAGATGTATGTTTAATTTTAATGAACTTGTGGCCATCGAGTGAGGATGGAATGCATAATGCTTGTATATATATAAATAGTTGCAAAATATTAGGTGAAAAATGCTTAGAAAATAAGGGAGACCATGTCAAAATTTTGTGAGTTAAAAAAAGCCATTAGGTGTGTAAAATGTCCATGAATGAGTGGGAAAAATGGTTAAAAAGTTGGGGTTAAATAGCTTGAAAAATTAAAAGGAATGTCAAACTGGCATACAACATCCCTTAATTTTGATTCTGCAGATCAGCCCACTTTGTGAGACTATAACTATTTGGTACTTTTGAATAAATTAAAGTTCCTTATATTTCTAGATAGGTCTATCTCTTAGATTTCTTTTTATATATCATGGACTTTGAAAGCTTTTAAAATGAGAAAGTTATATTGATTTTGCTTCAAGTGTGCAAAATCTGACCTATGGGTAGTGTTTTCATCATAACTTGAGTTTTACACTGGACTTTTTGAGTGATTCAAAATGGTATAGAAATTAGACTCAATAAGGAAGAGTTTGGCATAGATTTCATTACATTGGGATCTGTAGATTGATAGAAACATCAATTTGAATCAAAGGGTTAGGCGCAACATTTTTTCTGAAGTTAAATTTTGCTCCAGGTGACAGTAACTTTCAATGTTAATGTTCACTTTTAGCTACTGGTTTCCAAATTACTGTTCATCCAAATTTTTTTTTGGTTGTTTGTTCAAACTTTCTGATTTTCATATAAATTTGTTTTAAATCTGAATTGAGTGATTCAAAAGTCTAAACTAATGGTCTCAACGAGTACTTTTGTTTAAAAATATTTTCACTTTGAGACTCCAAATATATTTGGGTGAAATTGACCACAAAAGGTATAAAGGCCTAAAAAAAGTTTTCAGAATAGATTCAAATGATTCTCAAATTTTTTTTAATGACCTTAGAGTATGGAATAATGAATTTTTTCGCTAAGAATTAAAGGATGTTTTAAATTTATTTATTTATTTTTCTAGTTAATAAATCCACTCCGGATTTATGACAATTCGGGGCGTGACATACAATCTGTCCTCCGTGTCAGTCCCTAAAATCAAACATGTAATAAAAAATGTCAACGTCTAGCTAGCAGGATCTATCGTTTGCTCTCATCATCTATTCTTGAAATATTTTAAAATAAATCAGAATGAGCTAACTAAGCTCAGTAAGTCCCCTACTCTGCCATGTGTACATGATCTGGAAGGAAACTGAATAATCTAATAACAAGGATATGATAGCCAGTCAATATCATAACAACAATCATAGCTCATTAATGAATATCAAATTATCAGGAATATAGATGATAATCAAAGAACATCTAGTCTGAAAGACAACATCATATGCTACAGTCAAAAGCTGTCAAATATATGATCATAGTAAGTACTCAATAAAAGTTGTGCAACTACATGATCATTCATACAAGAACATGATCATACTATAAATCTCAATAAATAGATAGTGAAGTCAAAACTGGCGGATGCGATCAACTATGGGGCCCGGCGTACCCCTTGTGTGCATAAAACATTGAGCTCAATAATATAACTGCATCCTCCAGTACTGGTGTCATGCACTATGCCTCGACATAGCCATAATGGAAACTGGTCCCCTTACTCGAGACGTGACCCCTTCTTCGGGTCATACTATGCATCCAAATGAAGTTAGTGACTGAGCACAAATCCGGCACTGATAAATATCAAGGTCATGTTATTCTCCACAGAAGAGAATATGGATCATAACTAGTTCAAGGCAACATAATATAGCTATAGCTTTTTACAACTATGTTACCAGGCTGCCGAGAACATAACTGTTTCAAGGCAACATAATCTAACTATAGCTTTTTATAGCTATGTTCCCAGGAAGCCGAGAACAACAACATCTGGCCCCTCTTGGCTCTACATACAAGTGTACAGAATAGTCCTTTGCACAAATGTACAAGAACTCATGATCAAGATACAACATCATCAATGAATGTAGGAACTCATGAGCAAGATACAACATAATCTGTAAAGATCCATAATTTTTTTATTAAAAAGAATAAATATTTTTTTTAGAAAAAATTAAAATTTAATTAACTAATTAAATTAATTGAGGTATAAAATATGCCCAACAAATATGTAAGTGAGTACATGTATATGGGTAGCACATAAAATAATGTACAAGGTAATTAGGTCGAAAAAAAACAAACAAACAAGAAAAGTAAAAAAAAAAAAAAAAAAAGAGAAGAAGTGAATGTGTGTGGTTGTGGTTATGTAAGGATTAAAAAAAAAAAAAAAAAAGAAAGGGCAAAGGTGAGGTTGAAAGTCAACCACACCCTGTTTACTTTTTAAAAAAACATATAGCTCACACTAAACACACACACTCTAGTTCTAGAAGACAGCGGCGTGGAGAAGGAGAGAAGAAGAGAAGAAAAGAAGAAAAAAAAGAGAAGAAAGGAAGAAGAAAAAGGGGGAAAATTTGGCAAGTCACTCGGGCTTTCGTGGGGGTCGAGATCTACTGCATTTTTTCTTCATTTTAGGCTATTTAACTGGAAAAAAAATCAAAGAAAACTTTGCCAAAATTGTACAAAAGTGAGGTAGGGTTTCTAAAACTTATGAAATAGGAATGAATAGGTTGCTAGAGGACATTCAGTCATAAAAGCATGCTAGGATTGCCATGTTGTGTGTTAGATTTTAATTTTGTTAATTCATATGTATGTGAAGCATGCCCATGCATTCTCAAATTGAAATATGTATTTATATTAGAGTTGTTAGGACCCTGAGCATGTGTTTTTACCAAATAATATTGTCACCACTCACACTTGTGAGGAGTGTGGAGTGAGATTATAAAAAAAAATTATTATTTGTTTTGTACATAGAAAAAATTTGAGAAAAATCCTTGAAAGGATTAAATAATGAGTGAGAATGAAAAGAACTAAGAGTGTTGGTTTAGAATGCGTTTTGTGTGCTTATGAGATGATGTGAGTACTCAAAATGTTGCGAGATGGATTGAGTTGTGAATATGTATATCCGAGGTTCGACGGTTGAGTCGAGAGTCCCATGCAGTGGTACAGGTTATGGTTGCCTGCAGGTTAGTAGCCTGTGAAACCATGTTTCACTATATCAGAGGCGAGGTGATTACTTGATGAGTGATGAATTAGAACTTTGGTATTTTTTTTAAGGATTTTTAATAAAACCTAGAAATTTAGGAAATTGATCGTTGTTTGAATGAACTCAAGTGGAACTTAAGTAAATCTCATAAAATGTAACAAGACAAATATGGATTCTGTATATGCTTAATTGATTATAAATTGTCATAGCATGCCACCCACCAAGCACAAGCATACACGTTTATGCAACGTTCACGTTTCGTTTGTATTAGTTATTCTACTGGGGTACTGACCCCTACCAGATGCAGGTACCGGGATGGATCCCATGTCTTGAGGAATACATGTTGATGGACCCCTACGAAGACATACTATGATGTTAATGGAGTGTTCTCCATTTTTTTTGTTAATCATGTAGTATGGAATTTGTATTTTTCTTGGGATATGTAAATGAGACTGATATGTGTTTTGGGACATGATGTAGTAACTTGGAAATGAATTCTATATATAGAAATGTATATATTATAATGTATGCTAAGTAGGATGAGAAAGATATGAAATGACGTATGTACTGAATTATATAATTGTTGTACATGGACTATCAGGTTGGCATGAAAGGCAAAACTAGCCAATAATTAGGGCGAACTCTTTCAAATTTTTCTTTTTTTTTTTAAATCTTGGCTTTTAAAAACTCTTATATTTGCTATCCTTAATCGATTCCCGCACTTAAACTTGTATATCTTTTACCATTAAAATCTAGTGAGATATTTTAATTAATTTAATCATTTTAATTTAACTTAGTTTAAATATCACACCTTCGTGTTATGGGACCCGGGGCGTGACAAAATGGTATCAGAACCCAAGGTTTGAATACCTAGGGGCGACGGGAATGGGTACAAAAAAAAATTAATTTTTTTTTAAGCATGATTTGATAAGAATATGTGTTACATGATGTTGAATGTGTATGTTAATGTGGTATAGGTGATGACATGATTATGTGTTAGCATGACTAGGTGGAATGCATAAAGTATGTGTTACTTGCGTTGATGTAAAAACATGTTAGCTGATTATGTGCATGTGGGGTATATGACACATCATTGGGAACATGCAAGGGATTAAATTTTTCATTTGAAAATGAGTCTTAATATCAATATTTATTTTCTATCGTATAGAAAATGCCACCGAAAGATAGTGGACGGAGCAAAGGGAGAGCTATCAAATCTGAACCTCCATTTCTTACACATAGTGAGGAGCAGGTAAGTGAGAGCATCGAGAGAGAGAATGACCCTCCACTACCTCCACATATTGAGCAGCAGGCTGAGAGAGTTGAGTTTGTAAATCCATTTGCACCTTTACAGATGCCTCTACAAGGCATTCAGAGGGTACAGTTGGACGAGGCTAAGTTAGCACGAGCTATGCTTGAGTTTTTACATCACTACCAGCAGATGCCTGGTATGGTACCATTGAGTCAGCAGGTTAAGACGCAGGCACGTATCTCGGTAGGGGAGAGTAGGGCAACATCAGTGATGAGAGAGTTCCAACGGCTTCAGCCACCAAGATTTTTTAGGGGCACAGATCCCTTTGCCATAGATCATTTGCTGAGAGATGTGTCTAGACTACTAGATACGGTGCATATCACGGAGGACGATCTCTGAGTTGACTTCGTATCTAGTCTTACTTATGAGCGAGGCCTTAGTTTGGTGGGAGTTAGTGAAGAACACCATGGTTAGAAAGTGGGATGTCTTTTACACAGCTTTTCTACGGAAGTTCTTTTCGACAGTTGCTAAAGCATCATTACGTTAGAAGTTTCTTCACCTGCGTCAGTATGAGGCATGTTTTTCTCTCCTAGCTCGGTATGCACCAAGGGCCATTGTTGATGAGACTAACAGGGCACAACTATTTGAGTTGGGACTCAGGCCAACGATTAGAACCTTGGTGGTTCCATTGAACCTCCATACGATGAGTGAGGTGTATGATAGGGCACAACTAATTGTGTCACGCCCCGAATTCTGACCAAACCCGAGGCGCGACTGACGAGACATAAAATAAAATAAATAAAAGGACAAGTAAATAATTCCACTAAACATGAGTCCATCCCCATCAATACATAAGATAACATGAATACATCGTTCATAGGTCATTCGGGCT
The DNA here is from genome assembly GCA_008638375.1 of Nyssa sinensis. Classification (NCBI taxonomy): domain Eukaryota; kingdom Viridiplantae; phylum Streptophyta; class Magnoliopsida; order Cornales; family Nyssaceae; genus Nyssa; species Nyssa sinensis. The sequence goes on from CM018049.1 coordinate 57,254, forward strand.
TAAGCCCTTACATTACAAAACATAGGTCCCACGGACCAAAAATATTACAAGTGTCTCCTCCTATCAAAGCATCACTGGGTCTCAAATAGCTGGAGGGTCCTCATCTGAAAATGTTGCCCACGAATGGGTCAGCTCAACTGCTGGTATGATGAAGTGTTAATGCAAGAAATAAAGCTAAGGCGTGGCATGTGCAAAGTGTACATTTATCTCTAAATGTCATTCAAAGCATCGCAGTAACATATGAATGGTATGCATGACGCACCCATGCACAACTCTATGCCACACCCATGTCTCTTTTCTGGGTACTCCCCGATGCAATGGCCAATTTTGAGTTTTTCACCACAGGATCTACACCCTCATAATGCAATGCTCAACCCACACTATGTTCTCAAAGGATTCATCATATGCCAATATGCCCATGCAATCTCAATGAACATGGTTATCAATAATATGTCATGCTCGAACAATAATATATAAATCATCAGTCAATTCCATATGCAAGCATATCTCATCTTATCAACTTAAACACAGGTCATGATTCACATTCATCATTCACTAAATTTTCATAAAGTACAAGTGACATGAAAGCATGTGAGCAATCAACCCTAAATCAGTCAAGTAAACACATTTCACATAAGCACATAAGTCATTCCAGTCATTCACAAATATTCCTAACTTAACTTCATTTCTAACATTAGCAAAACACCATACCTGACGGGTCAGTCACAACCCAAGCAAACTACACTCGTAACGTAGTGAGAATGTGGAAAGATCAGACTGTCTTCTCCTTGCCTGTCGGTGTCCTCTAAAAGCATAAATTACAGCTCAGTCTATTGTTATTTGAATTTATGCTATTCATCAAATTTTATGCCTTTAATTCATAGGTTTCTATTCTGTTAAATTAAACTCTACCATTGGTTCTAGGACGTTGAATAAAATGAGTTTAGGTTTTCGTAGAACTCAATTCGGACACCGGGGTTCAAAAGGGCAAAACAGTCATTTTACACTTTACACGGGTCCTTTCATTCGTGACCTCTTTTCATAAATCGGACCCCACGGTTGAGTCCGGAATGCTCGAGAAAATAAATTTTCACTATTCGTTTACTAAATTTGGAGTTCGTTTGACTATGTTTCAATTCAGGGGCATTTTGGTAATTTTAAGGGTTCTTCGGGTCTTTTATTTTTTTTCGGGACCTCATCTCGCATCACGGACCTCACCATTGGACTCAGGAGGTCCGAGATAGTAAGAATACATATATGACTCGTTAAATTTAGACAACGGCCATTTTTGACTATTTAATTTAATTAAATAATTTTAATTAAATTTAATTAACATGATACATATATATTTTGGTCTTTTTGGTCAAAAGGACCTTAGTGGTCCTGTGGTTGGTTGAGCCCTCCCTTTCCGTGCCGTCCCTGATCGAATCCCCCTAACCCCTTTTCTTTTGATTCCTTTTCTTCTTCTTTTCTTTTTTTTTTTTTTTTTGAATTCAGTTGATTGGGCCCAGCCCCCCCTTGGCCCAACGATCCTTAAGCAAACAGGCCCACTTCCCTTTCCAAATTAAAACAAACCAGCAGCCCAACCATTTAAAATGAAAACAAGCCCAATACTCTTTTAAAACACTAAGCCCAAAATTGAAGATCAAAGCAGGCCCAATGCAACAGGCCCAAACGAGAACAGCCCAGTCGACCCCTGCGCCCCCCGCCTTTCCGACCTACTTCAGGTCGTCTTCTCCGGCCACATCGCCGGAGACCGAAGCTTTCCCTCCCATTTTTCTCTAGTTTTACACGTCCCATTTTCCTTCTTTCTTCACCAAACGAACCCTAGGACCCTAAGGAATCATTTAGAACGTGTTCCCGTCCCAACCCAACTGTTTCTCTCAAAACCCAGGCCGGTTTTCCGGCCATGCAGCCCAGATTCCGGCCAGCTGTGTTCTCCCCATTTTTTCACAATTTTTCCCACTGTTTTTCACCCCATTTTGACTCTAGGGTTTTCTGCAACTCACCCCAACGATTCCCCATCATTCAAACGTGGATTTAGCGTCTAAAACACCAAAACCCGAGACTCACCCTAGACCTGCAACTCCAAAGTTCTCCCTCATTTCTCAACCATTTTGGTTGATTCTTTTTGCAAAAATCTCCACACTTTATACTCTACAAGGCCCTCGACTCAAAGCAATTAATCATGCAAAGAAATGAAAAGAAATCAGAACCGAAACCACTCACCACTTTATCTGGATTTTCGTTCTGCTGCAGGCCCCTCTCTCTTCCCTTCTGTCTGATCTTCTCGGCTTCTCCCTCTCTCTCTTTCTGTATTCCTTCTCAGTTCCCACGGGCATGCACACATATACACTCAATCAACTCTCTTTCCCTTCACTTTCTCTCTCTATATTTCTCTCTCTCTCTCTCTAAAACCCACGACTTTCTGCTCCTCTCTCTCTCTAAATCAGACCTACTCCCACTGTCCTGACCTGCCCTACTGCTCCAGCCACCCTCCTCCTTCACAATCAGCTTTGCATTAAATGCAAAGTTGACATGGTGTATTATATATATATATATATATATATATATATTATATCACTTATACACAAACACACACCAACACAATGGCACACCCACACACACGGCTGCACACACAGCACACATGGCAGTACACATAGTGCACACAACAGTGCACACACACACCCTAGCACAGTCTGTATCCCACCTTGCATATATATATATATATATATATGTATATATATATATATATATCCAAACACATACATGTACATCATACATAATACTATATACACATATACACATATACATACATCGTATATCGTATACATGCATCCATATACACATGCATAATGCATATTTCACACAACAACTAAATAAATCAAAAATAAATAAATGAATAAATAGATAAATAAATAAATAATCTAAAAAAAAATTTATTCCCAAAAAAATTTTCAGGTCATTACAAATTGAGGCAGACCAATGGGTCAGTAGATCGGTTGAGATTCATCAGTAGTTGAGGGGTACAGCTATAGGTTCTTATCCCAACCGATGGAATAAGAAGAGAATGAGATATGGGGCATCTACTTCTCAGGGGTTTACTCTGCAGCAACAACAGTTCACTTTTTCATCTTCCTCTACACCGAGTAAGACTGCTCAGGGAGAGATTATCTGTTACTAGTGCCAACAGCCTGGACATGTGAGGACTGAGTGTCTATAATTGTGATAGTAGCAGCCTCAGAGACAAGGACAGTCTCAGAGTACTAGTAGAGGGCACATTTTTGCACCGAGTTAGAGTCAGTCTAGAAAAGTTAGCCATGGATGGGGACAGAGTAGGGGACAGTCTCAAGGTAGGGGAAAGCCACCCACATGTTTTCATTGTGGTGTCACTAGACACATTCAGAGGTATTGTCCTGCACTTGTGGGGACAGGGACTCCCTTGGTTCATCAGCCTGGTTATTATCCATAGCCTTTGTAATTTTTTTCGAGTTATCCTTCTTTGCCTCCAGTTTCGACATATTCTGCACAGAGTTCTAGACCTTCTATAGGTTCATCTTCTTCTTCAGCATCTAGACCCCCCATTACTCACCAGGGTACTAGTCGTCAGGACATATTACCATCTCCACTTAGGGCAGGGTTTATGCACTTACTACTATGACAGATCCTTTAGCTGGACCATCTGTGGTTTGAGGTACAGTCTTATTTTTTTAGTTCTTGGGCATATGTATTGATTGACATGGGTGCCTCACATTCGTTTATATCATCATCATTTACATCTACTTTGGGATTGGAGATATCTTTATTAGACATTATACTTTATGTTGAGACACCGATTGGAGGTCGACTTTCACTCAGATGAGTGGCTCGTTCTTGTGAGATCGAGGTGGCTGATCATCGTTTTATCTTTGATTTCATTGTTCTTGATATGAATGTCTTTGATTTGATTCTAGGTATAGATTGGTTGTCTACCCATCGAGCTACCATTGATTGTTTCCATAGTAGAGTTACTATCTGCACTCCCGAGGGAGATCTTTTTCATTTCTTAGGGACCGGAGTGATTCCAATACTCCGAGACCGTGGGATTCACGTGGCTTAGGTGAACTTAGTTTTATATTTTCTAGTTGGGTAATTGATGTTGGGGATGACAGTCATGAGGAGTTACCACCGATAGTGAGGGATTTTGAGGATGTTTTTCCAAATGATTTGTATAAGTTACTGCCACCTAGAGAGATTGAGTTCTCTATTGAGCTTTTACCAGGGACTACACCTATCTTTATTGCACCATATCGGATGGCTCTGGCAGAATTACGTGAGCTGAAGACTCAAATAGAGGATCTATTGCATAAGGGGTTTATACGTCCCATCACTTCACCTTGGGGAGCACCAGTGTTGTTTGCCAAGAAGGGTGATGGTTCTTTATGCCTTTGCATTGATTATCGGAAACTTAATCAAGTCATAATTAAAAATCGATATCCATTGCCGTGGATAGATGATTTGTTCTATCAACTTTGGGGTTCAATGTGTTTCTCAAAGATTGATTTGAGGTCAAGATATCACCAATTGAGGATCAATGATTCTGATGTGTAAAAGACAACTTTTTGTACTCGATATGGACATTATGAGTATCTGGTGATGCCATTTGGGTTGTCAAACGCACCAGCAGCATTCATGGATCTCATGAATCGGGTTTTTAAGAGTATCTTGATCACTTCATCATTGTGTTTTTTGATGATATTCTTATTTATTCACCTTCACGAGAGGAAAATGAGGAGCATTTGAGAATTGCTCTACAGACTTTACGTGAGCACCACCTATACGCAAAATATGAGAAGTGCGGATCTTGGTTGACTAAGGTCAAATTTCTTAGGCATGTAGTTTCCCAAGAGGGAGTTTTCATTGATCATACGAAGATCGATTCAGTTACGACTTGGGAAAGACTGAAAAATGTGTTCGAGATACGTAGTTTTTTGGGTTTAGCCAGATATTATCGTCGCTTTGTAGAGGGATTTTCACGCTTGGCTATGCCTATGACTAGACTTATTGGAAAGGAGTCCCATTCATTTGGAACGAGGATTATGAGCAAGATTTTCAGACACTGAAGACTCTTCTTACTTCTACACCTATTTTAGCTATTCCCGAGAGTGGAATTGGCTACACGGTATACTATGATGCTTCACGAGAGGGACTAGGCTTACGTTTTGATGGAATGAGGGAAGGTCATTGCTTATGGCTCTCGACAGTTGAAATCTTATGAGAGAAACTACCCTACCCATGACTTAGAGCTGGCAACAGTTGTCTTTGCTTTGAAAAGTTGGAGACACTATCTTTACGGGGAGAAGTTTGAGGTGTATTCAGATCATAAGAGTCTCAAGTACCTTTTCTCACAAAAGGACTTGAACTTGAGGTAGCGTCATTGGATGGAATATATAAAGGATTACGACTTCGATCTTCTGTATCATCCGGGGAAGGCTAATATGGTTGCAGAAACGTTAAGTAGGAAATCGCATAGGAGTATAGCAGCAATTCTAATGCGTTAGTGGAATATGCTTGCTAGAGGCAGTGGTAGAGTACGATTTATGTCTTGATAAGACAGGCGATTCCACTTTCTTATTTTCTGTTATTGCACATCCTAGCCTTTTGACTCGCATTCTGGATGCACAACTCCAGGATACAGAGACAGAATCTATTCGTTCTCGTATTGCTAGTGGTGATCCAATTACTGGATGGTCATTTCATACCGATCATAGATTGTATTATCAGGGACATTACTATATACTGCAAGCTTGTCGCGAGGATGTTATGCAAGAATTTCGCCACTCTAGACTTGCAGTATATCCGGGTGGTACCAAGATATACCAGAATCTTTGCCGACAATATTGGTGGAAGGGCATGAAGACCGATGTCACAGGATTTGTAAGTAAATGTTTGACTTGCCAGCAAGTCAAAACTGAGCATCAGCGACCAACAAGGTTGTTGATGCTGTACTTTTTCGTCCTATCACATAGTAGGCTCCGCGTGCACCATATTGTCCGCTTTGGGCTTAAGAGCCCTCACGGCTTTGTTCTTCCTGGGCAGAAAAGGCCTGATGCAAGAGAGAGGACGACTGGGGCTTATAAGCGACACCAGTATTCGACTCCTATTCGATGTGGGACTCAAAGTGGCACAACAGCTACTCCCCCTAGTCAGGACTGGTGGAGCACGAGAACGAGGCACGTGGCCCAACCGTTCCCACAGACAGCGCCAAACTGATGCTGCACTTTTTCGTCCTGTCACATAGTAGGCTCCGCGTGCACCATATTGTCCGCTTTGGGCTTAAGAGCCCTCACGGCTTTGTTCTTCCTGGGCGGAAAAGGCCTGATGCAAGAGAGAGGACGACTGGGGCTTATAAGCGACACCAGTATCCGACTCCTATTCGATGTGAGACTCAAAGTGGCACAACAGTTGTTACAACCTCTTCCGGTAGCGGAGTAGAAGTGGGAACACATCACAATGGATTTTGTTTCCGGGTTTCTGAGGTTACCACGAGGGCATGATGCAATATGGGTTATAGTGGACTGTGTGATGAAGTTTGCACACTTTTTGTCGATGAGGGCTATGGATTCAGTAAAGACTTTGAGCCGCCTTTACATTCGAGAGATTGTACATTTACATAGAGTTCCAGTTTCTATTGTTTCAGATCAGGATGCACGATATACTGCACAATTTTGGCAGAGTCTTCAGGCAGCTTTGGGTACTGAGTTGTCACTGAGTATGACTTTTCATCAGCAGACTAACGGACAATTCGAGCGTACCATTCAGATACTAGAAGATATGCTATGAGCTTGCGTCATGGATTTTTAAGGTAGTTGGGAAGACCATTTGCCACTTATAGAGTTTGCTTACAACAACAACTATTAAGCAAGTATCGAGATGGTCTCGTTTGAGGCATTGTATGGTAGATCTTGTAGGTCACCAATTTGTTGGACTGAGATGGGTGAGGCCACAGTCTTAGGACCTGACTTGGTTCGAGAGATGACGTAAAAGATCAAAGTGATACGACAGCATAGAACAGATAGAAAAGCTACGCAGATAAGAGGCATTCACCTCTATCATTCGATGTGGGAGATCATGTCTTTCTTAAAGTTGCTCCATGGAAGGGCCTGACTGGATTTGGCCGAGAAGGGAAGTTAGCTCTAAGGTACATAAGTCCTTACGAGATCCTTGATAAGATTGGGGAGGTTGCATATCGGTTGGCATTACCACCATAGCTTTCTGGGGTTCATGATATTTTCCACATTTCGATGGTTTGCCAATATCAGCCAGATCCTTCACACATTTTGGATTAGGGCAGAGTTTGATATGGAGAGCGATGCTTCATATGAGGAGCGTCCAATTCGTATCCTGGATACTAGGGAACAGTCTTGTAGGGCAAGACTATTCCACTAGTCAAGGTGTTATGGAGACATCACAAGTGTAGAAGGCTACATGGGAACGAGAGAATGAGCTTCGCACCAGATATCCCGACTTATTTATTATTTCAGGTATATCCTAAATTTCGAGGATGCAATTTTTCTAAGGGGAGAGAATGTAAAGATCCGTAAATTTTTTTTATTAAAAAGAATAAATAATTTTTTTAGAACAAATTAGAATTTAATTAACTAATTAAATTAATTGAGGTATAAAATCTGCCCAACAAAAATTTAAGTGAGTATATGTATATGGGTAGGAAATAAAATAATGTACAAGGCAATTAGGTTGGAAAAAAAAAACAAACAAGAAAAGAAAAAAAAAAAAAAAAAAAAAGAGAAGAAGTGAATGTGTGTGGCGGTGGTTTATGTAAGGATTAAAAAAAAAAAAAAAAAGGGGCAAAGGTGTGGTTGAAAGTCAACCACACCCTGTTTACTTTAAAAAAAAAACACATAGCTCACACAAAACACACACACTCATGTTCCAGAAGACAGTGGTGTGGAGAAGGAGAGAAGCAGAGAAGAAAAGAAGAAAAAAAAAAAAAAAAGGAAGAAAGAAAGGAAGAAGAAAAAGGGAAAAAATTTGGTAAGTCACTCAAGCTTTCGTGGGGGTCGAGATCTACTGCATTTTTTCTTGATTTTGGGCGATTTAACTGGGAAAAAAATCAAAGAAAACTTTGCCAAAATTGTACAAAAGTGAGGTAGGGTTTCTAAAACTTATGAAATAGGAATGAATAGGTTGCTAGAGGACATTCATTCATAAAAGCATACTAGGATTGCCATGATATGTGTTAAATTTCAATTTTGTTAATTAATATGTTTCTAAAACATGCTCATGCATTCTCAAATTGAAATTTGTATTTATATTAGGGTTGTTGGGACCCTAAACATGTGTTTTTACTAAATAATATTGTTACCACTCACACTTGTGAGGAGTGTGGAGTGAGATTATAAAAAAAAAAAATTTATTATTTGTTTTGTACATAGAAAGAAATTGAGAAAAATCCTTGAAAGGATTAAATAATGAATGAGAATGAAAATAACCAAGAATGTTGGTTTAGAATGCATTTTGTGTGCTTATGAGATGATGTGAGTACTCAAAATGTTGCGGAGTGGATTGAGTTTTGAATATGTATATCCGAGGTTCGACGATTGAGTCAAGAGTCTCGCGCGGTGGTACAGGTTATGATTGTCTACAAGTTAGTAGGCCTATGAAACCATGTTTCGTTATATCAGAGGTGAGGTGATTACTTGATAAGTGATGAATTAGGACCTTGGTATTTTTTGGGGGGTTTTTAATAAAACCTAGAGATTTAGGAAATTGATCGTTGTTTGAATGAACTCAAGTGGAACTTAAGTAAATTTCATAAAATGTAACAAGACCAATCTGGATTCTGTTTACGCTTAATTGATTATAAATTGTCATAGCATGCCACCCACCAGGCACAAGCATACACTTTTATGCAACATTCATGTTTTGTTTGTTTTAGTTATCCTATTAGAGTACTGACCCCTACCAGATGCAGGTATCGAGATGGGTCCCGCGTCTTGAGGAGTACATGTTGATAGACTTGATGTGTCTCTTCCTTTCGGGCTTACTTGATGTATACGAAGACATACTATGATGTTAATTGAGTGTTTTCCATTTTTTTGTTAATTATGTAGTATGGGATTCGTATATTTCTTGGGATATGTAAATGCGACTGATATATGTTTTAGGACATGACGTAGTAACTTGGAAATGAATTCCATATATAGAAATGTATGTATTATAATGTATTCTAATTAGGATGAGAAAGAGATGAAATGATGTACGTACTGAATTATATAATTGTTGTACATGCTTATAAGTGAAGATAGCTTATGCCTGGGGGATTAAATCCTGCTTCCTGGCATTTTACAAGGCAATTGAATTCCGAAGAACCCAAAATCTTGCCTATTTTACAGGGCAGCTGAAAAACTCAGAATCCTGTCTAAGTGCTTATGCACCATTTATCTTGCATTTAAAATATATTTAACACATGAGTATGTCAAATAGATATTTCTCGTGAACACTTTTAAAACATAACATTCAGTAACTTCGTGGTAAACATATGTATACTTGAAATGGGCAAACTCAGAATATTTAACAAGATTTGTATTTTAACTCAGACATGCTGAAAACACATTTTTAAGAAAATTGTAGAGAAACCATTTACTGAGCATGTCACAATAGGGTTTATAAGAACAGAAATAATTTAAAACTGAAATCATGTAATATACTGAATTTGGAATTCAAATACTTCGTATCTTTTGAACTTAAAACCTTTTCAAATCTATGGAGTTAAATCTCCACTTCAAATGCAGGGTTACTCACCTTATACGTCCTAGGTTTAGTGCTAATAATGCACTTTCCCACTTCCTTTGTAGTTCCTAAGAACAATTCATAATAACCTCATTAACTTCACATTCACCGTAATAACACCTATTGATGCTGCTTTGTAATATCCCGACCCGGGATACCGGGTCATATGGCACATATTACGAGACAATGAAAATATGTGTAAAGTTTTTTTTACACTTAAGAGAAAAATTAATTAATTAAATAATTAATTAATTTAAAATGTGAATATATTTAATTATTATAATTAAATTCAAATAAACACACACATACACACATTTATGATGTATTGTGTGTGTATGTTATCAAGTGTATATAAGTATGTATAAGTATATCTATATATACATGTGCACAAGAAAATATAAATATCTTGGTGTGTGAACAGTGCAGTGTGTGTGTGTGTGTCGGTTGAGGTGTGTGTGTTTGTCTCCATGTGTATTTGGTGTGTGAATATATATATATATATATATATATATATATATACATATATACAAATATCATCAAAAGTAGTTGTAAAGCAAAAATTGGGAAGAACAAAATTGATGAGATGTGAAGGCTAGTGTAGGGCTACGAAATCAGAAAGAAAGAGAGAGAACAGTAGAGAGAGAGAGAGGTCGGTTTCTCCCTTTAAAAGCAAAGCATGCTTGCTTCATATTAAAGAAATCAAAAGAGGGAGAAACTGAGAAGCTAAGGAAGGAAGAAAATCAGAAGATAAGGAGGTCAAAACCACAACAAAAAGGTGTGGAATGCGAAATTTATCACTTTCTCTCTCTAAAAGTTAAGCATGAATATAAACTGTTTTTGAGTTTTTATCTGCATATGGTGTTAGAAATATGTTTAAAAGTTCATCAAGCATGATTTTAGGCCATGAAAACGACTCAAAACATGAAACCCAGAAGAAACCGCCATTAAAGACCTTGCTATAGCAGGTCTGGTTTCACCATCACCAAACTATGTTTGGTATATAGAGACTTAAAGTAGACCTTGTAAGCATCACAAAAACCTATATCCGCGAAAAAAAATCACAAGAAATGGACCTCCCATGGTGAGTTGCAGGTTACGCACCTCAAAACTTGTTTTAAAGACCAAAATGTGAAACCCCATGAAGAGGGGATCAAAACAAGACCAACCCTATGAAAATTAATTGAGAAATGAGTGTGAACCGTTGAGTTGCAGTTCTGGTTATCAAAACTTGGATTGAGCAACTGAACCTAATTCAAGCCTCTAAATCAATGCAAAACAACGCCTTACGACCTTAGGAGTTTATTAGAAAAGAAAACAGAGAAAATGGAGTTGTAAAATGCCATGAAATTCGAACAAAAAAATTAGGGTTTTGCAGTCAACAGTGTCGACTTCGTGAGGAAGATGACACTGTTCGGGTCGGCAAACGGGTCGGTTATGGGTCTGGGTTTAGTTCGGATCCGACGGGTCATGGGTTATTTAAACGGTAACGTTTTGGTTTTAAATTTATAAACAGTAGGGCTGACATAATCATGATGTCAGCAACACGTGGCAAACCGGCTAAACCAGTTGGTTTGTAAAGGAACCGGACCGGTTCACTTCGAATTGGACCAGACCAACTGGTTTTCTGATTTATTTAAAATTTAATAAACCAAGATTTCCTCTATTTACAGTTTGACCCCAACTGTTTTATGAAATTATACTGTGGCCCAACTTTTGAGAATTTTGTTCAATTACACCCTTGGAAAAATATTTAAATAATTATTTAATTATTTTATAATTAAGGTAAAATTACTATTTTACCCCTGAATCATAAATAGAGCAAGTAAGTCCAAATTAAACATATGAATAGTAAATTTTAACTATTTGGAACATTTTGAAGTCAATGATAGGGTCCGTTTTATGAGACGGGGCCCGAAAAATAAAGACACGCAAAGGGGTAAATGACTAAAATACCCCTTGTTCAAAATAAACAAATTATTAGTGTATTCTTACTATCTTGGACCTTCTGAGTCCAATGGTGAGGTTCACGACACGAGATGGGGTCCTGAAAAATAAAGACACGTAAAGGGATAAAATGACCAAAATACCCCTGGTACCCCTAAAGCCAAAATGAAACCAAAGAAGGTCTAAATTGACTTTCTTTGACATTCTGGACTCAATAATGGAGTCCAGATTACGAAACGAAGTACGGAAAAATATGACACGTAAAATGGTGAATGACCATTTTGCCCTTTACATACAAAAGTCCGAATTGAAAGCTAGGAAAGCTTAAACCGACTTTCTTTGACGCTCCGGACTCAATGGTAGAGTCTATTCGACCAAAAAGAAATGTCTAAAATAAAAAGACATAAAATTTGTTGAATAGCATCTGTCAGATGACTATAAATTAAAGTAATGCCAAAGTACTAATCTAAGGCGTATACGAGGAAATGAATTACGAAAAGACACGACACGTAAACGTATGAAATAAATAACTTTAATTTAAAGTTAATGGAGCTACCAGAAGAGTATAAATTGAAATGAATTCAATTTCTAACACATTAAATTGTGTCATAGGTTAAGAGTACGAGTTAAGTTAAGTACATATGAATTTATGAAATCGTTTTAGGATCTAATACGATTTAAGCATAAGTTAAGGAACATTGAGATGATTTACAATGAATGTGAAGTCGATGAGATATTTATGAATTTGTTCTTAGGAACTACAAGGAAAGTAGGAAAGCGCATTATTAGCACTAACCCTAAAGGACCAAGGTGAGTAACCCTGTATTTGAAGTGGAGATTTAACTCCATGGATTTGAAAAGGTTTTAAGTTCAAAGACATGAAGTGTTTGAAATTCCAAATTCAGTATTTACATGATTCAGTTTTAAATTGTTCCATCTTTATAAACTCTATTATGACATGCTTCGTGAATGGTTTCTATCACAGTTTTCTTAAAACATATTTCAGCATGTCTAAAGTTTTAAATGCCAAATTATGTAAAGTGTTTTGAATTTGTCATATCAAATGTTTTAAAGGAATTGTTATGAAATTATGTACATGATGTTTTAAATGTTCATGAGAAGTACCTATTTGAAGAAACCCTATCTGTTCTGTTAGGGAGTGAGTATAAGTCCTCCCTGTTAGGGACCAGGCAGCTGCTCTTGATCGGTTCAGTTGGGTTAAAGTTTTACAAGATAAACGGTACTAAGTACCACCCCTTATGATGGTTGAAATCCTTTGGGATTCAACAGTAAATGCCCGGTAGCAGGATCTAATCCCCCAGGCAAATGAGAACGGTAGTATTGGCAGTAAAATGGGAGTATGGTTCGAAACAGATTCCACCTAATTAAAGAGAAAAGATGACAAAGTGATTTTGAAAATGAAAGCAGGTTTTACCCTCATTTTCACAATACATATTTATGTGTTTTAAAGTTTATATACTTTATCTGATGAAGTACGAGTTTAGCTTGAATACTTTAAATGTTTCAAAGCTATCTGTTTTATGAAATGCATATGTCCTGAGTTTTATATACTCTATTTAAGAAGTACATGCTACGTTATATGTTTTGAAGTTCATAAGTATAAGTATAGCTTGAATACTTTAAATGTTTCAAAGTTATCTGTTTTAAGAATGCATATACTTTGTATTCTAAAATGTACGAGCAATTGGCAGTGAATGTTTTACAAACTCTTATGTACTAAAAATCACTGCTAATTGAAAACCCCATGACGAATACTGGAATTGCTCATAAGCTTAGATTAGCTTACCCGGACTTTGTTCGGATCCCCCTTTCAGGTGATTAGCAGTAGTCTCGACTTAAGGACGACAATGATAAATCTGCTGTTTTTGGAAGTTATGTTCAAGTTGTTTTTGTCTAGTACTACGAACATCAAGTATGGAATTTTGTATTAGTAAAATAGTACCCTGTTATGTATAAGCCATACGGAGCAATTAAACATTTATTGTTTATGAATTTTTCAGTTTTAGTTATACTCTGAATGTTAAATCATGTATGCTATGTAAAGAGCAGCAGTACCGGACGTATCACGCCCCAAATTTTTACAAACCCGAGGCGCGACTGACGAGACAGAAAATAAAATAAATAAAAGGACAAATGTAAATAAATCCACTAAACAAGCATCCATTCCCATCAATACATAAATTAACATAAGGTACATCTCACAACTGCATTGTTCATAGGTCATTCGGGCTTAGGCCCTTACATTACAAAACATACGTCCCATGGACCAAAAATATATCAAGTGCTTCGCCCTATCAAAGTATCATAGAGTCTCAAGTAGCCGGAGTATCCTCATTTGAAAAATGTTGCCCACGAATGGGTCAGTTCAACTGCTGGTATGATGAAGTGCTAATGCAAGAAATAAAGCTAAGGCGTGGCATGTGCAAAGTGTACATTTACATCTAAATGTCATTCAAAGTATCACAGTAATATATGAATGGTATGCATGACGCACCCATGCACAACTCTATGCCACACCCATGTCTCGTTTACGGGTACTCCCCGATGGCACGGAGTACCAATGCAATGGCCAATTTCGGGTTTTTCACCACAGGATCTACACCCTCATAATGCAAAGCACCACGTGCTCAACCCACGCCATGTTCTCAAAGGATTCACCATATGCCAATATGCCAATGCAATCTCAATGAAACATGGTTTCCACAATATAGCATGCTCGAGACAATAATACATAAATCACTAGCTGATTCCACATGCAAGCATATCTCATTTAATCAACTTAAACACATGTCATGATTCACGTTCATCATTCACTAAATTTTCATAAAGTACAAATAACATGTAAGCATGTGAACAACCAACTCCAAATCATCAAGTAAACACATTCCAAATAAACACATAAGTCATTCCAGTCATTCACAGAACATTCCTAACTTAACTTCATTTCTAACATTAGCAAAACACCATACCTGACGGGTTGGTCTCAACCCTAGAAAATCATGCACGATACGTAACTGAACCAGTCAATGAAAATGCATGAGATCAGATCGCCCTCTCCTTGTCCTATCAGTGTCCCTAAAAGCAAAAATTTTAACTCAGTCTATTGTCATTTGAATTTATGCTATTCATCAAATTTTTTTGTCTTTTAATTCATAGGTTTCTATTCTGCTAAATTAAAACTCTGCCATTGAGTCTAGGACGTCGAAGAAAATAAGTTTAAGTTTTCGTAGAACTCAATTCGGACATCTGGGTTCAAAAGGGCAAAATAGTCATTTTGCACTCTTCACTGGGTCCTTACATTTCCTGACCTATTTTCACAAATCGGACTCCATGGTTGAGTCCGGAATGCTCGAGATAATAAAGTTTCACTATTTGCTTACTTAATTCGGAGTTCGTTTGACTGTACTTCAATTCAGGGGCATTTTGGTAATTTTAAAGGTCACTACGGGTCTTTTATTTTTTGGGACCCTGTCTCATAAAACGAACCTCACCATTGGTCTCAGAATGGTCGAGATAGTCAAAATACACTAATGACTTGTCCCATTTGGACTCCGGATTATTTTAGAATATTTAAATAATTTAATTAATTTAATAACTAATTAATTAATTAATTTAATTAATATTTTATTAATATTTTATTCAGGAGGGTCATATTACAATTTTCCTAAAGTTTAGGGGTCAAAGTGGAATTTCAAAAAGTTCTGGGGTTAAAGTCAATTTCTAAAAATTCAGGGGTTAAATTGAAATTCTCAAATCTCTTATCCTTAATTCGGATAGCCAAACAGTGGCTAATCCAAAACAGGGATAAGATATCCCTGTTGTCCAATTAATTTCCAATTTTAATTTTATAACCCTGTAACCAAACAACCCCTAACCCATTTTAATTTAAAACATCAGGGCGACACGTGGCAGAGGCGGATTGCCCAAGCCCGACCCGAACCCGAACCGGGCCCAGGACCCGACCCGGCTACCCCCCTTCTTCCCTGTTTTTTCGACGATGCAGCAGTAGGGTTCCGGCGCCTTCTCCAGCGCCGGCGAGATTTTTTCGGCGACTTTTCAAGGTTTTGAAAATGCCGTTTTCTTCGGTTTTTCACGTAGATCTCATATCCAAGGTCGGTTTTGGACCTTAAGCCACTAGATCTTCACGAAATAGGGCTCAAAGCTCTATGGCCGAATCTCCGGCCAACTTTTCTTTTCTGTTTCTATGCTTATTCTTTTACTGTTTTTGGCCCAAATAGTTTCCTTTTGTTTTCTGCACCTAAGAGGATTATTTTACTCCCATTTAAACCAAGTTTTTCACATAAAATGTCAAGACCCACTTCTTATAACCGAGACCTGCAACTCCCCATTTCTCCCTCATCTTTCAACCATTTTAACTCATTCTTTTTGCATTATTTACCTCATTTCATGCTCTATGAATACCCTAAAATCAAATCAATTAAACAACCCAAAAACTTTGAAAACAGAAACTAAACCCACTTACTTATTTTTCAGAATTTCTCTTGTTGCAGTCTCTTTCTTCTCCTTCTTCCTCCTTGGTGCATCTCACTAGCTCTCTCTCTCCGTTCTCACAGTCCTCTCTCTCGCTTTCTGCTTTTCTTTCCGTCTTTTCTCCCAACCAAGACCACACATATACACAACACACCCACTCCCACACGTCTCCCCCTGCACAGCCCCTTTTCTTGACTTATTTCCCTCTGCTCAGCCACCTTTCTTTTCTCTACAAGGCAGCTTTGCATTAAATGCAAAGCTGCCCTACATATACACCTATATATATATATATCACTTATCACACACACACTCTACCGACACCACACACACACCCCAACTAGATCTTATATATATATATATATATATATATACATATGCATATCCACATACACATTCACATACATCATTCTATATATGTTCACATACATATAAGATTCCATACACATATACATGCTACACATACATACACCATGCATTTCCACAATAATAATAGACATTTTAATATTAATAATAATAATAATAATGATAATGATAAAAACAATTAATAATAAAAAAAAATTTCATGTCATTACATCCTTCCCTCTTTAAAGAAATTTCATCCCGAAATTTAAAATAACATAAAATAAAGGAAAATACATCACTGATCAAACAACTCGGGGTACCTAACTCGAACCTCGGCCTCACGCTCCCAAGTAGCCTCCTCGACCCCATGATGGTTCCAACGAACCTTGACCAAAATGATGGTCCTGCCTCGCAAAACCTGGTCCCTTGAGTCCAATATCTCTACGGGCCTCTGGTCATAAGAAGCGTTGCTCTCTAGCTGAAGATCTACCCAATCTAACACATGGGGGGGTCAGGATGGTACTTCCTCAGCATCGACACATGAAAGACATCATGAACTCCAGATAGCTGCGGTGGTAACGCCAGCTTATAAGCCACCTCCCCAACTCTCACAAGAATCTCAAAGGGGCCTATAAAATCGTGGCGACAGCTTCCCACCGCGCCCAAATCTCCTCAAACCTCGTTTGGGAGATACCTTGAGGAACACATAGGTCCCCCACCTCAAATGCCAAGGGCCGCCGCCTCCTATCTACATAACTCCTCTAGCGACTCTGGGCTGTCAACAATCGCTGCCTGATCACTTGTATCTTGTCCGTGGTCTCACGGACTATATCAGGTCCCAAGGCAGCTGTCTCTCCCACCTTAATCCAACACACCAGGGAACGGCACGGCCTACCATACAATGCCTCAAATGGTGCCATCTCAATACTGGACTGGTAGTTGTTGTTGTAGGCAAACTCGACCAAGGCAAGGTGATCCTCCCAGCTACTTCTAAAGTCCATGACACAGGCCCTGAGCATATCCTCCAAGATCTGAATAGTGCGCTCTGACTGGCCATCCATCTGTGGGTGGAAGGCAGTACTAAACTGCAGCTGGGTCCCCAAGGCTGTCTGGAAGCTCTGCCAGAACCGTGCAATGAAACGTGGGTCTCTGTCAGAAACAATGGATACCGGAACCCCATGTAGTCGCACTATCTCCCGAATGTACAACCTACTGAGGGCGTCTGATGAGTCGGTCACTCTGATCGGTAAGAAATGGGTGGACTTCGTCAGTCTATCCACAATAACCCAAACCGCATCATGGCCCTTAGGCGACTTCGGAAGACCCATCACAAAATCCATGGTAACATGCTCCCACTTCCACTCGGCTACCGATAATGGCTGTAGCAAACCTCCAAGGCCTCTGGTGCTCAGCCTTCACCTGCTGGCACGTGAGACACCTAGCCACAAACTGTGCCACATCTGCCTTCATCCCAGTCCACCAATACTGACGGCGCAGATCATGATACATCTTGGTGCCCCCTAGGTGCACCGCTAGGCGTGAATGATGGAAATCCCTAAGGACATCAGTCCTAAGAGACCCGTGAACGAAGACTCTACCCCTGTATCTCAAGCCAAGGTCAGAATGGACTACCTATCCCTCAAATCCCTCAGGGCTAGCAATCCGTGCTCTAATCTGCTCGGCCTCAGTATCCTGCAACTGTGCCTCAATGACTCTGGTCAGAAGGGTAGGCTGTACACACAAGCTGAATAGAGTGGTGTGTCCTCTCAAACTCGGTAAGCTCTAAGTCAAACTCCCCAATAGCTCCCATCATCTCCCACTCCCTAATGGCTATGCTGGCTAAGGTGCTCCTTGGCCTCCGATTGAGTGCATCAGCTACGACGTTGGCCTTCCCAGGATGGTACTGAAGGTCAAAGTCGTAATCCTCTAGATACTCCATCCATCTCCTCTGTCGAAGGTTCAGATCCTTCTGTGTAAAAATATAACTAAGGCTCTTGTGATCCGAGAACACCTCAAATCTCACCCCATATAAATAGTGTCGCCAACTCTTAAGTGCAAAGATGACGGCAGCTAACTCTAAATCGTGGGTGGGGTAGTTCTTCTCATGGCTCTTCAACTGGCGAGAACCATAAGCTACTACCCTGCCTTCCTGCATCAGCACACAACCCAATCCCTCTCGGGAAGCATCACAGTACACAATATAACCCAGGCCTCCCTCAGGAATAATCAGGACGGGAGCTGAAGTCAGTCTCCTCTTCAGCTCCTGAAATGACTGCTCACAGTCGTCGGTCCACTGAAACCTGATGCCCTTGCGCGTCAGACGGGTCATCGGCGCGGCAAGGCGAGAAAATCCCTCCACAAAACGGTGGTAGTACCCTGCTAACCCCAAGAAACTCCGTATCTCAAACACATTCTTCGGCCTCTCCTAGCTCATAACAGAGTCAATCTTAGAAGGGTCAACAGATACTCCACTCCCAGACACAACATGGCCCAAGAACTGTACCTCTTGAAGCCAGAACTCGCACTTCGAGAGCTTGGCAAATAGCCTGTGCTCTCTCAAGATCAGTAACACAGTCCGTAGGTGGAAGGCATGCTCATCCTCGGACGGTGAGTAAATCAAAATATCATCCACAAACACCACTACGAACTGATCTAGGTACTGGCCAAAAACACGGTGCATCAAGTCCATGAATGCCGCTGGGGCATTCAGTCACACCAAATGGCATCACCACGAACTCATAGTGACCATAGCGAGTGCGGAAAGCTGTCTTTGTTATGTCCTCCTCTCGCACCCTCAACTAGTGATACCCCAATCGAAGATCAATCTTCGAGAAGCATCTCGAACCCCTCAACTGATGAAATAAGTCATCGATCCTGGGTAACGGGTACTTGTTCTTAATAGTCACCCGGTTTAGCCTCTGGTAGTCCACACATAACCGCAATGTCCCGTCCTTCTTCTTCGCAAACAGTGCTGAAGCACCCCAAGGAGAAGTGCTGGGACAGGATAAACCCCTTACCCTGTAGGTCAGTCAGCTGCTCTTTCAGCTCTCTCAGCTCTGCTGGAGCCATGCGATAAGGTGGGATAGAAATGGGTACAGTACCGGGGATAAGCTCTATGGTGAACTCTACCTCCCGCCTCGGTGGCAAACTAGTCAAGCTGTCAGGAAAAACATCGGGAAACTCGTCTACTACCTATGGTAACACAATCCCTGTAGCCTCACTATCCCCTGCAATCAAACTGGCTAGCATATAGCTATGGGCTCCCCAACTCCTAGAGTCGTACAAGGGCGGTACCAGGAAATCTCCATGGTCTCCCGTGAAATAAAAATAATCCCCCTCAGGGATGCATACCGTAACTCTCCCCCTGTAACAATCGATACTAGCCCGGAAAGTAAACAGCCAATCCATACCCAAAATAACATCGAAGCCAGTCATATCAAGAACAATAAAGTCAAAACAAAGAGTACGATTGGCTATCTCAAGTGAACAACCCCTACAGATCCTGGTCAATGTCACACTACCCCTCAACAGGGGTATCAACACGTAGCGGTGAATCCAACCGATCTATAGTCAACCCCAATGACATGGCAAACACAGTGGATATGAATGAATGCGATGCACCTGAGTCTATCAACACGCTAGCCTATGAACTGAACATAAGAAATGTACCTCGAACTACAGATGGCCCAGCAGTAGAAGCCTCTAAGGTGGCAACCGCATACACTCGGCCCTATACGGTCTGACCCTGTCTGCCTCCCCCTCTCTGCCACTGCTGTTCTCCCCCTTTCGAGGCGGGAGCTCTAACACTCAATGCTGAGGATGCTGGCTGATAGTAAGGTGCTGGGGGTCTATAGCCTAACTGAGACTAGGGTAAAGGCACCTGGGTGTGCTGGAAATAGTGAGGCCTCGGTGTGCTCTGTGAAGTCTGCCCCTGAGGACAGTGGGCCTTGATATGGCCCGGCTAATGATAAGTATAGCACACCGGTGGGGCCCTCCCCGCCTGACTCTGAATCTGAGGTAGAAGTGACATCTGGCTCGGTCCAGTCCCTGACCCCTGACTAGGATCTCTCTGTGGGCAATCAGCCATCCTGTGGCCTAGGCTGTCCACACTGGTAACATGTAATAGTCATCTGTGGTGCCCCTCCTCGAGGAATGATAGACATAGTAGGCTGAGGAGCTAAAAACTGAATAGGCCTCTAGGGATGTCGATGGAAAAGAGGTACTAGCCCGGAACCTCTTCTGTGGCCTCCTACTAGAGTGAGCTGGGGTGGTCATGGTAGGCTGGGCGGCTGTAAGTGTCAGTCTTGTAGCTGGCCTGGCCTGAGCCCGGGACTCCCTGATCCCTCTGAGAGCGGCCAACTCTCTCTCTACCCTCGTGGCCCTTATCACCTCCTCCTCATAAGTATCAATGATGTGACCCGCCAGCTTCTCTCTAATAGAGGTCTTCAGCCCCTCGAGAAAATGGTAAACTCTCAGCTCCTCCCTCTCAGTGATGTGTGGGGCAATCCTCCCTAATGCAGTAAAACTGGACTCATACTGTGTCACAGTCATGTCCCTCTAGGAGCAATGTCTCAAACTCCCTCCTGAATCCAACCCTAGCAGTCGCTGGAAAGTAGTGGTCATTGAACATGGCCACAAATGCATCCCACCCCTCTCCAAATCTGCTAATCCTCCCCGCAGATACCTTCCACCACTGGCTCGCTAGTCCGGTAAACTGGAAAGTGGCACATCGGATCCTCAAGTGTGGCTCGACAATCCCCAGCGAGTCCAGGATCCTAACAATCTGGTCCAGCCACTCCTCGGCCACTAAAGGATCAAGTTGCCCTGCAAATGATGGTGGCCTCATCCGCTGAAACGCCTTCATGACGAAGGTGTCTCTAGTCTCTCCACCTGCCGCTCTGGCCTCGGCATTAGTAGCCCTGGCCTCGGCATCAGTGGTCCTAGCCTTCTGTATGGTACGGAAGCACTCCTGTATAATGGCTGCCAAATCTCTTGCGCCAATAGTCTGCTCTACCTCCTCCACAGGGGCTGGAGCAATATCCTCCTCAGCTACACTGTGCTCAGGTGTGTCAGCTAGGGCAACAACCTCTTCAACTACATCAGGAATAGGGGCAATAGCTCTAAATCTGCCACGACGAGGCTGGGTAGCACCTCTAGGTCTACCCCTACCCCGTCTGGGTGGTCCAGCTCTCGTAAGAGCTCGTCTAGGAGGCATATCTACAAGTCCAGGAGAAAAATTCAATATCACTTATTCACGTTCAGATATAGGCATTCAAATGTGATCTCAATCATGTTCTTACCAATAACCTATACTTTAACAGGTGGTACAGGTAGCAAGTCATGATATATACACTTAACAAGTTTCTCACACATCATACATGTCATGCCTCCAAACATAGCATCAATCAGCACGTAATTACAACAAATCATGCTTCAAGTGTGTAAAACCACATAGTACACAAAATCCTATCACATGCTGCTAAAGGTTCACACTAAGTCTCATTCTTTTCTCTAGGGTCTCATGGTGTTAAACAACACCCCACAGTCTCTAGGTATTCAAACCTATGCTCTAATACAACGTTGTCACGCCCCGAATTTCTACAAACCCGAGGCGCGACTGACAAGACTAGAAAATAAAATAAATAAAAGCACAAATGTAAATAAATCCACTAAACAAGCATCCATTCCCATCAATACATAAATTAACATAAGGTATATCTCACAACTGCATTGTTCATAGGTCATTCGGGCTTAGGCCCTTACATTACAAAATATACGTCCCATGGACCAAAAATATATCAAGTGCTTCGCCCTATCAAAGTATCATAGAGTCTCAAGTAGCCGGAGTATCCTCATCTGAAAAATGTTGCCCACGAATGGGTCAGTTCAACTGCTGGTATGATGAAGTGCTAATGCAAGAAATAAAGCTAAGGCGTGGCATGTGCAAAGTGTACATTTACATCTAAATGTCATTCAAAGTATCACAGTAATATATGAATGGTATGCATGACGCACCCATGCACAACTCTATGCCACACCCATGTCTCGTTTACGGGTACTCCCCGATGGCACGGAATACTAATGCAATGGCCAATTTTGGGTTTTTCACCACAGGATCTACACCCTCATAATGCAAAGCACCACATGCTCAACCCACGCCATGTTCTCAAAGGATTCACCATATGCCAATATGCCAATGCAATCTCAATGAAACATGGTTTCCACAATATAGCATGCTCGAGACAATAATACATAAATCACCAGCTGATTCCACATGCAAGCATATCTCATTTAATCAACTTAAACACATGTCATGATTCACGTTCATCATTCACTAAATTTTCATAAAGTACAAGTAACATGTAAGCATGTGAACAACCAACTCCAAATCATCAAGTAAACACATTCCAAATAAACACATTAGTCATTCCAGTCATTCACAGAACATTCCTAACTTAACTTCATTTCTAACATTAGCAAAACACCATACCTGACGGGTTGGCTCTCAACCCTAGAAAATCGTGCACGATACGTAACTGAACCAGTCAATGAAAATGCATGAGATCAGATCGCCCTCTCCTGTCTTATCAATGTCCCTAAAAGCAAAAATTTTAACTCAGTCTATTGTCATTTGAATTTATGCTATTCATCAAATTTTTTTAGTCTTTTAATTCATAGGTTTCTATTCTGCTAAATTAAACTCTGCCATTGAGTCTAGGACGTCGAAGAAAATAAGTTTAAGTTTTCGTAGAACTCAATTCGGACATCTGGGTTCAAAAGGGCAAAACAGTCATTTTGCACTCTTCACGGGTCCTTACATTTCGTGACCTCTTTTCATAAATCGGACTCCACGGTTGAGTCCGGAATGCTCGAGATAATAAAGTTTCACTATTTGCTTACTTAATTCGGAGTTCGTTTGACTGTACTTCAATTTAGGGGCATTTTGGTAATTTTAAAGGTCACTATGGGTCTTTTATTTTTCGGGACCCCGTCTCGTAAAATGGACCTCACCATTGGTCTCAGAATGGTCGAGATAGTCAAAATACACTAATGACTTGTCCCATTTGGACTCCGGATTATTTTAGAATATTTAAATATTTTAATTAACTAATTAATTAATTAATTTAATTAATATTTTATTAATATTTTATTCAGGAGGGTCAGATTACAATTTTCCTAAAGTTCAGGGGTCAAAGTGGAATTTCAAAAAGTTCTGGGGTTAAAGTCAATTTCTAAAAATCTAGGGGTTAAATTGAAATTCCCAAATCTCTTATCCTTAATTCGGATAGCCAAACAGTGGCTAATCCAAAACAGGGATAAGATATCCCTGTTGCCCAATTAATTTCAATTTTAATTTTATAACCCTGTAACCAAACAACCCCTAACCCATTTTAATTTAAAACATCAGGGCGACACGTAACAGGGGCGGATTGCCCAAGCCCGACCCGAACCCGAACCGGGCCCGGACCCGACCCGGCTACCCCCCTTCTTCCCCGTTTTTTCGGCGATGCAACAGTAGGATTCCGGCGCCTTCTCCGGCGCCGGCGAGATTTTTTCGACGACTTTTCAAGGTTTTGAAAACGCCATTTTCTTCGGTTTTTCACGTAGATCTCATATCCAAGGTCGGTTTCGGATCGAAGCCACTAGATCTTCACGAAATAGGGCTCAAAGCTCTATGGCCGAATCTCCGGCCAACTTTTCTTTTCTGTTTCTACGCTTATTCTTTTACTGTTTTTGGCCTAAACAGTTTCCTTTTGTTTTCTGCACCTAAGAGGATTATTTTACTCCCATTTAAACCAAGTTTTTCACATAAAATGTCAAGACCCACTTCTTATAACCGAGACCTGCAACTCCCCATTTCTCCCTCATCTTTCAACCATTTTAACTCATTCTTTTTGCATTATTTACCTCATTTCATGCTCTATAATACCCTAAAATCAAATCAATTAAACAACCCAAAAACTTTAAAACAGAAACTAAACCCACTTACCTATTTTTCAGAACTTCTCTTGTTGCAGTCTCTCTTCTCCTTCTTCCTCCTTGGTGCATCTCACTAGCTCTCTCTCTCCGTTCTCACAGTCCTCTCTCTCGCTTTCTGCTTTTCTTTCCTTCTCTTCTCCTAACCGAGACCACACATATACACAACACACCCACTCCCACACGTCTCCCCCTGCACAGCCCCTTTTCTTGACTTATTTCCCTTTGCTCAGCCACCTTTCTTTTCTCTACAAGGCAGCTTTGCATTAAATGCAAAGCTGCCCTACATATACACCTATATATATATCACTTATCACACACACACTCCACCGACACCACACACACACCCCAACCAGATCTAATATATATATGTATATATATATATACATACATATGCATATCCACATACACATTCACATACATCATTCCATACATGTTCACATACATATAAGATTCCATACACATATACATGCTACACATACATACACCATGCATTTCCACAATAATAATAGACATTTTAATATCAATAATAATAATAATAATGATAATGATAAAAATAATTAATAAAAAAAAAAAAATTCATGTCATTACAGGACGGATGTGCGTAATTTAAAATAAGAAAAGAAAAAAAAAAAATTTCACGCTTCCGCAATCATGTGTCGCACATCTATTCGATACCGCTACTTATGTGAGCCTTCGCCCAAAGGTCCCCGGGCCTGAGGGTGGCGGTCGCGATGCGAGATCCACATAGGGTGGGTTTCGGGTCGTGACATGCTTAACTTATGCTTAGTTCGTATTAGATCCTAAAACGATTTCATAATTTCATATGTACTTAATTTAACTCGTACTGTTAACCTATGACACAATTTAATGTGTTAGAAATTAAATTTATTCAATTTATACTCTTCTGGTAGCTCCATTAACTTTAATTTAAATTTATTTACTTCACATGTTTACGTATTGTGTCTTTTCTTATTTCACTTGCCTTAGTTTAGTACTTCGGCAATATTTTAGTTTATAGCTATTTGACAGATGCTATTCATCAAATTTTATGTCTTTTTATTTTGGACACTTCTCTTGGTTGAATAGACTCTACCATTGAGTCTGGGGCGTCGAAGAAAGTCGGTTTAGGCTTTCCTAGAATTTAATTTGGACTTTTGTATGTAAAAGGGCAAAATGATCACTTTACCTATTTACGTGTCATATTTTTTTCGTACTTTGTTTCAGTAATTTGGACCTCACCATTGAGTCCAAAATGTCAAAGAAAGTCAATTTAGACCCTCTCTGGTTTCAATTTGGCTTTAGAGGTACTAGGGGTAATTTGATCATTTTACTCCTTTACGTGTCTTTATTTTTCGGCCCCATCTCACAAAACGGATCTTACCGTTGGCTTCAGAATATTCAAAATAGCTAAAATACACTATTCACATGTTTAATTTGGACTTCATTTGCTTCATTTATGACCTAGGGATAAAATAGTAATTTTACTTTATTTATAAAATAATTAAATTATTTATTTATTTAATTAATTATTTTTCAGGGGTATAATTGCATAAAATTTCCCCTCAATTGGGCCGCAGTAGAATTTCCTAAAAATTCTGGGGTCAAAATAGAATTTTACAAAATTTCGGTCTGAACCAGTGGGTTCAGTTCCATTTTAACTGAACTGGTCCAGTCTTCTATTGAACCAACCGGTTTGGTCGGTTTACCACGTGATGCTGAAGTCATGATGACGTCAGCCCTAATGTTTTAAAATTAAAATATCATAACCTCCATACGTTGCCGTTTAACTAAACCCGTAAGCCATTGGATCGAGTTATAACCCAGACCCGAGTCCGACCCATTTCCGACCCGAACAATGTCATCTTCTCCACGAGATCGATACTGTTCCTCTCGAAACCCTAATTTTTACAGTCGAATTTCGTGATGTTTTACGAATCTATTTCTTTTGTTTTCTTTTCTAAAACGTTTCTGGTAAATATCATATGAGACATGAAAGGAGACTCACTATTGACAAAATAAATGATAATGATACGAAGCTCCAAAATTATGTTAAATTTGCCAGTATTTTAGAAATTAATATTTTATAATATAAAAATATTCAATACGAAAATAAGCATAAAAAAATATAACGACAAATAGAGTGCGAAATTAATATATATATATATATATATATTATAATATATAAGCTGGAATCCACCTCCTAGAAGCTGCTGGAAATAAAATCCAGCAGCCGAGGAAATTAAAACAGGGGGCTGAGTAAAAGGTGGAAGAGGTGTTGCGGTACAGCTTATATCTATATAAGAGGGCAGGTGGGTGCAGCAGGAAGCTGTGGGTTTACATGTGTTTGTGTAGCATTGGAGACTGTTGTGGCAGGGACACGTTGAGGCGCGAGAGAAATAGTTGGGTCGGTGAACCAATTCGATTTATTAGGAACCTCCGCCACCTGAAAGACCAACAAAACCACTTCTTTACATCTCCGAAACACAACCTCTGTTCAAAACCCCTATATCTGGAAACCATGTTCGGAGACTGCTGTTGTTCTTCGTGACCAGAGCTCCGCCACTGCCGACGACGGCGAAGTTTCGATTGCAATCCAACCCTTTTGGTGTCCGGCATTGGGGGTTCCATTCTTCACTCTAAGAAGAAGAATAATCTCAGGTTCGAGACTCAAGGCTGGGTACGGATCCTTCTAACTGATTTGGAGTTCCTGGTAAGAGGGACAATCTGTGGAGTAACAGTGGTGCGTCAATGGTCGCAATGGAGACTATAATCGTTGAAAATGGAGCTTAAGACTCCAGTGGTGATGGATGTTGGCGACTGGGCTCTGTTCTTTCAATGATGATGAAGCACAATGAAATTGATGGGTTTAAGAGGTCAGATTCATGAGTCGCTGGTTTTCTATAGCGTGTTGAGGTTTTGTTTTTTTTTTTTTAGGCGTTGGAAGATCAGTGCAAATTCAGGTGCTGGACTTTAATGTAGCTCGGAAGTGTGTGTGTAGTTGTTATGGTTTGTGGATCAATGTTGACGGAGGCAGCGGTAGCGGCACAAATTCCTTGTTGGAAGCAGTTGCTGCAATTGGGTGGATTATGTAGGACTGATCGTTAGATGGACAATTGAGGGGTCGGTTTGGTTCAAAGGGACGCCAAGTAAAAGTGAGAACAGAGGCTGCTGCAAGTGGTGCATACGCCTTGGTATGATAGCTGATGTTTCAGCTCAACAGCTTCCCCTGTTTTGGCTGTAATAGTCATATTGCTGTAGCTCTGTTTTGTTAGTGAGATTAGGGAAAATTGAAAGTGAAATCATATGATCTGGTAGGATTATAGCAGTGACTCGGAGGGGATCGATGAAAGCTAGGATGATGATACTGTAAGTAATGGAATCCGAGGGTGGTGAAGCTTGAGTTGTGTTGTAACAGGAAAGGATCTGATGTTGGAAAGAACATATGTAGGTGCGCAGCCGCACTTGATGAAGAAAAACCAAAGATGCCGAAGCTGATTTTGATGCTGATATTTATCTATTTGATGATCCATTTAGTGCGGTGAAGTTAAACCTTGGACACTATGGTACTGTAATAAAGGGGACCAATGGCCAATGTACATGGTCAAGATGAAGGGATGAATACAAGTGGTAACACCCTGTTAATCGGTTCTCAATTTAATATTGTCATTGATGCTAGCATTAAGAAAGCTACCCAGTTGAAGACCGGGGCAAGACACATGATTGGGACTTGTGACACTCGACTGCAAATTCTTCAAAGGTTGGCGGTGGGAATGAAAGTGTACAGTCTCAATGGGATCACTAGAAACGTTTCACTAAAAAGAGAGATTTCACTGAGTTCACTTGGATGAAATTTGAAATGGAGATGAGCGTAATATGGAGGTAATGTTTATTTTAAATAAAGTACTACGAATTAGGCAGATTTGAAAGAATATTATTCTAGATTAAATTACGAAATTACCTAAGTTCTAAAACGAGTCAAACGAAGTCCAAATAAAATAAACAAATAGTATTTTTTGACTATTATGGGCATTCTGAATCCAATGGCGGGGTCCATTTCACGAGACGGGACTCCAAAAAATAAGACACGTCAAAATGTAAATTACTAAATTGCCCCTAACGTGCCTGAAGTCAAATAAAAAGCCGAAAGAGTCTAAATTGACTTTGTTCGACATTCCGGACTCAATGGCGGGGTCTATATTATGAAAGGAAGTACGAAAAAATATGGCATGTAGATATGTGAAGTAAATAAAATCAAACCCTATGATTTAATGAAACTGCCAGAATAGTATATATAAAGTATACGCCTAAGATAGAAATTAGAATTTAATTACGATCTAAGCATAAGCTAGGATCACCAATAGGTGGTATTGTAGTGATTATGAAGTTAATGAGACTATTTATGAATTGTTCTTAGGAACTATAGAGGAAGTGGGAAAGCACAACAGTAGCTTCAACCTAAACGTATAAGGTAACCCTACATTTGAAGTGGAGATTTAACTCCATAGATTTGAAAATGTTTAAACTTAAAAATATCTTAAGCATTGAGTGTTAAATATTTCATGATTCCTGTTTTTTTTTAAAATATTATGTTCTTACGAATCTTATTGTGACATGCTCAATGAATGCTTTCTATTACAGTCTTTCTTAAAAGTATTTAACATGTCTACATATCCTAAAATTTCTTATCCCAAGGTTTGAAGATTCATCATGAAGACATGAGCATCTTGCATCAAGTGTTCATCAAAGTATTATAAAAAGTTATGTAATAAATGTATTTAAATGTAAAGATAAATTGTGCATAAGCATCACAGATTTTATGGGTTTCAATTGACCTATCAAAAGTCACATAGTCAGGATTTTGGGTATCTTCGGAACTTAATTGACCTGTCATGTGGAATGCCCGGTAGCAGGATCTAATCCCCCAAGGCAATGAGATATCTCCACGTACAGTAAAACACGAGTCTGGTTCGAAACATATTCCACCTAATCAAAGAGAAAAGATGACAAAGGCTTTTGAAAATGGAAGCAGGTTTTACCCCCATTTTTACTATGCATGTTTATATGTTTAAAGTAACATTTTTGAAAATGGAAGCAGGTTTTACCTCCATTTTCACTATGCATATTGATATGTTTTGAAGTGCATATACTCTATTTAAGGAAATGTATATTTAGCTTGAATACTTTAAATGTTTCAAAGCTATCTTTATGGAAAGTGCATGTACTCTATGTTCAAAGTATACGAGTAATTGGTAGTGAGTATTTAATAAACTCTCACGTGCGAAACCACTGCCAATTGAAACTGTAATATCCCGAAAATCCGACATGTCATAACGGCACCAATTTAATAAAAGTTTGGTTATGTTAGGGTAATAATCAATATAGCCCCAGAGTTGATAAGCCATCTCGGGATTTAAGATCCTCAGATATAAAATGATATATGCTCGAGAAATTAATTAACCTAGTTGATCGAGTGCCAAAATGGATAAATGGGATTGATACGAAAAATATTAATTATACGAATAAAATAAATATTCATGTTACTGAGCCCTGGCATTATGACCAAACTTGTTGGCATCTCATGGGTTGACATTGTATGGAATAAAATATTAAAATAATATTTTATGAAATATATACTGAGAAATATGTTTTATGGTCTAATATAGCTACAGGTGGGCAAATACGTATAAAGATCATTACGTATAAAAAAACAAAATACAGTTATACGTGGGTATACTATTATGTGTAAGTATACTATAAAAATATATTATTTCAAGAAGCTTAAGGGAAGCAAGTGAGAGGCAGCCGAATTAGTAGACAAAAGGGGAAGATATAAATATGAATAGATATATAAATATACTCTAGAAACTTCTGCCAGTGATAAATAAGAAATTGGAAAACTTCATATGAAGCTATTGGAAACCGGAAGAAATAAAGGAAAGAGGAAGGAACGGCTGGGAAGGAAAAAAAGAGAATTCCAGAATTCTCTATGGGTGCAACTATATATATACGTCCCTGTTTGTAGGAAAATTGGGGGAAAAGCGATCGGTTTAGGCTGCAAAAGCGGTAGATGGCTCCGATTTGGTTCAGCGAGATTTTGTGGGCAAGCGGTTGGTCGCTGAGTTGGATCTCGCGGCTGGAGTTCCTACGGCTCAGTTGATCCGTCGGGTTAAAATCGAGTAGGTATGGCAGAGCTACAACAGGCGGTATATATAGATATATGCGTGTAGCTGTGTGCGAGTTGGTGCGGTTGGAGAGAAATTGTAGAGAGTGCGGTGCAGAGCTATATATATATATGTAAGTATATTTGTTTGTGTTTGTATAGTGGTGCAATAGGGGCGTGTCTACTGTTGAGAAAGATTGTGGATTGTAGTTTGGATTGAAGGAAATTGGAGGAGCTGCGGCAGCGTCGGTTGGATTTGATTGGGTTGGATTTGCTGATTCAATTGTATTTGTGTTTGGAGGTGTGGAGTGAAGCAATGCGCAGCAGCAGCAGTGCTTCGTTTTGATTGTTAGAAAAGTCTGCAAGGGAAAATTAATTCAGCCGAAACTAGTAAACTGTCACAGCCATGTAAATTTGATCGACAGTGGTGGATAGGTTCTATTTTTATTCCTTCCTTTCTGTTTTGGTTGTTGTGATGAAGGTATGAAGAATCAGGTCTTTTGAGAGTTGTATGTGTATGGTGGGAACCACAGATGGAGAAGACAGCAATCCCTTGAGTCATGTGCGTCGTGATGGGGGCGAGTATAGTGGCAGAACTACTGTTCGGCCATGGAGCAGAACCAACAGGTGGTATGTATGTGTATGTATTTATTTGTGTAGATGATGCAGCACGCTGGAATTGATGGGTAAATAGAATTGGCTGCGTGCAGGGGCTGGTGTGATACCTGCAGCTGTGTGGTTGTCACAGTTTTGTGGTTGGAACTGTGTGTGTCGCTGTGCGGTTGTTATGGCCGACTATTCGGGTTTGAAGTAGATTGACAGTAGCAACAGGGTAGAGAAAGAATGGACAGAGAGATTCTTGTGTTGGAGAGTGGATGTGTAGCCATTACGGCTGTTCAGGGATTGATACAGTTGGATATTAGGGGCAGCAACTGTTGAGGAAATTGGCAGTAGTCTTACCACAACAGGGGAATTTAGCAATTCAGGGGCAGTAATATCGATTGAATTGGAAACTTGTGTAGTTGTCCAATTGAGGGATTTGGGTTTGATGATTTGTTTAAATTGGGTTTTGGAGTGGATTACACGGTGTAGTCTCCTTTGTTCTGCTGGCTGCTCCAGTTCAGTGAGTTAAGGGACTGAAATACAGCAGGGAAGGAAAGCAGCAGCAATTAGGGCTGTTGTTATAACAGCAATCGGAGCTGCTATTACAGACCTGCTGCGGCAGTTGTGCAGTAACCTTGGTGGATAGAGAGAGAAGCAGCAGATGATTTTAATGATGCTGATTGAAGGACGTTGTTAGGCAGTATAATAGCATGACTGAAGTAATAAAAAGACTTGGGTAGCTTATGATGGTGGATCTTGTTACAATGCATATGGAATTCAAGCAGTTTATGGATTTGAGGAGTTTGGTTTCTCTCAATAGTAAAAGGGGAAAAGCTTGAAGTACTGAGGAGTGAAACAAGAAGTGGTCAACCACCACTTACAGACCCTTGTAGCAGTTAAGTGTGAGACACTTGAGAAGCCAATGTAACTGATTGGTTTAAGGATGGCCAACATCTGTCAGAACAATTTGGTCGAGTGGTTTCAACTCCTGAAGTCTAGTCTGAAAGAGCACAAGAGGATTCTTCAAGGTCCAATGGGTGAGATGCAGTGAATTCTGGGAAAAGGCATGACTAGTCAGAATCCTGGACAGCTTAGGGGAAAAGGCTGAAGAAGCTGATGAAACTGGATTTAAAATGGCTGGCCGACTCGATCAACCTGTCTGTGTGCTTTCTTCAACTGTTGACCATGGATTAAAGATTAATCTTAAACTCTAGATGCAGCAGAACAGAGATTGAAGTAGAGGGAATCAGTAACTGGAGTTCTGATTTCGGGCTGCCAAATGCATCCAGTGGTACCAATATCAGGTGATTGCTTCCTCTCCACCTCTGCTCCTATACTAATCTAATATTTGTTAATAAATACTGAATTGCAGCTGCCATGATACTTGACAAATATGAACATCTTTTATGATTTTGTGGTTGCTAATTGAGATGCCTTGCATAAGGACTATTTATACGAGATATAGGGAATATCCTGAGGACCACGACAGGGTCCAGGGCCAGAATGATAAATTACCATTTTTGCCCCTAAAATCAAATAAGCGCTTGATAGATAATGATAGAGTCTAAATGACTTAGCTTGAAATCATAATAGCTACTAAGCTTAATTAAAGGAATATAATAGCCTCAATTGAAACCCAGTGAGAGGTTAATAGGCCATTAGGCTATTTTAGGTGATCCAATAGATGCCTAAAATGATAAATAATACATGAATGATTAAAGTCTGATCTGTCTGTAATTAATGATGATTATTCAGGATGATGATTATTGAGGACATGCATGGAGGTACTTAACGTATCTGGAGGATATCTATGAATGGAGATAAGCATGAGTTTGAGAGTAACTCGGACTCCTGACTTGGTGTATTTTTCTGTACTATCTAAATCCGTATACTGTACTATATTATATGCTAAACTGTTTTATGCATTATACTATTTTAATGCATATGCTTTCATGCATACTTATTGTATTGCATTACTTGTGGCATGATTCTGTTCTATCTTGCCTTCTGATATATCCTGTTGATTCTGTTCGGGTCTGTTTTTCTGTCACCCGTGCTTTGGAGTCTGATTTGATTCAGTTTGATATGTTGAGTCTTAGTCTGGGCCCACCACAGGATTGAGCGGTTTTATGCCAGAGTCTGACCCAGAGGGTAGAGGCCCCACGAGTCGTCCGCTTATGGGCAGCTGGGAAAGACTTATCTGTATGATTGGCATTCTGTTCTGTTTCTGTTCCGCTCAATTCTGTTCTGTTCCGCTCTGATACTGACCCCAGAGGGTAGAGGCCCCACGAGTCGTCCGCTTATGGGCAGCTGGGGAAGGTTCAGGCATTTGATGCTATGCCTTTGATTGATTGGTATTCTGTTCTGTTCAGTTCTGTTCTGTTCTGATCTGTTTTGTCCGTTCTGTTCTATTCAGTTTGATCTGATTTGTTCTGTTCTGTTCTGATCTGATCTGTTTGAGCTGCATTTGTTCTACATGAACTGCATTGTTCTATTTGAGCTGCATTTGGAGCATACATGTATATATGAACTGGTTTTGAAACCCATGGCAGGAACCTATGTTACTCACTGAGCTTGTTTAAGCTCATTCCATCTATTTAACATTTTTCAGGATATAACTCCATTGGATTAGAAAGCACAAGGACATGATTCGTGTAGACTGAAAGGCATTCCTAGGTGAAGATCTGATAGCAATAAAATGTGGAGACTTGGGTTCTGATAGATTGATTCTGGCTATTTAGGTGAGTGTGAAGATATAGTTGACTTTATTCGTATGTAATAGCTGTGTAGGGACATGGCTCATACTAATGGTACTCTGGAGGAATTTGATATGCTCTGTGTTATATATCTGTTATAGATGTGCTCTGTGGTACACACTTATGAGGTACATAGTGTAATACCCCAAAAATCTGACAAGACTTGGATTACACCTTGACCTAAGAAAAATAGATTATGTGACATTAATGATTTAAAATAGTTCAAAATATGATAAGCTATAATGGGATTTAATACCGTACTTATAAAAATGACATATGCTCGGGAAATTAATTAACCTGGTCAATTGGTGCCAAAATGGACGACACAGGGCCAATATGAAGAATTAATCTTAAAAAATAATATAAAATATGAACATGCATTCGATATTAGTAAAATAAATAATAATAATGTCGAAGCTCAGTTCTGAGCCAAATTTGCTGGCATTATATATATATATATATATTAATAATCTATGAAATAAAAATAATAAAGACGGTAATATAAATATATATATATATATATATTTTGCCCAAAATACATGATACTATGTATATATACAGTGGTGCGGCTGAATGCATTTTTAATGTAAATATTGAAGCAACAGCCTGCATGTGATCCAATAGACACAATAGTCAAAATATAATGTAAAACAAAAGAATGGAGAAAAGCTACAGCCGTCCCTTTGTTTTCAAAAGCGATTATAATAAAAGTTATTATATATATATAGATACACGTGTGTGGAATTTGGTCACGTGTGAGGAAATATCAAGAGTTGTGTAGAATGTTCTAGCGACAGTCATGCTGAGCCACCGACATACTCCATTCCAGATTCTTCCATGTGCTTATAAATTTCTACTGAACAGTGCTCAGGAAGAAAATTTTAGTTCCAGACCTTCTCAACCCAATCTGCGCTTTTGGTTCCTCACCTGTCTTCTATTCCTTCCACACCTTATTCCCTGTTTTGTATCATCAACATCGACTAGGCATTCGATAAATTTCTGCATAGTTATTTGGGGCTGATCAAGCTGGTTAATTTCAGGATTGACAACCAGTAAACGGACGCAGCCGTGCAAATTAATTAAGTCACAAATTCCAGCTCTTGGCTACTGGCGTTGAAGCTGAGCAGAAGCTGTGCAACGGCCTTGATCTGTCTTTCTCTGATACAACCACGGTAAGTTGTGATGTCCCACTCATTTATATGGTTGCCTTTGTCATGATAGTTGATTTAAGTTTTAAATAAATAACGAAAAAGCTCTACTAGAGCAGAATTCCCAATTCTAATCCTAGAATCTGTTTTGACAATATTAAAAGATTTTCATGTGTTTCTTCCTAATTATTTAAATAGTGCCCAGTCCTTGTAACTATTGCAGAGGGATTTATTATTATTCTGCTGTTGAATTCTTTGTGTAGCATGAGATTTAAATAAGAGAAATTAGAAAGAGGTGGGATTGGTGCGGCTGCTGGAATGTGCAGTGGATTTGGAATAGGAATTCAGCTATTAATCTGAATATATTCAGCTATTAAATTAAATATAGTTCAGCTAATAAATTGGATATAATTCAGCTATTAAATTAAATAATGGATCAGTTATTGAATTGAATATAGTTCAATTATTAAATTGAGTATAGTTCAGGTTTTTATTTTGAATATAGTCTCAGCTATTGGGTGAAAATCATGTGAGGAACAATTCTGGACAGCAGCTCCGTTAGGGACACGCCCAAACAGTGGGCTGATCTGAATTGAACCTATCATGGAACTCCCTAATTACGTCCCAGTAAGTGGACTGCTCTTATATAATTACCAAGATACAATTAAACTAAAACCTGGTACCTCACTGTTATAGTTTTAAAAATCTATTTTTCCAAGTGCAATTCATCCCTATAGCCGCAACTAGGAAATTCCTGAATATCAACCCTTTTCTTCCACGCGCTACTGCCATGAACTAATTATTTGCAACAGCAATTAACTACTATTCTGTCAACTTCCTTTGATTGGGTTCTACATCATTTATTTATAAATTGGCAGGAACTGTAATTCCCAACAAGCCAATAGCCGCTTGTGTGCTGTAAAAGGTTAAGACCTTGTACTATGACCTGGAGATTTCTAAAAGAATTTCTAGGAGAACTCCTGATAATGTTCCTCTGTTACCTTGTGTTGGGACTGAATTAATGTAGTTGGGTTAGCCAAATACATGTTCTAATTTTGAGCTACATTATTGTAGCATTGAAATTACACACGTCTTACTTGAGCTACTATAACTCCTAATTGTCTACGCAGTAGGCTTATTTTATAGTGGCTGCAAGAAATTAGTGCAATAGGAGAAATACATTAACATCAATAACTGATGCCTGTGACTACTATTCTAGGACTTTGGGATCTAAGATCAGCTGGAAGGGAAACCGAACTAGTTTCAACGAACTGTGAGTAACTCGGACTCCTAACTTGGTGTATATTTTCTATACTACCTAGACTCGTATACTATACTCTTTATATGCTAATATGTTTTATGCACTGTACTGTTTTAAATGCATATGTTTTCATGCATACTCGTTGTACTACATTGCTTGTGGCATAATTCTGTTTTATCTTGCCTTCTGATATATCCTGTTGATTCTGTTCGGGTCTATTTTTCTGTCACCCGTGCTTTGGAGTCTGATTTGATTCAGTTTGATATGTTGAGTCTTACTCTGGGCCCACCATAGGATTGAGCGGTTTTATGCCAGAGTCTGACCCAGAGGGTAGAGGCCCCACGAGTCGTCCGCTTATGGGCAGCTGGGAAAGACTTATCTGTATGATTGGCATTCTGTTCTGTTTCTGTCCCGCTCAATTCTGTTCTGTTCCGCTCTGATACTGACCCCAGAGGGTAGAGGCCCCACGAGTCGTCCGCTTATGGGCAGCTGGGAAAGACTTATCTGTATGATTGGCATTCTGTTCTGTTTCTGTCCCGCTCAATTCTGTTTTGTTCCGCTCTGATACTGACCCCAGAGGGTAGAGGCCCCACGAGTCGTCCGCTTAAGGGCAGCTGGGGAAAGTTCAGGCATTTGATGCTATGCCTTTTGATTGATTGGTATTCTGTTCTATTATGTTCTGATCTGTTTTGTCTGTTCTGTTCTGTTTGATCTGATCCGTTCTATCCTGTTCTGATCTGATCTGTTTGAGCTGCATTGTTCTATTTCAGCTGCATTTGGAGCATGCATGTATATACGAACTGGTTTTGAAACCCATGGCAGGAACCTATGTTACTCACTGAGCTTGTTTAAGCTCATTCCATTATTTAACATTTTTTCAGGACTTATCTCCAGTCGATTAGAAGGCACGGTGAAGTGACTCTAGTAGACTTAAAGGCAACTCGAGTAAGGATCTGTTAGCATGGATTTGTGGAGACTTGGATTATAATGCATTGACTCTGGCTATTCAGGTGAGCGTGATGATATAGTTGACTTTATTCATATGTAATAAATGTGTAGGGACATGGCTCATGATAATGGTACTCTGGAGGAATTTGATATGCTTTGTGTTATATATCTGTTATGGATGTGCTCTGTGGATTAGAGTTATTAGTTGTTTGGTTATAGACTTGCTCTGTGGTACATGCTTATGAGGTATATAGTTGAGTTGCATTCCCGAGATAAAGAGGTTTTAATTTTCGCTGTTCTGACCCTACATTTGGAATGTAATTCATTGTAAGGTTCAGAAGATTGCCTTTGGTTGGTCGCATTGTCGGTTGGAGACTGGCAAGGCGGCTAACTGGCATCACATCTTCAGCATCCGCGTAGGGTGGGGTGCGGGTTGTGACATATAGTTGAGTTGCATGCCCGAGATAAAATGGTTTTAAATTCCGCTGTTCTGACCCTACTTTAGGAATGTAATTCATCGTATGATTCAGAAGTTTGCCTTTGGTTGGTCGCATTGTCGGTCGGGAGATCGGCAAGGCGGCTAACCGGCATCACATCCTGGGCATCCGCGTAGGGTGGGGTGCGGGATGTGACAGAAACCTCATGACAAATGCAGGAATTACTCATTGGGCTTTTCGAAGCTCACCCCATTCCCTAACATTTTTTCAGGTTCCGACGATGAATGGAAGCCTTGCTCCATTTTGGGATGACGATTAGTAGCTCCGTTATGATCATGGACTTTTGGAAGTATTAGAACATGTAGTTGGATAGATTTTGATGTAATAGATTTTGGGTAATATGTACTTAAGCCAAAAGGCAACCAACTATGTAATATCTATAAAACTTTAGAATTTTTATTATGCTCTGATGTTTTGTTCAGGTGTACCACTATGAAGAGCGGCAGTTCCGGAAGGATGTGCGAAAGTTTTAAATAAGGAAAGAAAGGAAAAAGTCTTTCACACTTCCGCAAACCAAAACCGCACCGCCATCCGATACTGCTGCTTATGTGAGCCTTGCCCTAAGGCCTCCAAGCCGAAGGGTGGCGGTCGAGATACGAGATCAGCACAGCGTGGATTTCGGGTCGTGACACTAAACCCTAAAACCCTAAACCCTAAACCCCAAACCCTAAACCCTAACCCAAACCCCAACCCAAACCCCAAACCCCAGAACCCAAACCCTTAACCCCAAATGTAACACCCCGACCCTGATTAAGAAATGATTAGTTACTAATCATTAATCTTAACCAAACATAAAGAATAATTTATAAGTTAATCGAGAACCTCATGATAGACCCATAAAATAATGTATGAACCTCATTACCAATTAATTAGGTGAAATGATGTTATTTTAACACTAAGAAAACTCGAGTTAGCGAACTACAGAAATTCCAAGGGATTAATAACCGACACTAGACCTTGGAGATTGAAGCTAACGGAAATAGGAAATGACCGGAAGAAACCGCATAAAAAAAGAAACAACGAAAAAGAAGATATTTAGAAAATAGCCGAAACAATTAAATGCGCCAACCAAACAGGGCCTAAGCCCAAAATATGAAAAAAATCCCAAAAGTGTGGCCAAGGGGACTTGAACCCTTGACCAAGTAGGCATGATTCTTGTTGTCCAAAAAGTTACCAAGTGGACTGTTGACATCTTTGTGCTTATTTATGCAACCAATTTTTATTTAAACCCAAATTAGCCAAGGCCACCTCCTAAATTGGCCAATGGCCTTACATGAAAATCCCACATCATTGGCTTACCACATCTCCTCTCTCTTCAATCTATCAATCAGCCGAACCTCCACTATTATATGTATACATGGAGATATATATGGGGAGACAACATAATTTCATTACACCCCCATCCACCAACCAGCTTTCATGCATCCAAATTCTGGTTTTAGAAAACAAGCAACATGAGCAAACTGTGTGCTCTATGTATATATCAGATTTAGTGTGAGACCATGAAAGGGATTTAGAGAGAGAAAGTGAGAACTTGGAGTGCAAGTCCATGTGTGTGTGAGCTTGAGTGTGGCAATTGAGTGAACGTAAGGAACTGGGCATCCTGAGGAGCTCTGTGAGGCTTTGAGTCAAGCCATAAGAAGGAGGAGCCACTGTCTAGAGGTATAACCTCAAAATTTTCCTTTTCTTCTTTGATCAAATTTCGTTACAGTTTTACTGCTTTAAAATTCCATAAACTACATGCATGATAGTAAAATTAAAAACCTGGGTTGAATGCTCGCATTCTAGACCACCAGAACTGCCCAAAACACCAAGAATAGTGTAACCGCCATTAATGGACCCCGGATTATGCAGGTCTGAATCAACCTACACCAAACCTATTTTGGTTGCTTTAGACTGAAACTAGACACTTCTAGCATCTCAAAAATCGACATACGCGACCCTAAAGACTTGGAATCGACCACCAAACCGTGAGTTGCAAGTTCGGGTTTAAAACCCAAACTCACCAAAACCTTGATCAAACTGAAATCTTAGGACATGGACTTGAACCCCACGATGCAAGGATCACAACAAAACAAATTTCACGAAGATTGGGCCAAAAACGAGGGTTTTAGAACCAGTTGCAGGTTTCGGACATCGTTTTGAAACAGAGCCACTAGAGCTCGATTAAATGCCCTAAATTGATGTTAGAATGTTGGTACGACTTCAAGAAGACGACTAGGATGGAAAACAGTGAGAATGGATGCTTGAAATCCCACGAAAATGAAGAAAGTTTTTCTGAAATTTTAGGGCTACAGTGCACTGTGTGGTGAAAAAGACGACGAGTCGACCGAGTCGACTTGTCCAACGCGTCTAAACCCACTGAATTGACTCGGCCACGTGTTGAGATACGAGTAAGCCACCGCATTATTAAAACTGTGTCGTTTTGAGGTTTTATTTAAACTGGAATGGGCTTGTTTGGTTGCGGTTATAAGGAATTAAAATTTGAATCTGGGGTTAAGACAAACCGTGGATAATAGGGTTATGGAGGTTATCTCATTTTGGTTCTGTGTAGGCCAGTGAACCGGTTGGTTCACTACTGAAGAAGACCGGTCTAGGGTTTTGATGACTGAATCCACTAGTTTACAGTTTTAAATTAAATAATTAAAACCAGAACTTCTAATATTTACGGATTGACCCCAACTGTTTCACAGAATTATACTATGGCCCAGTTTCTGAAAATTCTATGCAATTACAGCCCTAGGAAAAATAATAAAATAATTATTTTATTATTTTATTATTTTATTATTTTATTAAATAAGTAAAATTACTATTTTGCCCTTGGCTATTGAATAAGTCAAACGAAGTCCAAATAAAGTAAATAAATAGTGTATTTTAACTATTTTAGACGTTCTGAACCCAACGGTGGGGTTCGTTTCATGAGACGGGACCTCGAAAAGTTAAAACACGATAAAGTGTAAATTACCAAATTGCCCCTAATGTGGCCAATGTCCAAATAAGACAAGTTATTAGTGTATTCTTATTATCTTGGACCTTCTGAGATCAACAGTGGGGTCCGATTGACGAGACAGGACTCCAAAAAATATGACACATGAAATGACCAAAATACCCCTAAGGTACCCGAAGCCAAATAAAAAGCCAAGAGGGTTGTCACATCCCGAAATTCACCTCGCGCGGATCCCGGATCGGGTCTGCCGCCCCAAGGCCCAAAGGCCTCGGGACAAGGCTCGCATCTGTAGCGGTATCGAAAAGATGTGCTTCATGTGGTTGCAGAAGCGTGAAAAACTTTTTTTTTTTCTTTTCTTTTCTCATTTTGAAATTTGCACGTCCGTCCAATACTGCCGCTATTCACAATGGTACACATGATCATACATTCAGAGCATAACTAAAACTTAAAAGACTTTATAATTACAATCTTAATTCAGCTGCCCCATGGGGCTTAATACATATCCTTAAATTGTCTGCTAATAAAAAACGTACTAATTAGAGTTCATGTGATTTCCCAAAAGAACTACTTAAGCAAGTCTTCCCAAAAAGCTAGACTCATCCTCATCGTCTTCAAAAATCAATCTGCCATTAGTCACCTGAAGGGGGGTGGATAAAAATCCGGGTAAGCTAATCTAAGCTTGTGAGCAATTCCTGCATTCGTCATGGGGTTTTTAATTGGTAGTGGTTTAGCACATGAGAGTTTATAAAATACTCACTACCAATTGCTCGTACATTTTAGAACACAGAGTATATGCATTCTTAAAACAGATAACTTTGAAACATTTAAAGTATTCAAGCTAAATACACATTTCTTCAAATAGAGCATATGCAATTTAAAAGCATATAAACACGTATAATAAGATGGGGGTAAAAACCTACTTCCATTTCCAAAAACATTTGTCATCTTTTCTCTTTAATTAGGTGGAATCTGTTTTGAACCAGACTCCCATTTTACTGCCAATACTGCCAATCATATTTGCCTGGGGGATTAGATCCTGCTACCGGGCATTTCACATGACAGGGCAATTGAGTTCCGAAGAAACCCAAAATCCTGACTATGTGACATTTACTGTTGAATCCCGAAGGATTTCAACCATCATAGGGGGTGCTTTAAACACAATTTGTCTTATAAAACATTTATCACATGGCTACTTCAATAAATACTTTTCATGAATATTTAAAGCATGAAATATACATAACTTATCACATGGCTTCTTCAATAGGTATTT
The DNA here is from genome assembly GCA_008638375.1 of Nyssa sinensis. Taxonomy (NCBI): domain Eukaryota; kingdom Viridiplantae; phylum Streptophyta; class Magnoliopsida; order Cornales; family Nyssaceae; genus Nyssa; species Nyssa sinensis. The sequence continues at coordinate 99,414 of CM018049.1, forward strand.
TTCATAAATATTTAAAACATGAAATATTTAACTTCTGCAATAAAACTTCAATATTTGGAATAATCAAATTCAGAACATTTATGAAAATTTAGCATTTTAAACCCAAACATGTTGAAACATAATTAAAAGGGAAAACCGTGATTCAAACCAATCACCCAGTATGTCACAATACAATTTATGAAAACAGAAAACAATTTAAAACAGGAATCATATGATACTGAATTTGACATTCAAGAATTCAAATAATTTGCACTTAAAACTTCTTCAAATTGATGGAGTTAAATCTCCACTTCAAAGGCAGGGTTACTCACCTCGGTCCTTTAGGGTTAGTGCTAAAAATGCACTTTCCCACTTCCTCTGTAGTTCCTAAGAACAATTCATAAACAATCTCATCAACATCACATTCACTAAAATATCACCTATTGATGTTTCTTAACTTATGCTTAAATTGTATTCAATCCTAACCGATTTACGAGTATTCCATAATTTCGTATATACTTAATTCGACTCGTATTCTTAGCCTACCACACCATCTAATGTGTTAGAAATTTATTTCATTTTGACTATATTCTTCTGGTAGCTCCATTAACTTTAAATTAATTTTAATTACTTCATATGTCGACGTGCCGTGTCTTTCTGTATTTCATTTCGACGTACGTGCCTTAGTTTAGTACTTCAGAAATGTTTTAAATTTATAGTCATCTAACTGATGCTATTCATCAAATTTTATGTCTCTTTATTTTAGACACTTCTTTTGGTGGAATGGACTCTACCATTGAGTCTGGAACGTTGAAGAAAGTCAATTTAGGCTTTCTTAGAATTTAATTCGGCTTAGGACATGTTAGGGCCAATTTGGTAATTTATACCTTAACGTGTCTAAATTTTTCGGAGTCCTGTCTCATGAAACGAACCCCACCATTAGATTTAGAATGTTCCAAATAGTCAAAACCTACTATTTATTTATTTTATTTGGACCTCGTTTGACTCATTTATAGGGCAGGGGTATTTTAGTCATTTTGACATTTTTACGGGTCTTTAAATTTTTCGGGACCTCATCTCATGTCGTGGACCTCACCAATGGACTTAGGAGGTCTGAGATAGTAGAAATACATATATAACTTGTCTCATTTGGATACCGGACTAATTTGGAGTATTTAATTTAATTAAATAGATTTAATTAAATTAAATTTATAAAGTCTGATATATATATATATATATATATATATATATTTAGTGTGCACTTAATTAATGGTCGAATAGGGTGGCACGCTTGCCAGCATGCCACCTCCCTCTCCAAAAGATACCACGTTCGAATCCCAATAGGTGCAGTCGCACCTTTTTATTTTCTGTTTTTATTTATATATATATATATATATTATATATATTTGTTGCCCCAACTTAGACACACGCGAGTGCGTGGCCGAGTGGAAAGGAGGGGCGCGTGGGCACGTGAGGTCAGGGGTTCGAACCCCACTGACCGTGAGTTTTCCTTCTTCTCTTTAAAACTCCATACGGTTTTATATATATAACTATCAAGCCCCAAAACGACGTCGTCGTTCTTAATGCGGTGGCAATCTTAAGGACCACCACGTGTCCGAGTCGACTCGGTCAGACATTTTAAAACCGAGTTAACCCACTGTTGTCTTCCCCATCGAACCCTCCTTGTTGCCCTAATTTTCGAAGCTTAAAAGCTTCAATTTCGTGCATTTTGGTTCAACGATTCCTCTCTATTTTTTATCCAAAACATCCCTAAGGTGTTAAGGACTGGTTCGGCATTCATTGTAGGTTTTAAAATGGATTCATGTGTTCGGTTTAGGATTCGATAATTTAAACCTGTAACCAGTTTGTTCATGCTCGTTTCTTAAACAAATCTCATGAGGTTTGTTGCGTCGTGGTCCACTTTCCATCATGTCTCATTCCCCATTTCTTAAATCTAGTTTAGATGTGAGTTTGTGAGGTTGGGTCTTGAAACCCGAACCTGTAATTTGATTTTTTAAGGGGCTTTCTTTGGGATTTTTGATCGCGTATTAGGGTTTTTGGGATGCTCGTGAGGTCTACTTGAAGTCTTGATAAACCAAATTGGGTTTAGAAGAAGTCGGTTCAGACCTGCTTCAAGCAAGGTCTTCAATGGCTGCCTTGTGTACGGCTGATGTTTCTAAGGTGTTTTAGGTTAAAATTTTCATGCTTATCATTGTTTAAACATGCTTTAAACATTATATACACTAAATCAAAGCTTAAAACAGTTCATACGTATAGAAATTCTAGAGAGAGAAATTTAAGTGTTTTGTGGGTTTACCTTGTTCCAAACTGTTTCTCTCCCCTTTGCTCCTTGCTTCCCACTTCTGAACGTCCTAGAATCTCCTTTAATCTCTCCCTCACTCACGGTCTGAACTAATCTTTTTGTATGGCCGTGAGGTGTGTATATGGTTATGTATATAATAGTTTATGTGTGATCATTCCACTTTTCTGATTGTCCCTTAAATTAGGTTAGCTTGTTGCAGCAACTCAAATGAGTGCTTCTCTGTGCATTTTCTCTGTTTAGGGGCAGGCCATCAAGTGGCCGGTTGTGTGTGTGTGTGTGTGTGTTTGTTTTGTTTTAACTACATATATATATATATATATATATATATATATATATACATGGTTCACACCCTAATACACCTTGGATATATACACACACCTCTCACTGACACACACACACTTTTGTACACTTTGGACAATAGCATACTCTCTTATTCCATATATAATATACATACATTTCATATACACACATATTTTAACATACATGCATGCATGCACACATGCATACACACACTCATATATATATATATATATATATTCATGTATAATTATATATATATATATATATATATATATTTAAAGTTACAATTATTTATATAGTATATATTTTTGTATTTAATTATATATATATTTGTATGTTACAATTTATTTCTTATATTAAAATAATTAATTACTTTAAAAATTAATTATTTTCTTAAATGTATCATCTTTGCACTAATCTTTCGTATCCTCATAAAACGTGCCATATGACCCGGCATCCTTGGGTAGGGGCATTACAAGGGTCTAAATTGACTTTTTTCGACGTTCCGAATCCAACGGTGAGGTCCATAACACCGACATAAGTACTGAAAAATAAGTCGCGTGAAAAATAAAACTCATTAAGTCACCACGAGTTGACCAGTAAGACCAACCCTAGGAAGTTAGGATATGTCAGGCCTAAAATTAAATGAAAGAGCATGAATAAGTAATAATTTAAGGTAGATGTGAAGTTGACGAGTTCCTTATGATTTTCTTAGGAGCTACAAAGGGAGGGGAAAGGCCCACCAATAGTACAAACCTAGGAAATCAAGGTGAGTAATCTTGCATTTGAAGTGGAGATTTAATTCCACGGATTTGAAGATGTTTTAAACTTCAAAATGTCTGAAGCATTGAATGTTAAATTCCCTATTTCATGATTCCGGTTTTAAATATTTCGTTCAGATAAATCGTATTGTGACATGCTCAATGAATGATTTTTAATACTGTCTTCTTTAAAAGTATTTAGCATGTCTACATATTTTGGAGTTTCTTGTTCTAAATATTTGAAGATTTTATTATGAAGTCATGAACATCATAATTTAAATACTCTTGAAAAGTATTTATTTAAAGAAGCCATATGACAAATGTTTTGCAAGATAATAATAATCACATAGTCAGGATTTTGGGTTTCTTCGGAACTCAATTGACCTGTCATGTGAAATGCCACATAGTCAGGATTTTGGGTTTCTTCGGAACTCACTTGACCTGTCATGTGGAATGCCTGGTAGCAGGATCTAATCCCATAGGCAATGAGATATCTCCACGTATACGCAAAATGGGAGTCTGGTTCGAAACAGATTCCACTAATGAAAGTGAAAAGATGACAAATGCTTTTGGAAATGAAAGCAGGTTTTTACCCCCATTTTATTATGCATGTTTATATGTTTTGAAATGCTTACGCTCTATTTAAAGAAATGGATGTTTAGCTTTGAATACCTCAAATGTTTCAAAGCTATCTTTATGAAGAATGCATGTACTCTATGTTCAAAGTATATGAGCAATTGGTCGTGAATGTTTTATAAACTCTCATGTCCGAAACCACTGCCAATTGAAACCCCATGACAAATGCAGGAATTACTCATTGGGCTTCTCGAAGCTCACCCCATTCCCTAACATTTTTTCAGGTTTTGACGATGACTGGAAGCCTTGCTCCATTTTGGGATGACGATTAGCAGCTCCGTTATGATCATGGACTTTTGGAAGTATTAGAACGTGTAGTTGGATAGATTTTGATGTAATAGATTTTGGGTAATATGTACTTAAGCCAAAAGGCAACCGACTACGTAATATGTATGAAACTTTAGAATTTTTTATTATGCTCTGATGTTATGTTCATGTGTACCACTATGAAGAGCAGCAGTACCGGACGAATGTACGAAAGTATTTTTTTTAAAAAAAAGTTTTTCACGCTTCCGCAACCACAGGTCGCACATCTATCCGATACTGCTGCTTATGTGAGCCTTGCCCTAAGGCCCTCGGGCCGAAGGGTGGCGGTCCCGACACGAGATCCGCACAAGGTGGGTTTCGGGTCGTGATAGAGTGGTATCAGAGCACTAGGTTAACTAGAACAAACTTAGTGACATTAGAAGAATTAGGAACAGAACCATAAGTTAGGTAGACTTTAGGCTACCTAAGATATGTAAAGTGTGTGAAGAAATGTGAAGGCGGGGTATGGGACCCGCGTTATAGGATACAGATATGTGAAGTATGTGACGTGAAGTAAAGGCGGGGTATGGGACCCGTAGTACATGGAATATATATGTAAAGTAAGTGATACGAAATGAAGGCGGGGTATGGGACCCGTAGTACATGAAATAGAGATGTGAAGTATGTGATACGAAACGAAGGCGGGGTATGGGACCCGTAGTACATGAAATAGAGATGTGAAGTATGTGATACGAAACGAAGGCGGGGTATGGGACCCGTAGTTAGATAAGGTAGTGTAACAAAGACAAGAAATAAATGTAGGTTATAAAACACCATAGAATCAAAGATAGTAATATAATAAACCTTGAAACATGAGATAAGTAAATGAAAACCTTATGCGATGATGAAAAACTAACAGAAATATGTGTTTTTCAACAAAAATGGTAAACACCAGAAGAAACGCGAGGAATTCAAATGACAGGCTGGACTGAGTCGAGCATCTTTTAGAGGCAATGGCTCGGAACATGATTGACATCCAAACACAAGGCAGAGCACCACAACCGGTGCAGAATCCCGGGCCGCCACAAAATCCAGGACAACCTACCGAAGCAATGAACACGACGAATTATAAAACGTTTCAAGGTTTCAAACCCCCTAGATTTGATGGTCTAGATGCAATAATTGATGCGGAAACATGGGTTCAAGAAATGGAATGCATATTTACTATTATGCCATGTACTGAAGAGCAAAAAGTCTCTTTTGCTGCGTTCACTTTTAAGGATGCAGCTTATAAGTGGTGGCTATTGGAAAAAGAAAAAGAGCCACCAATGACTTGGACGAGATTTCTAGAAGTGTTTTATGATAAATATTTTCCAAGGTCCCTGAAAAACTAAAAGATAGCAGAATTTGCGACTTTGCATCAAGGGATTATGACTGTGGCCGAATATGAAACCTAGTTTATGAAATTAGCCCGATTTGTACCCCACATGGTCCAAACTGAAGATCTGAAGGCTAGGAAGTTTGAAGCGGGCCTCAAGGATAGTATTAGATACCGGCTTGAACCTTTTGAACTTCCCATATATAATGCAGTAGTGGATCGAGCTAAGATCTTTAAGAGGGATGGGATTGTTTTATCTAGAAAGAAGGACAAGAAACAAATTAGCCCTGTGCCCCAACAAATGAAGAAGACGAAAACAGGAACCAAGAGTATGACTACTGTCAATGAGAAGGGCGACGGTAGCCAGAAGTCAGGAGAGATTCCTACCTGTCTTAATTGTCAGAAGAAACACTATGCACCCTGTCGGCAAGGTAGTGGGGTCTGCTATAAATGTGGATTGCCTGGCCATCGAATGAAGGACTGCCCTCAAGGAAGTTCAGCGGTCAAGGAGCCTATAGCGGTAGCTTCATCAGCTACGCCACACGCACATGCTACAACTACTGAGAAATCAGGAGGAGGCAAAGAACCTATGAGGTACGGGTGAGTGTACAACATATATTCTAATGCTGCACAGCCTTCAAAAAGTCAATATGGTACATAACTTAATGCTTAAATTACTGTATATAGACTTGTAGCTTACTTTTGACTACTTGACACATGAATGTGATAGACCGAAATAACATAAGGAGACTAGAACCCTGAAAATAAGAACACTCGAGTTTTGAGGACAAAACTATTTTAAAAGGGAAAGGATGTAACTTCCCGACCCTGATTAAGAAATGATTAGTTACTAATCATTAATCCGAACCAAACATAAAGAATAATTTAGAAGTTAATCGAGAACCTCATGATAGACCCATAAAATAATGTCTGAACCTCATTACCAATTAATTAGGTGAAATGATGTTATTTTAAGACTAAGAAAACTCGAGTTAGCGAACTACAGAAATTCCAAGGGATTAATAACTGACACTAGACCTTGGAGATTGAAGATAACCTAAATAGGAAATGACCGGAAGAAACCGCGTAAAAAAAGAAGTAATGAAAAAGAAGATATTTAGAAAATAGCCGAAACAATTAAGTGCGCCAACCAAACAGGGCCTAAGCCCAAAATATGAAAAATTCTCAAAAGTGTGGCCAAGGGGACTTGAACCCTTGACCAAGTGGGCGTAATTCTTGTTGTCCAAAAAGTTACCAAGTGGGCTGTTGACATCTTTGTGCTTATTTATGCAACCAGTTTTTATTTAAACCCAAATTAGCCAAGGCCACCTCCCAAATTGGCCAATGGCCTTACATGCAAATCCCACATCATTGGCTTACCTCATCTCCTCTCTCTTCAGTCTATCAATTAGCCGAACCTCCACTATTATATGTATACATGGAGATATATATGGGGAGACAACATAATTTCATTACACCCCCATCCACTAACCAGCTTTCATGCATCCAAATTCTGGTTTTAGAAAACAAGCAACAAGAGCAAACTGTGTGCTCTATGTATATATCAGATTTGGTGTGAGACCATGAGAGGGATTTAGAGAGAGAAAGTGAGAACTTGGAGTGCAAGTCCATGTGTGTGTGAGCTTGAGTGTGGCAACTGAGTGAACGTAAGGAACTGGGCATCCTGAGGAGCTCTGTGAGGCTTTGAGTCAAGCCATAAGAAGGAGGAGCCACTGTCTAGAGGTATAACCTCAAAATTTTCCTTTTCTTCTTTGATCAAATTTCGTTATAGTTTTACTGCTTTAAAATTCCATAAACTGCATGCATGATAGTAAAATTAAAAACCTGGGTTGAATGCTAGCATTCTAGACCACCAGAACTGCCCAAAACACCAAGTATAGCGTAACCGCCATTAATGGACCCCGAATTATGCAGGTCTGAATCAACCTACACCAAACCTATTTTGGTTGCTTTAGACTAAAACTAGACACTTCTAGCATCTCAAAAACTGACATACGCGACCCTAAAGACTTAGAATCGACCACCAAACCTTCAGTTGCAAGTTCGGGTTTAAAACCCAGACTCACCAAAACCTTGATCAAACTGAAATCTTAGGACATGGACTTGAACCCCACGATGCAAGGATCACAACAAAAAAATTTCACGAAGATTGGGCCAAAAACGAGGGTTTTAGAACCAGTTGCAGGTTTCGGACATCGTTTTGAAACAGAGCCACTAGAGCTCGATTAAATGCCCTAAATTGATGTTAGAATGTTGGTACGACTTCAAGAAGACGACTAGGATGGAAAACAGTGAGAATGGATGCTTGAAATCCCACGAAAATGAAGAAAGTTTTTCTGAAATTTTAGGGCTACAATGCGTTGTGTGGTGAAGAAGACGACGAGTCGACCGAGTCGACTCGTCCAACGCGTCTAAACCCACTGAATTGACTCGGCCACGTGTCGAGATACGAGTAAGCCACCGCATTATTAAAACTGTGTCGTTTTGAGGTTTTATTTAAACCGGAATGGGCTTGTTTGGTTGCGGTTATAAGGAATTAAAATTTGAATCTGAGGTTAAGACAAACCGTGGATAACAGGGTTATGGAGGTTATCTCATTCCAGTTCTGTGTAGGCCAGTGAACTGGTTGGTTCACTACTAAAGAACACCGGCCAAGGGTTTTGATGACTGAACCCACTAGTTTACAGTTTTAAATTAAATAATTAAAACCAGAACTTCTAATATTTACGGATTGACCCCAACTGTTTCACAGAATTATACTGTGGCCCAGTTTCTAAAAATTCTATGCAATTGCAGCCCTAGGAAAAATAATAAAATAATTATTTTATTAAATAAGTAAAATTACTATTTTGCCCTTGGCTATTGAATAAGTCAAACGAAGTCCAAATAAAGTAAATAAATAGTGTATTTTAACTATTTTAGACGTTCTGAACCCAACGGTAGGTTCCGTTTCATGAGACGGGACCCCCAAAAATTAAAAAATGTTAAAGTGTAAATTACCAAATTGCCCCTAATGTGGCCGATGTCCAAATAAGACAAGTTATTAGTGTATTCTTATTATCTTGGGCCTTCTGAGATCAACAGTGGGGTCCGATTCACGAGACGGGACTCCAAAAAATATGACACGTGAAATGACCAAAATACCCCTAAGGTACACGAAGCCAAATAAAAAGCCAAGAGGGTCTAAATTGACTTTCTTCAACGTTCCGAATCCAACGGTGAGGTCCATAACACCGAAATAATTACTGAAAAATAAGTCGAGTGAAAAATAAAACTCATTAAGTCACCACGAGTTGACCGGTAAGACTAATCCTAGGAAGTTAGGATATGTCAGGCCTAAAGTTAAATGAAAGAGCATGAATAAGTAATAATTTAAGGTAAATGTGAAGTTGACGAGTTCCTTATGATTTTCTTAGGAGCTACAAAGGGAGGGGAAAGGCCCACCAATAGTACAAACCCAGGGAATCAAGGTGAGTAATCTTGCATTTGAAGTGGAGATTTAATTCCACGGATTTGAAGATGTTTTAAACTTCAAAATGTCTAAAGCATTGAATGTTAAATTCCCTATTTCATGATTCCTATTTTAAATATTCCGTTCATATAAATCGTATTGTGACATGCTCAATGAATGATTTCTATTACTGTCTTCTTTAAAAGTATTTAGCATGTCTACATATTCTGAAGTTTCTTGTTCTAAATATTTGAAGATTTTATTATGAAGTCATGAACATCATAATTTAAATACTCTTGAAAAGTATTTATTTAAAGAAGCCATATGACAAATGTTTTGCAAGATAATAATAATCACATAGTCAGGATTTTGAGTTTCTTCGGAACTCAATTGACCTGTCATGTGAAATGCTACATAGTCAGGATTTTGGGTTTCTTCGAAACTCACTTGACCTGTCATGTGGAATTCCTGGTAGCAGGATCTAATCCCACAGGCAATGAGATATCTCCACGTATACGCAAAATGGGAGTCTGGTTCGAAACAGATTCCACTAATGAAAGTGAAAAGATGAAAAATGCTTTTGGAAATGGAAGCAGGTTTTTACCCCCATTTTATTATGCATGTTTATATGTTTTGAAATGCTTACACTCTATTTAAAGAAATGAATGTTTAGCTTTGAATACTTCAAATGTTTCAAAGCTTTCTTTATGAAGAATGCATGTACTCTATGTTCAAAGTATACGAGCAATTGGTAGTGAGTGTTTTATAAACTCTCATGTCCGAAACCACAGCCAATTGAAACCCCATGACAAATGCAGGAATTACTCATTGGGCTTCTCGAAGCTCACCCCATTCCCTAACATTTTTTTCAGGTACTGACGATGAGTGAGAGTTGTGCTCCATTTTGGGATGATGATTAGTAGCTCCGTTATGATCATGGACTTTTGGAAGTATTAGAACGTGTAGTTGGATAGATTTTGATGTAATAGATTTTGGGTAATATGTACTTAAGCCAAAAGGTAACCGACTATGTAATATGTATGAAACTTTAGAATTTTTTATTATGCTCTGATGTTATGTTCATGTGTACCGCTATGAAGAGCAGCAGTATCGAACGGATGTGCGAAAGTATTTTTTTTTAAAAAAAAAGTTTTTCACGCTTCCGCAACCACAGGTCGCACATCTATCTGATACCGCTGCTTATGTGAGCCTTGCCCTAAGGCCCTCGGGCCGAAGGGTGGCGGTCCCGACACGAGATCCGCACAGGGTGGGTTTCGGGTCGTGACACCTGAACCCCTAATCCCTAAACCCTACACCCTACACCCTAAAAGAACCTTAAACCCTATACCCTAAACCCTAAACCCTAATCCCTAAACCCTACACCCTACACCCTACACCTTAGACCCTAAACCCTAAAAAACCCCTAAACCCTATACCCTAAACCCTAAACGCTAAGCCAAAAGGTGCAGCATCAATATCTGTAGCACATTGTAGCTTTTATCCATAATTCGTAGCCAATTATAGCCTTTATATATCATGTACATACATATATATACATATATATGTCACTGACTTGGTAATACTTAGGAAGGTCTCTTTTGCCCTTGATTCAAAGCAAATCTAGTTCACTTTCCCTCAGATCTATCAACACCCAGGAACAAAAAAAAATAGATCTGAGTAAAAAAAATTCTAGAAATTGATAAACATAAAAAGTAGTCCATAGCAAATTCTATAAAATCAAAAACAAAAAATCCAATACTCATCGGCCTCATCTCCGATTACATGGTGTGACAAGTTCATCAGATAATTTCTCGACTCACTGCAGCGTAAAATGTACAAGGTTGGGTTAAAAAAAAGAAAGCTTTACCCTATTTTGACTACAATCTGTATTACTGGTCGTATAATTGCATATTATAAAGTGGAATCACAAAAAATGCTAAACTAAGAGATCTTAACTACAGTAATATACAAAAATTAGAAAACTATCATCATATTGGACCTTTTTTTCCCATTATTGTCCAATTCTTTCAGTTTTTTCATACTTAACATTTAAAAAGTCAAATTTATTGCTTCATTGATTTTATTGAGGCAAAAAATTTTACTAAGAAAGAAAGTACTCGGACATTTTTTGAGAAATTCTGACAATTTGATTAATTCTTTTGCTGCAACTGCACGCATCTACAACTACTATGTGCTGCGGCAAGTGAAGTATTCTTGACCTTCAAAATACATATCCCTCATAAGGTTGGACACAAGGAGCAGGATTTGGGTAATTATTTAGCTCCAAAGTTCAATCCTCTTCTCCAATTCCTTCTCTCCTAATAGTTAGCCATTCAAAATTCATGATCTTTGCTTTTCTTCTATCCTAGAACATCATCAACCATTACTACTACTCTTGTGACTTCCTAAGGAACTACTCCCTTTTTTCCCTTCTATCTTTTTTTTTTGGGATAACAGCCAGGCTGCAAAATCCTCTTCCAATAACCTCTTTCCGCACATTTGAATTTTATATCCTCCTCTGGTTGGGTCATTAGTTTTTTAGATCTTACCATAATAGTATGAAGCCTTGAGGCTTTGTCTCCAACTTGGAACAATGAGCAAATTTCCATTCATTCCATTTCTTGTCTAAATCAAGGATTAACCTTAGTCTTAGATCAATAAAAGAAATAGATGTCATAAACCAAACAAGAAATATCACTTCACACAAGCCTCTTTAAAGTTTTTTTTTTTTCATACAAGCTTTAGTCTTTTTAGGGTAAAATATGGGTTACCAAAAATTTTCTTCCATCCCTTATCAAACTATAACAGAAGGGTTCCCTCTTGAGTAACCCATCTCTTGCATTAGGGGAAGAAGCTTCTCTCGTAGCAATATGTAAATCTCCTCACTTTCATCATGAGATTTGTCTCCCACAAAAAATACATGAGTCTTGCCCTTTATTTCTATTTGACTAATACCAGGTACTTTCTTCACTTTTCTCTCCTTCACTTTCTTCCTAACTTCAGCAAATTTGTCCCATTTCCCACACGTTGCATAAGCACTAGCCAACAGGACGTATCCTCCTGAATTAGTTGGCTCAAGCTCTATTAATTCCTCTCCTATGTGGTTTGCCAGTCTAACATCCCCATGCAATTTGCAAGCACCAAGCAATGCCCCTAGAACAGCACCATCCTTTTTACCTAGAGGCATTTCACAAACCACCCTCATAGCCTTGTCAATTTGTCCGGCTCTACCTAGGATGTCGACAAGGCAAGAATAGTGCTCAGCCTTCGGTTCTAAACTATAAGCATGCCTCATTAAGTCAAAAAGTCTCTGACCTTTCCTTACAAGACCAACCTGACTACAGGCTGATAAGACTCCGATAAAAGTAACCTCATCTGGGTTCGCTCCTGACCATAGCATCCGTACAAAGGCTTGTAATGCATGGTTACCATAGCCGTGATTTGAATATGCTAGTATCATTGTAGTCCATGACACAACATCCTTTGCCTCAATATTCTCAAATGCAAGCTGTGCGGAGTCAACATCTCCACTTCTAGAATACATCGTAACAAAAGCATTCACAAGTGATGTATCTTGCTCAAACCCAAGCCGGACAACAAGCAAATGAGCTTGCAACAACTCCAGGATGCTCTCACATGAGGTTAATAGACTAGTGAGAGTAGTTTCATTTAGCCTATTGCAGCAGTGAAGCATGAGGGTTAGGTGCTTGAAGGCTTCACCCTCAGGTCCATTTCTGGCATATCCATCAATAATTGCATTCCAAGAAACAATATTCTTTTCAGGCATCAAATTGAAAAGCTGACTGGCTTCAGCCATTTGGCCTTCATCAGCATACGCAGTAATCATCGCATTCCATGCAGCTATGTCTTTGTTTGGCATCTGATTGAAGTACTCTCTTGCAAGTTTGGTTAACTTGTTTCGTGCCAAACCTGAAACCATAGTAGTCCAAGAAATTGCATTCGGTTGAGGCATTGAATTAAATAGTTGAACAACTTCATCTACTCTGTTATCATCTAAACAACCTTGAATCATTATATTCCAAGAATATAGATTATGCTGGTGCATTTCATCAAAGAGCTTATATGCCTCATCAGATTGGTAATTTTCAACATAACACTTAATCATAGCTGTCCAAGAAACCACTATTTCTTTTGGCATTTGATCAAAAATAGCTCGAGCTTGATCGATTAAACCATTGCGTGCATAACCCAAAATCGCAGTTGTCCATGTGACCACATTTTTCTCGGGCATCTAATAGAAAAGCAGGCAAGCCTCATGGATTCGTCCGCTTGCAAAATACCCAGATATTAAACTAGTCCAGGAGAATACATTCATATCAGGCATATGATCAAAGATTTTCTGAGCCTCGTCAAGGTGTCCGGCCTTCACATAACCGCTGACCATTGTAGAATCAGCGACAATGTTTTTCTCGGGCATTGCACGGAAGAGCTTTTGGGCTCTCTGGAGATTATTGTTTTTAAGATAGACACAGATCATTGAAGAATACGATACAACGTCGCGACGAGGCATTTCATCGAACAACCTTCGTGCTTCGTCCACTTTTCCTCGTCGACCTAAGTCCCTTATTCTTAAATTACAGTTGTAAATAACATCTAGACAGATATTTGAGCTGGCAAGTAGTTTCCCATAGCTGGGAATAGAATTCGAGTCCGTTTGAGATCGCAGGTTAGTTTTAGGACTGGGGCTGGGGCTTGGGCTTGGGCTTGGTCGTGGTCATGATTGGTAAGTGTAAATTGAATGTCTGAAACGGGGAAAGAAAATGGGTGGCTTCAAAATATGTCCACCACAAAAGATGTGATTCATTGTAGATTTCCAGTACCTGGGGCTTGGTCGTGGTCATGATTTTACGTTTCAGAAAAAGTTGATAGATTTTCGGTACCTTTAGGTCATGATTTTACGTTTTAGTAAATTTTTTGATGATGATGGTGTTGATGATGATACTAGACCAAATATATATATATATATATATATATAAACACACTTATACAGCTAACCTTAGGCCATCTCCAAAGAGTAAAAAGGTTCATATGAGCTTGATGGACCGAATCTACCAAATCATTTACTTAACTTAGTATAGCTTACCAAATTAGGATAAGATCAGACCCTATTCTGAGAAATTAATCAAATTTTTTACTTTTAAAAGTTGTATTTTCAAAATTAATTTTATTATTAATTTTATAATAAAATTATATTTTTAAGACGTGATTCTAAAATTATCTTATCAAAATGTGATTTAGATTAAGTATTATGAATTAATTAATTAATTTTTAAGTTAGAGTGTGAGATTTAGATTAAGCATTATGAATTAATTAATTAATTTTTAAGTTAAGAGTGAGGTCTTTCAAACAGGTAGTAAATTAATATAAAATTCATGCATATTTATTTTTGAACTAAGAGAGTTGGTTTATTATGATGATACGATAGTTGTATTTTTTTATAAATGAAAATTGTGCCTAATACAATGTTCACGCATACAATCTCAATCTCACGAGTTACGACCTAAGCTGTCATCGTTGTCCACCATCAACCACTTCTGCCACAAAATTGGGAATCGGACTCCCCCCTCTTCGCCAAATCGGAGAACCCTTGTATATCGATATCACAACAGCCCACCGCCATCAATGGGTGTAGGACCCAAAGGAGGCAGCGAAATAATATGGTGATGTTATAATACCCCAACCCGAAACATAACACTAGAACTGAGGTAGACTGGGTCGAGTACTGTAATACCCAATTGTAAAGCGAGTCGTTAAGGCTCTATTTTACGATATGGAATGAACTGAACGATTTTGGAATATGAACAATTTCAAATGTACAGTCAGTGTCGGGCAACACCAAGCAAACCAGAACTGAGCATCGTAATACGTGTACATGGGCAAACTGATACGTATGTACGTAAGCATACATGTATAGACCCTTCAATATAAGTGTATGTAAAAGTACATGGAATGTGATATATATGTATATATGAATATATATATATATATGTGTGTGTGTGTGTGTGTAAGAAAAAAAAATATATATATATATATACAGTATATAAGAATATGTATATAACTGATATTTTATATATCTATATATAAGCTGATGCATGCATTAGAAGACCCTAGAAGCCGTCGGCCAGAGTGTGTGTGTATCAGTGTGTAACAATGTGTGTATATATAGTATATATGTATATTATATACAAATATCTAAGTGAAAGGAAATTTAGAAAGATAGGTGTCAAGCCATCAAAAAATCAAGCCAAAAAGCAGTCTTATATTGCGGCAGAAATAGGAAGAAGAAAGAGAAAACTAATGGCTGCAAGTAGGTCAAGTGGGTGAAATTTTTTCTATGAATATGGTTGCTCACTTAGAAGAATTCGGAAAACATCAAAGGAATTTGAGAAGCTGAGAGTGTTTCTGATATTCAAAAGTGAAGAAGAAGGAGAAAAACCAAAAGAAATGAGTGGGAAACTGCGAGCCAAAAGCTCATACGGGTGAGTAAAGTTCAATTATGTTTTTAAAGTTTAAGCATGATTCGTTGAGTTTGATGTAGAGGGTCATAACAAGCATGAAATTAGGATTTTATTGCAAAAAGAATGAAGTAAAAAGAGTTAGAATTAAGGGAGAAAGAAGTAGTTGCGGGTCTATGATGATAGATGCAGTTTTAGCATTTTATTGCGTTAAGCTTGATTTAAATGGTAGGGAATTGTTCATATGAGGTGCAGGAACAAGTTAGGAAAACACTGGAGTCAAAACAGTGGTGAAATCACCATGAACGAGGGCTCGCTATAAAATTGGTTCCAATTGAAAATTCCTGTTCGAAGAGTTTTGTTGGTCTAAATGGAAAACTAGGGTTAGGGATGTAATCCTTATGACATTTAGAGAAGGATCACATTGAGAATGAGGGAGAAAATGATCGAAAAAAGGTTGTTGTCGCCAGAGAAGGCGACGGAACCCTACCAGAGTCTCACCGGATTATCGAGTGAGATGATGAATAGGGTTTTCCAAAACGGCACCGTGTAGTGTGGTGTTTTGATTAAACTGCGTCGTTTAGGGTGAGGTTGTTTTAATTTAAAAACCGAATTAGGACTATTTGGTTGTAAGTATAAGCAATTAAAATTAAAATTGATTTGGAGATGGGGATATCCTATTCCAATTTTAGGGATTAGCCACTGTTTGGCTATTCTGATTGAGAATAGTAAAATCAGAGTTTTTGATTGGCCCACGAGTTTGAGAAATTCTAAAAGTAACCCTAGAATTATGATTAATTATAATTTGACTCCCATAATAAAATATTAATTAAATGTTAATTTAATTAATTAAATAAAAATAAATAAAAATTATGAAAATGCCCCTAAGTCAAAAAGCAGTCAAACAGACTCCGATTAAAATAAAACAATAGTAAATTTTTATTATTTCGAGTATTTTGGACTCAAAGATGGAGTCCGATTTGTGAAAAGAGGTCTCGAGAAGTAAGAACCGTAAAAGTGTAAAATGATCGTTTTGCCCTTTTTAGTACAGATGTCCGAATTGAATTCCGCAAAAGCCTAAACCGACTTTCTTTGACATTTTAGATTCAATGGTAGAGTCTAAATTAGTAAAAAAGAAACTTATAGTAATGATGCATGAAATTTGATAAATAGCATAAACTATGTATATAGTAGACTGAGGTGTATTTCTTGAATACTAGGAACGTCAAAAGGACATTTGACTTTCTCGATTATATTAAAAAGGTAAGTAAAATCCAATCTCTATATGTGACAAAGACCTAGTTGTATTATGCATGTGTTTCTTGTTATTATCATATTGTGTTTATGCCTTCAGATGTTATTAGTTTACATTGATGCTTCTTCTAGTTCGTGAATATTGCTATATTTTGAGCATGTGATCACTATACAGTTTGGTTTATGATGCCTAAATGATGTACAATCATATATTGTACTCTGATGAGAGTCATGATCATTTCATACATCATTGATTAAACGAGTGGCGCACAGTCACAATGCCCAATCGATACTACAATTCACTATTATTATGAGTAGGTCGGATCTACATGAGCAAGTCAGACGAGTGGTTCTGATTACAAAAGGTTATGCCCGGATTCTACTAAAGAGTAGGCTGGGTGTGCATGAGTAAGGCAAATAGAGGGATCTAATTGCAAAAGGGTACATCGAGTCCTACTGTAGGTTGGGTATACATGAGTAAGTCAAGTGGTCAAACCTGTTTGCAAAAGGGTATGCCAAGTCCTACTGTAGACTGAGTATACATGAGCAAGTCAGGTGGTGAGATCTGTTTGTAAAAGGGTATGCTGAGTTCTACTCATATATATATATATATATATCAGATCATGGAAATCATTCTATACATTGTTGCATTCATTGGTTAAGCATATTATGTTTCTAATAAATGAACATACGATTGTATAGAGCATCTCTGACATCGGAAAGTTATCTATTGTGGCATTACATTTACTGGTTAGGCCAGATGACTGTTGATGATTTATATACATGATATCGTTGGGTGTTTATTATTGCTATTATCATGTAATATGATTTATTGTTGTTGATATCATGTCTTTTTGAATGGTTATCGTGTTGCCATGAACTGTGTATCTTGTTATGTGAACCTCTTTATGTTAATCTGCCCCTAATAGAGCAAAGGAATTACTTATTGATTTTTCATAACTCATACATATACTACTTTGACTATTTCAGGTAGGACGCCACAGTTTGAAAGTAGGGGTTAGAATCCCAACAGGCGTAGGGTTGCTGGATATATATGTACTGCAGGGATTATTTTGGAAGTAAAGTATAGTACTTGTCCTATGTTCTCCCATCACCTCACGTCCTGGGGTAGTTGCATTTGGAATTTTTGGGTCTGTATCACTATATGAACTTTAGTATTATAAATGAAAAATTTATCAAGTCTTCCGCTGTTTATTTAGATTATTGATTGCATGTTACCGATACTCGCATATAAATGTTAAGTTAAAATGAAAAAGAAATGCTTCGGGTTCGGCCATTGGGTTAGATCGGTGTTGCGATGCCAGATCCGCACAAGGTGGGTTCTGGGTCGTGACAGATGTGATTCAAAAACAGTGGTCGGTTTTAGTTTTTTGGGTTTTGGGTCAACCCATATGTGAATAAGATTCGTTCAATAGGGAATGGACTTTTACCTATTTAAGTGATTGATAGGATAAGTTTTTATCCTTATTCAAATATGTTTCTATCATGTGTTGACAGAGATCAGTATTTTGAATCCTAAACAAGTTCTGTATGTATCTAAAATAAATACGTAGATATGTGGTATGCGTAATGTGGTTGTGAGATATAGTACACTTTCTCTCTCTTGTTTTCTTCTCTAGTGGGTTTGGTGTAATATCCCGACCCGGGATACGTCACGTATACCGAGGTAGGTCGGTTAAGCTATGTAACTTGAACGGTAAGAAATGCATATCATGGTATTTCATGGAAACGAATGACTGGAAATGGTAAATGATTGAAATGTATAACAGGTGCTGGGTAACACCCGAGCACCCCGGGACATTGCATCGTAAAGCGTGCATGCACGTATTTCCATGCATGCCCATGTTTCACAGACACGTAGTATACTGAAAATTAGTGTATGCGTACATGCCCAGAGTTTAAGTATATGCGTATATGTATGGGCGTATAGGTACGTATAAAATATGTATAATTATGGGTTATACATGTATATATATATTATATAATGTATTATAATATATATATATATATGTGTGTGTGTGTATTTTAAATTAAAATAAAAAGGAAAAGAAAAGTGGGCAAAGGTTGTTATCAGCCGTGAGTGTGTGAGTGGGTGAATATATATATATATATATATGTATGAAAAGGTGTGAGTGAACGGTTACATGTGTGTATGAAATAACTTGAGTGTATCACACTCAATAGGGAGTGGTGGTGACAGAATTAGGTGTTGGAGTGTGTAAGAAGGTCACAGGGCATGGTGAAGTCTGATTAGAGAGAGAGAGAGAGAAAAATGAAAAGCTTATTTCATGCATGAGATCTCTCACTCTCGGGAGAAGGAAACCAAAAAGGAAAAGAGAGTTTTGGAGTGAGAAGGAAGGGGAACAAATCTGGAATAGAGGCGCGAGGAAGAGGGGCTCAACACCAAGGGAACCTGAATTTAAAGGTGAGCCACTGTTTCTGCTTCAAAGTTTTATAGCATGATTTGATTCACTTTGAATATGGGGTCTAAATCAGCATGAAATATGGAAATTATTGCAAAAAGAATGAGGTTAAATGGCTAAGAAACCATAGAGAAAATCCGAGTTGCAGGTTCGGGAGGATAATCGGGGTCTCACTGATTTTATGTTTAAAACCTTGCTTTTAGTTTGTAGAAATGTTCCTATAAAGTGCAGAAACACTTTAGGATCGAAATGGGTTTAAAACCGAGAATAAACAGTCACGAAAATGGAAAAATACAGGTCACCGGAAAAACAGGCCGAGCCCTTAAACCTCATATTCGAAAAGATGGGGAGGGTCTTGATGGGAACTAAGGCTAGGGTTGGGATCCTTGGGAAGAAAGGAAGAAAATGGTGTTTAAAACAGGTTGAAAAGTGGTCGGATTCCGGTGGCCGTCGCCGGAGAAGGTGACTGTTCACCACCGGAACCCTACCGGACTCTCGGGGAAGATGACCGTGAAGTCGTGGGGGCTACCGGGTTAAGATGATCCGGGTTTGGGTTTGGGTCGGGTCGGTACCCGACCGGATATGAACTGGGCATGATACTGTGTCGTTTTATGTTTTAAAATTAAATGAAATGGGCTTGTTTGGCTATGGGGATAGGAAATAGAAATTGGGTTTGGGCTTATTCCAACCACGGATAAGGGTTAGAACCAGGATATTGGAATCCGGTTCTCTGAATGGACTGAACCGTTTGGTTCAGGGGAAGGGCAGACCGGTTTAGGATTTTTGGGTCTGAACCAACTGGTTCAGACCGCAGCTTTTGAAAATTTTGAACCGGCCCCAAATATTTTAAGAAATTCCACTAAGGCCCAAACAGGAAAAATTAATAAAACATAATTTTACAAAAATGCCCCTAATCCAAATATAGGTCAAACGAAGTCCAAACGAGGTAAATGAATAGTCAAAACCTATTATCTCGGACGTTCTGAGTCCAATGGAGGGGTCCATTTTACGAGACAAGACCCTGAAGGATAAAATACCGTAAAAGTGCAAAATGACCATTTTGCCCTTTTTAGTACAAAAGTCCAAATGGAATTCCGTGAAAGCCTAAACCGACTTTTTTCGGCATTCCGGACTCAATGGTAAAGTATAAATTAGTATTTGAAATACTTATGATGAAAAGGCATAAAATTTGATGAATAGAATCTATTCTAAGACGTATTCATGATATATAGGGAACTCGAAAGGCAAGGGTACACTCACGGATTCCTGATATAAAATCACGATAGAGGTAAGTGGATCACTCTCTCTTACATGTGGTGTTTCCACAAGCCAAGTTCATTCTTTTACTGCCAATTCGTACTCTTGAATGTATTGATATCCTTGTGTCCACAATTCGATATTTTCCTATCTTGTGGGCCTTTGACTGACTGATGTATCATTGTTATCATGTTTCACTATGCTTTGAAAGTACCTCATGTTATTGCTATCCACAATGTGATATTGTTCTATCTTGTGGACATTTGATTGGCTGATGTATCATTGTTATCATGTTGAACCATGCCTTGAAAGGCGTACTGTTATGCTTTCATAGAATCTATAATATTCCATTTTATACTTCTATGGAATCACGAATGATCATGAAATGTTATGAATACCGGATTTGTGCTCAGTCACAACATCCATCCGATACTTCTGTATTGACTGGAGACCTAAGGGTCAAGTCCATGAATGGACAGGTGGCAGGAATGAATTCCTCGAAGGCTTTCCACCGGTAATTGACTGGCATGATCATTGGCATCTCATTGCATTTTCACTGGCATTGCATTTGCAAATTCACTGGCATGTTACAGAATAAAAGCATCTCTTATGACTGACAGAACTTGATTGTTGAATGGCACTATTCCTTATGATTCTTCAAGTCTCGAAAGACTTGCATTGATTGGTTTGATTGTGATCGGTTCATTGTGGCAGTACTTCATTGTTGTTATACTATCATTGAATTTCTTCATATTGATATTATACCCAATCCACCTGATTGTGTATTGTGATCACTGTTCATTGGCCCTTATGGCAATAGTTTCCATTGGCCCTCGTGGCAATTGTTTCCATTGGCTATCACAGCATCTTATTCTTATGATTGGCTGTCATAATCTTATTCATGGATTCATTGATCATCGATACCAGTGTTGGAGATTTGCATTTACTTACTGAGCTTTGTAGCTCATTCCACCCCACTTACCCCCATTTCAGGTGATGACGCTGCGAGACCCCAGTAGGAGTCTGAGAGCGTAGGGGGACATTTTGAAGTACGGTATCAGTCTATGTTAGTTCTCCCATGTATTCACCACCCCCGGGTGCTGGTTACGTTTAGTTCTCATTTTGACTTATGTAGAACTATGTCATGTATTTAATAGACTTCCACTGTTTAATTTATTTAAAAGACTTCCGCTGGATTACTGTAATTGATAAAGACTTCCGCTGTTCATTGTTTAAGATTTTTAGTACATTGCATATTAGTACTATGATACAGGAATGAAAAAAGTAGGGACGGCCTTCGGGTCGGCCCCGCGACATGAGATCCGCATAGGGTGGGTTTCGGGTCGTGACAGCTTGGTATCAGAGCTTTAGGTTCGATAGTGAGTCATGGGAGATAGGACTAGAGTTAAGACTGTTAGATATGACTGACATCTTATATGTTACAATCATGGACAATTGTCTTACACATTGACTGGTCATCTCATTGGTTACTTCACTGGTTATCTCATTGGTTATCTCACTGGTTACCTCATTGGTTATCTCACTGGTTATCTCATTGGTTATCTCACTGGATATCTCATTGGTTAATTCATTGGTTATCTTCATTGGTTCTATTCACAGCCATGGTTAACACAAGGCAAGGTCCGTTACCTATGGATCGTTTAGAACAATTGGAAAGAATGATGCGGACTATCATTGAAAGTCTACCACAGATTCAGGCTAGTGCTAGCCAACCAGCACAGCCAATACCACAGGAACAGCCTGTCAATGCAGGCGACATTATAGGAAATTGTCAAGGAAATGAGCGAGACGCTGCATACTTATATGAGCGATTTCAGAAAATGAAACCCCCGACATTCGACGGTACGAGAGGGGCCACTATAGCTGAGGAGTGGTTATTAGAGATGAACAGGATCTTCAAAATCCTGATATGCACTGAGGTCCAAAAAGTGGCATACGCCACTTATATGCTCAAAGGGATGGCACATAAATGGTGGATGATAGAGGAAGATAAAAAGCCAGGCATGAATTGGCAACGATTTACTGACATCTTCAACAAGAAGTACTTTTCCCAAGAAGTACGAAATCGAAGAGTTGCAGAGTTTATGGTACTACAACAGGGAGCAATGACAGTAGAGCAATACGAGGCCAAATTTACTGAGTTGGCCAGGTTTGCTCCGAGTGCTGTCAATACCGAGGATCTGAAAGCCCACAAGTTTGAGGAAGGATTGAGATGGGCTATCAAGGATAGACTGGTACCCCATCGACTGGCTACCTATGATGATGTAGTGGAGACAGCTCGAGTCATAGAAAGGAGTGGCGAGGAATTCGCCAAGAGGAAAGGAAACCAGAAGCATGGAGGCAACCAGAATAAGAGGCAAGGGCCTTCTGCTTCGGGACATGGATCTACATTTACCAGACCTGGAGCCGCATCACAGGCGATAGGGTCCGGTCAGAAGAAACAAGGCAACACCAAAAAGGGGGCAGCCAAGTGCTCTCGTTGCAATAAGATCCATAAGGGCCAATGTCTCAAGGACAGCAACGCTTGCTTCTACTGTGGCCAGGAGGGACATTATGCAAGAGAATGCCCTCAGAAGGATCAGGCCACACCTAGCACTGCTCCGGTTAAAGCACCAACAACCGGAATAGCACCGCCTAGACCTCCAACCCAAAGGAATGGACAGGGGAACGTCCAGCAGCAGGCAGAACGAGTTTTCTCCCTTTTACCAGGAGACGTGCAGGCTACGACCTCTGTAGTCGCAGGTACTCTTTTAGTATGCTCACAGCCTGCTCATGTTTTATTTGACACTGGATCTACACATTCATTTGTATCCCCTACATATGCTGCTAGATTGGACCTAGTAACGGAACCCTTAGGGTATTTACTGAATGTTTCTATACCATCGGGGAAATCATTGTTGGGGGATACCATGTATAGGAATTGTGGGATACAGATTAGGGATACACACTTATTGGCTGACCTTATACCCTTGGAAATTTGTGGATTCGACGTTGTCCTTGGAATGGATTGGCTGGCTGCCAATCACGCCACGATAGACTGTGTGGCCAAACGAGTTCTCATACAGAATCCCCAGTTTCCAACAGTTAACTTTGAGGGGACAGGAGTGGCTTCCCCACCCTACTTCGTTTCTTCTATCCAGGCAAGGCGTCTACTTCGCAAGGGATGTCACGGATTCTTATGTAGTGTTCAAGACACTGATTCCCAGCAGCCTGAGTTAGAGAAGATTCCCATTGCTAGGGAATTTCCCGGAGTATTCTTGGATGATCTTCCAGGAATGCCCATAGATAGGGAGATCGAGTTTTGCATGACGTATTGCCAGGCACTACACCGATATCCAAGACTCCATACAGAATGGCACCGGCAGAGCTGAAAGAGCTGAAGCTCCAGTTACAGGAATTATTGGACAAGGGTTTTATACAACCCA
This sequence comes from Nyssa sinensis, assembly GCA_008638375.1. Taxonomy (NCBI): domain Eukaryota; kingdom Viridiplantae; phylum Streptophyta; class Magnoliopsida; order Cornales; family Nyssaceae; genus Nyssa; species Nyssa sinensis. The sequence goes on from CM018049.1 coordinate 123,386, forward strand.
GCTCGTCACCATGGGGTGCACCTGTATTGTTCGTAAAGAAAAAGGATGGAACCATGAGGTTGTGTATCGACTATAGAGAGCTGAACAAGGTTACCATCAAGAACAGATATCCACTACCCAGAGTAGATGATTTGTTCGACCAATTGAAAGGGGCCCAGGTGTTCTCAAAGATCGACCTGAGGTCCGGTTATCACCAGTTGAAGGTCAGACCCACTGACATTCAGAAGATAGCATTTAGGACACGGTATAGACACTACGAGTTTCTCGTTATGCCATTTGGGGTGACAAATGCCCCAGCTGCATTTATGGATATGATGAACCGTGTGTTCAAGCCGTACTTAGATGACTTCGTAGTCGTGTTCATAGACGACATCTTGGTTTACTCTAAGAACCCAGAAGAACATGAGGTACATCTGAGGAGAGTCCTACAGAAGTTAGGGGAGCAGAAGTTATACGCCAAGTTGAAGAAATGCGAATTCTGGCTTCCTAGTATAGCATTTTTGGGACACGTGATCAGTAAGGAGGGAATCTCTGTTGATTCCCAGAAGATCGAGGCAATCACGAATTGGCCTCAACCTACGAGTGTCACGGAAGTGCGAAGTTTCATGGGGCTAGCAGGCTACTATAGGAGATTTGTCAAGGACTTCTCCAAAATAGCTACGCCTATCACCAAACTGACCCGGAAAGGTGTTCCTTTTGTTTGGACAAAGGAACAAGAGAAGAGTTTCCAAGAATTAAAGGAACGTTTGGTTACAGCTCCTATATTGACAGTACCAAATGGAACCGAAGGGTTTGTGATTTATAGTGATGCTTCACTCAAGGGCTTGGGGTGTGTGTTAATGCAGAACGGAAAAGTGGTAGCATATGCTTCACGACAGTTAAGACCCCATGAAGGGAACTACCCGACACACGATCTCGAGCTAGCCGCCATTGTTTTCACCTTGAAGATATGGAGGCATTATTTATACGGGACCACGTGCGAAATCTTCACCGACCATAAGAGCCTCAAGTATCTGTTTACACAGAAGGAGCTCAATATGAGACAACGCCATTGGTTAGAGTTATTGAAAGACTACGAGGTCAACATACAGTACCACCCAGGAAAGGCAAATGTGGTAGCTGACGCTCTTAGTAGAAAGTCATCGGGGAGTTTAGCTTGCCTGTTGACGACACAGAATGAGATACTGAGAGATTTGGAGGACATGGAAATTGAGATAGTACTGCCCAGTTCCGAGGCACTATGTGCCAACGTCATAGTCGGTTTGTCGATTGTGGACAAGATCAGGGGACAGCAGACTCAGGATGAGAAACTGGCTAAGCTTCTCCAAAGAATGGAGACAGACATAGATTCCGAGTACACGGTGAAAGATGGAATATTATATTACCAGGATAGGATCTGCGTACCCGATGTACCCGAAATCAGAAAGGAGATCCTTGATGAGGCACACAGTTCGAAGTTTGCCTTACATCCAGGGGGCACCAAAATGTATCACAATGTTAAGGATACTTATTGGTGGTCTGGAATGAAACGTCACATAGCTGAGTACATAGCACGATGTGTCAAGTGCCAGCAAATTAAGGTGGAACATCAGAAGCCTAGAGGACTTCTGCAATCACTGCCCATTCCTGAGTGGAAGTGGGAACACATCACGATGGACTTTGTGTCAGGATTGCCAAAGACAGTCAAGGGGAGTGACTCTATCTGGGTCATCGTAGACAGATTAACTAAGACAGCTCACTTCCTGGCAACCAAGACGACACAATCTCTTCAGCGACTAGCCGAGCTATACATCAGAGAGATTGTTAGACTTCACGGAGTTCCAGTATTGATTGTTTCTGATAGGGACCCCCGGTTCGTATCACGATTCTAGAAAGGACTACAACAAGCTATGGGCACGGAACTAAGTCTTAGCACTGCGTATCACCCCGAGACCGACGGCCAGTTGGAAAGGACGATACAAACTTTAGAAGACTTACTACGTTTCTGTGTCATAGACTTTGAAGGGAGTTGGGAAGATCAGTTGCCATTGGTGGAGTTCACGTACAATAATAGCTATCAAGCTAGTATTGGTATGGCGCCATATGAGGCATTGTACGGCAGGAAGTGCCGATCACCACTATGTTGGACAGAGGTGGGAGAAAGGAAACTCTATGGGCCAGAGATAGTGGAACAGACCGCAGGAAAAATACAACTGATCCGACAGCGTTTATTAGCAACTCAAAGTCGACAGAAAAGTTATGCGAATGTTCACCGACGAGACTTAGAGTTTGCGAAAGACGATTTTGTGTACTTGAAAGTATCACCCATGAAAGTAGTAGTCAGGTTTGGCAAGAGGGGAAAGCTTGGCCCCAGATACATTGGGCCATTCAGGATCACGAAGAGGGTTGGACCCGTAGCTTACGAGCTTGCCTTACCTTCAGAGTTAGCACATGTTCACAATGTGTTTCATGTCTCGATGCTAAGGAAATGTATACAGAGTGCAGATCAAGTGATCGAGCACGAACCGTTAGACGTCCAAGAAAATCTGAGTTACATAGAACATCCAGTTCAGATTTTGGACCGTCGAGATCAGGTACTACGGAACAAGACTATTCCATTAGTCAAAGTTCTGTGGAGAAATCACCGGATGGAAGAGGCTACTTGGGAGCGAGAAGATGATATGCGCGCCAAGTACCCACATTTATTTTCATAGTAGTATATGCTAAGTTTGAGGACAAACTTATTTTTAAGGAGGTAAGAATGTAATATCCCGACCCGGGATACGTCACGTATACCGAGGTAGGTCGGTTAAACTATGTAACTTGAACGGTAAGAAATGCATATCATGGTATTTCATGGAAACGAATGACTGGAAATGGTAAATGATTGAAATGTATAACAGGTGCTGGGTAACACCCGAGCACCCCGGGATATTACATCATAAAGCGTGCATGCACGTATTTCCATGCATGCCCATGTTTCACAGACACGTAGTATACTGAAAATTAGTGTATGCGTACATGCCCAGAGTTTAAGTATATGCGTATATGTATGGGCGTATAGGTATGTATAAAATATGTATAATTATGGGTTATACATGTATATATATATATTATATAATGTATTATAATATATATATATGTGTGTATTTTAAATTAAAATAAAAAGGAAAAGAAAAGTGGGCAAAGGCTGTTATCAGCCGTGAGTGTGTGAGTGGGTGAATATATATATATATATATGTATGAAAAGGTGTGAGTGAACGGTTACATGTGTGTATGAAATAACTTGAGTGTATAACACTCAATAGGGAGTGGTGGTGACAGAATTAGGTGTTGGAGTGTGTAAGAAGGTCACAGGGCATGGTGAAGTCTGATTAGAGAGAGAAAGAGAGAAAGAGAGAGAAAAATGAAAAGCTTATTTCATGCATGATGTAATACCCCGACCCAAAATGGCACGAATATCGAGGCAGTCGGGTCGGGCAATACTATATCAATTGTACTTGGAGCTGTTTAATTCTATAAATTATGAATATCAAAATACATATATACATGTGTATTAAGTGGGTATATATTATGTATTTATACATTATTATAATATAGGATATATATATATATATATTGTATATAAAATAAATTAATATCAAAACCTACTCCACCTAACCTATACCTATAGGTATGGAGAGGGGTGTGGGAGGAATCAGAAAATCATGGAGGAGGGTATGGCCAGCCATGCTTGGTTGAGTGTGGTTGGGGCAAAGAAATATAAATATATATATATATATTTTATATGAAAATTCATATACATCTCTTGTGTGTGGGAGTGAGGAAATCAGAGAGAGAGAGGGTGGCAATCTCCATATCCAGGTGGCCAAGCCACTGATTTTAGGCACGGTTGAAGGAGAATTAGAGAGAGAAAGCAGTAGAGAGAGAAAGAAAAGTTTTGGAAGAGCCAAAATCTTCAACAGGTAACCAATCTATCCTTAATGCATTTGTTTTCTAGTATGTTATTGTATATGTTTGTAGAATGCATATTAGATCAAAATATGAAACAAAAACGTGAAGGAAAACCAAAAACTAGAAAACTTAGCTTCGGTCAACAATGGCAGATTTTAGTAGGTCCATTTGATCACGATTCTAGGGCTTAAAATGGGTAGCCAAGTTCATTAGGAACCCAACGGAATTTGAATCACTCAAAACGGTTGAGAGATGGCCATTCTATGGCCGATTATCCTCTCGCCGGTGCAACACCGGAAAATCGATTATGGGTGTTGGAAAATAGTGATAAATCGGGCTAAAACTAGTTTAAAAATGATGCTTGAGATTCTAGAATTGTTTTGATACAAAAAACAGAGAAAATGGACTTGAAAATGGCGTAAAACAGTGGCTGGTGCGTTTTTTCCGGCGACCGGCGACCGGCTGGACGGTCGGAAGGGATGACCGGAAAAACGGGGGGGCCATTCGGGTCAAGAAGGGACCGGATCCGGGTCTGGGTCGGGTCGGGACCCGACCGGATCCAACGGGGCAATGAAACTACGCCGTTTCAGTAAAGAAATTTAAAAATATTGAATTAGGGCTGACGTCATCATGACGTCAGCATGACCCATTAAACCGGTTCTCTGGAGAGGACTGAACCGGCTGGTTCAGTGCATAACCGGTCCGGTTTAGGGTTTTGTTAAGTGAACCCTTTGGTCCAATGTTTTAATTAAAAATAAATAAACCAAAACTTATGATAATTGTGGTTTGACCCCAACTGTTCACCCTATTCCAAATCTGACCCAGACCTTGGAAAATTATTTCAAAAACACCCCTGGAAAAATAATAAAATAATAAAATAAATTATTTAAATAATTTATTAAATAGGTAAAATTACCATTTTACCCCTGAGTCACAAATAAGTCAAATGAAGTCCGAACGGGGCGAATGAATAGTCAAAACTTATTATCTCGGACCTTCCGGACTCAATAGTGAGGTCCATTTCACGAGACGAGACCCCGGGATATAAGACATAAATACTAGAATGACCAAAATACCCCGGTGTCCAAATTAGACAAGTCATATATGAATTTCTACTATCTTGGACCTACTGAGTCCAATGGTGAGGTCTACAACGTGAGATGAGGCCCCGAAAAATAAAGGCCCGTAAAATGACGAAAATACCCCTGTGTCCAAATAAGTTAAGTCATATAAGTATTTTAACTATCTCGGACCCACTGAATTCAACGGTGAGGTTGAAATTATGAAAAGAGGTCCCGGGGAGAAAGTGACCGTAACATGCCAAAGGACAGTTTTGCCCTTTTCAATTCAGGAATCCGATTTAAGATCCGTAAAAGCCTAAACTTATTTTATTCAACATTCCGGATACAATGACGACATCTAGATTCGTAATCGAGATACCGATAGCCAAGATTAACAAATTTGAATATCGAGTATGGTTCGATTTCAGTTATAGACTGAGTTATTTTCAATTGACAGGCACGTCAAAAGAAAAGGGGAAGGAGACTTTGATTAGTTGAACTACTGAGAGTCATTTTGAGGTAAGTAATTCTGACGCTTTAATATGGGTTATTCCCAGCCAGTCACGTTATTGTTCATATGCTGCCAATTTGTACTCCATTACTACCTGATGCACTTGATTTGAGCCAATTGACTTGTAGATATCAGTTTACCTGATTTTGGATTTGACTTGCTTGCTTACATCATTTTGAGATTGATCATTGATATTTGAATATTATTGCACTATCGTACCATGACCTAGTCTTGAGATACATTCTACTGATTCCACACACCTTGTGATTCGTTGTTTGTGATATCAATGTTTAGTACGTTGTACATCTTGTGTGGGATATTGTTGGTCATGATATTTGGTATGTACTCGGGGTTGTGCTCAGTCACAATGACCCATCCATTCACAGATTACGTGGGGGAAAAGATCCATTAGGGTCTGTTGTGTCCTACGGGACCTATATTGAAAAGAGCTCTAACGCTTTTCAGAGAGCCCGAGGAACTGTGGCGAATCTGAGCATGCGTTTTAGTGGGGTATGCCGGGCCCCGGGTAATTCACGTACATCTGGGCTATTTGAACTCGATGTTGACTTATTATTGTTTCCACAGTATGATCATATTTTTATACCCTGTGAAATGATCACATTGTTGCAAGCATGGTACATCTTTGATTGGCTAGCGTATTGTTGTGGCAGCAATCCATCATGATAGGCTAGATCCCAATTTCATTTGGCTTTGTTAATGACTCTTGTGATATATTGTGGGATATGCCTTTTGGACCCTCGGGTCGATACCTTGCACATTTTTGGTGACTGGCTACGCCTTCATTACTGCCCATATTGGCTATCTGTGATTCTTGATCTATCATTTCATCGGACAAACCCGAACCCACATTAAAGCCAGGAAATTACTTATTGGGCTATTAGCTCACCCCTTCTCCCTTAAATTTTTCAGGACAACAAGAATTTGGGGAACCCTCAGGCGCTCCAGGGATTTAGACGCTGCTAGTTACTGGTAGCTGTTTTGGCGAGTTTTATATTAAGTTGAATATTGTCAGGTCTTAATACTCCCATGTCACCACGGTCCTGTTTGTTGGTTTTTGTTTTTGAAGGATCTGTATTTAACACTTATAATTTTTGGACATGCATCAAATGGTGAACTAACTGTGCTACCAGATATTTTGATGATTAAGAAATGCTTTTGTTAAAACTTTACCCAGCATTTTAGATCCTTTTGGGACGGGGAACGGCCCACGGGCCGCAGACCCGGATCACGAACCCCTAATCCGCAGAGGGTGGGTTTTGGGTCGTGACAGAGTGGTATCAGAGCATATGGTTCTAGTGGTCCATGGGAGATTAAGATTGAAGTATTACAACTCGCTAAAGTCTGAGGGTCATAAGTCTAGAGGTCAATTAATTACCCAAGTTTTGTGGACTGTCCTTTTTGCAGTGTATGGTGCAAACTCGTAGTAGGGCAATGGAGTCTGATCGAGAGCGCATGGATCGTATGGAGGAGATCCTGAATCGGGTGGTGGAGATGATGCCCCAAATACAGGCCCAGGCAAATGGGCCAATGCCACCGAATAATCCTCCAGCCCCAGAGGACAGACCTAGACGTGAGGAGGACCCCACTTACTCTTATAAACGGTTTCAGAATATGAAACCGCCTGCGTTCGATGGAAAAGGGGGACACTCAGCAGCCGAAGAATGGATGCTTGGAATGGATAAAGTCTTCAAAATTATGACATGTACAGACACTCAAAAAGTGGGCTATGCCACTTATATGCTGACGGGGGCAGCACACATGTGGTGGCTTTTGCAGGAAGCCCGGGAACCTAATATGGCTTGGCCACGATTTGTGGAGATTTTCAATCAAAAGTATTTCCCTCGGGAAATTCAGAATCAAAAGGCCGCTGAGTTTATCACCCTTCAGCAGGGAGGCATGTCTGTTGAGGAGTACGAGACCAAGTTTACCGAGCTGGCCAGATTTGCCCCAAATGTTATAAATACGGAAGAAAGAAAGGTCCGCAAGTTTGAAAGCGGCCTCAGATGGGCCATTAAAGATAGGATTCGGCCTCACCGACTCAGTACCTACGATGAGGTAGTGGAAACTGCCATGATCATAGAACAGAGCGGGGAGGAGTTTGCAAAAAGACGGAAGAATCAGAGGCCTGGGAACCACAAGAGTAAGGGGCAGGGATCTTCATTTTCTGGTGCTGGCACGGGATCACGTAATTTTAGTACGGGTTCTGGTCAGAAGAAGGCCAAGTCACAGGACGGGGGCGCGTCTAAATGTCCCACCTGCCAGGGATTTCATAAAGGACCATGCTATCGTGACACCAAGGCCTGCTTCAATTGTGGACAAGTCGGGCACTTTAAGAAGGACTGTCCCAAGAACAACAAGTCAGTGGTCAATACTGCATCAGTTGCATCGGCTTCTGTGACGAAACCCCAGCAGAAGAGTGGAGGACCCAGGATTGAGCAGCAACGACCGGGGAGGGTCTTCGCTATTACACCAGGGGATGTGCAGGCCACTACCTCGGTAGTTGCAGGTACCATTACAATTTGTTCTCAGCCTGCACATGTCTTATTTGATACTGGGTCCACACACTCGTTTATATCACCGACATTTTCTAATAGAATAAACATGGGAGCCAAACCCTTAGGTTTTGTGTTGACTGTCACTGTACCATCGGGGGAGTCATTATTTGGAGATACTATCTATAGATCTTGCGGGGTTGAGATTATGGGTATCCAGTTCATGGCGGACCTGATACCCTTAGAAATCTGTGGATTTGATGTGATTCTAGGCATGGATTGGTTAACTGCGAATCATGCCACAATTGATTGTGAAGCTAAGAAGGTTCAAATACAGGGCCCAGGGCAACAGAAGGTTATCTTTGAGGGGACAGGAGTAGTCACCCCGCCATATTTTGTCTCTGCCATTCAGGCCAGACGCTTGCTCCGAAAGGGGTGTCACGGGTTTTTGTGTAGCATCATGGATGCCCACTCACAAGAGCCTATTCTGGATCAGATCCCAGTTGCCCGGGAGTTCCCTGATGTATTTCTTGATGACCTTCCTGGCATGCCCATAGACCGAGAGATCGAGTTCTGTATTGATGTGATTCCCGGTACGACACCAGTGTCTAAAACCCCATATAGAATGGCGCCGACTGAGCTGAAGGAATTAAAGCTACAACTGCAAGAATTGCTAGACAAAGGATTCATACGGCCTAGCTCGTCGCCATGGGGTGCCCCAGTGTTGTTTGTCAAAAAGAAAGATGGGACCATGCGGTTGTGTGTTGATTATCGCGAACTTAACAAGGTCACCATCAAGAACAAGTACCCACTACCGAGAATAGATGACTTGTTCGATCAGCTAAAGGGGGCACAGATGTTTTCTAAGATAGATTTGAGATCGGGTTATCACCAACTTAAGGTTAGGCCTGAGGATGTGCAGAAGACGGCATTTAGGACCCGATACGGACACTACGAGTTCCTGGTAATGCCATTTGGGGTGACAAATGCCCCAGCCGCATTCATGGACTTAATGAACAGGGTCTTCAAGCCGTATTTGGATGACTTCGTGATAGTATTTATTGACGACATCTTAATCTACTCTAAGAGTCCAGAAGATCACGAAGTGCATCTAAGAAAAGTTCTGCAGAAGCTGAGGGAGCAGAAACTGTACGCAAAGTTGAAGAAGTGTGAGTTCTGGCTTCCCAGCATATCATTTTTAGGCCACGTGGTTTCTAAGGATGGCGTTTCAGTGGATTCACAAAAGATAGAAGCCATCGTGAATTGGTCCAGACCGACCAGCGTCACTGAAGTCCGGAGCTTTATGGGTTTAGCTGGGTATTATAGGCGCTTTGTCCAGGATTTTTCCAAAATAGCCGCGCCGATCACACAGTTGACTCGTAAGAATACCCCATTTGTATGGACTGAGAAGCGAGAGAAGAGCTTTCAGGAGCTGAAGGATCGTCTGGTATCAGCCCCTATTCTGACAGTGCCAGATGGGATCGAAGGCTTCGTGATTTATAGTGACGCCTCACACAAAGGCTTGGGGTGTGTGCTGATGCAAAGGGGCCGGGTAGTAGCCTATGCATCGAGACAGTTGAGACCTCATGAAAAGAACTACCCGACTCATGATCTGGAGCTAGCAGCTGTAGTGTTTGCATTGAAAATTTGGAGGCATTATCTTTATGGGGCGACCTGTGAGATCTTCACAGACCATAAGAGCCTCAAGTACCTTTTCACACAGAAGGAGCTCAACATGCGGCAACGCCGATGGTTAGAGCTGATTAAAGATTATGAGCTTAGCATCCAGTATCACCCCGGAAAAGCCAATGTAGTAGCTGATGCTCTCAGCCGTAAGTCTTCAGGGAGCCTTGCTTGTTTGTTGACTACACAGCGAGAGATACAGAGGGATCTAGAGGAAATGGGAATTGAGGTGGTTCTGCCCAGTACTGGAGCAGTACTCGCTAATGTCACTGTCAGATTGACAATTGTGGACAAGATTAGAGAGCAACAGAAGCACGACGAGAAACTGGTCAAGCTCCGTGAAGAAACTGAGTCAGGGAAGACCTCAGAATTTGTGGTGCGCGATGGAATGCTGTATTATAGAGATCGAATTTGTGTGCCAGACACGCCCGAGATCAGAAAAGAGATTCTGGATGAGGCACACAATTCGAGATTTGCTGTACACCCAGGAAGCACTAAAATGTACCACGACGTCAAGACGACCTACTGGTGGCCAGGGATGAAGAAGGACATAGCTGAGTTTATAGCACGATGTATTAAATGCCAGCAGATTAAAGTCGAACACCAAAGGCCGAGTGGACCATTACAGCCGCTCCCAATACCCGAGTGGAAATGGGAGCATATTACTATGGACTTTGTCTCCGGGTTGCCTAAGACGCCTCGAGGGAGTGACTCGATATGGGTGATTGTTGATAGATTGACAAAATCAGCTCACTTCCTAGCAACTAAGACAACCCAGTCATTAGAGCGATTGGCAGCGCTCTACATCCAGGAGATTGTTCGACTGCATGGAGTCCCAGTATCTATTGTGTCTGACCGAGATCCGAGGTTCGTGTCCAAATTCTGGAGAGGCTTACAGGAAGCAATGGGCACGGAGCTCAGCCTCAGCACAGCCTACCATCCCGAGACTGATGGGCAGTCTGAGAGAACCATTCAAACACTGGAGGACTTATTGAGATTTTGTGTTTTGGATTTCAAAGGGAGCTGGGAGGATTCACTTCCACTGGTAGAGTTCGCCTATAATAACAGCTACCAGTCTAGCATTGGGATGGCTCCATATGAGGCACTATATGGTCGGAAGTGCCGGTCTCCACTGTGCTGGACTGAAATAGGCGAGAGGAAATTATATGGCCCTGAGATGGTAGAGCAGACTTCAGAAAAGATCCGAATAATCAAGCAGCGACTGCTAGCAACCCAAAGTCGTCAAAAGAGCTATGCCGACGTCCGGAGACGTGAGCTAGAATTTGAAAAGGGCGACCTTGTGTTTCTAAAAGTGTCACCCATGAAGGGCGTGGTAAGATTTGGGAAGAAAGGGAAGCTGGGACCCCGCTACATTGGACCCTTTGAGGTTATAAAACGGGTCGGACCAGTAGCATACCGACTTGCATTGCCAGCGGAATTAGCACATGTGCACAATGTTTTCCACGTATCCATGTTGAGGAAGTGCTTACATGATCCCAGTCAAGTAATTGAGCATGAACCGCTAGACGTTCAGAAGGATCTAACTTATATTGAACACCCAGTGCAGATCCTAGATCGTCGAGACCAAGTTCTGAGAAACAAATCTATTCCCTTGGTGAAGGTACTTTGGAAAAATCATCAAATTGAAGAAGCTACTTGGGAGAGAGAGGATGTCATGCGAGCTAAATACCCCCAGCTATTCCAGTCTTAGTACGAGCAAGTTTGAGGACAAACTTATTTTAAGGGGGTAAGGATGTAATACCCCGACCCAAAATGGCACGAATATCGAGGCAGTCGGGTCGGGCAATACTATATCAATTGTACTTGGAGCTGTTTAATTCTATAAATTATGAATATCAAAATACATATATACATGTGTATTAAGTGGGTATATATTATGTATTTATACATTATTATAATATAGGATATATATATATATATATTGTATATAAAATAAATTAATATCAAAACCTACTCCACCTAACCTATACCTATAGGTATGGAGAGGGGTGTGGGAGGAATCAGAAAATCATGGAGGAGGGTATGGCCAGCCATGCTTGGTTGAGTGTGGTTGGGGCAAAGAAATATAAATATATATATATATATATATTTTATATGAAAATTCATATACATCTCTTGTGTGTGGGAGTGAGGAAATCAGAGAGAGAGAGGGTGGCAATCTCCATATCCAGGTGGCCAAGCCACTGATTTTAGGCACGGTTGAAGGAGAATTAGAGAGAGAAAGCAGTAGAGAGAGAAAGAAAAGTTTTGGAAGAGCCAAAATCTTCAACAGGTAACCAATCTATCCTTAATGCATTTGTTTTCTAGTATGTTATTGTATATGTTTGTAGAATGCATATTAGATCAAAATATGAAACAAAAACGTGAAGGAAAACCAAAAACTAGAAAACTTAGCTTCGGTCAACAATGGCAGATTTTAGTAGGTCCATTTGATCACGATTCTAGGGCTTAAAATGGGTAGCCAAGTTCATTAGGAACCCAACGGAATTTGAATCACTCAAAACGGTTGAGAGATGGCCATTCTATGGCCGATTATCCTCTCGCCGGTGCAACACCGGAAAATCGATTATGGGTGTTGGAAAATAGTGATAAATCGGGCTAAAACTAGTTTAAAAATGATGCTTGAGATTCTAGAATTGTTTTGATACAAAAAACAGAGAAAATGGACTTGAAAATGGCGTAAAACAGTGGCTGGTGCGTTTTTCCGGCGACCGGCGACCGGCTGGACGGTCGGAAGGGATGACCGGAAAAACGGGGGGGCCATTCGGGTCAAGAAGGGACCGGATCCGGGTCTGGGTCGGGTCGGGACCCGACCGGATCCAACGGGGCAATGAAACTACGCCGTTTCAGTAAAGAAATTTAAAAATATTGAATTAGGGCTGACGTCATCATGACGTCAGCATGACCCATTAAACCGGTTCTCTGGAGAGGACTGAACCGGCTGGTTCAGTGCATAACCGGTCCGGTTTAGGGTTTTGTTAAGTGAACCCTTTGGTCCAATGTTTTAATTAAAAATAAATAAACCAAAACTTATGATAATTGTGGTTTGACCCCAACTGTTCACCCTATTCCAAATCTGACCCAGACCTTGGAAAATTATTTCAAAAACACCCCTGGAAAAATAATAAAATAATAAAATAAATTATTTAAATAATTTATTAAATAGGTAAAATTACCATTTTACCCCTGAGTCACAAATAAGTCAAATGAAGTCCGAACGGGGCGAATGAATAGTCAAAACTTATTATCTCGGACCTTCCGGACTCAATAGTGAGGTCCATTTCACGAGACGAGACCCCAGGATATAAGACATAAATACTAGAATGACCAAAATACCCCGGTGTCCAAATTAGACAAGTCATATATGAATTTCTACTATCTTGGACCTACTGAGTCCAATGGTGAGGTCTACAACGTGAGATGAGGCCCCGAAAAATAAAGGCCCGTAAAATGACGAAAATACCCCTGTGTCCAAATAAGTTAAGTCATATAAGTATTTTAACTATCTCGGACCCACTGAATTCAACGGTGAGGTTGAAATTATGAAAAGAGGTCCCGGGGAGAAAGTGACCGTAACATGCCAAAGGACAGTTTTGCCCTTTTCAATTCAGGAATCCGATTTAAGATCCGTAAAAGCCTAAACTTATTTTATTCAACATTCCGGATACAATGACGACATCTAGATTCGTAATCGAGATACCGATAGCCAAGATTAACAAATTTGAATATCGAGTATGGTTCGATTTCAGTTATAGACTGAGTTATTTTCAATTGACAGGCACGTCAAAAGAAAAGGGGAAGGAGACTTTGATTAGTTGAACTACTGAGAGTCATTTTGAGGTAAGTAATTCTGACGCTTTAATATGGGTTATTCCCAGCCAGTCACGTTATTGTTCATATGCTGCCAATTTGTACTCCATTACTACCTGATGCACTTGATTTGAGCCAATTGACTTGTAGATATCAGTTTACCTGATTTTGGATTTGACTTGCTTGCTTACATCATTTTGAGATTGATCATTGATATTTGAATATTATTGCACTATCGTACCATGACCTAGTCTTGAGATACATTCTACTGATTCCACACACCTTGTGATTCGTTGTTTGTGATATCAATGTTTAGTACGTTGTACATCTTGTGTGGGATATTGTTGGTCATGATATTTGGTATGTACTCGGGGTTGTGCTCAGTCACAATGACCCATCCATTCACAGATTACGTGGGGGAAAAGATCCATTAGGGTCTGTTGTGTCCTACGGGACCTATATTGAAAAGAGCTCTAACGCTTTTCAGAGAGCCCGAGGAACTGTGGCGAATCTGAGCATGCGTTTTAGTGGGGTATGCCGGGCCCCGGGTAATTCACGTACATCTGGGCTATTTGAACTCGATGTTGACTTATTATTGTTTCCACAGTATGATCATATTTTTATACCCTGTGAAATGATCACATTGTTGCAAGCATGGTACATCTTTGATTGGCTAGCGTATTGTTGTGGCAGCAATCCATCATGATAGGCTAGATCCCAATTTCATTTGGCTTTGTTAATGACTCTTGTGATATATTGTGGGATATGCCTTTTGGACCCTCGGGTCGATACCTTGCACATTTTTGGTGACTGGCTACGCCTTCATTACTGCCCATATTGGCTATCTGTGATTCTTGATCTATCATTTCATCGGACAAACCCGAACCCACATTAAAGCCAGGAAATTACTTATTGGGCTATTAGCTCACCCCTTCTCCCTTAAATTTTTCAGGACAACAAGAATTTGGGGAACCCTCAGGCGCTCCAGGGATTTAGACGCTGCTAGTTACTGGTAGCTGTTTTGGCGAGTTTTATATTAAGTTGAATATTGTCAGGTCTTAATACTCCCATGTCACCACGGTCCTGTTTGTTGGTTTTTGTTTTTGAAGGATCTGTATTTAACACTTATAATTTTTGGACATGCATCAAATGGTGAACTAACTGTGCTACCAGATATTTTGATGATTAAGAAATGCTTTTGTTAAAACTTTACCCAGCATTTTAGATCCTTTTGGGACGGGGAACGGCCCACGGGCCGCAGACCCGGATCACGAACCCCTAATCCGCAGAGGGTGGGTTTTGGGTCGTGACACATGAGATCTCTCACTCTCGGGAGAAGGAAACCAAAAAGGAAAAGAGAGTTTTGGAGTGAGAAGGAAGGGGAACAAATCTGGAGTAGAGGCGCGAGGAAGAGGGGCTCAACACCAAGGGAACCCGAATTTAAAGGTGAGCCACTGTTTCTGCTTCAAAGTTTTATAGCATGATTTGATTCACTTTGAATATGGGGTCTAAATCAGCATGAAATATGGAAATTATTGCAAAAAGAATGAGGTTAAATGGCTAAGAAACCATAGAGAAAATCTGAGTTGCAGGTTCGGGAGGATAATCGGGGTCTCACTGATTTTATGTTTAAAACCTTGCTTTTAGTTTGTAGAAATGTTGCTATAAAGTGTAGAAACACTTTAGGATCGAAATGGGTTTAAAACCGAGAAGAAACAGTCACGAAAATGGAAAAATACAGGTCACCGGAAAAACGGGCCGAGCCCTTAAACCTCATATTCGAAAAGATAGGGAGGGTCTTGATGGGAACTAAGGCTAGGGTTGGGATCCTTGGGAAGAAAGGAAGAAAACGGTGTTTAAAACAGGTTGAAAAGTGGTCGGATTCCGGTGGCCGTCGCCGGAGAAGGTGACTGTTCACCACCGGAACCCTACCGGACTCTCGGGGAAGATGACCGTGAAGTCGTGGGGGCTACCGGGTTAAGATGATCCGGGTTTGGGTTTGGGTCGGGTCGGTACCCGACCGGATATGAACTGGGCATGATACTGTGTCGTTTTATGTTTTAAAATTAAATGAAATGGGCTTGTTTGGCTATGGGGATAGGAAATAGAAATTGGGTTTGGGCTTATTCCAACCACGGATAAGGGTTAGAACCAGGATATTGGAATCCGGTTCTCTGAATGGACTGAACCGTTTGGTTCAGGGGAAGGGCATACCGGTTTAGGATTTTTGGGTCTGAACCAACTGGTTCAGACTGCAGCTTTTGAAAATTTTGAACCGGCCCCAAATATTTTAAGAAATTCCACTAAGGCCCAAACAGGAAAAATTAATAAAATATTAATTTTACAAAAATGCCCCTAATCCAAATATAGGTCAAACGAAGTCCAAACGAGGTAAATGAATAGTCAAAACTTATTATCTCGAACGTTCTGAGTCCAATGGTGGGGTCCATTTTATGAGACGAGACCCCGAAGGATAAAATACCGTAAAAGTGCAAAATGACCATTTTGCCCTTTTTAGTACAAAAGTCCAAATGGAATTCCGCGAAAGCCTAAACCGACTTTCTTCGGCATTCCGGACTCAATGGTAAAGTCTAAATTAGTATTTGAAATACTTATGATGGAAAGGCATAAAATTTGATGAATAGAATCTATTCTAAGACGTATTCATTGATATATAGGGAACTCGAAAGGCAAGGGTACACTCACGAATTCCTGATATAGAATCACGATAGAGGTAAGTGGATCACCCTCTCTTACATGTGGTGTTTCCACAAGCCAAGTTCATTCTTTTACTGCCAATTCGTACTCTTGAATGTATTGATATCCTTGTGTCCACAATTCGATATTTTCCTATCTTGTGGGCCTTTGACTGACTGATGTATCATTGTTATCATGTTTCACTATGCTTTGAAAGTACCTCATGTTATTGCTATCCACAATGTGATATTGTTCTATCTTGTGGACATTTGATTGGCTGATGTATCATTGTTATCATGTTGAACCATGCCTTGAAAGGCGTACTGTTATGCTTTCATAGAATCTATGATATTCCATTTTATACTTCTATGGAATCACGAATGATCATGAAATGTTATGAATACCGGATTTGTGCTTAGTCACAACATCCATCCGATGCTTCTGTATTGACTGGAGACCTAAGGGTCAAGTCCATGAATGGACAGGTGGCAGGAATGAATTCCTCGAAGGCTTTCCACCGGCAATTGACTGGCATGATCATTGGCATCTCATTGCATTTTCACTGGCATTGCATTTGCAAATTCACTGGCATGTTACAGAATAAAAGCATCTCTTATGACTAACAGAACTTGATTGTTGAATGGCACTATTCCTTATGATTCTTCAAGTCTCAAAAGACTTGCATTGATTGGTTTGATTGTGATCGGTTCATTGTGGCAGTACTTCATTGTTGTTATACTATCATTGAATTTCTTCATATTGATATTATACCCAATCCACCTGATTGTGTATTGTGATCACTGTTCATTGGCCCTTATGGCAATAGTTTCCATTGGCCCTTATGGCAATAGTTTCCATTGGCCCTCGTGGCAATTGTTTCCATTGGCTATCACAGCATCTTATTCTTATGATTGGCTATCATAATCTTATTCATGGATTCATTGATCATCGATACCAGTGTTGGAGATTTGCATTTACTTACTGAGCTTTGTAGCTCATTCCACCCCACTTACCCCCATTTCAGGTGATGACGCTGCGAGACCCCAGTAGGAGTCTGAGAGCGTAGGGGGACATTTTGAAGTACGGTATCAGTCTATGTTAGTTCTCCCATGTATTCACCACCCCCGGGTGCTGGTTACGTTTAGTTCTCATTTTGACTTATGTAGAACTATGTCATGTATTTAATAGACTTCCACTGTTTAATTTATTTAAAAGACTTCCGCTGGATTACTGTAATTGATAAAGACTTCCGCTGTTCATTGTTTAAGATTTTTAGTACATTGCATATTAGTACTATGATACAGGAATGGAAAAAGTAGGGACGGCCTTCGGGTCGGCCCCGCGACACGAGATCCGCATAGGGTGGGTTTCGGGTCGTGACATTTGGATTGTGAAAATTGAAGGGCTAACTCTAGTAGCCAACCCTGCGTAGCTTCAGGAAATTTTGTGACATACACGGAAGCCAGAATTCAACGTTTAGCTCGTAACAACAAGTAATATACAATCTACAAGTATCTTCCGCAATCAGGTATGACTTAACTCGTATGCATACTATGTGAATTGAGTGTTTACATTAGTATCAGAGCCATAGACTTGTGTTCGCTGATATATATGTTGTATGCATGGGTATTTATTAAAAAAAATCATGTATTTAACCCACACGGCTGGTTTTTAAAAGATTATTATAAGAACACCTTTTGAACAATCCGCCACGGTGGATGTGTTCTTTATTAATCCAGTATATAGCCCTTAAAATTTCATAACGATCCACTGTCGGATCTGTGAGAGATCCAAGTTTAAAGTTCTAGTTGTTCAAGAAAATACAACTTTAATATGAATTTTTGATTTTTAATACGATCTCTAAAACCTTGATTATTATGCATGAAATTTATATCCAATTGTTCCTTGTCGCGAGAGCTTTCTAATGATATATGGTACACAATTTTTCGTTGAAAAATGAGTGAGATATAAGGTCTCAAAGTTTGATAGAAGTCATGGCCAAACCTTGTTTTTGGATAAGATGAATTGTAGAGAATGCAACCCCCACTCTCAGCGGGACGCGTGGGAGCGCGTATATCATCTTCCGGGCCCTATTTTTTGACACCTCCATAGAGTCTCTATCACGACCCAAAATCCACCCTGTGCGGACCTCGTATTGCGACCGCCACCCTTCAGCCCGAGGGCCTTAGGGAAAGGCTCACATAAGCAACGGTATCGGACGGCGGTGTGGCCTGTGTTTGCGAAAGTGTGAAAAAAACTTTTTTTTTTCTTTCTTTTCTTTTCTCATTTTAAATCTTTCGCACAACCGCCCGATACTGCAACTCTTCACAATGGTACACATGATTATACATTTAGAGCATAGTTAAAACTTAAAGGCTTTATAATTAATACTTGTTTAACTGCCCCATAGGCTTAAATACAAAACAGTTCACTACTTCCTAATACAAAAGTTACTACTAAAAGTCCATAGCGTTCCACAAAAGAAACTACTTAACAATCCCTCCAAAAGAAAGCAGCTAGGTTCATCATCCTTGTCATTAATATTAAGACTGCCGTCGATCACCTGAAAGGGGGGGCGGATAAAAATCCGGGTAAGCTAAACTAAGCTTGTGAGTAATTCCAGCATTCGTCATAGGTTTCAATTGGCAGTGGTTTAGCACATGAGAGTTTATAAAATACTCATCACCAATTGCGCATATTCTTTGAACACAGAATTTATGCATTCTTTAAAACAGATAGCTTTGAAACATTTAGAATATTCAAGCTAAACGTGTACTTCTTCAAATAAAGTATATGAACTTTAAAACACATAGATATGCATAGAAAAATGAGAGTAAATCTTGCTTTCATTTTCACACATATCATCTTATCACTTTTGTTAATAGAATCCGTTTCGAATCGAACTCCAGTCTTACTACAATAAAGATATCTCATGCCTGGGGGATTAGATCTTACTACCTGGCATTTTACATGTCATAGTTGAATTTCGAAGAAACTCAACATCACATGTGGTGCTTATGCACATTTATCTTGCTTTATCTGTGGGAACATAAGGTATAAAACATTTACAAATAGATGTTATTTAAAAGCATTAAAACATGGCCTCCCTGTAGTTGCATTTAAAACATATGATATATAACTTCTTCAATAAACTTCAAATACTTGGAATAATCAAATTCAGGATATTTAAAGAAATTTGCATTTTTACTCAAACATGCTAAATATTTCCAAGAAAAGGAACTGAATATAAAAACATTTACTAAGCATGTCATAACGGAATATTTTAAAATAGGAATCATGTAAAGACTGAATTTGATATTCAAACGCTTCACATAACTTGAACTTAAACGATTATTCAAATCCGTGGAGTTAAATCTCCACTTCAAATGCAGGGTTACTCACCTTATACGTCTAGGTTGGTGCTACTGAGGTGCCTTCCCTTTGCTTTTCCCTTTTCTCAACCTAAAATAGTTTAGGGGAATCTCATAAACTTCATGTACATTCAAATCAACTTGTGGTTTAAATCTATCCTTAGACTGTGTAGGCAAAAAAATCAGCCTAATTATAATTGCATTACATACTTTAATGATAAATAAATATTGCCTCCGAAGCCATTCACTTAAGGTTTCAGTGTTTTCTTGTTCCTTAATTTTCACTTCAGCAAGTTGTGCCTTCGTTGGGGTTCTATACATGAACGACCTAATTGAAACGATTTCACATGTCTTAGCGATCCGAATTTTCCTGGCAATCACCTTTTGTTGCCATAATAAATCTTCCATAAAAGCTTCTTGTGTTTTACCCATACTGATTACTTGAGCCTTAACCTATAACACAATTTAACGTGTTAGAAATTAACTTCATTTTTAACTATACTCTTCTGGTAGCTCCATTAACTTTAAGTTTCATTTATTTACTTCACATGTTGACGTGTCGTGTCTTTTCGTATTTCACCTCGAAATACAACGCTTAGCTTAGTACCTCAATAATGTTCTAGTTTATAGCCACCTAACTAATGCTATTCATCAAATTTTATGTCTCTTTATTTTAGACACTTCTTTTGATCGAATAGACTCTACCATTGAGTCCAGAACATCGAAGAAAGTCAATTTAGGCTTTCGCAGAACTCCGTTTGGGTTTCGTAGCAGTAGGGGTATTTTGGTCATTTTTGCATTTTTAAGGGTCTTTAATTTTTTGGGACCTCGTCTCGTGACGTGGACCTTACCATTGGACTCAAGGAGGTCCGAGATAGTAAGAATACACTAATAACTTGTTAATTTTGGACAACAGGCCATTTTGTCATTATTTATTTTAATTAATTTAATTTATTTAATAAATATTATATACTTAAGTGTGGGATAACAGGACACGGGATTGTCCTGTCTGCACAAGGTTCGCATGCTTGATTCTTGCCCCTTGTTCTCTGGTTCGAATCCCCTTAGGTGCAATGCACCTTTTATTTTCAATTTTATATATATATATATATATATTAATTACGTAATATATATATATATATTTGCCATATATATTCACACGCGTGCACGTGGCCAAGTGGAAGGAATGAGGGTTTTGGCGTGTGGGGTCAGGGGTTCGAACCCCAGGAACTGCGGTTTCTCATTTTTTTTCTCAATTTTTTTAAGCCAAACGGCGGACAGGGTACTTAAACTTGGATAGGATATCCCCAATCGCTCAAAGGTTATCAAATTGGCTCGTATACGTGTAACCAAACGGTCAGTTAGGGTTTTAAAAACCCTTTAGCCAAAACGTTGTCGCTTCATTAATGCGGTGGCAGCCCTCAAGGCCACCACATGTTCGAGTCACCCCCATCCGTTTAAAATGAGTTGCGAGTCAACTCGGTCGTCTTCCCCACCATTTCACCTCTGTTGCCCTAATTTTTGAAGCTTAAAAGCTTCAATTTTGTGTAGTTCTGTCCAACCAATCTCTATTGTTTCCATTATTGTTTCTGAGTTATTAAGAATCAGTTTGTCATTCGTTTTAGGGTTTGAATTGATCTCACGAGTTCGGGCAGAGGGTTGATAACCCAACCTGCAACTTGTTCGTATACATCTATTTTTGAGCCAAATCTTATGGGATTTGTTCTGTTGTGGTCCATTTTCATAAGGTTTCATTCCCCATTCTTTAAACCCAGTTTTGAGGTGCAGTTGAGGTGTTGGGTTTAAAACTCGAAACCTGTAACTCGATATTTGAAGGTCTTACGTTACGTTTCTTGGTCACGATCATAGGTTTCTAGCATGCTTGTAGGGTCTAGTTAAGGTTTCAATACACCAAACATGGTTTGGTTTTCATCGGTTTAGACCTGCTATAAGCAAGGTCCTTCAATGGCTGCCTTCCTAGGTTTGAGGTTTCAGGCTATTTTTATGGCCAAATTTCATGCTTGAACAAGTTTAAATACATTCTAAATATCATATATACATAAATCAAGGCTTAAACAGTTCCTACGTAGGTAAAATTCTAGAGAGAGAAAATAGTGAGTTGAAGTTTTTCTCACCTTTTCCTTCAGTTTCTCTCCTCTTTTCCCCTTGCTTTCCACTTCTGAATATCCCAGAACTCCTTCGATCTCTCACTCTCTCTCAATATGACTGAATGGTGGTGTAGGCGTGTGTATACCAACATGTATATATGTATATAATTATATACATGCTCATTTCACCTTCTGGTTGCCCCAACCACTAGTTTACCCATTGCTTGTTGCAGCACCCCTAATGAGAGCTTCTCTATGTTCAATTTCACTGTTTTGGGGTAGGCCATCATTGGCTGTGTATGTGTGTATATTTTTGTGTATATATATATATATATGCATATAATATAACTCACACACTAACTGCAATACCCCGAAAATCTGACATAACCGAGACTGTACCCCGATCTAATAAATATAAATTTCGTGACGCTAATGATTTAAAATAACTTAAAATACAGCAAGCAATGATGGGGTAAATTATTAGAAAATATAAAATTAATCCAGACTACTAAAAATGGTGCTTGCTCGGAGAGATAGATGATTCAGTCAAACGAGTACCAAGCTGAATATATGGGACTGATACGAATAATTAAAATTATGTGAAAATAAATAAGACATTAACAGGGATCTAATGTTGGCAAATAAATTCCCGGCTTTATCGGCATGTTATAGTTTAATATTTTATAGAATGAACTATTAAACTATTACAGTGAAATAATCATAAAAATTTTGTGGGAACGACTAAGGCACCCAATGTCGGTAAAATGTATATTGATAATTCCGAGCCTTGGTTTTAAGCCAAATTATCGACATGCCATAAATTCTGAAATTATAAAATAAAATACGGATATATATATATATATATATTATTAAATAATTATACATACTATGTGTATGTGTATAAATAAATACATATAAAAATATAGTGTGTGGCAAACATAAAATATATAATATCTAAAATATATATATATATAGGTAGATTATTTGAGAAGCTTCTTGAAGAAGCTGGAATTTAGGGGGAAAAGAAGAGCAGCCGAAGCTGCTAGAAGGAGAGAGTCGGTGAAACAGCAGAAGCTGCTAGAACTCTCATGAAGTGTATATATATATATATATATAGTTAGATATTTAGATACACAAAAAAAAAAAATAGCATGGCATCCAGAAGGTTCTAGCAAGAAGCAGCCAAAGCAATTGATAAAAAAAAGGGGCAAATCATGGAGCTCTAGAAATGGTGCAGCAGCAGGTATATATATATATATATATGTGCAGAGATATATATATATATACGTTCCTGTTTGTAGGAAAATTGGAGGGAAATCACGTTGGATTGATCGTTGATTGGGGGATTCTGTATGAGATGTTTGAGGTTTGCTTAAGGATTGGTTGTGAGAAGGTGATTCGAATCAATTTAGGTGCCATGAAATTGGTAGAAGCGGCAGTTGGCGAAATCCCCTGTTTTGATCGAAGGCAAATGGTTTTGCGATGGTCGACGGAGGATGATGACACGGATGTATGGGCATGGATGGAGCTGAACCTAGGTTGAAATTGAGCAGTAATCAGAGCTGTTGATTAAGGAAGACGTTGCACCATAACCCGATTCGAACAGGGGTTGCTACTGGAGTTGCGATAGGGAGCGACGATGGTGCTGCAGTGGGAATATATGTATATATGTGTTGGTGCAGAAAGGGGGAACCGAAGTGCGAAGTGAAGCAGTTCGCCGCACGGGGTGGATTCTGTCCGGGTTCCTCTATTTTGCCGTTTCTAATTGAGAACAAAGGCTGTTCACGGGGATCTCTTGAATAATTGGTGGAATTTCGGGTTATGGCGTTCGTTCCTCGTCAAGTAGAAGGGACTTCGACGGGGCTGAATCACCACGCAAGTGGGGTTTGGAGGAGTTGACCCCGATGGAAAAGAACTTTTATGTTGAGTCACTGGCAGTAGCAGCAATGGTCGGCGATGATCGTTGTCAACGGCAGTGACCTTGAATCTGTTTTGTAAGCAAAGGGACAGCTGACCAGAAATCTGCGAAGATATAAATTGACAATGTGCCGACAATGGCTTGCAAACAATGATGAACCGGTGATGAATGGGAAACAGAACTGTGATGATAGACAATAACACCTGGAACATTAACCACCTTACTACTATTGGACGAGCGATGTCGTCTTATGAAGATGAATTATGTGAGATTATGAAGTCACTGGATATGGACTGGAGCATGATTGCTAAAGCTTCTCCTTGTTATGTGACTTATCTGAAGGATTCCATGGATCAAATTATTAATTGTTTTGAAAGCAATGTTGATGTTAGTCAGATTATAGCTTTGGAAACTACTGCTGCGGTCCAAATGAGAATTGATGAAGCTAAGCAAACTATTTAGTAACAAGTGAACAAAGCATTAAGGGATCATGTCTGGTTTTCTTGGACTTGGATATTACAGCCTCCAAGATAATGATTCCACTAGAAGTTCATGTGGTTGGGGTTCGGAATGGAGAAACAAAGAATCAGTCAGAAAGTTAAATGATGATTGCAGTGCCAGTGGAATGTTGACTGCAACCAGACAAAGGTTGGATATGTTTACATCTGAGGCATAGGATGATCTTTTGGATGTTGAATCAATTATGATGGCCATCAGAAGGATAATGCCAGGATATACACGGACGTGGTTAACAACGTATCTAGAGGATATCTATGAATAAAGATAAGCGTCATGTTCAGGTGAGTAACTTGGACTCCTGACTTGGTGTATATTTTTGTATACTATACTGCTTTATATGTTAGACTGTTTTATACACCATATTGTTTTAATGCATATGCTTTCATGCATACTCTTTGCACTGCATTGTGCATGGCATGATTCCATTCTGTCTTGCCTTTTGTTGTATCCTGTTCTGATTCTGTTCGGGTTTGTCCTGTTCTATTATACACCATTTGGAATCTGTTATGTTTTGGTTCAGTTTTAATCTGATCTGTTCTGTTAGGGGGTAAGTATAAGTCCTACCCTAAAGGGACCAGGCGGCTGCTCCTAACGAGGAGTGAGTATAAGTCCTACCCCAAAGGGACCAGGCGGCTGATCCTGATCTGTCTTGTTAGGGGTGAGTATAAGTCCTACCCCAGAGGGACCAGGCGGCTGCTCCTGATCTGTTTTGTTTGATCTATCTGATCTGGTCAATTCTGATATGTTCTGTTCTGTTATGTTCTGATTTATTCTGTCTTGGCTCTGTTCTGATTTGTCCGATCAGTCTGTTCTGATATGATCTGTTTAAGCTGCATTTGTTCTGCACGAGCTGCATTATTCTATTTGAGCTGCATTTGAGCATACATGTATATATGAACTGGATTTGAAACCCATGGCAGGAACCTATGTTACTCACTAAGCTTGTTTAAGCTCATTCCATTTATCTAACATTTTTCAGGGATTATCTCCACGGGATTAGAAGGTACAAGGAGATGATACTAGTAAGCTATGAGGCATTTCAAATAAGGTTCTGATGGCAATAAAATGTGGAGACTTGAGTCCTAATGGATTGACTTTGGTTATTCAGGTGAGTGACATGTTTATGATTGACTTCATTGATATGTATTAGATGTATTTGGACATGGCTCATGGTAATGGTACTCTAGAGAGATTAGATATGTTCTGTGCTCTTTGACCGGTGATAGATGTGCTCTGTGGCTTAGAGTTATTAAATTGTTTGATTATAGACTTGCTCTGTAGTACATACCTCTAATTGTGGTATATTGATGAGTTGGGTTCCCGAGATAAAAAGGTTTTAATTTCCGCTGTTCTGACCCTACATTTAGAACGCAATTTATCGTAAGGTTCAGAATTTTGCCTTTGATTGGTCGCATTGTCGGTCAGGAAATCGGCAAGGCGGCCAACTGGATCACATCTTCAGCATCCGCGTAGGGTGGGGTGCGGGATGTGACACTAACACACTTGGAGACACACACACACTTCTCAACCGACACACACAGACACTAGATATTTGTATTATTTATTTACTACATATATATATATATTTAATTATTCTTATACACATCCATGTATATACTACATACATATATACTTACATATATACATACTTGGCCATGTACTCACACAAAATACACCTTTAATGTGTCTCTGTGTGTCGTCATATTTTCTATTAACTAATAATTTCTTATATTTAATCAAATAATTATATTAAATTAATTAATTATTTTCTTAAATGTATAATCTTTACACTAATTTTTCATAACCTCGTAATGCGTGCCTAAATCTTATACTCGTATAAGGGATCGACAGTTGACGTGAAAACATATAATCACTACGGAACCAACAGGTTGGTGATTGCAATGAAAGTGATATATAGTCGTCCTAAGTTTTCAAGACTTTTACTAAAAGTCCACGTGTTGGGGTTTGAAACCGACCTTGTTACTTAACGTCTCGATCACTAATTCATAATCCACAACTTAATGATCCCTAATTCAGATCAGGGTGTTACAGCCTCTCCCATCTACTATAGGTCCTAAAAATGTATTTTGTGTAATATTTGGACTTCTAGAGGTATTTTAAAATTAATTTACAGTCCGAAAATATGTTGCGTGTGTTGGGGCGTGAGGCATGCTTTGACCATATTGTTTCGACACCTCCGGAGAGTGAGGCTTCTCTCCACTGTGTAGGCCTTAAATATATTTTTTATGTAATTTTTAAGCTTCTCAAATTATTTTAAAATTAATATTTTATCCAAAAATGTTTTAAAAATATGATTCAATAATTTTTTAAAAATCTCAATGAGCTTTATTGTCACATCCCGAACCCCGCCCTACGCGGATGTCGAGGACGTGATGCCAGTCAGCCGCCACGCGACCAACCGAAGGCAATTTCTGAACTTTTCAGTGAATTGCACTCCGACTGTAGGGTCAGATGCAGCGGAATTTAAAAACTTTTTGTCAAGGGAATGCAACTCATGTATCCACCGTAGGATATGTATCACACAGAGCAAGTCTAAAATCCAACAGCTAACAATTCTAACCTCAGAGCATATCTATAATCCGACATATAACAACAGAGCAGAACTATAATCTTTAGAGTACTGTTTAAATCCATGAGCCATGTCTATATCTAGTACATATCAGTCAAGTCAGTCGTATTACATCACTCACCTGATTAAACAGATTCAATCCTCAGTAATCCAGTCTCCACAGATCAGTGCCATCAGATCCAACAGATATTATTCCTGAAAAATGTTAGGGAATGGGGTGAGCTTCGAAAAGCCCAATGAGTGACACAGGTTCCCTGTCAAGGGTTTCAAAACCATTTCTTGTTTACAAAGCACAAGGGTAGTTCAGTTGTTTCTGAAATAGCAGTTTCATAAATCTACTTTAAATGCAGTTTCAGTAGAATAAAACAGGACTGAACTAAACGGAACAACAAATCAGAACAGACGGAACGGTGCATGATGCCAATATCAATGAGAGCATAGGCAATTAATTCAAATATCAGAACAGATCAGTACTGGGTGGAAAATAACAGGGCATAACAATAATATATCAGTTAGGCGCGTGATCAAGCCTACTTATGCCAGACCGCTCATAATCAGAATGGTACCCAGAGTCAGACACATCATAGCAGAACAAAATCAGATAGACCATAAAATGGAACAAGACAGACCGAACAAAATAATAGTAGGACGGGAAAAAATCATGCCGCGTACAATACAGTATAAAAGTTTGCATTTAAAAACATGCATTCAGACAGTTTAACTTTTAAAACCGTACAGTGGATCAAAATACAGTATCTATGCAGTATCTTATATACCAAGTCACGAATTCGGACAGATCATAACGGAACTGGACCATATATCAATCAAGACAGACAGATTATTGACGGACGGTACATAACGGGATCAGACGGAACAAAACACCAATTCAAGTCACAGGCATAATCAAGGACAGAGGCATAACAGGACGGATCATAACGGGACAAAACAGAGCAATACATCAATCAGAACAAGACATATCGGAACTGAACATGGCGGATCAAAACGGTACAATATCAATCAGGTCAAGTCATATCGGAACTGAACATGACGGAACAAAACGAAACAATATCAATCAGGACAAGTCATATCGGAACTGAACATGACGGAACAAAACGAAACAATATCGATCAGGACAAGTCATATCGGAACTGAACATGACGGAACAAAACGAAACAATATCGATCAGGACAAGTCATATCGGAACTGAACATGACGGAACAAAACGAAACAATATCAATCAGGACAAGTCATATCGGAACTGAACGTGACGGAACAAAATGAAACAATATCAATCAGGACAAGTCATATCGGAACTGAACGTGACGGAACAAAATGAAACAATGTCAATCAGGACAAGTCATATCGGAATTGAACATGACGGAACAAAATGAAACAATATCAATCAGGACAAGTCATATCGGAACTGAACGTGACGGAACAAAATGAAACAATATCAATCAGGACAAGTCATATCGGAATTGAACATGACGGAACAAAATGAAACAATATCAATCAGGACAAGTCATATCGGAACTGAACATGACGGAACAAAATGAAACAATATCAATCAGGACAAGTCATATCGGAATTGAACATGACGGAACAAAATGAAACAATATCAATCAGGACAAGTCATATCGGAACTGAACATGACGGAAACAAGCGAAACAATATCAATCAGGACAAGTCATATCGGAACTGAACATGACGGAAACAAGCGAAACAATATATCAATCGGATGAAGACATATCGGAACTGAACATATCGGAACAAAACGAAACAATATCAATCAGGACAAGTCATATCGGAACTGGACATGACAGAACAAATCGAAACAATATCAATCAGGACAAGGCATATGCTACTTTAAATATATGCTTTTTTTTTAAACAGTATAACGTTCAAAACAGTACAGTGCTTCAAAATACAGTATCTAGACAGAACTTATACACCAATTCAGGAGTCAGGTTTACTCACAAGACGCAACAGTACAGAATAAAACCAGGACAGACCATACAACAGAACAAGACAGACCCGAACTGAACAGGAGAGCAGGACAGTACAAAATCATGTTACGTGTAATGCAGTATAAAAAAGTATGCATTCAGACAGTACAGTATACAAAACAGTACAGTAAATCAAAATACAGTAACTAGACAGTGTACTTATACACCAAGTCAGAAGTTCCAGGTTACTCACAAACTGTTACGGTTATCTCCTTGCGCAAACAATCCGATAACCTCCAGATACGTCAGGCATCTCCATGTATATCCTGAACAATAATCATCAATCATATACAGATCAGAACTCATCCATTCAGGTCTCATTTGTCATCTTAGGTATCTATCGGTTTATCTAAGATAGCCTAGTAGCCTATCGCCCTCTCATCGGGTTTCACCCGGGGCTATTTTATTCTTAAATTAGGCTCAGCAGTCATCAGGATTATAACCCAAGTCATTTAGACTTCAATCGTTATCAGTCAGTCACTTCTTCAGCCTTAGGGGCAAAACGGTCATTTTATCACTCTTGCCCCGGGCCCTGTCAAGGCCCTCCGAATAGTCTTTATATCTTAAATATAAAGTTCTACGTCTTTTAGACTCTAATCGGTATCAGTTAGGTTCTTATTTTAACCATAGGGGCAAAATGATAATTTTGTCATTCTTGCCCTGGACCCAGTCGTGGTTCTTAGAATATCCCATATATCGTATACATGAAGTTCTAAGTCTTTTAGACTTGAATCGCTATCAGTTAAGGGCTTACTTAGCCTTAGGGGCAAAATGGTAATTTGTCATTCTTACCCCAGACCCTGTCGTGGTCCTCAGAATGTCCCATATATCTCATATGTAAATTCTTAAGTCCTTTGGACTTCGTTTGGTATCTGCTTTTGATCATCGGGACACATCGGTCATTTCTCGTTTTACGCGTTGATAGTTCCGGAGTCTTACGTAGCCCTTCAGTGTTCATAATTATACTTACGATAATTCATCAGATCAGATTGACCTTTATCTTGCACTTACAGTGCTCAGGGGTATTTTGGTCATTTTAAGCTTCGTAAGATTCTGATCCCGGTTCGTCATTTATTCAGGTATACAGTCTCACCAGTATTCGGGTTTCTATAAGTATCAGTTTCGTCCCAATCGGACTTCATTTGGGCTTCGTACAGTATCAGGGGTAATTTGGTAATTTTACGTGTCATATTTTTCGGCACGTCAGTTCATAAAATGGACCTCACCGTTGAGTTCAGAACGCCCGACATAGTCAAAATAGACTGTCTTTTATTTTTATTTGGGTCTGGTGCCATCAGGGGCAGTACAGTAATTTATCACTTACAGGTCTGTATTTTTCGGTACTGTATTTCCAAAATCGGACTGTACCATTGAGTCCGGAATGTTTGAAATAGTGAAAATACACTATTTATTTAATTTATTTGGACTCCGTTTGACATATTAAATGTCCAGGGGTAAAATCGTAATTTTACCTAATTAATAAAATAATAAAATAATTATTTTATTATTTAATTAATTTGTCAGGGGCTTAATTGAACAGTTTCTCAGAAATTTGGGCCACTGTATAATTCTTTAAAACAGTTGGGGACAAATCCGTAATTTCAGAAAGTATTTGGGGGTCAAAACATAATTTCATAATTTAAGGGTTCAAACCGTAGGGTTCAAGAATTAAACTGTTGAACCGGTCCACAATTCAAAGAAGCCAACCGGTTCAGGGTCCCTCAGAAAACCGGGATGACATATTCCTAGTAACCCCAATTGGCCCCTATCCCTGGTTTGGTTATACCCCCAAATCAATTTTCCCTAATTTTGGATTTATTAACTCTGTTTCCAAATGGGCCGAATTCAGGTTTTAAAACAAAACAGTTACATCAAACGGTGCCGTTCCAATTAATTCGGTGGCATCCCTCTTCGCTCAACACGTGTCCGAGTTGGCCCGGTTGACTCGGCTTAAGGCAACGAGTCAACTCGGTCGTCTTCTTCATCAATTACCCTCGGTTGCCCTAATCTTCTGCAGATTCCATCTTTAATTTCGTGAGTTTCTCTTCACTGAAACTCTCTGTTTTCTATTCTAAACCATTTCTGGGTTGTTAAGGGATGATTTGGCATTGCTCTAGGTCCATGATTTGGGCTCACGGCCACGGTTTGGAGAGACAATAGAGAGACCTGCAACTTGACCATAAAACCTTATTTCTCAATTGTTTTCACTGAGGTTTGTTGCTACATGATCCCTAGGACGTGTAGTTCCATCCCCCATTCACAAACATCGGT
This sequence comes from Nyssa sinensis, assembly GCA_008638375.1. Classification (NCBI taxonomy): domain Eukaryota; kingdom Viridiplantae; phylum Streptophyta; class Magnoliopsida; order Cornales; family Nyssaceae; genus Nyssa; species Nyssa sinensis. The sequence goes on from CM018049.1 coordinate 154,398, forward strand.
TTAAAGCATTCAAATCCAAGATGGTATTTTGTGACCGAACCTGCAACTAGTTCTTTGAAGGTGTTGTATGGGGTTTTAGGGTCGCGAGTTGGTGTATTTGAGACCCTCTCAGTGTCTAGATCATTTCTAAACCATCAAAACTTGGTTTTAGGGAGGTCGAATCAGGCCCGGTTTTTGGAGGTGTCAACCATGGCGGTTTGGTCACGGTTTGGGTTTCTAGGCCTATCCGACTGTCCCAATTGATTCAGAACAATTCCAAGGTCTCACAGGAACATATATATATATGATTCATATGGATTAAAAATAATCAGAGCAGTACCAATAAATCAAAACAGAAAATTTTGCAGTTGAGGTGTCTACCTTATAAACGGCCACTGTTCCTCCCTCTCAGCTCAGTTCAGTGCCTTGGTTGTGCTTGTTCAGATCCATCCATGCCTCAGATCAGTCACACAGGGCCCAGTTCTTCCTCTCCTATGTTCATTTCTAATGAAGACATCATGCACACCATGCTTGTATTTCCATGGTCTCACCCAAACCCTCTCTCTCTAGCAGATCACATGCATGCCCCCATTGCTGCACAGTCTCCATATTTCACACACCAATATTCTGATTTCTCAATCCTCTCTCATGGTGTGCCTAATTCCTATACCCAATATATATTTCATATATATCCCCTAGGATTCCTATACATATACATATATGTATATCACTTGTAGGGTTCAGTATAGGGCAGAGAAATGATGGAGCTGAGGGGAGCAATCATGTGGGGTTTGCATGCAACCTCATTGGTCAGTTTGGGTGGCAGATTAGGATAATTCAATGCTATATACAAATAAGTTGCAAATATATGCACAAAGGTGTGGGTAGCCCAACTGGTAAGTTTTTGGATAAAATTACTTTCCACTCAAAGGTCAAGGGTTCAATTCCCTTGGCCTCCCATTTGGCCATTTTTCCCATATTTTCGGTTAAGGCCACAGTTTGGTTGCGCAGAAATTCAGTTTCAGTATTTCCTTCATAGCTTTCATTCCGTAACTCCTTTTTCGACACGGTTTGTTCCGGGAGTTTCATATTTCAGTTATCTTCAGTGTCAGAGGTTCCGTGTCATTTATTAAACATTCGGGATTTTTCCGGGTTAGCTAACTCGGATTTCGTTAGTGTTAAAGCGGTGTTATTTCGCCGAATTAATCAGTAATTGGGTTCGGGTATTTTACCCTTTTCCTCCAGACATATTTAATTATTTTATCGGTCTATCATGACCGCCGGGATTATGATTAATTCCTTAGATCATTCTATAAGCCGGTATTAATTAATAATTAATAACTAATTATTAATTACGCAAAGTCGGGGTGTTACATTTATTATTGTTCAAAATTATAAAATAGTGTTGTGTACACTGGTATGGATCTAATTTTGGGTGAATTTTCTACCTATTTTTGATAATTTTTGGGCTTTAAAAAATTTATTTTTAAGCCAAAATTGAATTAAAAATTAGAGAAAATTATTTTTAATTCTAGAAAATTCATGTGAAAGGTCTGAACATAAGGAATAAATATTTTAATGCATGGATCATTTATTAGGTTTGTGTACTGTGAATTTGTTTCATTATCACATCTTAATTATTAGGTTTTGTGACCTATGGCTAACTACCTAAGGTGGTAAGTTGAGCGCATTCATCTTCTTATTTAATTACCCTTATATGTGATCATGATTGGATGAATTTTAAATTGACAATTTTGAATGAGTTTATGTTTACTTGTTTTATTGTTAAGGTTGTCCTTATGTATATGTGCAAACAGGCATCCCTATTTTGGCTTATAGTAGATCAAATGTATAAGATTCTTTTCATATGATGTATTGTAAGAGAGAGTTTTTTTAAGCCACCATGTAAGGGGATGAATATCTTGTTTGCACAATAATACATAAGAATTACCTTGACATAGGCTCTAAAATTATCAATTGGGATCTATTTATGTCACGACTCGAGACCCATCCTATGTAAATCTCGTATCACGGGGCTGACCCTGTGGCCGTCCTTACTTTTTCCTTTCTTTGTACCAATGACAACAATATACAATGTAAAACTTAAACAATAAATCAAGAAAAGTCTTGTCACATCCCCCATACCCACCCTGTGCGGATTTGGGGAATGTGACCGATCAGTTAGGCTCCTATCGGTTCTTTTTTTTTTTTTTGAAATTAAAATGCCAACAGTAATCCTAACCACAGGCTATTCACCGGTAACCTCCAAGTGTAATGCATTCAATTCACATAAGTAAGCAGCGGAAAAGCGAATAAGAGAATGCACATCATCTTGGCAGAGCCACTAATACATCCATAGTAATTACTACATCATTCTTCTACAAAACATAAATGTCTTAGGTTCAGTTACATATCATAATCAAAAATGGAATGTAAGCACAAAAATGGCTAGGTCATAAGTTCTTCAAAATAATTCCCCCGGGTCTCCAACCCGCTAATCCTGATTGTTAGGTCCCTCACCTGAAAAATGTTAAGGAATGGGGTGAGCTTCGAAAAGCCCAGTGAGTAACACGGGTTCCCTGTCATGGGTTTCAAACCATTGTTGTTTGTAAAGCATATGAATGAATCAGGCATTTCAGAGAAGATAGTTAAATACGTTCATTTGAAAGAGTATTAAAACACGAGTATAGTTAAAACATCAGAGTAATAGAACAGGTCAGTAATGAGCAGAGCAGAACAGTATAACAGGATAAACAATACAGTATGCACAGATTAAACAGTGCGGTGTGCTCATATAGTGCTCAAGACTGAAGTGGTACCAAGAGTCAGTTGTTCTTTCAAAACCAGTTAAAAACAGCGAGAGGTTTATTTCAGTACAGGATAGAGAAACCAGACAGAGTAAAAATCATGCATTTGAGTAAAAGCATGTAATCAGTGTATCAGATAAAAATAGTACAGTACAGTATTTTAAAATACAGTAACTAGACAGTGTACTTATACACCAAGTCAGGAGTCAAGGTTACTCACTTGTCGGTTTAGAGGTCGACGCTACCGATGGTGCTTTCCTCTTTTTGTCAGTAAGCCTAAAACAATTTATAAAAACTTATCAACTCATGAACTAAAACTGAGTAAGCCTATTCTATGATGGGTCTCATTGGACTAACTTATAGTGGCTTGTTCATAGGTCTTACCTCTTAAGCATCTGGCTCAGGGTCTCAGTATCTTCTTGTTTTTTCAGCTTAGCTTCGGCAATCATCGCCTTTGTGGGTGTTTTGTACCAAAAGGGCCTAACTGAAATCACCTCAGTGGATTTGGCAATTTTTATTTTTCTCTCAATCACCTTTTTCTGCCATAACAGGTCTTGCATGAACTCTTGTTGTTTCTTATTAGCTAATCTCTTGGCTTTAGACATGATGGTGAATTTCTTGTCTTTCCCTTCCATGACTGTCTTTGAGTTTTTATCCTATAACATAATTTTAAGATGTCAGGATATGTACTACTTCTAGGTAGTTTCGGGAGTTTACGTATTTTCTGTACTTGTCTCCGTAATACGGACCCTTCCATCGGGTTTGGCATGTTAGAGAAAGTCGATTTAGACTCTCTCAATTTTTTACTTGGCTTTGGGTACATTAGGGGCATTTTGGTCATTTTACAGTTGTGAAGTTTTGACTCTGATTCGTCATTTAATCACGTGTACAGTCTTGCAGGTATCTGGGTTTCTATTGGTTTCAGTTTCGTCTTAATCGGACCTCATTTGGGCTTCAAACAGTGTTAGGGGTATTTTAGTACTTTCATGCGTCATATTTTTCAGTATTTTATTTGCTAGTACGGACCTCACCATTGAGTCCGGAACGTCCGACATAGTCAGAATGGGCTATCTGTCAATGTAATTTGGTCCTAAGTGTCATTAGGGGCAGTACGGTCATTTACCCTTTACGGGTCTGTATTTTTTGGGACTTGGTTTCATAAATCGAACCCTACCATTGCGTCCGGAATGCCCGAAATAGTAAGATTACACTATTTGTTTATTAAATTTGGACTCCGTTTGACCTATTTATGACCTAGGGGTAATTTGGTCATTTTTATTTAATTAATAAAATAATAGAATAATTTATTTTATTAATTATAAATTTTCAGGGGTATCAATGAAATAGAATTTCAGAAACTGGGCCAGAAAATAGTTTCTAGAAACTGTCAGAGTTAGTTTATAATTCTTTGAACTTTCAGGGGTAGAAATGTAATTCTTAGGAAATTTTAAAATAAACCAAACGATTCATTGCCCCTTTAAGTGAATCGGACCGGTCCAATCCGGTTTTAACCGGTTCAGCGAATAGTGCTGACGTCAGACTGACGTTAGCCCTAAAATTTAAAAATTTAAAATCAGTTATGTTAAAACGACACAGTTTGGTTTTAAACGGGTTATCCGTTTCTTGGTCGGGTCGGGGCCCAACCCGAAAACCCGATCTATGCCCGATCCGTACTGTTCATCGTCCCCAACAGTCTAGGGCTACTGTTGCCCTAGAATTGCAGAATTTTTCTTCTTCGATTTCGTGGAGTTTTATGCATCTTTTCTCACTGTTATCGATCATAATCGATTTCTGGGAACCCTACCAACATCCTAGCATCGATTTGGGGTGTCGAATCGAGCTTTAGATAGCTCTGTTTCAAGGCGATAATCCGAAACCTGCAACTGACTCGTGACGGTCCATTTTTGGTCCAAATCATTTGGGGTTTCTTGCGTTGTGACCTACAGGTTATGGGGTTTCAATTCCTACCCTAAGATCCCATTTTAATCTAGGTTTTCATGAGTTGGATTTTTAAACCCGTACCTGCAACCGTATATTTGAGGGTCAAACCCTAGGTATTGAAGTCGCGGTCTAGGGTTTTTGTGATCCTAGGAGGGTCTATTTTAAGTCCCAAGTAACTAAAACAAGTTTGGAGCAGGTTGAGCTAGACCCATTCAGTCAAGGTCCTTTAATGGCGGATTTCACTATTTCCGTGGTTTGGGGTAGTTCTGATGGTCCAAATGTTCACAATCGATCCAGATTTTATGGTCTAAACATGATACATGCAATAATAGTTCCAAAACAGCAAAACAGTAGCCGAAATTTCCAAAGAGAATTTCTCAAAATTTTGGATTGCTTACCTTGTACAGTGGTCTCCTCGCTGGTTTGTGTTCAAACAGAAACTTCAACAAGTTAGCTTTGATCCCTCTGTGCACTCCTAGTCCTTAGCTCCCTTATATCGCTCCTTCAATGGCCAAGCCCCACATTCAAGCTATCTCTCTCTAACCCATTTTCTCTCTCTAAAAATCAGTATACAGGATTTCTCTCAATATCAGTTTACAGGGTCATTTGCAGATCTGTTTTTCCCTCCAATGCATATATGGAGATCATGTAAATCAGATTTTTACTTGATGTTTCATCTCCCTAAGTGCATGATGGATTTGCATGCATTTTGGTTGGGAGGAGATGTAATCATGGGGTGAGAGAGGCATGATGGTCTATGGGGCATAGGGGTGATGCATGCTTGGTTATTGGTCACTTGGGAGGTGGCCAAATCAGATTTGTACTTATATATATATCTTTGTATATTTGTACACAAAGATGCCCCTAGCCTAGTTGGTATTTTTTTTTGGTACACAAAATTCTGCCCATTTTGGTCAAGGGATCAAATCCCTTTGGCCACATGTTGGGCATTTTCCTCCCCATTTAGCTAATGCCCTGTTTGGTTGGGCAAAAATCAGTTTTGGCTATTTCCCTCATAACTCCCTTTCCACTGATTATTTTTCGACGCGGTTTCTTCCGATCAATTCCTAGTTAGGTTAGCTTTAGTGTCCAAGGGTCTAGTGTCAGCAATCATTTTATCAGAATTTTGAAATTAGCTAACATGGGTTTTGCTAGTGTTAAAAATTAAAATTAAACAGTCAAATGCCACATCAGATTTCAAAAAGGGTTTACATTAATTAATTAGAGATTAAGTCTAGGGTGTTACAAGTCTTCATATAAAATATTGTTTGACAACATAAAATCTCGTCCAGTGATTTCTTAACCCCAAGTGTCTCGCAGAAAGGAGGACTTCTCCTCCGGAATGAAGACAAAGAAGAGATTGAATTCATGTATAGATGTGTTAAAAATAGTGAAGCCAGGTCAATGGCTCCAACAACCTACCTCAGAAAATGTTACAAGTAAAATTGTCGAAACACAATACGTTACTCTTAACACTAATAAATTGGAATTTTTACACACACATGGTTTGCAAAAATGCATGCTTCACTGTACATGCAATAGTAATTGAAGAAGAAATTGGAATTGACAGTTTCTCAATATAAACTTTAATGGTAATAAATCAAACGGAGAAGAACTCCAAAGGTAGAATTTTTTTTTTTTTGTTGCTATAAATGCAATTTTCTTCCATTTTACTTTACAACTTTCATAATTCTCAACACCCCCTCAACTCTTTCATTTCAAATGGAACAATCATTTTTTTTCAACTCAATTTTTGGAATCACACGAATTCTCTACTAAATTCACACCTGAGTGATCAACGACCTCTACTAAACTTGATACGATAAAAAAATGACATGCGTCAAGTGTCATCGCGGCGTGGTGTTATTTTGAATGTTGTGCAAAAAAAAGATTAAAAAAAAAACACGACTTATTGACAGCCCCCGCCAATGTGAAAGTAAATTCACAAGTACTAGAATTTTACATTTATTAGGAAGACAAGTCCATAGTGCGACGTTGATCGAAAATTTAACGAATCACGAATAAGTTTTGCGAATATCTTACCAACAATGAATCTAGGCAACATAGTAGTGTGGATAAGCGAGACAAGGTATTTACACTATCTAAAAATTAAATTTAAATTTTATATAAAATCAGAGAAAATTTAAAATTCAAATAAAATTGGAAGAAATTTAAATTTTAAATTTTAAATTTAAAAATAAAATTGGATGGGAACTTGGGGCACTCAAGTTTTTGTTAATAAAAAGGTCGTGCGAAGTCAAAATATGAAACAAAAAAAGTAATAAAACATTGATATTTAAAGAGTCATAAATATTCTCCTGTTCAAAATGTCACATAGGCAGTTTAGTACAAATTTAAAGAAAAAGCGCTTTTTCTGTGTCTGCACCAATGTTCGCCACATGATTCTTCAAAGCCTTTCATTTATCATCGTTGATAAGTATGGTTCCCACCCCACACACTACTTCATCGTTCTGCCGACAAGCATGGATTCCAAGTTCCAACAGCATTATCTCCAATCACTGCCAAATTCGGACAATTAATTGTAGGTGTGATAAACTTTTGACATTGTTGGCATAGCTCAAGGACATTAATTATTATTAACCACGGATAAATCTTCAGTTTTTTTTTTTTTTTGGGTTGGTTGGGGGGAGGAAGAAAAGCTTCTTACCACAGCCTTGGCAGGAATGTACACAAGGCTCTTCAGCAACTGATCAAACTCACATTAAAGATGAAAGTGAACAAAGCATCGAACAAATACATTTATAGCTTAAGAACCAAAAAAATCATCAATACCTGTATGGTATGATTGAGATCATGAGATGAAAATCTTCAGTGATGGTATTTTTGTCCTTTAAGAATAGTCCATGCCCTATAAACCAAAGCATACAGCATCCATTATTTTAGTTCTCTTCTACAAGTACATGATATACAAATAGGAACCTTCAAAAATTTCGAGCACAATCTTCTCATGGAGAAGCATTTACCGAAGAGTAGATTGAGATGTAAATGAAACCACAACCTACTCCAAAGCTGATTTATACTAGCACCAGGTAAAGGCAACAAGTTTCTATTAGCCATAAGCTCATCCAACGAAATAGTTTCTCCATAAACGTTAAAGAATTCTAAATCACCTGCCCTGCCTCCTTTTCTGGGTACATTCAATTTAAAATACCATTATCCATGTAACATATCAATAGCCCCAAACAACACTTTCATATTGAAGAATAATTAGCGGTCACAATCACATTCACATACATTTCCCGTCAAAAAATATAAGGTAAATTACACTGACTTCCCTTGAAATTTATGACAATTGCACTGACCTCCCTTGAGATTTTTGAAATTACACTGACATTTTCTACTTTACCTGACAATGTACAGATACCTCCCTCCAATCAATTTTTTTCATCAAAATGACGAAACTGCCACTATTATTTATTTAGTTTTACATTTTTTCACTTTTGACCAATTTTTTCTAACTTTTTTTAAAGATTTTTTTATTATTTTATTTAAAAATAAATTTTAGATAAATAACTTATTTTTATTTTAAATAAAAATAAATTTAAGATTTATATCAATATTTATTTGAAAAATGAAAAAAAAATGGTCAAAATTTAAAAAATTGAAAAAAAGAACATGAAGGGATAGTTTTGTCATCTTAAAAAAAAAATTGACTTGAGGGAGGGTGTTTGTATGTTGTCAGGTAAAGTAGGAGAGATCAGTGTAATCTACCCAAAAATATATTTAAGTGTATATTCGTAATTTCTTAACAAGTTACAATATAAATAGGAGATGTAGCCCATTCCTTTGGGTCATGCTCTCTGTTATTTTGTAATTCTCCCTTGTTTCTCTTCCCTCTATCCTAGCAACCCTAACATGGTATCAATGCTCTATGATTCCCCTCTTCTCTCTTCTTTTCTCTACTATTTCTTTTACTCTTTCATGAAAAATAAGGAAACAAAGACCAGATCTGTGCCAAATATTATTAGGATAATGACGTAAGAAACAAGACTAGTCTGGCCATACGGACATCCGTATGGTTGTATGGACACACTATGGGTGCCTTGGGTGTTGTGTAGTGATGATGCCATGCCAATGTGTGCTGTTTTGGTTTTGAAGCATCCAAATGCACTAAAACCCTAGTTTTTTGTCGATTCATGTTATTGAATTCGTCTCATTGAGGTCGGTATCCATTTTTTGTTGGTTCAGTTTGATATGCATCATTGAAAGTACTAGTTGATTGTTTGATATATGTTGAAAAGGTTGATGTTGCCAAAAACTAGCTTGGCAATATGACAACTATGATCTTACTCTTACTTCACCAGACAATCACGTTAACAAAATTACAATCACGTCAACAAAACTAAGGCATTGATGGAGTATCGGTGAAAGATACTCAGATAGTGAGTCAGTAGATGAAGAAAGAAAGAACAGAAAGATGATAACAAATTGTAAACTGTGTACCTTAGCCCTTTATTTATAGAGATTAGAGGTTGCCTAATCGAGTTAGGAGAGTATGTCCTACTGTTATCAAGAGTGGTGGAGTCTAGGCCATTTTCTATTGTTTTTTGTCCTTGTAAATGTTCTATTAAGTCCCTAACTCTCAGGATGTGAGAGGTGGTATGTTATTTGTTTGTGTGCCTTGAGCTTGTTTAGGGTTCAATGGTTCATATTAAATCTTTCTTTTTAGTAATAAAACACTTGGCCAAAAAGAGGAGGAAAAAATCAGTGGTCACAAACAATATTATATAGGTCTTAAGTGCAATTGTAAATCAAATCTCTTTACCTGTAAAGTTGTTCCATGAGTACAACTAATGCAATCTGATGGTTTAAGACCAAAGATGACAACTTGATTGATACATTAGCTCGTTTTCGCAATTGTCTTCCATGACCATAAGGTCCACCAATGCAAAACAATAAGCTTGAAGATCCCTGTGTAGAAATGACAAAAAGTCATTTATAAGTGAGCCTTCAGATCTAAACAAGCACAAAGGAATGCAGATGAAGCTACTAAGATCACTATATATACATATATATATATATAAATATATAGATCACTATATATATATATATATATATATATCCACAAGTAGAATATATGTTTGCTTCTTTCTTTCGGTTGATAACAAGGTAAGATATCATGGCATTAGGTGTAGATTCTAAGGGTGTGATCCATAACTGTGCCCAACTATGAATAAATTCAAAGCAGTTATGATTCAACTCTATTTCTTGTTCAGATAGAGAAAATGCTAAAAGTTTGTGGAATTGGCTACTTATAACAGCCCAGTAGAAAGTCTGATATCCCAGGATGAGAACTGAGAATTGTTGAATAACAGTGGTTACAGTTTCGCCCAATAATACCCTCGTGTACCATTATTGCCAAATAAATTTGGTTACAGATTTAGTGATATTCTCCGGTAACAACTCTCTCTCTCTCTCTCTCACACACACACACACAATGAGATAACAAACAAAGAGGAAAAGAAATAAAAGAAGCAAAGGGAAAAAAAGCTATGACAAGGTCAAGTAGAGAAATTACATGGCAAGGACTCAGACACCAACCCCAACTGCAGCCTATGAAGTACGGACACTCTATTTTAGCTCATGTGTCCGTGTCTGGACATTGACACTCTTGGACACATGTCAAACGCGCAAAAAAAGTGTCCAAATTTTTAAATTTTTTTTTGAGTTTCAAACACATTATAAACATGTTTTAGACACATTTGGGATACATTTTCTATTTTTTTCTTCTTTTTCTGCTTTTATCCTTAGTTCGTTTTTTGGTTATACACACACACACACACACATATATATATTCTAAGAAATAATTAGTAAAATTTTTTTGAAACTTGAATCATGGATATTGATGATTAAATGAAAATGTTGTTGAATTTTTATTTAATGATTTTGTTATTTTAATATCTTAATAATATTTTTTTGTGATTTGTTTGTTTTTATATCAATTTTAATCAAATTAACCTTAGATTTTTATTATATGGTCATATAAAGAATATAAAAAAATTATATAAATTCAACTTGTCTTTGACGTGTCCGTGTCCTACTTTTTTTAGAAATGACATGTCTGTATCATCCCGTATCCGTATCCATGATTCTTAAGCTACAGGTGTAGGTAAATCTCTGTAATCTAAAGATATGGAAGCAAAGCTGAATAATCTCAAAATTCTCAACTTTTGTCTCATATTTTCAAAATTTCTATCTATTAGCCAAAAAATATATTTTGTTGACATAGCTTACTACAATAAAGTATTTCATTCATTCTGAAACTTCCATATCCCAGGACCTCTTAGGAGCTAGAAACATATTTTTCTTCCATTGTTAAAACACTTGTACTAAGAACATCTCTAGAATAAGGCATGGGGGATCATATCCCGTACCCATTCTGGCTCAATACTTTCAGACATTTTTGAAGTCTGTGTGACATAAGAAGCATAAAGCAAAGAGGTTCCTCCCAAGCTGCCTATGCTTCAGTAAGCATTTAAATTCACAATAGTTACTACATAGTTACCCTCCATTATCTACAAAAAAAAAAAAAAATTAAAAAATGATGAAAAATAAAACTACAAGAAAAAAGCATTATGTATGATGAACAACATTCTTAGATTTAAATGGAAAAATAACTAAACAACAAGATACACACAAAAAAAGGAACAAAATTTTGTTTTGAAGAGCTATTTTGGTTGGCTAAAAAATGGAAACATTTTTGGAATCATTTCAAAAAGGAAAAGGAAACAGCAAATAATAATAATAATGGAAACACCTAGAAACATAAAGCAAACTTTATAAATGAGTAAAGATAAGCCAAGCAGTTGACCAATTGATATTTTCTAGCCTACATATGAATCCACACAAGAGGATACTAGGGTGGGATTAAGGAGCAAATGTAAATAATTCATCAAGTAATATCAAACAATTCTTTATTGGTAAAAACAAGTATATAAGATTCTAGAGCTGATTTCACGTGTAAATTTGAAATATTATAATTAAATATAACACTAGGCATATAACTAAATAATATAAACAAAGTAGCCAATATGACAAGTATAATAACAAAAGTAAAATAATTAGGGGGCTAGGCTATAATAACTATCAACTAAGAACTATGATAAGCTCTTCTGCTACTTTTTATTTTTTTCCTTTTGTCATATCAAGGTGTTCCCAACATATTTTGAGCCAAGACCAATACTTGTGGATGCAAGTAATCACCTGTGAAATATCTCATAAGTATCCCATCCAATAACCTTTCTTTCATTCATATCCAGTCTAGCAGTGAAATAGGATGAGCTACTCCAGTCTCTTGCTTCTGAAGAAAGACCCCTTTGGCCAGCTACACCACGGATCTTCTATAAGCCACTTCCGTTTCTCAGCCTAGTTGAACCTTCTACACCATTTGTTGACAAATCCCTATTTGATTCAATTGACTAGGTAAATAGGGAAACAAATCCCTATTTGATTCGGTTGACTCGGTAAACAAGGAATTTATTTTCCTTTTAACACTGAGATTGTACAACCTATAAACTTTGATTTTTTTTTCTTTTATAACAGCTGTTAATTAGGCCCTAATCTCTAGAGATTGTTTCCTAATTTCATGTAGATTTAGTTTCCTAAAATAGTGGTCATTGTACTCTATATATTTTGTATTTTTTTCCTCAGTTAAAATATAAGAAAGATATCTGTCTATATGGTATCAGAGCCCTAGATTTTTTTCTGCTCCCATTTCTTCTTCTATACCGGGAATTGTTTTCTGCACAGCCTTCATTGCTGATTGTAGAATATCTCTTAGGCTTCATTGCCTGTAATCCTTGGCCTTCTATTGTCTTCAAATACTTCAATCTTTACCCCGAAAAATCTCACAATGTCTGTCACATCCGAAACCACTGTTCCAACCAACACTGAGTCAAATCAATCTGTCCAGACTTCACATGGTGAATATCAGAAACTACAACCATCATACCGACTAAATGGAAGAAATTATCTGGTATAGTCCCAATGGGTAAGGACATATTTGAAAGGTAAACGACAACTCAACCACTTGATTGGTCCTGTGCCGAGTCAAGATGATCCAAAGTTCGAGGCTTGGGACGTGGAAGACTCCTCAATTATGTCATGGCTCTAGAATTCGATGCAACCAAAAAAAGTGGAACCTACATGTTTTTGACAACTGCCAGAGAAATATGGGATACCGTGAAGCAGACCTACTCCAAAGTTAAGGATGCAACCTTGGTTTATGAAACTAAAACCAAGATTCACTCAACAAAACAAGGTATAAAGTCTGTTACCGAGTACTATAACACTTTGAAAGGCTTATGGCTTGAACACGATTACTATCAAAACATTAAGATAAAGTGCAGTAATGATGCCGCTATGATGTTAAAATTTGTGGAAAGCGAAAGAATTTATAAGTTCTTGGTTGGACTCAATGTGGAATTTAATCAAATTCGAGTGCAAGTGCTTGGAAAAGAAGCTTTACCTCCTTTGAATGAGGTATTTTCTGTCATACGCGCTGAAGAGGGAAGGAGAACCGTGATGTTGGACACTCCTACTGATGAAGGATCTGCCCTGACCGTGGTTAAGCCACCATCTCCAAACAAATTCAAAGGCCTAAACTCAAATAATAAGAACAAAGGAGAAATGTCCAGGCCACCAATCAATAAAGAGGACCTTTGGTGCAACTATTGCAAGAAACCAAGGCATACTAAGGAGATGTGCTGGAAATTGAAGGGAAAAACACCATTTGGCAAAAACAACACCCAACAGCGATATGCTCCATGGGACAACCAAGCAAATATTGCCCTTGTTGATGATAAACCTATCCAAGACTCAACTAGTAGCAGCTCGAAGATGGGTGAACTAAATAAGGAGAAAATTGAGAAACTCTGGAGCCTCCTCACTTCACTTGACAAACCGGTTGGCTCATGTTCATTGGCACACTCAGGTAAGTATTCCTTATCTCAAGCCCTTAGCTTCTCAAAGGACTGTACTTTGCATGAAATTTGGGTAATAGACTCAGGTGCCACAGACCACATGACCAACTCTTCACACCGTTTCACAACATATACCCCATACCCTGGAAACCAAAAAATCCATGTTGCTGATGGAACTCTTGCATCTGTTGCAAGAAAAGGAACCATCAATCTTACACCTTCTCTTGCTTTGAAATCTGTTCTTCATGTGCCTAAAATTTCTGTAAATCTTTTGTCTATACATCAAATTACAAAAGACCTAAACTGTAAAGTAACATTTTTTTCTAATCATTGTATCTTTCAGGAACTGATTATGGGGAAGGCAATTGGGCTTGCTAAAGAGAAGGAAGGACTCTAGTTTCTAAATACCTGTCGTGGCAAGGGCAATGGCCGTCTATCTTTATCTCATTTCTCAGAAAAATTCTCACCAAATAAAGCACAATTTTAGCTTCATCACTATCGTTTAGGGCATCCTTCTTTCTCTATATTAAAGACAATGTTTCCTATTTTATTTCATAATTTGGATGCTAAGTTTTTTTATTATGAAGTATGTCAATTTGCCAAACATCATTGTGTCTCATTTCCATTGAATGATAATAAATCTTTATATCCTTTCTCTTTGTTTCATACTAATGTGTGGGGGCTTCTAGGATTCCAAATATTACTGGAGCTCGCTGGTTTTTTTCTTTCATTAATGACTATACTAGTGTTACTTGGTTGTTTCTCATAAAATAAAAAACAAATCTGACGTTTGTTCTGTATTTCCTATGTTTCTTAAAATGATTCAAAATCAGCTTGGTGTTCAGATTAAAAATATTAGATCAGAGAACGGGAAAGAATACTTTAACCAGTTTCTGTCACTGTTTTTGCAAAAGGAAGGGATAATACACCAATCATCATGTATAGATACTCCACAACAGAACAGAGTTGTAGAACGAAAAAACCATCATCTTCTTGAAACAACCCGAGCCCTTTTATGTGAGAAACAAGTGCCTAAATCCTATTGGGGGGAAGCCGTGTTGACTGCAGCTCATCTCATAAACCGTCTACCTCCAAGAGTATTGGGCAATAAAACTCCAAGTCAGTGTCCTTTCACGATTCTATCCTGAATTCAATAAGTCTACCTAATACACCAAAAATATTCGGTTGTATCTCCTATGTTCACATTTATGCACAAAACCGAGGTAAATTGGATCCTAGAGCTCTTAAATGTGTCTTTCTTGGTTATTCCTCAACCAAAAAGGGGTACAAATGCTATCATCCCAGTTCAAAAAATTCTTTGTCTCTAAAGATATTACCTTCGCTGAAAACAAGTCATTTTTTGGTGAAACTTATCTTTAAGGGGAGCATTTCTCAGAAGATAAGTTTAATTTCAGTCACAGTTTTGATAATCTTGACATTTCAGCTCCTAAAACACTCATTCCTTCTGCTAGTTCTCTTTCTCTAGCAGAGACATCCTTGTCTCCAGCTAAAACCAAAAAAACCTCCTGTTGAGAAAGCAACAAGTGATGGTACTACCTTGCCATTACAAGAGTATTCAAGAAGGAAAAAGTCTGAACCTGAACTAGTGCAAGCCCAAGAAGTCGAACCTATAACAGGTACTGAAAATCTTTCTCCATCTCTAAATTCTCTTTTTACAGATCTTGATATACCAATTGCCCTTACGAAAGAAGCACGAAAATGCACTCAACACCTCATAGCAGACTTTATCTCCTTTTTGATAGACTCTCTCCACTACGTAAAGCATTTCTCATAGATTTGCACACCATTAAAATTCCACAAATAGTCCAAGAGGCATTTAGGGATGAGAAATGGGAAAAATCCATGAGTGAGGAAATGAGAGCTCTAGAAAAAAATAAGGCATGGGATATAGTTGAGTTTAGTTGAGTTACCAAAAGGGAAGAAACCGGTAGGGTGTAATGGGTGTTTACTGTGAAGTATAAAGCTGATGGAACCTTGGAGAGATATAAAGCTAGACTTGTGACCAAAGGCTACACTCAGACATATGAAGTAGACTATCAGGAGACATTTGCCCCAGTTGCAAAAATGAACACTATTAGAGTACTATTATCTTCAGCAGCTAACCTTGGGTGGTCCTTGCAACAATTTGATGTTAAGAATGCGTTTTTGTATGGTGCTTTAGAGGAAGAAGTCTACATGGAGGCACCTTTGGGTTTTACTGAAAACTTTAGAGACAACAATATGTGTAGTTTGAAGAAAGCCCTATATAGGTTAAAACAGTCCCCTAACACATTGTTTGGGAGATTTACCAATGCAATGAAGAACATGGATTTCAAGCAGAGCCAAGGTGACCATACACTCTTCATCAAACGATTGAAAATTGGTAAAATTACAATCTTGATTATCTATGTTGATGACATTATTGCAACTGGAGATGACTTTGGAGAAATTGAGAAACTTGGGAAGCAGTTGGCCAAAGAATTTGAAATAAAAGAATTGGGAAAACTAAAATATTTCTTGGGAATTTAAGTAGCATACTCTAGAAATGGCATCTTTATTTCCCAACAGAAATATATCCTTGATCTCTTTAAGGAAACAAGAATGCTTGGCTGTAAGCCCTGAGGCACTCCTATTGAGCAGAATTACAAACTAGGAGAAGCTGCAGATGACATGATGGTAGATATGGGGAGATATCAAAGGTTTGTTGGGAAACTCATTTACTTGTCATACACAAGACCCGACATTGCCTATGCCGTGAGTGTAGTTAGCCAGTTCATGCACTCTCCGAAGGATTCCCACTTGGAAGCTGTTCACTGAATCCTACAATACTTGAAATCTACTCTTGAGAAAGGCATCCTCTTCAAGAATAATGGGGAACTAAGTCTAGAAGCCTACACGGATGCAAATTGGGCTGGATCGGTAGTGAACCGGAGGTCAACATCTAGTTATTGTACCTTCTTAGGAGGAAATTTGGTGACTTGGAGAAGCAAAAAACAGGCCGTGGTGGCTAGATCAAGCGCTGAAGCAGAATTCAAAGCTATGGCACATGGAATTTGTGAACTCTTGTGGCTAAAGATTATCTTGGAAGACTTAGGAGTCAAATGGGAAGGAAGCATGAAGGTGTACTGCGACAACAAGTCAGCAATCAATATAACTCACAATCCAATACAATATGACCGTACAAAACACGTGAAAGTAGATCGACACTTCATCAAAGAGAACCTAGATAGTAGCTTAATTTGTACTCCCTATGGCTCAACGAATGGGTAACTTGCGGATATCCTCATCGAAGGACTACTAAGTCACTCATTTCAACATATTATAAGCAAGCTGGGAATGGACAACATCTATTCACTAGCTTGAGGGGGAGTGTTGACAAATCCCTATTTGATTCAGTTGACTCGGTAAACAAGGAAACAAATCCCTATTTGATTCGGTTGACTCGATAAACGGGGTATTTATTTCCTTTTTAAAACTGAGATTGTACAGCCTGTAAACTTTAATTTTTTTTCTTTCATAATTGCTATTAATTAGCCCATAATCTCTAGAGATTGTTTCCTGATTTCATGTAGATTTAGTTTCCTAAAATAGTGGCCATTGTACTCTATATATTTTGTATTTTTTGCTCAGTTAAAATATAAGAAAGATATCTGTCTATACCATTCTTATTATATGGCTAAACCCACAATCATCTAGCATAGTGCTTAGCAGCAAGTAGGCAGAAGTAGTGGGTCCCCCTTTTAGAAGCAGACCTATGATAGGCATCCTCACTTTGGTTTGTCAACAGCCTCATCCCCCTTCCTCCCCTGGGCTTGGGAATTATAGGGACCTGTGCCCACTTCTTGCATTCCTTTGATCACAACTGTGATCCCTTTAGCAAATTTGAAATCCCTGCTAACTATTACTGAAATAGTTGTTGCCCATTGTTAAAGTGAACACCACCTGTCCTGTGCGGTTATTTAGAATGGGAGAAGTACGTTTAGATTTGAGAAAATGTGGTTGAGAGTGGAAGGTTTCCTTGATTTGGTGCAAGGTTGGGGGCAAAGCTATGAGGTGCGGGGTAATACCACCTTTGTTTGGCAAAGAAGCTCAAACTGTTGAAGAAGGATTTAAAAAAAGTGGAATAAGGAGGGTGTAGATAAAGAAGAATGAGGCTTAAGAAGAGATTGTTGAGCTACATAGAAAGGAAAGGGAGGTTGTGTTATCTATAGAAGAAAAGAGAGAAATGAGGAGGCAAATGCTCATAGGAGGAACAATTACATTGGGTATTTGGTGGTGAATGGGGTTGAATTGAATGTAGAGAAGAGAGGGAGGTGAAGGCAAGGATTTTGGAGTTCTACAAGAAGCTGTATGAGAAATCACAGGGGTATCGTCCTTTGTTTGAGAATTGGTAATTGGGATTTAATGCAGGGGAAGACAGAACTTGGCTTGAAAGAACCTTTGAGGAGGTATTACCCTTGAGAAGCTATGATGAGGATAAGGCCCCAAATTGGTGTTGCATGTGTAAAATGGAAGCTGAGTCAGTGAATCATCTTCTCATCCATTGCTCATTAGTCAGAGACTTGGTAATTGGTATCGTTCTTTTGTTTGAGAATTGGTAATTGGGATTTAATGCAGGGGAAGAGAGAACTTGGCTTGAAAGAACCTTTGAGGAGGTAGTACCCTTGAGGAGCTGTGATGAGGATAAGGCCCCAAATTGGTGTTGCATGTGTAAAATGGAAGCTGAGTCAGTGAATCATCTTCTCATCCATTGCTCATTAGTCAGAGACTTGTGGGCAATGGTGTGTCCTATTTTGGGGCTTTGTCGGGTAATGCCAAGATCGGTAATGGAGTTTTTTGCTTGTTGGGGTGTGTTCATCCAAAAGGTGCAAAAAGGAATGGAATGTGATCTCTCTCTGGCTTGTCCTCTTCCAATCTGGATTGTTGCCAACTACCCCACTCTCCAGTTGAATATTACTTCCGCAAACTCTCATTCCTCCTGGATTGGCTCTAGAGTTGGCAGTGACCACAGGTGACAAAAAAACTAAATTACGACCATCTTCAGGAGCACTTGCACACCAAAATTCCACCAGGCTGCCAGAATTTCACTCTCCTTGAATTATTGCTTCAAATAGTGAAAATATTCATGTGAAATGTGTTAGAGATTAAATAAATGTTACACCCTCTCGGCTCACTAACAACTTCAACTTTTAGAGTTGTTGGTTGTTTAACATGGTATCATAGGTCTTGAGCTCGAACCTCATGTTATTGTAGCAGGATATCTTTTCTGTTACTTTGTCATTATAATATTCAGAGTTCTGTAGCACACAGTGCAGTAGTTGCCTTATTTTGTTCATTTAAGAGTTTTGTTAATGGAATCAATTAACAGTTAAGGGAAGTTTGTCTTAGGATTAATTGTTATTAGAAATTTTAAGTCCTTCCTTACCTTTGAAGTTGGCATTTATTCAATTGAGCAGTCACAGATTTAAATATTTATTCAAGAGATTGTGACATCATGTTTTCCCCCCTTTTCTTCCTCTTATTCCTCATGACAACTTATTATTCTACTCTTATGCTTTAATTTGTTTGCAATAAATCTTGCTTGCTGTTTTCAACCTAAATATCACTTCAAACCATCAAAACAGCCCCTCAACTCAACAGTCTTATCCCATTATTTTGGAGTTGGCTACATGAATCTTGCCTCACTACTCTTCTCTATTTAAGACCATTCTCCCAGTTAAACCACACATTATCGTGTCTTTTTTAACTACCTCTACCAAAGTTAGTTTTAGTCTCCCACTCTTAGCATGACCCTCAATATTAAGTTATTATGTCGCTCATGTCACTCTTCCTTACTGTTGCATTTAAACCATCAAAACAGCCCCTATAAACCCTAAATGTCTTCCCATAACCCTCTTATTCCAAATCTTAAGCACCCACTCACTTTGTCTCATTTTGGTGCTGCAACTGTTAACCTCCTCTTTGAGAGGTAGAGGAGATACAACTCAAACTAATGCTTGGTGACTATACAGTGTAATAAAGCCCTACCTCTTGATTAAAACACTGAAATCTTCGGTCTTGCATCAGATGGACATCATTTTCTGCTCTTGATCTTGCCACTAAACAATTAAAAGGAAAAATTCCCAAAACACCATTCTGGAAGAATATTTAAATCAGGAAGTAATTCATACCGTGTTCCCTGCATCTGCAATCAACTCAGCCATCTGCTCTGACCTGATGTCACGGCCATGCTCATCCAACAACACAACCTGCAAGTGCAAAATTATATAACATATAAGAATATTACATCAAGGTTTAAACTAAATTGAGTTGCCACTTTGTGAATGGGGTTCACCATTGGTCATATGAGGGTTACATTACAAAGATAGATATAGCATGTGAATTCTATCTGGCGTTTCCTTGACTAAGAAACGTATAAATATGCAAATGAACTCTATAAAAGGTCTACAAAGAGGATAATAGAAACAATACATATTATATAATCTATATGAATCACAAGCATGGAAACATATCAGTATGCATGGGTGCAATGTGACTCCATAAGAACTTACAAGTGGCATAATGTAATATCTGAACAGAACAAGAGATTATGCTGAGGTAAGGAAGTCTATCCTGCCAGACAACTATCTCACACACGCCATCATTCTGATCGCAGCCCAATTATAAATAGATCTGAATAAGCTTTTGGATGTAAGAGAATTTTCAGCTTTTCATTTTTCCTTTTTCTTAATAAGTATTTCATTAAAAGTGTCAAAAAAGGGGGCACGCCATATACACAAGGAGAATACACAAACCTCAATCAATACATCGTATGCATATCAATCATGATCTGTACAAAAGAATCTATCGATCTATAGTAACTTTGTACAATCTAAAAGAATAAAGTATGTAACGAAATCCCTCTCAACTCATTCATTGACCTCTCTTTCCCTTCGAAAGTCCTTCTGCGTAGCTCTCCACAGTACACACACACTAAGGCAAAGAAGAGTTGTATTCCACACTTGTCAACCCCATTTACGTCTCTAACTACTACTCCCAAAACCTAAACAAATTAGTGATAGTCCCTAACATAACCTAGACAACACCAAAAAGCGAGAACAACATACTCCAAAGGCCCCGTGCTAATGTACAAGACAAAAACAAATGGTTAACTTACTCCTCTTTTGAAAAATCGTAAATTTAAAACTGAGAATTTATGAGTGTTGGCGTATTTCATGTGACAAACACAAGGTTGTAAAAG
This sequence comes from Nyssa sinensis, assembly GCA_008638375.1. Classification (NCBI taxonomy): domain Eukaryota; kingdom Viridiplantae; phylum Streptophyta; class Magnoliopsida; order Cornales; family Nyssaceae; genus Nyssa; species Nyssa sinensis. Next base: position 175,307 of record CM018049.1, read on the forward strand.
GTCGAGTTGAGACTCTGTATTTTCGATACACAAAACTCAATGTTGAAGACCAAGGGTGAACATTGATGACATCAATTACGAGCTTCAGTATAACACACTTAGGCAAAGGTAAGAGGACTTAGTTTACCCAATAACTATTTGGACTTGGCACAAACACACACACTCACCCATTTTGTATTCTAAAATGGTTTCTATTGTGACTCAAGATTATTTGTGCTATTGCTCTGTCTTTTTGAAACTAAAAGCTAATTTATGTGAAAAATAAGCAAAATATCATACACCGGCTGTCATCAAGTTATGTTGTTGAGCTTCTAGAGACCTCTGTAGTTAGTTTAGAGATGGATCTTCTTATAAGCCAAAGTTCTCAAGTTTCTAATTTTGGAGCCACAATTCTAACAGGAATAGGAAAAGTAAAGCAGCCTACATAAATCTATGTGCTCCTTCAATTCAATAGAGATTGGTCCAGAGAATTTGTAAAATCTTTTGAAACTCCCTTAGATTGTCTGATGCAAACCTAATCAAAGGTGTGATGCCTAAGAGATTCTATGAGTGATTCCTACAGTCTTCTTCTTGTTCACTCTTTTTTTCTTCTCATGTATGTGTTCTTCATGGGCCTTTAAAATCCAAATCAAAACTGGTTAACCCTTTTCTACCCCTAAAGAAAATCCTAGTTAACTAGCCCGACCCCCCATCACTCCAAAAGAACAAAAACTAGCCTAATTACTACTTGTACTGTCCAATTGCCCCTAAACCCTATCTTTCCTTGCATAATTACACCCCTAACCTACCTTTTCTACATCATTACAAATGCTAAAACTCCACATATTCACTATCCTTTGGCAACATGTAGACTGATTTTAATCAGACCTAGAAACCCTCTTAGCATTGTTCTAAATCGTTAATGATATGATTATACAAGCCACAGCTGTTATAGTACAGTTGTAAAGTGCTTGATGGCATCTAGAAATATTAGTCAAAAAATGTTCAAGAAGTCTCTAGATAGGCAGTGATATGAAACTAGAGAAGCTTATGATTAAATAAATCTAAAGCTGAAAAAGAAAGAAAAAAAATGGTTTCAAAGAAAACACAAAACAACATTTCACAGATAAAATTTTAGATTAGAAGCTGCTCATATGACTAGTTTTTTCATATTTTTGGAAAAGGAAAAAAAAAAAAAAAAGAGGTTGGGTTTAGCAAATACAAAATAAAAAGTATACAGGCAAAAAAAATTAATTCTTAGGGAGATCCACCCAAATGGTGTTTGAGGTTATACCCAGTCCTCAGACCTGATGAGGTACATGAAAGCCATGTCTTCATGTTCAATCTGAGCCATCACATCACTGTTACATATGACAAGATTATAAGCATTAATAAATGGATCTTTTAATTTGTATGGAAAAAAAAAAGAGCAAAATGCATGCAATGGTTTTCCATGATTTCTGATCTGTGTAAACAAGACCTCTAGGGCTCCAATGTAAAGACAGAACCCAGGACTACAACTCTGAGCGATTTATCCAAATAAGCAAATGAAAGAGACGTACATGTAGGTAAAAAAAGATTACATATAACGCACTGAAATAAAGAGAAGTCTCCGTCACGATATATGATATTAGTTTATTTGATGGATACTAAGAATAGATAGTCATTGAATGGATGTGTATTTTTGTTAAAGCTGCAATGGTATTTCAAGTTTTTAGTGTACCCATCAACTAGTTGTGGGTGATCTCTTTTCCCCTATTGTTTATGTGTTCATAGGAAGTACTCACTGCTCCATCAGTAAAAGAACCATTATCATTACTTAGTCTCACCAATTTTCAACAATTTCCAACAAATTCACACCCTTGGAATAATAGGATTGTGTAAGTCTCTTCAAACTTAATTCTCCAGATATCTTGCTAGTTGAAGTTTCAATTCATTTCATTTCAGTTATCTACTGAGATGAATCAGGGGTTACTAAACTTGAATTAATCCAATCACCATTGAGATCATGGAATTGGAATATTAAATAATGAATCATATACTCAATCTTAAGAGTTTTGGATTATGAAATAACCTTGATCGTGGAAATATTTCAGAACCCAAAAAATATTATCACTGCTAGACAACTTGAAGAACCCAAAAAGTAGACCGGACTATACAAGGATGGTGTGGATCACAGATATACTTTGATAGGATGGGTGCATAACATGCTATTCTTACTATCTATATGAATCCTAGAAAGAAAAAGCAGCTAGGGGCAATAGATAACGATGCACTGCAGTTCTGACAGCAGCAACATTCCATGCCTAAACCGACTACAGCAAAAAGTCATATTTTACTTGGAAATTTGCTAGCCTCTTAAACCATGAAGTCACCAGCAAGATTGGGTCTTCTATATCCAACTCATCTACTCATTGGGAAAAACATGAGTATCACTCGTTAGCGTGGATAAAATAAAATCCTTTAGCATGTGCTGAACCTGAACACTCAGAAAGGCGTTCTTGTACAACCAAAACCCTGTATAAAGTGATTAAAATGTGTGCTGGGATCTAAAATTGAGCTGAAGCAACATTGTACAAGAAATTCAGTTAAAGTTTTGAGAACAAGTTCAAGAAAGATGATAGCATGAGAGGATAGAATCCTTTCTTTAAGATAGTCACAAGAGTGAACAAGGCTAGCACTTAAAATGGCTTCAAAAAGAAAATCCTTAATATTTAAAACAAACATAAAATGGCTTCAAAAAGAAAATTCTTGATACTTAAAACATAATATTAATTCCAAGATGAGGGTGTGGTTTGAGGCCTTGGTTCTTTAGGGCTTTTTAGGATTGAGATTTGGTTTTGATGGATGCCATTTTTGAGATGCTTATAGTTCCATTGTCTATAGTGACAGGGACGACATTATGCTAGGCTCCTCCGAAGGTCTCATTTTTTTTGGTGTCTGTGTGTGGCCAGCTGCTTTGGAAGTCATTTTGACATTGGACAATTTAGGAAAGGCATTCTTCTACCAAATAGGTACTGCATGGGTAGGAAAGCAGAGGAAACTATTAATCACCTGTTCTTCATTGTGCAGCTGCCAATGAGTTGTGGTCTATTTTATTGGTTTTATTCGGGGTTTAGTGGTCCATCCATGCCCCATTCTACTAGTGACTTATTGGTATGTTGGGGGACAAGTTGCCTTTCTAGGCGAATCCGTCAAATTTGGAAGATTATGCCTCATTGTTTGTTGTGTTCTTTTTGGAGAGAAAGGAATAGGCACATTTTTAAGACGCATCTTTGTCTATTTGTAGTTTAAAGAAAGATATTTCTTGATATGTTTTATTTTTCAAATTCTGGGCACTACCTAGATTCTCTTTTTGCATTTGTTGATTTTTTGGATGATTGGAACTGTGTAGAAGGAGCTTCTTTTCAGCCCTTCAGCTTTGATGTACATGGCTATGCACCATCTAGCACTTTGCAGCCCTTACTAACCTTTATTTAGAGAGAGAGAGAGAGAGAGAGAGAGAGAGAGAGAGAATCAAACCTGGTTGAAGAAAAAAAGGTGCCAATTTTCATGGGTAATCAAACAATGGTTAGCTTTATCAATTTCAAACGAAACTATTGTTCAAGATTTTGGGGGAGTATAGCCACTTAACATCAGGTAGATATATTGAGTTTTTAATTCACAATCAATGGGTTTTCCAAGAATCCCTAATACTCACCAGTTTACATATTTGGCTTTGCTATGAAAATGAATCATTTTAATTATAGTTTTTTTGGAATGCTGGAAATTTTTACACAACTCCAAGAAGGAAAAAATAAAATTAAACAAAAGATATAATTCTACATGAACTACCTACATAAAGACGCAGACCCCAAGAAAAAAAAAAACTGAGCATCACACGATGCAATTGTTCCCATTCAACTTATCAGAATACAATTAAATAAAAAATATACATGTTCCCATCGGAAAAAATATAAAAAGGCATCACATGTCATGCTAAGAAATTTCATATAGATATTTCCATCAATATCCAGTCCACACCTAAATTCAATTAGAAATATCTTCTAAATTAAAAATATAATTAGAATTAGAATTAGAATTTTAAAATTTCAAACTAATACCCAATGATCAATATACTTTTCACCCAAAAATTATTGAAGTATGGAGATGGTTTTTGGGCTTCTAACAATTTAGACCAATGGATCTTTTATATATACATAAGTATTTGTGTGTGTGTGTGTATTATCTATATTTATGTGTAGGTGTTGTTTGGTACGAGATTAATTCATAAGAAAATTTTCACATGGATCATTTGTTTCCAGAAGCGATGGATGTTATTTGAACTAGTATAAATCAAACAATCGCCTATTATCACTGCAATGTGAGACTAATTCACAAGCCAAAAGTTCTTTGATTAGGACTACTTTGTTGATAGAGCGAGAGAGAGAGAGGTCATGTTCAGAGATAAGAATGTTTGGAGGACGAGTTAACTTCTTCTTTTTATCGGTAAATCACACACATACTTTTGCCCCTAAGGGGACTTGAACCCTCAACCTCCCATATGGAAAATGGAAGACATACCAGCCAAGCGAGACGAGTTAACTTGATACCACTTTGTAAGGATGACGGACAGAGTTAGTGACAGAAGTGGAGAACGGGAAGATAGTCAGCTAGGAATGGCTTGACAAAAAAGGATTCCGGACAACCATGCACACCAAACAAAGAAATAAGGTAGATTGGGAATCAAATTCCTATTTTGGCTGCCATTCCAGCCATCCAAACATGGCTTATGGTTTTGGTCTTCTGATATCTGTTATTATCTATCTATATAATCCATTTATGAACTCTAGCTTGAAACGTTGGTAGAATCTAACTTCTATACTTGATTGTTAGGCAAAGAGTCGAACAACCTAGCATGTGGATTTATCAAGAAGCGTTAACTTGATCGTGTTACCTTCTTAGGAGATGGTGTAGGGGCTTATAAACTTCCATGAATTAATTCTAATTCCTATGTGACCATATTTCAACCCAAAGTCGCAGTTTAAAATCTTAGCTACGATTAAAAATGAGCTAGCAATACAATATGTCACCTTCTTGCTTAGGTGACACTTTGACCCTATCTTATTAAGGTGTGCAACACCATAACCAAGAGAAACTATGATATTAACGTTTATGTTGAGTTATACACAATAATCTAGGCAGATAGCATGTTTTGTCTATAAAGGACTAACCCATTGCACGAAACTCCTACGATTGCAGGCTTTGTGAGGGTTAGATATACACAACCTTACCCCTAAAAGCAGAGAGGCTGTATTCACGACTCATACCCGTGACTCCAAGTTATAATAGAGTAATCTTATCATTGCGGCAAAGCCCGCCTTCACAGGACACCTCTACCAAGCACAAAATAAGAGTGATAAAGACACATTCATAACCACAACTACAACCAAATATTTGATTAAGCCAATGAAAAAGCACACAAGTATAATTAAACTTATCCAAAAAAAACATGTACATAAAAAATTCTTCGGACAATAAAAACCATGCAACACAGTAAGGTTATATATTGAGCATTATATTGAAAATCACCAAAACCCCATACAATTTTGTATTGAAAATTACAAAAATATATCATTCATGAGTCTATGACAAATAAGGGAAGTTGAATGAATAGTGACACACCGGGCATTCCTAGGATTGGAGCGGATTTGACAATCATCAATGTGGCAATAGTGTTTGAGCTTTTCAATGTACACATCAACTATTAGTTGTACCCCAGCATGATCTTTTTTTCCCTACTGTCAATAAGCGTATAGGTAATGCTCTCTGCCATTATAAAGAAAAAAAATGTGAATATCGAAGACAATGACATTCATATTGCAACTACATATAAAAATAGGATCATTGAGTAAAGTCAGGCATCGTGGTTAACAATTGGCCATCTGCTGCAGTGACTCAAATTTGTGTAAAGCCTTCATTTGAGTTTGATGATATCCAGTAGTCACTTAGATTTTACTCAAAATTTTTTAAAAAATCCCACCTTGTCCCAAAAAACATTCCCATCATGTCCCAAAAATTTTAAATTTGCTTTGAACAGTGATTTGGGTCTGTCTAATTTGGGTTTGAGTTTAAGTAAAAATTGATTTGGTATGAGTTTGAGCCTGGTTTTGGTCCATTGCTAGAGATGCCCTTAACCCATTACCATATGTATGTGTGATTATATAATATTAACCCAGTCATTCACTAAAAAGGCCAAATCCAGTGCGGCTACCGCAATTGCATGGTCTGAATAAAGTAAGATTTATGCAGCCTTACCCACAAACGGATTGGAATCATTTACTAATATACATAATTAATCTTCAATATTTACAATTAGGTGATATATTTTTGACTGACGCAATCGAGATACTGAATTTCATGATAAAAAGTTATAAATTTCGTAAATTGATTGATCGGAATAAAGAAGAATGGGTGAATATCAGTAAAGCAAACAATATACAGTGAGGTGTAGGGATGCTTTACCACTGCTTGACCTGTGTATTTGTGTCGTCCACCTGAAAATTTTAATCAAATAAATAGCTTCCAAATTTCAAAACTAGGCAAATTATTTTTCACAATTTAATCCATTATTAATTATTTTCCAAGTAAAATAAAAAAGGCTATAGCCGTAAACAGTAGAGGAAAAAGAGAAATGAAAACTGCAAGGAAATAGAAAACCTGGAGAAATTGAGTTCTTCGTGTTGATACTGGTACAAAGTGAGAGTGCCATTCAATAGGGAGACTAAAGCCCAGCGGGGGAGAGCGACTGGTACAAGTTGTGCTAATCGGTACAGGGTTTTGAAGTGTGCATGGGCGATATAGAAAGCCACAGCTCGATCGTAAAAGCCAGAGCTCTCAAAGTCCTGGAACGAAATCTTGTCTGGGTTGGTGGTTCTGTCCTTTGCAGATTGCACCTTTAATTTAAGCCTTATGTTGTGGGAATGGAGACAGGAATGACCACCGGCTGAGTTCGAGGTCGGCTGACCTTTCCCGGCTGAGTTCGAGGTGGGTTCTAGGTGGGCTGACCTTTCGCTTCTGAAATTGTCTTGTACTATTTAGAAGTTTATTCCAATCTCAATGTTGACATCATTTATATTATATTTTTCGCTTTCGATCTTGTTTTGTTTTATTTAGAAGTTTATTCCGATTTCGGTCTATTCTTTTTGACCCCTTTTCATTTTAATTAGTTAAGTGGCCTAGTCCATTGAGGCCCAATAACCCTTATTTAAAACAGAAGCAGCCGACACCCTTAAACCCAACCAAGCCCTAACCTTTTAAAATTAAACAGGCCCAATAGGAACGACCCAATTTGCCTAGGTTATCTTTCCATCTTCATGCGTTTTTTCGGCCAAGGAACCCGAGGGTTCCGTCGTCCCTTCCGACGACGACAGGGATTTTTCGATCAGCTTCCGACCGAAAACTTATGCAGTTTCCTTCCCCTCTCCTCATGGAATCCAGCCCTAACCTCAGTTTTCACTTTAGTCCATTTGATTCCCACGAAATGGAGGCGAACTGAAGCTACCGACCAACGGACCCAGATTCCGGCCAGTTCGAACCTCCATTTTTCCATGGCTTCTCGACCACGGTTTTTCTTAAAATTTTCCTATTTCATTTTCTGCACTATCCTTCAATGTTTTACCATCATTTAATCAAACTTTAATACATAAAATATTAACATTCTAGTTAGCTCCTAAGACCTGTAAATGCTCTTAACTCCTTCATTTCTTTCTCATTTTAGTTGGTTCCTTTTGTAAAATAAACCACACCTCATGCTCTGTAAACCCCTAAAACTAAACCTAACTGTCATGCTTTGAAACTAATAAAAAAAAAAATGAAACAAAAGCCAAGCTACTCACTAAGTTTTTTTGGTTTTCTCTTTCTGGTGCAGGTCTCCTTCTCCCTCTTTCTTGTTCACCCTCTAGTCTTTCTCTCAGTGCTTCACGATCTCTCCCACTTGGCCTCTCTCTCTTTCTGATTTTTTTTTTTTTTTGATTTGCTTTTTCTCTTTGCCCAACGGTTTCCTATGTATATACATACATCACACTCAGCCGGCTGCAGCCCCCTATTTCTTTCTCTTCCCATACTTCTTCAGCTTTCTATCTTGTCACACAGCCTTGCATTTAATGCTAGTTGACCCTTGGTGACACAAAAAAAAAAAAATATATATATATATATATATACATATATATTTACACATATAAATGCCTATTATATTACACACACACACATGGCAGTATGCTCACACACACACACGACCACCTGTTTTGCACCTAATACTGATATATAATATATATATATATGTATATATATAACATATAAAATCATGCATACATGTACTCCTTCGAATTAAATAATAACAATAATAAATAATAAAAAAAATTCCCTTCCAAAAAAAATTTCAAGTCTTTACATCATTCCCTCCTTAAAGAAATTTTGTCCCGAAATTTAAAATAAAATAAAAATAAAATACATCACTAAACAAACAACTCGGGATACCTAGAATGGACCTCAGCCTCACGCTCCCAAGTAGCCTCCTCGACCTCATGATGGTTCCAACGAACCTTGACCAAAGGTGTAATATCTCGAAAATCCGACATGAACCAAGACTGTACCTCGATTTAATAAAAAATAAATTACGTGACGATAACAATTCGAAATAGCCCAAAGTACAGTGAGCCATGACTGAATTAATTATTAGAAAATAAAAAATTAATTCAGACCACTAAAAATAACAAATGCTCGAAGAATAATTAATCCAGCCAATTGAATGCCAGGATAAATAAATAAGATAGAAATGAATCATTAATTATGAAAATACAATAAATCAACTATAAGACACTAACAGACTCAAAATCAAGAAATAAATAATTATGATAATTGAGCCCAACCTTATGACAAATTTACCGGCATTTCATAAATTAATATTTTAGGGGATTGAGAGATATTATATATATATATATATATATTATAGTATAATATAATATAAAATAATATAATATTATTATTATTAAATGTAGAAGCTTCCAAAGGAAGCTAGCAAGCTAGATATATAAAACCAGCCAAAGCTGCTAGATGGAGGGAGAATCGGTGATGGGTCAAGAGACTTCTTGGGGCAACAAATATGATATATATATATAAGAGAATGGAGGCAGAAGCTTCATGAAGAAGCTGGAGAAACTGACCAAGAAAGCGATAGACGCTGCTGGAGAGAAATGGTAGAAAGTGCCGTAGCAGTAGAGACGGTGATAGCGGCAGAGGTTTGGGTTGGTTCCTTGTGTTGGGTACGGATGAGGAGTCATGAAGAATCTGGTCTTTTGGGCATTGAAATTGTGCAGGGAATTATAGAGGAAGGAAAACGGTAGCAGGTTGTGGTTTGAATTAATGGGAATTGGAGATACAAAGGTCGAGTTAGGAGACGTTCTGCAATAGGTATATATATTTGTGTGTGTAACGGTGCTGGATTGTTGATGCGGCAGTGTGGGATCCTGGCAATGGATTCAGATGTGGCTCGGAAGGTGCGGTAGGGGACTACGGTCGGCAGAGAGAGAGGCGGTTCTCGAGAGATCCAGAGAGCGAGAGATCTAGAGATTTGGTTCAGGTCGAGAAAGTCTTGCCGATCCCACAACTTGATTGCCTTGCCGTACCACCCGTTGGGTTGTTCGAATCTAGAAGCGGTGCAGCAGGTCGCAGTGGGTGTGCATGGTGGCCAGGTGCTACGGCTAATCAGGAACAGAGATAAGAATTTGTTTGTAGTTGTATAGCTTGATTTGTTATGGTTGAATTGAGGGAAAAAGAAAGCTACATTAGGGTATGTGAATATATTTTTATATATGGGTGTTGTGTAGCGGCAACTTTGATCAGGTTCCGTCCCAAAGGGTGCTGGCCGTTGTTTATCGCGGATGAACCAAATTGAAATAGAAAGGGAACTGATATTTGATTTCATGGCGAACTGATTTGATTTCAAGCAAGTGCTCCGTGGAATTAAAATACTAGGCACTACAAGGATTGCTGCAACTCATGTTATTGGAAGCCAAGGTGTGCAGTAATGCAGCAGGGTTTGGATATTCAAAAAATAAAAATAAACATGGAGATATAGATGCCTGAATAATGCTCATGGATCTTCATCTTGCTGTAATTGCGATAAAGAGGTTGGCTCACAATCAGCAACAGGGGATGAGCTGCCAGCCAAATGACAATGATAGAGTGCGATTTGGATGGCAGAACTAGCAGGTATGAATCTTATTTTTTGAATTTACTATCTCTAATGGAATTACATTTTTTTCATGAGGTTTGTTGGAAAATTGGAATATGTGATGAGCTGAATATAGTTTAGTCCTTGATTTGAATATAGTTCAGTCATTAAATTTAGGATAGTTCAGCTATTAATTTGAGTATAAATTTAGCTATTGGGTGACATTATGTGCTGTATAGGAGTTCCAATTAGATCATGTCCAAATGTGAATTGATCTGAACTGAGCCTATACACAGGAAAAACAAAGAGTGAGTAGCAACCGTAACCTTGGTGTTGGTTTTGGTCCAAAGAGTCAAACTGAGGGTCATGGAATTGATATTAAAATCCAAGATTTATAAGCAGCCAACAAATATTTTAATATAGAATTTATATTAAATCTTAGGTCTAAAGGTAATAATAAATTTAGTTTTGTACTCAGTAAAATTAAAATGCCTTGCATAAAGATTAAATGAGTACTTGATAAATAACGATAGAGTCCAAATGACTTGGATTATAATCCTGATAGCTACTAAGCTTAGTTAAGGAATATAATAGCCTCAGTTGAAACCCAGAAGGTAATAGGCCATTAGACTATCTTAGGCGATACGATAGACACTTAAGATGATGAATAATATATGAATGGATAAATTCTGATCTGTTTGTAATTGATGATGATTATTCAGGATATGTATGGACGTAGCTAATGACACATCTGGAGAATATCAAGATATCTGTGAAAGGGAGATAAGCATTAAGTTTGTGCGTAACTCGGACTCTTGACTTGGTGTATATTTTCTGTATACTAAGCTGCTTTATATGCTGAACTGTTTTATACACTGTATTGTTTTAATGCACTTGCTTTCATGCATATTCCTTGTATTGTACGACATCTGGTATGATTCTATCCTGCTTCTTGATATCTCATGTTCTGATTTTGTTGGAGTCTGTTGTTCTAACTTGTCTACGCTATTGGAGTCTGATTTGTATTTATCTTGTTATGTGAGTCTTGGGCCCACGGGATTGAGTATATCAGTGGATGGATGGCTGGCTCTATGGGACGCCCAGAACTCAGCATCCGCTCAATCCTATCTGTTCCACTCTGATACCGACCCCAACCGGTAATGTGCTGTGGGGACATAGGCCTCCATGTGTGGGGTGGGTGACTGATGGATTATCTTGTGCAGCATCCCACACTGCCTGGGGAAGGTTCAGGCACTTTGAGCTGTATCTGTTTTATTTGAGCTGTATCTGTTCTACTTGAGTTGCATTGTTCTATCTGAGTTACATTTGAGCATGCATATATATATGTATATATGTATATATATATATATATATATATATGAACTGGTTTTGAAACCCATGGCAGGAACCTATGTTACTCACTGAGCTTGTTTAAGCTCATTCCATTTATTTAACATTTTTCAGGTTATATCTCCATTGGATTAGAAGGCACAAAGAGATGATACTAGTAGGCTGAGAGGCATTCCCAAGTGAGAATCTGATGGCAATAATATGTGAAGACTTGGGTTCTAATAGATTGATTCTGGCTATTCAAGTGAGTGTGATGATATAGTTGACTTTATTCATATGTAATAGATATGTAAGGACATGGCTCATGGTAATGGTACTCTGGAGGAATTTGATATGCTCTGTGTTATATATCTGTTATAGATGTGCTCTGTGGTTAGAGTTATTAGCTGTCTGATTATAGTTGCTCTGTGGTACATACTTATGAGGTATATAGTTGAGTTGCATTCCCGAGATAAAAAGGTTTTAATTTCCGCTGTTCTGACCCTACATTTGGAATGCAATTCATCGTAAGTTTAGAAGATTGCCTTTGGTTGGTTGCATTGTCGGTCGGAGACTGGCAAGGCGGCTAACTAGCATCACATTTTCAGCATCTGCGTAGGGTGGGGTGCGGGATGTGACAAAAGGGATGGTCTTGCCTCGCAAAACCTGGTCCCTCGAGTCCAACACCTTTACTGGTCTCTGCTCATAAGAAGCGTCGCCCTCTAACTGAAGATCCACCCAATCTAACACATATGCGGGGTCGGGCTCGTACTTCCTCAACATCGATACATGAAAGACATCGTGAACCCCAGATAGCTGTGGCGGTAATGCTAGCTTATAGCCCACCTCACCAACCTTCCCAAGGATCTTAAATGGGCCTATAAACCGTGGCGACAGTTTCCCGCTGTGCCCAAATCTCCTCAGTCCTCGCCGTGGAGCTACCTTGAGGAACACATGGTCCCCAACATCGAATGACAGTGGTCGTCGCCGCCTATCTGCATAGCTCTTTTGGCGACTCTAGGCTGTCAATAGACGCTGCCTGATCACCTGTATCTTTTCTGTGGTCTCACAGACTAGGTCGGGGCCCAAAACAGCTGTCTCCCCCACCTCGGTCCAACACGCCGGCGGGCGGTACGGCCTACCGTACAATGCCTCGAATGGTGCCATCTCAATACTGGACTGATAGCTGTTGTTGTAGGCAAACTCTACCAAAGCAAGGTGATCCTCCCAACTGCCTCTGAAGCCCATGACACAGGCTCTAAGCATGTTCTCTAAGATCCGAATGGTACGCTCTGACTGACCGTCAGTCTGAGGGTGAAAAGTAGTACTAAACTGTAATTGAGTCCCTAAGGCTGTCTGGAGACTCTGCCAAAACTGTGCGGTGAGACGCGGGATCTCTATCTGAAACAATGGATACGGGAACCCCATGTAGTCGTACTATCCCTCGGATATACAATCTACTAAGGAGACCCGATGAGTCGGTCGCCCTAATCGGTAAGAAATAGGTGGACTACGTCAACCTGTCCACGATAACCCAAACCGCATCGTGACTTCTGGGTGACTTCGGAAGTCCCATAACAAAATCCATGGTAACATGCTCCTACTTCGACTCGACTACTGGTAATGGCTGCAATAGAGCCCCAGGTCTCTAGTGTTCAGCCTTCACCTGCTGGCACGTGAGACACCTAGATACAAACTGTGCTATGTCTGGCTTCATCCTAGTCCACCAATACTAACGGCGTAGATCATGGTACATTTTAGGGCCCCTTGGTGCACTGCTAGGCGTGAATGATGGAAATCTCTAAGGACATTAGCTCTAAGAGACTCGGGAACAAAGACTCTACCCATATATCTCAAACCAAGGTCAGAATGGATAGTCCACCCTCTAAATCCCTCAGGACTAGCAACTCGTGCTCTAATCTGCCCGGCCTCTGTGTCTTGTAATTGTACCTCAATAACTCTGCTCAAAAGTAAAGACGGTGCACACACACTGAACAGTGTGGCGTGCCCCTCAGACTCGACAAGCTCTAAGTCAAACTCTCCAATGCCCCCCACTATCTCCCACTCTCTAATAACAATGCTAGCTACAGTGCTCCTTGGCCTTCTACTAAGTGCATCTACTACGACATTGGCCTTCCTAGGATGGTACTGAAGGTTAAAGTCATAGTCCTCCATACACTCCATCCATCTCAATAATTCAACACAATAAAATACTCAGTGCTCATTATGATATCTTAAAGCCTCTCACACATGTGATGACTATCTAACCAATCTCAAATCAAGCCATGAAATCATCTAGTAATTCACCACTATGGCATCAATATATCACCTGTGCTTCAATGTAATTCAATAATCTAATATCCTCCAAATACTATAACCATACTCAGGACATTAACAACATAATCTTAAGGTAAAACCATCATCATTCTACCTTAGTCTTTATATAACTGAGATTAAGTGTGATGCATTATAAAGATCAACTTATATACCCCAAACATGAAATCTAAAACAATATCTCATGGTTCAAGGTAAAACAAAACATTAGAGAAGGAAAAAAAATTATCTCAATTTTTCTCTAAGGTATTCTAACTCATCATCGTCCTAGTCAGTACATTAACTAAAGCCTCATAACCTTCGAGATTTATTTATTTATTTATTTTTTTTTGTGAAACTCTTTACCAACTTCAATCATGGATATATTTTAATCCCTACACATATGTATCAAAACACACTCATATATAAACGCATTTTGACATTCTCTTACGTATGTATTTAATAACAGTCAGTTTGCATACAAAATTAGGGTCGCACTACTATAACAGGTATTAAACTAGCATACATATATAGAATCGACAAGTAACACTTAATAGTTAACACGTAACCTACCACATTAGCATTCAAGTATTAAAATTCATTCCAGCATATATATACACATCAATAAGCACACAACCTGTTATACAAGTGGCCAGGTATACATCCATCCCCATGGATATCCAGGCTTACAGCTTATCTCACAGATAACCAGTACATAGTCCACCTCTTAATTTTTTTTTTTCGGTCTACTACCTAGATGTAAGCATCTCTCCCCCATTCATCAATAACCAAGCACACCACCCATTGTACAAATTTCACCCACTAAAGCAACAAGTACTCCCCTAATCATGTAATCCATGCCAGTCCAATCAACTTAAAGTCTCACCTCTCCTAACTCATAATAAAATCAATTCCAAAAGGATCTACGAACACCCCATGAAATAAAGAAAACATCTCCCTCAGAAGTACACCCCGTCAACCCCCCCTATAGTAGTCTATGCTAACCCGGAATGCAAATAACCAATCCATCCCTAATATAATGTCAAAGCTAGTCATGTCAAGTAAAATAAAGTCAAAGCAAAGAATGCGGTCAGCTATCTCTATAGAGCAATCCTTACAGATCCTCGTCAAAGTCACTACTACCCCCAACTGGGTGTCAACATGCAGTAGTGGATCTAACCGATCTATGTCCAACCCTAATGACATGAAAAACATGGTAGGTATGAATGAATGAGATGCATCCTAAGTCTATCAATACACTGGCCCATGAACTGAACATAAGGAATATACCTCTAACTATCGATGGTCCTAGATGTAGAGGCCTTTGGGGTGGCCACTGTATAAACATGGCCTTGAACAGTCTGACCCTGTCTGCCTCCTCCCCTTCTGTCCGGGAGCTCCCACACTTGGTGTGAAGGGTGCGAGCTAGGGATATGGTACTCGTGGTCTATAGTTCAACTGAGGCTGTGGCAGAGGCATCTGAGTGTGCTGGTAGAAATGTGGCCTCGGCAAACTCTGAGAGGCCTGTTTTTGAGGACAAGTGGCCCTAACATGGCCAGGCTGGTGGCAAGTGTAGCACAACTGTGGAGCTCTCAACCCCTGACCCGGCATCGGTGGTGGAAATAACTCCTGGCTCGATCCAGCTCCTCGCCTCTAGCTGGGGATCTCTCTGAGGACAATCGGCCATTTTATGGCCAGGCTGTCTGCACCGATAACACAAAAGGGGTCTCTGTGATCGCTGACTAGGGTCTCTCTGGGGACAGTTGGCGAACTTATGGTTAGGCCGCCCATATAGAAAACAAGTAATGGGTCCTTGGGATGTTTATGCTGAAGCAGCCTTAGCTAGTTGCCTCTTCGATGGTCTACTATAAGTGCGAGTCAGGGTAGGCATAGGAATTTGTGTTGAAACTGCCCTTTTCAGTGTCTGGGACTCTCTACTCCCCCTAAGGTCAGCCAGCTCTCTCTCCGCCCTAACGGCTCTAGTCACTACCTCTTGTATAGTGTGAAAGCACGCCTGTACAATGGTCGCCATGTCTCTGGCGCCACTAGTCTGCCCTACCTCCTCTGTTGGGGTAGGTGCAGAAGTAACAACCTCCTCAATCGTGCCATATGCAGAAGCAGCAGCTCGGGGTCTACAATGCCATGGCGGTGCTGTGGTTCTAGGCCTACTGTGCCTAGGTGGTATATGTCTAGGAGGAGCTTGTCTCGGTGGCATGTCTACAAGTCCAAAGAAAAGAAAAATTAATACCCTTTTTCTTCACATTTAGATATACGCGTCAAAAGGAATCTCAGTCTTATTCTCATTCACAACTTACACTCAATAGGTAGTACGTATAGTATATCATAATGTATACTTAACAAATTTCACACATTTCACATATCATGCATCTTACTGCACCAAATCACATAATCATGCATCTCTCCACAAACAGTGTCTAACGCAAGAACATCTCTAAAATCTTAAAGACAACCACCCTAAGTATCCATCATCCCATCTATACACAAAAAGCTCCACAAGTCCAAATTCTTATTTTTTGCATTTTAAGGTTTGATGTGTCTTTTATTATTTCTTACTTTTATAGCTAGGTAATAACCCTTCATGGATCTCAACTCCTTTTGTTACTGGCTGATGGGGCGCCATCCACCAACTGTAACGCAAGACCTGAGACCAATCTAGTCTGTATAAATATCATAATCATAATACGATAATCCATGAAATCGGTCACTAACCTAGCACATACACACAAAATCCACAAACAACAGCCAATTAGGTAGATAACTTGGCCCACAGTCTATCTCATAAATAACTAGGCGTACCGCCTACCGTACAGATAATTAAGTGTACAACCTATATCACAAATAACTAGGCATACGGCCTATCCCATAAGGTATACGGTCATGCATTTCTAATCCCAGTCAACCATCACATCAAACAATTCACAAGCTCCCTATCTATCGGGGAAATCAAGTATAGTGCATACTCGTGCACATCAATGCAACACGTGCACATAAAACATGCTACTCAAACTCACCCAGCTAAACTGAAAGTCTAAACTTCTCCCACTATTCCTAGGTATTAGAACCTATGCTCTGATACCACGTTGTCAAGCCCCGAATTTCTGCGAACCCGAGGCGCGACTAACGAGACAAAAAAAAAAAAAAAAAAGGACAATCTAAACGGATTTAACTAAACATGCATTCATTTTCATCGATACATATAAATGCATAAAGTACATCCCAAAAATACATCATTCACATGTCATTTGGGCTTAAGCCTTTACATTACAAAATATGCCTCAAGGGCCAAAAATACTCCAACTACATTCTTTCACTAAGACACCACTAAATCTCATGTAAATGGAGCGTCATCTGAAATGTTATCCCACGAATGGGTCAGCTCAACTGCTGGTATAATATAGTGCTAATGCAAGAAACAAAATTAAGGCGTGGCATGTGCAAGTGTACATTTATCTTTACATGTCATCCGATGTCATCAATGCAGTGCATGATCAGTATGCATGACACACCCATGCAAACTCTATGCCACACATGTCTCATCTTACGGTCCTTCCCCTGATAGCCTGAGTACTATGTTTCACTTTACGGTCCGTCCCCGCTGGCTTGAGTGCCATGGCCGATTTTGGGTTTTTCACCACATGATCTGCACCCTCATAATGCATAGCACCAAGTGCTCAACTCACACCATGCTTTCAAGGAATCACACTATGTCAATATGCTCTGATTCCACCATGCAATGATATAATCTCAACAAAACAGTTCATCAACAAATGAAGCATACTTTAAGTAATACATATTCTACTTGAAACAACAATGACATTAAATCATAAGGCTCTTTCCACAAGTCTGTATATCATGAACAACCAATTTAATCGCATGCTTAGTTTACGCATTCCCTATCTTGCCAATCTTCTAAAAACATAAGTCACACATTGCACCAACACATAGAATATACATATAGTCATGTCTCACATATATCACTTAACTAAACTTTCAGAAAGATAACAAGAGGCACATAAGCATGTAAGCAATCAAACAAATATGTGAATCATTAAGTCAATCATGTCAATTACTCCTAAACATAATCTTATTTCTTACTTAGCAAAATATCATACCTGATGGTCGGTCTCAACCCAAGAAAGTGTACTCATAGTGTAGCGGAACTACAACAAGAATGCAGAAGGTTAGACCACCTTCTCTTTGTCCTTCAGTGTTCCTAATATCATGAAGTACAATTCAGTTCAATTGCTACTTGAATTATGCTATTCATCAAATATTATGTCTTTATTTTATTGGTTTCTGTTTTGCTAAAATAAATTCTATCATTGGGTCCGGAATGTCGAAGAAAATAGGTTTGGGCTTTTGCGGAATTTAATTCGGACATCCAAGCTAAAATGGGCAAAACGGTCATTTTACACTTTTACGGGTCCTTACATCCCGAGGCCTATTCTCATAAATTAGACCCCACGGTTGAGTCCAAAATGTTTGAAATAATAAAGTTTCACTATTCTTTTATTTTAATCGGAGTTCGTTTGGCTGCGTTTTGACTCAGGGGTATTTTGGTAATTTTTAAGGGTTCTACATGTCTTTTATTTTTTTGGGACTTTGTCTCGTGTCACGGACCTTACCGTTGGTTTTAGGAGGTCCAAGATAGTCAGAAAACATATATGGTTTGTCTTATTTGGGTTTCGGGCCATTTCGAGACATTTAATTAATTAAATTTATTTTAATTAATTGAATGAGTTTAAGTATAACATATATATATATATATATTGGTGCATATTGGTTACCACTGGTTGGTATTCGTCCAAGTGGTCACTCGTGTCTTTCTCACTCCTTCGGTCCTGTGTTCGAATCTCCCCCCAACCCCTTTGTTTTTTTCTTTTCATTTTTTCTTTTCCTTTGATTCTCTTTTGAACCCTTATTCTTTTTGACCCCTTTTCATTTTAATTTGTTAAGTGGCCCAGTCCATTGAGGCCCAATAACCCTTATTTAAAACAGAAGCAGCCCACACCCTTAAACCCAACCAAGCCCTAACCTTTTAAAATTAAACAGGCCCAATAGGAACGACCCAAGTCGCCCAGGTCATCCCTCTTTCTTCATGCGTTTTTTCGGCCAAGGAACCCGAGGGTTCCGTCGTCCCTTCCGGCGATGACAGGGATTTTTTGATCAGTTTCCGACCGAAAACTTATGCAGTTTCCTTCCCCTCTCCTCATGGAATCCACCCCTAACCTCAGTTTTCACATTAGTCCATTTGATTCCCACGAAATGGAGGCGAACTGAAGCTACCAGCCAACGGACCCAGATTCCGGCGAGTTTGAACCTCCATTTTTCCATGGCTTCTCGACCACGGTTTTTCTTAAAATTTTCCTATTTCATTTTCTGCACTATCCTTCAATGTTTTACCATCATTTAATCAAACTTTAATACATAAAATATTAACATTCTAGTTAGTTCCTAAGACCTGTAAATGCTCCTAACTCCTTCATTTCTTTCTCATTTTAGTTGGTTCTTTTTGTAAAATAAACCACACCTCATGCTCTGTAAGCCCCTAAAACTAAACCTAACTGTCATGCTTTGAAACTAATAAAAAAAAAATGAAACAAAAGCCAAGCTACTCACTAAGTTTTTTTGGTTTTCTCTTTCTGGTGCAGGTCTCCTTCTCCCTCTTTCTTGTTCACCCTCTAGTCTTTCTCTCAGTGCTTCACGATCTCTCCCACTTGGCCTCTCTCTCTTTCTGATTTTTTTTTTTTTTTGATTTGCTCTTTCTCTTTGCCCAACGGTTACCTATGTATATACATACATCACACTCAGCCGGCTGCAGCCCCCTCATTTCTCTCTCTTCCCATACTTCTTCAGCTTTCTATCTTGTCTACACACCCTTGCATTGAATGCTAGTTGACCCTTGGTGACACAAAAATATATATATATGTCACGACCCGAAACCCACCCTATGCGGATCTCGTATCGTGGGGCCGACCCAATGGCCGTCCCTACTTTTTCCATTCCTTTACCAATGATGACAGTAAATAATATAACATGACATTAAAGTGCGGAAGCTTTATTACAATTATTATTCAAAGACTAAACTTCAAACTAACAATAAACTGATCCTAAACCACTCTTAGGTGGTGAGTACATGGGAGAGACTTCATTCATTACTATTATGTTCCTCAACTATCTCTGTAATCTCCTGATCTCCTACTGTGGTTCTGTAACATTCTCACCTGAAAAAATTTAGTAAGGGGTGAGCTACAAACTCAGTAAGTAGAAGCCTATCCCCAATACGGGTGGGGATGACATTAATGAATACAAGTCAAAGTAACATGATAGCCAGTCATGATAACGATTCCAGTCAACTGTAAAATGCCACAATGGCCAATGAGCGACAAGGTACAATAACAGTCAAGAGTAACCAATGAATGACAACGTACAATAACCGTAAAGAGTAACAGTGTAGCATGAATGTAGAATAGGCTCGATGAACACAATCAACATAAATACTGCCACAATGAAACGGTCACAGTCAGGTCCAATGAAGCAAACCAATCAACATAGAACAATATCAATTAACATGGATGATGCCTTTACTCTGTTCAGGGTTTGGCAGACCCTCGGTCTTTTGGGGCCCGACATACCCCCATTAACATAAATGCATATAAAATGCCCATTTTCCTTAATGCGTAAAAACGCCATAATTGCCATATGTCCTTTTTGACCCGTAGGTCCCATAAATTGACCCGTAGGTCCCAGTCAATCAGATAGCATCAGATAGGTAGTGTGACTGAGCACAAAACCCGGCACTTAACATAAATTAAGATTCTATAGTATTCCATATGAATGTATAAAACATGGAACATCATAACATACAGTAAATGGCTATCAATGAAATGAATCAGTCATGCAACATTAACCAATAGGCATCCACCAGGTAGAACAATATCCATGGTGGGAAACAATGACAGTGAATACATATATGAGTACAAGATTGGCAGTAATGGAAAGAACGTGGCTTGGAAACCACGTATCAAAGATAGGAATCCACTTACCTCATCAACGTCTTAATATCCCGTGACTTTCTCCTTTCCTTTTGACTTGCCTATAAATCAATAAAAACTGTTTCAGCTTTCATATCATTTACCGAATTTATGCCTCGTTATTCTAAATACCTCCCTTATTAATTTATGTTTTACGATTTCCATTTTAAACTTAATTTATCCAAGGGCAAAATGGTCATTTACGTGTCTCTACTTTTTGGGTTCTATTTTCATAATTTGGGCTTCACCGTTGAGTCCAGTAGGTTTGAATTAATAAAAATTCACTATTTACTTAACTAAATCGGAGTCCGTTTGACTCACCTTTGACGTAGGGACATTTTGGTCATTTTGGCATTCTACGGCTATTTTATTTTTTCGGGACTCCGTCTCGTAAAACGGACCTCACTATTATATTCAGAGGGTCCAAAATAGTAAGTTTTCATTATTCGTTCTACTAATTTAAGCGTCGAAATTAAATTTAAATTTATTAATTTAAATCATTTATTTAAATTAATTAATTCGGATAATACATATCGTATTTGAGCCCAAACAGACCACATGTGCCTTGGTGGCACAGTGGCTAAGCTTCTCACCCTTTTCCCCTTTGGTCACAGGTTCAATTCGCTGCCCATACCATTTTTTTATTTTCTGTTAATACATTTTTCATTTTTTTTTTTCATTTCCTGTTAAGTTTAAGCCAACCATTGGATAGCTCTCCTTTCTAACCAAACACTATCTAAACTCGAATTTAAAAATTTACCCATGAAGTACAAGTGTTGGGCAGTCATCTGAATGGGTGGGTCGGGTCAGACCCGACCCGGCTTGGCCAAAATAAAATCGGAAAACAGCAGCCGCGCAGCAGCCATTTCCAGCGTACAGGTTGTCTTCTTCGTCAACGGCGACTCGCCGGTGACGGGTTTCTTGCGTTTTTCAGCGGGGTTAACACCTACGAGTTATGGGCAACTCAAATCTACCGTTGGATTTCAAATCGGAGTGCAGGAGCACTCCCAAAATGGCCGGAACAGTGGCGCACCTGGGCTGTGCGGTTTTTCCGGCAGCCCCTTTCCCTTCCGTTTTTTCCCTTTTTCTCCTATGGTTTCGATCCCGTTTTGCTTCTAAAATTTACCTATACCCAAGAGAATTAATTCCCCATGATCTAAACCAATTAACCCCAACAAAATCTCACAACCCGATTTATTTTTTCCTCCTCTGTTTTTCACTGTTTCCCACGTTTAGTTCTGTTCTTTTTTTTTTTTTTTTCCTTGATTCAATTTCAACACCAACTATATTCCATGTATCAATTCAGTTCTATTCTTAACAAAATTCTATATCAACATAGTAATTCATGCTTTAAAAAATTTTAAAACATAGAATGAATCTCACTCACCCAACGCGCGTACAAGCTGCCACCCGGTTTCACTTCCGAACACACTGCTCAATCCCGGTTTTTCTTGGCTCGTTTACTCCTCCTTTTCTTGCACATCTCACGCAAAATGCCCCGACCTGCTTCTTTCTTCTTCCTCCTCTCTTTTTTCTTCCTTTTCTTCTCCCTATTCTAGCGACCAGCCGTCCCTGCTCTGTTTTTTTTTTTTTCTTCTTTCTTCTCTTCTTTCTCTGCTTCTACGGCTGTATATACAACCAAGAGATGGCTGTTGATTCACCCAAGAGAAACCGGCCCTTCTTTATTTCTCCTGCCCTGTTTCTCTTCCTCTCCCATCCGTTTCTCTTCTCCTCTTTATTTCTTTTTTTTTTTTTTTTTTTTTCGGTTGTAACCCCTCCCCTTATGTATTTAATATATATATATGTATATACATCTACACTTCTACATATATATACATATATATATATATATATTTATCCATATGGCACAACATAATTTTTATTTATTTATTTATTTATTTTATTTTATTTTTCCTTTTTTTTTTATTTCATTTGTATTTTTATTATTATTATCTTATTATTATTTTTATATTCCAGTATCCATTCGTGATTGGCTCGGGCATCGCTCGGGCATGACTCGTATTTCCAACTATTAAGATTCTGACTCATCCGTTTATTCAATATTAAACCAAAAAGCTTTAACGGCTCGGTTCACGTGGTTCACCCGGTTAAAATTTGGGTCAGGGTATGACAATATATATATACATATATATTTACACATATAAATGCCTATTATATTACACACACACATATGGCAGTATGCTCACACACACACACGACCACCTGTTTTGCACCCAATACTGATATATAATATATATATATAGTATATGTATATATACAACATATAAAATCATGCATACATGTACTCCTTTGAATTAAATAATAACAACAACAATAATAATAATACTAATAATAAATAATAAAAAAAACTCCCTTCCAAAAAAAATTTCAAGTCTTTACACTATCTTTAGTGATCACGTGCCTAAGAAATGTGATGCTAGGGAGCCAAAACTCACACTTCTTCAGCTTGGCATTCAACTTTTGCTCTCATAGCTTTTGCAAAACTTTCCTCAGTTGTACTTCGTGCTCTTCTAGGTTCTTAGAATAAATTAAGATATCATCAATGAATATAATCATGAATTCATCTAGATAGAACTTGAAAACCCTGTTCATTAAGTCCATGAATGCAGTTGAGGCATTGGTCACCCCAAAAGGCATCACTACGAACTCATAGTGTCCATAACGGGTTTTGAATGCTATCTTTTCCACATCTGCAGGGTTAACTTTTAGCTAATCGTACCCTGACCTCAAGTCAATCTTTGAAAAGACCTGCGGCCCTTTCATCTGATCAAATAAGTCATTTACCCTTGGCAAAGGGTACTTGTTCTTGATGGTGACTCTATTCAACTCTTTATAATCAATGCATAGTCTTATAGTCCCATCTTTCTTCTGAACAAATAACACTGGGGCACCCCATAGTGAAGAGCTGGGTCGTATAAAACCCTTGTCTAGCAACTCTTGCAGCTGCAATTTCAGTTCCTTTAGCTCTATTAGTGCCATTTGGTAAGAGGACTTAGATATAGGTGAAGTGACAGGAAATATATTAATGTTGAACTCAATTTCTCGATCAACAAGTATTCCAGGAAAATGTGTTAAATTATTAACAGAATATATATAATATTAAATAAATAATTAAATTAAATTAAATTAATTAAATTAAAATAAATGCTTCCTGTACTCAAATAAAATAAAAAAGAGTATATTCTGACTTTCTTTGACATTCTAGACCCAATGAAGAGGTTTGTTTTATAAGATAAAATCTTAAAATTAGTATATGTAAAATGAAATAATTACCATTTTACCCTTAATGACACCCAAAGGCAATTGAAAGTCCGAGAGGGTCTATTTTGACTTTCTTTGACGTTTCGAACCCAACAGTAAGGTCCATATTACTAAATTAGGTATTGAAAAATAAGACACATGAAAATGTTAGTTTACTAAACTACCACTAAGAGATAGACTTGACTACAAATAGCCCTGATTAAAAGAAATAAGACTTATTTTAAGAAATTAGCAATCACAGGGTCTAAGAATAAATTAAGAACACCAACTAGGAAGTGACTTAAGTTAAAT
Organism: Nyssa sinensis; assembly: GCA_008638375.1. Taxonomy (NCBI): domain Eukaryota; kingdom Viridiplantae; phylum Streptophyta; class Magnoliopsida; order Cornales; family Nyssaceae; genus Nyssa; species Nyssa sinensis. The sequence continues at coordinate 199,769 of CM018049.1, forward strand.
GTGAAATTAATAGGATTTTTTTGAATTTATATTTTTAAGAGTTACAAGGGAAAATGAAATGCCCACCAGTAGCACCAACTCCAGAACCCATGGTGAGTAATCATGGACTTTGAAGTGGAGGTTTTAACTCTATGGTTTTTGAAGTGTTGTAATTTCAAATTCTTGTATTTACATGACTTGTGTTTTTAAACATGCTACTTGATCTATTTTCAAACTGCTATCATGATCCGCAAGTGTGTTTAATTAAAAACAAATTATTTATAAAAACTTACTTCAGCATGCCTATATTAACTTCAAAGTTGTATTAAATGTCTTCTTTTGAAAATGAATGGTTCTCTTCTCAACCATGTTTAACTGCCCTGGAAAAGCATCTATGTTAAAAAATGACATTCAGATACTTCTTGTTTGCAAACTAGTAATGCAAGATAAGTAATGCATAAGCACTCAAAATCAGTGAATCCTTTGGGACTCGATTTTGTATTGCCTACTAGAAGGCTAGAGATCTCTTTTGTTCAGGTCATGTAATAATTTAGATTATATTGACCTTCTATTATGCTTAGAGTCTTGTTCGAAATGGATTCTTTTGAAAAAGTGAAAAGATGCTACATTCTAAAATGGTAGAAGTTTTATCCCCCATTACTCTGAACATGATTTATATACTCTTATTTCATGATTTAAATATTTATGTTTTCAATTTTAATGAAACCTGAATCCACTTGTTCTGTAATTAAGAAATTAAATGATTTGCTTGAAGGCCTTGAATGCTTTTTTTTTTTTTTTCCTGTTTCAAATATTTATTTATTTATTTTGTGATTTGAATTATACGAACAATTGGTAGTGGTCACTTTTATAAACTCTCTTATACTTAGACCACTATCTATTGAAAACCCATGACAAGGTACTAAAATTTTTCACGAGCTTTTCATAAAGCTCACATGAATTCTTACCCATGTCTTTTTCTAGAAATGATGATGAATGGGAGCCTTACCCGTACTAATGAAGGGCATCAGGAACTCCACTCTTTTGGGTAGCATTTTTGTTGTAAGTTAATTAGCAGGAGTCAAATCTTCAGCAAGCATGATTTTGGGAGTGCCAAGACAAGTAGATCGTCCACCTCTCTTACAATAATTTTATGGGACAAATTATGTAATTAAATTTTGTAGGAACAATGATTATATAATGTACTTAAGTTGTCTTAAGTTTAAGTTTCAAAGAAAATAATACTTAGCAAGTTTAGAAGAAGCTCTAGTCGGACGGTCGTGCCATTGTCTTCACGCTTCACAACCTTTTCATTTACTTATGTTATGTTTGCACTACCACCCGACTCTGTTCTGTAATCTACCGGCCCCCGGGCCGGGGTGGTCGCATCCCCCTACTCCGCACGGGGTGGGTTTCGGGGATGTGACACATTCTCTCTCTACTTTATTCACTTGCGTGGCAAGCCTTCGTTTGTTCATCCATGTCATTAGAAAATTTTCCTAAACACATGCTCGGTGTTCTTCCATCGTCATTACTCAATCTTTAAACCTTAACCTTTGAAAAGCCATCACAGAACCTTAAATCTTCATCATCTTATTTTCTCTCAACCATAACCCCAAATAACTCATTGATGAACGAGACATTGAGATTAGAGGACCTATTGGGGATTAGGAGGTATTTTGTAAAAAAGAAAATTTTCAAATAAAAATTGTGAGTGCTCTTCTAAATTTCTCCATTTAAATTGGTTAGTGATTCAATCTGCCTTGAGATTTTGTCTAAATTTTGTACTAATTGATGAAGAATTCTAATGTCACTTTCTAGGGACTTTATAGGCTTCTAAGTAGATCTATTATATATATTCAAATAAATTTCTTCATTATACAAAAGGTTTTATGTATCAAAACTTTTCCTTGACTAAAATTGCACTTAACTGTGATTCAGTATTTTTAATGGAATTCTTATAGATGCTTAGGTAATATGGAGGAATCATGCCAGTAATATCTTTATTTAAACATTTTTTGGTCATAGTTTATGTGAAGATATTTATTGGTAAATTTTTATTTTCATATTTTGATGCTTATTTAATATTTATCATCTTTTATATCTAAATATATATTTTTTTAAAAAAATCTTCAATGCAATTTTTATTATTATTGATTTTTTAATTAATTCTAGATAAATCAAGTCTAATAAGTTAACTAGACGACAATGAGCTAGTGACCATCCGTTCGGTCACCTTGCCCCCACTAATATAAAATCTTGCCTACGCCCCTGATCATATCTATTGATCTTCTCAATAAATGTTTAACAAGTTTAACCATTAGCAAAAAGAATCTCGGACTTTTTTTTAATAAAAGATCAATGGAATGCTTATGACTAACTACATGTTGTTTCCATGACAGAGTTCCTAATTGCCACTTAATACAATTCACTGGTATTTTCAAAGATCAACATTTCTTCCCACCACAAAATTAAACTACAAGGCCACTGCCACCATTATTCTTCGATCACAATAGGGTCCTACCTCTATTGGCCTAAAGAAGGTTTAATAAAATTAAACTTGTTGATTAGTTGGTGTTGTGATACTTTAATTAAGTAGGTTAGAGAGGGGAAATATGTAAAACATTGAATATAAATATCTATCTGGAGTGTTGGCCCTAAAGGTTTTCAACTAAGGGCATTGTCATAATTTTAATGATAACAAGACATTGATGATGTGACTTAATGATTTACCTTAAGTGCCAAAGAAAATAGGTCAATGAACTCAAGAAATGGGTGACCAAAGCTCGACTAAAGATGAAAAGGATCAACGCTATGAAAACATGCTCACAAGATCAAAACATCAAGTCAAAGTCAAGAAAGCACTCATTCCCAAAGAATCAAGTGAACAATTTTATTTTCTTTTATGTTGGGTGTTTAAGTGATTTAGGTACCTTCATTACACTATATTTAGACCTAGGGGTAAAATGATAATTTGTTTCTAAGTAATTAAGTACTTAAAATAATTATTAATTACTTTTTTGGGCTTTAATACAATTTTTCAAAAATTTTGAGCTCATTGTGTAATTATTGAAAGTTCTGGTTCAGCCAATTAGGGCTAAACCACTATTTTAGTTAAATTTCAAGTAAACCTTTCGATTTCTTTCAAGAACCGACCTGTCTGGTCATGAATCAAGTGAACCAGACTGATCCAACAAAGAACCGACTGGAACTCATTCCAGACTCAACCAGTCAGACTCGTTGACCGACCTGATCAATAGTTGATCGTTAACTGGTCAATAGAGGAGACTGTCGACGTCGATCGCCTTTTCCAGCAACGGCGGTCTTCGACAATCATTTTTTGCCCAGTTTCTTACTTTGATTCAGGTCGTTTTTATCCTAGACTTCATTTAAACGTGTCACATTTGAATTTAGTTTAGATTTGGACGTCAAACAAAGGGATTTATAGTCGGTTCCAACGACTCTCGACTTTTTAGTAAAGTATTTATTTTCTTATTTTGTGATGTTTTGGACATGGTTTTGACTCGGTTTTGATTGTATTTTGTTCCTGGGGCTTTGGGCAACTTTTTTCGATTCATAAAGTAGAAAAAATCACATCCAAAAGGGTCGGTTTGATTCCGTCCATTTGTGACTGTAAGTCACTGTTTCTTGATGGTCTTTTGACCATTTTGGTTGGTTCAAGTCCCATTATACAACATTTTAGATGCTCTTTCGAGACATAGGTTATATCTCAAGCTTCATTCAAGTTGGGTTGAATCCCATTTTTCACAAGTTCGACTATGGTGGTTTTCTAGGGTTTCTTAGCCCAAACAACTTCATTCTTTCACAAGTTTTCATCCATTTACTCATTGTTTTACTTGCATACTAGTTTTAACAATTGAAATTAAGGTAACTACAAGATTCTAGTGAGAGAACTTACCTTTCATGGCTACCTTTTTGTTTTTCTACGATATTCTAATCCATTGAAGGAAGAGTTCTATACCATTGAAGACTCAATCCAAGGAGTTTAACCTCAAAGACTTATCTAATTTAACCCAATCAATCAGGTATGCTATCTAAAACCCTACTATTCTATCTACACCTAATTTAATTTATCCTATCACTTTTGATACAATAAATTGAATTAGAGAAATACGTTGGCTCTGATCTCATTATCTGAATGAAAACGTAGGACACCTCATGGGCCCGAGTCTACTCTTTTCCTTTAAGCTATTTACGTTATGTCTTTTTTCTTATTTTTACCCATGTCAACCTCTCTCTACTCTTTTTTTTAGTGTATTTACTTTATTTATTCCGTTTATCTTATTTGTTTATGTGATTATTATCATTATCTCTATATACTCACTCTTTATCTTGTTTGTGTCATAGACTATTAAGCCTTGTGGACTAATACTTGAGGCCAGTCCATTCAGACTGGGTAGGATGGGTGCTTAATCTCTTCCCATCTCATACCTTAGCTCTCGAATTCAGAATTCTTTGGTTCATTGTATTTCGTTTATCTTATTCATTCATGTCATTATTATCATTATCTCTATACACTCACTCTTCATCTTGTTTATGTCATGGAATATTAAGCCTTGTGGACAAACACTTGAGGCTAGTCCATTTAGACTGGGCAAGATGGGTGCTAAACCACTTCCCATCTCATACCTTAGCTTTCACATTCTGAATTCTTTGGTTCATTATAGATTAGTTTTGCTTTACTTTGTTTTAACCCATGTTAAGGGGTTTAGAATGTAAATCAGATCAAAGTGATGTAATTTCAGTTTTCTTTGCTATTCTTTTTACATGTATTCTTCATGGGTTGTATCAGGTTTACTTGTTATTTAGCCTAAAATAAGTTATCGACTCCTTTGTGTATTCTTTGTACACTTTAATCCGAAAAGAGGGCGTGTTCCTCTCCCACTTCGAGGGAGCGGACTCTAAAAGTTGTGGGGGGTTTGTTTGACATTCTTTGCTCCTAATTTTTTCGGCGTCTGCGCTCATAAGGTGTATGGTTTCATTTTTGTTGGATTTCTTGCTTTTAATTGACAGTTAGGTTCATTTCTTACTTTAATGAATTCAAAAATCCAAAAAAAAATTTCTTTTATCTTTATAGCTAATGTTGATCACATATTTTAGAAAAGAAAAAAGAATTAAGATGCATTTTAAGTGCTTGAGACTATGATTTATGTACTTAATTTTATCTCTATCTTCAATTAGTCTTAATCACTTAATTGCATGCAATCTTTCAATCTACTTGTGATCTCAGAGTCATTAGTCTTACATACTTCTTTTATAAGATTACCTTGTATATAGGTTAGACTTAATGGTTTTATATTTATGCTTCAATAAGTCCATGGCTAGAAATATTGACTTAAGTTGGAAATATCTAAGGGCCAAAAAGAAAAGCTTAAAAAGAAAATGGCGCACACACTAAAATTAAAAAATCAAATGAGAGGAAGGAAAGAGCTACATTTGAGATAGTGTGTGTGTTAGCATTGGATCTCCTTTAAAAAGAGTACCCTACTCAATAGCTTGAAAGTCACCTTCCAAAAGGGAGATAAATGCAAATTTCAAAATTTGCCTAAATGACTTTATGTTCAGGGGGAGTTTTGGTTGGAAATGGTCAAAGTTCTGTAAGTTGATTGACTATGGTTGGTTGCTTTTATTGAAGTTTAAATCATTCAACACTATAGAGTTAAATTTGACATAAAAACATTTCATAGTTGAAGTCATTGCATATGTCTAATCACCATGTTTGAGTGAGTAGAGAGTTAACTTGCATGAGTTTAAGTGTTCTAGGATTACTTGAATATTTTGATTCAATTTAGAACATCTTTCATTCCTCTATTTCACTTAAAATGTTATACAAATTTTTCTTTAAACTCTAAAACTTTGGGATTGTTTTAGCTTTGTAGATAATTGAATTCTTCTTAGAGTTTTGTTGTTAAAATCTAAAAATTTCTTGCAAAAAATTCCCCTGTTTTTGTTGAGTTATGTTGAGCAGAGGAATTATAGAACAGAGAAGGACACTCTGTTTTTATGAGAGAAAGTCACTTACTAGTGGTTGTTCATTCAAATGAATGTGAGTTAATTTTGGGTGCGAATCATTCCTCGTTTGAACAAATTAGACCTTGTTCAAATGAGAGACTGATCAGCTTTAAATTCATGCAAAACTGCCCATTGCTTCATATTCTTTGCAGTTTTTCATAGTTTTCTCTCCTGATTCCTCATACTAGATTGCTCATTTTTTTATTCTGATGTTCGTTATTCTTACATTCTACTCTAGCAAGTGTGATCTACGCATTGAGAATGTCATTTTCACCAATTATTTTTAGAATCCCATAATTCATTTTATCGATAAGTCCTTGGGTCCCATTCCACTATTCTTGTCTTTCATTTGTTATTTATCTAAACAGTAGGTTTAATATGGACTGTTAGATCAGTGCATTGGACATTGCAACATTCTTAGGATCATCTCATTTCTATTCTGTCATATTATATTGTGATTATGTCTTCCAGGTCAATACCTATGGAACGAGAGCATTTTCCCTATGCCATCCGTCTTGGCTCTACACTTCAGGGTTTGGATAATTTTCCATCCTAGGTAGACAAGAGTAGTTGTAGTTATGTCCCATCTTGTTCTTGTCGAGAGGGCATCCACTCTTGATGATATACGTGAGATAGTCATGTATAGTATGTTTGAGTCTCATGGATGGTTATCCTTTCTATCTATTTCGAATCTTGCTAACGAGATTGTGGTTTGAGAGTTTTACTCGAACCTTAGTGCTCATGATGATCGGGGATTTTGCCCTGTCGCAGATCGTAATGTTGAGTTTCACTCACCATTGATCTCATTTCTCAGACTCTTGGCATTCCCTAAGTTGAGCAGCTTGGTTATCCATTCCATGCTCTAGCTATTCCTCTCACTCCTGACTTATTAGCATCTACCCTTCGAACCAACAGTTCCATTAACTTCTTTACGAAGGCCGCCACACTTGAGCGTAGGGCTGTAACTCGGTTGGGCTAGGTCTAGCTTGAGGTCTGTCTAGGCCCAGCCCGTGATGAAGGATAGTCAACCCGAGCCCTAGCCCGAGTTTAAACATGAGTAGTTGAGCCCGAGCCTGAGCCTGAGTTACTTTCAAGAGTATCAGGTTTTTTCGAGTTGCCCGAATTAAGCCAATATCAATGAGAAATTTCTATGTGATGTTCTCTTAATGATTTAATCTAATATACTCCAACAAGTGATAGATTCGTAATTGAATAAATCAATTAAAAGTATATGTAATTTAGAATATGATATATTAAATAGTAGAATGCCAACCAAAAACAATACTAAAATAAGAGGAAAAATACAATAAATTGAAATGGAGAAACCTAGTGAACTAAAACTCATCCCAAAATTTGATAAAAATGCACATATAATTTATAAACAATAAATAGAGAACAAAAAATAACAAAAAAAAATAGACGAGATAAAAAAATCAAGCCTGAATCTGTTAATTGTCTTGGCAAATCAACAAAGTATTCCATAGACATGTTATATATTATATATAGGCATATACGTAAGTGTATAGAGATGAGAAGGCAACAATAAAGAAAATACAAAATAAAAAAGAAAGAGATTGTAAACTTATTAATGATGGCCAAAATTGAAGATCTAATGTTATATTTCTTAACAATGAGAGATGACCAGAGAAAGGGTGATGGTCAGAGAAGAGAAAGAATGAAGCTACGACACATATGACGCTCAGTAGGATTTGACGGCAGCACAGACACATTGAAGGTATGAGAGACTGAAAGAGAGAATGAAACTCCAACCCTAAAATATGTGCTTATATAATAATTGAATCAATGGTCATGATCTATTTGAAACTTTCATCCAACGGTTGTTATTAAATAACAATATAAAATATATATACAATTCAGGTTCGGGTATCCGAAGCCCTTGCCCAAGCTCAGCATGAATTCAATTCAGGGCTACCTTTTTTATGCCTAGGCCCGTCCTAACTTTTCTAAAGTATTAACCAAGCTTGTAAATTTTCGGGTCGTGCTTGGGTTGGCCTGCTCGAGTTGTAACCCTACTTGAGTTGAGCAGAGTTAGCTACATGAGGATTATCGAATTCTCAATTTGATAGTATGTAGTGTTCTTCATCTAGTCATCCACACAAACACATTGATGATATCCCTTGCCACATTACTATATGCTATTGGTGCTATTGTCCCGATCGATGCTCCGTCTCACATTCTGGGTGTAGACACCTCATTTTGAGACCTTTGATTGTATAGAATGAGTTTCATCATTTTTGAAAAGTTACTACAATATGTCCCATGTAACACCCCTGACCCAATTAAACGAAGAAATTAACGATAATGGCAATTATCATAAGTTAATTTGCTTAATAACCTTGGGCAACACTAGCTATGACTAGTGACCCGTAAATACAAAAACAAAGGTATAAATGATGAAAATAATTAATTTTAAATTAGAGATGATTGATGTGAGAATACAATTTAATGCCAAGGGTCATAACTTGATAACAAATTACGACTAGTGTTAATCAAGGATTAACACACAAGTAAATATGGAAAATTAGTTCACGAAATGCACTTGAGTGAGGTTAATGCGATACGTGAACGAAACGAGTTTAATCAAGAATTTTTTGAGAAATATAATAGATTTTCAGTAAAATTAAGCCACGATAAAATATATTAAAACAAGACTTATATGTATAGATGAAGCATGTGAAAATCAAAAGTCTTACGGGAATTCGAAGACGCTTTTATGATAATTAAAATACAATTTTGGGAATTCAAGAAATGAACCAAAAATGCTAAACAAGGCATAAAAAAAAAAAGAGGAGGAAAAATAGGCAAAATGCTCCCAACAAGAATTGAACCTTGCACTTGAGCAAGGAAAAGAATAAGTCTATAAAAAAAAAGCCAACTTGGCTACAACATTTTTGTGCTATATATCCCACAGAATATATATATATATATATATGTAAGCTACATAGAATTTCAAGTCTGCATGCTTAAAAACTGAGGTGTTAACACCTCAATGGGCCACTCTCTCCTCCAATTAGAGGACATGCACAAATCTGATATATATATATATATGTGTGTGTGTGTGTGTGTGTGACATGTATATATATGTATAATAGGTATGTGTCCTATGTTGTGTGTGCGTGCAATACAAAAACCAGAGTGTGTGTGCATGTGTGTGCGAGTAGAAAGAGTGAGAGTTATAGAGAGAGAAAGTGAAGAAGAAGGAAGAAGAAAAAAGAGGGGCTGCATGCACCATGAGCCCAAACCAGAAAAGTAATTAAGGGTTCAAAATCAAGCTAAGGGAAGGGAAATTGTGGGAGAGAGAAGAGAGGCTACCATTAGAGGTAAGAGAAGGTTTTCCCTCTCCTCAGTTTTCTCTTTAAAAACTCTGCAATTGTGAATTTTAATGGCATGCATGCATGTAAAATTGAAAAAGAATAAAAATTGAAAGAGAAGAACATTGTTAAGCTTGAAAAAAAACCCTATAACTTAAAACCCGAAATTATGAAAAACTGAGTTTTATCTACCATGATTAAAACTTAAAAATAAATGCATGGCTCAAAAGAGCATCAGATTTGGGGTATCCAACAACTTGAACCATTAAAAATGGTCAAGGAACTAGTGGGGGAGAGTAGATTACAGTCAATCAGAGTGGATTTGAAAACATGCATTTGGGCTTGTTTTGTTGTGTTTTAGGATCGGGAAAATGTTCCCCACACATCCAAGAACCTATAGGAGAAAACTGGGAGTGAAATAGTGATTTAAAACTGTGATATCCCGACCCGGGATACGACACGTTTACCGAGGACAAGTCGACTGAATAGCATAACCTGAACTGTCTTAAACTCTATGTCACAATAATTATGGAACTGAACTTAGATTAAAAAGATAAATGTTTTGCGTAGAATGATCAAGGCTGTGTAACACGCGAGCACCACAGGGCATTGCATCGTAATGCGTGCATGCACGTAATTCTATGCATGCATACGTGAACATAAATACATAGCTCGATTAAAATGAGTGTATGTGTATACGATTAAAAATGGAATTGTACCCCTACATATGCATGTATATACATGTATAAAAACATGTATTTGGTGTGTATGTATATATTTATATATATATGTATATAATATGATGTATTATACATATAATTGTGTATATATGTATAAGCATAAGAAATAAAAGGAAAAGAAAAGGGAAAGGGAAAATTGCCTTGGGCAGTATGCAGGTACACTAAATGAGAGTGTGTGTGTGTCGGTTAGGTGAGATGTATGTGTGTTATATATATAATATGATATATGTATATATGAGTGTAACACAAGTCTCCCAAGCCAATTAATGCAAAGTTTGCATTTGGCAGAGGGAACACAGAACCTAGGTCAAGGAAAGGGGCCATAGGAGGGGGAGAAACCGAGAGAGAGAAAGAAAAAAAGGGAGAGAGGCGATGGAAATCTTCTCTCTATATATGTACATACGGGTGTGGGTTTAAAGGCAAAAAGAAAACTGAGATTTAGAGAAGCATTGGCAAAGAACTCAGGAGCAGAAATAGGAAAGTTTGGAGGGTCACAGTGGGCTAAATCCGAACACCCAGGTAAGCAAATTTAATTCTGTTTTTGAGATTTTAAGCATGAATGTTTGAACTAAAGCTAGGGTCTAAACAAGCATGAAATATAGAATTTATTGCAAAAAGAATGAGGTTAAATGGCTAAGAAACCATAGAGAAAATCCGAGTTGCAGGTTCGGGAGGATAATCGGGTCTCACTGATTTTATGTTTAAAACCTTGCTTTTAGTTTGTAGAAATGTTGCTATAAAGTGCAGAAACACTTTAGGATCGAAATGGGTTTGAAACCGAGAAGAAACAGTCACGAAAATGAAAAATATCACTTGGCCGGAGATTCGGCCGGAGATATTTGGACCCCTATTCGTGAGGATCAAGACGGTCTTGATCCAAACGGAGAGTGGATTTGGAATCCTTGAGGAAAGGGGAAGAGAACGGCATTCAAAAAGGGGAGAAAAATCCATCAGAAAACCTGGTGATCGTCGCCGGAGAAGGTCACTTGTGCACTGTCGGAACCCTACCGGAGACGTGGGGAAGACGACCGGAAAGTCGTGGGTCTGTTTGGGTTAAGTCTAGACCGGATCCGGGTTCGGATCGGGTCGGTACCCGACCGGAAATAAAACGGAGCCAAAACTGTGTCGTTTGGTTTTTAATTTAAATAGATTTGGGGGTGTTTGGTTACACGGATAGTAAAGTGGAATTTGGTTTGGGGTTATCCAAACCAAGGATAGGATAAGAAATCAGGGTTATTGAAAACCGGTTTTTCAAATGAAGTGAACCGTTTGGTTCAGGGGAAAGGGTGGACCGGTTTAGGGTTTCTGGTCTTGAACCAACTGGTTCAGACCGGAGCTTTAGGAAATTGTAAACCGGCCCCAAATGTTTTGAAAAATTACACTAAGGCCCAAACAGAAAATTAATTAAATATTAATTTTTACAATAATGCCCCTATTTCAAATATGGGTCAAACGAAGTCGAAACGATACAAATGAATAGTCAAAACCTATTATCTCGGACGTTCTGAGTCCAATGGTGGGGTCCATTTTATGAGATGGAACCCCGAAGAATAAAATACCGTAAAAGTGCAAAATGACCATTTTGCCCTTTTTAGTACAAAAGTCCAAATGGAATTCCGCGAAAGCCTAAACCGACTTTCTTCGGCATTCCGGACTCAATGGTAAAATCTAAAATAGTATTTGAAATACTTATGATAGAAAGGCATAAAATTTGATGAATAGCATTTATTCTGAAACGTATTCACTGATATATAGGAAACTCGAAAGGCAAGGGTATACTCAGGGATTTCTGAGATAGAAGCACGATAGAGGTAAGTGGATCACTCTCTCTTACATGTGGTGTTTTCAAAAGCCAAGTTTATTCTTTTACTGCCAAACTCGTACTCTTGAATGTATTGAAATCCTTGTGTTCCACAATTCGATATTCTTTATCCTGTGGACATTTGATTGACTGGTATATCATTGTTATCATGTTTAATTGTGCTTTGAAAGCAACTCATGTTATTACTATCCACAATGAGATATTATTCTATCTCGTGGACATTGCTTGACTGTTATATCATTGTTATCATGTTGAACCATGCCTTGAAAGGCCTACTGTTGTATCCTTATTGAATGAATGATATTCCATTTATATTCTATGGAATTACTTATGATCATGACATGTTTATGGACACGGGAGTTGTGCTCAGTCACAACACCCATCTGATGCTATCTGGTTGAATGGGACCTACGGGTCAGGTCCGTGAACGGACAAATGGCAATTTACTGGAATTGACTGGGGGGTATGCCGGGCCCCAAAAGATCGAGGGTCTGCCGAGCCCTGAAACAGAATAATAGCATCTCTTATGATTGACAGAACTTGATTGTTAAATGGCACTATTCCTTATGATTCTTCAAGTCTTGAAGGACTTGTATTGATTGATTTGATTGTGATCGGTTCATTGTGGCAGTACTTCATTGTTGTTATATTTTCATTTTACACTATTACTCCTGATTGTGTATTGTGATTACTTTTCATTGGCCCTCGTGGCAATTGTTTCCATTGGCCCTCGTGGCGATTATGTTCATTGGCTATCACAGCATCTCCTTCTTTATGATTGGCTATCATTATCTTATTCATGGATTCACATTGATCATCGATACCAGTGTTGGAGATCTGTTTTACTTACTGAGCTTTGTAGCTCATTCCACCCCATTTACCCCCATTTCAGGTGATGACGCTGCGAGACCCCAGTAAGAGTCTGAGAGCGTAGGGGGACATTTTGAAGTATTGTATCAGTCTATGTTAGTTCTCCCATGTATTCACCACCCCCGGGTGCTGGTTACGTTTAGTTCTCATTTTGTCTTATGTAGAACTATGTCATGTATTTAATAGACTTCCACTGTTAACTTTATTTTAAAGACTTCCGCTGGATTACTGTAATTGATAAAGACTTCCGCTGTTTATTGTTTTAAATTTTTAGTACATTGCATATTAGTACTATGATACAGGAATGGAAAAAGTAGGGACGGCCTTCGGGTCGGCCCCACGACACGAGATCCTGCATAGGGTGGGTTTCGGGTCCTGACAAAAACCCTTGAAATAGAAAAGGAAAAGGCTCATCAGAAAAACAAGGTCTCATTGGAGACCCACTAAACTTTCTTATTTCGACGGACAATGGTGTAATGAAACCAAAAAACCACCCTAGATATGGAATCCCCAAGAAAAATGGGTTTGAACCCCGTTGGACAGTGGCCGAAAATCAACCGGCGACGGTTACCGATGCTAGAGAGTTGGGGAAGAAAAACAGTAACCAAGTCGGGCCCCAACCGAATTACTAAATGGGTTGAAACACTTATTGGAATGATGCCGTTTTGGCTTAAAAAAATTAAAAAAATAAAAAGGTAGGGCTGACGTCATGACGACGTCAGCATGATGTAATGGACTGGACTGAATCAGTTGGTTCTTTACTGTTTGGGACCGGTTTACTTGAAACCTAATTAAACCAATGGGTTTATTTAAATAGTTTTTGAAATTTTAGTTGGACCCCTTGAACCTTCTGTTAATTATAAAATAACCCTAACAATTTTGATTAATTACGGATTGGCCCATAAATTAATTAAATATTTATTTTAAATCCTTTAATTATATAAAAAATTACCAAAATATCCTTATGCAAAAAATAGGCCAAATGAAGGTTAATTAAAATAAAAGAATAGTGCAACCCAATATTTTTGGGCATTTTGGACTTAACGGTGAGTCCGATTTGTGAAATTAAATTTTGAAAAATATGAACAGGCACACTGGAATAATTTTAAATACGTTCTAATGATTAGTTAAGTGACCAATTGAACCCCGATAATTGTAAAAATATATGCTTTAACATTTTGAGACATTTTGGACGCAATGGCGGGATCCATTTTGTGAAACAAAGTCCTAGAAATATAGACGCGTGAAATGTCAAAATTATTATTTTACCCTTAGTAATCCAAAAACCAGTTAAATGTAAAAGGTGACATATTAAGACTTTATTTGACATTCTGGATTCAATGGTGGAGTCCATTTTAACAAACAAAGTACCGAAAAATATGACACGCGAAAGTGTAAAATTATGAAAATGCCCTTAGGCTTAATGTTAGTCACATAAATGAGAATTAAGATCCAGAAAAGCCAAAATTAATTATATTCAATATTTCGGACTTAATGGTGACGTCCCTTTGAGAAAATAAGACTCGGTAACAAATTAAAAAATGACGAATACGTTCGTAATACTTAATGAAGTTACCAGAAGTATAAAAATAAAATTAATAAGTTCACATAAATGTTATAAGGACTAAGTAGACTCAAAATGGAGTCTAAATACGTAAATCGTGTACAGGAAAATATGGGACATTAAAAAGTGCAAATTACCAATGTGCCCTTGAAGGGCCAAATAAGTTATAAAACATCAGGAAACCCTAATTTTGGAAATTGAAAACCTCTAATTGAATAGACTAAGTTCAAAAGAACTTAAAACACAGAATAACAATGTTTGGGATTAGAATGAATACTAATTCATTATGCAATGTATTTTTGATTCGTGATTATAGGATCATCCAAACGATGAAAAATATAAAGAAAGTTTTGGGATAGCTATTATGGTACCCTCATGGGAATGCGATGCTAAGAACCCAATGTAAGTAAACCCAAACTCTAATATGTGGTATTTCCTTAGCCATGTCATAGTTATGTTTTCTTGATGCTACCAATTTGTATTCTTTTAATCACACCTATTAGTTATTTGATTCCATAATTTGACACTTGTAAGTTCCTTGTGGATATATGAAATTCTTAATGCTAATATCTTGATGTGATTGCTTGTTCATTGCTATAGTCCTTGATTTTGAATGTTGGAAAGCCATTGTATACTTAATTGTTATGAACTCGAACTTTTATGTATATGTATATTCCTTGTGGAGTTTATTTGATTATGATATTATTATGAGTGTTGGGAGTTGTATCTGTCACCACACCTGATTCTATAGATGCTGATTTGGGCTTACGGGTTAGTGATTGGGAATGATACCCAACACTTAGTCCATAAAGGACATGATATTTGATAAGAGATCTTAGTGCTATTTAGGAACCCCGAATAAGGGCTAAACTTGAATGAGGGCTTTTGGGGGTAGCCGAGGTCCTACTTGTTAATAACATCTTTTTTGTTAGTATCCTATATTTTGTTTTTGATCATAATATGATGATGTATTCTTTGATTGTGGATACGCTTTTCAAGCCTATCATTGGAATTGATTTGGTATTATGTTTTTTTTGGCAGCCGATTATTGTATGTACTAAATCCCTATTATTGACTTGCTAAATTGCTTACATCACATTTTTCATACTGTTTTAGGATATGCCTATTGGACCTACATACCATCTTTGGTGATCTATTTTCCTTGTGACTGGCTATTGTTTTATATCATTTCGCTTGCCATTTGGTTGCATTTTGTTACCTAAACTAATCCTGTCCTATGGAAGAGTGAGAAAATTTACTTACTGAGGTAAGTTATCTCACTCCATATTTATAACAATTTTTCAAGTAGCACCATATGGGAGAAAATGCAATGAGGCGACTAGTAGAGCTAGTGATGAGCTTGTGGGAAATGTTGATGATGTAAAACTCTAGGTTTTAATTTGAACATATATTCTGTAAGGTTGATCTTAATATTAGGTATTGTGATATTCTAACATTATTAATGATGTTAAACTTAAATGGTGATTCATGATGATCAAAATTTCACTTGGAGATATTCGGATTGATGGTTGTCAGAGTTCAGTTTGTTATCAGATGAGTTGCATATGTGTAGCTTCCACATTTAATAAAAGAAATTTTTTTTATCAGTCTTGTACAATTCATTTGATTTTGTACAGCCTGTTCGAGTTGCAGTGTCAGTCGTTGCCCCTAATTCGCATAGGGTGGGTTTCGGGTCGCAACATCCCACCTAGGGGTATTTTAGTAATTTCACATTTCATCCATAGAATGCATTTCGGTTATAATGCGCACCAAGGGCATTTTGGTCATTTCGCCCACTGAGGGAAATTTGGTCATTATGCCCACCGATGAAATTTTGGTCATTCCGTCCATTGAGGGCATTTTGGTCATAATGCCTACCGAGGGCATTTTGGTTATTTCACCCACTAAGGGCAATTCAGTCATTATCCCACCGAGGGCATTTTGGTTATTCCACTCATAAAATATTGTTATGAACCTGACCAATACGCCGAAAGCCCCACGACTGATGGAACTTGTAAAATTAAAACTATTACTATTTAGGATTGTAACAAATCACCATGCTTCTAAGCCAACATCCATGGCGGCCCATTCTATCGACATTGACCCGTTGATAGCCCTTTTACTTTTGGCGGCTCCATCCAACTATCAGTATTCAATAACTTGATACTATGCCCATATATAATACCAAAGCATTTTAATCCAGTCTTTAGGTTGCCCCCTCCGTGACTTGAACTTGTGACATGGTATCTCCTCTGATATCAATTGTTATGAACCTGACCAATATGCCAAAAGCCCTAGGACTGGTGGAACATGCTGAATAAGGTCTTTTAACTATTCAGGATTGTAACAAATCACCACGCTTCTTAGCTAACATCCATGGCGGCCCATTTTATTGACATTGACCCGTTGATAGCCCTTTTTCTTTTGACGACTCCATCCAACTATCAGTATTCAATGACTTGGTACTATGCCCATACAAAATACCAAAGCATTTTAATCTAGTCTCTAGGTCGCCCCTTCCGTAACTGAAACTCATGACGTGGTGTCTGCTTTGATACCAATTGTTATGAACTTGACCAATACGCCAAAAGTCCCAGGACAGATGAAATGTGCGAAATCAAATCTTTGAACTATTTAGGATTGTAACAAATCACCACGCTTCTAAGCCGACATCCCCAATGGCTCACGATATCGACATTGACTTGTTGATAACTTTCAGTTATTATGCTGACTAAGGGTATTTTGGTTATTTAACACATTAGCCCACCAAGGGTGTTTTGGTGATTTCTAGTATTTCCCTACCTTTTAGGGGTAGTTTGGTAAATACTAGATGTTTTCCACCTTCTAGGAATATTTTTGTAATATTAGTGTCATTTTATTATTTGGTGGGCACTTTGGCAATTTTAGCATATTCCTATCCTATATAGGTTATTTTGGTAATTCATTGACATACATATAATTTTCATGCCATTTTACCCATATAGGGTTAATTTAGTTTTTTTGGCCCTTAGGAAGAATTTTGACTTTTTATACCTTAGTGGCATTTTTTAATTTCCTTGTCCCTAAGTTCTCCACTGAATTAGGGGCGATATAGTAAATATAGGTGTGCACCCAAAGCTTGCCAAATTCCCTCCCTTCCTTATCCTCAAGTAATTTCCAAAACAAACTCCTTATTTTAAGTAATTTGTTTTCACTTGTTCATAAAAGAATTTCTATATCTAAATTACTTGCTCATTAAGCATTAATCTTGGTCATCCATCCATAGGATTCATTGTGAGCCTTTGGATCAAACCTCCTTACTTTTCCTTGCAAATAAGACCCCTAGCCAACATAATCAATGACAAAAAAAAATCAAAAGCCATATGTTGATGCAATAATTCTCTCTTTTCTATCTCTTCTATATTTATTCTTCCATATTTTTTAAGCTTTCTTCTACAAGCAAGAGTTCTAATTCATTGAAGACGAAATTCTACAATATTGAAGATTCAATCCAAGGAGTTCAAGCTCAAGCCTTGTTTGATTCAATACAAACAATTAGGTACGCTCCCTAAAACCTTACTTTTTTCTCTTTTCCTAATTCAATTCATCCAATCACTCTTGATAGAATCAATTGAATTAGAGAACTACATTGGCTCTGATTTTGTTATCTGAACTGATATATAGGACACCTTATGGGTTTGAGTCTACTTTTTTCCCTTATCTTATTTGTTTTATGTCTTTTTTCTTATTTCATGTCACTCTCTTTACTCATTCTTTTAGCTTATTTACTTTATGTATTCTATTTTTTTTATTCATTCATGTCATTATTGTCATTATCTCTTTCTACTATTTTATTTATATCATGGAATATTGTCACGGCCAACAACCTACCCTATGTGGATTAAGGGTCGGTGACCGACATTGTTATTGAGACAAGCCGTACAAAAACAAATAAATTGCACGAGAGTGACAATTTTTTTTTTTTTTTGATATTAATTGCGGAAGCTACACATATGCAACTCATTTGATAACTAATTCAACACCAATCATTTATGAAGGATACTCAAGGTACAATCATCATGATCACCATCATCATCATAATTCATCAACATTTATATACACATCATATGTGTATCTAACAAAAGGTTCATAATACTAATTCCTAAAAGTCTAGGCTATCATCGAGCCCAAAAATACATCATATGATTACCAAAAAGGTTCCACATCACATCCCAACCAAGATCCTTGTGGAAAAGATCCATTGCGTTCACGCTCTCAGCTATTCTGTGTGGAATTTGCTACATCCTTGCTAGTTCAATTACCTGAAATATGTTGGATAAATCCATGTGAGCTTCACTAAACTCGTGAGTTATTCCTGCATCTTGTCACAGGTTTTACAAAGGCAAAGTTTTGCATAAAATACCATGGGCACCAAGTTTCTTCAAACAGATAACATATACACAAGGACATCTTAAAACACATTTTCAAAATAGATCACGTATAAACCATACTGAAGGTTCAAGCAGATATAACATATGCATTTCTAAAACACGTCATTTTCAAATAGACAGTTCAAATATCAAGACATAAGGCAAATGATGAAGAGTTGTTCACAAAACGTATAATAACACATGCATTTCTTAAAGCAAAGTTCAGATAATTAAAACGAAGAAAATAACATATTGTCGAATAACAAATGCACATGAGAGGGTACTTTTGATATCTGAATTTTGAATAGTGGATAACATGAGAAAGATGACAGGCACATACTACACACATCGAAGAATCATATATTGAGTAGGAGCACTACATGGGGTAAGTCTCATCAAGAGACGAAGCGCCATATGGGTAAGTCTCAAACATGAATTCCATAATAAGTTAGAGCACTATGTGGTTAAGTCTCATCAAGAGTTGGAGCACCACATGGGTAAACCCTGTGTAGACACAAGAATCGAGTTAGAGTGCCATGCGGGTAAGTCTCATCAAGAGTCAGAGCGCCACATGGGTAGGCCTCAAACAGACATAAGAATCGAGTCAGAGTGCTATATAGGTAAGTCTCATCACAAGTCGGAGTGCCACATGGGTAGGCCTCGGATAGACACAAGAATCGAATTACATATTAAGTCAGAGCACCACATGGGTAGGTCTCACACATACATATGATCAGATCAAACCAAGTATGATTCAGGTTGCATACTCAAATTGGTTCACACAAATCATTTTTCTTATTGAAGAGGTGCCATGCTTACAGACATTTTTCAAATCAGTACACAGGAATGTCATTTCAAAATATAGTCATGAAGATCATAGTTCTCTGGTATTTCTTAAAGTGTGAATAGACATTTGAGCAGATATAGAAATTGATAAGATAGACATTTGAAAGCAAGATGTGAAATCCAATGGTTCAAGTTACTAGATTACTCATAAAATAATTTAGCATTTTTCAGATGGAGATAAAACACTTAAGCATTTTTCAGATAGAGATAAAA
This sequence comes from Nyssa sinensis, assembly GCA_008638375.1. Classification (NCBI taxonomy): domain Eukaryota; kingdom Viridiplantae; phylum Streptophyta; class Magnoliopsida; order Cornales; family Nyssaceae; genus Nyssa; species Nyssa sinensis. Next base: position 219,577 of record CM018049.1, read on the forward strand.
TATCACTGATTCAGAATACAAGCTTACTCAGAAACAGATTATGCATTTTTCAAATAGGAGATAAAACACTTAAGCATTGTTCAACAGGAGGTAAAACATTATTGATCCAGGGTGTCAGATTACTCACCTCGATTTTTTAGTCTGTTTCCTTAATCTCATTTCCCTTGTCTTTAGAACATAACCTCGTATTAGAACATAACTGAGATATTACTGTTGGCCACTTAAAAGTTTCCTTAACGAATTTTATTCGTTGGTCTAGTAGCCTTAGACTTTAAGTTAGATTCCACCCTTTTTTTTAAATTCATCTTATAGTTAAATTAATGCTCGGGATGTAATGGGTGTCACCTCATTTGTTGTTTCATATTTTTTAGAATTTATTTGGGCTAAATAGACCTCACCATTAAGTCTGGAACATTCAAAATAGTCAAGATAGACTACTTTTTATATTTCATTGGCTTCGGCCATCATTAAGGATAAAATGATAATTTTTACATTTCACGTGTCTTAATTTTTAGGATTCCGTCTCATAAAAAGGACTTCGCCATTGGGTCCAGAATGTCGAAAAAGTCAAGTTACACTACCCTTTTATTTTATTTGGGCAACAAAACATTTTACCAAAAATTAAATTATTTTATTTAATATTTTATATATATATATATATATATATATATATGAATAAAGTCAACTATATCATCACGCTCACTTGAATAGCCAGGATCAATCCATTAGATATGAATAAAGTCAACTGTATCATCACGCTCACCTGAATAGCCAGGATCAATCCATTAGAACCCACGTCTCCACATATTATTGCCATCAGATTCTCACTTGGGAATGCTTCTCAGCCTACTAGTATCATCTCCTTGTGCCTTTTAATCCAATAGAGATACAACCTAAAAAATGTTAAATAATGGAATGAGCTTAAACAAGCTCAGTGAATAACATAGGTTCCTGCCAAGGGTTTCAAAACCAGTTCATATATATATATATATATATATATATATATATATATGCATGCTCAAATGCAGCTCAAGTAGAACAAATACAGCTCAATTAGAACGGATACAACTCAAATAGAACGGATACAGCTCAAAGTGCCTGAACCTTCCCCAAGCAGTGTGGGATGCTGCACGAGATAATCCGTCAGTCACCCACCCCACACATGGAGGCCCGTGTCCCCACAGCACACTACCGGTTGGGGTCAGTATCAGAGCGGAACAGATCAGATAAAATTGAGCGGATGCTGAGTTCTGGGCGTCCCACAGAGTCAGCTATCCATCTACTGATATACTCAATCCTGTAGTGGGCCCCAGATAAGACTCAACATGACAAACAGAATCAAACAGACTCCAAAGGACAGGTAACAGAACAACAGACTTCAATAGAATCAACAGGATATAGCAAAAGGCAAGATAAAACAAAATCATGCCATAAGTAATGCAGATCAAGAGGTATGCATGAAAGCATATGCATTTAAAACAATTCAGTGTATAAACAGTTCAGCATATAAAGCAGTTCAGTATACAAGTTTAAGTAATACAGAAAATATACGCCAAGTCAAGAGTCCAAGTTACTCCTAAACTTGTGCTTATCTCCATTCACATATATCCCCCAGATGCGTTAGGTACCTCCATGCATATCCTCAATAACCATCATCCTGAATAATCATCATTAATTACAGACAGATCAGAATTTAACCATTCATATATTATTCATCACCTTAGGCGTCTATCGGATCGCCTAAGATAGTCTAATGACCTGCTATCCTCTCACTAGGTTTCAACTAAGACTATTATATTCCTTAATTAAGCTTAGTAGCTATCGGGGTTATGATATAAGTCGTTTGGACTCTATCGTTACCTATCAAGCACCCATTTAATCTTTACGCGAGGCATTATAACTAGGCACAAAACTAAATTTATCATCATTGACTAGTAACCCCAAAACCATAAAAGATATCACATTTGTTAAGGATCATGGCAAACTGCAATTTAACATTTAATTGACAAATATTAGTACAGGAGCAGAGAAGTAATTACCTGATGTTGGTACTATCGGATTCGTTTGGCAACCCCGGAATCAGAATTCCAGTTACTGATCTCTCTCTTTCCGTAACATCTCTCACCGTGCCATCATAACAGATAACAACATCCCGAAGGATGGCTATTAAGTTTTGAATAAAGTTCCAGGCTCAGTTAACCCTCTAGATGAACGGACAATAACTTCTCTACTTTGAATTGAGTGAGCCATCTTCCAATTGTAACTTTTCCAACCAGGTTGCAATACCAGCAACCTCCTTATGTGAATCAGTCCCTTCAATCATCCATCCAATTCTAATCACAATCTGCCCTTTTCAAGCCACTGTTTCAACCCATGAACGCCAGCCGTAAAACCTGATCAACAAATCCACTCCAAAATTACATCAACAAGACCAGTATTTAAATTCTCACTAAACTCAGCCCATCTTGAACAGCAGGTGCTGCCGCACTCCTGTAGTACCCACACTCACTAGCTATTTGAAATTGAAGCTCAAACCATCCAACACCAAGCATCAATCACACTTAAACCCTTCAATTCATCACAGCAGTCACAAACCAACAAGCTATACAAAAACAACACCTCTTGACCCAACGTGGTTCAGCCTCGTAGCGACTGCTACCCAATTCGATCACTGCCGTCCGCTTCTCTGCACCGCTATAGCCAGCATAATTCCCTTGTTGTGCCAAAATCACCACAATCCCAACTCACAATTACACAACATACAAATACATAAATATATACACATACTCCTGTTGCCGCACGCTGTTGTTACATGCCATTGCTCCAATAATCCCGGTTCTGCAGCATTCAACGACAGCTCCTCTAACCGGCTGAATCAGTCTTCCCCTGCACCGCTACTGCCGTCTCATTCCCAAACCCAATCACGTATCAGATTTCTCTCTCAATTTGACCCACAAACAAACTGAGCTACTCAATCAAAAGCATCATCTCTGTTTCTGATTAGCCACAGCACCTGGCCACCACGCACACACATATTCCTCCTGCACGTCACACATATACACATATATTTACCCCTTGTTGCACCGCTACATACATACACACACACAACAACAATAACCTGCTGCACCTTTCTCATCCAAACTCCATTGCTCAAACCATACTCACCCAATAACCAAATTCGATCCCTGATCCAAGCCTCTCTATATCGTCAACCGCACCAATTTGAGCAACCCATTACGGATCGCGTTGATGATAGCTCCATCACTCGACGATTAGAACTGGTCGAACGGAAGTCCCCCATTGCACACGATTTCACTCCCTTTCTATTTTTCTCTCTCTGTTCTTATTCTTCTCCAGACTTCTGGATTCTTCTCCAAGCAATTCATATATGTATACATGGGCCCCAATTTTTCTAGCAGCTTCGGCTGCTCCTGTTCCTCTTTTCTTTTTTCTTTTTTTTTTTGGCTTATGTATATCTAGGAGCTTCCATTGGCATCTTCCCACTTATATATATATATATATATATCTTCATATTTTATATTTTACCATATCAATATTTTATGTATGAGGACTCGGCATCATGATTATTTTTGCTGTATTGGTTTAATATTGTATCCCATGAATACGCCGATAAAGCCGGAAATTAATTTTTGCCAACATTGGATCCTTGTTAATGCCTCATTTATTTTCACATAATTGTTATAATTAATTATGCATATTGGCCTCATTTATCTACCTCAGGTTAATTATTTTTCTAGCATATTCATTTAGTATCTGAAGGCATTAAATCCCATTATGGCTTATCATATTTGAGGCTATATTGATTATTACCTAACATAACCAAATTTTTATTAATTTGAGTACAGTCTACGACATGTCAGATTTTTGGGGTATTACACTTTAGGTCAGGCAGCCATACACAGAGCCCTTCCTTCTTCTTCCTCTTGCTTCTTCCTCTTCTCACTTTCTCTCTCTAGGCTTCTCTCTCTCTAATCTCTTTCTCTACCCGAGCACACACTTTCACTCTTGTATTCTGGTTTTCTGATTTTGAGGTTACCCACACACAACACTTATAATCATATCACTTACTATTTTATTGTTTTCATTTTAAAAGAATTCTTTTGGTTGCATGTGGGAGGTGGGACCTTGTTACTTTATACATATGTACATATAACTTGCAATATAAGACATAAAAAGTGGGTAGCCCAAGTGGTATTCTTTTTGGGCTTTAAAACTTTGCCCCTTTTTCTGTCAAGGGTTCAAAACCCCTTGGCCTCACAATTTGGTTCCCTTTTTGCTATTTTTCCCCTTTATGCCTTTTTTGGCATTTAATTTATTTATTTTAACTTTTTGCATTATTTTCACTTAGTGATTTAATATTTACTCTTTCATGTTTTGATTTGGTAAATCGTAGCCGTAGATTATTTCTTTTCAGAATTAACCTCATTACTTAAGGTTTTGGAACTATTCTTTTGGAATTGTCGTTTGTTTCCCACTTAAATTCCTTTTAAGGTCACTAATTAAAAATTAGTGACTTAGTTATTATTTAATCAGGTCAGGGTGTTACATGTTCTACCTTATGGATAGGTTGAGAATTCAATTGCCAATATCTTGATGTGATTTCTTGTTAATTTCTATACCTTGCTTTGGATATTGGAAAATTTTCATGTTTCTCACTGTTGAGAATTTTTTATTCCACATATATGTACATCCCTTGTGGAATTCTGTTGATCATGATATTATTATGAGTGTCGAGAGTTGTGTCTGTTACAACGTCCATCTTGATTCTATAAATGCTGATGTAGACCTATGGGTCGGTGATTGGGAATGATGCCCAACATTTACTCCATGGAGGACATGATATATGTAAAGAGCTCTAGTGCTATTCAAGAACTCGATTGAGAGGTGAACCTAGATGAGTGCTTTTGAAGGTAGTTGGGCCCTTTTGATTGATAACATCTATTCTGTTAGTATTTCATATCTTTTTTTGAACATATTCTAATGATGTACTCTTTAGTAGTCGATACGCCTTGCAAGCCTATCTTTGGATTATCTGATGATGCACTCATTGGTTATTGATATGTTTTGCAAGCTTATCCTTGGATTCGATTTGCTATCTTGTGATCTGTGGCAGCTGACTATTATATAAGTCAGTCCCTATTATTGATTTGTTATACCATTTTCATCACTTATATCAAACTACTATGGGATGTGCCTTTTGGACCTACGGGTCATTTCTAGTGATTCACACTTTTGGTGACTGGCTATTGTGATATTGTATCATTTGCTTGCCATTGTTATTATTCTTTTGTTTAAATTGACCTTGACCCACGACAGAGTGAGGGAATTTACTTACTGAGCTAAGATAGCTCACTCCAGATATATCTTTTTTTTTTCAAAAAAGGATACTATAGAAGGACCATAGGGCATACACTACGAATAGGTGCTACATTTTACGCACAGGTCATCCTTTGCAAGTAATGGTGGACACTTTTGATGTACTTGTAATTAGACTAAGAGTAATGTAGTTTTATCTCCCCCATGTGTCCATGTCCTGGCTACGGATTTTGTATTAAGGATTTGTAATTTAAACACTTACTTTTATCATGGCAAGTATAACTAAATTATGATGATGGTACTAAATTAACTAATGTCATGACACACATTAATGATTAATTAATTAGTGTTTGAGATCCTTTAGCGAGGGACGGCTCGCAGGCCACTGCCCCTAGGTCACGGGCTCCTGATCCGTACAGGGCGAATTCGGGTCGTGACACAAACCTTCTAAGCCTGATTGATCAGCCTTTCTTTCTTAAACTCATCTACCAAACCTTGGGGAGAAATCCTACTATGTTTGCACTCTCACAATGCCATCATAGAAGAATCAAAAGCAAAGAAAAGAGAAATATTTGCTGCTTTGAAGGAAAACAATTCCAAGCAAGGAAAAATCAAAAGCAAAGAAAAGAAAATATTTGCCCCAAAAGAAAGAAAAACATTTTCAACCAAGGAAGTGAGAAACAATAATTAGAGAAAAATTAAAGAAAAGAAAATAATTACAGGGCGAAGTCTTGCTTGCTTAAGGGAATTGCCATATTTCAACTAAGTGCTCTTTCATAGGGTTGTGCAAAATAGATCGATCATATAGCAAATGATTTCAGACAAAAGACTTCTTCCTTACTTGTTTTCACCACATTGCTTCTTCATTCTTCACCCACTTCTCGAAACAACTCCTCACAGGATTCCTTACATACTTGTTAGCACCAAATTACTTTCTCACTTTTCAATGTAATTCATTCTTGCTTCATAAGGGGATTCCTTATGCCCTATCCTTTTTAAAATCAACCCTCACTCTTCCAGATCATAAAAATTTTCTCTAATCAAGGGGCACTGTAACACCTCGACCCAAATGAATTAGGCTAATTCCAAAGATGCCCAAAAAGATTCAAATAATAATACCAAGACAGACCGAGCTAGTAAATATAATATCAAATGTAATCGAGCTTTCATAATGATACAAAAAATAGTGGTTAGTGTACGAAATTGAGTACATAGTTCGAGATAAATTGTACGATTCACGGATTGAGTAACTATACAATATTTGAGTACACAGTTAATGTTGGTATACGATAGTAATTTATAGGCAATTCCGAGTGCCCGGAGAACACCTGTACGAGAAACTGGGATAGTACGAAAAAACATGTATGTAGACATGTACATGCACAGATGTACGTTACCAGTATATACACGTATGCGTATATGAGTGTATAAGTATATAAATATATGAGAATATATATACTAATATATATATATATACATGAATATATATGTATGTATATAACAATATATATACGTATGAATAGTGTATTATATACATATACGGTATATAAGGTGTATATATATATGTATCATAGTATGTATATATGTATAATCTGATATATATATATATATATATATATATGCATGTATGTTTACATGCAAGGGGGGAGGAAAAATAGTGTCGACAGGTGTGATAAGTGTTATGGGTAAGGTGTGCGTGTGTCAGTGTGTGTTTATATATATTATACATATATAATATAAATATCATGAACAATTAAGGCTGAAGTCTAAAAAGAAACTAGAAAATAAAATATCAAGGGAAGAAGTCAAAGAAGGGAGGAAGAAAGAGAAAGGAAGAAAGAGAAAAAAAGGTGGCAGTGGATTTGTGTATAAAAGGAAGTGAGGTGCTTGAGAGAAAATCAAAAAAGGAATGAGAAGCTGAGAGTGAGAATCTTGAAGTCTGAGATTCAGAAGGAAGAAGAAGGGAGAAACGAGGAAGAAAAGTGAGGATCCTGCGAGCCAAAAGCTCAGCCCATGTGAGTAACTTCAAATATGTTTTTAAGATTTACAAAGCATGAAAGCTTAGTTTGAATACAGGAACTTAAAGAGCATGTTTTGGGAATTATTCTATAAAATGAATCAAGAAAAATAGTTTAAAAACGAACTAGAAAACCCTAGTTACATGTAGAGAATAAACTTTTGGGTGAGTGAGTTTTTGATGTTTTATGGAGTTAGAGTGATATAGAACTGATCTACACACTCCTAGAAACATGAAGGTAGAGGTTAGAGGCTAAACCAATGGCTGAAAATCCACGAAATAAGGAAGGAAAAAGTTGGCTAAAGAATCGGATCTCACCGGAGACCCACTGAAATCCTCTTATTTGTGAAGCTCAAGTAGTTAAATTAAAAAAGTAATATTGGATATAGAATCATTATGAAAAATTAAGTCAAACTGCATTGAGTTTGATGTGAAAAATCGTAGAAAAAATGTCGCTGTCGCTAAAGGGGATGACAGAATCCCACCAGAAAAGATGATGAACAGTAGACACGATACTACGTCGTTTTGGTCTACTTTAGTATGAAATTGCGTCATTTAGGTGATTTCTAATTTTAAATTAAAACCTGATTTAACATGTTTGGTTACAAGATTTAGGAGGTTAATTGGTAAACCCTATTTAGAATGAGATATCCTATTCTAGATTAGGGGGATTGTCTGTTGTTTGGACTACATGTAACTAAATAGAGAAAAATAGAGGGGCAGTAGCCCCCAGGAATCGAACCTAAAACGCGTACAAGGGTGGAGACTTAAGTCCCACGTGGGAGCCACTGTGCCATCATCGCACATGTGTTCATAATTACCTAAAATAATATATATTATTATTTTAAATGAGTAAATTTAATTAAGGGAAATAATCTTGATGTCTAAATTAGTCAAATAAATAGTCAAGTTTTATTATTTCTGGCATTCTGGACTCAACGATGGAGTCTGATTTGTGAAAATAGGCCTCGAGAAATAAAGACACGTAAAAGTAAAAATGACCATTTTGCCCTTTTCAGTATAGAGTCCAAATGGAAGTCCGTAAAAGCCTAAACCGACTTTCTTCGATGTTCCAGACTCAATAATGGAGTCCATTTTACCAAAAGAAATACTTATAATATTGATATATGAAATGGGTTAAATTATAGGCTATACATATATAGCATTGATCTGAGAGATATATTTCCTGATTAATAGGAACATCTAAAGGCAAGGAAAAGGTCAGTTGACCTTTTATTCCAAGGAGGGTGAACAGTTAAGAGGTAAGTAATATCTGATCTCTGCATGTGGTAAAGTTCTAGCCATGTCACACGACATTTCTTGTTACTGCCATACTTGTATTTCCTTATACATTTAAGATATTGTTGATTCCACATTTCGTTGTTTATTCCAGTTTGTGGATATTGTTAAATTAAATTCTATATCTTGACCATGTGATTGTTATAAATCTATATATTAGGGGGAAAAGAAAGTCGGACCCCATCCAAGAGTGTGGCATGATGTTGGCAGCACTCCTTGTCAAAGAGAATAGATACCGAGGGGGGAGGGGCGACGTGTGCATCCCACATTGCCTGGTGAAAGATTTATATGTAAAACTGCATCTTTGACTAACATATGCCTTAGACCCGTTGATTCACATTTTGTGACTTGTTATTGTGACATCTCATTTTCTTGATTGGCTATCATATTAACATAACCTTGTTATCTTGGGTTATGGACTTTCTTATATTGACTTTGACCCTTGGCAGAGCAAAGGAATATACTTACTGAGTTTCCAGAGCTCATTCAGATAATTTGACTTTTTTAAGAAAGGACACCATATTTTAAAGTAGGGATTGAAATCCCGAACAGGCATAGAATGGCTGTAGATACATATACTGCAAAGATATTTTGATAGTGAAATATGGTACTTGCCTGTGTTCTCCCATCACCCCACGTCCTAGGTATTATTGTATTTAGAATTTTTGGGTCTACATATTTAAGAACTCTAGTAATATAAATGCAAAAATCTTATTAAGTCTTCTACTGTATATTTAATCATTGATTGCATGTTAACAACCCTCACGTATAAGTGTTAAAGTTAAAAAGGAAAAATCCGGTTTGGCAATTGGGTCAGGCCGTTGTCGCAATGCCAAAGCTGCAGAGGGTGGGTTTTGGGTCATAACAAGCACTTTCATGTCAATATAAGAACATTCTTCTATTTACAAGGTTTCGCCTCACTTTTCCATTACCTTAGTAAATTCGCTCGCATCTTGGAAAAGTTTCTCATCACTCATGTTTGCCTAATATCTCTTTTATTCAACGGCTCCATGTCTTATGCTCGGTTAAATATACAATCTTTTGTGAAAGTCATTGATTCTCGTTTTCTCAAATGATCAGTCTAAATCATGTTGAAAACAATAAGTTGAAGTTTCCAAAGGAATCACCCAAATCATTTGGAACGGCAAAAGTTTTTTATCCGTGAACTTAAAAATAAGTCTTTAGCTAGTCAAGTCTCCTAAGTCTTCATACCCTAAATTCACAACTCAAGTAGATTTTTCCAAATCATCCTTAAATATGAGCAACCTCACCACTCGAAACCAAGTAATGATTCTTTTGACCTAAGCACCCAACTTGATTGCTAGTGATGTAAGGGCTAGTAGAGTCCAAACCAAAAGTTAAATTTTTTTTTAAATACTCATTTCACAATCTATCTGACACATTTTCAATTTATTTCCAGTCTGACCTTAGTTTGTATTGGCAATTTATCAAATTGTCCTTTGATGATTTTTTGGGTTTTAATAACAACATCATTCTAATCATTTAAGCATTTTATCAAACACTTAGTAGTCATATCAACTTCCTACAAGTTTATGAATAACAAGTAAATAGTTCTTGAGCATTCAAGTAAAGGAATCTTAAGCCGAGACCATGCTCCGAATACATATATCAACATTCTAGACAAGACATATCAATGGTTAAACTTGTAACATTTATCTACAAATCTGTTTAGCAATTTACATAATTTTTTTATACATTTTTTATAACACCCCAACCTAATTAGTAAAAAATTAAGTCACAAATTAAATATTAGGGATTTAAGAAAATTTGATCAAGATGACGAAGGCTAAAATAAAATAAATATATGATGATTAAGAATGGAACGTGAAGGAAATAAAAAAATACAAAGCTTCAACTAATGAAGTCGACATGTGAAAAACATGAACAAAACTTTAACACTTCGATTTATTAAATTGACATGAATAGGAATACAAGTGTAACACCTTGACCCGATCAAATAATAATTAAGTCGCTGATTATTAATTAGTGACCCTAAAAAGAATAATCAAGAAATTTAATAAGAAAATAAACGACCATTCTGAAAATAGTTCTGAGACCTTAAATTAATGAGGTCGACCCCGGGAAAATACGTCCTAATAACTAAGACTATGAATTATAGACCGATGCATGAAGAGTGAATATTAAATTAAAATTCACGAAAGGGAAAAGTATACAAGAAGTTAAAATAAATAAATTAAGTGCCAAACAAGGCATAAGGGGGGAAAATAGGGAAAATAAGCCAAAGTTGAGGCCAATGGGTTTTGAACCCTTGACCCAAAAAATAAGCAAGCACTTAAGCCCAAAAAATTAGGCCACTTGGGCTACCCACTCTTTGTGAAAAATATTACAACTTATATGTATATATACATATCAAAATAAAGCCCTACCTCCCAAATTGGCCAATGGCCATTCATGTAGCATATTTAACTTTTTAAAATAAAACTACAATGATATCTATATATGTGTTGCGTGTGTGATGTGAGAAGAAAATTAGAAATCAGAGTGGATGTAGGGGGCTAAAGAGAGGGTGAGGTAGAGAGAGAAAGTGAAGAAGGAAGAGGGAAGAAGAAGAAGAAGAAGAGAGAAAGGTTTGCATGCAACCCAAAGACCAACCCTAGATGCATATGAAGGAGATCTAAACCAAGCAAGAAGAAGGAGGAGGAGAGCCACTGTAAACGGGTAACAGCACAAAACCCACCATCTTTTTCTCTCAAGACTTTTTCTATATATAAGTTGTTTTAAGTTTTCTTATATATGCATGATATTTAAGGTTTATAATCATGAATAAGGAGTAGGATTGGACCCTAAACAGCCTGAAACAACCCAAGAAACACTGAGCCGTATACAACCACCATTGACAACTACCTTTAAAGTGGGTTTGAGTTCATTTAAAGTAAAGAGGCTAGTTTCACTTGGGGTCTAATCTAAAGGCCACAAGGGTTCTAAAAACCCTAGGCCACGAACCAAAACTCCAAACGAAGGCCCCCAAAACTTGAGTTGCAGGTTCGGGTCCAAAATAGTATCTCTTTATTTGGACACCAAACTTGTTTTTATGAATGTGGCTTTGAAGCCCTTGAAATGGGGAACACAACAAGCCAAACCCCATGAATTTTCATGGAGAAATGGCCATTTACTAACCTGAAAACCGTGGGATTTGTAAAGTGCCAACCAACCTTTTGAGCCTAATTCAACCTCTCAAAACCAATGCCAAACCTTACCTTGGAGTCCTAGACACACTTTGGGGTGGAAAGCAGAGAGATTCGATGATTAAAACTTCACGAAATTGAAAAAAATGAAAAGCTAAAATTAGGGCTACAGTGCGAGGTGAAGTAAGGAAGAAGATGAGTAGTGGTCGATCAGGTATGGATCGGGACCCAACCCATCGCATATGTGGGATAAGTGGGACGACGCCCTTTTTGGGTGTTATGTTTTAAAATTTAAAACAGATTCAGATTTGTTTGGTTACACGGTTAGGTGTCCACTGATACCCCTGGCCGGAACGAGGATAACTTATCCTTAAATTGACCCTTGTCCACCATTTGCTTCTGGAATACATTGAAAAATAAAAGGGGAGCTGTAGCTCCGCTGGTTCTAACCTAGGACACGTGAAGCCTAAGCCCAAAACCCCTTCCCTTCTACCACTATGCCATCGTAACACATATGTGAATATGTTACATAAATAATATATGTATAAAGGTATAATTAATTAAATTAATTTAAAAATAGTAAAATGATCCGATGTCCAAATTAAATAAAGGAATAGTGTATTTTAACTATTTTAGGCATTCTGTGTCATGACCCGGAATCCGGCCTCTACGGATCCAGGATTGCGACCTCCACCTTTCAGCTCGTGTACCGTCCGGTGAGGCTTCATTTGAGCAACGACGCCGAACGGCTGTGCGATAGGGCCAGGATTGGAAAATTGCGGAAGCGTGAAAAACTTCTTTCCTTTCGCACGCCCGCTCGGTACCATCGCTTCTTCTTCTTCTTTTGAGCAATAAACAATTATTATACATTCAGAGCATACTAAAAATTCAAAGTTAGACATATTACATATCCGTTGCCTCTCGTGCTTAAGTACATATTTGTCTAAAATTTACTACATCAAAATTTGACCAACTACGGGTCCCAGTACTTCCAAAATTCCTAATCAAAATGGAGCTGCCAATCTCCAATGCTCAAATTGGGCAAGGCTTCCATCCATCATCATCACCTGAAAAATGTTAGGAAATGAGGTGAGCTTCAAAAAGCCCAGTGAGTAATTCTAGTACTTTGTCATGGGTTTCAACTAGTAGTGGGTTAGTTATAAGGGAAGGTTCATATAAACATACAATACCAATTGTAACATATACTTCAGATACAGAAAATGAAATTCTTCAAAAAGATAGCGTGAAGCATACAAGGCATTCAAGCTAGGCACGTACTTCAATAATCGTAGAATACAAGAATCTTCAAATCACGTAGCATGATGCATTTTTAAAGCATTCAATAAAGCATTTAATATGCAACAAAATTTATAAACATATGCAAAATGGCCATTTGAAAGCCAAGGGAATAATTTGAAATCCTTTCCATGAAAATATGAGGATACAAACTTCTTCTTCTTTAAAACATAGGGTTATATAAAAACCCGTTTCAGATAAATAGGGGTTTAAAAACCTGCTACCATTTCTGAAAACATTGTCATCTTTTCACTTTGATTAGGAGAATCCGTTTCAAATTAGATTCCAGTCTTACTTCAAGGGAGATATCTCAAGCCTGGAGGATCAGATCCTGCCACCGGGCATTCTTCATGTCAATTGAGTTCCAAAGGAATCCCAATATCATAAAGTTTGTGATGCTTATGTAATCATTATCTTGCAAAAATGTGACTTCTTCATGAAATGCTTTTTATGAGCATTTAAAAACATGACTTCTTCAATAAATGCTTTTCATGTACAATTAAAAACATGGCTTCAATAAGAGAATGATTTTTCATGTGTATTCAAAATACGAATAATTTAACAGGGTTTTTAATATTTGGAGGACAATACTTGAAACATTTAACATAAGAGCTTTAGGAATTTAAATCACGATGCACAAGAATTTATTAAAGCATAGACAAAATAAAAACATTTGATTCAACAGTCATTTTATAAAACTGACAATTATATGGACATGCAGATAATAAACGTATCATTTGTTAGAAATATCAAGAAGTGAATTTGCATGCCATGTTAGAACTTATAAATAAAATGACAGTATAAAGCATATAAATATTAGAATTTAAGTTTAGAAATACTGTAGATATTTAAAACATGAAAACACTTCATAATATTTAAACTTCAATTTACTTTAGAATCCATAGAGATTAAAAACCTCCACTTCAAAGTACAGGATTACTCACCTTGTTCTCCTAGGTCAGCACTACTGGTGGGCTTTCCCTTTCCCTTTGAAATTCCTAACAATCAAATTCATCAAGACTTCAATGAATTTCTCATTTGCTTCAAATCATCTCTAAATTGATGCTCTTCATTTAATCTTAGACCTGACGTATCATAATTTCCTAGGATTGGTCTTACCGGTCTACTTGTGGTGACTTAATAAATTTTTATTTTTCACGTGACTTATTTTTCAGTACCTAATTTGGTATTTTGGACCTCATCGTTGGATTCGGAACGTCAAAGAAAGTCAATTTAGACCTTCTCAAATTTTTATTTAGCTTCGGCATATTTAGGGGCAAAATGGTAATTTATTATTCTCGCCCTAGAACCCTATTGTGGTCCTTAGAATATTCCACTTATCTTAAATATAAATTTTTAAGTTCGTTGGATTTTATTTGGTATCTGCTTTTGACCATAGGGACACATCGGTCATTTCTCATTTTGTAAGTTAACTGTTCCGAAGTCTTATTTAGCTACTAAATTTTCATAATTATGCTTATGACAATTAATTTTTGGCCTTCACTTGTATTTCTCGTACTCAGGAGTATTTTGGTCATTTATATTTTATGACATTCTGACCCCGAATCATTATTTAGTCATATATACAAGTTCACAATTTTTTGGGCTCCTATTGGTATCAATTTTGTCCAATTTGGACTTCATTTGGGCTTCGTATTATATTAGAGGCATTTTTGTAATTTTACACCTTATCGTGGGACCACTCCGGAGTCCTTGGAAGTCTAATCTGACTTTTCCATTGTGTCCAGAACATCCAAAAATGTTAAGATAGCCTTTTCTGGATTTCAATTTAGACTTTATTTGCTTCATTTATCGCCCAGAGGTAAAATAGTCATTTTTACCTTATTTATAAAATAATTAAATTAATTTAAATTATTTTTCCAGGGATTTATTTGAATAAAATCCTAAATAGTTGGGCCAACACAAAATTCTTCAAAGCTTTGGGGCCAAACCATAAATAAACAAAGTTCTAGTTTATTTCATTTTAATTTAATTATTGGACCAGTGGGTTTTTGGGTTAAAACCCTAAACCGGTCTAAAGGCAAGGTGAACCAACCGGTTTACATAACTACAAGAACCGGAATACAATAATCCTACTGGTTTCCTTATCTATGTTTAGGTCAGCCCCATATTCCTGATTTCGATTTCTTATTCTCGTAACCAAACAAGCCGAGATTGGTTTTAAAAATTTTAAAACACCATCACCCAAAACAACGTAGCATCACTTAAGTGGGCATCCGTTTAAACTTTCGGTCGGGGCCTGACCTAATACTGCTCACCTTCTTCCTCAAATCACCCACTGTGTTGCCCTAGTTTCCGTTTCCAAACTCCTTCGATTTTGTGGTTTTCTAGTTGGTCTCTTCCTCTGCTTTTCATTTCAACTCATTTCTGGGAGTCTAAGGATCGGTTTGGCATTCATTGGGAGTATTGGTTTTAGCTTAAATGTCTGGCCTGAGATCGAATAACCGAGCTTGTAACTCGATTATACACGCTTGTTTTTGGCCTAAAGTTGATGGGATTTCTTCTGGGGTGACCCATTGATCACGGGGTTTGAGTTTCTATTCTCAAAACTTGGTTTTTGTGTAAGTTTCGAAGGTTGTATCAAAAACCCGCAACCTGCATATGATGTTTTGAGGGTCTTTACCTAGGTTTTTAGGCCTCAGGTTAGGGTTTTTGAAACCCTCAAGAAGTTTACTTTAAGGTCTAGCAACCCAAACTCGGTGTGGCTTTGGTCGGTTCAGACTTGCTCCAATAGAGGTCATTAATGGTAGTTTCTCATAGTTTAGGGTTTCTTGGGTTGTCTAGGTCAACTTTTCATGCCTTACTCAAGTCTACAATCCCTAAAGGCCATGCATGTATTCAAAAGGCTTAAACAGTTGCAAAAATAGGAGATTTTTAAAGAGAGAAAAATCAGTTGCAAGTTTTATACCTTGGTGGTGTCTTCCCTCTTTTGCTTCTTCCTCCTTCTTCTTGTTCTCCTTCTCCTTCTTCCCTTTTTCACTCAACTGATCTCTCACTTTCTTTGCAGTTCTCACCCTCTCTCTCTTTACCTCACTTTCTCTCTCTAACTCTACCTTTCTTTCTCTAGCCGCCCACATGCACACACTTACATCAAGTCTAATTTCTGATTCCCCCACTTCACACACGCAACACTTATATATAATATCACACATATTTTATTTGTTTTATTTTAAAAATATTTCTTTTGGTTGCATGAAAGGCCATTGGCCAATTTGGGAGGTGGAGCCTTGTTATTTCATGCATATATTCATATGATTTGCAATATAAAACACAATAAGGTGGGCAGCCCATGTGGCTACTTTTTGGGCTTTAAGACTTTGCCTATTTTTGGGACAAGGGTTCAAAACCCCTTGGCCTCACTTTTTGGTTCATTTTTCCTATTTTCCCTTTTGTGCCTTGTTTGGCATTTAGTTTAATTATTTTAACTTTTTGCATTATTTTTCAATTGTGATTTCAAATTTAATATTTACTCTTTCATGTACCGATTTTATAAATCATAGTCGTATTTTATTTATTTTCTCGGAGTCGACTTTACTATCTTAAGGTCTCGGAATTACTTTGAAGTCGACATCTATTTCCCGTTTAAATTTCTTAATTATTCTTTTTAAGGTCACTAATTAATAATTAATGACTTAATTATCATTTAACCGGGTCGGGGTGTTACATTCTGGACCCAATGGTGGGGTCCATTTTATGAGACGGGACTCTGAAAAATTAAGACATATAAAAGTATAAATTACCCCTAATATGCCCGAAGTCAAATAAAAAGCCGAGAGGGTCTAAATTGACTTTCTTCGATGCCCCGGACCCAACGATGAGGTCCATAATACCAAAATAGGTACTAAAAAATTATTCACGTGAAAAATAGAATTTATTTAATTACCATGATAGGTCAGTTTAAAAGGGCTAAGACCCATCCTAGGAAATTAGGATACGTCGGGTCTAAAATTTAATGAAAAACATCAATTTAGGAATGATTTGAAGTGAATGAGGAATTGATTGAAGTCTTTGATGAATGTGATTTTTAGGAATTACAAAGGAAAAGGGAAAGCCCATCAGTAGTGCTGACCCGGGAGAACAAGGTGAGTAATCATGTACTTTGAAGTGGAGGTTTTAATCTCCTTGGATTCTGAATGAGTTTAAGTTCAAGAATTTTGAAGTATTACGAATTCAAATTCCTGAAGTATTTTAATTTCAATTCTGTATTTATATGACTCCTGTTTTAAATATTACAGCTTCTTTTTTGAAAACTCTATTGTGACATGCTAGTTAACTTGTTTATATTGCTGACCTTATGTAAGTTTATGTTCCAGCATGTCTACGTTAAATGCAAAATTTTATTAAATGTCTCTCTAAAAATAAATTCCTTCATTTTGCTATGTTTTAAATACTCATGTACATCGTGAATTAATACTCTGAAGCTCATGTTTTAAATGTCCTAATCATTGTATTCCAAGTGTTGAAAACTTTGTTGTTATTCCTGTTTAAATACTCGTGAAAAACATCTTTTTGAAGAAGCCATATTTTAATACTCATGAAAAACATCTTTTTGATGAAGCCATAAATTAATATTCCTGAAAAGCATCTTTTTGAAGAGGCCATATTTTAATACTTATGAGAAGCATCTATTGGAAAAGTCATATTTCAAACGCCAATGAAAAGCATATATTTGAAGAAATCATATTTTTAATGCTCATGAAAAGCATTTATTTGAAGAAGCCATATTTCAACGCTCTTTAAAAAGCATCTATTGAATAAACCATGTTTTAAATGAGCATAAAAAGCACATTTTTTAAGAAGTCATATTTTAAATGTACATGAAAAACATTTATTTGAAAAAATGTATTTCGATGTTCTTTGAAAAGCATCTATTGAAGAAGTTAAAGTTTTAAATGCTTTTAAAAAGAAAATACTAGGAGTTTACCTTTAAATGCTTTTAAATAGCATCTATTTGAAAAGAAATATTTTCTAACCTCCCATATGTGAACTGGTAATGCAAGATAAATCGTGCATAAGCATTACGAGTGATATTGGGTTCCTTCGGAACTCAATTGACATGAAGAATGCCAGGTAGCAGGATCTGATCCCATAGGCATGAGATATCTCCACGTGAAGTAAAACTAGAGTCTAGATCGAAGTAGATTTCCACCTAATCAAAGTGATAAGATGACGAATGCATGCAAAAATGGTAGCAGGATCTGATCCCCCATTTCTAAATGTAATGACATGTAATGAATTCATGAACAAAGTTTTCATGTTTTCACAAGAAATGGCATGAGGTTTTCAAAAACCCCATTTACATGAAGAAGTATTTGTTTTAAAGGAAATGGCCCAGTTTTTAAAATAACAAAGGGTCATATACGAGAAAAAGGATTTCATGCATCCTGTTTACAAGTAAATGTTTTAAACATTCATGGCCACCAAAGGGTCACTCTATATGTATTACAAGTTTCAATTGCATATTGAATGCCCCATCGATTGTTTTTAAAAGCTTTGTGTTACGTGTCCTTTTTGAAGTTCCTTGTACTTGCAAACATGAAATATCTATTTTACTCGAATGTTGTAAAATGCTTCATGTTACGTGTTTTAAAGTTTCCTATATCCTGTATTTGAAGAACTATGTGCCTAGCCTGAATGCCTTGAATGCTTCATGCTATCCATTTTTAAGAATTCTATATTCTGTATTCTGTATCTAAATTATATGTGCAATTGGTAGTGTATGTTGATATGAACTTTTTCTTATAACTGACCCACTACCAGTTGAAAAACCTATGACAAGGTACTGGAATTACTTACTGGGCTTGTTGAAGCTCACCCTTTATCCTAACATTTTTCAGGTGATGATGACGGATGAGAGCCTTGCCCAATTTGAGGATTGGTGATTGGCAAGCTCCTTTATGACTAGAGGATTATTTGAAGTATTAGGTCCCATAGTTGGTCAACTTTGTGGTAGTAAATTTGAAACAGATATGTAATTAAAGCCCAAGAGGCAATTGGACATTTAATAATGTATAACTTAAATTTTTAGTATGCTCTGAATGTATAATACTTGTTTACCGCTCCCAAGAAGAAGCAATGGTATCCGACAGGTGTGCAAAATGTAAAAGAAAAAGTTTTTCATGCTTCCGCACTTGCCAATCCCGGTCGCACCGCACCGTCGTCCGGTGCCACCGCTTTTGTGAGCCCGCCCTACAGCCCACGGGCCGAAGGGGCAAGCAGGTCGTAATCCCTTAATCTGTACTGGCGGGTTTCAAGGTCGTGACACTTTTCATACAACATGGTCCATAGAGATGTCATAATATGCATGTTTTCTCCCTAACATTCATCATTCACCTAGTTCAGAAGCCCTACATAAAAAATAAGTGTGGATTTGTGTGTAGAGAGAGTGAGATTCCAATTTCAAGCCTCAATCATTGCTCCCAAATCCTAAGAAAGGATTTACACCATTTTCACTCAACTAAGTTAGATCTACAAAGAAATGTAAGAAATTTGAAAAGGAAATGAAAAGTCCAAAATTTTACCTTTTGTTCTTGAAGAAATCTTGAAATCCTAACTTTTCAATTAGTGAAATTCTTCCTAGAGATGAATCCTTGTGGCATGATGTGTTGTTATGGCTTAGAAATTCATGAAAATCCCAAACCCTAATTTCTCCCTTGGCCTGAGAGAGTTTGGAAGAGAAGAAAAAAAGAGATTTGTGCTCATTTTGCTTTTTAGCTCACAACTTAAAAATGTTATGTCGTACGCTCGTTGGAATGAATATGGCCCTTCGTTTGAATAAGTATTAAACCAAGATCACACCCAACTTTTGGATGCTCGTTTGAACGAACAACTTCTTTGTTAGAGAGGAAGCCCAGAAAACCTTACGCCATTTTTCTCTTATTTTTATAATTCAAGTTTTCACCCTTTTTCCATTTGTTCCCCACGTATCATCACTGCATATTACATTGTTTAAATTCTTTCCATCTCATTATTATGTTCATGAGGTTTATTATCATGTAAAAGTAATATTATCCATTATTTATTTTCTAATTTTACGAATGTTACAGTAGGTACCCTCGTGTTCATCGGAGTCCATTTGGTAGTTTAACAGTACTCTTAGGACATGTCTGGAATTATTCTTTATTGGTTCACACTTTTAGAGTCTTATTCGATAAAACAGAATGCCCAGTTGAGTCTGGAATGTAAAAAAATGCTACCAATTTAAATTGATAAAAATATCAATTAATAAATTTGTCAATAAAAGTAAACTAAAATGTAGTTTTGACAAATTTTCTTACTATTATGAAATTATTAGAAGTTTACTGATTTCTATTTAACTTGAAAAAAATTCACCGGTTTATAATTTCTTTAGTTCCTATCTCATATCGTGTGGCCAAACAGGCCAAATTCGATTTCAGGGGTTATCTAAGATAGTGATAACCTCATTCTAATTTCTCTGATGTGTTAAACTTACAACCAAACAAGGCTTAGGTCTTTTGATTAACTATTGCAAAATGACACAGCTTCAGATCCAACACGAACTACGCTTAGGCCAGAGCTAGACCTGACTCGACCCGATACCAAACCGAATCCGACCCGCTATAGTAGATTATTCTCCAGTCATCGTCTCTGGCAATGATTGCCAACAACTAGAAATATCATTTTTAAAATTCAATTCGTGTGCATTGTTTCAAGCTCTTATTGCATGCAATCACTTCTTAGCTTTACCATCAATCAGTTGGGTGTCATTTTTAGCCTTCAAGACCGTTGGTTTAATCGAAAAATGCAAATTGTGTTTTTCTAGTGACGACCTGTGGTTCCTTCATTCTCAACCTATAATGCACCAATTTAGTCCATTCTTGAACCATTGTTCTTCTTTTTTGAAGCTCTACAAGTTCCTACCTTTTAAATTAAGCTTAGGGTTTGTTTTAAGTAAAACTCGATTATCCCCTTGTGATTGCAACTATCTATTCGTGGCTCATCTTTGAGCCATTTAACCCCATTTCTGTTGCATTATAATCCTCACAACATCTATTTTAAGTCATATTTCAAGAAATCAATGTTTCGTGAAATTTGGTTTAAGGGTCCATGTTTGAGGCTTATTAGTGACAACTTTATTTTCTTGGGGTTCAAGGCCCCTTTTCTTTGCTTATTTGACTTTAATGGCATGTAGAAAACTAAATAGAATCAAGGTTAAATGTTTTACCTTGTTTAGTTTGATTTTGAGAAAATTCTTGAATTCCTTTTACTTTCTCTCTCTCCCCCCTCTATCTCTCTTCGATTGTTGCATCAATCTCTTATTATCTTCCGTGTTCTATTAAATTCCTTCTCTTCTGGTCTCCCCCCAACTGATGTTTCATGTAGAGTTTCTTCATCCCTTTTCTCTCTCTCTTTCTCTCTCTATCTCTTTTTCTCTCTATGGTTGATAATATCTAGGCTTAAGATATAGGAGTTGCTATATAATATGCATGCAAAGCTTATGTAACACCCTTGCTTAATGAATTGGGTAATTTCATGTAATGTATCAAAAGTAACTTTAATAAAAATCTTTTAGAGCCAATCGTATAATTTCATTAATTAAGATTAGACCATCTAACCTAATCATATGTAAACTAAACTAACTTAGGTTAGTGGGGGCTAAGCAACCAAATACACCATCAACCGAAGGTGACAAAAGAAAAGAAAATAAACACATATGTATAAGAATAATTTGATATCATATGTATATAGATACGTATATGTAACACCCCGACCCTGATTAAGTAATGATTAGTTACTAATCATTTATCTGAACCAAACATAAAGAATAATTAAGAAGCTAACCTAATTAGGAGTTGACCAGAAGAAACGGCGTCGAAAAATAAGTTACAGAATAAAAGTTAAGTAGGAAATAGTGAAACTGCATTAATGCGCAGCCAAACAGGGCCTAAGCCCGAAATATGGAAAAAGGACCAAAAAATGTGGCCAAGAGGATATTGATCCCTTGACCAAACTGGGCAGAATCTGTTTTACCAAAAAAATTACCATCTAGGCTAGGAGCACTTTTGTGTATACATGTGGAAAGATATATATTTAAATAGCACTCAGATTTGGCCATTCCCCAAAGTGACCAATACCCACACATGCAACACCTCAGCATTGCATCATGGCTAGAGCTATCATACCTATAGACTCATGATGGAACCCTTCTCCCAACCAAAATGCATGCAAGATAATCATGCATCTAGGGAGATGAAAGGGCAAGAGAGATGTGAGATTTGTATATTTCCATATATGCATTCTCCATGCATATGTGCAGATCTGAAATTAGAGAGTGTTGATATACTGCTTTATAGAGAGAGAAAGTGCTGAGAGAGAGAGGAATTCTAGAGAGAGAGTAGACAAGTTGTGCATACAAGTGTATACTTTGGAGCCATTCAAGGAGATTGAGGGGCCAAGGAACTGCACGTGAAGGGCCAAATCCAACCCTTGAAGCTTCTGTTGAGCACAAACCAGTGAGGGAACCACTGTACGGGTGAGTCATTCAAAACCTTTCTAGAAATTTTCTTCTTGAATTTTAGCTACTGTTTTATAGCTTTAGGATCTGTCATTGCATGTGTAACAATTTAACTTGAAAAACTGGGTTGCTTGTGATTGAAATGGACCTACGAAACTGCCCCAGAACACAAACTGTGAAAATCGCCATTAATGAACCTTGAGGTTGCAGGTCTGATCCGACCTCAACCAACCGAGCTTTTGAGGGTTGAAACATGAAATAGGACATCTTAGGATCTTGGAAAACCCCAACCGCGACCTAGAAACCTAGGTTTAAACCCCCAAAAATGGCATTATTCTTTTCGGCCCAAAACTGGATTCTTCGAGTTTGGCCCCTAAACCGAAATTGTTAAGTTGGGAAAGGAAGTAGGTGTTGTAAGGATTTCAGAGGATCAAACCTCGAGCAAAATGATGGAGAGATGAGGCCGTATAACCCAACTGAATTTCCCCACAGTAATCGGTTGAAACAGACCTCCATTGATGAATTCGAAGCTCTAAAACGATGCTAGATTGATGATACGACTTCCAGAAGTCGATTAGGATGAGAACCAGTGGAAATGGGTGCACGAAACTCCACGAAGATGAAGAGAAAATTTCAAAAAAATTAGGGCAACAGTGACCAGGGGTGTTGGGGACGATGAACAGTACGGGTCGGGCATGGATCGGGTTTTCGGGTCGGGCCCCGACCCGACCGAGAAACGGATGACCCGTTTAAAGCCAAACTGTGTCGTTTTGATAACTGATTTTAAATTTTTAAAATTTTAGGGCTGACGTCAGCCTGACGTCAGCACATTACCCTGAACCGGTTAGAACCGGATTGGACCGGTCCGGTTCGATTTCATAAGGACTGAACCCTTTGGTTCAGTTCAAATCTTTTGGAAATTATGAAACAGCCCCAACAGTTTTAGGGAATTCAACTCTGGCCCAGATTTTGGAATTTTATTCCATTTATACCCCTGATAAATTAATAAATAATAAATTAAATTATTTAATTAATTTATTAATTAAATAAAAATGACCAAATTACCCCTAGGTCATAAATAAGTCAAACGGAGTCCGAATAAAGTAAACGAATAGTGGTTTTTGACTATTTTGGACGTTCCTGGACTCAATGGTGTGATCCGTTTTACGAGACGAGGCTTCAAAAATCACGATACATTAAAGTACAAATTACCAAATTGCCCCTAATGTAACCGATGTCCAAATAAGACAAGTTATTAGTGTAATCTTATTTTCTTGGGCCTTCTGAGATCAACAGTGGGGTTCGATTCACGAGACGGGACTCCGAAAATATATGACGCGCGAAATGACCAAACTACCCCTAAGGTACCCGGAGCCCAAACGAAACTAAAAGATAGTTTATTTTGACTATGTCGGACATTCCAAACCCAACGGTGAAGTCCATAACACCAAAATAGGTACTGAAAATTTAGTCACGTGTAAAATAAAACTCATCAAGTCACCACGAGTTGACTAGTAAGACAAATCCTAGGAAGTTAGAATACGTCAGGCCTAAAATTAAATGAAAGAGCATGAATAGGTAACGATTTAAGGTAAATGTGAAGTTAACGAGTTCTTTATAATTTTCTTAGGAAATACAAAGGAAAGGGAAAAGCCCACCAGTAGTGCAAACCCGGGGAATCAAGGTGAGTAACCTCACATTTGAAGTGGAGATTTAATTCCACGGATTTGAATGATGTTTTAAATATCAAATTCTGTCTTTACACAATTCCGTTTTAAATATTCTGTTATGACATGCTTCCTGAATAATTTACTACTGTTCTTTGAGATATACTTCTGCATGCTTAAAATTCCGACTTCAAATGTTATTATATATCCTGAATTTACATGTTTCACGTATTTCAATACCCTATCATGAGATTATGAACTGTATGTTTTGAATGCTTTTAAATGCATCCACACGAAGGAATTATGGGTTAAATGCTTTTAAATGCAAGATAAATTGTGCATAAGCACCACGGATTTCTATCGGGTTTCTTAGGAACCCAACTACGATACGAATAAATGCCAGGTAGGAGGATCTAATCCCCCAGGCATATGAGATATCTCCACGAAAAGTAAAATGGGAATCTGGTTCGAAACGGATTCTGTTAATGAAAGTGATAAGGTGTGTGTTGAAAATAGAAGCAGGCTTTTTCCTCATTTTCACCATGCATATTTACATGATTTGAAATTCATATACTTTATTTCGAAAGTACAAGTTAGCTTGAATACTTTAAATGTTTCAAAGCCATTGTTTAAAGAATGCATGTACTCTATGTTCCAAGTATACGAGCAATTGGTAGTGAGTATTTTACAAAATTCTCACGTGCGAAACCACTACCAATTGAAACCCATGACAGATGTTAGAATTACTCACTGGGCTTTTCGAAGCTCACCCCATTCCCTAACATTTTTCAGGTGATGACGATGGGTGGACCCTTGCCCAATTTGGGGAGAAATGATAGGCAGCTCCATTAGGATTCTGGAGATATTTTGGGAAGTATTAGGGCCTATGGTTGGTCGAATTTTGATGTCGTACTTTTGGACAATTATGTATTTAAGCCCAAGAGGCAACCACATATGTACTTAAGCCCTTGAGGCATTCGAATATGTATCATGTATAAGACTTTAATTTTTAGTATGCTCTGATGTGATTATTCATGTGTACCGCTATGAAGAGCGACAGTACCGGACGGCTGTGCGAAAGTTTTTAAAAAGATTTAAAAAAAAAAAAAAGGAAAAAGAAAAAATAAAAGGGTTTTTCACGCTTCCGCAAATCAAGGCCGCACCGCTATTCGATACCGTCGCCCATGTTTTGCCTTGCCCTCAGGCTCCCGGGCCTGAAGGCGGCTGGTCGCGATTCGAGATCCGCACAGGGTGGGTTTCGGGTCGTGACAGTATATACATATATATATATATATCAATATCATGAAAAATACACACATATATAAAAATACATGTATGCATATCCGCATATACACATATATAGATAAAAATATATAAGTGTGTATGCATGAATATATATTTATATACATTAATATATATATATACAGATATATATAATTACATATATATATATATATATGAGAATATATATGTGTAACACCCCGACCCGATGAAGAATTAGTAAGTCACTAAATAGTCATTCGTGATTGAGACCTTAAGTAACAAGGTCAATTTAGAACCCCAACACGTGAAGTTTCAGTAAAAGTCCCGGGAAACTAGGACGACTGTACATCACTTTCATTGTAAGTACCAACCTTTCATTACGACGATAAGTCTACATATGAAAAGTGAACGTTACGTCCAATGAATAAATGGGAAAATAATAATAATAATAATAATCATATTATAATACGTGACAATGTGATTACAAGTGTATATAAATACATATTTAATACACACAAATTGTGTATTGAAACTATAAATGTAAGTGAATATAGGTACATAATTAAATATATAATATAGTTTTATAAATATATATAAGCTAAATTATATATAAAGTAGTTATACAAAATGAAGTATATATGCTAAATATGTAAACATATGAATTGAGATGTACATATGAATACGGCTGCATATATATATGCATATATATATATATATATATAGGTAAGGTGATATAAATGTATATAGAATTAAAAATTGAAGTAAAGAAGATTAGAAGCAATTAGAAAGTGAAGAGAGAGAAGTAGTGGTTACCTACGGCTGTAGGCACTGCTCTCCATGTCTGCTCCATGTGAAAGGAAATGATGAAAGAGAAATGGCTGCCATGTGAGGTTTTCTCCATGCAAGGGGTAAAACCAACAGGTGGCAACCCACCGACTCCATGAGGTCGGTAAGAATGAGAAATAAAACAAAAAGGGAATAAAGGAATGGTAAGAGCTTAAGATAGAGGAGAAACGTGAGAAAAGCATAGGCAAGGAACTAAAGAGGAATAGGAACTGAAGAGGGAAAATTTGAAAGGAAAAACAGTCAACAGGTAAAATCTCGATTGAGTTTTGCTTAATTTTGTTCTGATTTAAAGCATGCAAATTGACGGCTTGAATTTACATAGCATAAGCTTTTAATTGCAAGAATAATGACTGAAAATTGTGTAGAATCGAGCAAGAAAACTTGAAATTCAAATTGAACAATAATTGGAAATTGATAGTGCAGGTCTAAAGTAAGGTAACCCAAACCCGAATTTGTGTATTGGGACCTGATCTAGACCATTCCAAGGTCTTAAAAATACTAGACCGCGACCTAACAACCTAAAGAATGAACCCTAAAAATTAAGTTGCAGGTTTCGGTCGTGAAACCCGGTTCTTGATTGAGATGCCTAAACTCACTTTTGAAGATAAGAACGTGAACCCCATGAGAAATAAGCCAACCCAGAAGAAACCCCATGAAATTTGACCCAAAAATGAGTCAGTAATGTCCAGTTGCAGGTCTGAGTATCGAATTCCAAAACACGACCATAAGCTCAAACTAGAACCCTAGACCAATGCTAAACTATTCTTTGGTGATGTAGAAATGGTTTGGATTCAATAACAAGAAGTTTTCAGTGGTGTAAAATCCACGAAATTGGAAGTTAGGTTTGCAAAAATTAGGGCAACACAAGGGTGAGTTGGGAGAAGACGATGAACAGTATCTGGTCATGGGTTGGACCTCGGGTCGGGCCCTGACCCGATGTTTTAATAAGGGTTCGGGTCACCCAAAAACTACGTCATTTTAATTAAGGTTGTTTTTAATTTAAAATTGAGGGCTGACGTCGTCATGACGTCAGCATTACGTGTTGAACCGATCAAACCGGATTGGTTCTGTTAAAACTAGACCGGTTCGTTTAAAATGGAACTGAACCGACTGGTTCAAACCAGAAGTTCGTGTAATTGTATTTGAAACCCCAGAACCTCTGGGAAATTGTACTATGGCCCAATTGAAATTAAATTAATAATATTTAATTAAGAAATATTACAAAAATACCCCTAGGCCATAAATGAAGCAAACGAAGTCCAAATAAAGTAAAACAATAGTGGATTTTGACTATTTTGGATGTTCTAAACCCAACGGTGGGGTCCGTTTCACGAGACGAGACTTCAAAGATTAGGACACGTTAAAGTGTAAATTAGCAAATTGCCCTTGACATGTCCAAAGTCAAATTAAGAGCCGAGAAGGTCTAAATTAACTTTCTTCGACGTTCCGGACCCAATGGTGAGGTCTATGTGATGAAATGAAGTATGGAAAAATGTGATACGTAAATATGTAACAAATGAAATCAGATCTTACAATGTAATGAAGCTACCAAACGAATATACGTTAAGAGAATAGCGTTTAGGTTAAAAGTTAGGATTTAATATGATCTAAGCATAAAATAGGGACATCAATAGGAGATATTTGAGGTACATTGAAGTTAATAGATTGTTCTTAATTGTTCTTAAGAGCTACGAAGGGGAAAGGAAAGGCGTCGTAGAAAACGCCAATCTTGAAGTATAAGGTGAGTAACCCTGCATTTGAAGTGGAGATTTAACTCCATGGATTTGAAGATGTTTTAAATTTTAAAATATCTGAAGCATTGAATGTTAAATTTCATATTACATATCCTGAAATTTCTTACCCCAAGGTTTGAAGATTTCATCATGAAAGCATGAACATATTTTATTTAGTGTTCATCAAAGTATATGAAAAGTTATGTAATAAATGTATGTAAATGCAAAGATAAACTGTGCACAAGCACCACGGATATGTTGAGTATCTTCGGAAATCAACCACGAAATGAAAAGTGCCAAGTAGCAGGATCTAATCCCCTAGGCATATGAGATATCTCCATGAAAAGTAAAGCGGAGGGTCTGGTTTGAAACAGATTCCACCTAATCAAAGTGAAAAGATGAAAAATGCTTTTGAAAGTGGTAGAAGGTTTTTACCCCCATTTTCATTATGCATGTGTATATCTTTTGAAGTAACGCTTTTGAAAGTGGTAGCAGGTTTTACCCCCATTTTTACTATGCATGTGCATATCTTTCGAAATAACGCTTTTGAAAATGGAAGCAGGTTTTTACCCCCATTTTCACTATGCATATTTATATGATTTGAAGTAACGCTTTTGGAAATGGAAGCAGGTTTTTACCCCCATTTTATTACGCATGTTTATATGTTTTGAAGTGCATATACTCTATTTGAAGAAATGTGTGTTTAGCTTGAATACTTTAAATGTTTCAAAGCTATCCTTATGAAGAATGCATATATTCTGTGTTCTGAATGTACGAGCAATTGGTGGTGAGTATTTTATAAACTCTCATGTGCTAAACCACTGCCAGTTGAAACCCCATGAAAAATACAGGAATTACTCACAAGCTTAGATTAGCTTACCCGGGTTTTTACCCGTCCCCCTTTCAGGTGATAGAAAGCAAGTCCTGATTTTGATGAAGAACGTGTTTGATCTTATGCTCATTTTGTGGAAGGGCGTAGGAAGTCCATTGCAGGATTACCAGATTATGGGAAGTATCGAGGTTAATAGTTAGTCATTTTGGTTATAGAAAATATGTAAATGTTATGTAATTAAGTCTCGAAGGTCAAATGGATATGTATTGGATATAACACTTTAGAATTTTATTTATGCTCTAAATGTGTTATCAGGTGTACTGCTATGAAGAGCGGCAGTGCCGGACGGATGTGTGAAAGATTTAAATGAGGAAAGAAAAGAAAAAGTTTTTACGCTTCTGCAAAACACAGGCCACACCGCTGTCCGATAATGTTGCTTATGTTTCGCCTAGTCCAAAGCCTCCTGGGCCTGAAGGTGGCGGTCGCGATTCGGGATCCGCACAGGGTGGGTTTCGGGTCGTGACAATATGCCTACAAAAAAAAATAAAGAAATCGTGCGTGTGATGTGTGTGTGTAGCTATGTGTGTGTGAAAAGTGAGTGTGTATAATTGGAGGATACGGAGGCAAAGGTGGGTTGCCCCTTTCAGCATAAAAGAGAAGAAGTAGAGGGAAGGCTAGTTTGCGGCTGCAGACCGAGCAGGAAGAATGAGGTGGAGATAGTGATAGAGATAGAGATAAAGAGAGGTGATAGACTGTAGAAAAGTATGTACATATACATATAAACTAGGAAGCCCTAGAAAGAACCATGCAAGGAGAGCATGAGAGAGAGGGAAACAACAACAGTGGATAGAAGGGAAAGAGAAAAGCAAATCGAAGAGAAAGAAAACACGATAAATTTTCTCTCACTAAGAAAGTTTCCATACTTGCCTTAATTTAAACAATTTAAACTACATATATGAGACCTTATGATAGTATTTAATAGCTTAGGAGTAAAAATAGGGTTTGAAAAACCCTAGAATACTGCACATGGCAGTGAAGCCCCATTAATGAACCTTGAAAATGGTTTGAATTCATGGAAACCAAATGGGTTTCCAACATTTGGGATTTAATCTAGAAGCCAAAAGGATTACAAAGTAACAAGAATTAGCTTAAGTTAACCAAGGATGAGGGAGAAAACTTGAGTTGCAGGTATAGGTCTTGAAATGGGAAAACTTGTATTTATCAAAGGGAATTATGAAGAAAGGATCATAACGAAACAAACATGAATATTTTAAAAAGGAAAGAACCCTTTCTTGTGCATCTTCATGCAGAAAATTTAAGTTAAAGACTTAGGAATCTATTAAGATTGAAAGTAGAGCAAGAAAAGGCTTGAAATTGCACAAAATAGAACTAGAAAAAATTAGGGTTTGGTTTATACAGTAACTGTCGCGCCCCAAATTTTCATAAACCCGAGATGTGAATGAGAATGATAAAATAAAAGAATTAAATTAATATATTTGTTTTAAATTGGCTTTTACTTGTTAATCTCTAAGATCATGTCTTATAATGGCTTAAAGTGTAGGCTAAACATAGCTTAGGTGCTTTCATAACCCAATTTCAAGGTGGTGACCAAGCATGGTCCAAGTGGTTGCCTAGCAAAGCCTAAAATGATGACAAAGTATGGTCAAGGTTGGTGGCCCAATATGGCCTAAGTAAAGGTCAAATATTTCTCTCAGTGGTGGCGAAACATGGTTCCTAAAAGGTGGCCAAACATGGCCCACAAGGGTGGCCAAACGTGGCCCAAAAGAGTGGCAAAAAATTGCCCAAAAAGGTGGCCAACCATGGCCCAAAAGGGTGGCCAAACATGGTGTAGGGATTGGCCAAACATAGCCCAAGATGGTTGGCCAACATGGCTAAGGGGTTGGCTAAACATGGCCCAAGGCAAGTGGCCAAGGGTTGGTGGCAAGGGGCAAAGGGTTGGGCGCCCAGGGCTCAGGCACACGCGATGGGCTCGAAGCAGGCTTGTGACATGCACGCGCTCGGGCGTGCGTGGGGGCTAGGCTGTGGGCTGCTGCTGGTTCACTATAGCTACAGTGTATTTTCTGCAACCTGATTTCTTTATTTTCTGAATTTTTTTCTATAGTGCTGTAAGCTAATGTTTCCAATTTTTTACCTACTTCTTCAAGGTTTTTAACCCCTACTTTTTTGGCACTCTTCCTATTTATATATGGGCATTTTTACACACCTAACAACTCTTTTTAATTTCCAAAATTTTGACATTGTCTCATTTGTTTTGCTAAGTATTTTCCACCTAATATTTTACAATATTTTATATACAAGTATATGCACAATCCACCCTCACTTGATGGTCACAAATTTATAAAAATTGGACATACACATACATTATTGAGTAAGTTCAAGGCTCAATGCCTACTTTCCTAACTCCTCATATACTAATATTCATACTTGCATATAATCCTTACCATGGCTCTTTTTCTTACATTGTTCCCAACATATGCATGCAATGCACATTAAACAAAAATACCCTATTTGTCATTTGGGTTTAAGCCCTTACATCACAAAATGGCCCAAGGCCTATAGTCCACCATTTTCTAAATTAAACACAAGTTATTTGGGCTTATGCCCATACATACAAAATATAGCCCTTAGGCCAAATATACTTCAAAATCCGTTTTCCCCTCCATGCTTCAAGACTTCATTAAGTCTCATGTACCAGGAGTCTCATTTAAAATATGTAATCCTATATAGGGTAAGCATGACGACTTGTATGACATAATGCTAATATAAAGAATAAAGATAAGGCGTGGCATATGCAAAGTGAACATTTATAAACTATATAGCCTCCAATTCATCAATGCAATGCAATAGAAATATATATGACACACACGCAACTCTATGCCACACCCATGCCTCGCTTCACGGTCCTTCCCTGTTGGAACGCAAAGTACCAATCGTATGTCTCGCTTCACGGTCCGTCCTCGTTGGAACGTGAGTACCAATGGCCAATTTTGGGTTTTTCACCACAAGATCTACACCCTCATAATGCATAGCACCAAAGTGCTCAACACATGCCATGTTTCCAAAGATTCATAACATGCCAACATGCCTTGATTTTTTCTATGCAATTCCAACGAGACATTTATCAAACCCATGGAATATGCCTTAAATAATGCATTAGACATAAAGGAAATTATAACTTTTAAACCACAAAACTTTGTCTACATGAACATAGCATATAATCCAATCAATTACACATATAATCATGTTACATATTCACAACCTTACCAAATTCTCAAAAATTACACAAGTACACAAAGTACCAATACATTGAGCAAAACATAACTTTCAAACTACAAGATTTTGTCTGCATGAACATAAGCTTGAATGCAATGGATTATACATATATTCAAGTCACAAGTTCATCACTTCACCAAATTTCCAAAGAATACATAAGTACACAAGGTACCAACACTAGGTTTTCAAAGTAACTATCTGCTAGGTATGTAGTTTCCTAACAACAAGTAAACATATAAGTCATACAATCAACATATAAAAACACTACTAAACTTAACTCTATTCATTATTTAGCAAAATATCATACCTTAAAGGGTTTTTCCCAATCCTGAGGGAGTTGTGCTCACTTTACAGCTGACCCAATTTGTAGGATTGTAGCCCTTGAGGTGGGGAACAACTTCTTAGAAGGAAGCCTTGTGAAATTTCAAGGCTAGAGATGAGTTTTGGAAGGTAAAAAATTGGAAAACCTAGGTTTTCTTCACCTTTTCTCTCCAAGAACGAGCTGCTGTAAATTCTATAGAATTTTTTGCATATTTTAGATCCCAAGGGTCATATTTATAGTAAAGGGGTCAAGGAGTGAAAAGACCCTTTTGCCCTTAATGAGCCGTAGGACCCCGTTACACTAGAACCCGTCCCGAAATGCCTCAATTCAATATTCTGCTTTAACCAAAGTTCTTAAAATTATTTTAAATGATATTTTTATAGAAAATTTATTTTCACCTGTTGGGGGGTGCAGCCGGGTCCACCCGAGCCACCTAGATGCCCTTTTTTGTCCATTTTTTAAACTATCTCCGATTAGGCTCAAATGCTCATAGGAGGTGTATTTTAACCTTCTAAGCATATTTCCCTTCTATGGCATAATCAAATTATGCTTCTAAGCATGAATTATGTCTAAATGATGCATGTATAGTGCCCTACCGACAAATAGGACATGAATAGTGTCCTACTGGCAAAAATAAAAAATTTATCCTAATTTTTTAGATATTTACATCCTTCCCCCCTTAAATAAATTTTGTCCCGAAATTCAGAAATGTACCTCTATGAACAAACAATTCTAGATACCTAGCATGGACCTTAGCCTCATGCTCTCAAGTGGCCTCCTCGACTCCGTGGTGGCTCCAAAGAACCTTGACCAAAGGGATGGTCCTACCCCGCAAAACCTGGTCCTTTAAGTCCAATATCTCTGTAGGCCTCTCATCATAAGAAACATCACCCTCCACTTGAAGATCGACCCAATCGAATACATGTGAAGGGTTAGGCTCATACTTCCTCAACATCGATACATGGAAGACATCATGAACCCCAGATAACTGTGGCAATAACGCCAACTGATAGGCCACTTCCCCAACCCTCTCAAGGATTTCAAATGGCCCTATAAACTGTGGCGATAGTTTCCTGTTACGCCCGAATCTCCTCAATCCCCGTCGTAGGGCTACCTTGAGGAATACATGTCTCCCAACATCAAATGACAAAGTTCGTCGCCTCCTATCTGCATAACTCTTTCGGCGGCTCTATGCTGTCAACAGATGCTGTCGAATCATCTGTATCTTCTTCGTTGTCTCACAGGCTATGTCAGGCCCCAAAGAATTCGTCTCCCCTACCTCAGTTTAACATATCGGTGAATGACACAGCCTGCCATACAACGTCTCAAAAAGTGTCATCTCGATACTAGACTAATAGCTATTCTTGCATAATTTGTCGGTAGGGCGTTTACATGCATTATTTAGGCATAAGTCATGTTTAGAAACATATTTTGAGTATGCCATAGAAGATAAATATATTTATAATGTTAAAATACACTTCCTATGAAAATTAGAGCCTAATCGAAGACAATTTCAAAAATTAGACCAAAAGGGCATCCTAGGTGGCTCGGGTGGAAGTGGCCAAACCCAGCCGCAGGCGAAAATAAATTTTTTGGAACATTTTTGTTTAAAATAATTTTAAGAACTTTGGTTAAAGCAAAATGTCGAATTGAGGCATTTTGGGACAGGTTGTAGTGTAATGGGGCCTTAGATTCATTAAGGGCAAAAAGGTCATTTTGCCCCTTTGCCCTTTTAGTATAAATACAACCCTTAGAGTTAAAATTTCATTATTTTGGTCTGATATACAGAGCAGAACTCGTGCATGAGAGAAAAGTTAAGAAAAACCTTAGGTTCTCCAAGCTTCAAGCCACCGAAACACACTCTTAGGCCAAAATTCTTGCAAGACTTCCTTCTAAGAAGTTGTTCCTCTCATCAAGGGCTATATTCTCACCGATCGGTTAGGCTACACAGTGAACACAACTCCCTCGGGTTGAGAAAAATCATTTTAGGTATGATATCTTGCTAAGTTAGGAATAGGTTTAAGTTTCTTTGCCTTTTATAAGTTGGTTAAGTGATTTAGGTGTTTACTTGATGTTAGAAAATCACTTAGGATGATAGTTGCTTTGAAAACTTAGAGTTGGTAGTTTAGGTACTTTTGTGTTCTTTGAGTTTATTGATAATTTGTTACTATGATAAAGGTGTACCTTGCATATGTGTTTGGATTATTACATTCTAGCCTATGTTTATGAAGAGAAACTCTTGTGGTTTGAGAGTTATGATTTATCCCATGTATTGGTAGTTTGTGTATTTTTATTTTCTTTGAGAAATTGTTAAAGTAATGAACATGAAACTTAATCATATGTTTAATTCATTGAATTGTGACTTACATTCATACAGAAAAAGTGTTGTGAATTTAAAGTTATTCTTTGCTTTATGAATGAGGCATAATTTAAGTTATACACCATGTGTTTGATGAAATGTCTCATAGAATTTATATTGAGAAAAATCAAGGCATGTTGGCATGGTGTGAATCCTTGGAAACATGGCATGAGTTGAGCACTTTGGTGCTATGCATTATGAGGGTGTAGATCCTGTGGTGAAAAATCCAAAATTGGCCATTGGTACTCGCAAGCCAACGGGGTCCGGACCGTGAAGCGAGACATACATTGGTACTTACATGCCAACGGAGATGAACTGTGAAGCGAGACATGGGTGGCATAGAGTTGCATGTGTGTGTCATGTATGTTGACATTACATAACATTGAGGGATTATGGGGTTATAGCTTTTAAAATGTACACTTGCACATGCCAAGCCTTAAATTTGTTCCTAGCATTAGCATTGTGTCATACTAGCGGTTGTGTTGACCCCTTGTAGGATATCACATTTCAGATGAAACTCCGGGTGCTTGAGACTCGATGAAGTCGTTGGATCATAAAGGGAAGAAGTAGATTGTGAAGCGTATTTGGCCCTTGGGGCATATTTTGTATGTATGGGCATAAACCTAAAAGATTTGTATTTTAAATTTGAAAGAACAATGAACTATAGGCCTTAGGCCATTTTGAAATGTAAGGGTTTAAGCCCAAATGACATGTAAGATATATTTATTTAATGTGCCTTACATGTATATATGTTGAAGAAAATGAATGTACGTTTAATTTCTATGAATTGTGGCCATTGAGTGATGATGGAATGTGTAAATCCTAAGTTGTATAATGCATCATGAATATTAGGTGGGAAAAAGACTTAGAAAACAAAGGAGACTATGTTAAAATTTTGGAAAAATCAAAGGATTTGTGAGGTGTGTAAAACACCCTTTAAACAGGTGGGAAGGGTGTCAAAAAGGGGGGGTTGAAAACCTTGAGTAGTGGGCTCAAAGTGGGGGAAAAGTAGCCTTCAAAACTTGGAAAAAAATTTGGAAAACAAAGAAAATTGGTTGCTAGACAGAGAAATTTAGTCACAACCGCTACAGTGTTTCTACAGAAAAATGAAAAAAATCAGCCTTAGTTGCTACAGTGAAACAGCCTTAGGCCATGCCAGCCCCTTGCCACACGCCCTAACCCACGGGCTGCGCCCCGTGTGGCTACTTGCCAACCCATGCTGTGCCTTGCTGCCTTGCCATAGCCTACCCCATGCACGCCTAACCTAACAGCCTTGACACCTGCCCCTTTGGCCATGTTTTTAAGCTATGTTTGGGCACTTTTTTTTTACCATGTTTGGGCACCTTATTGGGCCATGTTTGGCCACCTTTTTGGGTTATTTTTGGTCACTTTTTTGGGCCATGTTTGGCCCCCCAATTGAGCTATGTTTGGCCACTCTCATGGGCCATATTTGGCCACTTCCTTAGACCAATTTTGGTAGACCTCTTGACCCATTCTTGGCACTTGCCTTAGGGTAT
Organism: Nyssa sinensis; assembly: GCA_008638375.1. Lineage (NCBI taxonomy): Eukaryota > Viridiplantae > Streptophyta > Magnoliopsida > Cornales > Nyssaceae > Nyssa > Nyssa sinensis. The sequence goes on from CM018049.1 coordinate 256,022, forward strand.
TTTGGGGCCCATTTGGGCCATTAGTCTAAGGCATTTTTAGGGACATTTTGGGACTATTTTAGAGACCATTTTTGGACACTACTTGGACTATCTTGACCATTAGTTGGGGGAGGTGTTTGACTACTATTTGGGACTCATCTTGGGTGGGTCTAGTTAATAAACTTTCACTTCTAATTTTGGGGAAAACATAGAGAAATGAATGAATGATCAATTAAATCCACCTTATGACCTTTCATTTCCGTTTCTTATTTCATTTCACTCACTCCCTAGGTTGTGAAAATTTGGGGCGTGACATAGGCAAACTCTACTAGAGTAAGATGATCCTCCCAACTACCCCTGAAATCTATAACACACGCTCTAAGTATATCCTCAAGTATCTGGATAGTACGCTCTGACTGACCGTTAGTCCGAGGATGGAAAGCAATACTAAACAATAGCTGAGTCCCCAAGGCTGTCTGAAGACTCTACCAAAACCGTGCAGTAAAACATGGATCTCAATCTGAAGCAATGGAAACAGGAATCCCATGTAGTCGTACTATCTCTTGGATATACAACCTACTGAGAACATTTGCTGAATCAGTCACTTTAATCGGTAGAAAATGTGCGGACTTCGTCAACCTGTCAACAATAACCCAAACTGCATCGTGACCTCTAGGTGACCTCGGAGGGCCCATCACAAAATTTATAGTAATAAACTCCCACTTCCACTTGGCCACTAGCAATGGCTGCAATAAACCCCCAGGTCTCCAGTGCTCAGCCTTAACCTGCTAGCATGTGAGACATCTCGATACAAACTGTAGAACATCTCCCTTCATCCCCATCCAACAATATTGGCGGCGTAAATCATGGTACATCTTAGTGCCCCTTGGGTGCACTACTAGACGTAAATGATGAAAATCTTGAAGAACATCAGCCCTAAGAGACTCTAGAACAAATACTCTATCCATATATCTCAGGCTAAGGGCAGAATGAACTGTCCATCCCTCAAAGCCCTTGGTACTAGCAACTCGTGCTCGAATCTGCTCTACCTCTATGTCCTGCAACTGTGCCTCAATAACCCTGTTCAACAACGTATGTTGTGCACACAAACTGAATAGTATGGCATGTCCTTCAGACTTGAAAAATTCCAAGTCAAACTCGTTAAAATCTCCCATTGTCTCCTACTCTCTAATAGCAATGCTAGCAATAGTGCTCCTCAATCTCCTACTAAGTGCATCTGTTACGACATTGGCCTTCCCAGGATGGTATTGAAGGTCAAAGTCATAGTCTTCCATATACTCCATCCATCTCCTCTGCTAAAGGTTCAAGTCCTTCTGCTTGAAAATGTGTCTAAGGCTCTTGTGATCTGAGAACACCTCGAACCTCTCCTCGTACAAATAGTGTCGCCAACTCTTAAATGTAAAGATGGCGACAGCTAACTCCAAATCATGTGTAGGATAGTTATGCTCATGATTCTTCAACTAACGAGAACTATAAGCTACCACCCTACCCTTCTACATCAATACACAACCTAGTCCCTTTCACGACGCATCGCAATAAACTGTATAGCCAATACCTCCGTTAGGTATAATCAGAATAGGTGCTGAAGTCAGTCTCCTTTTTAGCTCCTGAAATGACTGCTCATAGTCATCACTCTACTCGAATCTAATGCCCTTGCGTGTCAGACTAGTCATCGGCATGGCAAGACGAGAAAATCCCTCTACAAATCGACGGTGGTATCCAGCCAATCCTAAGAAACTCTAGATCTGAAACACATTCTTTAGCCTCTCCCAACTCATAACAGAGTCAATCTTAAAAGGGTCTATGGATACCCCACTACCTGATACAACATGGCCTAGAAACTGTACCTCCTGAAGCCAAAACTCACACTTTGAGAACTTAGCAAACAAACGATGCTCCCTCAAAATCTATAATACAGTCCGTAAGAGAAAAGTATGCTTGATGTGTGCGCGAAAGTGCACTCTAAATACCCTATTATTAGATTAAAATGCTAACATGTGAATAAAAATGTTAGGATATAATTTATTTTATTAAATTTAATTTCTATTTACAGTGAGATATATTTGAGCATTATTTTATGACATATTTAGTTTTATGATATATTTTCTATTTAAGTGAGCTGATTAATATATTTATTGAATTAGGGAAGCATTGAAAACAAAAGAAGGAAAAAAAAAAAAAAAGGAAAGTCAAAGGTGGGTTGTGCGGCTGGTCTTGGCTATGGCTTGGAGGCTTGGAGCAACGGTTGGGGCGCTGGAACCAGGAAAAGAAAGACAAAGAAAAGGAAAAAAAGAAAAGAAAAGAAAGAAATGGCTAAAGGCTGTGGTGCTGGCAAGGCAAAGAAGGAAAGAAAAAAAAGAAAAAAACAAAAAGGGAAAGAAAAGGAGACGTGTGGCGCGAAAGAACAAAGAAAATAGGACGATTGGATAGAAGAGGCGTGAGGGCACAGGAACAAGAAAAAAAGAAAGAGAAAAGTCAAAGAGTGGGGTCTAGGCACAAGGCAAGGAAGACCAAGAAAAGAAAAGAAAGGAAAAAAGAAAAGAAAGATGGTGCGGCGCAGGAATGGGCTTAGCATGCGACGTTGGGCTTTTGTGCGTGCGGTGCTGGGGCTACGTCGTGAGGGCTTAAGCTAATTTTAAAGAGGCCGGCCCAATTCCAATTCCAATTCCAATTAAGGGGCCTGGCAGAGGAAATCAAAAAAGAGAATAAAAGAAACAAAGAAGGCTTGTGCGGCGTTAGAGAAAAAAGGAGCCAGAGGTGCTGTTTTGAAGGAAGCGGCTGCGCAGAGAGGAAGAAAGAAAAGAAAAAGCCAGCATGCTTCAGGTTTATTTTTCCTTGGGATTTATGTTGTCCATCATCTGTATGGGTAACTAAATCCTCAAATAGAGCTAGGGATAGACTTGCACACTAGATGGTATTTTTAATTTATTTCGATTCATATACTGGATTTTTAGTTATTAAAATTCTTTGGTTTATCATTCTCAATTAATTGTTAGTGTTTTCTTCTCTGAATAATCATAGAGTTTATTCTGTTATAGATTCAATCATGCTTTTTCTATTGAATGGATTAGTTCTTTGATTATGTTTGGATCAATTGATTATTTATATTGATTTAATTCTTTGCTGGAATATTGCTCTTTAGGTATATTGTCGTCGTTGGGTTCTTTCAATGTGGATAACAATTTGCGTGATTTAAAAGTGATGAATGATTTTTCAAAAGGTTACATTTGATTTAATTTTGGTTTATAATTCTATATCTTTCGATTCGGATTTTTGGAATTAAATTCTGAATTGAGTTCTCAGTGAATTAAAAATAATTAAAATACTGGTTATGTGCAAGGGATTCCTGTCACTCTATTGTTCGTTAATTTGAGTACTTTTTTCGTTAATCACTTTGTTTATTTTTAATTTGCATTTAAAATCACTTTTTTTTCTCGTTAATCATTTAATATTTTCTTCAGCTTCTTTATTCTGTCTGTTATTCTTTTAATATATCTCCCTGTGAAATCGACACCCCAAAGCCGCATTACAACTACCGCATTATTCTTTGGGCGTAATCAAGTTTTGGTACCGTTCCTGGGGAGACGGTAAAAGAATCATTAGATAGTTTTTCTTTTTAGCAGTTTTTAAAGGTGGTAACTTCGTTCCTTCTTTTTACTTGCTGCATTATTATTTTATTTATTTATTTTTACTGTTATTTTGCATGCATAATAGGTATAGGGATGCATTAGGTCGATTTGCTTGTAGGCTTGTGTTAGAGCCAGATTTAAAGTCTAATTTTTCTAATTTCTTGTTTGATAATTCTTCAAATTCTGAAAATATGAGTGAACACGAGGATCAACCCACTAGGACCCTTCAGGATTACCTCCACCCTACACGCACAGCCATACCATCATGCATCATGTTTCCACCCAATATGCGTTAACTTGATGTTAAAATAAGGGTGATACAATTACTCCCTACATTTCATGGTTTGGAAAATGAAAATCCATATGTGCACATTAGGGAGTTTGAAGAGGTAGTTGCAACTTTCCATAGTCAAAATGCAACAAATAACATTGAGAAACTTAAGTTATTTCCTTTCTCTTTGAAGGATAAAGCTAAGAGTTGGCTATACTCATGAGACCACGGTCGATTGGATCGTGGAATGAGATGACTCTGGTTTTCTTTACTAAATACTTTCCCCAACATAAGACCAGTGCTTTAAAAAGACAAATCTCCACCTTTGCAAAAAAAGACAGTGAGACTTTGTATCAGTCTTGAGAGAGATTTAAGGAATTATTGAGTATGTGCCCTCACCATGGGTATGAGAGTTGGCGTCTAGTGAGTTATTTCTATGAGGGACTTACACCTAGAGAATGCCAATTTATAGAGATGATGTGTAATGGTGAGTTTTGCAGAAAGATCCTGATGAAGCTATAGAGTACCTCAATGAGCTTATTGAAAAAGCTCACACTTGGACAAGACCTAGTGCTCTCGAGAGCACAAATAGGTCACGACCTACAGGGAACCAAAAATGGTGGTGGAATTTACCATCTTAGGGAGGAGGACAACTTGAAGACTAAATTGGAGATACTCACTAAGGAGTTAGAGATGTTAAAGGCTAGGGACTTAAAGCCAACACACTTAGCTAATCATGCAGAGTCTTTTAGACCATGTTCGGTGTATAGCGGGGTAGATCACCTCGCCCAAAAGTGTCCCACATTTGCTGAGATGAGAGGGATGTATGATGAACAATGTAATACCTTAGGTATATACAAGAAGCCTTTCACACCCTTCTTTGAGACCTACAATCTGGGGTGGCGCAATCACCCCAATTTTATTTGGAAGTCTAAAAACTAGCCACCTGCACAGCCCCCTAGATCATATCATGCACCTTCATCTTCTAGGAATTCTTTAGAAGACACTTTGCATGCTTTTATTGAAGCACAGGGTAAGACTAATCAAAAGTTTGAATCTTTGATTACGTAGGTTGGGGAAGAAAACAAGGAGATACAAAGCCAAGTATCAAAATTAGCTCTTTGAGTGTGAATGAGCAAGGTAGATTCCCTTCCCAAGCTCAGTCCACACCCCATGGTCAACATATGGCGCAAGAGAATTTGAAGGACCATTGTGACTCGAAGTGGTACGTCATTACACATCCCAACAATGGACAACTCAGGGGATGTGAAAAAGGATCAAGATAGTAGTAATGCTAAGCTGCCCAAGGAACCAGAGGTGACAAAGAGCCCTATTAAGGTACCATTCCCACAAGCTTTAAAATCAAGCAAGCGAACTTTGGATCCTGACAACGAAATCCTAAAGAATCTCAAGCAGGTAAAAATCAATCTTCCTCTTTTGCATGTGATTCAACAAGTTCCTACTTATGTAAAAGTTCTTAAATATTTGTGTACAGTTAAGAGGAAACACTATGCGAAGAAGACAACGTTCCTAACAAAGCAAGTTAGTGCTATAATTGAGCAGAGGATTCCTCCTAAGTACAAAGATCTTAGTTGTCCAACCATCGCATGCAGTATTAAAAATTATGAGTTTGGACAAACTTTGCTTGATTTAGGAGCTAGTGTAAATTTAATGCCTTATTCTATTTATTTGCAAATGGGATTGGGAGAAATCAAACCAACTTCTGTGGTATTGGAATTGGCTAACCGTTCAGTCAGAGTGCCACGGGGTGTGGTAGAGGATGTTCTGATTCAAATTGATAAATTTTATTATCCTGTTGATTTCATAATCCTTGACACTAGCTCTGTTGTTTACTCTACTTAAAAAATTCCTTTATTTTTAGGTAGGTCTTTCCTTGCCATAGCTAATGCTCTTATTAATTGCAGGAATGGGCTCATGAAGCTGTCTTTTGGGAACATGATTCTCCAGGTGAATATATTCCATATTGCAAAACAGCTAGAAGAGGAGGACGAAAGCTGTCAGACGTACGTGATAGATTCACTCGTTGATTCACTCATGGATAGGGGAGCTCCTACAACTCATAATTTTGATCCCCTAGAGCATTTTGTTGTTAATTCTAAGTTTGATTATATTACTGATCAATCTGATGTGGTTTGCATTTGTGCTATTTTTCACAGAAATCAGGATCATGGAGCACGGGCATGGCAACCGAAATTTGAGGAGTTGCCTAAAAAAAGGGAAAAGCATATTCCTTCAAGTGTAGAAGCACCCAAAGTTGAAGTAAAGCCTTTGGCCAAGGGTTTAAAGCATGCCTTCCTTGGTCCAGATTTTACTTTTCCTGTTGTTATCTCATCTGAATTGTCTGAGTCTCAAGGTAAGAAATTAATTTAGACCCTACATAAGCATAGGTCAACTATAGGTTGGAGCATTGCTGATATAAAAGGTATTAGTCCCCTTGTCTGTTCTCATAAAATCAATTTGGAGGAAAGAACTAGCCCTCGTCGAAACCCCCAACGTAAGCTTAATCCCACTATGAAAGAAGTGGTGAAAAATGAAGTGTTGAAACTATTAGATGTAGGAATCATATATCCTATTGCTGATAGTAAATGGGCTAGTCCTACACAGGTTATCCCTAAAAAGTCAGGTGTTATTGTGGTGAAAAATGACCTTGGAGAGTTAGTCCTTACAAAACTTGTGATTAGATGGAGGATGTGCATTGATTATAGAAAATTGAATGCTGCCACCCGTAAAGACCATTTTCCTCTCCCTTTTATTGATCAAATTCTTAAGCGTGTGGCTGGTAAACCTTTTTATTGTTTCTTGGATGGTTATTCTGGTTATTATCAAATTGAAATTGCCTTAGAAGACCAGGATAAAACCACTTTCACTTGTCCATTTGGTACTTATGCTTTTCGTAGAATGCCATTTGGATTGTGTTATGTACCTGCTACTTTTCAACGTTGCATGATGAGTATTGTTAGTGATATGGTTGAAAATTGCATGGAAGTTTTTATAGTTGACGTGACTATTTTTGGATCTTCTTTTGATGCTTGCCTATTGAATTTAGAGAGAGTGTTGACTTGTTGTGAGGAGAAGGACTTGGTTTTGAATTGGGAAAAATGCCACTTTATGGTACCTTCAGGTATTGTCTTAGGACATATTATTTCGTCTAGGGGGATAGAGGTTGATAAATCTAAGATTGGATTAATCTCTAAATTGCCTACACCTAGGACAGTAAAGGATGTGAGATTCTTTCTTGGTCATGCTGTACGTGTTGTTCTTGGATAGCGAAGGGAGGGGAAGTCCTTTGTCATTTACTATGCTAGTGGAACTTTAAATAGTGCTCAAATGAATTACTCTACTACTGAAAAAGAGTTGGTAGCTGTTGTACTTGCTTTGGATACGTTTCGTGCTTATTTAATTGATTCTCCTATTCTTATTTTCACAGATCATGCAGCCCTTAAGTACCTTCTCACAAAGAAGGATGCTAAGGCGGAACTAATACAGTGGATTTTACTTTCGCAAGAATTTGACATCACCATCAAAGATAAGAAAGGAGTGGAGAACGTAGTGGCTGACCATCTCTCGAGGCTCACATTTGAGGACACCTCTGACCACGTGCCAATCAGGGATGATTTTCCTGATGAGCATTTACTTTCTATTACTTCTTTACTATGGTTTGCTCATATTGTGAAATATTTGGTTGCAGGTGAGATACCGATGGATTGGAGCGCTCAAGATAAGAGGAAGTTCATGACTAAGGTACGTAATTTCTATTGGGATGACCCTTTTCTTTTCAAATACTACCCTAACCAAATTTTAAGTCGTTGTATCCTTAATGAAGAGATTACTAGTGTTTTAGAATTTTGTCACTCCCAAGCTTGTGGGAGCCACTTTTCAAATGAAGAAAACCACTGCAAAAATTTTGTCGTGTGGCTTTTATTGGCCTTCCATGTTTAAGGATGCTAATATCTATTGTCGCTTGTGTGAATAATGTCAAAACTTAGGCGTTATGTCCCGTCGTAATATGATGCCCTTAAACTCAATTTTAGTGATTGAAATTTTTGATTTTTGGGGCATTGATTTCATGGGACCATTTCCCCCTTCCTTTGGATATCAATATATTATTATGGCAGTAGATTATGTATCAAAATGGGTAGAGGCAGCAGCTTGCAGGAGTAATGATAATAAGACGGTAATTAAATTTCTCAAAGAGAATGTGTTGTCTCAGTTTGGTACACCACGTGCTATTATTAGTGACCGTGGCACACATTTTTGCAACCGTTCTTTTGAGGCTTTGATGAAAAAATATTGGGTAGTACATAAAATCTCTATTGCCTATCACCCCTAGACAAGTGGACAGGTAGAACTTGCAAATAGGGAAATCAAGCACATTTAAGAAAAACGGTCAACCCGGATCGCAAAGATTGGTCTTTGAGACTAGTTGATGCACTTTGGGCCTACCGTACAGCTTTCAAAACTCCCTTAGGTATGTCACCTTATAAGCTTGTTTTTGGAAAGCCTTGCCACTTACCTATAGAGCTCGAGCATCGAGCCTATCGGGCCGTCAAGCATTTCAGTTTTGACATGGGAAAAGCTGGTAAGCTAAGAAAATTGCAATTGACCGAGTTAGAGGAATTGAGAAATGATTCTTGTGAGAACTCTAGAATCTATAAGGCCAAAAGGAAAGCATTTCATGATAAATATATTTTTCGAAAAATGTTTAAGCCTAATGATCGAGTGTTCTTATATGATTCTAGACTCCATAATCACCTAGGAAAACTCAGGTCTAGGTGGACAGGCCCCTTTATAGTGAAGAATGGTTTTGAAACTAGGGTAGTCGAAATAGAGGATCCCAAGGATGGTTGAGTTTTTAAAGTAAATGGTCAGCGCCTTAAAAATTTAATTAATAGGCAAGTTCCAGAAATGGAAAACATTCTGTAATATCCCGACCCAGATTCTAACATGTAAACCGGGATAGGTCAGTTCGAATAGTGTAATACCAAGGGTAACCGAACATGAGTTTGGACAAGCTTTGTTTGATTTAGGAGCTAGTGTGAATTTAATGCCCTATTCTATTTATTTGTAAATGAGGTTGGGAGAAATCAAGCCAACTTCTGTGGTATTGGAATTGGTTGACCATTCAGTCAGAGCACCACGGGGTGTGGTAGAAGATGTTCTGATTCAAATTGATAAATTTTATTATTCTATTGATTTCATAATCGTTGACGCTAGCTCTGTTGTTGACTCTACTTCAAAAATTTCTTTGATTTTAGGTGGGCCTTTCCTTGCCACTGCTAATGCTCTTATTAATTGTAGGAATGGGCTTATGAAGTTGTCTTTTGGGAACATGACTCTCGAGGTGAATAATTCCATATTGCAAAACAGCCAAAAGAGGATGACGAGAGTTGCCAAACGTACATGATAGATTCACTCGTTGATTCACTCATGGATAGGGGAGTTCCTACAACTCATGATTTTGATCCACTTGAGCATTTTTTTGTTAATTTTGAGTTTGATTATATTGCTGATCCATTTGATGTGGTTTACATTTGTGCTATTTTTGATAGAACTCAGGATTATGGAGCACGGGCATGGCAACCGAAGTTTGAGGAGTTGCCTAAAAAAAGGGAAGAGCAGATTCCTTCAAGTGTGGAAGCACCTAAAGTTGAATTGAAACCTTTGCCTAAGGGTTTAAAGCATGCCTTTCTTGGTCCAGGTGATAATTTTCCTGTTATTATCTCATCTGAATTGTTTGAGTCTCAAGGTGAGAAATTAATTTAGACCCTACGTAAGCATAGTTCAACTATATGTTGGAACATTGCTGATATAAAAGGTATTAGTCCCCTGGTCTGTTCTCATAAAATCAATTTAGAGGAAGGAACTAGCCCTCGTTGAGACCCTTAGCGTAGGCTTAATCCCACTATGAAAGAAGTGGTGAAAAATGAAGTGTTGAAACTATTAGATGCATGAATCATATACCCTATTGCTGATAGTAAATGGGTCAGTCCTACACAGGTTCTCCCTAACAAGTCAAGTGTTACTGTGGTGAAAATTGACCTTGGAGAGTTAGTCCCTACAAAACTTGTGACTGGATGGCGGATGTGCATTGATTATAGAAAATTGAATTCTGTCACCCGGAAAGACCATTTTCCTCTCCCTTTTATTGATCAATTTCTTGAGCGTGTGGCTGGTCATCCTTTTTATTATTTCTTGGATGGTTATTCTGGTTATTATCAAATTGAAATTGCCTTAGAAGACCAGGATAAAACCATTTTCACTTGTCCTTTTGGTACTTATGCTTTTCGTAGAATGTCATTTGGATTGTGTAATGCACCTACTACTTTTCAACGTTGCATGATGAGTATTTTTAGTGATACGATTGAAAATTGCATGGAAGTTTTTATAGTTGACGTGACTATTTTTGGATCTTCTTTTGATGCATGCCTATTGAATTTATAAAGAGTGTTGACTCGTTATGAGGAGAAGGACTTGGTTTTGAATTAGGAAAAATGCCACTTTATGGTACCTTCAGGTATTATCTTAGGGCATATTATTCCTTCTAGGGGGGATAGAGGTTGATCAATCTAAGATTGGATTAATCTCTAAATTGCCTACACCTAGGACAGTAAAGGATGTGAGATCCTTTCTTGGTCATACGAGTTTTTATAGGAGGTTCATACAAAATTTTCCCATAGTATCTAGACCACTATGTGACCTCCAAGCTAAAGATGCTCCATTTGAGTGGACACAAGTTTGTCAAGAGGCCTTTAAAACGCTAATTGGAAAACTTACCTCAACACCCATGATGCAGCCACCTGATTGGACTTTGACTTTTGAGATTATGTGTGATGCCAGTGATTATGCTGTAGGTGCTGTTCTTGGATAGCGAAGGGAGGGGAAGCCCTTTGTCATTTACTATGCTAGTAGAACTTTAAATAGTGCTCAAATGAATTACTCTACTACTGAAAAAGAGTTGCTAGCTATAGTATTTGCTTTGGATAAGTTTCGTGCTTATTTAATTGGTTCTCCTATTCTTATTTTTACATATCATGCAGCCCTTAAGTACCTTCTAACAGAGAAGGATGCTAAGGTGCGACTAATACGGTGAATTTTACTTTTACAGGAATTTGACATCACCATCAAAGACAAGAAAGGAGTGGAGAACGTAGTGGCTGACCATCTCTCGAGGCTCACATTTGAGGACACCTTTGACCACGTGCCAATCAGGGATGATTTTCTCGAAGAGCATTTACTTTCTATTACTTCTCTACCGTGGTTTGCTCATTTGTGAATTATTTGGTTCCAGGTGAGATACCGATGGATTGGAGCACTCAAAATAAGAGGAAGTTCATTACTGAGGTACGTAATTTCTATTGGGATGACCCTTTTCTTTTCAAATACCACCCTAACCAAATTTTAAGGCGTTGTGTCCCTAATGAAGATATTACTAGTGTTTTAGAATTTTATCACTCCCAAGCTTGTGGGACCCACTTTTCAATGAAGAAAACCACTACAAAAATTTTGTTGTGTGGCTTTCATTGGCCCTACCTTCTTTAAGGATGCTAACATCTATTGTCGCTCATGTGAATAGTGTCAAAACTTAGGCGTTATGTCCCGTCGTAATATGATGCCCTTAAACCCAATTTTAGTGATTGAAATTTTTGATTGTTGGGGCATTGATTTCATAGGACCATTTCCCCCTTCCTTTGGATATCAATATATTATTGTGGCAGTAGATTATATATCAAAATGGGTAGAGGCAGCAGCTTGCAGAAGTAATGATAGTAAAACGATAATTAAATTTCTCAAAGAGAATGTGTTGTCTCAGTTTGCTACACCACGTGCTATCATTAGTGACCGCGACACACATTTTTGCAACCGTTCTTTTGAGGCTTTGATGAAAAAATATGGGGTGGTACATAAAATTTCTACTGCCTATCACCCCTAGATAAGTGGACAGGTAGAACTTGCAAACAGGAAAATCAAGCACATTTTAGAAAAAACGGTTAACCTGGATAGCAAAGATTGGTCTTTGAGACTAGTTGATGCACTTTGGGCCTATCGTACAGCTTTCAAAACTCCCTTAGGTATGTCACCTTATAGGCCTATTTTTGGAAAGCCTTGCCACTTACCTGTGGAGCTCGAGCATCGAGCCTATCGGGCCATCAAGCATTTCAGTTTTGACATGGGAAAAGCAGGTAAGTTAAGAAAATTGCAATTGACCGAGTTAGAGGAATTGAGAAATGATGCTTGTGAGAACTCTAGAATCTATAAGGCCAAAATGAAAGCATTTCATGATAAATATATTTTGCGAAAAACGTTTAAGCCTAATGATCGAGTGTTCTTATATGATTCTAGATTCCATAAACATCCAGGAAAACTCAAGTTTTGGTGGACAGGCCCCTTTATAGTGAAGAATGTTTCTGAAACTAGGGTAGTCGAAATAGAGGATCCCAAGCATGGTTGAGTTTTTAAAGTAAATGGTCAGCGCCTTAAAAATCTAATTGATAGGCAAGTTCCAGAAGTGAAAGACATTCTGTAATATCCCGACCCAGATTCTAACACGTAAATCGTGATAGGTCGGGTCGAGTAGTGTAATACCAGGGGTAACCGAACATGAGTTCTGAATAAAATAGAATAATTCCTATTAAGTCCTAAGAGTCAAATAATAATACCGAGCTTTGACCAAGCAATAAACATAACATCAAAAATAAACCGAGATCGAGTCAGACCGAGAATAATATATCCCAAAATATACCTGAAGCATTGCAATGAGTAATATACAATAATGGACATGTAGTTTGAGATGAATAGTGAAAGCCACCAATAGAGCAATTACGATATTTAACATACGAGAAGTAGTTACAAGCAATCCCAAGTACACAGCAGTACCATACAATAAAACCTGAGCAGTATCGAGAATCGTGTACGCAGGCCAGTACATACCTCAGTTATACGTGCATACTGCATTTTAATAAATGCAAGAATATATATATATGAGATAATATACATATATATATATAAATATAAAATATATACAAGTATATATATACGGTTATATATGTACGTGTATTATATAAATATATGTATTAGTATAAATAGATATATTATATATATATATATAATATAATGTAGAATTATTATATTTATATATATAAGCATGCAAAGAAGCAGCAAAGAAAAGAGAAAAATAAAGAAAGAAAAGAAAACCAAAGCAAGATAAAGAATAGAAGAGAGAAAGGCAGTGCAAGAAGGGGAATAGGTGTATATAAATATATGTGTTTGTGTAGTGGGTGAACAGGGGGCAGTGCAGCAGGTGCAACGTGTGCTGTGCTGTGTGGAGTGTGTTTAAAGTGAACAAACAAACAGGAAAAAGAAAATAAAAGATCAAAAATAAAAGTCAAATAAAAGGGCTGGATGAGAGAGTAAAAAAAGAGATGGATAGGTTGTCTCCATCTCTTCTCTTCCGATTTGGTTGCTAAGAAAACCGAAGGAAAAAGGGAGGCTCACTCAATGTCGCAACAGTATCAGGCGGGTTTGGGTGCAGCAGGTCGGTGCAACAGAGAGAGGGAAGGTCGGTATCCATACATATGTGTGCTGTGTGTGTTTGTGTAACGGTGCAGGAGAAAAAAGTGAGAAAAGAGAGAGTGAAAAGAGAGCAACAGGGAGAAATGGAAGTGTAGAAGCAGTGCAGGAACAATTGTATAGATACATATGGGTGTATGTACGGGTGCAGGTTTAAAGCTGCAGCCGGAAAATATATATTTATACATGTGTGTGTTTATGGCCGTGCAGCAGGATAAGAATTGAGAAAAAATGAGAAGAATAGAGAGAAAAAGCTGCGCAGCAGGTCGGTATATATATATATATGTGTGTGTGTGTTTGTTTGTGGCGGGGCAGTAGATGGAAGCAGTTCACGGCAGCAATAGTTGTAGCCGTGGCTGTGGCTGCGGCTGCTACAGGGAGTAGGGGTTCAGTGATGGTGTTGTTGGTGGGCTCGTTAAGTTACCAAGCATGCCAAAGGGCTTGGTGTTGGTGTTCCCCTTATTGGTTGTGAATGAAGCTGCCTCAGTTGTGAAAGAGCAGGAATTGGAAGGAATTGGTAGTAGGTGGGATATTCAGGTGCAAGAGTAGCGGGATAATAGAAGAACTTATGTTGGGCCTGGGTGTGTGTGGTCAGGTTTTGTCCCAGCTTCTTTAATATTCAGAATGGATTGTTGAAGGCTTGGGGTTTGAATGATTAATTTCCCTAAGCAGCAGTTCGAGTGGGAAGACAACGAGAGCAGGAATTTTTGGAAAGCTGAAATGGATTTTTATGCAGATTTTGGTGTTACAGGGGCACGACAGCACATGTTTTCAATTTGATGGGTTGAGCTCGGTGAGAATTTAAATACTACTAGAGTTGTGGTAGGGAGGAGCGGATCTTGATGTAGTGCAGATATGCCTGCAATCGGTTTTAAGCTTAAGATATGCAGTTGGGCATGGCTCAAATGTTTAGTCGTTAGTTGTGTACTATTTTTGCTTTTTATTGGAAAATGAGAAGTGGCATTCCGAGATTAGGTTGGGAGGAAATTACTGTGATAAATTGGAAGAGTTAGACCTCCAACATATTATCGAACCAGGAGCAATTGTTAAAAGATGATTGCAGTGTCGGTGGAACGTTGACTACAGCCACACAAAGTTAGATTTAATTATTTTTTAGTTATTTCATATTAGAATAGAACTTTGTAGAATTATAATTACGCCCAAAATTTATGGTTAATTGTGAATTGACCCAAGTAATAAAATAATATTAATTTAAATAATTTAAAAGGGAAAAAATTACCAAAATGCCCTTAAGTCAAAAAGTAGTCCAACGAACTCTGATGAAAATAAAAGAATAGTGAATTTTTATTATTTCGAGCATTCCGTACTCAATGATGGAGTCTGATATACAAAAAGAGGTCTCGAGAAGTAAGAACCCGTAAAAGTACAAAATGACCGTTGTGCCCTTTTTAGTACAGAAGTCCGAATTGAATTCTAGCGAAAGCCTAAACTGACTTTGTTTAATGTTCCTGGATTCAATAATATAGTCTATTTAAGTAAAAGAGATATCAATAGTAAAGAGACATAAAATTTGATGAATAGCATGAGTTATATAGATATATATATATATATATATAGACTGAGATGAGTTTCTTGAATCATAGGAACACCAAGAGAAAAGGGGAAGGCAATTTGACCTTCTAGACAGATACAGAAAGAGGTAAGTAAAATCCGATCTCTGCATGTGTTACATTTCTAGCCATGTCATTAGTTCTTTGTACATACTGTTATTTGTATTCTATACATACCAGTATTTATTTAGCCACATCGTTATTGCCCTATCATGTGGGAACCAGTTATTGATTTCTATATATATCTTGATCATGATTGTATACTTGTGCATAGATTCCTTTTTGTACACTTGTACCTAGGGCCGCAAGGGCCAGACAGTTTTATTCGAAGCAGTCTAGTAACCGTAGCCTCGAAAACTATTGTTACGTCAGATTGCCTAGAACTAGTTATGATTCCACTATACTCTGCGTGGAAGATAGGATGATCTTGATATATTATTAGTGCCGAATTTGTGCTCAGTGACATCTCTATCTGATGCTATTTATGACCTTCGGGTCCAGGTTCCAAGTGGAACATTTACTACGTTGCTATGCGAGGCATAGGACGTACAGTTACAATGTACATAGAGCAGTATTCATACAGTCCGAGCGGATCTAAATACTATCTCAGGGGAATTTTCGGCCCCCACTAGTATCAATGCATCTCATTTTAGTTGATATCACTATCCTTTATTATTGATATTCATAGCTTGATCATGTTATATTGTTATTGAATGATCATGCGATTTTACAGCTTTCAGTTGAGTGCTTACATTTTCATACTTGATATAGTTCATAATTGTAGTAGTATGACATTCTTAGCATAGCAGATTCATTTCCTTATCATTTGGCTTCTATCATTTGATATTGAGTTCTATATTCATTGATTGGCTAACATTTCTTTTATATACACCTGTACACATGGCAGAGCAAATGACTACTTACTGAGTTTTCATAACTCATCAGATACTACACAATATTTTGTAGGCATAGATATTGAGAACAGACCATAGAGGCTAATAGCTAGGAGGTAGACATTTACTTTTGAAGTTGTAGTGTAATACTTAGTACAGACAGTCTTGTAGCTCTCCCATGTTATACACGTCTTAGGGATGAATAGTTGTATTAAGAAATTTTGTATTCTGCATTTTGAGAACATTATATATATTACATGCAACTTTATTTATTTATTTGTTTAAGTCTTCCGCTATTTAGTTATTGCATGTTAGTAGCACTGATTGAGTTTCTACAGTTTCAGTTCAGTTGAGACAGTCTGATTCGGCGACTACGTCGGGTCGGGCTTCGTGATTCGAGATCTGTAGAGGATGGGTCTCGGGTCGTGACAGCTTGGTATCAGAGCATCCTAGGTAACACAATGGTTCATGGGAGATAAGACTAAGGTACTAGTATTATAAATTTCCAAGTAGAGTCAAGCAGTAGACAGGATCTGACGTGATAGATAGATTATTATATAAATTTTGACCGTTGATCTTTTACAGCTAGTAATTTTGGGAGATGATCAGGCTACTGTACCAGTCGTCGCAGGTATTTTTCTATTTAGTTATAGCATGCCCACATGCTAGCTTTATATATTGATTATGCTTTCCACATTCACTACTAGATTGAGTTAGAAATTGATCTGCTAGTTGAACATAGAAACAAAACTCCTAAGTGATATGTTAAGTGTTCAATTTCCACTAAGAGAATGATTGATGTGAGATATTATGCATGAAACAAGTAGAGTAACATAGATACACGATTATTATTATATATAATACTCGTAGAATTTTAAAGACATTGATGAGTTAAAAGATCAAGTGATTGATAAATTTCAAGGGGCAATAACAGATTTGAATGCAAAGATTTATAATCTTTAGAAAAAACTACATACTGTTATAGATATGGATGATTACTTGATAAACGAGATGAAATGAATAACAACTCTTGGAAGAGTCATGATCAATGAATGTTATACATTAGAGAAATCATTAAGAATAAATGATACACATAGAGTATATGAGATATAGATCATAAAATGTATAGTTATTTAGTCGATTTGAGAAAGAAATTGATGATTTAAAAAACAACTGAATGATTTGTGATTGCTAGAAGATGAAAGCAAGTTAAAGAGACTAAGGGTTAACTAGTTGTTAGAAAGAGACTATATGTTATGATAGAAGTTGATGATTCTTTAACAACTAAGATGAGCAAGTAAATAGTAATCTTAAGAATAGTAGTATGCTTAAAGGTAAATGATGAGGATGCTTAAGATTATGACAGTGAAGATACCGAAAGAGGTTTCGATGAATGATATAGACAGATAAATGAGACTTGAATAGGAGATAGTAGTTATACTTAAGAAAACTTGGAAGGAATCATAATGATATTGAAATTAGTAATCTTTGATGATTATTCTATCTAATGGAAGCATGTACTTGATATCTATTGAGTTACAGTTTGATGATTGTTCTATATTGAGGGGACTGTTGAGAATTGAATTACTATATCTAAACTATGGACTTGATGTTTATGGTTAGATGATTGTCCTATATTGTGGAAATTAGATGTTCCATAATGAATGAGGGAAACGGTAGTTCACATGGAAAGATAGAAGATAACATAGTTGAAAAATGTGTCGGTTTGAAAAGCAGGAGATTTGACAGTAATATCTAAATGGAATGGTAATACCCTGGAAAGGTAGTAGAATTAATAGTGACATCTAGACAGAACAGTAACACCTTAAAGGATAGTGTTTGTGACAGTTAACATCTAAGTAGAATGCTTACACTTTGAAAGGCAATAAAGGTAGCAATAATTAAGAGATAAGAGATAGTTTGAAGGAAATTTAAATAGGTAAGTACGGGGGTGTTGATTAACCTTATTGATTTGAGTAATAGATTGATTGCATACCAGAATTGTAAAAAGTCTCGAGTAAGTTTTAGATGGACCCTAATAGAGTAAAGACGAGTAGAGTTTGAAGACGTTTATTTAATAACCGAGGCTGTTAGAAGTTGACATTTTGAATTACAGATGATTCTGAGAAAAGGCTGATATATGATGAATAAGTGTTAGAAAAGATTTGAGAAGTCTTAGAAAATGATCCGAGCAGTAGATTTAATATTAATAAAGGATGATACTCAGTCAAGCTAAGTAAAAATGAGTGATAAACGATCCTGAGTAACTTTTAGAGATTAATGTAATTTAAGTGATTGTAAAAGACTGGAAGTGTTGTAAATTATTCAAGGGGGTCACGAAATAAAAACAATACGTGAAATTGTAGAAATTGTAATATCCCAAAAATCTGACAGGACCCAGACTTTATTCTGACCTAGTAAAAAATAAATTACGTGACATTAATAATTCGAGATAACCCAAAATATGGTAAACCATAACAAGATTTAAGATCCTCAGATATAAAATGGTGCATGCAAGGGAAAATAGATAACTCAGTCAAACGAGTGTCGGGATGAATAAATGAAGCCAATACAAATAATTACGTATGAAAAGAATATGAATATCACCTGAGACACGATCGGGGATCTAATATTGACAAAATAAATAATGATGATACCGAGACGTGGCTTTATGCCAAATTGGTCGGTATTCCATGAATTAATATTTTTGAAATAGAAATAATAAATATGGTAATATTTATTGGAAAATACAGTTATATACGTAAACATGTGTGTACCGTACATATGTATATGATACATTGCGTGCACGAATTATAAGACTATATATAAAAATTATATTTTATATAATAAAATAAACAAAGATACTGACTATATATAAAATATATAGAAGTATATTTTATAATTAAAATATAAAGAGAGAGTGCAGCCGTAATAGGTATACACATATAAGAAGATAATTTGGGAAGCTTCTTGAAGAAGTTGGAAGCAACAGAGAAAAGAAAAGAAAGAGAGCTGCAGCCGCTTACCTGATACCTAGTGATATATATATATATATATATATATATATATAATATTATATAATGTATGTTGATCCTTATGAAGTAAGTCAGTTAAGGAAGAAAAAGCGAGAAATTTCTGGAAACGGAGGAAGCTAGCAGCCGACCATATATAAATAAATATATATATATATACATATATAGATGAATTAGGAAGTTTCTTGAAGAAATATAAAATATATATGTGTGGCTATACGGCAGCTTATGAAAGCTTTTGGAAAGAAATGAGAAAAGCAGCCGAAGCTGCTGGAAGATGAGTGAGAAGCGGTGCAGCAGAAGCTGATGGAATTTGCGGTTGTTGTGGGCATTTTTAGTGGGGAAGATAAATTAAGAAACAAAGGGTAAAGCAGCTGGCTTGATTGCGTCATATCTGCTGCTGTCAAGTGAAGAATCCTGTTGGTTGCTTGAGGGTGATGAAGGGACGGAAAACCAGAGGAAAGATTCTGAGGGAGGCGCTGTTTATCAGAGAAAATGGAAGAGTTATGGCGGTGCAGCAAATGTTTATATATCTATATATGTGCATATATGTGTGTGTAGGTAGCGGTGTAGAGACATATATATGTGTGTGGGTAGTGTGTGGGTAGCGGTGCACAGAGAGAGAAACAGAGGAAGGCAAGTGGCAGCAGGTTGTGCGTTGATAACTCAAGTGGCCACAAAATGAAGAATGGGAAATCGGTGGTCAGAGTTTTGAATTCGGATGGATGCAAATTGTTAAACGTGTAATGCAATTGTATACCGAGGCTTTCCTCCATCGCCATCGCCGTCTTCTCTACCCTTCTCTCCTTGAAGTTTTAAATACAGCATAAACGACATTGATCTGAGGGGTGAGAGTTCTGTGGATGCGGAATGGACGGCTGCTGCAGCCCGTGCTTACACCTTGGTATGATAGCTGATACTTCAGTCAGTGCTGCTGGATCCGACTTATGCCGAAAGAATTTCCTGTTGTGGCTCGGAATTAAGTAAAGGGTTGTGGGAGAAAGGAAATTTCAGCAGCGTGTTGGTGAAGGGGACTCTATATGTGACGATACACTGTCGCCCGTTGAATTATCAAGCCCACTTGATTCTGTTGATGCTACAAAACCAGTTCCATTACAATTGAAACAGAGTTCATGTACAGGGAAAATCATATTTTTTGTTGACATATGGGTTCTTTAAAGTAGCAATGGCCACGGATAGGATGACACTTGGGGGTCATTACATAGAGTTGTTCCCATCATCACTTGAGGATTTGAATGAAGCCAAGTCTAAAGAGTGGGAAATGCTGAGGACAAGAGGGGCACATGCAGCAGAGCTGCTGTCTAACCATGGAGCAGAACCAGCAGGTAGGCAGATTAATTCCATGGATTAAGAAAGAGAGCAGCAGTAGCAACACTCCGATAGTAGGGAAAAAGAGCAGCAATGGTGGTAGTGGAGCCGGTGCAGAACCTCCAACAGTTGCTGCAAATTAAATGGATCTCCGTTAAGAGGAAAACTGGCGGAGAACCCACTAGATTGCCAATTGGTTCTGCAATGAAGCTTGTTCTCTCCTAAATTCCTAAGGTTTCAGTAAAAGATAGAAGGGAAGTTTTGGTGATGTTGATCAAGAAAGATATTTTCCTGATGAATCAATAGAGCTGTCCTGGGAGGATTTTTCCAAATGCGTATACATGGACTGATTTATCAAGGGAAAACTAATGGACTTATTTGGGTGGAGTAAAGGTTTTTGTAGATGATTCATTGGGATCTAATAATGCACTCGTTTATGAGGTTTCTATTCACACCATAGGTGACAGAACAAATGACTTGATTGTGGCTCCCGTGTCTGAAATTTAGTAGCTGATATTGGTAGGGGAATTTGTGTAAGCAGCAGTTGCCATGACAGTCAACTGTGCAGGTGATAGTCATGACAGTCAACTGTGCAGGTGATAGTTCCGGCTGAGCTTTAGTGGTGGCTTGGGTATAAGTAAACATTTGGTTTTGCAGTTACAATTGCTCATGCTTACCCTGTTATTTGTGCACTTACTTTAGGGGGGGTTTATGACACTTGACTGCAAATTCTTCCAAGGTTGGCGGTTGGAGTGAAAGTATACAGTCTCAATGGGATCAACAGAAGCAGGTTGGTGATTACAACAAAAGTGATGTACAGTCACCCTTGGGGTCACCAGAAACGTTTCACTGAAAAGAGAGATTCCACTAGAAGTCACGTGGTTGGGGTTCGGAATGGAGAAACAAGAGGAACCGCCCTGTCAAATTAGTCGGGGAGTTAAAAGATGATTGCGGTGCCAGTGGAATGTTGACTGTAACCAGACAAAGGTTGGATATGTTCACATCAATTATGATGGCCATCAGAAGGATAATGCCCAGGATATGCATAGACGTGGCTAACGACACATCTGGAGGATATTTGTGAATGTAAATGAGCGTATGTTCAAGTGAGTAACTCGGACTCTTGACTTGGTGTATATTTTTTTTATACTGTACTGCTTTATATGTTGAACTGTTTTATATACAGTACTATTTTAATACATATGCTTTCATGCATACTCTTTGTACTGCATTACTTGTGGCATGGTTCTGTTATGTCCTGTCCTACCTTTTTATATGTTCCGTGCCTTTGATATGTTCCGTTCCGATTTTATTCGGGTATGTTTCAGTTTTGTTATATGCCATTCAGACTCTGTCCGATTCTGTTTTGTTATGTTGTGTCTACTCTGGGCCCACCACAGGATTGAGCGGTTTTATGCTAGAGCATGACCTAGAGGGTAGAGGCCCCATGAGTAGTCCGCTTATGGGCAGCTGGGAAGGCTCGTCTGTATGATTGGCATTCTGTTCTGTTTGTCTTGCTCAATTCTGTTTCATTCCGTTCTGATCTGACCCCAGAGGGTAGAGGCCCCACAAGTGGTCCGCTTTATGGGCAGATGGGGGAGGTTCAGGCACCTTAATGATATGCTTTGTTTGATTGGTACTCTGTTCAGTACTGTTCTGTTTTGGCTTGATCTGTTTAGTCCTAGTTTGTTCTGTTTTGACTCTGATCCGATCTGTTCTGTCTGTTCTGTTTTGATATGATCTGTTTGTTCTACTTGAGCTGCATATGAGCATACATTTTATATGACATCATATATATATATATATATATATATATATATCAACTGGTTTTGAAACCCATGGAAGGAACCTATGTTACTCACTGAGCTTGTTTAAGCTCATTCCATTTATCTAATATTTTTCAGGAATTATCTCTATTAGATTAGAAGACACTATGATATGATGCGGATAGGCCGAGTGGCATTCCAAGTAAAGGATTTGACGGCACTGATTTTTGGAGACTTGGACTCTTATGGACTGAATCTGATTATTCAGGTGAGTGACACGATATGATTAGATTCATTGATATGCACTAGATATATTGGCACATGGCTCTTGGTATTGGTACTCTAGAGATATTAAATGTGCTCTGTGGCTAGACTTATTAGTTGTCGGGTTTTAGTATAGACTTACTTGTGGTACATAACTTTGTGGTATACAGTTGAGTTGCATTCCCGAGATGAAAAGGTTTTAAATTTCGCTGCTCTGACCCTACATTTGGAGTGCAATTCATCGCTAAGTTCAGAAGTTTGCCTTTGGTTGGTCGCATTGTAGGTAGAGAGACCGTCAAGGCGGCTAACTGGCATCACATCTTTGGCATCCGCGTAGGATGGGGTACGGGATGCGACAGAAATACTACAAAAATGCTTACAAGTATAGAAGGAAGTAAAGATCTGTGAACAGTAAGCAATTATGAATTGTATTTATTTTAGAAAGCTTAAACCATTTGACTAAATCTTAGACAATCACAGGGAACCTTACAGGGATTGGCAATAAGTACCTTTCTTAGAAAGTTAGGGATCAGAGAAATTATGAGTTTTTAGTACTACATCAGTGGGGAAAGGTACTTTTCTAGTTACTTATGACCTGTTTACGTTTATGTTATTTTTACACAGTCGAGTATGTCTCCTATCTGTTTGCTAACTAAAAGTAGAAAATGAACACCTAGATTATTTGACTCATTGCTCACATGTCCATCAAGGGAACTATCATCGAACCATGTTAAACATAGAACACATGAAATACAGACCAGGGACACAGATATTCTTAAACAGTTGACTTGAGGTCAAGGAACAATTAGTTAAATGGCAAGTCTATTATAAAGGAATGATAATTAGGAATCGGTGTGAACTCTATGAGTTCCATACGATACTTTTGGAATGATATATACCCCAGATATATTAGTAGACTTAATGAATAGAGTTTTAAAACCCTATTTAGGAAATGTCATAATTTTGTTCACCAAATGATACCTTAAATTTACGAAGAACTAGAAGAACCATAGAAAGAAATTGAGATTCACGTGAGGGTTTTGAAATACTCTTGAAAAATTTTAAAAAATAGAAAAATGATTTGATGTGACTGTAAAACTTGATTTGATGTGACTGTAAAACTTGATTTGTTGTGACTGTAAAAGTTGATTTGATGTGATTGTAAAACTTGATTCTGAGTAGAAAATTTTTTATCCAGTTAATGTAAACATCCGTTCAAGTTATACCACGATGTTAAAGAAACCACGGGAACTACCAGAGTTAGGAATGCTAAGTTTGAGGACAAACTTATTTTAAGGGAGAAAGAATGTAATATCCCGACCCAGATTTTGACACGTAAACCTAGATAGGTCGGGTCGAGTAGTGTAATACCAGGGGTAACCGAACAAGAGTTCCAAATAAAATAGAATAATTCCAATTAAGTCCAAAGAGTCAAATAATAATACTGAGCTTTGACCAAGCAATAAACATAGTATCAAAAATAAACCAAGACCGATTTAGACCGAGAATAATATATTCCAAAATATACCTGAAACATCGCAATGAGTAATATACAGTAATTGGCACGTAGTTTGAGACAAACAGTGAGAGTCACCAATAGAGCAATTACGATACTTAACATACAAGAAGTAGTTACAAGCAATCCCGAGTACCCAGCAGTACCGTACAATAAAACCTGAGCAGTATGGAGAATCGTGTACACAGGCCAGTACATGCATGTTATACGTGCACAGTGCATTTCAATAAATGCAAGAATATATATATATATATATATATATGAGATAATATACATATATATATATAAATAAATATAAAATTTATACAAGTATATATATATATATATACACGGTTATGTATGTACATGTATTATATAAATATATATATTAGTATAAATAGATATATTATATATATATATATATATATAAAAATATAATGCAGAATTATTATATTTATATATAAAAGCATGCAAAGAAGCAGCAAAGAAAAGAGAAAAATAAAGAAAGAAAAGAAAACCAAAAGCAAGATAAGGAATAGAAGAGAGAAAGGCGGTGCAATAGGGGGAATAGGTGTATATAAATATATATATATATATATATGTTTGTGTAGTGGGTGAACAGGGGGCAGTGCAGCGTGTGCTGTGTTGTGTGGAGTGTGTTTAAATGAACAAACAAACAGGAAAAAGAAAAGAAAAGATCAAAAATAAAAGTCAAATAAAGGGGCTGGGTAAGAGAGTAAAAAGAGGGACGGATAGGTTGTCTCTATCTCTTCTCTTCCGATTTGGTTGGTGAGAAAACCAAAGGAAAAGGGAGGCTCACTCAATGTCGCAGCAGTATCAGGCGGGTTTGGGTGCAGTAAGTCAGTGCAACAGAGAGAGGGAAGGTTGGTATCTATACATATGTGTGCAATTGTGTTTCTATAGCGATGCAGGAGAAAAAAAGTGAGAAAAGAGAGAGTGAAAAGAGAGCAACAAGGAGAAATGGAAGTGTAGAAGTAGTGCAGGAACAATTGTATAGATACATATGGGTGTATGTAATAGTGTAGGTTTAGAGCTACAACAGGAAAATATATATTTATACATGTGTGTTTATGATGGTGCAGTGGGATAAGAATTGAGAAAAAAAAGTGAGAAGAACAGAGAGAAAAATCGGCGTAGCAGGTCGATATACATAAATATGTGTTTTCTTGTGGCGGTGCAGCAGTTGGAAGTAGTTCATGGCAGCAACAGTTGTAGCCGTGGCTGTGGCTGCTATAGGGAGTGGGGGTTCAGTGATGGTGCTGTTGGTGGGCTCGTTAAGTTACCAGGTGTACCAAAGGGCTTGGGGTTGGTGTTCCTCTTATTGGTTGTGAATGAAGCTGCCTTAGTTGTGAAAGATGACGAATTGGAAGGAATTAGCAGTATGAGAGATACATAGGTGCAGGAGTAGCGGCAGAACAAAGGAACTTATGTTGGGCCTGGGTGTGTGTGGTCAGGTTCCGTCCCAGCTTCTTTAAGATTCAGAATGGATTCTTGAAGGCTTGGGGTTTGAATGATTAAATTCCCTAAGCAGCAGTTCGAGTGGGAAGACAATGAGAGTAGGAATTTTTGGAAAGCTGGAATGAATTTTTATACAGATTTTGGTGCTGCAGGGGTATGGTAGCACATGTTTTCAATTTGATGGGCTGAGTTCAGTGAGAATTTAAATACTACTAGAGTTGTGGTAAGGAGGAGCGGATCTTGATGCATTGCAAATATGCCTCCAATCGGTTTTAAGCTTGAGATATGTAGCTAGGCATGGCTCAGATGTTTAGTCGTTAGTCGTGTACTGTTTTTAATTTTTATTAGAAAATGAGAAGTGGCATTCTGGGATTAGGTTGGCGGAAATTTTTGTGATAAATTGGAAGAGTTAGACTTCCAACATATTATCGAACTAGGAGCAATTATTAAAAGATGATTGCAGTGCCGGTGGAACGTTGACCGCAACCAGAAAAATGTTAGATTTAATTATTGTCTAGTTATTTCATATTAGAATAGAACTTTGTGGAATTATAATTACGCCCAGAATTTATGGTTAATTGTGGATTGACCCAAGTAATAAAATAATATTACTTTAAATAATTTAAAATAGGAAAATTATCAAAATGTCCCTAAGTCAAAAAGTAGTCCAACGAACTCTGATTAAAATAAAAGAATAGTGAATTTTTATTATTTCAAGCTTTCCGGAATCAACGATGGAGTCCGATATGCGAAAAGAGGTCTCGAGAAGTAATAACCCGTAAAAGTGTAAAATGACTGTTTTGCCCTTTTTAGT
The DNA here is from genome assembly GCA_008638375.1 of Nyssa sinensis. Taxonomy (NCBI): domain Eukaryota; kingdom Viridiplantae; phylum Streptophyta; class Magnoliopsida; order Cornales; family Nyssaceae; genus Nyssa; species Nyssa sinensis. The sequence goes on from CM018049.1 coordinate 282,153, forward strand.
ACAAAGTCCGAATTGAATTTCGTGAAAGCCTAAACCGACTTTGTTCGACGTTCCAGATTCAATAGTAGAGTCTATTTAAGTAAAAGAGAAATCAATAGTAAAGAGACATAAAATTTGATGAATAGCATGAGTTATATAGATATATATATATATATATATATTGTAATATCCCAAAAATCCGACATACCCCGATTTAAAGAAAATAGACTATTTGACCTTGATAATTTAAAATAGCTCAAAATATAATAAGCCATGATGGGATTAAACATTAGAAAATATAGAATTAATCCAGAATATTAAAAATAATATAGGCTCAAAAAATGGTTAACCTAGTCAACCGGGTATCAAGATGAATTAATGGGACTGATACGAATCATTAATTACGAAAATAAAATAAAAATAATATAAAATTTGAACGGGTACTCGATATTGGTAAAATAAATAATAATAATGCCGAAGTTCAGCTCTAAGCCAAATTTGATGGCATTTTATAAATTAATATTTTTGGAAATAAAAATATTTCATAAGGTAAAATATATCAAAATACGGGAATGAACACCAGAAAAATACATGCATAAATATATATAATTATATTGATACAAGTATATGTTACTTGGGATTAATATATGAACTCACATATATATATAATATTAGTTAATATACTAGCAGCTTCCATAAGAAACCACTAGAAGTGGGAATCGGTGAAGAAAAGAATAAAAGAAGAGAAAAGAAGAGAGGAAAAACAGCAGAAGCTTCTAGAGCAAGAAGCTACTGGAAATAGATGGAGAACGGCCAACTGTCTATTTAGAGATATACACAAATAAGTTCAGGAAGCTTTTAACAAGAGGCTACTAGAAGATGATGAGAGAGATCTCTGCCAGAGCAGTTGCTTATTTGTTGCCATTCTCAGATTTGACAACTGTTCCTCCATTTGGGATTTGTTCAAATTGGTGTAGTCCATTGATTGGGGAAAAAAATCATTCCCAGGTACGGTTAACAATACAGAGAGGTTTTGGATCAGGGATCGAATTTGGATTTTGGGTGAGTATGGTCTGAGCAATTCAAAAATTGCGTGCTTGCTTGAAGACAGCCCTCAATTCAGGCCATGGAGGCATTGTAGTCGCGTGGTGGTGCAACAGAAGATGATAAAAGGAAGTGTGTCGGTGCAGCAGCGTAGGGAGGTTGTAGCCGAAACTGCTAGATGGATTAACCAAAAAGATAAGAGAATTTCGGAGGCAACTGACAAAGAAGAGAATTCCAGAAATTCTCTAGAAGTGCAGCAGAATTGATATGTATATATATGAGTGAATGACAGTGTGGTAGGGAAGAAATAGAAGCTGTTGGAAGGAGACGGTGCAGCAGCATAATGTATGTGTATATGTACGTGTTGTGTAGCGGTACAGGGAAAGGAAAGTGGCAGCAAGCGGAGCTGCTATTGTGGCAGCAATCGGGGCTGCTATTGCAGCACCTGTTGCGGCAGTTAAGGAAGCAGCTGATGGTTGATTTCCCTGTTTTTGATGGTCTCTGTCGAGGACTTGTTGATCAGATTCCTTGGCTGGTGTGTGCTCAGGCAGTAACAGAAGTGGCTTTGGAAGCCAAACAACAGCATGTTTGGTACAAGGGAAGACTAATTCAGCCAAAACCAATGACCAAGGTATGTCTCATATCCTCCTTTTATACACTGTAGAGAATTATTTGAGAGGAAATTGAGCTGGCCAATTGAAGTAACTATATTTAATGATAAGAAAGGAGTTAGGTGATGGTCTACAGCCATGGATAGTGTTGCAATTGCTGGCACATTACCAGTTTAGCATTTTAGATACATGATAAGCGTGGTATGCAGCTTTAGGGGGGCTGTTGTTAAAACTGGATTGGATGAATTGGGATTTTAATGAGATTTAGTATTGCTGTTACTGTCTATTTTGTTTAGTAAGAAAACAGAAGATTGTGCACGGTTGAGGGTTCGTATTGATGGATGAAGCGGTGGTCATTGATGCAGCAATTGGAGCTATTGTTGCAGCAACAATTGGAGTTCTGTTGAAAGACTTGGTACGGCAGTTGTGGACAGTCTTGAAGATAAGAAGAAAACTGCACAATTTGGCAGGCTCTATAAAAAATTACGATGGGGTCTAGAGTGAGCATAATCAGATTCCGAGTCTTATGGTTGAAGCAGAGGCTCACAAGAAGGGGCGTGAGGAACTTGATGAAACTGGAGCAGGCTGATGAAGGGACGAACCATGCTGATGTAAATAATCAAGTGCTGCTATTGCTGGTATACTACGGGTTTCAGCAATTACAGATATGTGATAAAATGAGATTTGATTTCTAGATCCAAAGGTTGTGAGGCTTGGGAGATGAAACTGAACTTGGGCAAATAAGCTGGTTTATTTTACTATGGCAGGGCCAAGTTTGCTATTTTGTAGAAGAGGGTTTCTATGGCAGGTCATTAGGGAATCAGTTTATGTTGTGGGAGATTGACATGGGAGCAGGTCCTAAAGCATGCAAGCGTATGCAAGAAATATATGTTGTTTTATGCTTCACTGTTGAAGTCTAACCTTAGTTGGCCAGTAGTTAATGACAAAATTGAGACATAGAGGAACTGGATCATGAACTTGACATTGAACTCCTACTTCAGTAGAGGTGAGGACGCTGGCCCACCAGTTTGTGGAAAATGAAACAGGGAGTAAGGAGATCATGGTGCGTCAATAGAGCTTTCATAGGAGGATTTTTGTAGACGTGTATACATGAGCTGAATTAGCAAGAGAATGAGATCAGAGTTTGTTTAGTTTTCTGATGGAGACATAGTCATGTCTACTTGATCTCATATATAAGACAGGTTGTGAGCTGGGCCAATGGATTTATTTGAGAGGAGCTACTGATTGGGAAGACTCTGCACAGTAATTTGATGAGAGGAAGGGAAAGTTCTTCAATATTTGATGGATGGGATGATAAAAGGATAGATCTGCCAAGATCATCATCTGCTTGGGGGAAAAAGGCTGAAGAAGCTGATGAAACTGGATTTAAAATGGCTGGCCAACTCGATCAACCTGCCGGTGTGTTTTTTTCAACTACTGAACCGTGGACTGAACATTAACCTCAAACTTTAGATGCTCAACAATTCGGTTCACGTTTGACTGCAAATTCTCCAAAGGTTGGATATGTTCACATTTGAGGAATATGATCTTCTGGATGTTGAATCAATTATGATGGTCATCAGAAAGATAATGCCAAGGATATGCATGAACGTGGCTAACGACGCATCTGGAGGATATCTGTGAATGGGCGTGATATTCAGGTGAGTAACTCGGACTCTTGACTTGGTGTATATTTTCAATACTATCTAGATTCGTATACTATACTACTTTACATGCTAAACTGTTTTATGCACTGTACTATTTTAATGCATATGCTTTCATGCATACTTGTTGTACTGCATTACTTGTGGCATGATTCTGTTCTATCTTGCTTTCTGATATATCCTGTTGATTCTGTTCGGGTCTGTTTTTCTGTTGCCCATGCTTTGGAGTCTGATTTGATTCTGTTTGATATATCGAGTCTACTCTGGGCCCACCACAGGATTGAGTATACCAGTGGGTGGATGGCTGGCTATGAGGCGTGGGGAACTCAGCATCCGCTCAATCCTGTTCTGTTCCGCTCTGATACTAGGATGGCTGGCTATGAGGCGTGGTGAACTCAGCATTCTAGTACTCAGGCAATTCTGTTCTGTTCTGCTCTGATACTAGGATAGCTGGCTATGAGGTGTGGTGAACTTAGCATTCTAGTACTCAGGCTATTCTGTTTCTGTTCCGCTCTGATACTAGGATGGCTGGCTATGAGGCATGGTGAACTCAGTATTCTAGTACTCAGGCTATTCTGTTCTATTCCGCTTTGATACTAGGATGGCTGGCTATGAGGCGTGGTGAACTCAACATCCTAGTACTCAGGCATTTGTTCAGTCCTGATCTATTCTGTTTGATCTGTCTAATATGTTCTGTTCTGATCTGTCTGATCTGTTCTGTTCTGTTCTGATCATTTTGAGCTGTATCTGTTCTACTTGAGCTGCATTATTTTATTTGAGTTGTATTTGAGCATGCATATATATATATATATATGAACTGGTTTTGAAACCCCTAGCAGGAACCTATGTTACTCACTGAGCTTGTTTAAGCTCATTTTATGTATTTAACATGTTTCAGGATATATCTCCATTGGATTAGAAAACACAAGGGCATGTCACTAGTGGACTGAAAGGCATTCCCAAGTGAGGATCTGATGGCAATAATATGTGGAGACTTGGGTTCTAATAGGTTGATTCTGGCTATTCAGGTGAGTGTGATGATATAGTTTACTTTATTCATATATAATAGATGTGTAGGGACATGGCTCATGGTAATGGTACTCTGGAGGAATTTGATATGCTCTGTATTATATATATGTTATAGATGTGCTCTGTGGTTAGAGTTATAAATGTCTGATTATAGACTTTGCTTTGTGGTACAAACCTCTGTGGTATATAAATGAGTTGCATTCCCGAGATGTGAAAAGTTTTAATTTCCGCTGTTCTGACCCTACATTTGGAATGCAATTTGTCGTAAGGTTCAGAAGATTGCCTTTGGTTGGTCACATTGTCGGTCAGAAGATTGGCAAAGCGGCTAATTGGCATCACATCTTGGCATTCGCGTAAGGTGGGGTGCGGGATGTGACATATATATATATATATAGGTGCGGGATGTGACATATATATATATATATATATATATATATATAGACTGAGATAAGTTTCCTGAATCATAGGAACACCAAGAGAAAAGGGGAAGGGGGAAGGTGATTTGACCTTTTAGACAGATACAGAAAGAAGTAAGTAAAATCTGATCTCTGCATGTATTACATTTCCAGCCATGTCGTTAGTTCCTTGTACATATTGCTATTTTTATTCTATATATACCAGTATTTATTTAGCCACATCGATATTCCCCTATCATGTGGGAACCAGTTATTGATTTCTATATATATCTTGATCATGATTGTACATTTGTGCACAGATTCTTTTTGTACACTTGTACCTAGGGCCGCAAAGGCCAAACAATTTTATTTGAAGCAGTCTAGTAACCGTAACCTCGAAAACTATTGTTACGTTAGATTTCTTAGAACCAATTATGATTCCACTCTACTCTTCGTAGAAATAGCATGATCCTAATATATTATTAGTGCCGGATTTGTGCTTCAGTCACATCTCCATCTGATGCTATTTATGACTTTCGGGTCTAGGTTCCAAGTGGAACATTTACTACGTTACTATGCGAGGCATGGGACGTACAGTTACAGTGTACATAAAGCAATATTCATACAGCCCGAGCAATCTGAATACTAGCTCAGGGGGATTTCCAAGCCCCACTAGTATCAGTGCATCTCAGTTTAGTTGATATCACTATCCTTTATTATTGATATTCATAGCTTGATCATGTTATATTGTTATTGAATGATCATGAGATTTTACAGCTTTCAGTTGAGTGCTTACATTTTCATAATTGATATAACTCATGATTATAGCTGTATGACATTGTTAGCATAGCAAATTCATTTCGTTATCATTTTACTTCTATCATTTGATATTGAGTTATATATTCGTTGACTGGCTAGCATTTCTTTTATATACACCTGTACACATGGCAGAGCAAATGACTACTTACTGAGTTTTCATAGCTCATCAGATACTACACAACATTTTGCAAGCACAGATATCTGTATAGCTAACTAAATTCTCAAGTGAGGCTAGGGATGAACTTGCACACTATATGGTATTTTTAATTTATTTTCGATTCATGTACTGGATTTTTATTTATTAAAATTCTTTGGTTTATCATTCTCAATTTATTGTTTGTGTTTTCTTCTCCTAATAATCATACAGTTTATTCTATTATAGATTCAGTCGTACTTTTCTATTGAATGGATTAGTTCTTTGATTATGTTTGGATCAATTGATTATTTATCTTGATTTAATTCTTTGCTGCAATATTGCTCCTTGGGTATATTGTTATCGTTGGGTTCTTTCAATGTGGATAACAATTTGCATGATTTAAAAGTGATGAATGATTTTTCAAAAGATTACATTTGGTTTAATTTTGGTTTATAATTCTATATCTTCCAATTGGGATTTTTGGAATTAAATTCTCAATTGAGTTATTAGTGAATTAAAAATAATTAAAATATTGGATATGTGCAAGGGATTCCCGTCGCTCTACTGTTCGTTAATTTGAGCACTTTTTCCGTTTATCACTTTGTTTAATTTTAATTTGTATTTAAAATCACTTTTTATTTTCTCCTTAATCAGTTAATATTTTCTTCAACTTCTTTATTCTGTCTGTTATTCTTTTAATCTGTCTCCCTGTGGAATCAACACCCCAAAGCTGCACTACAACTACCGCATTATTCTTTGGGTGTAATCAAAGCTCCTCCTCAGAAGGTGAGTAAATCAGAATGTCATCAACAAAGACTACAACGAACTGATCTAAATAAGGACTAAAGATGCGATGCATCAAGTCCATGAATGCCGCCGGGGCATTCGTCACACCGAATGGCATAACTACAAACTCATAATGGCCATAATGAGTGCGAAAAGCTGTCTTCTCCACATCTTCCTCCCGTACCCTCAACTGATGATACCCAGATTGAAGATCGATCTTCGAGAAACATCTCGAACCCCTAAGCTGATCAAACAAGTCATTTATTATTGGTAACGGGTACTTATTCTTAATAGTGACCCGGTTCAGTCTCCTATAATCCACACACAAACGTAATGTCCCATCCTTCTTTTTCATGAACAATGCCGAAGCACCCCACGGCGAAGTACTCGGACGAATAAAACCCCTACCCTGCAAATCAGTCAACTACTCCTTCATCTCCCTCAACTCAACCGGAGCCATACGGTTAGGTGGAATGGAAATAGTCATAGTGCCTAGGATAAGCTCTATCGTGAACTCTATCTCTCATCTCGACGGTAGATTAGTCAAGTCATCTGGAAAGACATCTGGGAACTTATCCACCACTGGCAGTAATACACTCTCTATAGTCCCACTCCCAACTACTATCAAACTAGCCAACAAGTAGCTATGACCTTCCCAACTCCTTGAGTCATACAAATATGGCACTAGGAATTCCCCACGATTCCTCGTAAAATAAAAGCTATCTCCCTCAGGAGTATACACTGTCACTCTTCCTCGTAGTAGTCTATACTCGTCCGAAAATTAAACAACCAATCTATCCCCAATTACATGTTAAGGAAAAAAAAATTGAAATCATACTCCCCACAAACTTGACCGAACCATTCCATTCACAATTCATTCTTTATATTAAACAATAAGATCATTTTATTTTATTATTATTATTATTATTATTATTATTATTATTTTCAATCTACTAATAATTCAACAATCTAATTCATTAATTTTTTTTCGAGTTCAAACACAATCTTTCGCAATGAAAAATTTATTTAAGTAATACAATATACACATGCTCAAGTTATGCTAGTGTTGAACTAGCCCAACTAACCTAAGGTCTAAACCCCATCCATTGGTCCAAGGCATTAGATCCTAGATCTCACGTCAATCGGGGCTACCAAGGTTGATAGAGGTTCGAGAACTAAAGTTTTCTCTCTCCTTCGACCTACTTTGCCTCAATCCAGTGTTTTGGATGGCATCCTATAGTAGGAACAAGTATTATTTAGAAATTCAGCTTCTACTCATCTAATGTATTCCACATCCCATAGCATCCTCCCATAATGCTAAATGATATCATGAAGGCAAACAAGTATCAATCTATCATGTATATAAACATATACCAAGTTATCACATACAGTCATGCCAATACACACATTACCCATATCATGCATCTTACGGCACCAAATCACGTAACCATGCATCATAGTATAGCGTTAACTAACACATAATCACAACATGTGATGCATCAAGTATAAATAGCCACATAACGTATACAATCCTGTCACATACCACCGACAGTTCATACTAAGGCACACGCTTTCCTCTAGGGGTTCCATAGTGTTCAACAACACCCCATCATCGCCAGGTATTCTCAAACTAGAGCTCTAATACCAAACTGTTAGAGCTTATACATTACATAATGTTTACAAAAATTTTCAAATTATGCATCGTGGTCCTATTGTGTTCAACAACACCCCACGGTCCCTAAGTATCCCAACCTAAGCTTTGATACCAAGCTGTCATATCCTGAATTTTCATAAACCTGAGGTGTGAATGAGAATGATAAAATAAAAGAATTAAATTAATATATTTGTTTTTAATTAGATTTTACTTGTTAATATCTAAGATCATGTCTTATAATGGCTTAAAGTGTAGGCTAAACATAGTCTAGGTGTTTTCATAACCCAAGTTCAAGATGGTGACCAAGCATGGTCCAAGTGGTTGCTTAGCATAGCCTAAAATGATGACAAAGTATGGTCAAGTTTGGTGGCCCAATATGGCCTAAGTAAAGGTCAAATATTTCTATAAGTGGTGGCCAAACATGGTCCCAAAGGGTGGCCAAACGTGGCCCAAAAGAGTGGCCAAACATGGTCTAGGGATTGGCCAAACATGGCCCAAGATGGTTGGCCAACATGGTCTAAAGGTTGGCCAAACATGGCCCAAGGCAAGTGGCCAAGGCTGGTGGCAAGGGGCAAGCGCACACGGTGGGTGCGAAGCAAGCGCGCTATAGGCGCACGCTCGGGGGTGTGTGGGGGCTGGGCTGTGGGCTGCTGGCTACTGCTGGTTCACTGTAACTATAGTGTAGAGACCTAAAAATTGAGGATAAATTTTTCGTTTTTCCTGATAGGGTACTATTCATGCACCATTTGCTAGTAGGGCATTATACATGCACATTTAGACATAAGTCATATTTAGAGGCATATTTTGAGTATGCCATAGAAGAGAAATATACTTAAAATGTTAAAATACACATCTTGTAAACATTTGAGCCTATTCGGAGACAATTTTAAAAATTAGACCAAAAGGGCATCTCAGGTGGAACCAGCCAAACCCGGCCGCAGGCGAAAATAAATTTTTTTGAAAATAATTTTCTGAACTTTGGCTAAAAAAAAATATCAAATTGAGGCGTTTCGGGACGGGTTGTAGTATAAAGGGTCCCGAACTTATTAAAGGCAAAAGGGTCATTTTGCCTCCTTAGCCCCTTGACTATAAATACAGCACTTAGTGTAAAAACAATGAGAGAAATGGTCTGGAGAAGCAGCAGCAGCCGTGCATGGGAGAAAAATGAAGAGAAAAGCTAGGTTTTCAAATCTTCAAGCTTCCAAAACACACTTCTAGGCTTGGATTTTCACAAGACTTCCTTCTAGGAAGTTGTTCCCCACATCAAGGGCTACATTCTCAACAATTAGTTCGGCTACACAGCAAACACAACTCCCTAGGGTTGAGAAAAACACTTTTAGGTATGATATTTTTCTAAGAAAGGAATAGGATTAAGTTTAGGAGTGTTTTATAAGTTGATTGAATGACTTATATGTTTATTAGTTGTTAGAAAGTCACTTAGGATGTAGTTGCTTTGAAAACCTAGAGTTGGTTATTTATATATTTGTTTGTTCTTTGTATTCTTTGGAATTTGGTAAAGTGATAAACATGAACCATGATTGTATGTAAAATTCATTGTATTCTAGCTTATGTTCATGCAGACAAAATCTTGTAGTTGGAAAGTTATGATTTATTCAAAGTGTTGGTATTTTATGCATTTTGTGATCTTTGAGAATTTCTTGAAATGATGAACATGTAACTTGTTTATATATTTGATTCATTGCATTCTAGCTTATGTTCATGTAGAGAAACTTTTATGGTTTGAGAGTTATGATTTATTTCATGTGTTGGTACTTTATGTATTTTATGATCTTTGAGAAATTATTAAGGTTGTGAATGTGTAATGTGTTTATATGTGAAATTGATTAAATTACATGTTAGGTTCATGTAGACAAAGTTTTGTGATATAAAAGTTAAAGTTTCTTTAAGTACATTGCATTGTTTAAGGCATGTACCATGTGTTTGATGAAATACTTCATTGGAATTGCATAGAAAAATGAAGGTATGTTGGCATAATGTGAATCCTTGGAAACATGGCGTGAATTGAGCACTTTGGTGCTATGCATTATGAGGGTGTAGATCCTATGGTGAAAAACCCAAAACTGGCCATTGGTATACGCAAGCCAACGGGGTCCGGACCGTGAAGCAAGACGCGCATTGGTATTTGCATGCCAACGGGGAAGAACCGTGAAGCGAGACATGGGTGTGGCATAGAGTTTGCATGTGTGTGTCACGCATATTGCCATTGCATTATATTGATGAATTGGAATGCAAGTAGATTATAAATATACACTTAAACATGCCACGCCTTAAATCTTTGTTCCTTGCATTAGCATTATATCATACCAGCATTTGAGCTGACCCCTCGTGGGATATCATATTACAGATGAGGCTCTCGGTACTTGAGAGTTGATGAATTCTTAAAAGAATGAGGGGAAAAGAACTTGGAAGGATATTTGGCCCTTCGGGTATATTTTGTATGTATGGGCATAAGCCCAAAAGACTTGTGTTTGAATTTGGAAGAATTGTGAACTATAAGCCTTACGCCAATTTGTAATGTAAGGGTTTAAACCCAAATGACATGTAGGATACATTTGTTTAATGTGCCTTACCTATATATATATATATATATGTTGAAAGAAATGAACGTATGTTTAATTTCTATGAATTGTGGCCATCGAGTGAGGATGGATTGTGATGTGTTTATATATATGAACGATTGCAAAATATTAAGTGAAAAAATGCTTAGAAAGTAAAGGAAACTATGTCAAAATTTTGTGAAATTAAAAGAGCCATTAGGTGTGTAAAATACTTATGAATAAGTGAGAAAAAATGCCACAAAGTGGGGTTTAAAATCCTTGAGGAAACAGGCCAAAACTTGGAAAAATTAGCTGTAGTTGTTATAGTGTTTTTGCAGAAAAATGGAAAAATCAACCGCAACCAGCTATAGTGAAAACGCAGAAAACAGCCTAGGACAGCCCCACGCGCTGTGCCCTGCGGGCACCTACCTGCCCAGCGTGCTACAGCCCAGCCTGTTGATTGACAGCCTCTTTGGGCAACCAGCCTTTACCCTTTGACACTAGCCTTAGACCATTTGCTTTAGACCATGTTTAACCAACCCCTAGGTCATGTTTTGCCACAGTTATGGACCATGTTTGGCCACCTCCTTAGACAATTTTTGGTAGACTTTTTGACCTATTCTTGGCCTATGTCTTGGGACATTTTGGGCCTATTTGGATCATAGTTCCAAGGTATATTTAGGGACATTTTTTAGGCAATCATGGAGACTACACTTAAACATGACTTAGACTAGTTTTGGCAATTGGTTAAGGTGATTTGTGACTACCATTGGTAACCCATCTTAGGGTAAGCCTTGTATCCGATTTTTTATTTTTATTTTGGGGAAACTTGGGGAAATAAAAAGAGGAATTCAACTAAATCTATTTAATTATTATTTAGTAATTCTTTTTCATTCTTTTTCACTCACTCTCGAGTTTGTGGAAATTCAGGGTGTGACATACAGTGTATTTGCTGCAACTTGATTTCTTCATTTTTTGAATTTTTTTTCCAAAGTGCTGCAAGCTAATTTTTTCAATTTTTGACCTACTTCCTCAGGGTTTTTAACCCTCATTTTTTTGGCACTCTTCCTATTTATATAGGAGCATTTTTACACACCTAACAATTCTTTTTAATTCCCAAAATTTGGACATGGCCTCCTTTATTTTCTAAGCATTTTTCACCTAATATTTTATTACATTTTATATACAAGTATATGCACAATCCACCCTCACTTGATGGCCACAAGTTTATAAAAATTGAATATACACATACGTTATTGAGTAAGTTCAAGGCTCAATGCCTACTTTCCTAACTCCTCATATACTAACATTCATACCTGCATATAATCCTTACCACGGCCCTTTTTCTTACATTGTTCCTAACATATGCATGTAATGCACATTAAACAAAAATACCCTATTTGTCATTTGGGTTTAAGTCCTTACATCACAAAATGACCCAGGCTTATAGTCCACCATTTTCTAAATTAAACACAAGTTATTTAGGCTTATGCCCATACATACAAAATGTAGCCTTTAGGACAAATATACTTCAAAATTCGTTTTTCCCTCCATACTTCAAGACTTCATCAAGTCTCATGTGTCGGGACTCTCATCTGAAATATGTAATCCCATATAGGGTAAGCACGACAGCTTGTATGACATAATGCTAATATAAAGAATAAAGATAAGGCATGGCACGTGCAAAGTGAATATTTATAAACTATATACCTTCCAATTCATCAATGTAATGCAATGGCAATATGCATGACACACACATGCAATTCTATGCCACACCCATGCCTTGCTTCACGGTCTTTCCCCGTTGGAACTCAAGTACCAATGGCTAATTTTGGGTTTTTCACCACAGGATCTACACCCTCATAATGCATAGCACCAAAGTGCTCAACACACGCCATGTTTCCAAAGATTTACAACAAGCCAACATGCTTTGATTTTTTCTATGCAATTCCAATGAGGCATTTATCAAACCCATGGAGTATGCCTTAAATAATGTATTATACATAAAGCAAACTATAACTTTTAAACCACAAAAATTTGTCGACGTGAACATAGCATATAATCCAATCAATTATACATATAATCATTTTACATATTCACAACCTTACCAAATTCTCAAAAATTACACAAGTACACAAAGTACCAATACATTAAGCAAAACATAACTTTCAAACTACAAGAAGTTTGTTTACATGAACATAAGCTAGAATGCAATGGATTATACATATATTCAAGTTACAAGTTCATCACTTCACCAAATTCCCAAAGAATACATAAGTACACAAGATACTAACCATAGGTTTTCAAAGTAACTATATGCTAGGTAGTTTCCTAACAACAAGTAAGCATGTAAGTCATACAATCAACATATAAAAACACTACTAAACTTAACTCTATTCATTACTTAGCAAAATATAATACCTAAAAGGGTTTTTCTCAACCCTAAAGAGTTGCGCTCACTTTACAGCCGAACCAATTGGTAGGATTGTAGCCCTTGAGGTGGGGAACAACTTCTTAGAAGGAAGCCTTATGAAATTTCAAGGCTAGAGATGAGTTTTAGAAGGTAAAAAATTGAAAAACCTAGGCTTTCTTCACCTTTTCTCTCCAAGAACGAGCTGCTATAAATTCTGCAACATTTTTTTTGAAGATTTTAGATCCCAAGGGTCATATTTATAATAAAGGGGTCAAGGGGTGAAAAGACCATTGTGCCCTGAATGAGCCACGAGATCCTGTTACACTATAACCCGTCCTGAAATACTTCAATTCGATATTCTTCTTTAACCAAAGTTCTTAAAATTCTTTTAAATGATATTTTTTTAAAAAAATTATTTTCTCCTGTTGGCGGGTGTGGCCAGGTGCACCCGGGATGCCCTTTTTGGTCTATTTTTCAAATCATCTCCGATTAGGCTCAAATTCTCACATGAGGTGTATTTTAACATTCTAAGCATATTCCCCTTCTATGAAATACTAAAATTATGCTTCTAAAGATAACTTATGTCTAAATGATGCATGTATAGTGCCCTACTAGCAAATAATGCAGGAATAGTGTCTTACCGGCAAAAACTAAAAAATTTATCCTAATTTTTTGGATCTTTATAGTAACATCCTAGTTGGGACAATGATGAATAGTGATGAGTTCGGTTCGGGTTGGATTAATTTTTGAGTTCGGGTTAAGACTTGACCCAAACGCTTATGGTTACCTCAATACTGCGACGTTTGGTAAATGTTTTAAAAAATCAACTTAGGGGCGTTTGAATGTGTAACACCCACACCCAGTAGATTAGGCAAATGGTAGTGTAATGATGTATCAGCAATGAAAAGAAGTTTTTCAAAATTCTTTGAGTAATTTAACTATGCATGAGGTAAACTAGGGTTAAGAGGCTATTCAGATTATCAGTCAACCCTAAACCTTAACCAGATCATCATCCACAAAAGGTCAACATCAAACCTAACCTAGGTCCAATCTAACCGAACCTAGGTTAGTAAAATTAAAAGACTGAGTGATCAAAATATCATTAATCTAAAATGTGAAAAAATTATACATTAAATATCATGAAATATTAAAATAATTAATTATTTAATAATTAAGAAAAATAGGAAATAAATATGAAAAAATATGAAAAAGTAGGAGAAAAATGCAAATAATATCCCAAATATTTATGTGACATACGCATGGCACTAAGACCTAATACACACACTGAACTGTGTAAATGTATCTGAAATACATGGAAAATAATTATGAATAATTAGAGAAAAATTATAAAAAATTAATTAAAAATAATTTTAACTAATAATGTGCCTAGCACATGATCTGGATATCTGAAATACACACACCAAGGTATGTTAGCGCGTGTATTGTGTATATATGTGTGTGTGTGTGTATATATATGGAAATATTAAAAAATGAAGAAAAAAAATAGGCTGCACATGCAGTGCTGCAGCACCCACATACACAACCCACCATAGCAGCATGCAAGGGTTGCTACAACCATCACAACCACCATAGCCACGCTAGAAGGCTAATCATAAAGTTTTTCTTCATGGACAAGCCAAAGAAAATTCTCCATATAAACATCTTTTCAACAATCAAAGTGGATTTCTAAAACTAGAAGGAGAGAGAGGGAGGGAGAGTTCGTATAGAGAAGGAGAATAGAAGTTACTCGGGTAAAGGAGGGAGGAGGAAAGAAGAAAAAGAGAAATTTCAGGAAACCAGCCAAATAAGGTTAGAATCGAATCCTTTCTCTTTATATCAATTTCTGAGTAAGTTTTATTCATGTTAAGCCAATTTTATGAGTGCTTAGACCATAGAAATGGCAGAATCTAGTGAGGAACCGCCATTGTTGGATCTCTAGAGTAAGGTCTTAAACCATGAAAACCAAATAAGTTTCCATCACTTGGAACTTAAACTAGGGCTTAAGAGGAACCCAAAACCAGAGAGACCCAATCATTTTACCCACAAATGATGGAATTATGTTGAGTTGCAGAAACGGGTTGTAACACCCCGACCCCGTGAAATTAATAATTATTAATTAATACCGACTTACAGAATGATTTAGGGAGTTAATCAAAATCCCGACGGTCGTCATAGACTGATTAAATAAAGAAAATGTCTGGAGGGAAGGGTACTTTACCCGAACCCAAATTACTGATTAATTCGGTGAAATAACGCCGTTTTAATACTAACAGAACCTGAATTAGCTAACCCGGGAAATCCCGAATGATTAATAAATGACACGGAACCTCTGACACTGAAGATGACTGAAATAGGAACTGACCGGAAGAAACCGCGTCGAAAAAGGAGTTACGGAATGAAAGTTATGTAGCAAACATTGAAAACTGAATTTTTGCGCAACCAAACGTGGCCTTAACCGAAAATATGGGAAAAATGGCCAAATGGGAGGCTAAGGGAATTGAACCCTTGACCTTTGAGTGAAAAGAAACCTCATCCAAAAAATAACCAACTGGGCTGGTGGCATCTTTGTGACCATATATACAATGAAATGTATATATATACAATTCTGAATAGGCTGCTACCCAAACTGACCAATGGCAATCCATGCAAACCCCACATGATTGCCTGAATTAGCCCTATCATTTCTCTACCCTATACTGAATCCTACAACATGTACATATATGGCTATGTATAGGTGTATATACTATACCTAATATGTAATGAATTGGGGAAAAATCTTGGGAAATAATTAAGTTGTGTGAAATCTGGAAACTGTGTAGCCGTGGGTGTGTGAGGACTGACCTGTTAGAGTGAGATCTTCCAAGTGTGAGGGCCATAGCCATGGGTGAAGAGAGAGAAAGCTACTTGTATGAGAGATGTTGTGCATGTATATGCATGGTGTGTGTGTCCCATGGAGATGCACTATGGAGGAGGAGGAGGACTGAGCATTCTGACTGAACTGAGGCAACCATTGAGGTCTTGCCTAAACCAAGCCATGAGGAAAGGAAGCCACCGAACTAAGGTAAACCAACCAACTGCCATAATTTTTTGTTTAAATCTGGAACTGTTTCTGATGGTTTTAATCCATATGAACCGTATATATATCTTCCTGTGAGGCATAGACTTATTATAGAACAATTGAGAAGGGTCGGATAAGCCTGAATACACCAAACCGAGCCCAGGCCGCCATGGACGACCTCCAGTTGCAGGTCTGAATTGACCTCAACTAAATCACATTCTGCATGTTCGGGTCTGTTCTAGACCCTTCGAGGTTCTCAAATATCTAGTTTAGCAACCCAAAATCAAACCGAAAGACCCTCAAAACCGCAGATGCAGGTCTCGGGTTTGAAAGCCAGACCTTGTAATCGACTCCTACACTGAATGTTCGTAATAAGGACCTCAAACCCATGATACAAGGATCATTTGGAGACAAACCGCATCAGTTTTGGTGGAGAAACGAGGGTTTAATAGCCAAATTACTGTTTCGGCTATTCCTCCATATATCAAGCTATTGGGCTTGATTCGAACCGTGAAATCGATGCCAAAGGGTTGGCATGACCATCAGGAACCATTTGGGGCCAAATCAGATTGAAAACAGCCCTTGAAACATCACGAAATAGAAGAAGAAAATCTGCAGAAGTAGGGCTACAGTACGTGGAAGGATTGGGGAAGATGGAGTCAACTCGCGATTCCAACCGAGTTGGCGAGTCGACTCGGACGCGTGTCGGCCTGTGAGGCTGCCACCGAAATAATAAAACTGCGCCGTTTTGGGTGTAGATTGATTTGTTTAAAATCAAATCCGGCCTGTTTGGGTACGGTGATAACAAATTAAAATTTAAAACTAGACAAATCCTGAACATGGATAAGGGGGATATGTTATCCCGATTTTCTGAGGGTCACTAACTGTTTGGTTCACAGTGATTTGGACTGGTTCACTTGGTGAACCCTTGAACCCTTGGGTTGAACCCCTAAATTATGAAATTATATTTTGAACCCCTAAAGAATGAAATTAGTTTTTAACCCCTGGAGTTTTCTGATATTACGGATTAACCCCCACTAATTTGGGAAATTGTACTGTGGCCCAGAACATTGAGAAATTATTCATTTAAGCCCCTGAAAAATTAATTAAATAATAAAATAATTATTTTATTAAATAGGTAAAATTACGATTTTACCCCTGGACATTAAATATGTCAAACGGAGTCCAAATAAATTAAATAAATAGTGTATTTTCACTATGTTGAACATTCTGGACTCAATGGTACCGTCCGATTTTGGAAATGCAGTACCAAAAAAAATACAGACCTGTAAGTGATAAATTACTGTACTGCCCCTGATGGCACCAAACCTAAATAAAAATAAAAGACAGTCTATTTTGACTATGTCGGGCGTTCTGAACTCAACGGTGAGGTCCGTTTAACGAACCGAAGTCCCGAAAAATACACACACATAAATTGTAAAATGACTGAACTGCCCCTAGTGATACCCAGGGCAGATTAAACATAAAAGATAGTCCAACTTAACTATGTCGGACGCTCTGGACCCAATGGTAAGGTCCATTTTATGAACTGGAGTCCTGAACAATTTGGTTACACAACATGTGAAATTACCAAATTACCCCTGATACTGTACGAAGCCCAAATGAAGCCCGATTGGAACGAAACTGATACCGATAGAAACCCGAACACTGGTGAAACTATATACCCGAATAAATGATGAACCGGGGTCAGAATCTTACAAAACATAAAATGACCAAAATACCCCTGAGCACAGTAAGTGCAAAGTAGAGGTCAAATAAAGGTCAAACTGATCTGATAAATTATCATAAGGATACTTATGAACACTGAAGGGCTAAATAAGACTCCGGAACAGTTAACGCGTAAAACGAGAAACGACTAATGTGTCCCGATGACCAAAAGCAAATACCAAACGAAGTCCAAAGGACTTAGAAAATTATGTTACAAGATATTTGGGACATTCTGAGGACCATGATAAGGTCCGGGGTAAGAATGGCAAAATTACCATTTTGCCCCTATCGCTAAAATAAGAACCTAACTGATACTGACTGGAGTCCAAAAGACGTATAACTTTATATTTAAGATATAAAGACCATTCTGAGGACCTTGACAGGGGTCCGGGGCAAAAGTAACAAATGACCGTTTTGCCCCTAAGACTGAATAAGTAACCGACTGATAACAATTGAAGTCTAATGACTTAGGTTATAATCCTGATGACTGCTAAGCCTAATTTAAGAATAAAATAGCCCCGGATGAAACCCGATGAGAGTGCGATAGGCTACTAGGCTATCTTAGGTAAACCGATAGATACCTAAGATGACAAATGAGACCTGAATGGATGAGTTCTGACCTGTATATGATTGATGATTATTGTTCAGGATATACATGGAGATGCCTGACGTATCTGGAGGTTATCGAATTGTTTGCGCAAGGAGATAACCCTAACAGTTTGTGAGTAACCCTGACTCCTGAATTGGTGTATAAGCACACCGTCTAGTTACTGTATTTTAAATACTGTACTATACTGTTTTATCTGATACACTGATTTCGTGCCCTTACTCAAATGCATGATTTTTACTCTGTCTGATTCCTCTGTTCTGCACTGCAATAAACCTATCACTGTTTTTATTAAAAGAACGACTGACTCTTGGTACCACCTCAATCTTGAGCATTATATGAGCATACTGCACTGTTTAATCTGTGCATACTGTACTGTTTATTTTGCTATACTGTTCTGCTCTGCTCATTACTGATATGTTCTGTTACACTGATGTTTTAACTGATCTGTTCTGTTACACTGATGTTTTAACTGATCTGTTCTGTTACTCTGATGTTTTAACTGATTTGTTCTGTTACTCTGATGTTTTAACTGTACTCTTGTTTTTAATACTGTTTCAAATGAACGTGTTTAACTATCTGTTATGTTTGATTTGTTCTGTTCTGTTCCGCTCAACACTGACCTGTTCTGTTTGATCTGTTTTGTCCTGACCTGTTCCGTTTGACCTGTCTGATCTATTCAGTCCTGATCCGTCCTGATCTGTTATGTTTGATCTGTTTTGTCCTGACCTGTTCCGTTTGATCTGTCTGATCTGTTCCGTCCTGATCCGTCCTGATTTGTTATGTCTGATCTGTTCCGTCCTGATCCGTCCTGATTTGTTATGTCTGATCTGATCCGTCCTGATTTGTTATGTCTGATCTGTTCCGTCCTGATCCGTCCTGATTTGTTATGTCTGATCTGTTCCGTCCTGATTTGTTATGTCTGATCTGTTCCGTCCTGATCCGTCCTGATTTGTTATGTCTGATCTGTTCCATCCTGATCCGTTCTGTTTCGTTATGTTTGATCTGTTCCGTCCTGATTTGTTATGTTTGATATGTTCTGTCCTGATCCGTCCTGATTGATATTGTACCAGTTTGTTCCGTCCTGTTCAATTCCGATATGTCTTGTTCTGATAGATGTATTGTTTCATTTTGTTCCGTCATGTTCAGTTCCGATATGACTTGTCCTGATTGATAGTGTTTCATTTTGTTCCGTCATGTTCAGTTCTGATATGACTCGTCCTGATTGATATTGATTCGTTTCGTTCCGTTGATGATATACTTGTATCCTTGATTGATATACTGTTTCCACCCAGTTCTGTCTTGTTTCGTTCCGTTGATGATATACCTGTATCTCTGGTTGACATATTGTTTCCGCTCCGTTCTGTTATGTTCCGTTTTGTTTTATTCTGATTTGTCAAGTTTTATTCTGTTCTGTTCGATTATGACTTGTTATGTTCTGTTCCGTTCCGTTCTATTATGTTTTATTGTGATCCGTTCTGACCTGTTCTATTTCGACCCGTTTTATTCTGACCCGTTCTATTCTGACCTGTTTGTCTCTGATTGATATATTGGCATCATTTACTATTCTGTTCTGATTTGTTGTGCTTTGTTTCATCCTGTTCTGATTTGTTATGTCCTGCTCTGCTCGGTTCTGCTTCATCCTGACCTGTTGTGTTCTGTTCTGTACGGTTATACTTGATATGGTCTGTTATGTTCTGTCTGTCCCGATCTGTTGTTTTATTTTGTTCACTCCTGCTTTATTCTACTGAAACTGTATTTAAAGTAGATTTATAAAGCTGCTATTTCAGAAACAACTGAACTACCCTTGTGCTTTGTAAACAAGAAATGGATTTGAAACCCTTGACAGGGAACCTGTGTTACTCATTGGGCTTTTTGAAGCTCACCCCATTCCCTAACATTTTTCAGGAACGATATCTATTGGATCTGATGGCACTGATCTGTGGAGACTGGATTATTGAGGATTGAATCTATTTAATCAGGTGAGTGATGTACTATGACTGACTTGACTGATATGTACTGAATATAGATATGGCTCATGGATTTAAATGGTACTCTAGAGATTATAGTTCTGCTCTGTTGTTATATGTCGAAGTATAGATATGCTCTGAGGTTAGAATTGTTAGCTGTTGGATTTTAGACTGGCTCTGTGGTACATAACCTTACAGTGAATACATGAGTTGCATTCCCTTGACAAAACAAAGCAAAAAAAAAAAAAAAAGTTTTAAATTCCGTTGCATCTGACCCTACAGTCAGAGTGCAATTCACTGGAAAGTTCAGAAATTGCCTTCCGTTGGTCGCGTGGCGGCTGACTGGCATCACGTCCTCGACATCCGCGTAGGGTGGGGTTCGGGATGTGACACGGGTTAAAAAAGGAATCCTTCCAAACGATGAGTTTAACTAAGATTTAAGGGCATGGGATGACGCCTCATAACTTCATGAACATAACAGAAGAAACGCCACTTAAATTGGTGAATAAACAAGCTCGAACGGAGCTTCGATACATATCAACTATGGAGGTTTAAACCAAGCTTTTTGGTGCGAATCAAAACTTAAAACCAATAAGGAACCCTAAATTTGAGCCTTAGGAACTAAAATGGAACAAAAATAGATCAAAGAAACACTTGAAAAGGTGTAAAATAGCATCTAAAATTTTTTCAAGTTATAGGAACAATAACCACTTCACAAGGAAGGAGACAGATAGTAACGGGTCAGGTCTCGGTTGATAACAGTTCAGGTCCCGACCGAGTATGAAATGGATTTGGGATGAAGCCTTAATGGCGACATTTTGATTTAAGTTTAATGAAATATATAAGTAGGACGTCGTCGTTGAGATGATGTCAGGCTTGCATCACGATGATGTCACAAATTAGGTAGACCGACTAGTTCTCAAGGAAACAAGGATGTTTCACTTATAATCTAACTGAACCGGACGACTCATTAAAGAATTTTTAAGAAATTATAAAACAACCCCAATAGTTTCTAAAATTCACACTAAGGCCCAAACCAGAAACTTTGAAATTAAAAAATGCCCCACTAAAATAGAAAAATAATAAAAAACTTTATGAAATTATAGTTTGAACCCTAAGAGTTTTATTTAATTATACTAAGGCCCAAATATTAATAAAATTAATTTAAAAATATCCATCTAAATTAGAAAATTAAGAAATTAAAATACAAGATTATGAAAATTGCATAGAGGTCCCTGAGTCTTGGGTAAATTAAAAAAATGGCCCTAGAAGTGCCAAATTGGCCATTTGCCCCTAAACAAATGAAAAAATGACACATATATCCCTAGAAATTAAATATAGCATAATTAATTGTATATAACCAAATTAAGATTCGGAAAAGGCCCAGCCTAAGATTTTTTAGTGCTTTTGACCTAATAACAGGGTCCATTTTAGCAAAATAATTTTTTAAATGTATAAGCAAAGACTGTCACATCCCCCATACCCACCCTGTGCGGATTTGGGGCATGCGACCGGCCAGTTAGGCACCCATCGATTATTTTTTTTTTAAAAAAAAATCAAATGCCGACGGTAATCCTAACCACAGGCCATTCACCGGTAACATCCAAGTACAATGCATTCAATTCATATAAGTATGCAGCGGAAATGAGAGAATGCATAACACCTTGGCAGAGCCATTAATACATCCATAGTTATCTACTACATCATTGTTCTACAAAAGATAAGAGTCTTAGGTTTTAGATACATCACGTTCAGAAATAGGGATTTAGTACAAAAATGACTAGATCATAAGGTTCTTCAAAATAATTCCTCCGGGTCTCCAACCCGCTAATCCTGATTGCTGGGTCCCTCACCTGAAAAATGTTAGGGAATGTGGTGAGCTTTAAAAAGCCCAGTGAGTAACACGGGTCCCCTGTCATGGGTTTCAAACCATTGTTGTTTATAAAGCATGAGGGTGAGTCAGGCATTTCTGATAAGGTAATTAAATACGTTCATTTGAAACAGTATTAAAAACTGGAGAACAGTTAAGACATCAGGGTAATAGAACAGATCAGTTAAAACATCAGAGTAACAGAACAGATCAGTAATGAGCTAGAGCAGAACAGTATAACAGAATAAATAGTACAGTATGCACAGATTAAACAGTGTAGTATGCTCATATAGTGCTCAAGACTGAGGTGGTACCAGGAGTCAGTTGTTCATTCAGAACCAGTTTAAAATAGCGATTTCAGTACAGAACAGAGAAGTCAGATAGAGTAAAGATCATGCATTTGGGTAAGAGCATGAAATCAGCAGTATCAGATAAAACAGTACAGTACAGTATTTTAAAATACAGTAACTAGACAGTGTACTTATACACCAATTCAGGAGTCAGGGTTACTCACCTTGTGCGGTAACGGGACTTAACTGAGAAGCCTTTCTCTTCTTTCTATCCTTCTTTATCCTAGAAAATTTATGAACATTTCATAACTCTCACATGAAATTTAACTTGATTCCATTTGAATTCAAAATTCAACCTGAGTTAGACTATCTTGCTGTCTATGTGTTTTCATGATAACTGAAAATTACCTTTGTATCCATTCTTTCAGGGTTTCAGTGTCTTCTAGTTTTTTTAACTTAGCTTCTACAATCATTGCCTTGGTGGGCATTTTGTACATAAAAGGCCGGACAGAAACTACCTTGGTTGTTTTGGCTATCCTTATATTTCGTTCAATCATCTTTTGTTGCCATAATAGTTCTCGCATGAACTCCTGCTGTTTCTTGTCAACCGCTCTTTCAGCTTTAGTCATGATAGTGAACTTCTTTGGTACCCTTTCCCTCCATGACAGTCTTGAGTTTTTTTTTTTTTTTTTTTTATCCTATAACATAATCCCAAGATGTCAGGATATGTACCACCTCTAGGTAGTTCGGTCATTTAGTCATGTGCATAGACATGGAATTATCTAAGTTTTCATTGGGATAATTTTTAGCTCATTCGGATATTGTTTAGACTTGATACAGGGCTAGGGGTATTTTGGTCATTTCACAGTTGTGAAGTTTTGACTTCGATTCGTCATCTGATCGCGTGTGCAGCCTTACAGGTATCAGGGTTTCTATTGGTTTCAGTTTCGTCTCAATCGGACTTCATTTGGGCTTCAAACAACGTTAGGGGCATTTTGGTAATTTCATGCGTCATATTTTTCGGTACTTTATTTGCTACGGACCTCAGCGTTGAGTCTGGAATATCCGACATAGTCAAAATGGACTATCTTTTAGTGTAATTTGGTCCTAAGTGTCACTAGGGGCAGTACAGTCATTTTCCCTTTTCGGGTCTTTATTTTTTGGGACTTAATTTCCCAAATCGGACTCTGCCATTGAGTCCAAAATGCTTGAAATAGTGTAAATATACTATTCATTTGATTTATTCGGACTTCGTTTGACTTATTTATGACCTAGGGGTAATTTGGTCATTTTTATTTAATTAATTAAATAATTTAATTTATTATTTATTAATTTATCAAGGGTATAAATGGAATAAAATATCAAAAACTGGGCCAGAGTGGAATTTCCCAAAACTGTTGGGGCCGTTTTGAAAATTTTCAAAAGATTTAAAGTGAACCAAAGGGTTCAGTCCGTATGCAACTGAACCAGACCCGTCCAGTCCGGTTTTAACCGGTTCAAGGTACTGTGCTGACGTTAGGATGATGTCAGCCCTAAAATTAAAAATTTAAAAATCAGTTAACAGAACAACGCAGTTTTGGTTTATGGGTTTTATCCGTTTCTTATTCGAGTCGGGGCCCGACCCGAAGACCCGATCCATGCCCAACACCGTTCATCGTCCCCACCAGTCTAGGGCTACTGTTGCCATAAAAAATTGCAGAATTTTCTCCCTCGATTTCGTGGAGTTTTAGGTTCTGTTTTCAACAGGTTTCGTTCCTAAACGACTTCTGGGAGTAAAGCCAACCTTTTGGCATTAGTTTCAAGCTTCAAATTCAACAATGGGGGCCTATTTCAATCGATTATCGTGGAGAGTTTCAATTGGGTCATACGGCCTTGTTTCTCAACCATTTTGCACGAAGTTTGGTCCTCTGTAACCCTCACAACAAGGTCTTCAATTACCAATCCTTAAATCTCAGTTTAGGGGTCCGATTTAGAGATTTGGTTTTTGCGCCAAAAAGAATAGCCTCGATTTCGAGGGCTTAAACCTAGGTTTCTAGGTCGCGGATGGTGATATTTAGGGTCCTAGGATGGTCTATTTCGGGTATTGACAAACAGAAAGTCGTTTGGTTGAGGTCGATTCAGACCTGCAACCCGAGGTCCATCAATGGCGGTTTGCTATGGGTTTGAGTTTTTGGGGCAGTTTTATGGGTCCAAGTATGCACAAACACTCCAGGTTTCAATGTCTAACCATTATACATGCATTTACAGTCCCAAAGGAAATAAAACAGTAGCCAAAAAAATCCAAAGAGAAAATTTAAAATTTTGGCTTGCTTACCTTCGAACAGTGGTCTCTCCTAGGGTTCGTATTCAAGCAGAAGCCTCCCAATGGAGCAGGTCCAGTCTAGCCCTTCAGTTCTCAGTCCTTAGCTTCCTTCTAAGCTCCTTCAATGGTTACACACAACACACTCACTTTGTGTATATCTCACTCTCTTTCTAAGATTCTCTCTCTCTAAGAGTCAGTATACAAGGCCTCTACAGTTCTGATTTCCCTCCATGCATATATGGAGATTATCTAAAAATCAGATTTGTCTTTGGCGTTTCATCTTCCCAAGTGCATGATGGATTTGCATGCAATTTGGTTGGGAAGAGATGTAATCATGGGTACATAGGCATGATGATCTAGGGGGGGCATAGGGTGATAGCATGCTGATGTGTTGCATGCTTGGTTATTGGCCACTTGGGAGGTGGCCAAATCAGATTTATACTCATATATATATATATATATATATCTTGGTATATTTGTTCACAAAAATGCTTCTAGCCTAGTTAGTAATTTTTTGGTAAAACAAATTCTACCCAATTTGGTCAAGGGATCAAATCCTCTTGGCCACATTTTTGGTTATTTTCCATATTTCGGGCTTAGGCCCTGTTTGGTTGCGCATTAATGCAGTTTCACTGTTTCCTACCTAACTTTCATTCTGTAGCTTATTTTTCGACGCAGTTTCTTCTGGTCAACTCCTAATTAGGTTAGCTTCAGTGTCAGTAATCAGTTTCTCAGAATTTTGAAATCCAGCTAACATGGGTTTTGCCAGTGTTAAACAGTTAAATGCCAGATCAGATTTCAGAAAGAGTTTTCATTACATAATTTAATAATTAAGTCTGGGGTGTTACATCCTCCCCTCCTTCAAAAGAGTTTTGTCCCCAAAACTCAGCCTAACTACACTCAAGTGAACAACTTTGGGTACAATTCACGCATTTCTGCTTCGCGCTCCCACGTCGCTTCCTCAGTCGTGTGGTTCTTCCACAAAAGCTTCACTAGTGGGATTGCCTTGTTGCGCAAAGTCTTTTCCTTACGATCCAGAATTTGCACCGGTTGTTCCTCATATGACAAGTCCTCCCTCAGCTAGAGTGGCTCATGTTCAATAACTTGTCCGGGTTCTAGTACACACTTCCTCAGCATCGATACATGGAAAACATGGTGTACTTTATCTAGCTCGGGTGGTAGTGCCAAACTATACGCCATTGGTCCAACTCTTTTCAGGATCTTGAATGGACCAATATAGCGAGGACTTAACTTGCCCTTCTTCCCGAACCGGAGTACTCCTTTCAATGGTGACACCTTGAGGAACACGAGGTCACCTACTTCAAATTCCAGATCCTTTCTTCTGTTGTCTGCGTAGCTCTTGTATCGACTCTGGGCCGTCTGTAACCTACTCCGAATTTTCTGAATCTGTTCAGTGGTTTCTTGTACTAGATCCTGCCCTAAGTAGCTTCTGTTCGGTAGCTTCAGCCCAGCAGAGTGGAGATCGACACCTCCTTCCGTACAGTGCCTCATATGGTGCCATTTTAATACTGGCCTGATGACTGTTGTTATAGGCGAACTCGACCAATGGCAAATGTTCTGCCCAATTTCCTTTGAAATCCAGTGCACACAGTCGTAGCATATCCTTCAACATCTGTATTACTCTCTCGGATTGTCCATCCATCTGTGGGTGATATGCCGTACTAAACTTAAGCTCAGGTGCCGAGTGCCTTCTACAGGCTTTTCCAGAAACGTGACACAAATCTAGGGTCTCGATCAGAAACGATGGACAAGGGTGTGCTATGTAAGCGTACAATTTCTTGAATGTACAACGTGGCTAACCTTTCCATGCTGAAAGTCATTTTTACGGGCAAAAAGTGTGCAGATTTGGTCAATCTATCAACGATGACCCAGATGGCGTCAAAGCCCTTTGAGGACTTGGGAAAGCCGGATACGAAATCCATGGTGATGTGGTCCCACTTCCATTCTGGAATAGGGAGTGGTTGCAAAAGCCCGCTGGGGCGTTGATGCTCAACCTTTACTTGTTGGCAACTTGTACAGTAAGCGATAAAATCAGCCACGTCCCTTTTCAAACCGGGCCACCAATACAGTTCCCTGAGGTCGTGGTACATCTTTGTGTTTTCGGGGTGTACCGTGAACCTTGAAGTGTGGGCTTCCTCCAAAATTTCCTTCCTCAACTTGTCTGTCTTAGGCACACATAGCCTGCCTTGATACCGCAGAACTCCCTCTTGAATATCAAAATCAGTCTTTCCAATTGTCTCTACTTCCTTGCAGATTTTGACTAACTCCTCATCCTGAGCTTGTCCTGCTTTGATCCGTTCTACCAATGTAGACTCAACTGTCAGATTGGCCAGATATGCCGTACCACCTGGTGGGATCACCTCATTGCCCATCTCGTCCAGGTCTCGAATCAGTTCCTCTTGAGTAGTAATCATATAGGCAAGATTACCAGACTTTCTGCTCAAAGCATCGGCTACTACATTAGCCTTGCCAGGATGATACTGGATCGTTACATCATAGTCTTTGATTAATTCGAGCCAACGCCGTTGCCTCATATTCAGCTCCTTTTGTGTAAAGAAGTACTTCAGACTCTTATGATCAGTGAAAATCTCACATACCTCCCCATATAGATAGTGGCGCCAGATTTTTAAAGCAAATACCACCGCCGCTAATTCCAAATCATGGGTCGGATAATTCTGTTCATGTGATCGAAGTTGTCTAGAGGCGTAGGCAATGACTCTGCCGTCTTGCATCAAGACACATCCCAAACCCTTGCGGGAAACATCACAATAAATGACGAACTTTCCCTCCTTGGAGGGAATAGTCAAAACAAGTGCTGTAGTCAACTTCTCCTTGAGTAGTTGGAAACTCCGTTCCTGCTCATCCGTCCAAATGAATGGCACCTTGTTCTTAGTCAGGTGGGTGAGCGGCTTCGCCAACTTAGCAAAATCCTTAACAAAGCGTCGATAATAACCTGCCAACCCAAGAAAACTTCGAATCTCGATCACGGTGGTTGGTTGAGGCCAGTTCAGAATAACCTCTATCTTATGCGGATCTACAGCAACACCTTCCTCAGAAATCACATGGCCCAAAAAGGAGATGCTGGGTAGCCAGAATTCACACTTTTTGAATTTTGCATATAACTTGTGCTCCCTCAGGGTCTGTAACGCTATTCTCAAGTGCCTTTCGTGCTCCTCTTCATTCCGTGAGTACACTAATATGTCATCAATGAAAACAATGATGAAGTCATCCAAATATGTCTTGAAGACCCTATTCATTAAATCCATAAATGCAGCAGGAGCATTGGTCACACCAAAAGGCATGACCAAGAACTCGTAATGACCATATCGGGTTCGGAAGGCTGTTTTCGATATGTCAGTATTCTTGACCTTAAGTTGATGGTATCCAGACCTTAAATCGATCTTGGAAAACACACTTGCTCTTTGCAATTGATCAAACAGCTCATCGATGCGTGGGAGCGGATACTTGTTCTTCACTGTCACTTTATTGAGCTCTCGGTAGTCGATACAAAGTCTCAGAGAACCATCCTTCTTTTTCACGAATAACACCGGTGCTCCCTAGGGTGATACGCTAGGTCGGATGAATCCCTTCTCCAACAGCTCCTGCAATTGAGCCTTCAGCTCTTTCAACTCTGATAGAGCCATCCGGTATGGAGCTTTAGATACCGGTTGAGTTCCGGGGATGAGGTCGATAGAAAATTCAATCTCTTGATCAACCGTCCCACTTGGTAAGTCCTCAGGGAATACATCGGGAAATTCACACACCACTGGTACTTCTGGTAACGGGGGACCTTGGGTTTGGGTATCCAGAACACTACACAAATAACCATGGCATCCCTTTTTTAATAATCTCCCTGCCTGGATGGCAGAGATGAGGTAGGGCGGAGGGGTAACGCCTTTTCCCTTAAATACAAATTCGGGTTGCCCCGGGAGTTGAAATAATACTTTCTTTTCAAAACAATCGATGGTGGCGTGGTTGCGAGATAACCAATCCATGCCTATAATCACATCAAATCCTTTGATATCCAAGGGTATTAGGTCTACTGACAGTTCTTGGTCCCCAATTTTTACACTACAGTCTCTAAGGATTTTGGACCCAATCATTCGTATCCTAGATGGAGTTTGTACAAATAACAAATCATTCATAGGCTCAGATATTCTATGCAGTTTATCAGTAAATAGTGGAGATACAAAAGAATGTGTGGATCCAGAATCAATTAGCACATGTGTAGAGGTTTCACAGATCGGAAGTGTACCTGCTACCACAGTATTGGCAGTAGATGTCTCCCCTGGTACTAGGGCAAACACCCTCCCTGGTCGTCCTTGTGGTGCTTTGCCCTTATCCTTTATGGGGGCCGTTGGAAGGAGTCTTTGTGTCGTAGCAGTGGTAGTCGGGGCTGGGGCTCTTGTATCGAGTGGTGGCTGTGGGCAGTCTTTGACCAGGTGTCCCTTTTCCCTGCACTAGTAACATGCATCGGTCAGCTTACGACATTCTCCCTGATAAGACAGCTAACAATGAGGGCACTTGGTCACTTCCTTGGTTCTCCTCTGATTCTTCTCCCCTTTATCTCGACTTTCAGTTTTCTGCTTCTTTGAAGGTTGGGACTTCTTGAAGCTCTTCCCTTTGTTCTTCCGTCCCTGGTCCTTGAGTTGATTATACTCCTCCATGTCCTTTTCGATGACAAGGGCCTTGTTTAGAATATTAGAGTAAGTGTGTAGCTCAAAAGCAGATACCCTTGTTCGAAGTCCTAGGAGAAGGCCTCCTTGAAACTTCCTTGCTTTGTCCCTGCTCTCCTTGTATCAGGGAGGGGGCAAATCTAGACAGGGCTGAGAACTTGGCAGCATACTGGATCACTGACATTTCTTCTTGCTGCAGATTTGTGAACTCTTGAATCCTCCTTTCACGAACTGTCGACGGGAAAAACATGCCATAAAATCTTTCCACAAAATCTGCCCATGTCATAGTCGGGTTTTCCCTTTGTACTTCCAACCACCAGTTATACGCCTCCCCTTGTAACATGTAAGTGGGTAGCCTTACTTTTTCCTCCTCAATACAGATTAGGAGTCCAAAAGCTTTCTCCATTGCCATCACCCATAATTCGGCCTGCTCAGGCTCTGTGACTGTTTCAAAGGATGGAGGTCTCAACTTGTGAAACCTATCTAGCAGGTCATTGCGGATGCCAGCTCCAACGGGTGGCACCAGGAGCAGGCGGGGGTGGCATAGCTGGGGCTTCAGCCGGGTTGTTGGCTGGTCCGGGTTGATTCTGCTGCAGGGTTCTATTCAACCCTTCTATCGCTCGGGCGAACTGAGCCAAAGTTGCCCACATTTCACGTATAGTCGCGCTCTCAGTCGGGGCTTAAGGTTCCCTATTACCGTTTCTCGTCCGTGGCGGCATCTGAGGCAGAATAAAAGTCATTTTTCAATGGCGGGTATCGACAAACGGAAAGTCGTTTGGTTGAGGTCGATTTAGACCTGCAACCCGAGGTCCATCAATGGCGGTTTGCTACGGGTTTGAGTTTTTGGGGCAGTTTTATGGGTCCAAGTATGCACAAACACTCCAGGTTTCAATGTCTAACCATTATACATGCATTTACAGTCCCAAAGGAAATAAAATAGTAGCCAAAAAAATCTAAAGAGAAAATTTAAAATTTTGGCTTGCTTACCTTCGAACAGTGGTCTCTCCTAGGGTTCGTATTCAAGCAGAAGCCTCCTAATGGAGCAGGTCCAGTCCAGCCCTTCAGTTCTCAGTCCTTAGCTTCCTTCTAAGCTCCTTCAATGGTTACACACAACACACTCACTTTGTGTATATCTCACTCTCTTTCTAAGATTCCCTCTCTCTAAGAGTCAGTATACAAGGCCTCTACAGTTCTGATTTCCCTCCATGCATATATGGAGATTATCTAAAAATCAGATTTGTCTTTGGCGTTTCATCTCCTCAAGTGCATGATGGATTTGCATGCAATTTGGTTGGGAGGAGATGTAATCATGGGTACATAGGCATGATGATCTAGGGGGGCATAGGGTGATGCATGCTGATGTGTTGCATGCTTGGTTATTGGCCACTTGGGAGGTGGCCAAATCAGATTTATACTCATATATATATATATATATGTCTTGGTATATTTGTTCACAAAGATGCTCCTAGCCTAGTTGATAATTTTTTGGTAAACCAAATTCTACCCAATTTGGTCAAGGGATCAAATCCTCTTGGCCACATTTTTGGTTATTTTCCATATTTCGGGCTTAGGCCCTGTTTGGCTGCGCATTAATGCAGTTTCACTGTTTCCTACCTAACTTTCATTTGTAGCTTATTTTTCGAAGCGGTTTCTTCCGGTCAACTCCTAGTTAGGTTAGCTTCAGTGTCAGTAATCAGTTTCTCAGAATTTTGAAATCAGCTAACATGGGTTTTGCCTGTGTTAAACAGTTGAATTTAAACAGTTAAATGCCAGATCAGATTTCAGAAAGAGTTTTCATTACATAATTTAATAATTAAGTCTAGGGTGTTGCAAAGACCAATGGGCATAATTTGTACAACTTTATAGTTTAAATTTTGCTGTCAAATGAATACCAAAAATTACAAAAATTCACACTTAGGCTTTTAGGACTATTTTGAACTCAATGGTGGCCCGTTTCACCAAATAAAATTCTCAATGTATAAGTCCTTAAGAAATGCACCCTAAAATTAACACTTTATGAATATTAATCACTGCCATATGAACCACATAAGCCATTGATGATGAAGAATGGCAAAAAGGAATTGAAAGAAGAAAACATATGATGGCAAAGAGAGTTGAAATAATAATGTCATGACCCGAAACCCACCCTGTGCGGATCTCGAGTCGTGACCGCCGCTCCAAGACTCGAAGGCCTCGGGACAAGGCTCGCATCTGCAGCGGTATCGAATAGATGTGCTTCATGTGGTTGCGGAAGCGTGAAAAACTTTTTCTTTTCTTTTCTTATTTTAAATTTGCACATCCGTCCGATACTGCCGCTATTCACAATGGTACACATGATCATATATTCAGAGCATAACTAAAAACTTAAAGGATTTTATAATAGATACATGTTCAGTTGCCCCTTGGGGCTTAATACATAACAGTTCACTACCTTACTAAAACAAGGGTTACATCTTAAGTTCATGATACTAAACAAAGAACTACTTAGATGTCCCTTCCAAAAACAG
This sequence comes from Nyssa sinensis, assembly GCA_008638375.1. Classification (NCBI taxonomy): domain Eukaryota; kingdom Viridiplantae; phylum Streptophyta; class Magnoliopsida; order Cornales; family Nyssaceae; genus Nyssa; species Nyssa sinensis. The sequence goes on from CM018049.1 coordinate 314,270, forward strand.
CTAGCTCATCCTCATCGTCTTCAAATCAGCCCTATTGTCAATCACCTGAAAGGGGGATCCGAACAAAGTCCGGGTAAGCTAATCTAAGCTTGTGAGTAATTCTAGTATTCGTCATGGGGTTTTTAATCAACAGTGGTTTTAGCTCATAAAGGTTTATAAATCAATCGCCGTCAATTCTTCATATCTTTTGAACACAAAATATATGCATTCATAAAACTCATAGCTTTGAAACATTTAAAATATTCAAGCTAACATATGCTTTTTCATATAAAACTTGTAACTCTGAATACAAAATATATGCATTCCATAAAACTCATAGCTTTGAAACATTTAAAATGTTCAAGCTAACATATACTTTTTCATATAGAACTTGTAACTCTGAATGCAAAATATATGCATTCCATAAAACTCATAGCTCTGAAACATGTAAAGTGCTCAAGCTAAAAATATGTTCTTCTTTAAATAGAGTATATATAACTCAAACATGTAAATATAAAAATGAAGATTTAAAATCTGCTTTCATTTTCAAATATCTATTCTTCTCACTTTAACTCTTGGAATCTGTTTCGAACCAGACTCCCGTTTTACTCCCGTCGAGATATCTCTTTGCCTGTGGGATTAGATCCTGCTACCAGGCATTTGACAATCCATTGAATTCCGTCGAACTCAAAATCTTGTCGGCTCCACAGGATAGTGGAGTCCCTTGCGAACCCCAACACCCTGTCTCGTGCTTATGCACAGTTATCTTGTATTTCAAGAAACTACTTTTATCTCATGACTTCTTCTCATAAATACTATTTAAGAGTATTCAAACACAAAGTATATAACTTTATAATAAAACTTTCAATTCTTAGAATATACGAATTCAGAATATATCTCAGAGATTTTGCAATATGAAAACTCAACATGCTAAGGCATATTTAAAGGAAACTGTTAGTAAATCCGTTATCTGAACAGAGTAATTTAAAACAAAAGACGTATGAAAACTGAATTCGATATTCAAATACTTTTCATGACTTGAACTCAAAACTTCTTTGAAATCCATGGAGTTAAATCTCCACTTCGAATGCAGGGTTACTCACCTTGGTCCTTTAGGGTTAGTGCTAATAATGCGCTTTCCCACTTCCTTTGTAGTTCCTAAGAACAATTCATAATAACCTCATTAAATTCACATTCACCATAATAACACCTATAGATGTTGCCTAACTTATGCTTAGTTCGTATTAGATCCTAAAACGATTTCATAAATTCATATGTACTTACCTTAACTCGTACTCTTATCCTATGACAAAATTTAATGTGTTAGGAATTTAATTCATTTTAATTTATACTCTTCTGGTAGCTCCATTAACTTTAAATTAAGTTATTTACTTGACATGTTAACGCGTCGCGTCTTCTCGTACTTTACTTCACATGTTTACGTGTCGTGTCTTTCGTATTTCATTTCCTCGTCTATGCCTTAGATTAGCATTTTGGCATTACTTTAATTTATAGTCATCTAACAGATGCTATTCTACAAATTTTATGTCTTTTTATTTTAGACATCTCTTTTGGTCAAATAGACTCTACCATTGAGTCCAGAGCGTCGAAGAAAGTCGGTTTAGGCTTTCCAAGAATTTAATTCGGACTTTTGTATGTAAAATGACAAAATGGTCATTTACCATTTTACGTGTCATATTTTTCGTACTTCGTTTCGTAATTTGGACTCCATTATTGAGTCCGGAAAGTCGAGGAAAGTCAATTTAGACCTTTTCTGGTTTTAATTTGGCTTTTGAGGTACTAGGAGTAATTTGGTCATTTTACCTCCTTACGTGTCTTCATGTTCAGGACCTCATCTCGAGTCGTGGACCTCACCATTGGATTCAGAAGGTCCGAGATAGTAAGAATACACTAATAACTTGTTAATTTTGGATGAGGGGTATTTTGGTCATTTACCCCTTTACGTGTCTTTATTTTTCGGGGCCCCATCTCGCAAAACGGACTCCTACCATTAGTCTCAGAATACCCAAAATAGTAAGGATATACTATTCATATGTTTAATTTGGACTTCATTTGCTTCATATATGACCCAGGGGCAAAATAGTAATTTTACTTTATTTATTAAATAATTAAATTAATTATTTAATTATTTTTCTAGGGGCCTAATTGCATAGAATTTTCATCAGATGGGCCACAGTGGGATTTCTCATAGTTTTGGAGTCAATCTGTAAATAAGAAAAGTTCTGGTTCATTAAATTTAATTTAAAACAGAAAACCAGTAGGTTTAGGTCACACATAAGTGAACCGGTTCGATCCATTTGTAAACCAACCAGTTTAGCCGGTTTAACACGAAATGCTTGACGTCAGCCCTAATGTTTTAAATTTTAAAACATGAACGAAACGTCGTCGTTCCATTTATTCGGTGGCTAGCCCGTAGCTCGACACGTGTCCGAGTCCACCCACCGTTCTAAACGTTTGCGAGTCGACTCAGTGTCGTCTTCCCCATTCGACCCCTACTATTGCCCTAATTTATGCAGTCCATTTCTTCCATTTTCGTGGAGTTTGGCTCAATGTACTCCATCTGTTTTTAACCTAAATCATTTCTAGGACAGGCAGGATCATTTTGGCATTCATTTTTGGCTTCAAATCGATCTCATGGGTTCGGGCAGAGGGTTGAAAACCCAACCTGCAACTCATTCGTATATGCTCATTTTTGAGCCAAAATCATTGAGGTCTGTTTTGTCATGATCCATTTTACATAAGGTTTCATTCCCCGTTCTTTAAACCTAGTTTCAGGTGTGAGTTCCAGAGTTTGGTTTTCAAAACCAAAACCTGCAACCCGTGTTATGGAGGTCAGTTCTTTTGATTTTAGATCGCGGTCATATGTTTTTAGGTTGCTCGTAGGGTCTAGTTTTTGTCTCAATAAACCAAACAAGGTTTGGTTGTGATGGAGTCAGACCTGTTGTAAGCAAGGTCTTCAATGGCTGCCTTGTGTACGGTTGAGGGTTTCTAATGTTTTCATGGCTTGATTTCATGCTTAATCATGTCTAAACATATTCTACATATCACATATACAAAATGAAGGCTTAAAATAGTTTATACATAGAGAAAATCTAGAGAGAGAAAAAGTGATAGTTTCATGTATTCTCACCTTTCTCCTTTGGTTTCTCTCTTCTTTTCCCTTTGCTTTCCACCACTGAGTATCCCAGAGCTCTTCTTCTCTCTCTTTCTCTCCTTTTCGTGTGTTGCAAATGAGGTGTGTATATAAAATGTATTTGAGTGTATATGTATAATTCTCTTACTCAATTCTGATTTGCCCCTTCTTAACTACCTCTGATCCACCTTTCATTTCGCTCCCATACTCCTTTTCAAATCAGGCCTTACCTCCCCTCACTTCCCACCATATCTCCTTGTCCCCTCCATGTATATATATATATATATAGATAATATCTCACACACTCACACACCCTCACGGTTCTATGCACACATATATTAACATATTATATATACACATAGATAAATATATTTATTCATTCCCATGGGTATATACCTACACATATATATTTAATGTATCTATGTACATACATGCATACATGCTTGGCTTACATATACATATACACATTACACCTTCCATGTAGTCTAATGTGTGTTTAAATTGTTATAATTAAAACTAATTATTTCATATAAATAAATAATTATTTATTTATTTAATTAATTATTCTCTTTGAGTGTAAATGTTTTTACACTAAGTTTCTTTAATCTCGTAATACGTGTCATATGACCCAGTATCTTTGGTCGGGATATTACAAATAAGTTGGAGGCCTTTTAGAATTAGAACTCCTTATATTGCTAAGGTTAGGGGAGAAGAACAAGAGTCATCTCTGAACATTCTGAGAATTGCGAAAGCATAGGCGACAATTTTCTAGAGATAAAATCACATCAAGATCAAGAGGGTGAAAACAACTACAAGGTAGCCAAGGATCAAGAATAGATAGCTAACCTAAAGGAGAATGTGAGTCACCTTAAACCTTGAAATGGAGAATTTTCTATTCAAATGCAAGTTCTTTACAGTTTTATGATAATATATACAATTCTTTCCCAATTATGATATTTTTAGATCACTATGCTTAATGTTTTAATTGCATGTCTAAAACAACACGTCTTTAAATGTTTTATGTGATATGTGTAACACCTCGACCTAATAAATTAGGTGATTAATGTAATGTAGTAAAGACAACCTAAATGAAAAACTTTTTAAGGCCAAATGTGTAAATTATGAAGTAAGAGTAACAGTCTAACCTTATTACGGGTGAGACTAATCTAACCAAGTTTGGTGAGAATGAATGACCAAATACACCGCTAACCTGAAAAGAGGAACTGTAGAGATCTGAAAAATGAGGGTAAATTTTTCGTTTTTGCCGATAGGGCACTATTCATGCACAGTTTGTCGGTAGGGAGCTACACATGCACTTTTAGATGTAAGACATGTTTAGGAGCCTATTTTGAGTATATCATAGAAGAGAAATATGTTTATAATGTTGCAATACACCTCCTGTAAAAACTTCAGCTTATTCGGAGATAGTTTCAAAAATTAGACCAAAAGGGCATCTAGGTGGCCTGGGTGGATCCGGCCAAACCCGGCCACAGGAGAAAATTTATTTTTTTGAAAATTTTCATTTAAAATAATTTTAAGAACTTCGGTTAAAGCAAAATGTCGAACTGAGGCATTTCAGGATGGGTTGTAATGTAACGGGGTCCTGGATTCATTTAGGGCAAAAAGGTCATTTTTGCCCTTTTTGCCCCTTTAGTATAAATACAACCCCTTAGTGTTAAAAATCAAAATTTTGGACTGGAGAAAGAGCAAAATTCGTGCGTGGGAGAGAAAAGGTGAGAAAACCTAGGGTTTTCAAGTTTCAAGCCACCAAAACACACATCTCTGCTTGGATTTTCGCAAAGGTTCCTTCTAGGAAGTTGTTCCTCTCAATAAGACTATCTTCTCATTGATCGGTTCAGCTGCACAGCAAACACAACTCCCTCAGTTTGAGAAAAATCATTCTAGGTATGATACCTTGCTAAGTTAGGAATAGATTTAAGTTTCCTTGCCTTTCTATATGATGATTGAATGATTTAGATGTTTACTTGATGTTAGAAAATCACATAGGTGGTAGTTGCTTTGAAAACTTAGAGTTGGTTGTTTATGTACTTGTATGTTCTTTGTTATTCTTTGGGAGTTTGGTAAAGTGATAAACATGAACCATGACTATATGTATAATCCATTGTATTCTAGCTTATGTTCATGTAAACAAAATCTTGTAGTTGGAAAGTTATGATTTATTCAAGATATTGGTGATTTATGTATTTTGTAATCTTAGAGAATTTGTCAAGGTTATGAACATGTAACTTGTTTATGTGTTTGATTCATTGCATTCTAACTTATGTTCATGAAGAGAAACTCTTGTGGTTTGAGAGTTATGATTTATTCCATGAGTTGGTAGTTTGTGTATTTGTATTTTCTTTGAGAAATTGTTAAAGTAATGAACATGAAACTTGATTATATGTTTAATTCATTGTATTGTGACTTACATTCATGTAGACAAAGTGTTGTGAATTTGAAGTTATGCTTTTCTTTGTGAATGAGACATATTTTAAGTCACACTCCATGTGTTGATGAAATGTTTCATAGAGATTGCATTATTGCATGGTGAAATCAAAGCATATTAACATATGGTGAATTCTTTGAAAACATATTGTGGGTTGAGCACTTGGTGCTATGCATTATAAGGGTGTAGATCCTGTGGTGAAAAAACCAAAATTGGCCATTGGTACACTTGCCAACGGGGATGGACCGTGAAGTGAGACATACGATTGGTACTCATGCCAACGAGGAAGGACCATGAAGTGAGGCATGGGCGTGGCATAGAGTTTGCATGTGTGTGTTATGCATATTGACATTGCATGGCATTGAGGGATTATGGGATTATAGCTTTTAAAATGTACACTTGCACATGCCACGCCTTAAATTTGTTCCTAGCATTAACATGTGTTATACCAGCAATTGAGCTGACCCATTCGTGGGATATCATATTACAGACGAGACTCCAGGTACTTGAAGACTTGATGAAATCTTGAAGGATGAAGGGGGAGGTGGACCATGGAGGATTTTTGTCCCTTGGAGCATGTTTTTTTATGTATGGGCATAAGCCCAAATAACTTGTATTTAAATTTGAAAAATAGTGAACTATAGGCCTTGGGCCACTTTGCAATGTAAGGGTCTAAAACCCAAATGATTGGTGGGATGTCTTTATTTAAGGTGTATCATATATATGTGTTGAAATTAGTAGAAGTATGTTTTACTTCCATGAATTATGGCCATTGAGTGAGGATGGAAATGTGTGAGTCATTGATTGTATAATGTATCATGAATATTAGGTGAAAAAATGCTTAGAAAATAAGGGAAATCATGTCAAAATTTTGTGAAATTAAAAAAACCATTAGGTGTGTAAAATGCCCATAAATAAGTGGGGAAAAAGTGCCACAAATTGAGGTTAGAAGATTTGAGAAAATAGGTCAAAACTAGAGAAAATTAGCTGCAGCCGCTACAAGTAAAAATTCAGAAATAGAAAAATTTAGGTTGCAGCCATGAACAATAAAAATGTAGGAAATCAGAAAAACTGCTCTCAGTCGCTACAGTGCCCAGCCCCCAGTCGCCTGCAGCCTCTTGCACCTACGAGCGCTTGCCGCGAGGCCATGCGCGCCTGGCCGCCTGCCTGCGCTTCCAACGTCCTACCTGCAGCCATGCTTGCCTGTCTTGCCTGCTGCCACCTACTGCCCAGCCCACGTGCACCATCCTTAATAGCCACTTAACATCCACCTTTGGGTCACCTTTTCGAGCTATATATGGACACCATATCGGGTCATGTTTGGCCACCCTATTGGGCTATTTTTGGTCACTTTTTGGGGGCCACGTTTGGCCATTTCCTTAGGCCAATTTTTGGTAGACCTTTTAATCCATTCTTAGACCATACCTTGGGGTATTTTGGGTTCCGTTTGGGCCAGTATTCCAAGGTGTTTGTAGGGACATTTTGAGACTATTTTAGAGACCATGTTTGGACACTACTTGGACTACCTTGACCATTAGTTGGGGGAAATGTTTGACTACTATTTGGGACTCATCTTGGGTGGGTCTAGTTAATAAATTTTCATTTCTAATTTTGGGAAAAACATGGGAAAATGAATGAATGCACAATTAAATTCACCTTATGACCTTTCATTTATTTTTCTTATTTCATTTCACTCACTCCCCGAGTTTGTGAAAATTCGGGGCATGACAGGAACATTGTACATCGAATGTTAAGCAATTATTTAATATCTATGCATTAAATAGTTGTTTCTGTATATATGTATAAATATATAGGTATTTATGGACAAGTACACGTGTGTGAGTGTGTTTGTGTGTGTACTTAAGATGTGAGGCATGTGTATGTAAGCTAGGTGATATGTGTGTGTGTGTTATTGGAAGGGGAAAGAGGCTATATAGGTTGCCAAAAATCTTGAAGAAGAAAGGTGGAATGTTGCAACTATAGTGTGGCTGCTGCCCAAGTAGGGAAATTTGATTGGACGAAAGAAGGGTAAAGAGAGAGAGAGAGAGAGAGAGAGAGAGAGAGAGATGGGAGGCAGTTCAAGGAGATATAGATGTATATATACATGTATACATACAAGAAACCGTAACAGGAAGGAAAATAACAGCTGCTACGGCTGAGGAGAAGAAATACAAAAAAATAAAGAAATTGGATTACCGCAAAACCATGTTAGAATTGATCCATTTTGCCCTATTTCAATTTGTGAATGAGTTTTGCGCATAATAGAATGCTTTTCATAAGTTTTAAACCACAAAAATGGTAGAACCCAAAAGGAACCGCCATTAACAGACCTCAAAAAATCACTCAAAAAATGACTTAAACCAAACCATGTTTTAAGAACGGAGACCAAAACTAGATTGAAAATAAATCACAATGCTAAAAAAAATCAGATTATTGGCTCAGAAATGAGCATTCTATAAGCACTTACAGGTTAAAGGATAATCAACCAACCTATTAAAATGAAACGTTAAGCTCATATTTGAGGCCGTAGATCTGTAGGAAATTGAACAAGGATAAAAAATGCTCAAGAGTCATAAGTTTTGGTGAAGAAATGAGGGAGAACCAGCGTCTTACTGGAAAAATGCGAGATTGGAAAAACACACCAATCATCACGAATTGATGGATCAAAAATGATCCCAATAGGTTCTAAAATACTTAAAGATTGATTGAGGATAAAAAAAAAATGGATAAAAAAGTACAAGAAAAAAGAGTCTAAAATTTGGAAAATCGAGATTCTAGTTAATAAAGCTGAAGAAGGCAACCGAAACTGTCACGACCCGGAACCCACCCTGTGCAGATTAGGGTCCGGTGACTAACACTATCACTCAGATAGGCATTACAAAATCAAATGAATGACACAAGATAGTAATAATTTATTTTTCTTTTAAGAAAATACGGAAGCTACACATATGCAACTCATCTGATAACCAATCAAACTTTAACAATCATCAATAAAATCATTCTCAGTATAATTCCCATCATCATTAATCACCATTCAAGTCTAATAGCATTTGTAGTGTCACTATGTCATAATGTCTAACATTAATATCAACCTTACAGGATATTTATTCAAATTATGACTCTGAGCTATACATCGTCAAAGTTTCCCACAAGTATACCACTGGCTCCATTAGTCCCCATCATTGCCTTTCCTTTCATATCGTGTTACTTGAAAAATTGTTATAATTTTAGGATGAGCTAACTTAAACTCAGTAAATAAATCATTCACTCTGCCATGGGTTACACAAGGGTGTATAACAAGAGAATAATCATAGGATTTCAAGTTAAAAGGAATTGACCATTAGGCTAGAATAATATAGTTCATAAGGAGTTCACAAATGTAATAAGAATGACTAAGCAAGTCAATAAGCACAAATTTATCAAAATATGATGTTTAGCTACCCAAATCAAATGGATTCAAATCGAATACAAAAGATAAGTCTCAAAGGCATATTTCACATCCAGAGATAACATCATCAAATCAACAAATGGTGTGGAATCGAACATATAAAAATTGTGTCAAATAAATGCTATCAATAAATAGGGCCCGACTACCCCCACAACACTCATTCAAGTTCACCACGCATCTCTGGGTTCCCCTAAATGGCAACAAGAGCTCTTATCATTATATCAACTATCTTCATTAGGATGTGCTGGGTATCATTCCCAAACACCGACCCATAAGTCATCAGCATCCAAAGATTCAAGATGGGTGTTGTGACAAATATAACCCTGGGTACTCATAACTAATGTTATCAGTAAAAAGATTCCATAAGGTATGTTCATATACATAGGTTACAAACGTCCCTATGGATAAAAAAAAAATACATTGTATATTGAATTAGTATTCATTTTAATTCCAAGAATCTTTATTCAGCGTTTTAAGTTCTTTTAAACTTAGTCTAATTGATTAAGAGATTCTCAAATTCCCAATTTAGGGTTTCTAATGCTTTATAGCTTGTTTGGCCCTTTAAGGGCATAATAATAATTTATATTTTTAATGTACCATATTTCTTCGTACATAATTTATGTATTCAGACTTCATTTGTGAGTCCAGTCGGTCCTTATAACATTTATGTTGACTTTTTAATTTCATCTATACACTTTTGGTAACTTCATAAGTCTTAAAGACATATTCATCATTTTTTCAATTTGTTACTGGGTCTTATTTTTCTCAAAAGGACATCACCGTCAAGTTTGAAATATTGAAGATAATCAGTTTAGGATTTTTCAGATCTTAATTTGTATATCCATAACTTATATTAAGCTTAGAGGCATTTTTATAATTTTACACTTCCACGTGTCCCATTTTTGCTACTTTTTTTTTTTGCTAAAATGGACTCCACCATTGAGTCCAAAACGTGAAAGAAAGTTAGAATATGTTATCTTTGACATTAACTAGCTTTTGAATCACTAAGGGCATAATGGTAATTATGATATTTCATATGTCTATGTTTTTAGGACTTCGTTTCATAAAATAGATCCCACCATTGGGTCTGCAATATCCCAAAATGTTATGGTAGGTATTTTTGTAGCCATCAAGGTTTAATTGATAGCTTAATTAATACATTGGGATACAATTTGAATTATTCTATTTGACAGTTCATATTTTTCAAGGTCTGATTTCACAAATCAGACTCTACCATTGAGTCCAGAATGCCCGAAAATATTATATTAGACTATTTTTCATGTAGAGAATTGAAAAATTAGGCTAAATTTTTCGTTTTGCCGGTAGAACACTATTTATGCACTATTTGCCGATAAGGCACTACACATGCATCATTTAGATATAAGTCATGTTTAGAAGCATAGTTTGAGTATGCCATAGAATATAAATATGCTTATAATGTTAAAATACATCTCTTATAAGAATTTGAGCATATTCGGAGACAGTTTGAAACATGGACCAAAAAGGGCATCTCGGGTGGCCCGGGTGGACCCGGCCAAACCAGCCCACTAGCGAAAATAAGATTTTTGGGAAAATATCATTTAAAATAATTTTAAGAACTTTGGTTAAAACAAAATATCGAATTGAGACGTTTCGGGACGGGTTATAGTGTAACGGGGTCCCGAACTCATTAAGGGCAAAAGGGTCTTTTTACCCCTTGGCCCCTTTAGTATAAATAGAGCACCTAGGCTGAAAAATATACAAAATTGGTCTGAGAAAGGAGCTGCAGGTCGTGCATGGAGAGAAAGATGAAGAAAATTTAGGGTTTTTCAACTTTCAAGCTTTCAAAACACATATCTAGCCTTAGAATCTCACAAGGCTTCCTTCTAAGAAGTTGTTCCCCATGTTAAGGGCTACATTCTCACCCATTGGTTTGGCTGCACAGTGGACAAAACTCCCTATGGTTGAGAAAAACATTTTTAGGTATGATATCTTGCTAAGTAAAGAATATGGTTAAGTTTAGGAGTGTTTTATATGTTGATTGAATGATTTATATGTTTACTTGTTAAAAAGTCACTTAATATATAGTTGCTTTGAAAACCTAGAGTTGGTAGCTTGTGTACTTGTGTGTTCTTTGAGAATTTGTTAAGGTGATGAACATGTAACTTAAATATATGTTTAATTCATTACATTGTGACTTATGTTCATGTGGATGAAGTCTTGTATTTTGAAAGATATGGTTGTTTAATGCATTGATGCTTTGTGTAATTATGTATTCTTTGAGAATTGGTAAGGTAGTGAACATGTGGCATGAGTGTATGTTTAATTGATTGTATTATAGCATATGTTCATGTGGAAGAAATTTGGTGATTTGAAAGTTATACTTTACTTTATGTATGATGCATGATTTAAGGTGTATAACAAATATGTGATAAAATGTCTCATTGAGATTGCAAAGAAAAATCAAGGCATATTGGCATAGTGTGAACCTTTGGAAATATAGTGTAGGTTGAGCACATTGGTGCTATGAATTATGAGGGTGTAAATCCTGTGGTGAAAAACCCAAAATCTGGCCAATGACAGTACTTCGCGGGTTGACGGGGGCGGACCGTGAAGTTAGACATACGACAGTACTCGCAGGCTGACGGGGAAGGATCGTGAAGTGAGACATGGGTGTGGCATAGAGTTGCATGTGTGTGTCATGCATATTACCATTGCATAACATTGAGGGATTGAAGGGTTATAGCTTATAAATGTACACTTGCACATGCCACGTCTTAACTTTGTTCCTTGCATTAGCACTATGTCATACCAGCGGTTATGCTGACCCTTTATGGGATATCATATTATAGATGAGGCTCCCAGTACTTGAGACTCTATGAAGTCTTGAAGGATGGAGGGGGAGTGGACTATGAAGGACATTTGGCCTTTGGGGCATATTTTTGTATGTATGAGGGCATAAGCCCTAAGACATGCGTATCTACATGTAGAAATCTTGTATAGTATGAAAACAATAGGCAAAACCCTAAAATTGTAATGAGCATGAAGTTTGTAACATTTAAGTTTAAAGTATATATGTATATATGGTGGATTGTGTGTTTACAGTAATGTATAAATGTTTACTTGAATTAAAGGATGCATTTAGCTTGCTAGTTGAGAAATGATGGATTGTGTTGTGGAATATTAGGTGGAAAAGGCTTAGAAAACAAAGGAAACCATGTTAAAATTTTGTGAAATTAAAAAGGTAGTTAGGTGTGTAAAACACCCTAAACATAAGTGAAAAAGTACCAAAAAATGGGGAAGGGTTAAAAACCTTGAAGAAAAATGCTAAAAATGGTGAAAAAGTAGCTTGCAAAACTTAGAAAAAACATTTAGAAAACAGAGAAAATGTCACGCCTTGAATTTTCACAAACCCGGGGGTGAGTGAAAATGAATTAAAAAGACATTAATAAATGATAATTAAATATATTCGGTTGATTACTAATCCATTTCCCCATTTTACCCCCAAAATGAAAATGAAAATTTGTTAACTAGACTCACCCAAGATGGGTCCCAAATGGTAGTCAAACACCTCTCCAACCAATGGTCAAAAATGGTCTAAGTCATGCCCCAAAAATGTCTCTAAACATGCATTGAAATAATGGTCCAAATGGGCCCCCAAATTTCCTAAGACATAGGCCAAGAATAGATCAAAAAGTCCACCAAAATTTGTCTAAGAAAGTGGCCAAACATGGCCCATAAGAGTGGCCAAACATGGCCCAATATGGTGCCCAAACATGGCTCAAAAGGTGGTGTCAAACATGAAATCAAATGGCTTTGAATTGGCCTTAAAAAGGTAGGTCATGGCATGTCTAAGCACAGGTGTGCACAGCAGGGCAGCACGCGCAAAGGGCAGGCGTGCAAGGCAGTAGGTGCGCTCGCGGTAGGGCGTGGGCGCGCAGCTGGGTGCTGGTTGGGGCTGGGGCATGTCCGGGCTGCTGCTACTGGTTACTGTAGCTACTATTCATTGCTGCAGTAAACTAATAGCTAAAATGCTACAGTACCAAAATTTTCCAACTTTGGTCAAAAATCTTGATTTTGATATTTTGCTACCCATTTTAATTTATTTCATCACCAAACTTGGTGTGGGACCCTATAACGTGTAAAATGATCATTTTACCCATTTTTCTTATTTTTCGACTTTAAGTGATTTTTGGGCTAATCACCCCTATATTTCATTTCTTTACTTTTCTTCCTTCTTCTTAAGTCATTTAATTCTCCTACTTAGAAAATATAGGCATGCTCCCCCGCTCCACTCAATCTAGTTCCTATATTTTGAAAAATTCCACTATAGTTTCCTTTGTTTTCTAAGCATTTCCCACCTAATGTTTTACAACAATTCATATATATAAGCAATGTACATTCCATCCTCACTCGATGGCCACAAGTTATGGAAATTAAACACACTGCCATTACTTTTAACATATACATGTAATGCATATTAAACAAATGTATCCTAAATGTCATTTGGGTTTAAACCCTTTCATTCAAAATGGCTCAAGGCCTATAATTCACCATTCTTCCAAATTAAAACACAAGTCTTTTGGGCTTATACCTATACATACAAAAATATGCCCCAAGGGCCAAATATCCTTCCAAGTTCCTTTCCCTTCTTTTTTTTCAAGACTTCATAAGTATCAAGTACCGGGGGCCTCATTTGTAATATGATATCCCACGAGGGGTCAGCTCAACTGCTGCTATGACATAATGCTAATGCAAGGAACAAAGTTAAAGCGTGGCATGTGCAAGTATACATTCATAATCTACATGGCTTTCCAATTCATTAATACAATGCAATAGCAATATGCATGACACACATATACAACTCTATGTCACACCCATGTCTCATTCACGGATCACTCCCGTTGGGTCAGAGTACCAATGTCTTATTCACGGATCGCTCCCATTGGGTCAAACTACCAATGCAATGGCTAATTTTGGGTTTTTTACCACAGGATCTACACCGTTATAATGCATAGCACTAAAGTGCTCAACCCACACTATGTTTTCAAGGATTCACCATATACCAATATGCTTTGATTTTTCTATGCAATTTCAATGAGGCATTTTATTAAATACATGGCATACACTTTAAATCATGCATCATCCATAAAGTAAATTCTAACTTTCAAACCACACAACTTCTTCCACATGAACATGTGCTATACACAATCAATTTAAACACATGTTCACTATATTACCTATTCTCAAGAAACACATAATTACACAAAACATCAATGCATTAAACAACCATATCTTCCAAAACACAAGGTCTATTCACATGAACATAAGCCACAATGTAATGAATCAAACATATATTCAAATTACATGTTCATCATTTTGACAAATTCTCAAAGATTACAAAATACATAAAGTACCAACACATTGAATAAATCATAACTTTCCAATTACAAGATTTTGTCTACATGAACATAAGCTAGAATACAATGAATTTTACATATAGTCATGGTTCATGTTTATCACTTTACCAAATTCCCGAAGAATACAAAGAAAAAACAAATATATAAGCAACCAACTCTAGGTTTTCAAAGCAACTACAGCCTAAGTGACTTTCTAACAGCAAATAAATATATAAATCACTCAATCAACATATAAAACACTCTTAAACTTAACCCTATTCCTTACTTAGCAAAATATCATACCTAAAATGGTTTTTCTCAACCCTAGGGAGTTGTGTTCGCTGTGTAGCTGAACCAATTGGTGAAAATGTAACCCTTGATGTGGGGAACAACTTCCTAGAAGGAAGTCTTATGAAAATCCAAGCCTAGAAGTGTGTTTTGGAAGCTTAAAGATTGGAAAACCTAGGTTTTCTTTCTCCCTTTTCTCCATGAACGTGCGGCTTCTATATTCTTAGACCAAAGAATGAAATTATATCATTAAGGGGCTGTATTTATAGTAAAGGGGCAAAGGAGCAAAAAGACTATTTTGCCCTTAATGAGTTCGGGACCTCGTTACACTACAACCCGTCCCGAAACGTCTCGATTCGATATTTTGTTTTAGTCAAAGTTCTTAAAATCATTTTAAATGATATTTTTTTAAAAAAAAATTTATTTTCGACTGTGGCCGGATCCACCCGGGTCACCCAGATGCCCTTTATGGTCTAGTTTTTGAAACTATCTCTGAATAGGCTCAAATTTTTACAGGAGGTTTATTTTAACATTCTAAGCAGATTTTGTTTCTACGGTACACTCAAAATATGCTTCTAAACGTGACTTATAGCTAAATGATGCATATATAGTGTCTTACCAATAAATGGTGTATTAATAGTGCCCTACTGGCAAAAACAAAAAATTTATCCTTAATTTTCAGGTCTCTACAGAAAATCAACTGATGGACAGAGAAATTCAGTCATAGTAGCTACAGTAAACTTGCAGGAAAACAACCCAGACCTGTCCCAGGCTATGCCCAGACCCTATCGCACGCCTAGTCGCGAGCCACATGCCCGGGCGCGGGCCTCAAGCTAGTGCACGGGGCCATGCCTCGCCTTACCTGCGCGCCCTACTGCCCAGCCCCATGCGTGCCAGCCTGACACCTTCCTAACACCAGCCCTTAGGCCACCCTATTGGGCTATATTTGGCCAATCCTTGGGCCATGTTTGGCCACCTTTTAGGCCATGTTTGGCCACTTCCTTAGACAAACTTTGGTAGACTTTTTGACTTAATTTTGGCCTATGCCTTAGGGCATTTGGGGCCCATTTGGGCCATTATTCCAAGAAATTTTTAGAGACATTTTGGGGCTATTTTAGGGGTCATTTTTAAACATGACTTAGACTAATTTTGAATATTGATTGGGAGAGATATTTGATTGGCATTAGAAGACCATCTTGGTTAAGTCTAACAACAAGTTTTCATTTTAAATTTTGGGAAATATGGGGAAAAGAACATGAAATCAATTAAATGCATCTTAATGGCCTTTCATTTATTTTTCTTATTTCATTTCACTCACTCCCCAGGTTTTATAAAAATTCAGAGCTTAACATGTCACGACCCGAAACCCACCCTATGCCGATTGAGGATCGTGGGGCCGACCCTGTGGTAGTCCCTACTTTTTCTTTTGACTATATCAGTGATATCAATGTGTAACATAAAAATTTAAATAGTTATACAACGGAAGTCTTAAATAGTTATAACGAGGTTCTACATATATCAAAATGGGAACCAATATTACATCACCCTTAGGTGGTGAATACATGGGAGAACTACATCATCTCTAGTATATTTTTCAAAATGCTCTCCTACACTCTTAAGCTCCTACTGCTGTCTTGTAACGCCCCTTTCTGAAACAAATAAATAAGTCTGAATGAGCTAACAAAGCTCAGTAAGTAAATTCTCATCTCTGCTATGGATCAAGGTCAATATAGAAAGAAGAAAATCCAAGATAATAAGGACACGAAACATGATAGCCAGTCATGAAAAATGTTGCAATAGCCAATCAAGGGTAGAATGCCATAATGGCCAATCAAGACAATAGAGATCACAATAACTAGTCGTGAGTAATGGATAACAATGATACAATGAACATGGGATCATCAATGGGGGTCTGTCAAAATGATAGATCTACTGCCACAATGAATAGATAACCAATTAATCATAAATCAATGGATAAACTCTAAACATTTAATCATTCATAGGAAAAACATGATCACTCAAACATTTCGATGCATATTCTGTTCAAGGCTTGGCAGATCCTCAGTCTTTTCGGGCGTGACATACCCCTAGTCATTACGTATATAACGCCTTTTTGACCCGTCGATCGAGTGATATTGACTCATAGGTCTAGTATCAGGGCCCGACATACCCTCTTTCAAAACTCAGTGCGAATATCATGCCATCAAAACTCACTGCGTATAAAACGCCATCATTGCCATATGTCCATTAAAGGACTTGACCCGTAGGTTCAGTAAAAGCACCAGATGGAGACTGTGACTGAAAACAACTCCCGGTGCTTATAATATATCATGATCATCATAAATTCCACATAAAGTATACAAATATGTGGAATATCTTTTTTCTCAGAAATGAAAACATAGTAATAGGCCTTTTAAGGCATGGTACAAAATGTACAAACATCTATGATCAAGATATAGCAATCAAATAATGCCCGTAAGATAGAAAAAGTATCACATTGCAGAATCAATAAGCATTAGGTACATATAAGAGTAAAACTTGGCAGTAAAAAGAATAACCATGGCTGAGAACAACATGCAAGAGACTGGGCTTTACTTACCTTTTAACAGTCTGTTCTACCTCAGTATTCAGTCACTTTTTCTTTTCCTTTTGAAGTTCCTATAAATCAATAGACAAATCTTAACTCAATACCACGTATAGTCTAATGCCTCAAAATTAG
Organism: Nyssa sinensis; assembly: GCA_008638375.1. NCBI lineage: Eukaryota > Viridiplantae > Streptophyta > Magnoliopsida > Cornales > Nyssaceae > Nyssa > Nyssa sinensis. The sequence continues at coordinate 331,682 of CM018049.1, forward strand.
TCAATTTCATACACATCGATATTATAGATATCTTATTTAGGAAAACAGACTCTACTGTTGAGTCTGGAACGTCAAAGAAAATAGGTTTAGGCTTTTACGAATCTCAATTTGGCTCTGGGCATCACTAGGGGCAATATGGTAATTTGGCACTTTTACAGGTCTTAATTTTTTGGGACCCGTCTTGTGAAACGAAACCTTCCATTGGGTTTAGAATGCCTATGATAGTAAGTTTACACTATACTTTTATTTTATTTGGACTCCGAGATTTATTTCAATTAATAAATAAATAAATTTAATTAATTAACTTTAAATAATATTATATATTATATATTATTTTAATCAACATATAACCACATGTGCCTCAGTGGCACGATGGTCCATGTGTGGGGGTTAAGTGCCCACATGCATGTAGGTCTCTTATTCAATTCTTGGGGGCAGCAGCCCCTGTATTCTTTTTCTTCTGATTTCTCAATGTCCAAATAGTGGACAAGAGATTCAACCTAGAATAGGATATCCTATCCCAGCTAGGTTTAATAAATTAATCCTTCTAACTCTATAACTAAATAGGTTCAATTTAAAATTAGAAGTTACTTAAAACGATGTAGTTTCAACCAAGAATAGATCCAAACGATGTTGTCCCCCCTATCTACTGTTCATCTTCTCCGACGAGTTGTCAGTGTCTTCTCCGGCGCTGACCAATTTTTTCGGTGGAATTCTGGTGTCGGCCCAATGGGGTTTGAACCTAATTTTCACAAGGTTTTCATATCTAAGCTCAGTTTTGGTTTCCATGGGTGGTTTTGGCCGAAATAGGGAAAACAGTTGGGCTCCGGTGACCCTTTATTTTTTCGGCCACTCTTACTTTTCCTATTTCGTGGCTTTCTAGCCACTGTTTTCTTCTCCTTTTTCTTCCTACATGATTTTGAGGTTGAGGAGAACAATTCCACAATCTTCTAATGGTTTAAAACTATCAAATACTCTCACCACCCGAAACTTGTAACTCATTGTTTTCTCCCTCATTTCTTCACAAATAAACCTCTAGTTTCTTCCTAAAGTTTCCATTTCCTTCATAGATTATGGCCCCATATTTATTGGAAGCTTGAAGCTAGTTTTCACAAACCCAAAATTAAAATTCAAAAATTTCTCAAAATAAAACCTTACCTTTTTCTTGCAAAACTTCTCCCTTCTAGTCTCCTCCTTCCTTTTTCCTTTCTTCCTTCCTTGCTTCTCTTTTCTTTTCAATGCATGCATTGAATGCACACCTTATATAGGTGGTTGTTCCACCGCCTTCTTCCCTTCTTTATCTCTCTCTCTTTTCTTCTTTTATCTCTATTTCTTTTTCTTTTCTTTTGTTTTACATGCAAGATATTTACATATAATATAATATATATATATATATAAGAGCTCACCATCGCCACACACAACCCACAATTTCTTTCACACGTACTTGCCGACATGTAACACACACACTCTTTGCTACACTCGTAATATATATATATATGGATATATATATATATATATATATGTATATAACACCTGCACACACATCCGTACACATTTGTTTATATATAATGCATACACACACAACACCTTATGTATATATGTACACACACATGTACACACACGTATATATTCATACATATATACTCACTAATACATATATCTATCTATTTATATATATAGATACCCATATATCTATATATATACATACCCATATATGTATATATATATACGTAATACTCGATATAATCTGGACACTCGGGACTATTCGTATTCAATATCAGGCTGTTCATTTGTCCTCGGGAAATGAACCCTAATAATTCAGATTTACTACACTTGCCCGGTTATATTTTAGGTCAGGGTATTACACTAGTCGTGCATTTTAATTGGCCCTCATTTGGCCTATTTTTTACTTAAGGGAATTTTAGTAATTTTTATTATAATAAAAAGGATTTAAAATTAATTTTCTAGGTCTTTTCGAAATTAACAGTAATGTCTAGGGGTTAAATTATAATTTTAGGAAGTATATTAAAAAACCATCCGGTCTAGTCTCATTTCAACTGAACCGGTCCAAAACAGGTGTGAACCAACTCGTCAAACCAATTTAGTGCATCACTATGACACGAGCATGATGTCACCAGTCACTTAATTGAAACGATGTTGTTTGGTTTATAGTTAGGATATGTTTTACGTGGATCAAACCTACCCGATTCGATCCGACCCATTGACCGTCCCAAGTCAACACTTGACTGGTCAACGAAAGTCTCGTTGGCGTCGATCGCCTTCTCTAGCGACAACGAACTCTAGTGAATATTTTCTAGCAATATATCCAACGTGGTTTGAACTATTTTTCCACAAGGATTTTATATCCAATGTCAAAAAGAAGTTTGGGTTAGGTTAAGGCCATCGAAAGTGGGGTTGCAGTCAGAGCTCCGGTGAAGCCCGACTTTTTGACAACCATTTTGTTTTTCAATTTCGTGGAGTTTCAGACGTGGTTTTGATCCTTTTTTCATTCAAATGGGTTTCTGGGAGCTTAGGGAGTATTTTCCTATTCATAAAACCAAGTAAAACAAGTCTAAACTTCTCGGTTGATTTTTCTTCCTTGTTATTGTAACTAGCCATTTCTCACTGGTCCGTTGACCATTTCTAGTGATTTAAATTGCTTTGTGTCCCATTTTGTTTGCTCTTGCGAGCCATGGCATTGGTTTGAAGTTTGGTTCATCATGGGCTATAAACCTAGTCTTCTTCCTTTCGGGTCTAGGGTTTTCCCTAGCCTAAACAGTTCCATTTTCTTGCCATCCTTCTCTTTACTATATTAATCACATACATGCTTTGAAAAACTCTTTAAAACTAAATTAAAGGAAAAATCTTTGAGGAGAGAGAAAGTATCACTTACCATCAATGGCAGTTTGATCATTACTGCTTGGTCTCTACCTTGTGTCCAAAACGACTCTTAGACCCTCATCTGGTCATTGCTAGCATTGCATGTGTCTCAGCTTCCCTCTTCTTTTTCTTCTTCTTCTTCTTCTTCTTCAAGTTCTCTCTCTCTCTCTCTCTCTCTCTCTCTCTAGCTGCACACGCATGGTCTTGGTTTGGCACAATAAACTTCTCATGCACAATCTAAATATAAGTTTATACACTCAAGGTCTGTGTATGCATCATGAGGTTGGTGCATGAAATCTGATTGGTTGGATGTTTGGTGCAATAGGGTGATGCCACTTGTCTATTTTTTCTTAATTATCCTACACATTTTTGTATTATATACTTTTCTTGGGTATATTATAGCATAAAAGTGTTGATAACCTAGTGGTTATTCATTTTGTATAAGGTCTTCCTTTATTTCTTGGTCTTGGGTTCAAGACTTTGTGGTAGCCTTTTTAAAGCTTTTTTTCTCTATTTTCCTTTTTATATGCATTATATTGCATGTTAGAGTATTTTATTTGTTCCCAAACTTTGCATTTTAAATCTCACAAAAATCTCTTATAAGTTTTTGCAAAGCTTCTTGATTAAGCAAACTTCATTTATGTATTACTAGTCTTGCCTTGGTGTATTTCAAGCACTAATCTTTCAAAATTATTCATGTGTTAATCCTCGATTAACGCCAATCAAAACTTATCATCAAGTTATGATCGCTATCATTAAATCACTTTATTAAAATTGATCGTCTCCAATCCATAGTTAATTGCTCTCATTTATACATTTGTCTCCACATTCATAGACTATTAGTCTTAAGTAGAATCGCCCATAATTATTAAGAAAGTTCTCTTATGATATATCCTTAATTTCCCCACTTAATTGGGTCAGGATGTTACAGAAACCCTTGCCGAAAAACTAAGGGAGATGATACGATACGAGTTAGGCCATTCGGGTCGGATCTGGTTTGGTTCCTAATCGAATAATTAAATGGATCTTAATTAAAACAAAAATGGTGTCGTTTTGTTTAGTGGGGTGCTGACGTGACACTGATGTCATGTTGACGCAATGGACCGGATGAACCGGTTGGTTTCCAACCTAATTGAACTAGTTCAATTAAATTGCAACTAGACCGGATGATTTTATTTAAATAGTTTCTAAAATTATATTTTCATCCCAAAACTTCATGTAAATTGCAGAATTACCTAAGAAATTAATTAAAAATTAATTTTAAAATCCTTTTTAAATTAGAGAAATTATCAAAACGCCTTTAAGACTAAAATTGGTCAAACGAAAGCCAATTAAAATGCAAGAAAAGTCTAATCCAACATTTTTGGGCATTCTAGACTCAATGAAAAAGTCCGATTTATGAAATTAGACCCCAAAAAATATAAATGGACAAATTGGGATAATTTCAATTGTGTCCTAATGTATTAATTAAGCTACCAATTGAACCCTAATAACTATAAAAATACTTACCTTAGCATTTTTTGACATTCCAGACCCAATGGAAGGGTCCATGTTATGAAATGAAGTCCCAAAAATTTAGACACGTAAAATGTCATAATTACCATTTTGCCCTTAGTGACGCTCGAAGCCAACTAGATGTCAAAGAGGGCATATTTTGATTTCCTTTGACATTCCAAACTCAACAATAGAGTTTATTTTAGCAAACGAAGCACCGAAAAATCGAATGCATAAAGTGTGAAATCATAAAAAAGCCCCTAGACTTAATATAAGCTACAGATAGGCAAATTAAATCTGAAAAAGCCTAAATTTATTATCTTTGACATTTCAGACTTCACAGTGACGTCCTTTTATGGAAAATAAGACTTGTTAACAAACTAAAAAATGATGAATACATCCTTAAGACTTAATGAAGCTACCAGAAGAATATAGATGAAATTAAAAGACCTATATTAATGTTTTAAGGACCATCTGGACTAAAAAAATGAAGTCCGTTTAGGCAAATGATGAACCGAACAAAATAAGACGTAAATGAAAAATGACCAAAAGCCATTAAAGGCTAAAGTAAACCACACGATGAACTATCAAGTGTTAGGAAACTTAATTAAAGACCGTAAGGGAATCCTAAACAGTAAGATTAAGTACAAAAAAGGTTAAGAACACTTAGTAAGCAAAGGAATAAGCTGAGATGTGTACTGATATAGTATTAATGTATTCTGAACCATGATTTCGGATCATCAACATCGGAATAAAGATAAGACAAGTGCTAAGGAAAGTCAAGTAAGCAAGTAAGGAAAGACTATGGGCTCTAGACCACAAGTGAGTAATCTTGTTTTTGAAGTGGAGAATTTAACTCCATAATTTTTGACACGTTTTAATTTAAAGTCCTGTTATTTACATGACTTTCATTTTAAGTATGCTTTTGTTCTCTTTTGAAAGTATTATTGTGAATTGTGATTACGCCCAAAGAATAACGCGATAGTTGTAGTGTAGCTTTGGGGTGTCGATTCCACAGGGAGACAAAATTAAAAGAATAATAGAAAGAATTTCTAAAACTAAAGAAAGTATTAGATGATTTATAAGAAAATAAAAATATAAAAAGTGATTTTAATTGCAAATAAAATTAAACAGAGTGATTCACAAGCAAAAGGGCATTCAAATTAACGAACAGTAGAGCGTCGGGAATCTCTTACACATATCCAGTATTTTAATTATTTTTAATTCACTGATAACTCAATTGAGAATGTTTTTCCAAAAACCTCAATCAGAAGATATAGAATTATGAACCAAAATTAAACAAAATGTAACCTTTTGAAAAATCATTCAACACTTTTAAATCCCACAAATTGTTATCCACATTGAGAAAACCCAACGACGACAATATACTCAAGGAGCAATATTGTAGCAAAGAATTAAATCAATATAAATAATTAATTGATCCAAACATAATCAAAGAATTAATCCATTCAATAAAAAAAGCCTAACTGAATCTATAACGGAATAAACTCTATGATTATTCGGAAAAGAAAACCCAACAATAAATTGTGAATGACAATCAAAGAGTTTAATAAATGAAAATCACGTACATGAATCAAAAATAATTAAAATAACTATCTATGGTGCAAGTTCATCCCTAACCCTACTTAGAAATTTAGTTACCTATATGCAGGACAGATAACATAAACCTCATGTAGAAAAACTGTACCATGAATGTCACGACCCGAAATCCACCCTGTGCGGATCCTCAGATCGTGACCCGCCACCCTCAGGCCCGGGGGCCATTGGGCAGAACGGTCCTGTAAGCAACGGTATCGGACGGCGGTGCTGCCTGTGTTTTGCGAAAGCGTGAAAACTTTTTCTTTTCTTATTTAAAATTTAAGCACACCACCCGATACTGCCGCTCTAACATATGCATACACATGGTTATACAATCAAAGCATAACTAAAATATTACAAACTTATGTCATACAACCATTAATACTAGTTACCCCGTGGGGTTTATACATATCGTCATATTGTATCTGAAACATAAATACTATTAAATATTACATAACACCAAAAGGGTTCATCTACTCAAATCTCCATAAGCCGGCAAACGCACCGTCTTCAAACTTAGCTGCTATCAATCACCTGAAAGGGGGGTCCGAACAAAGTCCGGGTAAGCTAATCTAAGCTTGTGAGTAATTCCAACATTCGTCATGGGGTTTTCAATCAACAGTGGTTTTAGTTCATAAAGTTTATAAATCAATAACTGTCAATTGTTCGTATCTTTTGAACACAGAATATATGCATTCATAAAACTCATAGCTTTGTAACATGTAAAGTGTTCAAGCTAAAAAGATGTTCTTCTGTAAATAGAGTATATAAAAACTCAAACATGTAAATATGAAAATGAGGGTAAAACCTACTTTCATTTTCAAATATCTTTTCTTCTCACTTTTACTCTTGGAATCTGTTTCGAACTAGACTCCCATTTTACTCTTGTCGAGATATCTCTTTGCCTGTGGGATTAGATCCTGCTACCAGACATTTGACAATCCATTGAGTTCCGTAGAACCCAAAAGCTTGTCGGCTCCACAAGATAATAGAGTCCCTTGCGAACTCCAATACCCTGTCTCGTGCTTATGCACAGTTATCTTGTATTTCAAGAAAACTACTTTTATCTCATGACTTCTCCTCATAAATATTATTCAAGAGTATTTAAACATAAGGCATATAACTTTATAATAGAACTTTCAATTCTCAGAATATACGAATTCAGAATATATCTCAGAAATTTTGCAACAAAAACTCAAACATGCTAAGGCATATTTAAAAAGGACTGTAATTAAATCTACTATCTGAGCAGAATAAATTAAAACAAAAGACGTATGAAAACTGAATTCGATATTCAAATACTTTTCATAACTTGAACTCAAAACTTCATTGAATTTTGTGAAGTAAAATCTCCAATTCGAATGTAGGGTTACTCACCTCATATACCGTAGACCCTACTGAGGAGTCTTGCCCTTATCAGCCCTTATCCTAAACAATTTAGAAAAAGACTCGTAAATTTCATAATGAAATTAATTAACTAAACTAAACTTTTTCCTTTACTACATAAGTTAACTACAACTTATCTTATAGTGATATCGTATAAAATGAGTAATAAACACGCATTACCTTTTTACCCACTCGCTTGAGGTTTCGGTATTTTCTTTTTCTTCCTCTTTTCTTTTCTTTGCTTCCTCCTTCTTCTTATTGGCCTCAGCTACCATTTCCCTGGTGGGTGATTTATGCATAAAGGGTCTAACCGAAATCACCTCAGTGGCCTTGGCGATTCTTATGTGCCTTTCAATTACCTTTTGTTGCCACAATAGGTCTTTCATGAAAGCTTGTTGCTTTGGGTCTTTAGCCCTTTGGGCTTTATTCATAATGGTGAATTTCTTTGGTTGCGCTTCCATGTTTATCACCTAAGAACAAACTTATGAGTTAGAAATTTTATTCTAAGGTTGATGTGTTGTCATGTCTTTTCGTAATTCATGTTCTCGTATATGCCGTAGATTAGTACTTTGGCATTACTTTAATTTATAGTCATCTGACAGATGCTATTCATCAAATTTTATGTCTTTTTATTTTAGACATTTCTTTTGGTCAAATAGACTCTACTATTGAGTCTGGAGTGTTCAAGAAAGTCAGTTTAGGCTTTCCTAAAATTTAATTTAGACTTTTGCATGTAAAAGGACAAAATGGACATTTACCGTTTTATGTGTCATATTTTTCTGTACTTCGTTTCGTAATTTAGACCTCACCATTGGACTCAGAAGGTCCGAGATAGTAAGAATACACTAATGACTTGTAAATTTTGATTAAGGGGTATTTTGGTCATTTACCCCTTATGTGATTTTATTTTTCGGGTCCCGTCTCGTAAAACAAACCCTACCATTGGTCTCAGAATATCCAAAATAGTAAAAATACACTATTCATATGCTTAATTTGGACTTCATTTGCCTTAGTTATGACCCAAGGGTAAAATAGTAATTTAACTTTATTTATTAAATAATTAAATTTATTATTTAATTATTTAATTATTCTTCAGGGGCTTAATTGCACAAAATCTTCATTAGTTTGGCCATAGTGGGATTTTCCAAAACAGTTGGGGTCAATCCGTAATTAACAAAAGTGTTGGTTTATTTATTTTTTAAATAAATTAGAAACCAAAGGGTTTGGTCCAGTTTTAAGTGAACCGGTCCGGTTCAGTTGTAAACCAATCGGTCTATCCGGTTTTGTGCGTGTTGCTGACGTCATGATGACGTCAGCCCTACCATTTTAAAATTTTAAAATAGGGATGAAACGCCGTCGTTCCATTTAATCGGTGGTAAGCCCAGAGGCTGCCACGCGTCCGAGTCAACCCACCCGTTTAAACCGAGTGATGAGTTGACTCGTCGTCTTCCCCACTTCGACCATGACTGAGACCCTAATTTTAGTTTCCCATTTCCTTCTATTTCGTGACGTTTTACTCAATCATTTCTCACTGTTTTAATTCAAAACATTTCTAAGGTACAAACGACCAACTTGGCATTCATTTGGGAGTTCAAAACGAACTCTTTATTTCGGTTTTAAGCTCGATAATCCGAACTGTTATTCGGTCGTACATGCTCATTTCTTGATGGTTTTTCATGGTGTTTGGCTTGTTCTGATCCCCTCTTCATGGGGATTCAATTTTCATTCTTTGTTATTGATTTAAACTGAGTTTTAAAGGGTTGGGGTGTAAACCCGTAACCTGTAACTAGACATTTGAGGGTCGGTTCTTTTGAGTTTTGATCGCGGATGTATGTTTTTCACATGCTTATAGGGTCTACTTGAGATCTCTATACACCAAACAAAGTTTGGTTGCCATGGGTTCAGACCTGCTTTAAGCAAGGTCCTCCCATGACGGTTCTTCATGGGTTTACGTTTTCTTGGTGTTTTTGAAGCCTAAGATCATGCTTGACAGTCTTATACATATATATCTAGCATTATATGATCATATATAACTCAAAAATAGTTCATATTCAAGCTAATTTCTAGAGAGAGAAAATGACAACTTTGAACATTTCTCACCTTTTTGGTCGTGGGTTCTATGTCTTTTCTTTCTGGTTTTCTTCCTCTTCTTCTCCTTCATTTCCTTAGCTTTTCTTTTCTTACAAAACAAGCATGCAATGCATGCTTGTTCCTTTTAAAGAAAAAGGGAACCGACCTCTCTCTCTCTCTCCTCCATTCTCTCTCTCTCCGTTCTCTCTCTCTTCTTTCTGATTACATAGCCCTCATTTCTCATTAATTTTGTTCTTCCCAAGCTTGCTTTACATTAATTTTTTTGAGATATTTATACATATAATATATACATATATATACATATACACATATATAAGACAACACACACACATACACCAGCCGACACACACACACCCCCTTTCACACACTGTTCACTCTTTTCACTTTATACATATACATACTTACATACATACATGTTTTCATATTCATACATACATATTTCACTTTTTTACATATACATATATCATTTAATTAATATATATACATTTCTTATACTTAATTAATTAATTTAATAATTAATTAATTATATATATATAATTTTCTTTTTCTCGTAATACGTGTCATGTGACCCGGTATCTCGGGTCGGGGTATTACAATGAATCGCCTGTGCAGCCGTAGCTCTCTGCCTTTTTTTTTTTCATTTTTGCGGCACCTCTGTTCTGTTCTATTTTCCTGCGCAGCTTTTTTCCTTTTTAAATTCCCAGCCGCTTCCTCCATTTGCGCCCTAGCCTTCCATCGCCTTAAGCCGTCGCACGGACTACTCAAAACAGGGCCTGGGCTTTCTCTTGATTCATAAGCCCAAGCCGCGCCAAGCCCAACGTGCCGCACCCTGCTCTTCTATATTTTTTTCCTTTCATGTAGTCGTGCCAAGCCTTGGTTTGGCTGCTTGACTTTTTTTTTTCACTTAGCTTTCATTTAATGTAGTGGGCCCCACTATTCTTAGACTTTTGCTTCTTTTATTCTCCATGCACGAGCCACCTTTTTGACTGATTTCTTTATTTCTTCTTCTCTTCATCTCCTGTTCAGCTATCCAACGCATGGCCCCCCTTAATTCTTTTTTTCTTGACTTGCCGTTACTCCATCCCGCGCACAGCTAGCAGCGCCAATCTTTAAGCCCATTTTCCTATTAGATAACGACTGAATCTTGATTCGGGCTCTTCACGGAAGTTGTATCCCTATATGTGTAGATAATTTTAGGCTTAAAAATCACCTGATTTGGACTTCGGAAGCTCAAGTTATGATCCCTTGAAGTTTTTTGGTCGGACAGAAATCCAACTTTCCAGGCCTGAATTTAAAATAGTGTTTGGAGGCTTAAAGGAACTCGGATTTTTGCAAACCACACCTTTTTGAAAATCTTAAAACGTCCTCTAAAAACTTTATGAAGACCACTTTCTCATTCTGAAACTCTAACGCCATCCAAATCTCAGTTGAAGCTCCATGAATCGAATCTGCCTAAAAGCTGAAAATTGCACAATATACTCCCTAATTCAATAAATATATTAATCAACTCACTTAAATAGAAAATATTTCATAAAAATAAATATAAATGAAATAAGAATATTAAACATTATGCTCTAATAATAGGGTCACATTTTAGCATTTTAATCTAATAATAGGGTATTTAAAGTGCACTTTCGCACACTCATCACACCCCCCAACTTGCTCATTGCTAGTCCCTAGCAATTTTCATGCAAAAATTACAAAAGAGACCAAAGAAGAACACACAGAAGGCATCGAATCACACTTTTTAGGTTCGTATATCAAAGCAATTTTCGAAATTCAACAACCCTATAAAAATCAATCCACTTACAGCAATTCACAAAGTGTGTGTGTGTGCTCCAAACCATATCTATCTAAATACAAATCATGACACATGCAACATCAAGAACATCTCAAGCAAAAGGTTCAACTCCATATCTCACGGGTATAAAAGTGTTTCATGTAGGGGTTCTCTCTATGGAGTTGACAAGGGGTGTACACACTCAATGAAGAATTAGGCAATCAAGTACAAGCAACAAGCAAACAGTGATCTTATGATAGGCGCACTAACAAATGAGACTTCCACCACTCTTTCCACAGGCTTACTTAGGATAAAAAAGATCAACATAAAAGGGTTGTAACGTGGCTCAGGTTAGACGCTATATAAAGAAAATGATAAAAATGATTCAAAAACTTCCAAGTACATACTAAGAGAATTTCATTAAAAATCAGAGCAAACCAAACTTCTCACTTGATGTACTCTTCAACTTTTCTGATCAGTGAATAACAATATGTCTCCTTCTTCTTTCTCTTCTCTCTCTCTCTCTCTCTTTTTAAAATTTTTTTTTTTTTTTTAAGAAACTTGATGCTCACCCAACTGAATACTTTGCACTTGTACTCTTCCCTTTTTCTTTTTCTTTTTTTTCCAATTCAACACAAATGACAAGAAATGCAAATTCCACACCTAGTACAAACTTGGAAGCAAAAAGGGTAGGAAAAATCAAAGTATAGGCTATACTCCAATGTGGAGAGGTATGGATGATGTGGGCATATGAAAAAAAACTATATATGTTTGTTGGCTCAAAGTTGGCTACTAAGGGTCTATGATGAGAAGGGTTAGCTTGAAAGGCTCAAACGTTAATCCTAAGTTGACCTTCGTCATATCCCAAGTATATTCGCCTTCACACCACCAACCATGTAATGATATTCTCAAAAGAAGTGCCCAATTCAACAGATCAATGAATGCTCATCACAATTTTTTGCATTTGTAGGCTCTCAATTCTCTCCAAAACTCACACGAATACTTAAGCAAAAGAGTTCTCTAGCTACATGTGTAAAACCACCATCTTACCACAAAGTTTGGATAAGTGCATTAAAAGTTCTGTGAATGCCTCAGTAGAATGATTATGGTGGATTCGGTGAATTCACAAAAATAGCTATAAATGAGAATGAGTACTCATGTGAAAAAAATGCACGTGTGATGCAAATTTTAAAAAAAAAATTGACACATGAAAATATGCCACAGCATTTTAAATAATGAATTTGCAACCACCACCCCCCAACTTAAATGAAACATTGTCCTCAATGTTTAACAATCAAAATTGAATGGAGGGTACTCAAAAGGGTAGAATACACCTGATGTAGGATGTGCGTAACTCGCTAAGCACCAAAGATGGCAATTTGAACTAACAAAATGAAATTAACCTGCAAATAAAAATAAAGAAAATAATAGCAAACAAAAAGAAGAAAAAAATGAAAATAAATGAAAACAAAATAAATAAAATAAAGAAAAAATAAAATAAAACATACCTGCATGGCGTGGTCAAGGTGGATAAACCGAGTCCATAAGTGAAATGTCTTCCACTTTCGGAACTTGCCTATCAATCAAGACTTTAAGGCGCCGACCATTTACTTTAAACACCCGACCATCCTTAAGATCCTGTCACATCCCGAACCCCACCCTAAGCGGATGTCGAGGACGTGATGCCAGTCAGCCGCCACACGACCAACCGAAGGCAATTTCTGAACTTTCCAGTGAATTGCACTCCGACTGTAGGGTCAGATGTAGCGGAATTAAAAAAACTTTTTGTCAAGGGAATGCAACTCATGTATTCACCGTAGGATATGTATCACACAGAGCAAGTCTAAAATCCAACAGCTAACAATTCTAACCTCAGAGCATATCTATAATCCGACATATAACAACAGAGTATAACTATAACCTCTAGAGTACCGTTTAAATCCATGAGCCATGTCTATATCTAGTACATATCAGTCAAGTCAGTCGTATTACGTCACTCACCTGATTAAACAGATTCAATCCTCAACAATCCAGTCTCCACAGATCAGTGCCATCAGATCCAATAGATATCATTCCTGAAAAATGTTAGGGAATGGGGTGAGCTTCAAAAAGCCCAATGAGTAACACAGGTTCCCTGTCAAGGGTTTCAAATCCATTTCTTGTTTACAAAGCACAAGGATAGTTCAGTTGTTTCTGAAATAGCAGTTTTATAAATCTACTTTAAATGCAGTTTCAGTAGAATAAAGCAGGATTGAACAGAATAAAACCATAGATCAAAACAGACAGAACATAACAGACCATATCAAGTATAACCGTACAGAACTGAACATAACAGGTCAGGACGGAGCAGAACCGAGCAGAGCAGGACATAACAAATCAGAACAGGATGAAGCAAAGCACAACAAATCAAAACAGAATAGTACAAAACAAAACATAACAATCAGAGCCGAACAAAACATAACAGAACAGAGCAGAAACAATATGTCGACCAGAGATACAGGTATATTATCAACGAAACAGAACAAGGCAAAACTGAGCGGAAACAGTATGTCAGTCAGAGATACAGGTACATCATCAAAGAACATGATAGATCAGTATTGAGCAGAACAGGACGGGACAGAACAGAACGGAACAGATCGAACATAACAAATCAGGACGGATCATGACTGAACAGATCAGACAGATCAAACAGAACAGGTCAGGGCAGATCAGGACTGAACGGATCAAACAGATCAAACATAACAGGTCAGGACAAAACAGATCAAACATAACAGATAGTTAAATACGTTCATTTGAAACAGGAGTACAGTTAAAACATCAGAGTAACAGAACATGTCAGTAATGAGCAGAGCAGAACAGTATAACAGTATAAACAGTACAGTATGCACAGATTAAACAGTACGGTATGCACGTATAACGCTCAAGGCTGAAATGGTACCAAGAGTCAGTTGTTCTTTCAGAACCAATTAAAAACAACGTTAAATACGTTCATTTGAAACAGTATTAAAAATCGGAGAACAGTTAAGACATCAGGGTAACAGAACAGGTCAGTTGAAACATCAGAGTAACAGAACAGATCAGTAATGAGCAGAGCAGAACAGTATAACAGAATAAACAGTACAGTATGCACAGATTAAACAGTGCGGTATGCTCATATCGTGCTCAAGATTGAAGTGGTACCAAGAGTCAGTTGTTCTTTCAGAACCAGTTTAAAACAACGATTTCAGTACAGAACAGAGAAGTCAGACAGAGTAAAGATCATGCATTTGGGTAAGAGCATGAAATCAGTGTATCAGATAAAACAGTACAGTACAGTATTTTAAAATACAGTAACTAGACAGTGTACTTATACACCAATTCAGGAGTCAGGGTTACTCACAAGACGCAACAGTACAGAACAAAACCAGGACAGACTATACAACGGAACAGGACAGACCCGAACTGAATAGGAGAGCAGGACAGTACAAGATCATGTCACGTGTAATACATTATAGAAGAGTATGCATTTAAAAACATGCATTTAAACAGTATGGCAGATAAAACAGTACAGTGAATCAAAATACAGTAACTAGACGGTGTACTTATACACCAAGCCAGAAGTTCCAAGTTACTCACAAAACTGTTACGGTTGTCTCCTTGCACAAACAATCCGATAACCTCCAAGTACATCAGGCATCTCCATGTATGTCCTGAATAATCATCATCAATCACAGACAGATCAGAATTCATCCATTTAGGCCTTATTCGTCATCTTAGATGTCTATCGGATTACCTAAGATAACCTAGTAGCCTATCGCCCTCTCATCGGGTTTCATCCGGGGCTATTTTATTCTTAAATTAGGCTTAGCAGTCATCAGGATTATAACCCAAGTCATTTAGACTTCAATCGTTATCAGTCGGTTACTTATCCAACCTTAGGGGCAAAATGGTAATTTTTCCATTCTTATCCCGGACCCTGTCGCGGTCCTCAGAATAGTCTTAATATCTTAACTATAAAGTTCTAGGTCCTTTGGACTCCAATCGGTATCAGTTAGGTTCTTATTTTAACCATAGGGGCAAAATGGTAATTTTTTCATTCTTGCCCCGGACCCAGTCGTGGTTCTCAGAATATCCCGTATATCGTATATATGCAGTTCTAAGTCTTTTAGACTTGATTCGGTATCAGTTAGGTACTTATTTAACCTCAAGGGCAGAATGGTAATTTTGTCATTTTTTCCCCCGGACCCTATCATGGTCCTCAGAACGTCCCATATATCTTGTACATAATTTTCTAAGTCCTTTGGACTTCGTTGGTATCTGCGTTTGATCATCGGGACACATCGGTCATTTCTCATTTTATGCATTGACTGTCTCGGAGTCTTATTTAGCCCTTCAGTGTTCATAATTATCCCTATGATAATTTATCAGATCAGTTTGACCTTTATTTGACCTCCACTTTGCACTTACTGTGCTCAGGGGTATTTTGGTCATTTTACGTTTCGTAAGATTTTGACTCTGATTCATCATTTAATCAAGTATACAGTTTCACAGGTATCTGGGCTTCTATCGGTATCAATTTCGTCCCAATCGGACTTCATTTGGGCTTCGTACAGTATCAGGGGTATTTTGGTAATTTCATGCGTCATATTTTTCGGCACCTCAGTTCATAAAATGGACCTTACCATTGGGTCCAGAGTGTCTGACATAGTTAACTTGGACTATCTTTTATGTTTAATTGGCCCTGGGTATCACTAGGGGCAGTTCAGTCATTTTACAATTTATGTGTCTGTATTTTTCGGGACTTCAGTTCATTAAACGGACTTCACCGTTGAGTCCAGAATGCCCGACATAATCAGAATAGACTGTCTTTTATTTTTATTTGGGCCTGGGTACCCTCAGGGGTAGTACAGTCATTTGTCACTTACAGGTCTGTATTTTTTGGTACATAATTTCCTAATTTGAACTGTACCATTGAGTCCAGAATATTTGAAACAGTCAAAATACACTATTTATTTAATTTATTTGGACTCCGTTTGACATATTTAATGTCCAGGGGTAAAATTGTAATTTTACCCATTTAATAAAATAATTAAATAATTATTTAATTATTTAATTAACTTTTCAGGGGCTTAAATGAATAATTTCTCAAAAATCTAGGCCACTGTATAATATTCAAAACTGTTAGGGGTTAAACTGTAATATCAGAAAACATTTGGGGGTTCAAAACTAACTTTATAATTTAAGGGTTCAGACCAAACAGTTTAGGGGTTCAGGAATTGAACCGGTCCAGAATCACTGTGAACCAACCGGTTCACTGCCCTTAAGAGAACCGGGATAAGATATCCCTGTTATCCTCGGTTTGGACAGACCCAGTTCAGATCTCAATTTATTAACGCCGTATCCAAACAGTCGGAATTCGATTTTTAAAACAAAACAGTAACCTCAAAACGGCGTAGTTTCATTAATGCGGTGGCACGCTCACTGCCCGACACGTGTATGAGTCGACTGGGCCAACTCGGCTTGACTCGGTCAATTCGGCCGAGTCAACTCTGTCTTCCTTATCGAATGACCCGTTCGTTGCCCTAATTTACAGTTTGTTCTTGTTTAATTTCGTGACATTTTAGCCACGGTTTTCAACATGTTTTGATCCCAATCGATTCCTGGAGTCTATACCAACAACTTGGCATCGGTTTCATTGATCGAATCAAGCTCAATTGCTTGATCTATAGAAGAATAGCCGAAACGATAATTTGGCTATTAAATCCTCATTTCTCCACCAAATCACACGAGGTTTGGTTGTTATGACCGTATGTTCATGGGTATCAATATCCCATTCCAAGATCGTGGTTTAGAGGCCTAATTTTGGAGTTGGGTTCCATGGCCGAAACCAATAACTTCAGTTTTGAGGGCCTTCCAGTGTGATTTTGGGTCGTGGATGGTAATATTTGGGATCCTAGAAAGGTCTAGATCAGTTCTTGACAAACGTAAAGTCGTTTGGTTGAGGTCGATTCAGACCTGCAACCCGAGGTCCATCAATGGCGGTTTTGTTACAGTTTTGGGTTTCTAGGCTTATCCGACTGTCCCAATTGATTCAGAACAATTCCAAGGTCTCACAGGAACATATATATAAACGGTTCATATAGCTTAAAAATATCAGAAACAATTCCAGATTTAAACAGAAAAATTATGGCAGTTTGGTTGGTTTACCTTGGTTCGGTGGCTTCCTTTCTTCATGGCTTGGTTCAGGCAAGACCTCACTAGTTGCCTCAGTTCAGTCGGAATGCTCAGTCCTCCTCTTCCTCCATAGGGCATCTCCATGGTTACACCCATTGCTCCACATATACATGCATACAAAGTTGTATACACAAGCCATGGACACCATCATCTCACTCTCTCTCTCTCTATAGATCAGTGCACAAAGCTCTCTATACAGATCTGATTTTCTTCCCCCCATGCATATATGGAGATTGTATATCCATATCATATTTTTTCTTGATGTTTCATCTCCCCAAATGCATGATGGCATTGCATGCAATTTGGTTGGGAGGAAGGTGTAATCATGGGATAATAGGCATGATGGCTCTGGCATAGGGTGATGCATGCTGAGGTGTTGCATGCTTGTGTATTGGCCACTTTGGGTGAATGGCCAAATCTGAATGGTATTTAAATATATATCTTTGCATATATATTTACAAATATGCTCCTATCCTAGTTGGTATTTTTTTGGTAAACTGAATTCTGCCCAGTTTGGTCAAGGGATCAAATCCTCTTGGCCACATTTTTTTTGGTCTTTTTCCATATTTCGGGTCAAGGCCACGTTTGGTTGCGCAGTAATTCAATTTTCAATGTTTGCTACATAACTTTCCTTTCGTAGCTCCTTTTTCGACGCGGTTTCTTCCGATCAGTTTCTATTTCAGTTATCTTCAGTGTCAGGGGTTTCGTGTCATTTATTAATCATCCGGGATTCCCGGGTTAGCTAATTCGGATTCCGTTGGTGTTAAAACGACGTTATTTCACCGAATTAATCAGTAATCGGGTTCGGGTATTATACCATTCTCTCCAGACATATTTAATTATTTTAATCAGTCTATCATAACCGTCGGGATTATGATTAATTCCCTTAACCATTCATTAAGTCAGTGCTAATTAATAATTAACAAATAATTATTAATTACGCAAGGTCGGGGTGTTACAGATCCTCTATTTCGAGTACCCCATTGTTAAAAATATTCTTCACTATAAAAGGGTCTGTCCACCTAGACCTGAGTTTTCTTGGGTGTTTATAGAGTCTAGAGTCATATAAGAACACTCGATCATTAGGCTTAAAAGTTTTTCTCAAAATATTTTTATCATGAAACGCTTTCATTTTCACTCGATCAGCAATGCTCCAACCTATGGCTGACCTATGCTGACTTAGGGTCTGAATTGATGTCTCACCTTGAAACTCAAACAATTCAAATGAGATAATAAGAGGAAAAGTATCACCTAGACCAAGGAAAGTAGGCAAAGGCTTCAATTCAACTTTGGATGCTTCCACACTTGAAGGAATTTGCACTTCACTTGTTTTAGGCAACTCCTCAAACTTCGGTTGCCATCCCCGTGCTCTATAATCTTGAGTTCTGTCAAAAATAGCACAAACATTAACCACATCAGATGGATCAGAAATATAATCAAACTCAGAATTAACAAGAAAATGCTCAGGAGGATCAGAATCATGAGTTATAGTAACTCCCCTATCCATGAGTGAATCAATCATGTACGTCTGGCAGCACTCGTCTTCCTCTTTTTGGTTGTTTTGCAACATGGAAGATATTCACCTCAAAAGTCATGTTCTTAAAAGATAGCTTCATGAGCCCATTCCTACAATTAATAAGAGCATTAGCAGTGGCAAGGAAAGGCCTACCTAAAATCAAAGGAATTTTTGAATTAGAGTCAACAACAGAGCTAGTGTCAAGGATTATGAAATCAACAGGATAATAAAATTTATCAATTTGAATCAGAACATCCTCTACCACACCCCGTGGCGCTCTGACTGAACGGTCAGCCAATTGCAATACCACAGAACTTGGTTTGATCTCTCCCAACCCCAACTGCAAGTAAATAGAATAAGGCATTAAATTCACACTAGCTCATAAATCAAGCAAAGCTTGTCTAAACTCATGATTTCCAATGCTGCATGCAATGGTTGGACAACCAGGATCCTTGTACTTGGGAGGAATCCTCTGCTCAATTAGAGCACTAACTTGCTCTGTCAGAAATGTTGTCTTCTTCACATGGTGCTTCCTCTTAACTGTACACAAATCTTTAAGAACTTTTACATAAGTAAGAACTTGTTTAATCACATGCAAAAGAGGAAGATTGATTTTTACCTGCCTGAGATTCTCTAGGATTTCATTGTTAGGATCCAAAGTGAACTAGGTTGATTTTAAAGCTTGTGGGAATGGTACCTTAACAGGGCTTTTGTAATATCCCGACCCGGGATACCGGGTCATATGGCACGTATTTCGAGATAAAGAAAATTGTGTAAAAATATTTACAGCAAAGGAAATAATTAATTATTTATTTATATGAAATTATTAACTCTAATTATGATTAAATAAATTTGAACACACAAACACACACTTTATGGTGTATTGTGTGTATGATATAAAGTGTATAAAAGTATATATATACACATGTCCATGTATAAGTATGTATATATAAATAGTTAAAATATTATTAAAATTATAAAGTTATATTAATACCAATATCAAGTGAACAGTAGTGCAAGTGGGTGTGTGTGTGTGTCGGCTGTGTGTGTGAGTGTGTGTAGGTGAGTTTGTGTGTGTATATATAATATACATATAACACAAAAAATATCAAGATCCATTTAATGTAAGCTGCCAAAATGGAAAAGCAGAATTAATGGAGTGTAAGATAGGTTGATAAGGTCAAAAATAGAGGCTGCAAAGGTGTAGAGAGAGAAGGAGAAAATAAAGAGAGAGAAGGGTCGGTGGTGAGAGTTTAAAAGGCCAAGGCATGCAAAGCATGCTTGGTTCGTAAGAAACTGATCCTGGAGAGCATTAGGAAGCTAAAGGAAGAAGAAGTAGAGAATCAGAGAGAGTGAAAGACACAGAACATCAAAAACAGGTATTTTCTCTCTCTAAAAATATAGAATGGATATGAACTGTTTTAGAGTTTGTTTTCTTTATATGATGTTCAATATACGTTTAAAGTTGAACCATGCATGGAAATCTAGTATTAGAGCACTTTAAAAAGGAAACCCAAGAACGACTGCCATGGATGACCTTCAAAAGAACAGGTCTGAAATGGGTGAAAATAAATCGGTTCTAGGCTACCAAGACCTCAAGATGAGGTCAAAGGGGTTTCAGAAATACCACTACGCGATCAAAAAATCAAAAGAAAAGCCTTCCAAAAATGGAGTTGCAGGTACGGGTTACAAGACCCAGTCCCTGAACCTCACTATTTAACCGACCATTATGAACGGAATATGAAACCTCTTAAGTAGAGGAACAAAACAAGCCAAGCCTCATCGAAAATGGTCAAGAAATGAGCATGAACCGAGTGTAATACAGGTTTACCTATCGCGACCAAAACCGAGCACACGAACCATTTTTAATCCTTCAAATGAATGCCAAGCTGGTCAGTTGTGTCTTAGGAATAATTTGGGACCAAAACAGTGGAGATTGGCTGAGTAGAAACCCACGAAATAGAGAGAAATGGAAGACTGCAACTAGGGTTTTTCAGTCAGTCGAAGTGGTAAAGAAGAAGGCGGGTCAACTCGGCCTTTATATGAGGCTGAGTCAACTCGGACAGGTGGCAGCCTCTGGGCTTGCCACCGATTAAATAGAACGACGGCGTTTTGAATGGGGTTGATTTAAATTGGACGCTAGGGCTGACGTCATCATGACGTCAGCCACATGTAAATAAACCAGATAGACCGGTTGGTTTATGACTAGACCAGACCGGTTCACTTATTCTTGGACCGAACCCTCTGGTTTTCTGTTTTATTTAAAATAAATAAACCAACACTCTTTGTATTTACGGATTGACCCCAGAATTTCTGGACAATCCTATTATGGCCCAACTGATGAGGAATTTATGCATTTAGACCCCTGGAAGAATAATTAAATAATTAAATAATTAATTTAATTATTTAATAAATAAGTAAAATTACTATTTTGCCCTTGGGTCATAAATAGAGCAAATGAAGTCCAAATTAAACATGTGAATAGTGTATTCCAACTATTTTGGATATTCTGAAGCCAATGGTAGGGTCCGTTTTACGAGACAGGGCCTGAAAAATAAAAACACATAAGGGGTAAATGACCAAAATACCCCTGACCAAAATTAACAAGTTATTAGTGTATTCTTACTATCTTGGACCTTCTGAGTCCAATGGTGAGGTCCACAACACGAAATGGGGTCCCGAAAAATAAAGACACGTAAAGGGGTAAAAAGACCAAAATACCCCTGGTACCTCTAAAGCCAAAATGAAATTAGGGAAGGTCGAAATTAACTTTCTTTGACATCCCGGACTCAAAAATGGAGTCCAAATTACGAAACGAAGTACAGAAAAATATGACACGTAAAACGATAAATGACCATTTTGCCCTTTTACATATAACAGTCCGAATTAAATGTTAGGAAAGCCTAAACCGACTTTCTTCGACACTCCGGACTCAATGGTAGAGTCTATTCGACCAAAAGAAATGTCTAAAATAAAAAGACATAAAATTTGATGAATAGCATCTGTTAGATGACTATGAACTGAAATAATGCCAAAGTACTAATACTAAGGCATGTACGAGAAACGAAATACGAAAAGACACGACACGTAAACATGTCAAATAAATAACTTTAAATTAAAGTTAATGGAACTCCCAGAAGAGTATAAATTGAAATAAATTCAATTTCTAACATATTAAATTGTGTCATAGGTTAAGAATACGAGTTACGTTAAGTACATATGAATTTATGAAATCATTGTAGGACCAATACGATTTAAGCATAAGTTAAGGAATATCGAGATGATATTACAATGAATGTGAAGTTGATGAGATATTTATGAATTGTTCTTAAGAACTACAAGGAAAGTGGGAAAGCGCATTATTAGCACTAACCCTAAAGAACCAAGGTGAGTAACCCTGTGTTTGAATTGGAGATTTAACTCCATGGATTTAAAAAGGTTTTAAGTTCAAAGATATGAAGTATTTGAAATTTCAAATTCAGTATTTACATGACGTAGTTTTAAATTGTTCTATTTTATAACCCCATTGTGACATGCTTAGTGATTGGTTTCTGCAACAGTTTTCCTTCAAATACTTTTCAGCATGTCTAGTTAAAATGCAATTATTGTTAAATATCCTGAATTTGCTTATTTCAAGTATACGAAGATTTTACGAAGTTATGAAAAGTAATTATGAGAAAAGTTACATGATAAATGTTTTATAAGATAATGGTGCATAAGCACATAGACAGGATTTTGGGTTACATACGAACTCAATTGCCATGTGACAAGATTTTGGGTTACATACGAACTCAATTGACTGTCAAATGCCCGGTAGCAGGACCTAGTCCCCCAGGCAATAAGATATCTCCATTTATAAGTAAGATGGGAGTCCGGTTCGAAACGGATTCCACTAATGGAAGTGATAAGATGACAAATGATTTGAAAATGAAAGCAGGTTTTACCCTCATTTTCAATGTACATATGTTTTGAGTTTTATATACTCTATTTAAGAAATACATGTTATGTTATATGTTTTGAAGTTCATGAGTATAAGTATAGCTTGAATACTTTAAATGTTTCAAAGCTATTGTTTTACGAAATGCATATGTTTTGAGTTATATACTCTATTTGACGAAGTATAAGTATAGCTTGAATACTTTAAATGTTTCAAAGCTATTGTTTTACGAAATGCATATGTTTTGAGTTATATACTCTATTTGACGAAGTATAAGTATAGCTTGAATACTTTAAATGTTCAAAGCTATTGTTTTATGAAATGCATATGTTTTGAGTTATATACTCTATTTGACAAAGTATGAGTTTAGCTTGAATACTTTAAATGTTTCAAAGCTACATGATTTAAGGAATGCATATATTCTGTATTCAAAGTATACGAATAATTGGCGGTGATTATTTTACAAACTCTTATGTACTAAACCATTATGTACTAAACCACTGCTAATTGAAAACCCCATGACGAATACTGGAATTTGCTCACAAGCTTAGATTAGCTTACCCGGACTTTGTTCGGACCCCCCTTTCAGGTAATTAGCAGCAGTCTTGACTTAAGGACGATGGCGATGAGTCTAGCTGTTTTGGAATGATATGTTTAAGTAGTTCTTCTGAAGAACCGATGAACTCTAGTAGTACCTTTGTATTAGTAGACAATGTAAGAATATGTATTAAGCCCTCAGGGCAACTGAACATGTATTGTATTAATGTTATAAGTCTTTAAGTTTTAGTTATACTCTGAACGTGTAACCATGTATGCTATGAAAAGAGCGGCAGTATCGGACGGATGTGCGTAAATTTAAATAAGAAAAGAAAAGAAAAAGTTTTTCACGCTTCCGCAAAATGTATGTTGCACTTCTATTCGATACCGCTGCATATGCGAGCCTTGTCTCGAGGCCTTCGGGTCTCGGGGCGGCGGTCGCGATTCGATAATCTGCACAGGGTGGGTTTCGGGTCGTGACATCTTTTTGTCACCTCTAGGTCCTTGGGCAGCTCAGCATTACTACTATCTTGATCCTTTTCCACATCCTCCGATTTGTCCATTGTCGGGATGTGTAAGGACTTACCATTTCGAGTCACAATGGCGTTTGCATCCTTCAAATTCTCTTGCGCCATGTGTTGACCATGAGGTGTGGACTGAGCTTGGGAAGGGAATCTGCCTCGCTCATTCACACTCAAAGAGCTCATCAATTTGGACAATTGGCTCTTTATCTCCTTACTTTATTCCACAACCTACGTAATCAAAGATTCAAACTTTTGGTTAGTCTTACCCTGTGCTTCAATAAAAGTATGCAAAGTGTCTTCTAAAGAATTCCTAGAAGATGAGGATGCATGATATGGTGCAGGGTAAGATCTAGGAGGTTGTGCAGGTGGTGGTGCAGGTGGCTGGTTATCAGACTTCCAGCTAAAATTGGGGTGATTGTGCCACCCTGTATTGTAGGTCTCAGAGAAGGGTGTGAAAGGTTTCTTGTACATACCTAAGGTATTACCTTGTTCCTCATACATCCCTCTCATCTCAGCAAATGTAGGACACTCTTGGGTGAGGTGATCTACCCCGCCACACACAAACCATGGTCTAAAAGACTCTACATGATTAGCTAAGTGTGTTGGCTTTAAGTCTCTAGCCTTTAACACCTCTAACTCCTTAGTGAGTATCTCAACCTTAGCTTTCAAGTTACCCTCCTCCTTGAGATGGTAAATTCCCCCACTATTTTGGTTCCCTGTAGGTCGTGACTTATTTGTGCTCTCAAGAGCACTAGGTCTTGTCCAAGTGTGAGCTTTTTCAGCAAGCTCATTAAGGTACTATATGACCCCATCAAGATCTTCTACAAAAACTCACCATTACACATCATCTCTACAAATTGGCATTCTCTAGGTATAAGTTCTGTAACACCCCGACTCTGTATAATTAATAATTAAATAATTAATTATTAATTAGTACCGGCTTAGGGAATAATTAAGGAAATTAACCTTAATCTCCCGGTGGTCACACTAGACCAATAGAATGACAAAACATGTCCGAGAATAGGGTATAATACCCGAACCTAATTATCCATTAATTAGGTGAAATAATGTCAATTTAACATTGACGGAATTCGAATTAGTTAATCCCGAAAATCTCGAATGATTAATAAATGACACGGAACCTCTGACACTGTAGATAACTGAAATAGAAACTGACCGGAAGAAACCGCACCGAAAAAGGAGTTACGGAATGAAAGTTATGAGGCAAACATCAGAAACTGAATTAATGCGCAGCCAAACAGGGCCTTAGCCCAAAATGTGGAAAAATGGCCAAATTGGTGGTCAAGGGGAATTGAACCCTTGACCTATGGAGGGAAAGAATTTTATCCAAAAAATTTATCAGTTGGGCTACCCAGACCTTTGTGCATTTATATACAACTTAATTATATATATCCCTGAATTAACCAAGCCCCACCTCAAATTGGACCAATGAGATTACATGCAAACCCCATATGATTGGTTTGCATCAGCCCACCTCAGCCCTAGGTCCCACTGATTCTCTGATGTATACATTTAGAGATGTATATGTATAGGTATGTGTGATATTATATATATAGATGTATATGTATATATTACAAAAAAAGACTGATCTTTGCTAGTTAAAGAAGAGAAAACAGATCTGTTGGGGGTGAGTCAGACCTGCCATTGAGAGAAATAGAAAGAAATTGGAGGGCTGCCATGGTGAGCTTGCATGTGCATGCAAAGTGTGTGTCCATGGTGTGTACATTCATGGAGATGCACCAAAGGAGGACTGAGGCACTGAGGCACGACTGGTTGAGAGACTCTGAGGTGCCAAGGGTCACCACCAAGCTTGCTTGGAGGACATGGGTCGACTAGGAGGTAAACACAAAAAACTGCAAAAATTTCTGTTTAGATCTTCACACTGTTTCTGATAATTTTGGTCCATGCAAACCATATATATATGCTCCTGTGAGACTCTAGAATTGCCCTAAATAAATTGGGAGGGTCGAATAGGGTAGAAAACATAAAACCGAGACCCAACCGCCATGGATGAAGTTTCCCTGTAGCAGGTCTGAAATGACCTCAACCGAACTGATTTTCAATGGTCTAGAACTAATCTAGACACGAAGGGGGTTTAAAATATCGCCTTACGCGACCCAAAATCACACTAGAAGACCCTCAAATCTGGAATTATTCTTCTCGGCCGTGGAAGCCAAAATCTGAAATCGACTCCTAAACTAGATTTTGATAATGGGACTTGAAACCACATGACTCAAGGATCATTTTAAAACAAACCTCACAACATTTGGTTGAGAAATAAGGATTTGCAACCGAGTTGCAGGTCCGGTTGTTCCCCACCTAGATCAAGCATTTTGACTTGATTCGAAGCCCAATACCGATGCCAAAATGATGGCTTCACATCCAGAAACATTTTAGAATAAAAATCAGTTGGAAACCCTACTTGAAACTCCACGAAATTGGAGAAAAAAAACGGGACTGCAACTAGGGCAACAATACCCTGCACGATGGGGAAGACAGAGTCGACTCAGTCGACTCGCGTGTCAACCCAGACACGTGTCACTCTACGGGCGTGCCACCGTTTTAATGGAACGGCACCGTTTGGCTTACCTGATTTGTTTTAAATCAAATTCTGTCTGTTTGGATGCGGAACTAATAAATTAAAACCAGGTTTTGGGGATAAGCTATCCGAGGATTAAGGGCCAAATTTGGGGTTAACCAGGATATCTAATTCCGGTTTTCTGAAGGTCACAGAACCGGTTGGTTTTTAAGAATTGTGAACCGGTTCACTGCTTGAACCCTAGAACCGTTTGGTTTGAACCCTAATTTTATGTAATTATGTTTTGAACCCCAAATACTTTCTGAAATTACGGATTTGTCCCCCACTGTTTTGTAAAATTACACAGTGGCCCAGACTTTTGAAAATTTATACATTTAAGCCCTGAATAAATTAATTAAATAATAAAATAATTATTTAATTATTTTATTAAATAGGTAAAATTACAATTTTACCCCTGGACATTAAATATGTCAAACGAAGTCCAAATTAAGTAAATAAATAGTGTATTTCCACTATTTCAAATATTCTGGACTCAATGGTACAGTCCAAATTGGGAAATATAGTACCGAAAAATACAGACCTGTAAGTGATAAATTACTGTACTGCCCCTGATGGCACCAGACCCAAATAAAAATATCAGATAGCCTATTTTGACTATCTCGGGCATTCTGGACTCAACGGTGAGGTCCGTTTAATGAACTGAGGTCCCGAAAAATACAGACACGTAGGTGTAAATGACTGAATTGCCCTTAATGATACCCAGGGCCGATTAAACATAACAGACAGTCCAACTTAATTATGTCGGACACTCTGGACCCAATGGTGAGGTCCATTTTATGACCTGACGTGCCGAAAAATACGACACACGAAATTACCAAATTACCCCTGATACCGTACGAGACCTAAACAAAGTCCGATTGGGACGAAACTGATACCGGTAGGAGCCCAGACACTGGTGAGACTGTATACTTGATTAGATGACGAATCGGGGTCAGAATTACACAAAATGTAAAATGACCAAACTACCCCTGAGCACTGTAAGTGCAAAGTAGAGGTCGAATAAAGGTCAAACTGATCTGATAAATTATCAGAGGGATAATTATGAACACTGAAGGGCTAAATAAGACTCCGAGACAGTCAACGCGTAAAACGAGAAATGACCAATGTGTCCCGACGATCTAAAGCAGATACCAAATGAAGTCCAAAGGACTTACAAATTTATACATGAGATATATGGGACGTTCTGAGGACCATGATAGGGTCCGGGGCAAAAATGACAAAATTACCATTTTGCCCCTAAGACTAAATAAGTACCCAACTGATACCGATTAAAGTCTAAAAGACTTAAAACTTCATATATACGATATATGGGATATTCTGAGGACCATAACAGGGTCCGGGATAAGAATGGCAAAATTACCATTTTGCCCCTATGGTTAAAATGAGAACCTAACTGATACCGATTGGAGTCTAAAGGACGTAGAACTTTGTACTTAAGATATAAAGACTATTCCGAAGACCACGACAGGGTCCGGGACAAGAATGGTAAAATTACCATTTTGCCCCTAAGGTTGAATGAGTGCCTGACTGATAACAATTGAAGTCTAAATGACTTAGGATAATCCTAATAACTGCTAAGCCTAATTAAAGAATGAAATAGCCTCGGGTGAGACCCAATGGAAGGGCGATAGGCTACTAGGCTATCTTAGGTAATCCGATAGATACCTAAGATGACGAATGAGACCTGAATGGATGAGTTCTGATCTGTCTGTGATTGATGATTATTATTCAGGATATACATGGAGATGCCTGACGTACCTGGAGGTTATCGGATTATTTATGCAAGGAAATTAGCGTAAAGTTTGTGAGTAACTTCTGACACTGTTTTGATACTGTTTTGATACTGTCCCTTGATTTACTGATCTGTTTTGAATGCAATTATTTAAGTGCAAATATTTAAATGCATGTTTTCCGTACTATATCACTTATGACATGGTTTTAGTCTTTTTAAATAATTGACTATATTCCTGATCCCTGTGCTAGCATTCCGTACTGTTTTGCCCGTTTTGAACTGTTGAGATAAAATGGATATATTGAACCATTATTTCTGAAACGATTAAATGAACCATGTGATATAGGCAAAGAACAACAATTTGTTGTATCGTACCGCTTTGTATAGTATACTGTCTGAATGCTATATTGTTTAAATGTATGTACTTAATGTACGCCCTTTGTACCACATTCCACGTGATGTGCTTGTGTCCTTCGAATTAGGAATTCCGTTCAGTTCGGTTATGTGCTGTCCGTTAATGATATGTCTGCCTCGATTGATATGTTCCGTCCGGTTCTGACATGTTCCGTCCGTTAATGATGTTAAGTCCGCCTTGATTGATATATGGTCCAGTTCCGTTATGATCTGTCCGTTAATGATATGTCTTTGTTTTGACTAATGTTTTGTTCTGTTCGATTCTGTTATGTTCCGTTCATTGATAATGTGTCTGCCTTGATTGATATATGGTCCGGTTCCGTTGTGTATTGTCCGTTGATGATCTGTCTGTCTTGATTGATATATGGTCCGGTTCCGTTGTGTATTGTCCGTTGATGATACGTCTGTCTTGATTGAAATATTGTTCAGTCCAGTTATGATTAGTTCCGACAGTGATGTGTCCCTGACTTGATCGTTATATTGTTTCTACTCAGTTCCGTTATGTTGTCCTGTTCATGATTTGCCTGTGTCCTGATTAGTGTATTGTTTCCGTTTAGTTCCGTTATAATTTTATCCATTCGCGATATGTCTTTGCTTGACTGATGTATTGTTACCGTCCGATTCCGTTATATTCCGTCCGTTAATGTTATGTCTGCCTCGATTGATATGTTCCGTCCGGTTCCGACATGTTCCGTCCGTTGATGATCTGTCTGTCTTGATTGATATAAGGTCCAGTTCCGTTATGATTCGTTCCGTTAATGAAGAGTCTGTGTCTTGACCGATATATTAGCAATAGTTATTGTTCTGACCGATTGGTTATGTCATGTTCCGATCCGTTTGTATTGTCTGTTCGATTCTGTTTTATTGTACTAGACTGCTTATGAAATGGATTTATAAAAATAGTTATTTTTGAAATGACTAAATTATCCCTGTGCCTTGGAAGCACAAAACTGGTTTTGAAACCCATGATAGGGAATCTGTGTTACTCACTGGGCTTATTTAAGCTCACCCCATTATTCTGATATTTTTCAGGAATTACCTCCATTGGATTAGAAGGTACTATGACATGACGTGAATAGGCCAAGTGGCATCTCAAGTAAGGATCTGACGGCACTGAATTGTAGAGACTGGTTTATTGTGGACTGAACCTGGTTATTCCGGTGAGTGGTATGTTATGACTGACTTGACTGATATATACTAGATAGACATGGCTCATGGAACTAATGGTACTCTAGAGATATTAGATCTGCTCTGTTGTTATATGATTGATTTTAGATATGCTCTGAGATTAGAATTGTTGACTGACTGGATTTAGTCTTGCTCTGTGATGCATATTCTTATGATGGATAAGTGAGTTGCATTCCCGTGATACAAAGAAAAGTTTTAAATTCCGCTGCATCTGACCCTACAGTTGGAGTGCAATTTGTCGGAAAGTTCAGAATTTGCCTTTGGTTGGTCGCGTCGCGACCAACTGGCAGTCACGTCCTCGACATCCGCGTAGGGTGGGGTTCGGGATGTGACAAGTTCCTCATAGAAATAACTCACTAGACGCCAACTCTCATACCCATGGTGAGGGCACATACTCAATAACTCCTTAAATCTCTCCCAAGACTGATACAAGGTCTCATTGTCCTTTTGTGCAAAGGTGAAAATTTGTCTTTTTAAAGCATTGGTCTTATGTTAGGGAAAGTATTTAGTAAAGAAAATCTGAGTCATTTCATTTCACGATCCAATCGACCGTGGTCTCTGTGAGTATAGCCAACTCTTAGCTCTATCCTTCAAAGAGAAAGGAAAGAACTTAAGTCTCGCAATGTCAACTGTTGCATTTTCACTATGAAAAGTCGCAACTACCTCTTCAAACTCCCTAATGTGCACATATGGATTTTCATTTTTCAAACCATGAAATGTAGGAAGTAACTGTATCACCCCCGTTTTAACATCAATTTGACGAGCATTGGGTGAAAACATGATGCATGATGGTGTGGCTGTGCGTGTAGGGTGGAGGTAATCTTGAAGTGTCCTAGTGGGTTGATCCTCATGTTCACTCATATTTTCAGAATTTGAAGAATTATCAAACAAAAAATTAGAAAAACAAGAAAAACTAGACTCTAAATCTGACTCTAACACAGAGGCCTACAAGCAAATCGACCTAAAGCATCCCTATACCTATTATGCATGTAAGATAACAATAAAAAATAATAAATAAATAAATAAAATACGAAAAGAAAAAATAAAATAAAATAATAATACAGCAAGTAAAAAGAAGGGAACGAAGTTACTGCCTTTGCAAACTGCTGAAAAGAAAAACTATGTACTGATTCTTCTACTGTCTCCCCAGCAATGGTGCCAAAATTTGATTACGCCCAAAGAATAACGCGATAGTTGTAGTGTAGCTTTGGGGTGTCGATTCCACAGGGAGACAAAATTAAAAGAATAATAGAAAGAATTTCTGAAACTAAGAAAATAATAGATGATTTATGAGAAAATAAAAATATAAAAAGTGATTTTAATTACAAATAAAATTAAACAGAGTGATTCACCGGAAAAAAAGTATTCAAATTAACGAACAGTAGAGCGTCGGGAATCCCTTGCACATATCCGGTATTTTAATTATTTTTAATTCACTGATAACTTAATTGAGAATTTAATTCCAAAAATCTCAATCGGAAGATATAGAATTATGAACCAAAATTAAACAAAATGTAACCTTTTGAAAAATCATTCAACACTTTTAAATCCCACAAATTGTTATCCACATTGAGAAAACCCAACGATGACAATATACCCAAGGAGCAATATTGCAGTAGAGAATTAAATCAATATAAATAATTGATTGATCCAAACATAATCAAAGAATTAATCCATTCAATAAAAAAGCCTGACTGAATCTATAACGGAATAAACTCTATGATTATTCGGAAAAGAAAACCTAACAATAAATTGTGAATGACAATCAAAGAGTTTAATAAATGAAAATCACGTACATGAATAAAAAATAATTAAAAATAATCATCTATGGTTCAAGTTTATCCCTAATCTTACTCAGAAATTTAGTTACCCATACGCACGACAGATAACATAAATCTCATGTAGAAACACTGTACCATGAATCGCCTTTGCAGCCGCAGCTCTCTGCCTTTTTTTCTTCACTGTTGCAGCACCCCTGTTCTGTTCTGTTTTCCTGCCCAGCTTTTTTTCTTTTTAAAATCCCAGCCGCTTCCTCCATTTGTGCCCTAGCCTTTCATCGCCTTAAGCCGCCACACGGACTGCTCCAAACAGCGCCTGGGCTTTCTCTTGATTCACAAGCCTAAGTCACGCCAGGCCAAACGTGCAGTACCCTACTCTTCTATATTTTTTTCCTTTCATGCAGCCGTGCCAAGCCTTAGTTTGGCTTCTTGACTTTTTTTTTATTCTTTTTTTTTTCACTTAGATTTCACTTCATGCAGCGGACCCCACTCTTTTTAGACTTTTGCTTCTTTTATTCTCCATGCATGAGCCACCTTTTTGACTGTTTTCTTTATTTCTTCTTCTCTTCATCTCCTGTTCAGGTATCCAACGCATGCCCCCTTTAATTCTTTTTTTTCTTGACTTGCCAGTTACTCCATCCCACACACAACTGGCAGCGCCAATCTTTAAGCCCCTTTTCCTATTAAATAACGACTGAATCTTGATTCGAGCTCTTCACGGAAGTTGTATCCCTGGATGTGTAGATAATTTTAGGCTTAAAAATCACCTGATTTGGACTCCAGAAGGTCAGGTTATGACCCCTTGAAGTTTGCTGGTCGGATAGAAATCCAGCTTTCTAGGACTGACTTTAAAAGAGTGTTTGGAGGCTCAAAGGAACTCGGAGTTTTGCAAACCATACCTTTCTGAAAAGCTTAAAACGTCCTCTAAAAACTTCATGAAGACCACTTTCTCATTCTAAAACTCTAGTGCCATCCAAATCTCAGTTGAAGCTCCATGAATTGAATCTGCCTAAAAGCTAAAAATTGCACAATATACTCACTAATTCAATAAATATATCAATCAACTCATTTAAACAGAAAATATTTCAAAAAACTAAATATAAATGAATTAAAAATATTAAACATTATGCTATAATAATAGGGTCACATTTTAACATTTTAATCTAATAATAGGGTATTTGGAGTGCACTTTCGTGCACTCATCAAATTGTAAAATGTGTTTATTTAAATGTCTAGTTTTTTATACGATTCTTATTTCAAGCATACCTATCTCTTATTGAAACATTATACTAAATATCTTCTTTTGAAATGAATGTTTCTCATTCAAGCTATTTTTAAGTGATCTTGAAAAGCATCTGCTTGAAAAACAAAGTTTTAAATGCTTCTGTTTGCTAACTGGTAACGCAAAATAAGCACTCATATTTAGTATTTCATTCGGAACTCACTTTTATAATTCCTGCAAGAAGGCTAGAGATATCTCTTGTTTAGGTCGCCTATATATATTATACTGACCTCCTATTATGCTTAGAGTCCATATCAATATAGATTGTCATGTAAAGTGAAAGATGATAAGTTATGAAATGGAAAAAGGTTTTTGAACCCCCATTTGTATGAAAAGGGTAATTTTATCCTCCTGATTTATGATAAAGAGTTTTACCCTCCTCATTAAAGAAAAGGATTTCCAATCCTCGTGCTTTATAAGAAAAGTGTTTTACACTCCTAATTTATGATATAGGGTTTTATCGTCCTATTTAATGAAAAAGATTTCTAATCCTCGTGATTTATAAGTAAAGTGTTTTACACCTTATGATATAGGGTTTTACCCTCATGTTTAATGAAAAAGGATTTCTAATCCTCGTGCTTTATAAGAAAAGTGTTTTACACTTATGATCCAATAAAGGATTTATTTACTATGTTTTATGTGAAAAACTAAATGTCTACGTTTTGTGCCACAAATGGAAATTATGCCATGTGTTTAAAAATGATCTACTGTACTTGAATCATCCAAAAGTGTTTATGTTTTATGTTAATGTTTCAAGTTTATGTGCTTAAATGCTTTACGATTCAAGTATTCATGTTCTGTATCAAAATTTAATTAGTCGATAACATACTTTTATCATGAAATACTTTATACTTCAAAACACTATAGGTTGAAAAACCCATGACAAGGTACTGGAATTACTCACGAAGTTTTCACAAAGCTCACATGGATATTACCCATGATATTGTAGGTAAACAAGTAAAGTATGAAGTTTTGATAAGAAAGTGGGGTATGGGACCCACAACTATAGTGAAGTGTAATGAATTGAAGTGTACATGAAGAATGAGACTCATAGTTAGTGTAAGTATGAAGTTCAGATGTGTACAATATGTGAACATGAGGTGTGGGACTCATAGTTAGCGTAAGTATAAAGTTCAGATATGTACGAGATGTGAACGTGGTGCATGGGACCCACTATTAATATGATCAGGAACTAGCAAGGACTAATGTTGTGAAGTATTCAAACTTGAGGAAAGTAATGTAATATTAATGAATGTAATGTTTCAAAAAAAAATTAGCCTATTTAGATACTTGAAGGACGAATGTAACATATATGATTGCTTCTGCTGTGATATTTAAGTTTGTTGTGATGTGTAATTGTATAGATTTTGGTTAAGCATACTTACATCCCTTAATTCACATAAGGTAGGTTTCAGGATATGAAAATATGGATAGTTGCTGAAATATTTTGCAAACGTATTTTAGCATGAAGTTTATATGCCATATAATATTGAAAGTTCATGACACATAGTCATGCCTGTTGGGGGGTTAAGTCATCACTTCCTGAAACCTACCCCATGTGGATTAGGGAATGCGAGTAACGTAACTAGAATCCATACAATTACACATCACAACAAACTTAAATATTACAGTGGGAAACAATCACAGATGTTACATCTATTCATCAAGTATCTAAATAGGCTAGATTTTTTTTAAAACAATACATTCATCAACATTACATTACTTACATCAAATTTGAATACTTCAAAACATTGGTCCTTTTTAGTTCCTAATCACATCAACTATGGGTCCCATATCCCACGTTCACATCTCATACATATTTGAACTTCATGCTTACGCTAATTATGAGTCCCATACCTCACGTTCACACCTTGCACATATCTAAACTTCATACTTACTCTAACTGTGAGTCCCATACCTCACGTACACTTCAATTCATTGCACTTCACTATAGTTGTGGGTCCTATACCCTACTTTCTTATCAGAACTTCATACTTTACTTCTTTACCGAAAATATCATAGGTAATATCCATGTGAGCTTTATGAAAAGCTCATGAGTAATTTTAGTACCTTGTCATGAGTTTTTCAACGGATAACATTTTGAAGCAAAAGGTATCTCATTACAAAAATATGCTATCGATTGATCATATTTCAATACAGAACATGAATTCTTGAATCATTAAGAATTTAAGCACATATACTTGAAACAATAACTTAAAATAGAAGCATTCCAGAATGTTTCAAGTAAAACACATCATTTCTTAAACACATAGAAAAATTACCATTTGTGGCACAAAAGGTAGACATTTAGTTCTTCACATAAAACATAATGCATAAATTCTTTGTCAGACCAGGAATGTAAAACAATTTACTTATAAATCATAAGGATTAGAAATCATTTTCATTAAACAGGAGGGTAAAACCCTATATCTTAAATCATGAGGATAAGTTATCCTTTCCATAAAAATGGGAGTTCAAAAATCTTCTTCCATTTCATAACTTATCATCTTTTCACTTTACACGAGAATCGGTATTGATCCAAACTCTATGCTTAATAGGAGGCCAATCTAATATATATACAGGACCTAAACAAGAAAGATCTCTATTCTTCTTGTTGGCATTATAGGAGTGAGTCCCAAAGGAAACTATAAATAGGAGAGCTTATGCACTAATTGTCTTGCGTTATTGGTTCACAAACAGAAGCATTTAAAAATTTTCTTTTCAAATATATGTTTTTTAGGAGTACTTAAACATAGCTTGACTGAGAAACATTCTTTTTGAAAATAAGATATTTATCACAACTTTTGAAAACAGAGATAGGCATGCTTGAAATAAGGGTCGTATAAACAACTTATATTTAAATAAGCATATTTTGCAATTCACGATAGTACTTTAAAAAATAAATAGGAAGCATGCTTAAAACATGAGTCGTGTAAATAATCAGACTTTGAATCAAAACATTTCATAAATCATAGCGTTAAATTCTCTACTTCAAAATACATGATTAATCACCTGTGGTCCAGAATCGATAGTCCTTTGCTTAATTGACTTGCCTAGGCACTTGTCTTATCCTTATTTCCCTGCTGGTGATCCTAAATCATAGTTCAAAATACATTGATACTATATCAGTACACAACTTAACTTAAGTTTTTGCCTATTTGGTGTTCCTAACCTTTTATGGACTTAATCTTACTGTTTAGAATTCCCTCATGATATTTAATTAGGGTTCCTAACACTTCGCAATTCAACGTGTGCTTTACATTAGCCTTTAGGGGCATTTTGGTCATTTTTTATTTACATCTTATATTGTTCGATTCATTATTTGCCTAAACAGACTTCGTTTTTGAGTTCAAATGATCCTTAAAATAGTAATATAGGTCTTTTAACTTCATCTATACTTTTCTAGTAGCTTCATTAAATCTTAAGGACGTATTCATTATTTTTTAGTTTGTTACCGGGTCTTATTTTTCTCAAAGGATGTCACTGGTAAGTCTGGAATGTCAAAGATAATAAATTTAAGCTTTTTCAGATCTTAATTTACTTATTTATAACTTATATTAAGTCTAGGAGACTTTCATAATTTTGCACTTTCACGTGTCCTATTTTTTGGTACCTAATTTGGTAATATGGACCTCATCGTTGAGTCTAGAATGTCGAAGAAAGTCATAATAAGCCCTCTCTAACACTCAATTGGCTTCGAGTGTCACTAAAGGCAAAATGATAATTATTACATTTTATGTGTCCTAATTTTTGGGATTTCATTTCGTAAAATGGACCCTGCCATTGGGTCCAGAACATTGAGAAATGCTAGTGTGGATGCCTTTTTTACTTTATTTGGACACACATATCATTTAATTAAATTAATTTAAATATGATATATATATATATTTATGGAATATTTTACCATAATATCACGTGGCTTAGTGGAAGAACATGTGCATTTGTGCATGTGTGGTACACGGTTCAAGTCTAGAGAGAAGCTTTTTTTATTTTTTGAATTTTCTCAATCCGAACAGCGGATAACATCACAGAACAAAGATAGGATATCCCTATTCTAAATTTGGTTATTAATTAGAGCCCCTAACCCTATAACAAAACAACCCCTTTCTAATTTTAAAACATTTTAAAGCCCCCTAAAACATCGCCATTTTAATAAAAAGCAGACCCATTTATACATTCGGTTAGGACCCGAACCGAGGCCCAACCCGAATAGGGCACTGTTCATTGTCTTCTCGATGAGAACATCATTATAGCCCTAATTTCTTCAAAATTTTAGAGCTAATTTCATACATTTTAAGGCATTTTCTTGGTCTATTTTCGACGTGTATCATCTCTATAGATGATTAGAAACATTTTGGCATTCATTTGGGAGATTGAAATGAGCTGAAAAGCTCAGTAGAGCTTTCATGGATTTTTTGAATAATTTTTTAGTACACGTTCATCTCTCCACCAAAATCAACAAGGTTTGGCCTATTGTGACCCTCTCTCATCATAAGGTTTCACATTTCGTTCAAAATTATGAGTTTAAAGTTCATTTAGTGAATTCGGTTTAGGAAGCCATGATCTTCAAGTTAGGTTTTCTCTTTCATCTTAGGTCTGTTTAACCTAATTTTTATTGTTTTAGGTTCGTTGGCACATCTAGTTTCAGTTCCATATCATAGAACTTCATTTATCTCTTATCAGTTCAGACTTATATTCAAAGGTCCCAACCATGGCAGTTTGTGGTTTTTCACTATTCCAGACTCTCTTAGGTCCTGTTTCTAGTCCTAGGTTAATGAATATCCATATAAAAGTTCATATATACAATTCAAAGTGATTTAAACTATGAAAATCTAAAATTATTTCTAGAGAGGAAATTTTACTTGTATTCTTACTCTCTTCGATTTTAGCCCTTCTTCCTTTCCACGGTTGCATCATTATTTCCCCTTTCCTTTTTCATATTCATCTCTTTGTTCAGCTTTTTTAAGGCTTAATAGTATGTATATTTATACAATGAAATTTTGCCCCATCGCCCCTCTTTCGCTTTCTTCTCAACCATATCCTTTTCCTCTAGTCTTGTTCTTCTATTAGGACGGCAGTAGTGCTACAATGCAGCATTCATATCCTTCTTCTTTCTTCTTCTTCAAGTTACTGAGGGGGCAACCTTCTTGCCTCCCCCTTCCCCCAATCACAAACACACACTCTTTACTTCACACACACACACACACACACCTCACACCTTAAGCGCGCACACACCCTCA
Source organism: Nyssa sinensis (assembly GCA_008638375.1). Lineage (NCBI taxonomy): Eukaryota > Viridiplantae > Streptophyta > Magnoliopsida > Cornales > Nyssaceae > Nyssa > Nyssa sinensis. The sequence continues at coordinate 369,893 of CM018049.1, forward strand.
CACATGCACGGACACACACACACAAATATATATATATATATATACATATTTATATATTTCCAAAAATATATAAATATATGAATACAATTTTCCATGTGTATATATGCACACACATGTATTCCTTGTCATTCCCATGATGTATCGGTCACGCACATCATTTTATATATATATATATACATGTGTTTTTCATGCATTCTCTTTATTTTATTTTAGAAATGAGATAATTAATTAATCCCTGATGTATAATTTTCCCCTTTTTGGTTGGTGGTGCATTAGGTCATTTAGTCCCACTAACCTGGGTTAGATTAGTCTTACCTGTAATTGGATTAGACTACTAGTCTTTTATTCGTATTGTCACATATTGGGCCCTCAAGGGTTTTCATTAAGGCTATCCTTGGTACACTACATTAAATTACCCAATTTATTAGGTCGGGGTGTTACATAGTCATGCCTGGTTGGGGGGTTAAGCCAATCTAGCCATGTAAGCCCAGAGCTCTAAATTATATCTAGTCGGATAGGTGACTACCTATGGGTCCTACAGGACAAAGCTAATGAAATGTTGGCATATATTATTTCATCACTCAAAGTTTACAAGCACAACCTTATATTATCATGATTTATCTTGCAAAATGATCTAGCATAAGAACTTACGTGTTTTACTACATGTTTTATCTATAGTTGTATGTAAATGATTTATTGATGCTAGTAGCTTTCATTACAAGCTTATTTTAATTGCTATCCATGGAAGTAATAAAATTTTCAAAAAGGTTTCCTCTAAAACCCCACGATAGGGAACTTGTGTTACTCATGAACTTTTCACAAAGCTCATAGGGTTTTATCCTACATATTTTAGGTGAAAATTTTGGTAGTACTGCTTAAAGAGATGGGATGGAATTACAACTGTTTTGGGAAAGATGACGACTTTGGCTAGCTTAGAATTTTGTAGTAGAATGCCAAAGAAATTTGTAGGCTATAGTTTTTAGACTTTATTATATTTTGATAGTTACATTTTTTGTTATGCTCTGCCATATTTCATTTTTTACTGCTATGTATAATTGTGAATGCATGAAATCATGTACCAGTCAAGAAGCCTAGAGTTAGACACGCCATCAATATACTAAATAGAGTTAGTGTATTGGCATAGTACCTAACTGGCCAATCATTATCCTAATCTACACAGGGTGGGTTCTGAGATGTGATAGAATGCGAGGTTAATAAATAGGGTTTGATAAACCACGTGGGAATAGGGATAGCCTATCCCTGGTTTCCACGGTGGAATCCATACTACCAATTAAGCACCAAAAAGTAGAATGCATGAAAATATAAATTACTAAAATACCCTTAAAAGAAAACCTAACTATGAAGTAAACCCGGTTAAGGGAATGCGACCTGCCTTAAGTATTTAGTGATCACTAAGTCTAAAAATAAACTACGAACACTGACTAGGGAGTGACCTAAACTAAATAGGAAATTAATAAGTTTTCGTGAATTGTACTTTTAGGAGCTACAAAAGAAAAGAAAAAGCCAACCAGTAGCAAAAACCCTGAAACCTAAGGTGAGTAATCCTGTACTTTAAAGGGGAGAATTTAACTCAATGTTTTATAAAATGTTTTAATTCAAATTCCCATTATTTACATAACTCATGTTTTAAGCATACTTCCTGTTCTATTTCTATCGCATCTTGCACCCATCCTATGCGGATTAGGGATAATGACCAGCCAAATAGGCACCTCTCCAATAAACTAACTTGGTTTAGCATATTGATGACATGTCCAACCAAAGGCCATTTGACTGGTACATAAATTCATGCATTCATAATTATACAAAGCAGCAGAAAATGAAACAAGCAGAGCATAACTAAATATTTAACTGTCAAAATACAATAAAGTCTAAAAATTATAGCCTAAAAATATCTTCGGCATTCTGTAACAAAAGATGTCTAAGTTAACCAAGTCGTCGTCCTTCCCCAAATTGGTTGTAATTCAATCCATCCTTTTACGTGGCACTACCGAAATTCTCACTTGAAATATGCAAGATAAAATCTTGTGAGCTTTGTGAAAACCTCGTGAGTAACTCAACTTCCATGTCGTGGGATTTTAGAGAAAACCTCTTTTTGAAAATCTTATAACTTTCGTGGATAATAGTTAAAAGAAGTTTGTTATGAAAGCTACTGGAATCAATAAATCATTTACATATAATTGAATGTAAAACATGTAGTAAAACATGTAAGTTCTTATGCCAGATCATTTTGCAAGATAAGTCAGGATAAACATAAGATTGTGCTTGTAAAATTTGAGTGATGAAATAATATATGCCAACCTTTCATTATATTTTTCTCGTAGGACCCATGGGTAGTCACCTGGGTGACTAGATGCAATTTAGAGCTGGGCTTATATGGCCAGATTGGCTTAACCCCCTGTAATACCCCTGACCTAATTAACAAGTAATTAGTGTCAATTAAAGGTTATTAATGTCATTAGTGTATAATTACAATGTAAGGAACAATACTTCTTAAAAATGTCAATAAATGACACAAGTTACGATAAGAAGACAAAATCAAGAAGACTAGTACTAGAGACAAAATAATGTTAACTAGCAAGAAACATAAAAATTAAATAAATAAATGACAAGGAAACTTAATGCATGGAACATACAAGAAAAGATGAACAAGAAGCAAAATGTTCCTACAAAGTCTTATACTTAAGACCAAGAAACAAAATGAGGACTTTACCCAAAAAGGATAGCCATTAGGCTATCAGCACTTTTGTGCTATAATAGCCCTAAGAAAAGTATATAAGGTAAAAAGTGTAGGAAAATTAAGTAAAAAGAAATGAGGTGTCACCACCCCATTGCACCCTCACCCTAACTAATTAAAAGACATGCAAAAAAGCCCTCATAGAGACATGTAAACTTTGCCTGTGTAAGAGCTACGTATCTGAATCAGACATGCTTGTAGAGGGCTCTATCAGTTGAGATGTAGAGAAAGAAATGAGAGATATAGAAAGAGAAAGAGAGAGAGAGAGAGAGAGAGAGAGAGAGAAAGAAAGAAGAAGAGGAAGAAAGAGAGGAAGAAGAAAAGAGGAAACCTATCTTGCATGATTGTTGGAACTTGAAGGAGACCAATCAACCAACCATCTAGAAACGAAACAAGAGGGGAGGAAGAGAGGAAGAAGGATAAGAAACTTCAAAAGAGAGAGAAATCGAGATTTCAAAAGAATAGTAACAAGAGGTAAGTAAATTGAGCCTCCCCAATCTAATTTGGTTCTTTTAAGGTTTTATACATAATTCGGGCGTATTATTTTCCTGAGTTTAAGCCCAAAATAGTAAGGCGTACGAGAATTTCCATTAATGATCGCCTTAAAAATGGGTCTAAACTGACTTGAACAATACCTCAATTTGGGAACATGGATCAAAACTAGACCAAAAAATAATCACAACGCAACAAAAATTGGGTTACTTGGCTCAAGGATGAGCATTGTATAAGCACTTACAGTTCGGAGAATAAATGACCAATTTGTCAAAATGACAGTTAAGCTTGGATTTGAGGCTATATAAATATACAAAATTGAACAAGGAACAAAAAGACTCAAGAACCACCAAATTTGGTGAAGAAATGACTGAGAAACTAGTGACTGAAATAGTCACCAAAAAATTGGGAAAAGGTCATCCGGTCACCTTAGTGAGATTCAAGGGGCACAAATGCTTCCAAAGGACCCTAAAACATGTCTAAAAGAGTTTAGAAACAAAAAAAAATAGCCAAAATAGTGCATGAAAATAGGTTTTAAAAAACTTAAGATTTTAGAGAATCCAGCGGCTAACGCTGGAAATGATGACCAGAAAAATGAGGAAGAAAAGGGACTGTTCATGGACAAGTCGGGTCTTCGGATTCGGGTCAGGTCCTGAGCAAATGTTTAAAATGGGTTTGGGCCTAAGCTTAAACGGTGTCGTTTTGAACCCAAAAAGAAAAAAAATGCGCTAACGTCAACATGACGTAGTAGACCGGACTTAACCGTTTGGTTATTAACCCTACTGGACCGATTTATTTAGAACCTAAGTAAACTAGTCGATTTTCTTTATATATGTCCTAAAATTTTATTTTGACCCCAGAACTTTCTATTAATTACAAAAAAACCCAAAAAAATAATTTCAAGTTATTTTTAAATCCTTTTTAATTATAAAAATTACCAAAACGCCTTTAAACCAAAAATTAGCCAAACGAGGCCAATTAAAATGCACGAATAGTCTAAACCAATGTTTTTTAGCGTTTCGGACTCAACGGCATAGTCCAATTTATGAAATCAGACCCTGAAAAATATGAACGGACAAATGAAAAAATTTCAATTATGTCATAAGTGATTAATTAAGCTATTAATTGAACTTCGATGACCTCGAAAATACCTACATTGACATTTTTGGACATTCCAAACCCAACAATGGGGTCCTTTTTAAGAAATGAAGTCCCAAAAATATAGACACGAGAAATATAATAATCAAAATTTCCTTAGTAACACCAAAGCTAGTTAAATGTCAGAGATGGTCTATTATGACTTTCTTTGATAGTCTGGATTCAATGGTAGAGTCCATTTTAGCAAACGAAGCACCGAAAAATATGACATGTGAAAATGTAAAATTACGAAAATGCCTCTCAGCTTAACGGTGATGATGATGTCTGTTTGGGAAAAATAACTCCTAGTAACAAACTAAAAAATAACAAATACATCCTTAAGACTAAAAAAAGCTATGAAAAGAGTATAGATGAAATTAAAAGACGTGTCCATGTTTTAAAGACCGTTTGGACTCAAAATGATATCCGCATAGGCAAACGATGAGCCGAATGAAATGAGATGTAAAAGATAAAATTCCTAAAATACCCTTAATGGGAGAATAAGCTTCAGATGGTACCCAAGGGAGGGTATGGGACCTGCCTTAGGGTTTAGAAGGTCACCGAATCCAAAAATAGAATCAGACAGGGCTAATAACATCAAAGAAATAATGATTAAATAAAATCATATGTTTGTTCAAATATTGAGCTCAGTTTAATATGTGGTCTAGGATCACTAGTAAGGAGATAAGGATAAGACAAGTGCCAAGACAAGTAAAGTAAGCAAGTAAGGGAAGGACTATGGACTCTGGACCACAGGTGAGTAATCCTGGACTTTGAAGTGGAGGTTTTTACTCCATGATCTCTGAAGTGTTTTTAAATTCAAATGCCTATATTTACATGACTCGTGTTTCAAACATGCTACTTGTTCCAACTTCAAATGCTACCATGAACTAAAAATGTGTTTGTTTTAAATGCCAACTGTTTGTAAAGTTCACTTCAATCTGTCTATTTTATCCTCAAATTTGTGTTAAATGCCTCCTCTGAAAGTGAATGTTTCTCACTCCAACTATGTTTAAAATGCTTTTGAAAAGTAACTATTTGGTAAATTAGGTTTTAAATACCTTTGTTTGTGAACCGGTAACGCAAAATAATTGTGTATAAGCACCACGAGCTCGTAAGATCCTATGCGACTCGCACATGAGAATTTGCCCGGTAGAAGGTTTATCCCCCAAGCTTGGAGACTCCCACGAGAATTGGTCTATGATAAAATTATAGATCCACGAGATCAAACTTACGAGGCCGGATCGATACGGACTAACTTATAAAGTGAAAAGATATAACATTGTAGGATAGTAGAAGGTTTATCCCCTATCACTCTGACCATGTTTTATATAAACATATTTTATGATTTAAAGATTTATGTTTCCAATTTTAATGAAACCTGAATCCACTTGTTCTGTATTTGATAAATTAAATGTTTTGCTTGAATGCCTTGAATGCTTCATGATCTCTGTTTTGAATATTTCTCTATTCTGTATTTGAATTATACAAACAATTGGTAGTGCTCATTTTAATAAACTCTCTTATACTTGGACCACTATTAGTTGAAAACTCATGACAAAGTACCGAAATTACTCACGAGCTTTATATAAATCTCACATAGATTTATCCATGATATGTACAAGTGATAAGAATATGGGGTATGGGACCCACAGCCATAGTGAAGTGCAAGTTTAGAAGTGTGTGAGATGTGGGACTTACAATCAGAGTAAGTATGAAGTGCAAAAGAGTTTGTGAGGTATGTGATTCACAATTAGTGTAAATATGTAGTTCAATATGTATGAGATGTGAACGTGGGGAATGGGACCCACAGTTGATGTACTATTGACGAATGTAATATTTCAAAAAAAAAAATTCTAGCCTATCTAGATACAAAAAAGATCTATATAACTTGTGTAAATTGCTTCTGTTGCAACAAATGAACATGATGTGATGTATGATTTGGAATGGATTTTGTTTAAGAAACTACTACTCGCATCCCTTAATCCGCATAGGGTGGGTTTTGGGATGTGATACCCCCCAACTGGGCATGGCTTTGTCATGAAAAATGGTTTAACCCCCCAATGAGGCATAACTATGTGTTATGAACTTTCAACATTATACAAATAAATTTCATGCTAAAACATGATTGCAAAACTTTTTACCAGCTATCCATATCATATAAAACATTTAAAGACATGCTACTTTAGACATGCAGTTAAAACATTAAGCATGGTGATCTAAAAATATTATAACTATAAAAGAATTACACGTGATATTGTGAAACTGTAAAGAACTACATGTGATATCACAAAATGGTAAAGAACTGCATTTGAATGGGAAAAGTCTCTATTTCAAGGTTCAGGGTTACTCACATTTGCCTTTACCTTAGTTATCTATTCTTAGTCCTTGGCTAATGTCACATCTCATTCCCCACCCTATACAGATTAGGGATAATGACCGACCAGCTAGGCACTTCGCCTATACACTAACACTATTTAGCATATTGATGACGTGTCTAACCGAAGCCTCTTTACATATCCAAGTAGATTGCATTCAATCATATAAGGTTATGCAGTTAAGAGTTGAGTCCGTAAATTTTTTTGTTTGAATGTAGTCACACTCGTAAAACATATGTAACATAACATCAAAGTTACAATAATATGAACTCGTCATTACATTACATAAGTGTCACGCCCTGAATTTTCATAAAATCAAGGTGTGAATGAGAATAATAAAATAAAAGAATTAAATTAATATAATTGTTTTTAATTGACTTTTACTTGTTAATCTCCAAGATCATGTCTTACAATGGCTTAAAGTGTATGCTAAACATAGCCTAGGTGCTTTCATATCCCAACTTCAAGGTGGTGACCAAACATGGTCTAAGTGGTTGTTTAGCATAGCCTAAAATGATGATAGAGCATGGTCAAGGTTGGTGGCCCAATATGGCCTAAGTAAATGTCAAATATTTTCATAAGTAGTGACCAAACATGGTCCCAAAGGGTGGCCAAACATGTCCCAAAAGAGTGGCCAAACATGGCTCAAAAGGGTGGCCAAACATGGCTTAGGGATTGACCAAACATAGCCCAAGGTGATTAGCCAACATGGCCTAGAGGTTAGCTAAACATGGCCCAAAGCAAGTGGCCAAGGGCTGGTGGCAAAAGGGTGCAAGGGTGCAGTACAAGTGGCCAAGGGCTAGAGGCACGGGTAGCGTGCGGGGCGGCCTGCGCTGCGTGCACACGCCCGCATTACTGCGCCGACTGCCTGCTGTTACTAGTGCAACAGTGTATTTGCTGTAACCTATTTTCTTCGTTTTCTGAACTTTTTTCTAAAGTGTTGCAAGCTCACTTTTCCAATTTTTAACCTACTTCCTCTAGGTTTTTAACCCCCACTTTTTGGCACTCTTCCTACTTATATATAAGGTATTTTACACACCCAACAACTCTTTTTAATTCACAAAATTTTGACATGGTCTCCTTTGTTTTTTAAGCATTTTTCACTTAATATTTTACAACATAATCCACCACTCTTAAACTAACTACCAAACTACATCTTCTTACTCAACTAAACCAGTCATACATAATTTAAAACAACAAAGCTATTCGTACATAATTTAAAACATGCATTCACCCCATATATATATATATATATATTTGAAACTTAAGTGTCATGAGCTCCATGCTCACTACAAATTTAGGGTCTTGCCTATGGTTTCAGTGCCATACAAATTTTTTTTCAAGTTAATACATATGTCCTAGGGCTTATGCCCTCACACAACCAAAAATATGCCCCAAGGGCCAAATGTCATTCAAGGTCCATTTCCCCCTCCATGCTTCAAGACTTCATCAAGTCTCATGTGTCGGAAGTCTTATCTGTAATATGTAATCCCATATAGGGTAAGCACGACGACTTGTATGACATAATGCTAATATAAGGAATAAAGGTAAGGTGTAGCATGCACAAAGTGAACATTTATAAACTATATTCCCTCCAATTCAATGATGCAATGCAATGGCAATATGCATGACACACACACACATGCAACTCTATGGCCTACACATGTCTCGCTTCACGGTCCTTCCCCGTTGGAATGCAAATACCAATCATATGTCTCGCTTCACGGTCTGTCCCCGTTGGAACGCGAGTACCAATGGCCAGATTTTAGGTTTTTCACCTCAGGATCTACACTCGTATAATGCATAGCACCAAAGTGCTCAACACACACCATGTTTCCAAAGATTCACAATATGCCAATATGTCTCGATTTTTTCATATGATTTTAATAAGGCATTTTTATCAAACATATGAGGTGTGCCTCAAATTATGCATCATGCATTTAGCAATTCATAACTTTCAAATTACAAAATTTCTTCCCCATGAACATATGCTATAATACAATCAATTATACATATACTCGTGTTACATGTTCACTAATACATTGAACAAACCATAACTTTCAAACCACAAGGCTTTGTCCACATGAACATGGATTATAATGCAATCAATTACACATATATTCATGTTACATGTTCATCACTTTGCCAAATTCCCAAAGATTACACAAGTACACAAACTACCAACCCTAGGTTTTCAAAGCAACTATATACTAACTGGCTTTCTAACAATAAGTAAGCATGTAAGTCATACAATCAACTTATAAAAACACTAATAAACTTAAATCTATTCCTTACTTAGCAAAATATCATACCTAAAAGCATTTTTCTCAACTATAGGGAGTTGTGTTCATTTCAACACTGAACCAATTGGTAGGATTGTAGCCCTTGTGGTGGAGAAAAACTTCTTAGAAGGAAGCCTTGAGAGATTCTAAGGCTAGAGATGAGTTTTGGAAGGTAGAAAGTTGGAAAACCTAGGTTTCACTTGTGGTTTCTCTCCATGCACGACCTGCAGCTCTTTCTCAGACCAATTTTGATCATTTTAACTCTTAAGGGTCATATTTATACTAAAGACGTCAAGAGGTAAAAAGATCATTTTGCCCTTAATGAGCCACGGGACCCCGTTACACTATAACCGGTCCCAAAATGCCTCAATTCGATATTCTACTTTAACCAAAGTTCTAAAATTATTTTAAATGATATTTTCACAAAAAATTTATTTTTTCCTGTTGGCTGGTGCGGCCGGGTCCACCCGAGATGCCCTTTTTGGGCCCATTTTTAAACTATCTCTGATTGAGCTTAAATTCTCACAGGAAGTGTATTTTAACATTCTAAGCATATTTTTCCTTCCATAGAATACTCAAATTATGCTTCTAAACATGACCTATGTCTAAATGATGCATGTGTAGTGCCCTACCGGCAAATAATGTATAAATAGTGCCCTACCAGCAAAATGAAAAATTTACCCTTACTTTTAGATCTTTACATTCTTCCCCCCTTATAGAAATTTTATCTCAAAATTTAGAAATGTACCTCTATGAACAAACAACTCTGGATACCTAGCACAGACTTCAGCCTCGCGCTCCCAAATGGCCTCCTCGACGCCGTGATGGCTCTAAAGAACCTTGACCAAAGGGATGGTCTTACCCCTCAAAACCTGGTCCCTCTAGTCCAATATCTCTATAGTTCTCTCATCATAAGAAACATCACCCTCCATTTCATGATCAACCCAATCGAGTACATGTGAAGGGTCAGGCTCATACTTCCACAACATCGATACATGAAAGACATCATAAACCCTAGATAACTATGACGGTAGCGCCAACCAATAGGCCACTTCACCAACCCTCTCAAGGATCTCAAATGGCCCCATACATAGTGGCAATAGTTTCTCACAATGCCCAAATCTCCTTAATCCCTATCGTAGGGCTACCTTGAGGAATACATATCCCCTTACATCAAATGATAGAGGTCGTTGCCTCTTGTCTGCATAACTCTTTTGGCAGCTCTATGCCATCAATAGATGCTACCAAATCATGTGTATCTTCTCCGTGGTCTCACGGACTTTGTCAGGCCCCAAAGCAGCCGTCTCCCCTACCTCGGTCCAACATATCGGTGAACGACACAACCTGTAATACAATACCTCGAAAGATGCCATCTCGATACTAGACTGATAGCTATTGTTGTAGGCAAACTCCACTAAAGCAAGACGATCCTCCTAACTACCCCTGAAATCTATAACACACGCCCTAAGAATATCCTCAAGTATCTAAATAGTACGCTCTGACTGAACCTCAGTCTGAGGATGGAAAGTAGTACTAAATAGTAGCTGAGTCCCCAAGGCTGTCTGAAGACTCTGCCAAAACCGTACAGTGAAACGTGGATCTCAGTCTGTAACAATGGAAACAAGAATCCCATGTAGTTGTACTATCTCTCGGATATACAACTTACTGAGAACATCCACTGAATCAATCACTCTAATCGATGGGAAATGTACGGACTTCGTCAACTTGTCAACAATAACCCAAATTACATCATAACCTTTAGGTGACCTTGGAGGACCCATCACAAAATCCATAGTAATAAACTCCCACTTCCACTCGGCCACTAGCAATGGCTGTAACAAACCCCTAGGTCTCTGGTGCTCGGCCTTAACCTATTGGCATGTGAGACATCTTGATACAAACTATACAACATCTCCCTTCATCCCCGTCCACCAATACTGGCAGCGTAAATCATGGTACATCTAAGTGCCCTCTGGGTGCACTACTAGACATGAATGATGGAAATCTCAAAGAAAATCAGCCCCAAGGGACTCTGGAACAAAGACTCTACCCATATACCTCAAGCTAAGGTCAGAATGAACTGTCCATCCCTCAAAGCCCTCAGTACCAGCAACTCGTGCTTGAATCTGCTTTGCCTCTGTGTCTTGTAACTGTGCCTTAATAACCCTGCTCAACAGTGTAGGATGTATACACAAACTGAATAGTGTGGCATGTCCCCTAGACTCAAAAAAGTCTAAGTCAAACTCACCAATATCTCCCATCATCTCCCACTCCCTAATAGAAATGCTAGCAACAGTGCTCATCAGTCTCTTACTAAGTGCATCGGCTACAACATTGGCCTTCCCAGGATGGTACTGAAGGTCAAAGTCATAGTCCTCTATATACTCCATCCATCTCTTTTGCCGAAGGTTCAAGTCCTTTTATGTGAAAATGTGTATGAGGCTCTTGTGATATGAGAACACCTCAAAACTTTCCTCGTATAAGTAATGTCGCCAACTCTTAAGTGTAAAGATGACGACAGCTAACTCCAAATCATGTGTACGATAGTTATGCTCATGATTCTTCAACTGACGAGAACCATAAGCTACCACCTTACCCTCCTACATCAATACATAACCTAGTCCCTTTCGCGATGCATTGTAATAAACTGTATAGCCAATACCTCCCTTAGGTATGATCAGAACAAGTGTTGAAGTTAGCCTCCTCTTCAGCTCTTGAAATGACTGCTCATAGTCAGTCTCCTATAATCCACACATAAACGTAATGTCCTATCATTCTTCTTCACAAATAATGCCAAAGGACCCCATGGCGAAGTACTAGGATGAATAAAATCCTTACCCTACAAATCAGTCAACTACTCCTTTAGCTCCCTCAACTCAGCTGGAGCCTTACGGTAAGGTGGAATGGAAATAGGCATAATGCCTGGGATAAGCTCTATCGTGAACTCTACCTCCGTCTCGGCAGTAGACTAGTCAAGTTATCCGGAAAGACATCTGGGAACTCATCAACTATTAGTGGCAATACACTCTCTTTAGTCCCACTACCATCTTCTATCAAACTAGCCAACAAATAGCTATGGCCTCTCCAACTCCTCGAGTCATACAAGGGTGGCACTAAGAAATCCCCACGATCTTCCATGAAATAAAAGCTATCTCCCTCAGGAGTACACACTGTCACTCTCCCCCTATAGCAGTCTATACTCACCCGAAAAGTAAACAACCAATCCATCCCCAATATAATATCAAAGCTAGACATGTCAAGTAAAATGAAGTCAAAAGAAAGGATGCGATCAGCAATCTCTATCGAGCAATCTCTACAGATCCTCGTCAGTGTCACACTACCCCAACTAGTGTGTCAACATGTAATGGTGGATCTAACCGGTCTATTTCTAACCCCAATGTCATGGCAAGCATGGTAGACATGAATGAATGTGATGCACCAGAATCTATAAGTACGTTGGCCTATGAACTAAATATAAGGAATGTACCTCGAACCACTGAAAGTCCAAAAGTAGATGCCTCAGGTGTGACCACTGCATAAACGTGACCTTGTATGGTCTGACCCTGTCTACCACCTCCTCTCAGTCCCTACTAGCCCCCACCCCTCTGTTTGGGAGATCTAATACTCTGTGCAGAAGGTGCAGGCTGAAACTGTGGTGTTGGAGGTCTATAGCCAAACTTTGGTTCAGGCAGAGTCGACTAAGTGGGCTGATAATACTGTAGTCCCTTCGAGCCTTGAGAAGTTTGCCTTTGAGGATAGTTGGCCCTCACATGGCCTCTCTGATGGCAACTAAAACAAAAAAAGTAGGTCTCCACCTATTGACTCTGTATAGGAGGTGGAAATGATCCTTGGCTCAGCCCAGCACTCTGTCTTTGACTAGGGTCTCTCTAGGGACAATTGGCTATTTTGTGGCTAGGCTGTCCACACTGATAACAAGTAACAAGTCTCTGGGATACTCCCCATCGGGAAGCAATAGACACCGTAGGTAAAAAACTATATAGGTCTTTGCGATGTCGGAGTGGAAGAAGTACTAGCCCGGTACCTCTTCGGTGGTCTCCCATTAGGGTAAGTCGGGGCAGGTGTAGAAGTCTATGCTGGAGCTACCCTACTTTGTGTCCTGGACTCTCTAATCCCTCTAAGGTCAGCCAACTCCCTCTCTACCCTGATGGCCCTGGTCACTGCCTCATCATAAGTATCAATAATATGACCAACCAATATGTCCCTAATAGAGGTCTTCAACCCCCTAACAAAATAGAGAGCCTTCAGCCGCTTATTCTCAGTAATATGTGGGGCAAACCTCCCCAATGCTGTAAAACGGGACTCATACTAAGTCACTGTCATGTCTAGCTAAAGGAGTGCCATGAACTTGTCCATATATCTGATCCATGCCATATTTGGAAAGTAGTGGTCATTAAACATGGCCACAAATGCATCCCACCCGTCTCTAAATCTATCAATCCTCGTAGCAGCTCCTTTCGACCACTGGCTGGCTAGGTCGATGAATTGGAAAATGGCACTCCTAATCCTCAAGTGTGGCTCAGTAATCCCCTGTGAGTCTAAAATCCTCGTGATTTGTTCTAGCCAATCCTCGGCTACTAAGGGATCAGGCTGTCTTGAAAAGGTATGAGGTTTTATCCTATGAAACACCTTCATCACAAAGGTATCCCTAGTCTCGGCACCAACAATCCTAGCCTCCTGCATGGTGCGAAAGCACTCTTGTATAATCATCACCATATCCCTGGCACTGATAATCTGCTCCACCTCCTCTGCTGGGGCAGGTGTAGGAGCAATGGCCTCATCTGTTGTGCTGTGTACAGGAGCAGAAACTTTGGGCCTACCATGCCGAGGTGGTACAGTGGCTCTAGGCCTACCGCGCCAAGGTGGTATAGTTATTGAAGGAGCTCTCTTCGGTGGCATGAGTCTACAAGTCCAAGAAAAAGAATTAACACCTTTTTTCACATTAGACATAGGTATTAAAAGAATATTAAGCATGTTCTTGTCAACAATTAACATTTCACAAGCAGCAAATATAATATGTCATAACATTCACTTAACAAATTCTTGCACATTACACGATGCTTACAAAAATTTTAAATCATGCATCGTGGTCCCATTGTGTTCAACAACACCCCATGATCCCTAAGTATTCATAACCTAGGCTCTGATACCAAGTTGTTATGCCCCGAATTTTCATAAACTTGAGGTGTGAATGAGAATAATAAAATAAAAGAATTAAATTAATATATTTGTTTTTAATTGGCATTTACTTGTTAATCTCCAAGATCATGTCTTATAATGGCTTAAAGTGTACGCTAAACATAGCCTAGGTGCTTTCATATCCCAACTTCAAGGTGGTGACCAAACATGGTCCAAGTGGTTACTAAGCATAGCCTAAAATGATGACAAAGCATGGTCAAGGTTGGTGGCCCAATATGGCCTAAGTAAAGGTCAAATATTTTTCTAAGCAGCGTCCAAAAATGGTCCTAAAGAGTGGCCAAACATGGCCCATAAGGGTGGACAAACACGGCCCAAAAAAGTGGCCAAGTGGTTTTTCCTTTTCTAAATTTTTTTCCAAAGTGCTGCAAGCTCACTTTTTCAATTTTTAACCTATTTCCTCTAAGTTTTTAAACCCCACTTTTTGGCACTCTTCCTACTTATATATGGGGTATTTTACACACCCAACAACTCTTTTTAATTCACAAAATTTTGATATGATCTCCTTTGTTTTCCTAACATTTTTCACCTAATATTTTAAAACATAATCCACCACTTTTAAACTAACTACCAAACTACATCCTCTTACTCAACTAAACCATTCATACATAATTTAAAACATACATCCACCATATATATTTATGTATATATATATATATACTTGAAACTTAAGTGTCATGAGCTCCATGCTCACTACAAATTTAGGGCATTGCCCATTGTTTTGGTGCTATACAAAAAAAATTTCAAGTTAATACATATGTCCTCGGGCTTATGTAACACCCCGACCCTGATTAAAAAATGATTAGTTACTAATCATTAATTTGAACCAAACATAAAGAATAATTTAGAAGTTAATCGAGAACCTCATGATAGACCCATAAAATAATGTCTGAACCTCATTACCAATTAATTAGGTGAAATGATGTTATTCTAACACTAAGAAGACTCGAGTTAGCGAACTACAGAAATCCCAAGGGATTAATAACCGACACTAGACCTTGGAGATTGAAGCTAACCTAAATAGGAAATGACCGGAAAAAACCGCGTCAAAAAAGAAGCAATGGAAAAGAAGATATTTAGAAAATAGCCGAAACAGTTAAGTGCGCCAACCAAACAGGGCCTAAGCCTAAAATAGGGGAAAATTCCCAAAAGTGAGGTCAAGGGGACTTGAACCCTTAACCAAGTGGGCAGGATTCTTATTACTCAAAAAGTTACCAAGTGGACTATTGGCATCTTTATGCCTATATATGCAACCAAATTGTACTTAAACCCAAATTGGCCAATGGCCATGCATGCGATCCCCACATCATTACCCCACATCACCCTCTATCACCTCCGATCAGCCACCAAACCCACTAAGTCTGATATACATATATATATATATGTATATGTATAGGTTATATGTAAGAGAAATGTCATATCATATATAAGCATTCCCCACACTCTTTGACCGCAAAAAGAATCAGTTACTCCTCAGACTTGTGTGTGAGTGTGTGCTCGTGGAGTCGGCTGAGAGAGTGAGGTTAGAGAGAGGAGAGAAAGGGCATGGTGTGAGAAGGAAAGTTGACCCCATTCAAGTGTGTGCATGCATGTGAGTGCCACCAAGTGTACTTGAGGAAGTCTGGGCAAACCTAAGGAGCATTGAGAGGGCTTGAACAAAGCCAAAGAAGAGAACAACCACTGTCAAAAGGCATAAACCCAAAATTGTAAAATTTTCTGTTTAAATTTTGATATTGTTTTGGTGATAGTTGAGCCTAAATAACTACATGCATGATATCAAAAATGTAATATCTTGAATGAGGCAAGAAATTAGAGCTTGAAACAGCCTAGAACACTAAGTCGTGCACCCAAAACCGCCATTAGAGGACCTTGACTGAGATGGGTTTGAAATTACTTATACCGAACCTAGTTTGGTTTATTTAGACTTAAAATAGACCTCAAGTGGATCTTAAAAACCTAGACACGCGACCCTAAAGACTCAAAATCGACCACCAAACTACGAGTTGCAGGTTCGGGTTTAAAACCCAACCTCACTAAAACAGAAACAAAACTGGAATTTGGAAATGAAGGATAAAGCCCCATGATCTTTAGGTCACAACGCAAGAAATCTCATAAATATTGGGCCAAAAATGAGGGTTTTAGAACCAGTTGCAGGTTTCGGATATCGTTTTGAAACAGAGCCACTAGAGCTCGATTAAATGCCCTAAATTGATGTTAAAATGTTGGTACGACTTCAAGAAGTCGGCTAGGATGGAAAACAGTGAGAATGGATGCTTGAAATCCCACGAAAATGAAAAGTTTTGAAATCAGAGATTAGGGTTACAGTGCAAGCGTGATAAAGAAGATGACGAGTCGGCCGGGTCGACTCGTCCAACGCATTAGACCCACCGTATTGACTCCGACATGTGTCAAAATGTGAATAAGCCACCACATTATTAAAACTATGTCGTTTTAAGGTTTTATTAAACTAGGATGGGCTTGTTTGGTTGCGGTTGTAAGGAATTAAAATTTGAATTTGGGGATAAGACAAACCGTGGATAACAGGGTTATGGGGGTTATCTCATTCCGGTTCTGTGTAGACTAGTGAACCGGTTGGTTCACAGTTAACAAAGACCGGTCTAGGGTTTTGGTGACTGAACCCACTGGTATACCGTTTTAAATTAAATAGTTTAAAACCAGAACTTCTCATATTTACGGTTTGACCCCAACTCTTTCACAGAATTATACTGTGGCCTAGTTTCTGAAAATTTTATGCAATTACACCCCTAGGAAAAATAATAAAATTATTATTTTATTATTTATTAAATAAGTAAAATTACTATTTTGCCCTTGGCTATTGAATAAGTCAAACGAAGTCCAAATAAAGTAAATAAATAGTGTATTTTAACTACTTTAGACGTTCTAAACTGTAATAACCTGAAATTTTTTTTTTTAAAATAAGATTTTCAAGTTATTATCATTATTATTATAATTATTATAATTATTATTATTGATGCATGTGTGATGTGTGTGTCTGTTTAAAAATATAAATATATGTATTTGGTATAAATAAATAAATATATATATATAATGCAATTATTAATATATATATATATATATAAGAGCATGCAAATGCATGCAAAGAAGGAATAGAAAAAGAAAAGAGAAAGGGTGAAAATAAGTGGGAACTGTGTACTGTTGTGTAGCATGTGTTCATGCGAAATGTGTGGTTGTAACTTATATTTTAATATAATATATATATGATGTCTCAATTAAAGCAAAGAAAAGAAAAGAAAACAGGAAAGAGAAAAGTCAACAAATGAGGCATTACTGGGCAGTGCAAATGGGACGTGTATATATATATATATATATATATAGTGTGTACTGTGTGGCTGTGTAGCATACAACAAGTAAGACAATCTATATATATATATATATATTATATATGTTTGCTTGTGGCGGTGGAGTACAGCAGGTTGCGTGTAGAAGAAAAGAAAAGAAAAAGTAAGAGGGAAAGAGGAAACGGTTGTGCAGTAGTGCAATTCTGCGCTGTTCAGTGTGTGTTTGTGGGATATGTGCGTGTGTAAAATAGTGCAATAGATTTGTGTGTGTTGTAACGTGTAGAAGGTTAGAAACAAGAGGGTAGGCGCCTGATTTTAGAAAGAGAGAGAGAGAGAGATATAGGGAGAGAGAAAGAGAGAAATATATATGCAAAGAGAGAGGGGCAGTGTAGTGGTGATGTATGTGTGTGTGGGTACGTGAGTTAAACCAGAGAAGCAAAAAGGGAGAGGATAGAAGCAAGCAAAGAAGGGGGGGTATCACTGTTGAGGTAAGAACTACTAACCCACCTTGTTTCTCTCTCTAGAAATTCTAATGTATATAACCTGTTTTGAAAGCATGTTAATTTGTATTGATTTCAGAACCTTGTAGCATATAAAACGTAGGTTAAAATACAAAAAGAACCAACTGATTTGATCGAGAAACGAGCTAGAAAGGGTCACTTGCAGGTCATGGGGTGAGTGACTCGGTCCCTTGTATTTCATGTGCAAGACTTAGTTTAAACAATGGGAAATTGTACAAGGAAGTTAGAGAAAAAGAACGGAACAAAATGGAGTTAAAATGATGAACGGAGGGGCTCAAAAACTTCAAAATACAGTTAGCCGGCGCTCGACCGGAAAACTGATTTAGTGCCAGGAGAATTAGTTAGGTTGGGGCTGACAGAGGTTCTAAATAATTTCTTAGGATCCGAGGGTTCATTTGATAAGAAAAGAAGAGAATTTGGACGTTGAAAACCAAAGAAAATGGGGAGAGCAGGTCGCGGTTCCGGCGACCGACCGGAATTTCGGCTGGAAAAGATGACCTGAAAGTCGCAGGGAAGAAGGGGCACTTGGGCTGAGTTTGGGCCTATTCTTTTGAACCCTTGGGCCGGTTTTGATTAGTTGGGCCATTGAGAGAATTGGGCCTGTTTTAATTAAAAGAGGAATTGGGCCTGCTTGGCCCACAGTTAAAAAAAAAAAAAAAGGGTGAGAGGGACAGGCGTGACCAAGTGGGGACGGTTACCAACCATGCCTCATTATGAGCTGAATATATATATATATATATATATATATATTACATTAAGATATATATATATATATATATATTACATTAAGCCCCAAATTAATTAATTAAATTTATTTAGTTAAATTAAATATCCCGAAAGACCCTAGAGCCCAAATAAGACAAGCCATATATGTAGTCTGACTATCTTGGACCACCTAAGACCAATGGTGAGGTCTGTGACGTGAGACGAGGACCCAAAAAATAAAAGACCCGTGGAACCCTTAAAAACTACCAAAATGCCCCTGAGTCAAAACGCAGTCAAACGAACCTCGATTAAAATAAAAGAACAGTGGGTTTTTATTATTTCGAATGTTTTGAACTCAACGGTCAAGTCCAATTTGTGAAAATAGGTCTCGGGATGTAAGAACCCGTAAAAGTGCAAAATGACTGTTTTGCCCTTTTTAGCTCGGAGGTCCGAATTAGATTCCGCAAAGGCCTAAACCTATTTTCTTTGACGTTCCGGACCCAACAGTAGAGTTTAATTTGGAAAAATAGAAACTCATGAAATGAAGACATAAAATTTCATGAATAGCATAATTTAAGTAACAAATGATTTGAGTTACATGTTATGATTTTAGGAACACTGAATGTCACATCCCCCAGACCCACCCTGTGAGGATTTGGGGCACGTGGCAAAGGCCAGTTAGGCACCCATCGGGTTTTATCAGTTTTTTTTTTTTTTGAAAGCAAAACCCCGACGGTAATCCTAACCACAGGCCATTCCGATCTAAAACCCAAGCATAATGCATTCAACATATATAATTTAAGCAGCGGAATTTTCACAAGAGAATGCATACATATATACTTGGTAGAGCATTCAGGATACATCATAGTCAGTCCTATCTTAATCAAGATTACAAAACAGTTTCACCACAAAAGGTCATAATCTGTTCAGTTACACAAAAAGTACAAAAATGGTATAGATTCTCAAAAATGGGTTATCATTTTATCTGGGGGTCTCCAACATTTTCCCCCTAAGTTCTGGACCTGCTAAACCTGTCCATCTGAGAGTTCTCCTGAAATTATTAAAATAATGGAATGAGCTTTAAAAAGCCCAGTGAGTAACACAGATATCCAGGCAAGAGTTTCGAATTCAATCTTTGCTTAAATCACATGGTAATTGAATCAGTTTGGAAGTAATAGTTCAATAAATCCAAGTCAAGTTCAATAGATCAAAACAGATAAACGGTTCAGAGTGCTAGCATATCAATCAGAAGTATAGTTAATCATTTGAGAAACTGAAAACCATGTCATCGGTGATAAAAGCATGCATTTAAAACAATTGCATTTAAAACATATGGTATTCAAAACAATTTAGCAGATCAAGGAGCAGTAACTAAACAGTGTCAGAAGTTACTCACCTTCAATATTCGAGTTTGAAGCTATGAACGGAGCCTTCCTCTTTTCTCCTTAAGCCTAAAACAATTTATAGAGATTTATCAACTCATGATCTTAGACTGAGTAAGTCTACCCTAGGATGGGTTTCATGGAACTAACTTATAGTGGCTAGTTCGTAGGTCTTACCTCTTAAGCATTTGGCTTAGGGTTTCAGTGTCTTCACACATTTATCGATTCTGATCTTCATATTATGGACCTAACCATTGAGTTCGGAAGGTCGAAGAAAGTCAATTTAGACTCTCTCGGCTTTTAATCTGGGTTCGGGTATGTCAGGGGTATTTTGGTCATTTTTGCCGTCACATAATTTCTGTCTCGGGTTCGTCATCTAATCATGTATACAGTCTTACAAGTGTCAGGTCTACTACTGGTATCAATTCCGTTGAAATCGGATTTCATTTGGGCCTTGTACAGGGTCAGGGGTATTATGGTAATTTCATACATCATATTTTTTTCGGTACCTCATTTGCAGTCACGGACCTCACCATTGGACTCAGGAGGTCCGAGACAGTAGGAATACATATATAACTTATGATTTTTGGACAACGGACTAATTTGGAGTATTTAATTTAATTAAATGATTTTAATTAAATTAAATTAATTTCGGAATATATATAATATATATATTATTTTAGGCAGAAAATGATCGGTCGAATAGGGTGGCACAGCGGACGCGTGCCACCTCCCTTTCCAATAGACACCACGTTCGAGTCCCATAAGGCGCAAAATGCGTCTTTTATTTCTGGTTTAATTTAAATATATAATATATATATATATTATGTCGGATATGATTCACACGCAGGTGCGTGGCCAAGTGGAAAGAAGGGGCGCGTGGGTTCTGGAGGTCAGGGGTTCGAAACCCGGTAGCCCACCTTTTTCCTTCCTTCCCTTTCTTTTCTTTTAAACATATTGGTTTACACATATAACGCCCAAAACGACGCAGTTTAATTAATGCAGTGGCAGTCCCTGGGACAGACACGTGTCCGAGTCAACCCGCCAACTCGGTTTAAAAGACACGGAGTCGACTCAGCGTCGTCTCCTTCGTTGGACCACCCACTGTTGCCCTAGTTTTCTGCAGATTTTCACTTCCTATTTCGTGACGTTTGGGACACGGTTCCTCTCTGTTTTTCACCCAGATGCACTGTAAATGTGATTTCCATGATTTTGGCATTCATAAACCAACAAGATATTATCTCAACCAGTGGGGGTAAGCTACACAAACCGTACCTGCAACTCGATACTACATCCTCATTTCTCGACCATTTCATGTGTGGTTTGAAGCTACGTGGCCTACAAACCATAAGGATCAAGACCCTATCTTCATTTTTCAGTTTAGTCTCGAGTTTTAACGGATTGGATTTTAAACCGGTGGGTTCATTTCCAAATTCGTGGGGCCATACAGTGTTCTGGGGTCGCGTAGGTAGATGTTTAAGATCCTCTTAGGGTCTATTTCGGGTCTTGACATGCAAAATTCCAAACGGTTATGGTCGATTCAGACCTGGTGTTTCAAGCTTCATCAATGGAGGTTGGTTTCGGGTTTCATGGTTTTTGACTTATCTGAGACCTCTAAACCATGCAATACACTCAGAATAATTCCTAGGATCAAGAATAAAACATGCATGCAGTCTAATTCTGTCAAACAGTTCCAAAATCTACAAAACAAGAATTGAAGATAATTTAGAATTTTACCTTCAAGCAGTAGCAGTTCACACTCTTGGCTTGGTTCAGACCTTTCTAAATGTCCCTCAAGCTTCTCAGTTCATGCACTTCAACTTCAAGCCTTCACCTTTCCTCTCTAATGGCCAAATTTCTCACAACACATATGCATGCACAAGCTTCCTTTCCTCTCTCTCTCTCTCCCTCTCAGCCAACCCTACGTACACACAACAGAACTCACACACTCTCACTGTTTGGTATTTCAGAATTCTCTAAAGAGAGAATTGATGCAAGTTGTAGCTTATATATATTATAGCTTCATATACATATAGGGCTATACACATATACATATATGTGAGTGTATCTCTGCCCTTAGTGGGGTTAGTGGCTGCTGACCTGATGGAGGTGATGGAGGGCTATGATGAAGGGAATGCATGCAAGGCCATTGGCCAATTTGGGTGGTGGCTTGGGCAAGATTATAGGTTATATACATATATTGCTGTATATATGCACAAAGTAACCAACAGCCTAGTTGGTAACTTTTTGGGACAAATTTACTTACATTGGTAGGTCAAGGGTTCAATTCCCCTTGGCCTCTCAAGTGACCATTTTCTCCCATTTTTCTGGTTAAGGCCCTGTTTGGTTGTCGTAGAATTCCAGTTTCACTGTTTTGGCCTTAACTCCCAATCCGTAACTCCTTTTTCAGTGCGGTTTCTTTCTGTCACTTCCTACTCAGAATATCTTTCATTAATCAAGGTCCAATGTCAGTTTTTATTTCCTCGAGTTTCTCATAATTAACTAATTTGAGTTTTATCACTATTAAAAATAGACATTAAATTAGCTAAACCCGACATTTCATTTCCAAAACAGTTTTCAATACACAAAACATGCCAGTCAAGTAATTGGGGTGTTACACTGAAGGGCAAAGGGAAGGTGGTCTGACTTTCTGCAGTCTGACCGTTAGTTCCGCTACGCAACGAGCACTACTTCTTAGGGTTGAGACCAACCCGTCAGGTACGATATATTGTGCTAAGTAAGAAATAGAATTAAGTTTAGGAATAACTACCATGTTGACTTTATGATTCGTATGTTTGTTTTGTTGCTCATATGCTTATGTGCTCCTTATTATCTTGTTGAAGGTTTGGTGATGAACGTGAATCATGACTATGTGTACATCGCATGTGTTAGCATAGCGTGTGGATTATGTTTTTTTGAGAATTGTTGGGATTATGAAATATGTGACTTAAAGCATGTGTTAAATGGACTATGCATGACATGTGACCTTGATGAAAGGATCTTCTAATTTGAATTTTATTGTGTAATACATCATTTGAAGCATACTTCATGTGTGGATATGATGTTTTATTGAGTTTACATTATGGTATGGTGGAATCAAAGCATATTGGCATAGTATGGTTCCTTGGACATGACATGACATGATATAGCATTTGGTACCCGAACCAACGGGAGCGATCCGTAAAGGGACAAGATATTGCATTTGGTACCCGAACCAGCGAGAGTGATCCGCAAAGGGACATCATATTGCATTTGGTACCCGAACCAGCGAGAGCAATCCGCGAAGGGACAAGATATTGCATTTGGTACCCGAACCAACGGAAGCGATCTGTGAAGGGACATTACATTACATGAGTTGACATGGGTGTGACATAGAGTTGACATGGCATAGAGTTGCATGGGTGTGTCACGCATATTTTTATTGCATTGTATTAATGAATTCCCGAATGTGTGATGAATCATGTTAATGCATTGTATGGATAAATTTGATGGCATATAAGTTATAATTGTTTTGAATCTTGTTAATGCATTATATGGATGAATAGGATGGCACGTAGGTTATAATTGTGCATGGAGATATAACTGTACACTTGCACATGCCACGCCTTAGATTATGTTCATGAGTTGGATGACATGTAGATTATTACTAGTACATTGTATGCATGATGTTGAATTCCATGTAGATATAACTGTACACTTGCACATGCCACGCCCTTAATTTTGTTTCTTGCATTAGCATTATATTGTACCAGTAGTTGAGCTGACCCATTCGTGGGACAAACATTTCAGATGACGCTCCCGACACTTGAGACTTGAGGAAGTCTTACAGAGTAGAAGAGATATGAGCTTAGGAGGATATTTGGCCCATGAGGGCATATTTTGTGATGTAGGGCTTAAGCCCGAATGACATGTTAAATGTTTTATTTTGACTGTGCTTTATATGGATGTACATTGAAGGAAATGAATGTAAGTTTGAGTTGAATCTGTTAGGTTACCTTTTATTTACTTTATATTTTATTTACTTTCCGTTCGTTCAGTCGCGCCTCGGGTTCGCTAGAATTCGGGGCATGACAACGTGGTATCAGAGCATAGGTTCGAATACCTAGAGACCGTGGGGTGTTGTTGAACAGTATGGGATGCAATGCATAGTTTGGAAGTTGTTATAAACATTGTGTAGTGTGTGGACTTTGATATGTGGTAGTAGCAGGTCCTAGGTTTGAGTACCCAAGGATGGTGGGAGAAGTTTAGACCTTAGGTTATTTGGGGCCAGTTTGGGTAGTATGTTTTATGTGCGCGTGTTGCACGGGTGTGCACGAGTGTACACTATACTTAACTTCCCAATGGATAGGGAGCCTGTGAATTGTTTGATGGGGTGGTTGACTGAGATTAGAAATGCATGAACATATGCCTTATGGGATAGGCCGTGTGCCTAGTTATTGAGATATAGGTCGTGCACTTAGTTATCTATACGGTAGGCCGTATGCCTAGTTATTTATGAGATAAGTTATGCACCTAGTTATCTATATGATAGGTCGTATACCTAGTTATTTATGAGGTAGACCGTGGACTTGGTTATATGCCTAGTTGGTTATGTTCCCGTATGTATATGTGTGTTCTTGGAATGGATTGCATACTTGCATGTTTATGTGTTAGTTGTTGGTTGTGGCTTGTTGATTTTGTAAGTGTGTGCTAGGTTAGTGACCAATTTTCATGGATTATAGTATTATGACTATGATATTTATACAGACTGGATTGGTCTCAGGTCTTGCGTTACAGTTGATGGATGGCGCCCCATCAGCCAGTAACAAAAGGAGCTGTGATCCATGAAGGGTTATTACCTAGCTATAAAAGTAAGAAATAATAAAAGACACGTCAAAACCTTAAAAATGTTAAAATAAGAATTTAGACTTGTGGAGTTTTTTTTTGTGTATGGATTGGATAATGGATACTACGAGTGCTTACCTTTAAAATTTTAGAGATGTCCTTGTGTTAAACCCTATTTATGAAAGAAAAATGTCTTATTTTCGAATAGCATTTGCTTAGGGTTGAGTATTGGTAGGCTGACTGAACACTAGCATGACTAGAGTACGCATATATTGTATTGTTTAAATAAATTTGTTCCTTACAAAAGACAGTGGTAGAACTCAGTATAAATTGTTTAAAGTAACCAACGGGTGGGAATGGTTGATGTTAGTTATGTAGGTATTGATTAGGCAAGTGTTATAACATGTTATATTCGTTACTTGTGAAGTGTGAGTTGTTGGCAAGTACATGTTTAGTATTCGTCTGAATATCTATGTATAATATGTGAAGGGAGGTGTTAATATCTTTTTCTTGGACTTATAGAATCATGCCACCGAGACGAGCTCTTGTGAGAGCTGGACCATCTAGGCGGGGTAGGCCTAGGGCAGCTGCCCTACCTCGGCGTGGAAGACCCAGAGCTATTACTCTTGAGCATAGCACAGCAGAGGAAGTTGTTGCTCCTGCTCCTATACCAACACCTGGTCCAGCTCCTGCCCCAGCTCCAATAGAGGAGATAGAGTAGACTGTTAGCGCCAGAGACATGGCGGCCATGTTTCAGGAGTGCCTTCGCACTATCCGGGAGGCTATCCAAGAGGTGAGACCTACTAGTGGGGAGACACGGGATACCTTCGTGATGAAGGTGTTCTAGAGAATGAGGCCTCCCACATTTGCCGGACAGCCTGATCCATTAGTCGCTGAGGAGTGGCTGAGGCATATCACCCAGATTCTGGACTCCTAGGGGATTACTGAACCACACTTGAGGATCCGATGTGCCACCTTCCAGCTTACAGAATTGGCCAGCCAATGGTGGCAATTGGCCGCTGGCAGGATCAATAGATTTGGTGAGGGATGGGACGCATTCGTGGCCATGTTCAATGACCATTATTTTCCACGGACTGCCAGGATTGGATTTAGGGAGGAGTTTGAGACACTTCTCCAGGGGGACATGACAGTGACCCAGTACGAGTCCCGTTTCACTGGATTGGGGAGGTTTGCCCCACATATCATTGGAGAGGATGAGTTGAGGGTTTACCATTTCCTTTAGGGGCTGAAGACTTCTATCAGAGAGAAGCTGGCAGGTCACATTATAGAAACCTATGAGGAGTCAGTGACCAGGGCCACGATAGTTGAGAGAGAGTTGGCTGACTTTAGAGGGATTAGAGAGTCCCGGGAACAGAGTGGGGCGAATACAGCACAGGTTCCTACATCTGTTCCAGTCTATACCAGTAAGAGGCCACCGAAGAGGTACCGGACTAGTACTTCTTCTGCACAGGCACCCCAAGGACCCATTACTTGTTTCCTATGCAGACATCCTGACCATAGGTTTGCCAACTGCCCCCAGAGAGACCCTAGTCAAGGGCAAGGAGCCAGATCGGTCCAGATGTCATTCCCACCTCAGGCATAGAGTCAGGGGTGGAGAACTCCTCAGCTCTGTTATACTTGTCACCAGATAGGCCATGTCAAGGCCAACTGTCCTCGGGGATAGACTTCACAGGGCTTGCAGAGGCTGCCTCATTATCAGCCCATTCAAACATCTTTGCCCCTACCATAGTTAGACTACGGATCCCTCGCGCCACGTTTTCAGCCTGCACCTTCGGTGCAGAGCGTCAGGACCCTTGGACAGAGAGAGGGGGATAGGCAGAACCAGACCACCCGGGGTCGCGTTTATGTAGTAGCCACACCTGAGGCATCTATTTTTGAACCTCCTACTGTTCGAGGTATATTCTTTGTTTTAGTTCTTGGATTAGGGTATTGAGAGATTTTGGTGCATCTCATTCCTTCATGATTACCATGCTTATTCATGTATCTGTATATTCGTGTGATGGATTTAATGCTTGAGTGCTGATGTGGTAGGCTACATGTTAGCCATTGGATGTTACTTGTTGATTTTATTGTGAGCATGCTAGTTTAATGCCTGTTATTGTACTGCGACTATGATTTGATATACAGATTAATTTATGTTGATGCATGTACAAGGATATGCTTAAATGTGTTCATATGATTATGTGTAACGATTGATGAGTATACGTGATTTAATATGGTGAAGGATTTAACTGGTGTTTTGTTCTTTTGAGCCTGAGTACACTGCTTTAAATTTTATGATTATAGAAATTGGAACTGGGTTATTAAGTTGCATGGAGATGTGAGTGATGGGCTGATTATTATGTGTAGAGGATTTTGAGATATCCTTGGGAACGTGGGGATTTTCCTTTATTTTGTTATTATTGTGTTGAGTTATTGAGGGGGGTTATGATGCTGGGATGGATGGGAAAGATTGGCATTGATAAGCCGATAGGTTTTGAGGACTTCATTAGGTGTTGAGCCATATAGAATGGGCCGTACAGATGGGATCAGGACTAGACCCTAACAGGGAGTATGGGGATGTCTGCACACCGCTGCATTCCCGCCTAATTGGATGAGGTTCCCTTGGGAAGATAGTGTAATGGGAGAGGGTAATGCATTCCCCTTCACCTGGTCGGGGGAGAAATGGATGGTCCATAGGTAGGGCTGCACGTCTCCATGTCACAATGACCCTTGGTATTACTTTTTCCGAATATTGGTCAAAGAAGTATTTTAAATTTTTAAATTTCGGGACGAAATTTCTTTAAGGAGGGAAGGATGTAATAACCTGAAATTTTTTTTTTTAAAATAAGATTTTCAAGTTATTATCATTATTATTATTATTATTATTATTATTATTATTATTGATGCATGTGTGATGTGTGTGTATGTTTAAAAATATAAATATATGTATTTGGTATAAATAAATAAATATATATAATGCAATTATTATTATTATTATTATTATTATATATATATATATAAGAGCATGCAAAGAAGGAATAGAAAAAGAAAAGAGAAAGGGTGAAAATAAGTGGGAACTGTGTACTGTTGTGTAGCATGTGTTCATGCGAAATGTGTGGTTGTAACTTATATTTTAATATAATATATATATATATATATATATATGATGTCTTAATTAAAGCAAAGAAAAGAAAAGAAAACAGGAAAGAGAAAAGTTAACAAATGAGGCATTACTGGGCAGTGCAAGTGGGACGTGTATATATATATATATATTTATATAGTGTGTACTATGTGGCTGTGTAGCATACAACAAGTAAGACAATATATATATATATATATATATATATATATATATATTATATATGTTTGCTTGTGGCGGTGGAGTACAGCACGTTGCGTGTAGAAGAAAAGAAAAGAAAAAGTAAGAAGGAAAGAGGAAACGGCTGTGCAGCAGTGCTGTAATATCCCGACCCGGGATACGTCACGTATACCGAGGTAGGTCGGTTAAAACATGTAACTTAAACGATAAGATATGAATGTCATAGTGTTCTCATGGAAATGAAAGACTGGAGACTGTAATCATGGAAATGAATGACCAGGGCTGGGTAACGCCCGAGCATTACAGGGCATTGCATCGAAATGCGTGCATACACGCATTCCCATGCATGCATACGTGAACGTAGATACATAGCTTGATTGAAATCAGTGTATGCAAATATGATTTAAAATAGAATTAGACCCCCACATATACATGTATATACATGTATAAAAGAAGTGTATTTCATGCGTATATATGTATAAGATATAATGTATTATACATGTATGATGTATTTATGTATATATGTATATTTACATAAGAAACAAAAAGAAAGGAAAAAGGAAAAAGGGGAACTGCCTTGGGCAGTATGCAGGCACCAAAGAGAGTGTGTGTGTCGGCTATGTGAGAAATGTGTGTGTTATATATATATAATATGATATATATATATACATAAGTGCCCAACAAGTCTCCAAGCCATTTAATGCAAAGGTTGCATTTGGCAGAGAGAGCACAGGTTCTAGGTCAAAGAAAGAGGCCATAGAAGGGGGAGGAACCGAGAGAGAGAGAGAGAAAAGAGAGAGAGGCGGTGGAAACTCTCTCTACAAATATAAGCCTACGGGTGTGGGTTTAAAGGCACAAACGAGACCAAAGTTGAGAGAACATCTTGGCAAAGAATTCAGGAGCATAAATAGGAAAGTTGGAAGGTCACAGTGGGCTAAATCCGAACACCCAGGTAAGTGGTTTTAATTCTGTTTTTACAATTTAAAGCATGAAGCTTGTATGTAATTATATGGTCTAAACAAGCATGAAATATAGGTTTTAATGCAAAAAGAATCATGAAAAACGGTTGAGAAACCATGGAGAAATATGGAGTTGCAGGTTTCATGGATAATTTCGGGTTCCATGAATTTATGCTTAAAACTTTGATGTTTGTTTATGAAAATAGTCCTTAGAGGTGCAGGAAACCATTTAAAATGGATTAGGGTCAAAACAGTGTACAAATAGTCACGAAATAGGAAGGATATGGGTCACCGGAAAGTCGGCCGGAGATACTTAGGCTCTATTTCGTGAAGTTATGAAGGGATTTAAAGGAAATGGAAAATGGATTTGAAATCCTTAGGAGAAGGGGAAGAGAATGACATTTAAAAAGGGCCGAAATCTCACCGGAAAATAAGTCACCGTCGCCGGAGAAGGTGACTGTGCACGCCGGAACCCTACCGGAGACGTGGGGGAGACGATCGAAAAAGCGTGGGTCTATTCGGGTTAAAACTGGGACGGATCCGGGTTCGGATCGGGTCGGTACCCGACCGGATATGAAACGGACCGAAGCTGTGTCGTTTTGGGTTTCTAATTAAATGGATTTGGGCATGTTTGGTTGCAGGAATAATAAATAGAAGTTGGGTTTTGGGGTTAACCGAAACAGGGATAAGGATAGGGAATTGGGTTATTGAAATCCGGTTTTTGAATGAAAGTGAACCGTTTGGTTCAGGGCAAGGGTGGACCGGTCTAGGGTTTTTAGGTCTGAACCAACTGGTTCAGACCGCAGCTTATGGGATTTATAAACCGGCCCCAAATAGTTTGGGAAATTACACTGTTGCCCAAGTATAAAAAATTAATTAAATATTAATTTTACAATAATGCCCCTATTCCAAAAAGAGGTCAAACGAAGTCCAAACGACACAAATGAATAGTCAAAACCTATTACCTCGGACGTTCTGAGTCCAATGGTGGGGTCCGTTTTACGAGACGGAACCCCGAAGGATAAAATACCGTAAAAGTGCAAAATGACTATTTGCCCTTTTTAGTACAAAAGTCCAAATGGAATTCCGCGAAAGCCTAAACCGACTTTCTTCGGCATTCCGGACTCAATGGTAAAGTCTAAAATAGTATTTGAAATACTTATGATAGAAAAGCATAAAATTTGATGAATAACATTTATTCTGAAACGTATTCACTGATATATAGGGAACTCAAAAGGCAAGAGTATACTCACGGATTTCTAAGATAGAAGCACGATAAGAGGTAAGTGGATCACTTTCTCTTACATGTGGTGTTCCCACAAGCCAAGTTTATTCTTTTACTGCCAAACTCGTACTCTTGAAAGTATTGATATCCTTATGTTCCACTTTTCGATATTTTCTATCTTGTGGACTTATCATTGACTGATGTATCACTGTTATCATGTTTCACTGTGCTTTGAAAGCACCTATGTTATTGCTATCCACTTTGTGATATTGTTCTATCTAGTGGACCTTGATTGATTGCTATATCATTGTTATCATGTTGAACCATGCCTTGAAAGGCCTACTACTGTATCCTCATTGAATGAATGATATTCCATTTTTATATTCTATGGAATTACTATGATCATGACATGTTTATGGACACGGGAGTTGTGCTCAGTCACAACAACCATCTGATGCTATCTGATTAAATGGGACCTACGGGTCGAGTCCGTGAACGGACAAATGGCAAATTATTGGAATTGACTGGGGGGTATGCCGGGCCCCAAAAGATCGAGGGTCTGCCGAGCCCTGAAACAGAATAACAGCATCTCTTATGATTAACAGAATTGATTGTTGAATGGCACTATTTCCTTATAATTCTTCAAGTCTCGAAAGACTTGTATTGATTGATTTGATTGTGATCGGTTCATTGTGGCAGTACTTCATTGTTGTTATACTTTCATTTTACAATATTACTTCTGATTGTGTATTGTGATTACCTTTCATTGGCCCTCGTGGCAATTATGTTTCATTGGCTATCACAGCATCTCCTTCCTTATGATTAGCTATCATTATCTATTCATGGATACACATTGATCATCGATACCAGTGTTGGAGATCTGTTTTACTTACTGAGCTTTGTAGCTCATTCCACCCCATTTACCCCATTTCAGGTGATGACGCTGCGAGACCCCAGTAGGAGTCTGAAAGCGTAGGGGGGCATTTTGAAGTATTGTATCAGTCTATGTTAGTTCTCCCATGTATTCACCACCCCCGGGTGCTGGTTACGGTTTAGTTCTCATTTTGAATTTTGTAGAACTATGTCATGTATTAAAAAGACTTCCGCTGGATTACTGTAACAGATAAATGACTTCCGTTGTTTATTGTTTTAAATTTTTAGTACATTGCATGTTAGTACTATGATACAGGAACGAAAAAAGTAGGGACGGCCTTCGGGTCGGCCCCGCGACACGAGATCCGCATAGGGTGGGTTTCGGGTCGTGACAAGTGCAGTGCTGCGCTGTTCAGTGTGTGTTTATGGGATATGTGCGTGTGTAAAATGGTGCAACAAATTTGTGTGTGTTGTAACGTGTAGCAGGTTAGAAACTGGAGGGTAGGCACCTGATTTTTGAAAGAGAGAGAGAGATAGAGGGAGAGAGAAAGAGAGAAATATATATGCAAAGAGAGAGGGGCAGTGTAGTGGTGATGTATGTGTGTGTGGGTACGTGAGTTAAACCAGAGAAGCAAAAAGGGAGAGGATAGAAGCAAGCAAAGAAGGGGGGGTATCACTGTTGAGGTAAGAACTACTAACCCACCTTGTTTCTCTCTCTAGAAATTCTAATGTATATAACCTGTTTTGAAAGCATGTTAATTTGTATTGATTTCAGAACCTTGTAGCATATAAAACGTAGGTTAAAATACAAAAAGAACCAACTGATTTGATCGAGAAACGAGCTAGAAAGGGTCACTTACAGGTCATGGGGTGAGTGACTCGGTCCCTTGTATTTCATGTGCAAGACTTAGTTTAAATAATGGGAAATTGTACAAGGAAGTTAGAGAAAAAGAACGGAACAAAATGGAGTTAAAATGATGAACGGAGGGGCTCAAAAACTTCAAAATACAGTTGGCCGGCGCTCGACAGGAAAACTCATTTGGTGCCAGAAGAATCAGTTGGGTTAGGGCTGAAAGAGGTTCTAAATAATTTCTTAGGGTCCTAGGGTTCATTTGATAAGAAAAGAAGAGAATTTGGACATTGAAAACCAAAGAAAATGGGGAGAGCAGGTCGCGGTTCCGGCGACCTGCTGGAATTTCGGCCGGAGAAAATGACCTGAAAGTCGCAGGGAAGAAGGGGCACTTGGGCTGAGTTTGGGCCTATTCTTTTGAACCCTTGGGCCGTTTTGATTAGTTGGGCCATTGAGAGAATTGGGCCTATTTTAATTAAAAGAGGAATTGGGCCTGCTTGGCCCAACAGTTAAAAAAAAAAGGGTGAGAGGGACAGGCGTGACCAAGTGGGGACGGTTACCAACCGTGCCTCATTATGCTCTGAATATATATATATATATATATATATATATATATATATATATTACATTAAGCCCCAAATTAATTAATTAAATTTATTTAGTTAAATTAAATATCCCGAAAGACCCTAGAGTCCAAATAAGACAAGCCATATATGTATTCTGACTATCTTGGACCTCCTAAGACCAATGGTGAGGTCTGTGATGTGAGACGAGGTCCCAAGAAATAAAAGACCCATGGAACCCTTAAAAATTACCAAAATGCCCCTGAGTCAAAACGCAGTCAAATGAACCCCGATTAAAATAAAAGAACAGTGGGTTTTTATTATTTTGAATGTTTTGAACTCAACGGTAGAGTCTGATTTACGAAAATAGGTCTCGGGATGTAAGAACCCGTAAAAGTGCAAAATGACTGTTTTGCCCTTTTAGCTCGGAGGTCCGAATTAGATTCCGCAAAGGCCTAAACCTATTTTCTTTGACGTTCCAAACCCAACAGTAGAGTCTAATTTGGCAAAATAGAAACTCATGAAATGAAGACATAAAATTTCATGAATAGCATAATTCAAGTAACAAATGAATTGAGTTACATGTTATGATTTTAGGAACACTGAAGGGCAAAGGGAAGGTGATCTGACTTTCTGCAGTCTGACCATTAGTTCGGCTACACAGCGAGCACTACTTCTTAGGGTTGAGACCAACCCGTCAGGTACGATATATTGTGCTAAGTAAGAAATAGAATTAAGTTTAGGAATAACTGCCATGTTGACTTTATGATTCGCATGTTTGTTTTATTACTCATATGCTTATGTGCTCCTTGTTATCTTGTTAAAGGTTTGGTGATGAATGTGAATCATGACTATGTGTATATCGTATGTGTTAGCATAGCGTGTGGGTTATGTTTTTTTGAGAATTGTTGGGATTATGAAATATGTGATTTAAAGCATGTGTTAAATGGACTATGCATGACATGTGACCTTGATGAAAGGATCTTCTAATTTGAATGTTATTGTGTAATACATCATTTAAAGCATACTTCATGTGTGGATATGATGCTTTATTGAGTTTACATTATGGTATGGTGGAATCAAAGCATATTGGCATAGTATGGCTCCTTGGACATGACATGACATGATATAGCGTTTGGTACCCGAACCAACGGGAGCGATCCGTAAAGGGACATGATATTGCATTTGGTACCCAAACCAGCGGGAGCGATCCGCGAAGGGACATGATATTGCATTTGGTACTCCTCCACGAAAGGACATGATATTGCATTTGGTACCCGAACCAACGGGAGCGATCCATGAAGGGACATTACATTACATGAGTTGACATGGGTGTGACATAGAGTTGACATGACATAGAGTTGCATGGGTGTGTCACGCATATTTTTATTGCATTGTATTAATGAATTCCCGAATGTGTGATGAATCATGTTAATGCATTGTATGGATGAATTTGATGGCATATAAGTTATAATTGTTTTGAATCTTGTGAATGCATTGTATGGATGAATAGGATGGCATGTAGGTTATAATTGTGCATGGAGATATAACTATACACTTGCACATGCCACGCCTTAGATTATGTTCATGAGTTGGATGACATGTAGATTATTGCTAGTACATTGTATGCATGATGTTGAATGCCATGTAGATATAACTGTACACTTGCATATGCCACGCCCTTAATTTTGTTTCTTGCATTAGCATTATATTGTACCAGCAGTTGAGCTGACCCATTCGTGGGACAAACATTTCAGATGATGCTCCCGACACTTGAGACTTGAGGAAGTCTTACAGAGTGGATGAGATATGAGCTTAGGAGGATATTTGGCCCATGAGGGCATATTTTGTGATGTAGGGCTTAAGCCCGAATGACATGTTGAATGTTTTATTTTGACTGTGCTTTATATGGATGTACATTGAAGGAAATGAATGTAAGTTTGAGTTGAATCCGTTAGGTTATCTTTTATTTACTTTATATTTTATTTACTTTACGTTCGTTCAGTCGCGCCTCAGGTTCGCTGGAATTCGGGGCGTGACATGAACCCAACGGTGGGGTCCGTTTCTTGAGACGGGACCCCAAAAAATTAAGACACGATAAAGTGTAAATTACCAAATTGCCCCTAATGTGGTTGATGTCCAAATAAGACAAGCTATTAGTGTATTCTTATTATCTTGGGCCTTCTGAAATCAACAGTGGGGTCCAATTCACGAGACGAGACTCTGAAAAATATGACACGTGAAATGACCAAAATACCCATAAGGTACTCGAAGCCAAAGAAAAAGCCAAACAGGTCTAAATTGACTTTCTTCGACATTCCGAACCCAACGGTGAGGTCCATAACACCAAATTAGGTACTGAAAAATAAGTCACATGAAAAATAAAACTCATTAAGTCACCACGAGTTGACCAGTAAGACCAATCCTAGGAAGTTAGGATACGTCAGGCCTAAAATTAAATGAAAGAGCATGAATAGTTAATAATTTAAGGTAAATGTAAAGTTGACGAGTTCCTTATAATTTTCTTAGGAGCTACAAAGGGAGGGGAAAAGCCCACCAGTAGTACAAACTCGGGGAATCAAGGTGAGTAATCTTGCATTTGAAGTGGAGATTTAATTCCACGGATTTGAATGATGTTTTAAATATCAAATTCAGTCTTTACACAAATTCAATTTTAAATATTCTGTTATGACATGCTTAATAATTTTACTACTGTTCTTTTAAGATATACTTCAGCATGTCTAAAATTTCAATCTCAAATGTTATTGAATATTTTGAAACTGTATATTTCATGTATGTTAAGATCCTATCATGAAGTTATGAACTATATGTTTTGAATGCTCATAAATGCATCCACGTGAACAAATCATGGGTTAAATGTTTTTAAAGGCAAGATAAATTGTGCATAAGCACCACGGATTTTTGTTGAGTATCTTGGGAACTTAACCACGAAACGAATAAATGCCAGGTAGCAGGATCTAATCCCCCAGGCATATGAGATATCTCCACGGAAAGTAAAACGGGAGTCTGGTTTGAAATAGATTCCATTAACGAAAGTGATAAGGTGTGTGCTGAAAATGGAAGCAGGTTTTTTCCCTCATTTTCACCATGCATATTTACATGATTTGAAATTCATATACTTTATGTCAAAAGTAAATGTTAGCTTGAATACTGTAAATGTTTCAAAGCTATTGTAATGCCCCGACCCAAGGATACCGGGTCATATGGCACGCTTTACGATGATACGAAAGATTAGTACAAAGATGATACATTTAAGAAAATAATTAATTTTTAAAGTAATTAATTATTTTAATATAAGAAATAAATTGTAACATACATATATATATATAATTAAATACAAAAATATATACTATATAAATAATTGTAACTTTAAATATATATATATATATAATTATACATGAATATATATATATATAAGTGTGTGTATGCATGTGTGCATGCATGCATGTATGTTAAAATATGTGTATATGAAATGTATGTATATTATATATGGAATAAGAGAACATGCTATTGTCCAAATGTACAAAAGTGTGTGTGTGTCAGTGAGAGGTGTGTGTATATATCCAAGGTGTATTAGGGTGTGAACCATGTATGTATATGTGTATATATATATATGTAGGTAAAACAAAACAAACACACACACACACAACCGGCCATCATAGCCTGCCCCAAACAGTAGGAGGACACCCCTTTTTGAATACTGCAACAAGCAAGAGGAAAACCAGTTGGTGGGGCAATCAAAATTTGAATTAATTAAGTGTATACTTATATACACATACATACACAATGCATACACACGACTCACACTCATTCTGTCACTAAGAGAGAAAGAGAGGAGTTCTGGGAAGAAGAAGAGAGGAGATTCAGAAGGAGAAGGGGAGTGAAAAGGTGCCATTTGAGGAAAACCCACTAAAACACCTGAATTTCTCTCTCTAGAATTTACCTACGTATGAATCTGTTTTAGCCTTTGATTTAGTATATATGATGATTAAAATGAATATACATGAACTAGGCATGATTAATTGACTCTAAGACACATCAGAAACACCAGCCGTACACCGAACCTCCATTATTGAGCTTGCTTGAAGCAGGTCTGAACTCGATGGAACCAAACCCTATTTGGTATAATAGAACCTCAAGAAGACCTTCTAAGGGTGTTAAAAACACTAAACTACGATCACAAAACCTAAGAAACAACCTCCAAAAATCGAATTGCAGGTACGGGTTTCAAAACCCAACCTCACAAACTCACCATTAAACCTACTTCTTTGAATGGGGATTTAAACCTCATGGGAAATGAAGCAAAATAGAACAAACCCCATGTGATTTGGCTCATAAATGAGCATTTACGATCGACTTGCAGGTTTAGATTATCGAATCCAAAATCGAACTGATGAACCCATTTCGATTGCTCAAACGAATGCTAAAATGTTCTTAGATGACCCAAAAATGATTTACCATGAAAACAGACGGGTTTGAGTTGGCCAAAACTCACGAAATTGAAGAAAAAGGAAAACTGCAACTAGGGCAACCAGGGGTGGTCGTGGGGAAGACGACGCTGAGTCGACTCGTCGTTTCAAAACCGAGTTGGACGGGTTGACTCGGACACATGGTAGCACCCGGACCTGCCACCGAATAAATAAAATGGCAGCATTTGGCTTTAAGGGTTTTAAAACCCTGAGGCGACTGTTTGGTTACACGAATATAACCCAAATTAAATAACCCACGTGGCGACAAGCTATCCTATCCACGAATAAGTGCCCTGTTCGCTGTTTGGCTTCCAAAAATCAGGAAAAATAAAGGAACCATAGTTCCTGGGGTTCGAACCCCTGACCCACGTGCCCTAATCGCCTCTCTTTCCACTCGGCCCCGCATGCGCGTGTGTCACATATGGGGCAATATTTATATATATATATATAATATATATAAAATAAATCAGAAAATAAAAGGTGCATTTTGCACCTAACAGGAATCGAACGTGGTATCTATTGGGAGGGAGGTGACGCGCTGGCCAGCATGCCACCCTATTCGACCTGTAACTCATTGCACACTAAATCTATATATCTCATACTTTATAAATTTAATTTAATTAAATTAAATGCTCCAAAATGGCCCGGTGTCCAAATGAGATGAGTTATATATGTATTTCTACTATCTCAGACCTCCTAAGTCCATTGGTGAGGTCCACGACATGAGATGAGGTCCTGAAAAATTTAAAAACCCGTAAAAATGTCAAAATGACTAAAATACCCCTGCCCCATAAATGAGTCAAACGAGGTCCAAATAAAATAAATAAATAGTAGATTTTGACTATTTGGAACATTTTGAATCTGATGGTGGGGTCCGTTTCACGAGACGAGACTCCAAAAAAATTTAGACACGTTAAGGTATAAATTACCAAAATGCCCTTAACATGTCCTAAGCCGAATTAAATTCTAAGTAAGCCTAAATTGACTTTATTCAACGTTCCGGACTCAAGGGTAGAGTCTATTCAACCAAAAGAGATGTCTAAAATAAAAATACATAAAATTTGATGAATAGTATCTGTCAGATGACTATAAACTGAAATATTACCAAAGTACTAAACTAAGGCAAGTACGAGGAGATGAGGTGCGAGAAGACACGACGCGTTAACATGTGAAGTAATTAAATTTAAATTAAAGTTAATGGAGCTACCAGAAGAGTATAGCTTTAAAAGTTAAAAATAAATTAAATTCCTAACACATTAAATTGTGTCATAGGTTAAAAGTACGAGTTGAATTAAGTACATAAGAAATTTATAAAGTCGGTTAGGATTAATACGATCTAAGCATAAGATAAGAAGCATCAGTAAGTGATATTGCAGTGATGTGAAGTTAATGAGATTATATATGAATTGTTCTTAGGAACTACAAAAGAATTAGGGAAAGCGCATTATTAGCACTGAACTAAGGACCAAGGTGAGTAACCCTGTCTTTGAAGTAGAGATTTAACTCCATGAATTTGAAGAAGTTTTAAGTTCAATTCATTGAAGCCTCGAATATCAAATTCAGTATCATATGATTCATGTTTTAAAATGTTTTCTGCTTTCATAAACTGTATTGTGACATGCTGGGTGATTGGTTTGAATCATGGTTTTCCTTTTTAATTATGTTTCAGCACGTCTGGGTTTAAAATGCTAAATTTTCATAAATGTTCTGAATTTGATTATTCCAAATATTGAAGTTCTATTACAGAAGTTATATATTTTATGTTTTAAATATTCATGAAAAATGTCTATTGAAAAAGCCATGTGACAAGTTATATATATTTCATGTTTTAAATATTCATGAAAAATATCTATTGAAGAAACCATGTGATAAATGTTTTACAAGATAAATGGTGTTTAAAACACCCCTATGATGGTTGAAATCCTTCGGGATTCAACAGTAAATGCTAGGTAGCAGGATCTGATCCCCCTGGTACGGGATATCTCTATTGTAGCATTGCAGCATTGTAGTAAAATGGGAGTCTGGTTCGAAACAGATTCCACCTAATTAAAGAGAAAAGATGACAAATGTTTTTGGAAATGGAAGCAGGTTTTACCCCCATTTTCCTATACATGTTTATATGTTTTGAAGTAACGCTTTTGGAAATGGAAGCAGGTTTTTACCCCCATTTTATTATACGTGTTTGTATGCTTTTAAATTGCATATGCTCTATTTGAAGAAATGTGTATTTAGCTTGAATACTTTAAATGTTTCAAAGCTATCTGTTTTAAGAATGCATATACTCTGTGTTCTAAAATGTACGAGCAATTGATAGTGAGTATTTTATAAACTCTCATGTGCTAAACCACTACCAGTTGAAAACCCCATGACGAATGCAAAAATTACTCACAAGCTTAGATTGGCTTACCCGGATTTTTATCCGCCCCCTTTCAGGTGACTAATGGCAGATTGATTTTGAAGATGATGAGGATGAGTCTAGCTTTTTGGGAAGACTTACTTAAGTAGTTCTTTTGGGAAAATCACATGAACTCTAATTAGTACGTTTTGTATTAGCAGACAATTTAAGGATATGTATTAAGCCCCACGGGGCAGCTGAATTAAGATTGTAATCATGAAGTCTTTTAAGTTTTTAGTTATGCTCTGAATGTATAATCATGTGTACCATTGTGAATAGCGGCAGTATCGGACGGATGTGCAAATTTTAAAATGAAAAAAAAAAAAAAAAAGTTTTTCACGCTTCCGCAACCACATGAAGCACATCTATTCGATACCGCTGCAAATGCGAGCCTTGTCCCGAGGCCTTCGGACCTTGGGGCAGCGGTCGCAACTCGGGGTCCCCGCGAGGCGAATTTCAGGTCGTGACGGCTATTATTTAAAGAATGCATATACTCTATGTTCCAAGTATACGAGCAATTGGTAGTGAGTATTTTATAAATTCTCACGTTCGAAACCACTGCCAATTGAAACCCCATGATAGATGTTAGAATTACTCATTGGGCTTCTCGAAGCTCACCCCATTCCCCAACATTTTTCAGGTGATGATGATGGGTGGACCCTTGCCCAATTTGGGGAGCGATGATTGGCAGCTCCATTAGGATCTGGAGATATTTTGGAAGCATTTGGGCCTATAGTTGGTCAAATTTTGATGTCGTACTTTTGGATAATTATGTACTTAAGCCCCAAGGGGTAATGGATATGTGTTATGTAAAACTTTAGAATTATTGTCATGCTCTGATTTTATAATTATGTGTACCGCTATGAAGAGCGGCAGTACCGGACGGTTGTGCAAAAGTCTTAAATAAGAAAAGAAAAAGTTTTTCACGCTTCCGCAAACCAAGGCCGCACCGCCATCCGATACTGTCGCTTATGTGAGCCTTGCCCTAAGGCCTTCGGGCCGAAGGGCAGCGGTCGCGATTCCTTTAATCCGCACAGGGTGGGTTTCGGGTCGTGACAGCTTATGCCCTCATACAACCAAAAATATGCCCCAAGGGCCAAATGTTCTTCAAGGTCCATTTCCCCCTCCATGCTTTAAGACTTCATCAAGTCTCATGGGCCAGGAGTCTCATCTGTAATATGTAATCCCATATAGGGTAAGCATGACGGCTTGTATGACATAATGCTAATATAAAGAATAAAGGTAAGGCGTGGCATGTGCAAAGTGAACATTTATAAGCTATATTCCCTCCAATTAAATGATGCAATGCAATGTCAATATGCATGACACACACACATGCAACTCTATGCCTTACACATGTCTCACTTCACGGTCCTTTCCCGTTAGAATACGAGTACCAATCGTATGTCTCGCTTCACAGTCTGTCCCCGTTGGAACGTGAGTACCAATGGCTAGATTTTGAGTTTTTCACCACAGGATCTACACCCTCAAAATGCATAGCACCAAAGTGCGCAACACATACCATGTTTCCAAAGATTCACAATATGCCAATATGCTTCAATTTTTCCATACGATTTTAATAAGGCATTTTTATCAAATACATGAGGTGTGCTTTAAATTATGCATCATGCATTTAGAAATTTAGAGCTTTCAAATTACAAGACTTCTTCCACATGAACATATGCTATAATACAATTGATTATTCATATACTTGATTACGCTCAAAGAATAATGCGGTAGTTGTAGTGCAGCTTTGGGGTGTCGATTCCATAGGGATACAGATTAAAAGAATAACAGACAGAATAAATAAGTTGAAAAAAATATTAAATGATTAACGAGAAAATAAAAAGTGATTTTAAATGCAAATTAAAATTAAATAGAGTGATTAACGAAAAAAGTACTCAAATTAATGAACAGTAGAGCGTCGGGAATGCCTTGCACATATCTAGTATTTTAATTATTTTTAATTCACTGATAACTCAATTGAGAATTTAATTCAAAAAATCCCAATCGAAAGATATAGAATTATAAACCAAAATTAAACCAAATGTAACCTTTTGAAAAATCATTCATCACTTTTAAATCATGCAAATTGTTATCTACATTGAGAGAACCCAATGACGACAATATACCCAAGGAGCAATATTGCAGCAAAGAATTAAATCAATATAAATAATCAATTGATTCCAACATAATCAAAGAACTAATCCATTCAATAGAAAAAGCATGACTGAATCTATAAATGGAATAAACTCTACGATTATTCGGAGAAGAAACACGAACCATAAATTGAGAATGATAAAACAAAGAATTTTAATAAATAAAAATCCAGTACATGAATCAAAAATAAATTAAAAATACCATCTAGTGTGCAAGTTCATCCCTAGCCCTACTTGAGAATTTAGTTACCCATATTTAGGATATACAACATAAATCTCAAGGAAAATAACTGTGCGGCCATTTTTTCCTGCTTTTTCTTCTCTTTTCTTAGCCACGCCGCACAGCGTTTCTCCTTTTCCTTGCAGTGCTTCTGTTCCTTTTTCTTTTTCAAAACAGCCACCTGGGCCCCGTCTTTTATTCTTTCTTAAAACACAGCCCTCAAGCGCCCCACTTCTCTTTCAAAACAGCCCCGCACGTTAGGCCCTATTCAGCCTCACACGTCAGGCCCTATTCAGCCTGCACGGCCCACCTTTTTTTCTTATTTACTTTTTAGTTTTCTTCAACCGCAACACCTAGTTCCTTCAACGCCTGGGCCCACGTCACCTTTTCAAAACCCCAGTGCCTTGTCAGCGCCCTAGCCTTTCCAGCCGCCTCACAAGCCTCTAATTCTTTTTTCCTTTTTTTCTTTTTTTCTTTTGTTTCTTTCTGCCCAAGCTAGCACCGCACTCTTCAAACCTTCTTCTTTTTTTCTTTCTTTTTTTTTTTTCTTCTTGTATTTTGTCACACACTTATTGTTTTGACTTTTCTTTCTTTTGCTTGCACGCACGCTTCTTTTTTTCCTGCTTTCTTTTTCTTTGTTTTGCTTTTTCTGCGCCTTCTCTCTCTAG
Source organism: Nyssa sinensis (assembly GCA_008638375.1). NCBI lineage: Eukaryota > Viridiplantae > Streptophyta > Magnoliopsida > Cornales > Nyssaceae > Nyssa > Nyssa sinensis. The sequence continues at coordinate 412,627 of CM018049.1, forward strand.
TGCCACGCACAAGCCTTTTGCTTTAAAGCCCAACACGGACGTAGCCCAGCCCAGATTCTAGCCAAGCCTCCAAGCCGCTACTTCCTCTCCTTTTGCTTTTAATGCTCTCCTAATTTAATAAATATATTAATCAGCTCACTTAAATAGAAAATATGTCATAAAACTAAACATGTCATAAAATAATGATCAAACATATCTCATTGTAAATAGAAGTTAAATTTAATAATATAAATTATATCCCAATATTTCTATTCACATTTTAGCATTTTAATCTAATAATAGGGTATTTGGAGTGCACTTTCGTACACTCATCACACCCCCCAACTTGCTCATTGCTAGTCCCTAGCAATTTTCATGCAAAAATGGCAAAAGAGACCAAAAAAGATCACACACAGAAGGCATCTAATCACACTTTTCAGATTCACATATCAAAGCAATTTTAGGAATTCAAGAGCCCTATAACAATCAATCCACTTATAGCAATTCACAGAGTGTGTGTGTGTGTGGGCTCCAACTATATCCATTTAACCACAAACCATGACACATGAAACATCGGGAACATCTCAGGCGAAAAGTTCAACTCCATATCTCACGGGTATAAAAGTGTTTCATATTGGGGTTCTCTCTATGGAGTTGACAAGGGGTGTACACGCTCAATGGAGAATTAGGCAATTACGTACAAGCAACAAGAAAACATTGATCTTATGATAGGCGCATTAACAAATGAGACTTCCACCACTCTTTCCACAGGCTTACTTAGGATCAGAACGATCAACATAAAAAAAAGGTTGTAACATGGCTCGGGTTAGGGGCTATATGAAGAAAAGGGTAAAAAGGATTCAAAAACTTCTAAGTACATACTAAGAGAATTTTATTAAGAATCATAGCAAACCAAACTTCTCACTTGATGTACTCTTCAACTTTTCAGATCACTGAATAACAATACTTCTCCTTCTTTTTTCTCTTTTCTCTCTTTTTTTTGAATGACTTTGATGCTCACTCAATTTCACACTTTGCACTTGTACTCTTTCCTTTTTCTTTTTCTTCTTTTTTTCAATTCAACACAAAAGAAAAGAAATGCAAATTCCATACCTAGTACACACTTGGAAGCAAAAAGGGTAAGAAAATCAGGGTATAGGCTATACTTCAATGCAGAGAGGTATGGATGATGTGGGCACATGAAAAAAAAATTATATGTGTTTGTTGGCTCATAGTTGGCTACTAAGGGTCTATGATGAGAAGGGTTAGCTTGAAAGGCTCAAACGTTAATCCTAAGTTGACCTTCGTCATAGCCCAAGTATATCCGCCATCATACCACCAACCATGTAATGATATTCTCAAAAGAAGTGCCCAATTCAATAAATCAATGAACACTTATCATAACTTCCTGCATTTGTAGGCTCTCAATTCTCTCCAAAACTCACATGAATACTTAGGCAAAAGAGTTCTCTAACTACATGTGTCAAACCACTATCTTACTATAAAGTTTGGATAAGTGCATTAACAGTTCTGTGAATGCCTCAGCAGAATGATTATGGTTGATTCGGTGAATTTATAAAAGTGGCTATGAATGAGAATGAGTACTCATGTGAAAAAGATGCACGTGTGATGCAAATTTTTTTTAAAAAAAGAAATTTCATGTGTCACAAAGTTCCAACACGCATGTTAAATGTTGAGTTTGCACCACCACCACCCAACTTAAATGAAACATTGTCCTCAATGTTTAACAATCAAAATTGAATGGAGGGTACTGAAAATGGGAGAATACACCTGATGGTTGACGTGGGCAGCTCGCTAAGCACCAAAGATGGCAACTTGAACTGACAAAATAAAGTTAACCTGCCAATAAAAACAAAGAAAATAGCAGCAAACAAAAAGAAAAAGAATGAAAATAAAAGAGAACAAAAACAAAATAAAACAAATAAAATAAAGAAAGAAAACATACCTGCATTGCGTGATCAAGGTTGATAGACTGGCTCTATAAGTAGAATGTCTTCCACTTCCAGAACTTGCCTATCAATTAAAATTTTAAGGCGCTGACCATTTACTTTAAAAACTCTACCATCCTTAGAATCCTCTATTTCTACTACCCCTTTTTCAAAAACAGTCTTCATTATAAAGGGGCATGTCCACCTAGACCTGAGTTTTCCTGGGTGTTTATGGAGTCTAGAATCATTTAAGAACACTCGATCATTAGGCTTAAACGTTTTTCTCAAAATATTTTTATCATGAAACACTTTCATTTTAGCCTTATAGATTCTAGAGTTCTCACAAGCATCATTTCTCAATTCCTCTAACTCAATTAATTACAATTTTCTTAGCTTACCTGCTTCCAAATAATTCATAATATGAGCAAACCATGGTAGAGAAGTAATAGAAAGTAAATGCTCATCGGAAAAATCATCCCGGCTTGGCAGGTGGTCAGAGGTGTCCTCAAATGTGAGCCTCGAAAGATGGTCAGCCATGACGTTCTCCACTCCTTTCTTGTCTTTGATGGTGATGTCAAATTCCTGCAAAAGTAAAATTCACAGTATTAGTCGCGCCTTAGCATTCTTCTTTGTGAGAAGGTACTTAAGGGCTACATGATCTATGAAAATAAGAATAGGAGAACCAATTAAATAAGCACGAAACTTATCCAAAGAAAATACTACAGCTAGCAACTCTTTTTCAGTAGTAGAGTAATTCATCTGAACACTATTTAAAGTTCTACTAGCATAGTAAATGACAAAGGGATTCCCCTCCCTTCACTGTCCAAGAACAACACCTAAAGCATAATCACTGGCATCACACATAATCTCAAAAGGCAAAGTCCAATCAGGTGGCTGCATTATGGGTGCTGAGGTAAGCTTGCCAATTAGAATTTTAAAGGCCTCTTGACAAGCTTGTGTCCACTCAAATGGGGCATCTTTAGCTAGGAGGTCACTTAATGGTCTAGATATGGTGGAAAAATTTTGTATGAACCTCCAATAAAAGCCCGCATGACCAAGAAAGGATCTCACATCCTTTGCTGTCCTAGGTGTAGGCAATTTAAAGATTAATTCAATCTTAGATTAATCAACCTCTATCCCCTTAGAAGAAATAATATGCCCTAAGACAATACCTGAAGGCACCATAAAGTGGCATTTTTCCAATTCAAAACCAAGTCCTTATCCTCACAACGAGTCAACACTCTCTCTAAATTCAATAGGCATGCATCAAAAGAAGATCCAGAAACAGTCACGTCATCCATAAAAACTTCCATGCAATTTTCAACCATATCACTAAAAATACTCATCATGCAACGTTGAAAAGTAGCAGGTGCATTACACAATCCAAATGGCATTCTAAGAAAAGCATAAGTACCAAAAGGACAAGTGAAAGTGGTTTTATCCTAGTCTTCTAAGGAAATTTTAATTTGATAATAACCAGAATAACCATCCAAGAAACAATAAAAAGGATGACCAGCCACACGCTAAAGGATTTGATCAATAAAAGGGAGAAGAAAATGATCTTTCCAGGTGGCAGCATTCAATTTTCGATAATCAATGCACATCTGCCAGCCAGTCACAAGTTTTGTAGGGACTAACTTTCCTAGGTCATTTTTCACCACAATAACACCTGAATTTTTAGGGACAACCTGTGTAGGACTAACCCATTTACTATCAGCAATAGGATATATGATTTCTGCATCTAATAGTTTCAACGCTTCATTTTTCACCACTTCTTTCATAGTAGGATTAAGCCTATGTTGGGGGTCTATACGAGGGCTAGTTCCTTCCTCCAAATTGACTTTATGAGAACAGACCAGGGGACTAACACCTTTTATATCAGCAATGCTCCAACCTATGGCTGACCTATGCCTACTTAAGGTCTGAATTAATTTCTCACCTTGAGACTCAGACAATTCAGATGAGATAATAACAGGAAAAGTATCACCTGGACCAAGGAAGGCATCCTTTAAACCCTTGGGCAAAGGATTCAATTCAACTTTTGGTGCTTTCACACTTGAAGGAATCTGCTCATCACTTTTTTTAGGCAACTTTTCAAACTTTGGTTGCCATGCCCGTGCTTCATAATCCTGAGTTCTGTCAAAAATAGCATAAATATCAACCCCATCAGATGAATAAGTAATTTAATCAAACTCAGAATTAACAAGAAAATGCTCAAGGGGATCAAAATCATGAGTTGTAGGAACTCTTCTATCCATGAATGAATCAATCATGTACGTCTGGTGGCACTCGTCCTCCTCTTCTGGATGTTTTGCAATATAAAAGATATTCACCTCGAGAGTCATGTTCCCAAAAGATAGCTTCATGAGCCCATTCCTACAATTAATAAGAGCATTAGTAGTGGCAAGGAAAAGCCTACCTAAAATCAAAGGAATTTTTGAAGTAGAGTCAACAACAGAGCTAGTGTCCAGGACTAGGAAATCAACAGGATAATAAAATTTATCAATTTAAATCAGGACATCCTCTACCACACCTCGTGGCGCTCTGACTGAACGGTCAGCTAATTGCAATACCACAGAAGTTGGTTTGATTTCTCCCAACCCCATCTGCAAATAAATATAATAAGGTATTAAATTCACACTAGCTCCTAAATCAAGCAAAGCTTGCCCAAACTCATGATTTCCAATGCTGCATACGATGGTTGGATAACTAGGATCCTTGTACTTGGGAGGAATCTTCTGCTCAATTAGAGCACTAACTTGCTTTGTCAGATATGCTGTCTTTTTCACACAGTGTTTCCTCTAACTATACACAAATCTTTAAGAACTTTTGCATAAGTAGGAACATGTTTAATCACATGCAAAAGAGGAAGATTAATTTTTACCTGCTTGAGATTCTCTAGGATTTCATTGTTAGGATCCAAAGTTCGCTTGCTTGATTTTAAAGCTTGTGGGAATGGTACCTTAATAGGGCTCTTTGTAACCTCTGGGTCCTTAGGTAGCTCGGCATTACTACTATCTTGACCCTTTTCCACATCCCCCGAGTTGTCCATTGTTGGGATGTGTAATGACTTACCACTTTGAGTCATAATGGCGTTCACATCCTTCAAATTCTCTTGCGCCATGTGTTGACCATGGGGTGTGGACTGAGCTTAGGAATGGAATCTACCTCGCTCATTCACACTCAAATAGCTCATCAATTTGGACACTTGGCTCTTTATCTCCTTGTTTTCTTCCACAACCTGCGTAATCAAAGATTCAAACTTTTGATTAGTTCTACCCTGTGCTTCAATAAAAGCAGTCTTCTAAAGAATTCCTAGAAGATGAAGGTGCATGATATGGTCTAGGGGGCTGTGCAGGTGGTGGTGCAAGTGGCTGGTTTTTAGACTTCTAGCTAAAATTGTGGTGATTGCGTCACCCCGGATTGTAGGTCTCAGAGAAAGGTGTGAAAGGCCTCTTGTACATACCTAAGGAATTACCTTATTCCTCATAGATCCTTCTCATCTCAGCAAATGTGGGACACTATTGGGTGAGGTAATCTACCCCGCCACACACTGAACATGGTCTAAAAGACTCTGCATGATTAGCCAAGTGTGTTGGCTTTAAGTCCCTAGCCTTTAACACCTCTAACTCCCTAGTGAGTATGTCTACCTTAGCCTTTAAGTTGTCCTCCTCCCTAAGATGGAAAATTCCACCACCATTTTGGTTCCCTGTAGGTCGTGTCCTATTTGTGCTCTCAAGAGCACTAGGTCCGATCCAAGTGTGAGCTTTTTCAGCAAGCTCATTAAGGTACTCTATGGCCTCATCAGGATTTTTCTGCAAAAACTCATCGTTATACATCATCTCTACAAATTAGCGCTCTCTAGGTGTAAGTCCCTTATAGAAGTAACTTACTAGACGCCAACTCTTATACCCATGGTGAGGGCACATAATCAATAATTCCTTAAATCTCTCCCAAGACTGATACAAAGTCTCACTATACTTTTGTGCAAAAGTAGAGATCTTTCTTTTTAAAGCAGTGGTCTTATGTTGGGGAAAGTATTTAGTAAAGAAAACATGAGTCATCTCATTCTACAATCCAATCGACTGTGGTCTCAGTGAGTATAGCCAACTCTTAGCTTTATCCTTCAAAGAGAAAGGAAAGAACTTGAGTCTCGTAATGTCATTTGTTGCATTTTGACTATGGAAAGTCACAACTACCTCTTCAAACTCCCTAATGTGCACATATGGATTTTCATTTTCCAAACCATGAAATGTAGGGAGTAACTCTATCACCCCCGTTTTAACATCGAGTTGACGAGTATTGGGTGGAAACATGATGCATGATGGTGTGGCTGTGCATATAGAATAGAGGTAATCCTGAAGGGTCCTAGTGGGTTGATCCTCATGTTCACTCATATTTTTAGAATTAGAAGAATTATCAAACAAAAAATTAGAAAAAATAGAAAAATTAGACTCTAAATCTAACTCTAACATAGGCCTACAATCAAATCGACCTAATGCATCCATATACCTATTATGCATCCAAGATAACAATAAAAAAAAATACGAAAAGAAAAATAAAATAAAATAATAATGCAACAAGCAAAAAGAGCGAACGAAGTTACCGCCTTTACAAACGACTAAAAAGAAGAACTATCTAATGATTCTTCTACCGTCTCCCTAGCAGAAACTCTGGGCCTACCATGTCGAGGTGGTACAGCGGCTCTAGGCCTATCGCACCTAGGTGGTACAGGTCTCGAAGGAGCTCTCTTCGGTGGCATGAGTCTACAAGTCCAAGAAAAAGAATTAATACCCTTTTTCACATTTGACATAGGTATTAAAAGAATATTAAGCGTGTTCTTGTCAACAATTAACACTTCACAAGCAGCAAGTATAATATGTCATAACATACACTTAACAAATTCTTACACATTACACGATGCTTACAAAAATTCCAAATCATGCGTCGTGGTCCATTGTGTTCAACAACACCCTATGATCCCTAAGTATTCATAACTTAGGCTCTGCTACCAAGTTGTCACGCCCCGGATTTTCATAAACCCAAGGTGTGAATGAGAATAATAAAATAAAAGAATTAAATTAATATATTTGTTTTTAATTGCCTTTTACTTGTTAATCTCCAAGATCATGTCTTATAATGGCTTAAAGTGTACGCTAAACATAGCCTAGGTGCTTTCATATCCCAACTTCAAGGTGGTGACCAAGCATGGTCCAAGTGGTTACTCAGCATAGCCTAAAATGATGACAAAGCATGGTCAAGGTTGGTGGCCCAATACGGCCTAATTAAAGGTCAAATATTTCCCAAAGTAGTGACCAAAAATGGTCCCAAAGAATGGCCAAACATGGACCATAAGGCTGTACAAACATGGCCCAAAAAAGATAATTTAAAACATACATATATAATATGGCACTCTTCCTACTTATATATGGAGTATTTTACACACCCAACAAATCTTTTTAATTCACAAAATTTTGACATAGTCTCCTTTGTTTTCTAAGCATTTTTCACCTAATATTTTAAAACATAATCCACCACTTTTAAACTAACTACGAAACTACATCCTATTACTCAACTAAACCATTCATACATAATTTAAAACAACAAAGCCATTCATAGATAATTTAAAACATACATCCACCATATATATATATATATATATATATATATATACTTGAAACTTAAGTGTCATGAGTTCCATGCTCACTACAAATTTAGGGCATTGCCTATTGTTTCAGTGCTATACAAATTTTTTTTCAAGTTAATACATATGTCCTAGGGCTTATGCCCTCATACAACCAAAAATATGTCCCAAAGGCCAAATGTTCTTCAAGGTCCATTTCCCCCACCATGCTTCAAGACTTCATCAAGTCTCATGTGCCGGGAGTCTTATCTGTAATATGTAATCCCATATAGGATAAACACGACGGCTTGTATGACATAATACTAATATAAAAAATAAAGGTAATGCGTGGCATATGCAAAGTGAACATTTATAAGTTATATTCCCTCCAATTCAATGATGCAATGCAATGGCAATATGCATGACACACACATGCAACTCTATGCCCTACACATGTCTCGCTTCACGGTCCTTCCCCTTTAGAATACGAGTACCAATCATATGTCTCATTTCACAGTCCATCCCTATTGAAACGCGAGTACCAATGGCTAGATTTTGAGTTTTTCACCACAGGATCTACACCCTCATAATACATAGCACCAAAGTGCTCAACACACACCATGTTTCCAAAGATTCACAATATGCCAATATGTCTCAATTTTTTCATACAATTTTACTAAGGCATTTTTATCAAACACGTGATGTGTGCCTTAAATTATGCATCATGCATTTACCAATTCAGAACTTTCAAATTACAAGATTTCTTCCACATGAACATATGCTATAATACAATCGATTATACATATACTTGATTACGCCCAAAGAATAACGCAGTAGTTGTAGTGCAGCTTTGGGGTGTCGATTCCACAGGGATACAAATTAAAAGAATAACAGACAAAATAAAGAAGCTGAAGAAAATATTAAATGATTAACGAGAAAATAAAAAGTGATTTTAAATGCAAATTAAAATTAAACGAAGTGATTAACGGAAAAACTACTCAAATTAACGAACAGTAGAGCGTCGGGAATCCCTTGTACATATCCGGTATTTTAATTATTTTTAATTCACTGATAACTCAATTGAGAATTTAATTACAAAAATTCCAATCGGAAGATATAGAATTATAAACCAAAATTGAACCAAATGTAACCTTTTGAAAAATCATTCATCACTTTTAAATCACGTTAATTGTTATCCATATTGAGAGAACCCAACGACGACAATATACCCAAGGAGCAATATTGCAGTAAATAATTAAATCAATATAAATAATCAATTGATCCAAACATAATCAAAGAACTAATTCGTTCAATAGAAAAAGCATGACTGAATCTATAAACAGAATAAACTCTACGATTATTCAGAGAAGAAAACACGAACCATAAATTGAGAATGATAAAACAAAGAATTTTAATAAATAAAAATCCAGTACATGAATCAAAAACAAATTAAAAATACCATCTAGTGTGAAAGTTCATCCCTAGCCCTACTTGAGAATTTAGTTACCCATATATATGATGGACAACATAAATCTCAAGGAAAAGAACTGTGCCGCTATTTTTTTTGCTTTTTCTGAGTCGCGCCACACAGCATTTCTCCTTTTCCTTATGGTGCTTCTGTTCCTTTTTCTTTTTCAAAACAACCGCCTAGGGCCCCATCTTTTATTCTTCCTTAAAACACAGCCCTCAAGTGCCCCACTTCTCTTTCAAAACAGCCCCGCACGTTAGGCCCTATTCAGCCCGCACAGCCCACCTTTTTTTCTCCTTTACTTTTTGGTTTTCTTCAGCCGCAATGCCTAGTTCCTTCAACGCTTGGGCCCACGTCACCTTTTCAAAACCCCAGCGCCTTGTCAGCGCCCTAGCCTTTCCAACCGCCTCACAAGCCTCTAATTCTTTTTTCCTTTTTTTCTTTTTTTCCTTTTTTCTTTCTGCCGAAGCCAACGCCGCACTCTTCAAACCTTCTTCTTTTTTTCTTTTTTTTTTTTTTCCTTTTCATCTTGTCTTTTGCAGCACGCTTTTTGTTTGACTTTTTTTTCTTTTGTTTGCACGCATGCTCCTTTTTTCCTTTCTTTCTTTTTCTTTGTTTTGCTTTTTCTGCGCCTTCTCTCTCCATCGCCACACACAAGCCTTTTGCTTTAAAGCCCAACACGGACGCAGCCCAGCCCAAATTCTAGCCAAGCCTCCAAGCCGCTACTTCCTCTCCTTTTGCTTTTAATGCTCTCATAATTCAATAAATATATTAATCAGCTCACTCAAACAGAAAATATGTCATAAAACCAAATATGTCATAAAATAATGATCAAACATATCTTATTGTAAATAGAAGTTAAATTTAATAATATAAATTATATCCCAACATTTCTAGTCACATTTTAGCATTTTAATCTAATAATAGGGTATTTAGAGTACACTTTCGCACGCTCATCAAATACTCATATTACATGTTCACTACTTTACCAAATTCTCAAAGAATACATAAGTACACAAAGTACCAATACATTGAACAAATCATAACTTTCAAACCATAAGGCTTTGTCTATATGAACATGAATTATAATGCAATCAATTACACATATATTCATGTTACATGTTCATCACTTTGCCAAATTCTCAAAAAATACACAAGTACACAAACACCAACCCTAGGTTTTCAATGCAACTATATACTAAGTGGCTTTCTAACAAGAAGTAAGTATGTAAGTCATATAATTAACTTACAAAAACACCAATAAACTTAACTTTATTCCTTACTTAGCAAAATATCATACGTAAAAGGATTTTTCTCAACTCTAGGGAGTTGTGTTCACTTCAATGCCAAACCAATCTTTAGGATTGTAGCCCTTGTGGTGGGGAACAACTTCCTAGAAGGAAGTCTTGATAGATTCCAAGGCTAGAGATGAGTTTTGGAAGGTAGGAAGTTGGAAAACCTAGGTTTCACTTGTGGTTTCTCTCCATGCACAACTTGCAGCTCTTTCTTAGACAAATTCTGATAATTGTAACTCTCAAGGGTCATATTTATACCAAAGGAGTCGAGGGGTGAAAATACATTTTTGCCCTTAATGAGCTAGCAGAACCCCATTACACAACAACCTGTCCCGAAATGCCTTAATTCGATATTCTTATTTAACCGAAGTTCTTAAAATTATTTTAAATGATATTTTCTCAAAAATTTTATTTTTTCCTGTTGGTGGGTGCAGCCGGGTCCACCCGACCCACCTAAGATGCCCTTTTTGGGCCCTTTTTCAAACTATCTCCGATTGAGCTTAAATTCTCACAAGATGTGTATTTTAATATTCTAAGCATATTTCCCATATATAGAATACTCAAATTATGACTTTAAACATGACTTATGTTTAAATGATGCATGTGTAGTGCCCTACCGGCAAATAATGTATGAATAGTGCCCTACCGGCAAAATGAAAAATTTATCCTGATTTTTCAGATCTTTACAATAAGAGTATCCAAGCTACTACACCATCGGTGAACATCGCTCACATTCCATTCTTACTCCAACTATCAAATTAATATGTGATCTGTCTCTTCAGGTTGCTATCTCCATGGCTGGGATACTAATCCTTTTCTAGCCAGAGTTTTTACTGATCATAACTTACTAGCATCTAGATCTGTAACTTCTTAGTCATTCCTAAAAATATATAGGATAAAACCCTTTGAACTTAATGAAAAGCACGTGAGTAGTACTAGTCACCTGTCATGGGTTTCTAGAAACCCCTTTTTTATAACTTTGACAATTCTTAAAACTTTCATGGATTATAATAAAAAAGATTTGTATTGAAAGCTATTGGAATTCTTAAAACATAACATATAACTGAGAGTTGCAAGATATTTACTTGAAATCATGCAAGAATTTATGTAAGATAGTTTTGCAAGATAAGACATCACATCATAAAATCTATGGCTGAGAAATGCTAATGATAAAAGAGTACATGTCAAAACATTTTATAAGTTGTCCCTTAAGAATATGTGTAATATCATTGACCTAATTAACAAGTAATTAGTGTCAACTTAAAGATGTTAGTAGCATTAACATATAATTATACTATGTTAAGTATTAGGAAATAATGCTTTCTAAAAATGTCAAAAAATGACACAAGTTACGATAAGAAGAAAAAAATCAAGAAGACTAGTACTAGTGACAAAAATAATGTTAGCTAGTAACAAAAACATTAATAAATAAAAATTAACTGAAGATGACTTAATACAAGGCAAATAAAAAGAAAAAGAAGAAAAGTGGGCTAAAGTGTTGACCCAAGGAATTAAACCCAATACCTAAAACTATAGAGAGACTTACCTAAAGTGTGAGTCCACTAGGCTATCAGCATACATGTGCTATAATAGCCAAAAAAGATAAGTACATAATATGGAATTGGGTACGAAGAATTTTGAAACAATGAGGTATCATCACCTCATTGCACCTGATTCTCCACCAATAGGAATACATGAACAAATCTCTCATGATTTATATGCAAGTCTTGAATGTATATGGTTAGCACTCAGACCTTTCGTGAAAGATTCATTGTGTGTCAAACCAGAACTTGGTTGCGGCTAAAGAGAAAGGGAGTGAAAGGGAGAGAGAATGAAGAAGAAAAAGGAGTAAAAGGAAGAAGAAGAAGAAGAAAGAGAAAAAGGAGAAGAAAGAAGAGAAAGGAAGATTTGCATGCAAACTTGAAGTAGACCCAGAGAGATTAGAAGGTTCATAATAGAGCCAATGAGAGGAAAACTTCACTATTGGAGGTAAAACACACAAAATCAAATTTCTCTCTCTAAGAAAAATTGTACTGTCAACGTGCAGTTTAATAGGATTAGTGTGCATGCGTGACTCGTATTTGTTATACTATAGTTTGGGAGTGAAAGTAAGGCTTAATAGGGCTTAAAACCGAAAGGCTCACAAGAAACTGCCATTGTTGACAACTTCAATTTAGGTCTTAGCCAACTGAAACTAATCTAGGATTGGTTGGTTAGGGCTTGAACTGGATGCTCCTAGGAGTAAGAATCCACAAAGATTACTAGAAATAGACCAAAGATAAAAGAATAATAAGTAGTTATAGGTCACGGGTTTGATTTGGAACACCCCAAATTGAACCCCAACCATAGTTTTGTGATCGAAAATTGAATCTCCTTGACCTTAGGATCATAACAAACCAACCCACCTTTGATTTGGTGGAGAAACAAACTTGAAATAAGTCCGAACAACCATAGCTATCAAACCATCAATAGAGCTCAATTTAATGCGTGAAACCAATGCCAAATGGTAAACCAAATCTCCATGATTGATTCTAGATATAAAAAAAAAAAAAAAAAATAGAAAGAAAAGATAGAAAACATTGCACAAAATAGGCTCTGGAATTTTGGAGAAACTAGGGCTACTGTAACGTCTCCATAAGGGAAGAAGATGAACAGTGTCGAGTTTCGGGTCAGGTCCTAATCGAGTGTTTTAAAATGGGTTTGGACCTAAGTTAAAACGGCGTTGATTTAAACACTTAAGTAACAAAATAACAAAATGCGCTAGCATCAGTCCGACATCAGCATGACGCAGTGAACTAGACTAAACCATTTGGTTCTTAACCTAATCGAACCGGTTCACTTACATTAGAACTAGACCGAACGATTTAGGTTAAATAATTTCCTCAAATTTTGTTTGAACCAGCAGAATTTTCTAAAATTTAGTTTTTACCCCCAAACCTTTCTATTAATTATGAAATGGCCCAGAAAAATAATTATAAATTATTTTTAAATCCTTTTTAATTATAAAAAATTACCAAAATGCCCTTAAGCCAAAAATTGGCCAAACGAAGGCCAATTCAAATGCACAAATAGTCTAACCCAATGTTTTTGGGCATTCCGAACTCAACGAAGGAATCTAATTTATGAAATCAAAACCCAAAAAATATGAATGGGTAAACTGGAATAATTTCAATTATTTCCTAATGTCACGACCCGCGACTCAGCCTGTGCAGATTATAGGAACACGACCGCCAACCTTCGGCCTAGGGGCCAATGGGTGGACCAGAAGCGATGGTTCCAGACAATGACGCAGCCATGTACGTGATTGACGAAAGCGTGAAAACTTCTTTTCGCACATCCGCCCGAAACGGTCGCTCTTCAAAATGGTATAATTAACAAACATACAGAGCTTACTAAATTTTTAATAATTAAACATATTACATGACCATTCTGCCTAAGGAATTAATTAAATAATTTGTCCAAAATAAAATACTACAAAAGATTGACCAACTATTGGTCTTAACGTTCCCAAATTGCTAATTTAATGGGGAGCTCCCGACGCCCTTTCTTAGTACGGGAAAGGCTCCCAACCATCTTCGTTACCTGAAAGAGTCATGGAAATAAAATCTATGTGAGTTTTATGAAAAGCCCGTGAGTAATTCCAATACCTTGTCATGGGTTTTCAACTAGTAGTGGGTTAGATATAAGAGAGTTCAAAAAACAGTCACTACTAATTGCTTGTACACTTCAAATACAAAATACAGAATCTTAAAATAGATAGCATGAAGCATTCAAGGCATTTAGGCTAAGCACTTATTTCGTCAATACAGGATACAGATTCTTCAAAAACATGTAACACGAAGTATTTAAAGCACTCGAGTAAAGCATTTAATATGCAGTAGAAAATTTGTAAACATGTACAGGGTAACCATTTGGTGGCCAAGAAAATTTAAATCATTTACTTGTTAATCAGGATGATAAAACCACTTTCTTGTAAAAGAAGGTTATGACCCTTTTTCATTTTAAAAGCGGGGCCATTTTTAAAAACCCTTTTCATGTAAATGGGGGTTCGAAAACTTTCTACCATCAATTATGAAAACATGAATCCTTTGATTATGAAATCAGAACATATAAATCACATTTAGAAAAATGGGGGATAAACCTTCTACCATTTCTGAACGTAACATCTTTTCACTTTTATTTTAGTGGAATCCGTTTTAAACCAGACTCCCAATTTAACTTCTCGTGGAGATATCTCATGCCTGGGGGATAAACCTGCTACCGGGCATTTTTCTCGTATGTGAGTCCCATAGGGCCTCACGAGCTCGTGGTGCTTATGCACATTTATCTTGCATTACCAATTCGCAAAAAGGAGGCAACTAAAAACATTTCTTTACAAATAGATGTCATTCAAGAGCATTTAAGCATGACCTCCAAGTATATGCTTTTCAAGAACATTTAAAACATAACTTCTTCAAATAGATGTTTTTAGAGAGTATTAAAACATGGCTTTTTAGATAGATGTTTTTCAAGAGCATTGACAGAACTTTCATGAATATTTTAACAGAGCTTTCAAATACTGGAAATATAAAATTCAGGAACATCAGAGTATTTAATCACGTTATTCAGGAATATTTAAAACATGGCTAGTATAAAAATATTTACTTTTAGAGAGGCATTAAATACAAATTTTGAATTTAACATAGACACGTTGGAATACGAACTTACAAAAAGTCAACAATATAAACAAGCTAACTTGCATGTCAAGATATAATCTAAAAATGGAAGCAATAATACTTTTGAATCATGAGTCATGTAAATACAAGAATTTTGAACTTAAAACTCTTTAGGATCATGGAGTTGAAACTTTCACTTCAAAGTACATGATTACTCACCTTGGTTCTCCGAGTTGGCGCTACTAGTGTGCCTTTCCCTTTCTCTTGTAGTTCCTAAGAACAATTTATGAAGAATTTAATTAATTTCCCATTTAACTTAAATTTCCACCTATTTGGTGTTCTTTATTTATTCTTAGACTGAGTGAATCCTAATTTCCTAGGATAGGCCTTATTTGCTTTAGGTCGGACTATTCATAGTCAAATCAGACTCTTAGGTATAATTTAATTTGCATTTATG
Source organism: Nyssa sinensis (assembly GCA_008638375.1). Classification (NCBI taxonomy): domain Eukaryota; kingdom Viridiplantae; phylum Streptophyta; class Magnoliopsida; order Cornales; family Nyssaceae; genus Nyssa; species Nyssa sinensis. Next base: position 428,053 of record CM018049.1, read on the forward strand.
TGCCTTATTTTTCAATACTTAATTTGATAATATGAACCTCACCGTTGGGTCCAGAACGTCAAAGAAAGTCAATTTAAACCCTCTCAGACTTCCATTTAGGCTTCGAGCATCATTAAGAGTAAAATGGTAATTATATTTTATGTGTCTTAATTTTTTTTCATGATCTCGTCTCAAAAAACGAACCCCACCATTAGGTCCAGAATATCAAAAAAAGTCAAGTTACACTACCCTTTTATTTTATTTAGGTAACGGGACATTTTACAATAATTAAATTAATTTAATTATTTAATTTCATATTATATATTTATTCTGTCAATATAATGACACATGTGCCACAGTGGCACAATGGCACAAGCATGGGACTTAGATTTCTTCAAATGTGAGAGGTCCGTGGGTCAAGTTTGGGGAGCTACAGGCTCCCCTTTATTTTCTTGATTTTCAATTGCCAAATAGTGGACAAGGGGTGAAACAAGGATAGGATATCCCTGTTCTACATGCGGTTATCAAAACAGGCTTCTAGCCGTGTAGCAAAACAACCCATATTCATTTTAAAATTAAAACCCTTAAGCCTAAACGACGCCGTGTTACTAAAACCCATACCCATTTTGTATTCGATTATAACCCGGACCGTGCCCGACCCAAGACTGACCCGAACAGTGTTATCTTCCCTAATGGGGTCGACACTGTTCATCCAAAACCCTAGTTTTTTGTAAGCCTATTTCGTGGTATTTCAAAATCCTATTATCTCTGTTTTCTTCTCTAATGGCTTTCTGGAACTCCTATGAAGGTTTTTGCGTTGGTTTGGAGCATCGAATCAAGCTAAGTGGCTCCATTGGAGCTTTGGTGCATCTCTGGTTATGGGGCTCATTCGTGGTCATTTCTTGACCAAAATTAATGGGGTTGGGCTTGTTGTGATTGTCTCATCAAGGGGATTCATTTCGTGATCACAAAATAAGGTTTTGTGTTCGATTTGTGAGGGTTAGTTTTCAAATTGTGACCTACAACTCGGTTCTTCTCTCTCATTGTTGGCCCATTTTATGCAGTTATGGTGGATTCTTGATCCTCATGGAATGTAGTTTAAACCCCAAGTGATAAAAATTGATTTCTCATTATTTGATTCAGACCCACCTTCAAGGTGGTCCATCAATCGTGGATTTCGTGTTTTGGATGGTTGTTTTGGGTCTCTTGGTCTCTTTTTTACTTCCAAACCCCTAGGACATCACAACAAGTGCCATGCATGCACCCCAAACTTGTTAAACAATATACAACTACAATGTGTTTCTTAGAGAGAGAAACTTAGGTATTTTAGGGTTTTTTATTTTTATACCTTCAACAGTGCTGCTCTTCCTCTCTTGCTTGGCTCAATTTTGAACTTCCTATGCCTTGATCAAAGCTTGTTCAATGCTTGCTCTTTCTTCTTCTCCCTCTCTTCTTTTCCTCATTTTTTTTCTTCCTTCTTCCTTTTCTCCCTCTCTCTCTTTCTCTAGCCACACACACACACACACACATGCATTTGGTTTATTTTTGTCTCATGCATAGTATGTATATATATATATATATACATATACATATACTATATATATATTTATATATTTAATTTGGGGTGAGGTGTTGCATGCAATTTGATTGGGTATGGGGGTGGTGGAATGGGATTTTATATAGCACAAAAGTGTTGTAGCTTAGTTGGTTTATTTTTTGGGCATAGGTTCTTTCCTAATTTTTGGTCTTGGGTTAAAGACCTTGGGCTAACACTTTTGGCCTATTTTTCATCTTTTTCCTTTTTATGCATTGTTTGGCATTTTGTATTTTATCCCATTTTTCCTTTTTGCATTATTTTTATTTTTCTTATTATGTACTTATATTTTTATTTACTTCCTTCACGTGTCGATTTCATAAATTGAAGTCCTATTATTTTTTCTAGCTTTTATTTTTCTTGGTCTAGTTTTCTTAATTATTATTTTACTTCTTAAAGTCCCTAATATTTAATTAGTGACTTAATTTTCAATAAACGGGTCGAGGTGTTATACCTAATGACTAATTAAGCTATCAATTGAACACCGGAGACTTTAAAAATACCTACATTGACATTTTTGAACATTCCAGACCCAACGGCAGGATCCATTTTACGAAACGAAGTCCCAAAAATATAGACACGTTGTAATGCCCCATACCTAATTAACAAGTAATTAGTATCGTTTAAAAAATATTGATGTCATTAGCATATAATTATACTGTGTTAAGCATTAGAAAGCAACATTTTTTAAAAAGTCAAAAAATGACACAAGTTATGATAGGGAGACAAAAATCAAGAAGACTAATAATAGTGACATAAAATAATGTTATCTAGTAACGAAACGAAGAATTAATGAATAAAAAAATGAAAAAAATAGGCCAAAAGTGTTGGCCCAAAGAATCGAACCCAAGACTTAACCACCAAGAGACTTATCTAGAATCCTAAACCCACTAGGCTATCAGCACACGTGTTATAATAGCCAAAAGATAAGCATATTTTGGGTCTTTTAAGATAATTTGTGTTGTAAAATTTTCCTTACAACATGTAGTTTAAGATCCTAGGTTCAAAAATTTGTTTAGTGCTACTTGTTTCAAACCCACCTTCAGCTTCACTAAATCTTCATATTTTAGATAAATAAATTAAAATAAACTAAAAAGGACAGAGTTGTTACTTGTTTCAGCCATTTTCTCTCTCTACCCACTGTTCTTTTTCTCTCTTCAGTTTCCCCTTCCTTTTCTTCTGTTTCTACAGCCACCTTTCTGAGGCTGAGAAGGCACATGCTCTCTGAATCACAACCACGTTTGCACTTGGATTTCTCTCATTTATATTCTTCCTTTTCTCTCTTCTTCATCTCTCTCTCTCTCTCTCTCTCTCAATTGCTACACGCAACCTTTTAGGGCTGCTGCAATGGCCATCATCCCTTTAAGGCTTCTTTCACAAGCTTCCTTCCCACTTCAAGCTAAGGAAAGGCTGCCACCCTTCTCTCCAATCACACACACATGGCTATCACACACTCTCGTTTACACACACAATGTGTATGTGTATTCTTATATATACCTATATATATACGTATATTTATATAAGTGGGCATATATGTATATATATATATATATAAGTGTGTGTATATATATATACACACACACACACACTTATATATATACATATATACCCATTTATATACACACTTTCTCATCTATATATATATATATATATATATACATTTATATACCATTATACATTTGACTTTATATTTTAATGTATTAATTCCATGTATATATCCATATATATACCTATATACACATTTGTGTGTGTACTTGGGTCTCACTCATCATGTGTAGGTCTTATAAGTTTTCCTTTTTATTTTCCCCTATCCTTTAGGTATTTATTTCATATTTTCATATTTATATTTAATCTCATATACATACCCAAGTGTGTGTATTTGGGCTTTTCCACTATGTATAAGCCACATAATATGTGAGACAATTTTCTACATTTTTACGTTATTTTCCTTGATATTTTATGTATTTATTATGCATTTGTTTCTAATTATTAAATAATTATTTTATTTAATAATTCAAAATATCCAATGTAATATTCTCCCACCTTAGGTTAGTGATGTATTAATCACTTATCCAATAGTCACATTATCCTAGGTTGGGTTAGGTTGACCCATGGTTAGGTTTGGTTTTAACCCTACTTGGGTGATGGCTTGACTAGAGCTATGGCTCACAATTGGGTTAGGTTAGTTTCTAACCCTAGTTCGAGTTATGCCATTGCATAGTGCCTAAAGAATTTTTAAAAATTGCTTCATTGATATAATATTTTATTACATTGCTCTAATTGTCCATTTATTGGAGGTGGGCGTTACAATGCACTACAAGCTTGAGTGCACACAAGGCTTGAGAACACTAGACTCATGCAATTGGTAGCATTACAACTCAATGAACATTTTGTCAACACGGATTAGCCAACACAAATATAGTCTAACAATCCTAACAGAAGTGTATAAGGGAGGAATGTGTGTCTTGGCTGATAAATTTTTTCAACAAGCTTATAACAACTAACAAAATGTCGTATAAGTCGCGTAAAAGCATTCTAGTACCATTATATAAAAATAAAGGGAATATTTAAAATTGCACAAATTATTATACTATTAAAGTAATGAGTCAAGCTAAGAAACTCTGGGAGAGAGTAATTGAACATCAATAAATACCTATGACAACCATAACAGAGAATTAATTTGAAGTTTATGCTAGGAAGGTCAATGACAGAAGTTATTTACCTATTAAGAAAACTTATGGAAAGATATTGAGAAAGAAAAAAGATCCTTATTTTGTGTTTCTCGATTTAGAGAAAACTTATGACAAAATCCTTTGAAATCTACTATGGTGGGTTCTAGAGAAGAAAGGACTTACAAAACAATATATCGAAATGATAAAAGATATGTATGATGGGATTGCAACTATTGCAAGAACAACAAGAATATAGTGAAGATTAAAAATAAAGAGATAATAAAAAGTAAACAATTTCTTTATTTAAGTCCACTTATCCACCAAGACGAAGAAATTTGATACGGTGTTACTTATAGTGAACGGGTTAAGCAGAGAAGTGCATATGGTGTATTGCGTAGAGAAGGAAAGTTTATAGAACAGCTATCAGTCCAATGATGTTGTATAAAACAGAAGGTTGTGTAGTTAAAAACTATGTTAATAAATTGAGTGTAGCTAAAATTAGGGTATTTAGATGGATGTTTGGTAAAATAAGAAAAGATAAAATAAAAACATATTTGTGAGATAATAATACTACCTATAAGAGGTAAAATGAGATACAAGCGTTTAAGGTAGTATGACCATGTACTACTAAATGTACCAATAAGGAAGAGCGACATGACTTGTATTGAGATTTGAGGATTAGGCTAGGGGGCAGGGACAACCAAAATTAACTTTGGCAGAAATAGTAAAAAAGAATATGATAATGTATTGATCTAATTGAAGAAATGATCTTGAATGTATTGATCTAGTCAATCCCAAATAATTAAGGCATTGTAGCCTTGAGTTACCATCTTGAATATATATATATATATATATAGAGAGAGAGAGAGAGAGAGAGAGAGAGAGAGAGAGGAAGACAAAAAAAAAAGATGGGAGGAGAAAAGAAGAAAGCAGAACCCTAATGGTCTTGCTCCAGTTTCCTAAACGTTGATGACATGAAATTGACTTCATGTGTAGTTAAACCCCTAGTGATTGTTACCATTCAAACAAGCACTTTATCCACTTAATTGTGACTCTAAGAGCACATACACACACACACACATTGTATCAATACTCAATAGTCAAACAAGCTTAAATGGGTTGGCGTGCTTGGTATCCTTGCCTTAATTTTGTATCTCTACTTATATATTACTTGGTCTTTAGCCTTATTGATTTCAGTGACAAGAGAATTGTTATGGAATTGAAGCACTGGGAAAAGCTGGAAGGCTTGTCAAGGGCCATAGGCTAGCTACATGGGTTTGCTCTAAATTTCCTTTACATGCTAATATCCATGGTTGTGTTTCTGAGTTTAATGATGTTTCCAGGGAAAACAATCACCAGGAGATCAGATAGTTATTGGGTTGTTTTCAAGAATTTTTTTTTGACCGCTAAGCATGTTCGAGTTGATCTCCTACACAGTGCTATACTTCCAGTGCAAGAAGACCCGTGGTGAAGAGATTGAGATTCAAGATAGCATGGAATACAGTCAATTACCTATTGAACCACTTTCCAAAGATATAGTATTACTATACGTGTGTGTGTGTGTGTGTGTGTGTGTGATATATATTCATGTATTGTTGTATTTTAGTTTGCCCAGTTTTTTTTTTTTTTTAAAGTTTGCCCAGTTGTACTTGTAATACTTTTCTTTCGTTTGAATGGTTTGATTCTTTTATTCTTCTTTCCCTGGTAGAATTTGATTGGGTTTGTCTTGGACCCAAATCCATGAAACATCCACACGAGTTAAATAAAGAGATAAGATAAAATAGGAGCTTAATTATGTCATTTGGCTAAAGATGAGAGTTTCTGAAAGTTCTAGTCCAATTTACAGTAAATGTTTGAAAAATATCACATTCCAATTTGATTCGTAAATAATAAAAAAGTAAATGAATCTTTATCGCAATTATGCAGTAATTAAATTATACCTCATAAAAAAGACAACTTCATAATTGTATTTATATAGGAGCAGCACTTTGAACAGTTATGTTTGGCATGATTATTCGATCTGGATGAACGGGAATTAGATACACCTGAGAATATTATCCAACTACGTACTCCATAATTTTTTTAAAGAGTAAATGTAACTGGTGAGTACATGAATAAATTTTAACATTTCATCATTATCATTTGAAAATGAGTAAGAATTTAAGGCATAGTTTGGGTTGCGTGCACACCTAACAATGGGTCAGTCACAATTCTAGAGAATCTCCTTTATCCAAAACATTAAACCCATCAAGCAAAAACAGTTACCCTTTCTCTTTATGCCACCCACAAAACCCATTGTTTCCAATTAAATTTGTGAAATACTCCGTTGCATCATTGCTTCTAAAAGGAATCAAATGTGTCTCTAAAATATGCCAATTCAAGTATCATCATAAATCTCTTACATTGCAATATGGAAGAACTGCACAGGTACATCAAAAGAAAGATACCTCAACGTAATCCAAATATCTCTTCTGGAAGATCATAAACATGTTGATCAGGAAAGATCTCCTCAAAATCTTGCTTGACCCTGTTTCTTAGGAGGGGATGCGGCAGCAGTCCCTTCAGCAGAATCCTAAATGGCAACTCCTCTGGTGGATCTGGTGATTTCTTCATGTCCTCGTAAATGTTCATAGCATCTGCAGGACACCCATACCTTAAGAAGCCCCGAATAACTTCTGTATATGCTTGAGAATCAGGGAACAAATTTTCCTTTCTCATACTTTCCCACAGGAGCATCGCATCATCCATCTTTTTACATTTAGCTAATGCAATAATCAAGTCCTTGTATAGATATACATCAGGCTTATACCAGTCTTCCTTTTGAATCACCCTGAAGATCTGAAATTTCAATGGGTTGGTTGTATGCATGCACAAGGCACATTATCATAATCATAAAAAGATTAGCAAAAAAAAAACCCAATAAGCAAGAAAAACATCCAAGAATCCAGCAAAGTTGTAAAAGATTTGGCAAAAATTATCAAAAGCCCCACGATTGATGGAATCCACGAAATCAAGCCATAGAACTCTTTTCGTAGCACAGACCTAACCATATAAACCTAAAACTAAAAATGCCTTTAACAAAAAAACACGACTAAATAGACCCAACATACAACTGCAGATGACATTGCAAAAGACAGTAATTAGCAAAGCAACAAAACCAAATCTCCTTTCATTAGAAAAGAAAGAGAGAAGAGACGATGGCCTACCTGGTGTTGAGCGAGATCAACGACCAACACCAACCAGATCGACGTCGGACAACAACTACTGAGGTAGCTCCTCTCTCTCTCTCTCTCTCATCTTGTTTGACAGCCCCGCCTCCACTGTTTTGACGATGTGCCCCCCTCCTCTCCTGTTTTGATGTGTCCCCTCCCCCAACCCCCAAATGATATGCTTTTTATTAATATTAATCTTTTATTTATTAAACCTTTTTTATAATTTTTATTAAATTAGTTTAATTTGTATTTAACTTTTATCATTAAAAAGTAAAAATAATAACTCTCTTTCTTGCTTGGTACCACTTTAATTTTTATTATTTGTTGGATCAAATTATAATAATAATAATAATAATAACAACTTATATGATTAATTTCTTAATTTGTGTACTTCACTAATATACTTATTTTATATCACTAAATTACTTCAAGAAAAATTATATCAATTTTTAGTAAATTAACTTGATAAAACATGTCATAAAATAGGTATTTATTATAAATATTATTTTTTGAAAGGTAGTCTTAAAATTGATTGAAATAATGTTAAAATTGAATTACATAATAATAATATAAATATATATTATTCAGCGTGTCCTAAACGTATCCGTGTCCTACTCTTTTTTGAAAAATCCCATGTCAACGTGTCAGTATCGTGTCGTATCCGTATCCCGTGTCTGTATCCATGCTTCTTAGGATGAATATCAATCATAAAGAGGATTGGAAGATCTAATAGTTATTTTGGATTATTCCTTCCTAATCCACTGAGTCATATCCTATATGAGTCATATCCAAAAAGAACTACAACCACTATTATATTATGAATTTATACAAGAAGCTGATACTTATCAAAATAATAATTATCCAAGAAGCTGACACTTGACAAAACATTCAATTGCATTGCCTGTATAATAGGCATAGTGCAATAGCACATTGTGAGCCTTAACTCAACTCAACAAAGTATTATCCCAATTATTTGGAAATGGGCTACATGAATCTTGTCTCACAATTCCACGAACCCACCATTCGTTAGCAGCAAACTTACCACGCATCAAGTGAAAGTAGTTTCGTTTAGTATAAGATTGCTTCACACCTCGTGGCGCTTACACCTCTCACCTATTGAAGCTCTGTTCAAAAACCTAATCTGAGAACTAGTGTAAAGAAGGATTTCCGGCGGCGCAACAGTTCTTCCATACCAACTTAGCTGCCTGGTGCTGCTATTGCATAACAACCGATACGCAGTGCACTACGCTTCCTTCTGAAGGGGCCCCCCCCCCCCTTTCCTTACCGGTCCTGTCAACTCAAGATTCTCCGTAGTGACATTGGTAGTTGCTCTATCTAAGGCCACCATTCCTTAGTTAAGAGTGAGAGCATATGCTAAAAAAATTAAATTCTTTAGCATCCCTGGATATCAAATTGTAATAAACTTCAGCCAGAAACTAAGTGTAACAAATGTTGCAACAAAACCACCAATGTAGCAGGATCTTTAGAGCATATGTCACCTAAAAAAAAATTCTTATTATCAAGAGATCAAGCATCTTGTCCAATGACTGAGAAGTTCCATTAATCACTTCTTTGTATACATTTGTTGATTTTTTGGGCGACTTAAATATTAGAGGTGAGACCTTGTAGGTTTCTTATTCTCGTTTGTATATTGGTTGCTCACCCCCCCTGGGACGTTTGTTATAATATGATCTTACTTACCAAAGGGGAAAAAAAACATCCCAGTCTGGAATCATTTTTCCTACATAATTTCACAAGCTTTTTCTAAACTTTTTTTGTTTGATTATTCTGAAGGCAAGGCCTGTTCATGGGTTCTCTTATAGAATTCCTCCTTATATTTGTACTCATTAACTTCGGGGAAAAGCACGATGAGACGAGATGCTCGATGGAATGAGACAACTAACTAGCGATGGCAGCCAACAGCCTTGCGAAGGTCAGGTTTTTGCTCGTCGTCAAGGAATATTGATAGGAAAGCTCTCCCACAGAGACAATCAACAATTCAAATATCAAGGGTCGGGAGCATAAGGGCTCGAGGTGTCACACATCTAGGGCTCACAGCAACGATGTCTGCAACTGAATTACATATATGTTGCAAGGTCGTCGGAGCTTCCTCTCAATGGCATGACAAGAATACAGTGTACAAGAAGGGGCTTGTGCTTTGAGATCCTGCACGACAGCATCAAAAAGAGGAGAGAGACTTCTTACGAAGTTGTCTAGTTTGATAGAGAGGTTAGGTCCAGAGAGAAGATGGAAGCTTGGGCTTCAAAGGTGTGGGGTTTGGCCACTGGTTTGGGAGTGACGAAGTTGTCTGATTCACCGCCATTTGTGTAGGCAATTAGGCTTTTGATGGAGGGTGGAGGTAAGGGTAGTGTTCTATGGGCTTCCTCTGCATCTGTGGAATTGGGCATTATTTGAAGCCACTGGGGATGAGTGTGGTGGCTTCAAGAAGGTTGAGAGTAGTTTTGATTGTAAAAGAAGGGGATTGATTACAGAATTGATTTGTCTGCTATGATCACTTGTATTTCCAGATTTCATTAATAGTGGCGAAGATATGGTTCCAGATCTAGATTGGGAGGGGTTCGTTGATCTTCGTAATGGTGTAAGAATGTTTCAGTCAATCAATCAACAGTGACTAGAGGACATCGGTTTTGGTTCCAGATCTAGATTACGAAGGGTTAATTGATCTTCATGATGGTGGAAGAATGTTACGGTCAATCAATCAACAATGACTAGAACCCTACCTTGTCATCAGAGAAGATAATGGAAGGCGAAAACATTACACACGCCTAGCATGGAAGAAATGGGGGGAGCAGGACACGTGGAACTCCCAGAGATCGCGAGCACATGCTTCTCAAGAGTTCGAAGCCAATTGTGTTCAATTTTCAGAACATGGTGGTCAAGTCAAGAAACAGGTCGAGTAAAGGGCCGGCACTAGATATAACTCCTCCAAATTCAGTTAAAACCAATATGGGCTAGACATGGATAGAGAATGGGCAGGGTAACAGGCCTTCAGATTAAAGAAAAGGAAAGTGGGCCACTTCATCAACAACTAGAATCCAACGTGGGAGAGAGAGGGAGAATAGTTGCTCATATCATACAATACGTTTCGATACACCATAAGAACAATACGTAATGTATTTTCGTATCGTTTTACACTGTATCGTACGATACGGTAGGCGTATCGTATGATACGTATCGAATCATATGTATCGCATGATGCGTGCATTATGTGAAACTGCGTCATTTTGGTTTTTTTTTTTTTTTTTTCTTTTGTTTCTCTTGAGAAAACGATGTCGTGTGGATACCCCTTTAAAAAAGGGATCGAATACCTTATTCTTCTGTTGTGTTCAACCTAAGTAGCCCTCCCATTTGCTGACCAAGACCTCGCAATCGACTGAAACCCTCGCAGCCTAGTCCTCTTCGATCAACTGAAGCCCTCACTCATTCTCTGCATCTCGACGCCTTCAATCAACAACCACAACTAGGTAAATTTCTCCTCTTTCAATTTCGGCCAATTCTCATCCTTTTTCTTCAAATTTTGAGCCCTAATTTTCATCTTTCTTCATTCAAAATTTCTTCAATTTTTTTCAACCTCAGTGGAAGGCCTTCGAAGTCAACTTTGTGCCGAATCACTCATCTTAAACCCTTAGGTACTTCTCAAGCCTTTTTTCTTTGTATAATTGATGTAGTTGTATAATATATATAATAATTTATAAATATGCTTGTTTGCTACAATAAGCCGATAATTGATAACTCCTTGAGTGAATTATGTGTACTTCTAATTCTGCACAGTTGACACAACTTGACAGTAGTCACAGTACTGTAATTTTTTTTTCTTGTTTGTCTTTCTTTGCTTGTTTATGTATTTATTTTTCTGGTTATTTTTCAGTGCTACTTTGAATAAATGATGAAGAAGTCTACTCAAAAGGCCACTCATGATCCCACTTGCGATCATTGTGAAAAATTGTCTGAAGGAAAAAATAGTAGGCTGAAACTAAAATGTGTTTATTGTGGAAATGCATAATGGGGAGGCATTTCAAGAATAAAAAATCACCTGGCAGCCACTCATAAAGATGTAGCACCTTGTAAAAAATGTCTGAATGAAGTGGTGGACTTATTTAAGAAATTGTTGGGAGATAAAACCAAAGATGCTAACATTTGGGATGATGAAGATAATGATGTAAAAGTAGTTGGAAGTGGTAGTGCTAGAAAACAAACAGCAGCACTTCCCCTCACATTGAATGCAATGTTGAAAAAAAAAGGATAGAAATGAAGTGTGTTCGGATATTTGTAGATGTTTCTATGCAAATGTCATTCCCTTTAATTTGGTGAAAGATGTCTATTTCAAGAGGATGTTACCGTTGCTTCCTATGGGAAGAGGTTGAAGCCTCCTTCATATCATGAGGTAATATGCATTTTTTTGAAGAAGGAAACAGACACAATTAACAATGGCCTGTTGGAAAATTATAAAGTGGAGTGGAGTAAGACAAGTTGTAGTCTTATGTCCGATGGATGGACCGAAGGAAAACATTGATTTATCACCAATTTTTAGTAAACAGACCAAGGGGGACTGTTTTTCTTAAAAGTATTGATACTTCAGGCATTTGCAAGAATGCAGAAAATTTGTTTGAGTTTCTTGACTCAATGGTTGAGGAGATCAGTGAGGACAATGTGGTCCAAGTTGTGATTGATAGTGCATCAGTTTATGTAAAAGCCAGAGAGTTGTTGATGGCAAAGAGGAAAAATTTGTTTTGGTCTCCTTGTGCTGCACATTGCCTAGACCTAATTTTGACAGACATTCGGGACCTTCTCATCCACACTGACACAATGTCAAAGGCAAGAAAGATTACTGTCTACATCTACTGGCATTCTTGGGTCTTAAATCTCATGAGGAAGCATACAAAGAAAAAGGAGTGAAGGCTGATGTGACAAGATTTAAGACCTCATATTTGACTTTGAGCCGCTTACATGAGACCAAAATTGGGCTAAGAGCAATGTTTGCTTCCGAAGAGTGGCAAAGAAGTCAATACTCCAAGAAAGGAGATGGTGTAAAAGTGACAGATATAATTTTAGCCAATCCAAACTTTTGGGCATCTATCAAGTATTGCTTGAAATGTGTCTTGCCATTGATAAAAGTGTTGAGGCTTGTGGATGGGGATATTAAACCGGCCATGGGATACATTTATGAAGCAACGGACAAAGCAAAGGAGCAAATAGAAAATAATTTTTGTGGAGTGAGAAAACATTACAAGTCTATATGGGATATCATTGATACAAGATGGAATGTGCAATTACATAGGCCCCTTCATGCAGCTGCCTATTATCTCAATCCAAGGTAAAAAAAAAAAAAAGAAGTTAATTGAGTTTTTATATCATTCTATTTTATTCATAGTTTACTAATTTCATACCTAATGTAGAATTTCACTATTCCTCCGAATTTAATGCGGATTATGAGATAATGATGGAGCTCTATGAAACCATTCAAAGAATGTGTCCATCTCCAATTATGAGAGAAAACGTGGATAGGCAGTTGGATACTTTCCATAATACTGCGAAGATGTTTGGGATGGATATAGCAATTCAAATGAGGAATAAGAAACAACTAGGTAAATTGATAAAGATTGTCCTGATGTTAAGATTCAAAAATTGGATTCTTAGATTAATAAGTTAACGTATTGCTTGTAATTTCGATAGCCTAATGGTGGGAATCTTTTGGAGGAGCTTGTCCAGAATTGCAACAACTTGCCATTCACATCCTTAGTTTGACTTCTAGTGCTACAGGATGTGAGAGAAATTGGAGTACATTTGATCAGGTATATGACTCATGATGTGTATATTTTAGAATTTTCATAGTTAGTTTATTATTTTATTTTTAATTTTAATTCCAACCCTTTCAAATAGGTGCATTCTAAGAGGAGGAATCGATTGGAGCAACAAAGATTAAATGCACTTGTATTTGTGAAGTATAATCTTCGATTAGTGGCAAGGCACCAAAGAAGAATAGTGGACGGTGATTCGTATGATCCTATTTCTTTATCGGATATGGAATCCGATGATGAATGGATAAAAGAAAAAGAAAGCGGGATGTTACCTGAGGACACTACTTAGATTAAAGCATCAGAATGTTTTGAAGTTCAAGAAGGAGAAAGTAGTAAAAAGAAAAAAAGAGGTAACGGTGTAAAATAGATACTTTGTGTGTATATATATATATATATATATATATATTTCAATTTATTGACTCATTCCATAATTTCATAAACATTTTATATTGCCAATTTGTAGGGCCTAGGGATCTTTCCTTAAACAAGAACAAAGGAAAGCAAATACTTCTAGATGAAGATGAGGATGAGGATGTGGAGATACAAGTAGTGGAAAAAGAAGAAGAAAAAGGAAATGAAGAGTTGTTGGCATCCAATGATGATATTGATGTGGATGCCTTTTAATTTGGAGATTGTGGTGAAATTTTAGATTTTGTTTTTATATTTGATATTTTGATGTTGATGAACTTGTTTTTATATTTGATATTTTGATGTTGATGAACTTGTTTTTATATTTGGTATTTTGATGTGGGGATGCCTTTGAAATTAGAATATGGAGTATGGACTCACTCAATATGGAATTTAAGTTGAATTTTTGCTTTATAAGTGAATGGAAATATTATTTAATAATGTGTATATGTCTCTTTATATGTAAATATATTTTTAAAAAAATTCATGCGTATCTACGATACACGATATGATACACAATACAATACACATTTTTTGGAAAACGATACGCCCTCTGATACACGTTTTGACAACTATGAGCATGAGATTGAACCTTAAGCGGAGCTAACCAGCATGGGCCAATATCAAAAGGGAGGCCCAATTTGCAGCGCAGCAATGCTTCTTGGCTAGTAAAAGGAAAATGGGCTAAGCCTGAGGGGAGGGACAAAGTAAAGGGCCAGCTCAAAGCCCAGAGGGCTTTAAGAAGGCCCAAGCTTCCATTCAAATGGGCCCAGACCCAGTCCCTAATAAATCGTAAGAAGAAACAACGAGGCTCTTGTGAGAGTTAGAAACTGAGCTGGAGAAGATGGCAACAGGAAGTGAAGTTGAGCAAGAACAAGGGATTAGCAATAGAGTTCAAAGCACAAGAGAGTCTCTAGAGGAGAGAGAATCTCAGATGAGAGCATCTTCAATGGCTAGACCTCAGAGATCAGATGAGATAGATGATGGAGGAAATAAATGCAGGCAGCTCTCAGACTTATATGATGAAGGAAGTCAAGGAACACTCTTCTTGGGTGGACATGGGGATGATAAAAGTTATAACAGACATGAAAGAGTGGAAGCTAATCTAATTGGGAAAGCGAATAAAGCTGCAGATACCAGAGGATCTAATCCCCGACATTTGGACTTTTATATTGGAGGGTTGTAGGAAGGAAACATTGGGGAATGCAAGGCCTAATTTGGAGAGTACAAGGGAAAGTGAATGAAGCTACAGATACCGGAAGATATATTCCCCAACATTTGGACTTCCATCCTGGAGACCTGTAGGAAGGAAATGTTGGGGAATGTAGGGCCTAATTTGAAGGGTACAAGGGCTTACAGCAAGGCATTCGAGCAGACGGGGAGCAGACAGACAGCTATAGAGGGGAGATGCTTTTAACAGAACAACTGGAGGAAGTGTAGGGTATTGCTTGAAAGGGGCTGATCAGAATTTAGGGTAGTGGAGTTTAGAGTATGAGGAAACAAGCTCTCTCGTTTCTCTGGATTTTCTTCATCTTCAAGTATTAAGGCCAGAAAGGGAAGCTGAAGCAACTGAAGACTGCAAACAAACAAGTTAAGAAGCACAGTTACGGACACAGGATGCAGATATAACATGACACAGATATGCAGACATGTTATTTCTCAAAAAAGAAGGACACGAACACGTTAGAGACACGTTGAATATATATAATTTTTTATATTTTTTATATGACCATATAATAAAAACCTAATGTTATTTCAGTTAAACTTGGCATAAAAACACACAAATTTAAAAATTATTATTAAGATATTAAAATAATAAAGTCATTAAATAAAAATTAAAGAACTTCATTTAATCATCAACATCCATGATTCAAGTGTCCGGACACGTGTCCGGGAAGTGTCCGACACGGACACGTGAATCAAAATTAAGTGTCCGTGCTTCTTAGCAGACAATTGAAGGAGAGGTGGTGAAATGGATTGGGAACAGTATTGAAAGATTAAGCAAAGAGCTAGGCCTCGCATATGAATGCAAGACTTGAGATGCCATTAGATTGTTTGAGACAATTCACTTGGAATGAGAAATTAGAAAAGACAAGAAGGGAGGAAGAAAAGGAAGCAATTGGAAAAGGGAAGGGGAAAGGGAACTCGGAAACTTGATATCAGAGATCAATTATGAGGGTAGAGGACAGAAGTAGAATCAAGATGAAGGGGAAGGGGGGAGGGTGGGAAGGGGGGGACTACTAATCTTCTATTTAGATTAAAATCATTTCATGGAATGTTCAGGGGCTGATTGACCTGGACAAGAGGGCAGTGGTGAAGTCTTTGTTGAAAAACGGGAAGGCTGATGTGGTATGTCTACAAGAAACAAAATTGGAGCAGCAGTCCATCAAGGACATCAGAACCTTATGGCACAACAGGTATGTAAATTGGGTCAGTCTTAATGCTTCTGGTTCTATTGGGGGTGGTGGTTTTATGGGATAATAGGGTGGCAAAAAAATACATCAGGGTGGGAAAGTTCTCTGTCTTGCAGATTCTCCCTTGTGAAGGATGATACAAAAGAGACATATTTTTTAGTTTATGGTCCAGTAGATGATGGGTACAGGGACAGACCTTGTAATGAGCTGTGAGGGATTTACCCTTTGAGGGGAGACGTGGTGTATTGGGGGCGATTTCAACGTGGTTCGATTTCCAAGTGAAATATCTTCCTACTTAAGGTCAACCAGAACAATGAAGAAGTTTTCCGAGTTCACTGATGATAATGGCCTTATGGATTTACCCCTTATAGGTGCTTTGTTTACTTGGGAAAATAAAAGACGGGCTTCTTTTGAATATCGCATTGATTTTTTTTTCTAGTTTCGACCAGCTGGGAGGAGAAGTTCTCTGATGTTAGTCAAGTGGTCTTGCCTCAGGCAGCCTCTAACCACATCCCTTTGTCGCTGGACAGTGTAGGAATTAGAAGGAACCCTTTCAACTTTGAAAACATGTGGCTCAAAGAAGAGAGTTTCAGGGACTTAGTTGGAGGCTAGTGGCCAGAGTTCAGAGTGGAAGGTAGTGCCAGCTACAGATTAGTGAAGAAGTTGAATTTGCTAATGGTGGAGCTGAAAAGACGGAAAAAAGAGAAGTTTTGTAATTTGGGATGGAGGAAATCAGTGGCTGTGGAGGAAATTAAAAATTGGACACTAAGGAAGGCAAGGAGGGACTCACTGATGCAGAATAGCAGCTGTGGTAAGGCTGCAAATTAGAAATTAAGAAGCTGTCTATCTTGGAAGAAATGAGTTGGAGACGGAAGAAAAAAAACAAGGTGACTTGGCTCAAGGAGGAAGACAACAATACTAAGTTTTTTTTGCCGCCTCACCAATGCTCATAAAAGGAACAATTATATAGGAAAAAACACTATTAGAGGGCAGGAGATATATACAGAAGCAGAGATCAAGAGGGGATAGTTAACCTTGTAAGGAACTGTACATGGATTCTGGAAAGTAGAGGCCTAGAAAAGATGGGCTAGAGTGAATCAGATTTCGGTAGAAGAACAGGATTAGCTGGAAAGGGCTTCTCTGAAGAAGAAGTTATAGCGGCATTGAATAGCTGTAATGAGGCAAAGCCCATATCCAGACGGCATGATGATGGCATTTTTCCAACGGTGCTGGCAAATTATAAGGGCTGATGTTATGGATGATTTCAGGGAATTCTATCTATTCCATAGCAGTCGTTGAGAAAAGCATGAAGCCCAAAACATTGAAAACTTGGGATGCCGTAGAAGTTTTAAGGGTATGTTTGGAAGCAACTTCAGGAAAAACCTTGTCAATTGCACTAAAAAAAATCGCAATGGCAGATTTCATCAGCATGTCTCTTCGTGAACATCTAATAATATTTTTAAATGGGAAAAAAAATGAAGTCACAATGCTTTGGGTTGAAAAATTCTACAAAAACCCTTTATTTTACCCCTAGGATTCGCTCCAACAACTTTGAAGTTATTAGAACTGAAACATGAATGAATAAACAGTTTGCTCGTAATTGAAAATACTGCCAAAAAAAATTAAGTCGTCTAATCTGTACAGATAAATCCTCATATCACACAAACACACGCGCATAATGAAAAGTGGAGATTACCTTAACAGCCAAAGTGGCTTCCTCTTGGCGCTCAAGCTCATTGAGGACGGCAACCATGTCCATCTTCAAGAGCCTCACGACGTGGGTTTTGATGAACTTATTGAGTTTCTCCTCATCGTCTTTGAGTCTTTTCAATCCCAAAATTACAAAGAGAGCTTCTTTACCGATCAGTTTCTTACCCCTCCAGAGGGGCCCTCTTGGCCTCCCGTCGTGGTAGTGGCAACGCTTGAGACTACTCGTGAAGGCGTCGTAAAAATGGGGATTCAAAACTAGGGGTTTTGATCCCACGTGAGAGGATGGAGCTAAAGAATCAGAAGAAGACTCTTTGATGATAGCGATTCTCAGCAGGTCTCTGAGGACCACTGATGAAGCAAACAAAGGGATTTTGAACCTCGAAACGGCTCCAATTACCATTTAGAGAGACAAAGAGGGAAGAGGGAGTAGGAAAAAGTACGAAATGGGATCTGAGAGAGAAGGGATTCTCGACTTTGGGCTTGGGAGTAGGAAAAAGAAGAAAATGGGGTCTCAGTGAGGGAGGATTCTCAACTTTGGGGCTTGGAGGAAGAAGAGGGGAAAGGGGTTCAGGGTTAAATGGTTTTCGGACGGGTTTGGAGGTTTTGTGGTTTCTGATAAGTCGGGTCAAGTTTGGCCAGTTTCACTTTTATTTTTATTTGGATTAATTACACTCTCCTTCCATATTTTTATAATTGTAAATTTTTTTTATAATTTTTTAAATAACATTGTCCTTTTTATTAGTCAGATCATGCAAATCGCATTAACAGCAAAATTGAAATTACAAAAGTGTCCATTGGACAAAATATATAAAAAATTAGTCAATGTGAAAAGATAAAATTACCCTTCTATCATTTATGCGCCTCGGTTGCATCGATTTGCTCAATCCCATTTCGATCCTCTCAATCTCTCTCTGACTTCTCTTTGGTCCCCTCACGATTTGCATGATGGTGATTCCTTGATGATTAAATCCTAAAATTGATCGAGCAAATCTGCACCGATTGCTCCTTTAATCGATGAAAGATAAAGCTTAGTTATAATACCCTAACCCAATTAGGTAAAGTAAATTACTATACTATCACTTTTCTGAGCTTAAATATATAACAATATATTTAACATTTTAAATTGGAACTAATAAGTAGTAAATGCTAAAATTAATACACAAAAAAAATTAGACAAAATAGAGCGAGACGTAAATAAATCAAAATTTAATCAAATTTGACGATAAATACAGAATATTCTTGATCAAATAAAGTATGATATAAAATGTCAAAAATTAAAGTATAATATAAAAATTTAGCGAACAACAATTAAAAAGCAAGGCGAGAATAAGAAATAATTTTTAAAGTGATTAAGATACAACTTCAAAAATTTGATTAGCAATAGCCAAATTGCCAAAAAAGGCATAAGAGGGAAAAAAGGAAAAAAAAATGATGCCAAAAGGAGGTCAAAAGGGTTTGAACCCTAGACTAAAATAGAGAGACACTTGAAACCCAAAAAGAATACCATTTGGGTTGTGAGCACTTTGTTCTATATATTCCACCAAATATATATATATATATATATATGCTCAAATAAGTTTCAAATTCTACACACTTAAAATTGAGGTGGCAGCATGCTATTGGACTCCTACCACTACTATTTTATGCGACTATATATATAGATATGCAAATATATAAGACAGGTGTTTTATATATATATATATATATATATATATATATATTTATATTTCTATTTATATTTATATGCCATGTGTTATACTTATATATGACATGTGTGTATTGTGTATAAGGCGTGACATGTGTATATGCTGTGTATATTCATATAAGGAGCAGACCGAGAGTAGCGTGGGTGTTAAGTGTATTATGCATATGCGGTTGTGTAGAGAGGGAGTGAGGTAGAGAGAAAATAAAAAGAAGAAGAAGAAAAGAGAGGAACCAAAAGAAGAAAGAATTCATGCAAGTAGGAACTGTTTGAGATTTCAATAAGCTTGAAACCAGAGAGAAGGGTCACCACTTGAAGGAAAGTAAATACTCCAAAAATTTTAATTTTTCTTTCTCTTAGATTATCAAGTAATATAGCATTATTTGATGTTGTTTCATGCCTTAAATTGCATGCATGTAAGAAAACAATGTGTTACAAGAAAATAGAGAAAAATAGAAGTGGTTTAAGCTTAGGAAAACATAGACCGCCATTGTTACACCTTCAAAACCCAGGTCTGAATCCATCTGAATAAATTTTTGATTCTCAAGACTTCAACTAGACACCATAAGAATTGTAAAAACCCTAGGCCGAGACCTAAAAACTCAACGAATGGCTATGAAAATGTGAATTGCAACCACGGGTATAAAAACCCATTTTTCAAATACGAACACCATAGCTTATTTTTGGATTGGGGGTTGAAGCCCCATGAAGTGAGGATTATCACAAGCCAAACCCCCATTAAGTTTGATAGAGAATTGAGCGTGTATGAAGCAAGTTTTAGAAATTACCATGGAAGCTCAACCGAGCTCTTGAGCCTACCTTAATGCCCCAAACCAACAGCCAATTAACCTATATTGTCGTAAGAGTCCATAAGACTTGGAAGCAGAAACAATGGACTTCTAAAACTCCACGAAATAGGAAACCTTTGAAACCTACAATTAAGGCAACACAGGTGTAGGGGAAGGGGGAAGACGATGAACAAGAAAAGGGTTGAGTCGGGTCAGATTTGAGTTCAGGTTCGGGACTCGCCCCATCGCACAAATGGGTTTAGTAGAATGGTGCTATTTTGAGGATAGGTTTTAAATTTAAACTAAAATTGTGTTGTTTGGTTACAGGGATAAGGGGTTGAGTTAATAGTCATGATTAGAATAAGGATAGCCTATTTCTAGAATGGGACCTTATCCACTATTTGGGTTCTGTATAATCAGAAAAAAAAAAAAAAAATAAAGGAACCTATAACTAGTGGGTTTCGACCCACTGACGTGTGCGTGTGTGAACCCTAAACACACATGTGCGAACCACTATCGTCACGACCCGAAACCTACCCTCTACGGATTTGGGATTATAGGCTCGACCCTCGGGCCGTCCCTAACATTTTCTTTTAACTGAATCAGTAATAATAATGTATAAGTTAAATAAATAAACAGAGAAAGTCATAATAAGTTTTATAGATAAAAAAAACCAACATATACATTACCCCCAGGGTGTGGACACATAGGAGAGCTAAGACAATACTAATCATTTTTATTAAATTTTATCAAAAATGTCCACTATTGCTTGTAGGCTTCTATTTTCTACTCGTGGCGTTCCTTCTTGAAATAAATGTATAAATCTGAAATGATCTAACTTAGCTCAATAAGTAAATTTCCTTTACTCTGCCATGGGTCAAGGTCAGTATAGAAAAGATCATAATCCAAGACGAGTAAGGATATGATAACATGATAGCCAGTTGAGAAATAGAATGTCACAATAGCCAATCAAGAAATAGAATGTCACAATAGCTAATCAAGAAAAGTGTGAAACAATAGAAATGACCCTCAGGTCCAGGGCACATCCCATAAAGGTAAAAATAAGTGAATATTAAATGATACAAGGTACATGAGATCATCAATAGGGATCTAGCCCAACAATAGTCATACTGCCATAATCATGAAATAACCAATCGTAAGCCAATAGATAAGCTTGCAAAACATATGATCATTCATAGGAATAATAAGAGATATGATATCAAACATAATTGATGCACAGTCTTTTTAGGACCCGGCATACCCTCAATCTTTTAGGGCCCGACATACACTCATAAGCGCTTATCTAAGTAGAGTTCCAAAGGAAGGGTTTGCTTGTCTGATAGGGCCCTTGCGGGCCCAGGTCCACCCTCGCCCGAACCACAAGGGTTTGCTGGTTTGACAGCGCCTTTACGCGCTTGGGTCCAACCTCACTAGAACCACTAGGAGTTTGCTGGTCTGACAGTGCCCTTACGCACTCAGGTTCAGCCTCGCTCGAACTACTGGATAGCACTAGAGCTCTTTACATATATTATGTCCTCCATGGACTTTGAACCCGTAGGTCCAGTAATAACATCAGATGGATGTTGTGACTGAGCACAACTCCGAGTGCTCATAATATATCATGATCATCATAATTCCACGAAGAGTGTACATATATGTGGAATATCAATTTTCTCAGCAGTGAGAACATAGCAATTTTCCTTTCAAGGCATGGTACAAAGTGTACAAGCAATCATGATCAAGGTATAGCAATCAAATTCTCAATAATTTTCATAAGTTAGAATAAGCATCAAATTGTGGACTCAATAAGTATCAGTTATGTATAGGAGTACAATTTTGGCAGTATAAAGGAATAATATTGTGACATGGCTAGAAATTACCACATGTAAGAGTTAAGTTTTACTTACGTACAAAATTTATAAGCAATCATGATCAAGATATAGCAGTCAATTTCTTAATAATTTCCACAAAATAGAACAATCATCAAATTGTGGAATTAATAAGCATCAGGTATGTATAGGAGTAAAAATTTGGCAGTATAAAGGAATAACATTGTGACATGGCTAGGAATAACCACATGTAAGAGTTTAGAATTTTACTTATAGATGGATTTTGTCACTGAGCATAACTCCAAGTACTCATAATATATCATGATTATCATAATTTCATAGGCAATGTACATATTTGTGAAATAGTAAATTCTCAATAGTAAGAGGCATAACAACTTTTCAATATCCAAGCAAGTATAGAAATGGATAAATAATCATATGGGATATTGGCAATCAATTTTTAAAGAAATCCACAATATAAAACAAGCATTAAATTATAGAGATCAACATATCAGGTATGCATGGATTACAAGTTGGCAACATCAAGGAAATAAACTATGACATGGCTAGGAATACCACATGCTAGAGTTCAAGTTTTACTTACAGATAGATGTTGTGACTGAGCACAACTCCAGGTACTCATAATATATCATGATCATCATAATTCCACAAGCGATGTACATATTTGTAGAATAACAAATTCTTAGCAATGAGAGGCATACCAATTTTCCAATATCCAAAAAGTATAGAAATGGCCAAATAATCATATGGGATATTGGCAATCAATTTTTCAACGAATTCACAATGTGGAACAAGTATCAAATTATGGAGATCATCAATATCAGGTATGTATAGATTACAAACTGGCAACATTAAAAATAAACTATAACCTGGCTAGGAATACCACATGTTAGAGTTCGAGTTTACTTATGTACAAAATTTACAAGCAATCATGATCAAGATATAACAGTCAAATTCTTAATAATTTCCATAAGATAGAATAAGCATCAAATTGTGGAATCAATAAGCATCGGTCTATATAAGAGTAAAATTTGGCAGTATAAAGGAATAACATTGTGACATGGCTAGGAATACTACATGTTAGAGTTCGAGTTTACTTACCTTTAAAACAGTTCTTTCTCTTTCAATTATCGCCTTTCTTTTCTCTTTCGAAGTTCCTGTTAATTAGGAAACATTTCTCAGTTCAATACTACGTATAGCCTAATCTTTTAAAACTAGTTCAATTTCATATATCAATATCTTAAGTATCTTATTTGATAAAATGGACTCCACCATTGAGTCCGGAACATCGAAGAAAATTGATTTAGGCTTTTACGGACTTCAATTTGGCTTCGGGTTCTACTAAGAGCAAAATGATAATTTTTGTATTTTTACAGTGTCTTAATTTTCAGAATTTTGTCTTGTAAAACGAATCCCGCCATTGGGTCCAGAATGCCCAAAATAATAAATTTACACTATCTTTTTAATTTATTTGAGTAACATGACTAATTACAATAATTTAATTAATTAATTAATTTAATTACTTAATATAATATTATATATTATATTCTATAAATATTAACACATGTGTCATAGTGGCACAATGGTCCACATGTGGGGCATAAGTTTTCACACGCACGCCGGTCTTGGTTTTGAACCTCAAGGGTAGCAGCTCCTTCTTTTTTTTTCTGATTTTCCTAAAACCAAACAGCGAATAGTGGGACAGTGGGACAGAATAGGGATAGGATATCCCTGATCTGAACAGGGGTATTAAATTGATTTCTTAAACTAGTTACCAAACAGACCTAATTCAGTTTAATTTTAAAACAAAAACATCAAAATGACACCGTCCCACTTACCTTTTTACGTGATTGGGCGGGCCTCGACCCTAACTCGATCCGTCCAATATTTACCTTCTTCCTCCCCTGACCTTCGTTTTGTTGCCCTAGTTGCAGGTTTCAAACACTTTCTATTTCGTGGAGTTTTAGAACTCTGTTTTTCCTGCTTTCAAATCCTATGGACTTCTAAGATGACGGGGTTCATTTGGCATTGGTTTGGGGCATTGAGATGAGCTCAAGAGCTCGGTCGAGTGGGTATGGTGATTTATGAAAATAGCTTCGTACATGCCCATTTCTCCATGAAAATGGACACGGTTTGATCTATGATGATCCTCATTCCATGGGGAGTCAATCCCTGTTAAGGTTTTATGTTTAAATGAAGAGGTTGTCTCTCCAAGCTGTGACTTGAAACTTAGCTTTTCATGGCCTTTTCTTGATAATTTTGGTTGCAGCCTAGGGTTTTTAGAACCCTTGTGAGGTCTATTTTAAGTCCTAAGCAACCATTTCAAGTTTGGTTCAAGTTGATTCAAACCTAGTTTGAAGGTTTTCATCAATGGCAGTTTTTATTGAATTTTTTTGATTTTTTGGGTCCTTCAGACCCTATTTTTCTTCCTTTACTATTATCTATTAACTATAGGGTGTATATATATGCTTCAGACTATAAGAACTGAACTTAAAACTTTGAAGGATCTTAGAAAAAAACTTACCTTTTCTCTTATTTTTCAGCTGCAACAATTGCTCAGCTTCTCCCTTTCCTTCATTTCCTTTTTCTTCTTTCTATCTTTTCTTTCCTAAAGCATTCATTGCCCATGCATATATATAGGCAGCACACACACACACACACCCCTAAATATTTTAATCCACTGCCTCTCCTCTCTATCCCTATGGCGGTCCTCTCTCTTTCCCTCTCTTGATATTTTCTCTTTTCTTTTCTTTTTCCTTTTTCCTTTTCTTTTCTTTTCTGTTTTACCATATATATATATATATATATATACACATGTTGCCAACACACACACACACATACTAATCGACTTGCGCACATATACATATATACTGCACACACTTCATATATTGCATACATACACTTCATATATATATATATATTTATCATATACACGTATATATACTATCTGTCATGCCCCGAATTCCAGCGAACCTGTGGCGCAACTGACGAGACAAAAGGAAAATAAAATAATAAAAAAATAAAGGACAATCTAACGAATTCAACCCAAACTTACATTCATTTCCTTCAATGTACATCCATGTAAAGCACAGTCAATAAAAACATTCAACGTGTCATTCGGGCTTAAGCCCTGCATCACAAAACATGCCCCAACGGGCCAAATATCCTCCTAAGTTCATATCTCCTCCACTCTGCAAGACTTCCTCAAGTCTCAAGTGCTGGGAGAGTCATCTAAAATGTTGTCCCACGAATAGGTCAGCTCAACTGCTGGTACAATATAATGCTAATGTAAGAAACAAAATTAAGGGCATGGCATGTGCAAGTGTACAGTTATATCTACATGTCATTCAATATCATCGTACAACGTACTAGCAATAACCTACATGTCATCCAACTCATTAACATAATTTAAGGCGTGGCATGTGCAAGTGTACATTTATCTCTACATACATTCTAAGTCATCCATGCAATGTAATAACAATAATCCACATGCTTTCCAAATCGTCCATGCCACGTAATAGCAATAATCCACATGCCATCCATATTATCAATGCAATGTAGTAACAATAATCCACATGCTTTCCAAATCATCCATGCCACATAATAGCAATAATCCACATGCCATCCATATTATCCATGCAATGTAGTAATAATGCCCTTGAAACACCCCCACCACTCTATGCCACAACCATGTCAAATCTATGCCATGTCCATGTCTCGTTTTCGGAACACATCCGATGGAAGCTGAGTACCATGTCTCGTTTTCAGAACACATCTGATGGAAACTGAGTACCATATCTCGTTTTCAGAACACATCTGATGGAAGCTGAGTACCATGTTTAGCACCACGTGCTCAACCCACACTATGCTTTCAATGCATCACGCTATGCCAATATGCCTTAATTCCATCATGCAATAATACAATCTCAGATAAGCAATTTTACCAACACATAGAACATGCTTTTAAACAATGTATTCCACTTAAAGCAATCACAACATTTGAATAACAAAACATCTTCCACATGAATGTATGCAATACATGATCAACGAAAATACATACTCAAGCCATGTGTTCACAATTATATCTCTATGCACAATTATAACCTACATGACATCCTATTCATCCATACAATGCATAAACAAGATTCAAAACAATTATAACCTACATGCCATCCAATTCATCCATACAATGCATTAACAAGATTCATCACACATTCGGGAATTCATTAATACAATGTAATAAAAATATGCGTGACACACCCATGTAACTTTATGCCATGTCAACTCTATGTCACACCCATGTCAACTCATGTAATGTAATGTCCCTTCACGGATCGCTCCGTTGGTTCGGGTACCAAATACAATATCATGTCCCTTCGCGGATCGCTCCCGCTGGTTCGGGTACCAAATGCAATATCATGTCCCTTCACGGATCACTCTTGTTGGTTCGAGTACCAAATGCTATATCATGTCCCTTCACGGATCGCTCCTGCTGGTTCACCAAATGCTATATCATGTCATGTCATGTCCAAGGAATCATACTATGCCAATATGCTTTGATTCCACCATACCATAATGTAATCTCAATCAAGCATCATATCCACACATGAAGTATGCTTTAAATGATGTATTACACAATAACATTCAAATCAGAAGATCCTTTCATCAAGGTCACATGTCATGCATAGTCCATTTAACACATACTTTAAAGTCACATATTTCATAATCTCAACAATTCTCAAAAAAAATATAATCCACACACTATGTTAACACATGCAATATACATATAGTCATGATTCACATTCATCACCAACTTTCAAAAAGGTAACAGGGAACACATAAGCATATAAGCAATAAAACAAACATGTGAATCATCAAGTCAACATGGACAGTTATTCCTAAGCTTAATTCTATTTCTTACTTAGCACAATATATCGTACCTGATGGGTTGGTCTCAACCCTAAGAAATCGTACTCGCGGTGTAGCTGAACTACAATGAAAATGTAGAAGGTCAGACCACCTTCTCCTTGCCTCTCCGTATTCCTAAAATCACAAAATGCAACTCAGTCCGTTTCTTACTTGAATGATGCTATTCATCAAATTTTATGTCTTTAATTCATGAGTTTTTATTTTACTAGATTTAACTCTACCATTAAGTCCGAACGCCGAAGAAAATAGGTTTAGGCTTTCGCGAAATTTAATTTGAACATCCGTGCTAAAAAGGGCAAAACAGTCATTTTGTACTTTTACGAGTCTTTACATCCCGAGACCTATTTTCACAAATTGGACTCCATGGTTGAGTCCGGAATGGTTGAAATAATAAAATTTCACTATCTGTTTACTTAAATCGAAGTTTATTTGACTACATTTTAACTCGGGGGTATTTTGATAATTTTTAAGGTTCCTATGAGTCTTTTATTTTTCAGGACCTCGTCTCGTATCACGGACCTCACCATTGGTCTTAGGAGGTCCGACATAGTCAGAAAACACCTATAACTTGTCTAATTTGGGTTCCGAGCCATTTCGGGGTATTTAATTTAATTAAATCAATTTAATTAAATAAAGTTTTTAAAGTATAATGTACATATATATATTTCATGCCAAATTGGGCACGAGATTGTCCCGTCCCAATTGGCTCACACGTGTTCCCTCCATCTGCCTGCTCCTTGGATCGAACCTCAGGGGCTGCGCCTTGTGCGCGCCCCTTTATTTTTTTCAAACATTTTTAAGGCCAAATGGTGGACAACAGTCCTATCCGAGAATAGGATATCCCTAACCCCCCCTTACTCCCAAATTTCAATACTAAATTCGATTTCTTATGCCCCAAACCAAGCAGACCCTATTTCATTTTTAAATTAAAACCAACCCAGTCCAAATGACGCCGCTTCGCCCCCCTTACACTCTAAACGGTGTCGCTTCAGGGAGGGAGGAACTGTTCATTGTCCATCTCAGTTTTCCGTTCAAGAAACCCTAGGGTTCCGTCGCCATTTTCCGGCGATGGCCACCCAATTCCGGCGTGATTTAGTTGCTTTTTAAATGCCAACTTCTTCCAATTTTTGTGTAGATCTAATTCCCAACACTGGTTTTTGATTTCATCATCTAAATCTACCCGAAACAGAGGGAGTTTGAACTTCCGGCCGACCTGGTAACTTTTGATTTTGTGACGGTTTCTCAACTGTCTTGACTCGAACATTTCCCTATGGATTCTCTACACCTGAGAGGAACATTTCCTCTTAGTTTAAGCAAGTTTCCAACACAAAATTTCTGGAATCCGATTATTGTCCATAACTTGCAACTACATATTTCTCATTCGTTTTTCAACCATTTTAGTTCATTCTTTTCCTAATGTGTTCTATATTTCATGCTCAACAAAACCTCATAAATAAAACTAATCATCATGCTTTTAAAAATTTAAAATCAGAAATGGGTCAACTCACCAAGTTTTCTGATTTTTCTCTGGGTAGCTTCCTCCTTCTCCTCTCTGCTTCAACCCAAGGTCTCTCTATGGTCTTCTCAGCTCTTTCGCACCATCTATAACCTTACCACTACTTCTCCCTTTTTGACTCTCTCTCTAACCTACACACACGTCCATATACACATGGGTATATACATGCTCTCACGCAACCACCTATAGTATTGCCTCCCCACTTTTCTGACTTCTCTACTGTCCAAATCATTTCTTCTTTTTACAATGCAGCCTTGCATTTAATGGAAGGTTGACATTTTGTATTTTATACATATATTATATCTCTCATGCACACACACACACACCAACACACTAACGTACACACCACAGCCCACACACACACACACAGACCTGATGTGCACCCCTCTTATGTATTATATATATATATATATATTTTTTTAAATACATGTACATGCTATTAACATAAATCACCACACATATATATATATACACACACACATATATATACACACATTACGCATATGTACATATTTTTGTATACATACGTATATACTAGGTTCCGAGCGTGCGTACATACACTGACATTTCGGGGCCTAGACATATATGCGTACACATGCTTGCATAGAAATGCGTGTGTGCACGCATCACGGGACTCAGTCCTGGGTCGCTCGGGTGTCGCCTGATACTGACTACTCAAAACAAACTGTTCACTTTCTAAATCGCTCAGCCTGTAAAATATCACAACATAGGGCTTTGACAGCTCGGTTCACCACTTGCATCACACCACTTAACTGGTCTTCCTCGGTCAACGTGCCATCCGATTTTGGGTATTACAGGCAGTGCTCCACTGTTTAAAAAAAAAATTTATTCTCAATTTTCCAGGTCTCTACACTATCATATATATATATATATATACACACACACACACACACACACACACATATATATATATATATCTACAGGTATATAAATATATCCATCGCTCTATACGTGCATTATTCAAACGCTCGAGGTTTTCAAAACTTAAAACGAACTATAAATTCAAATATCGTAAAATGGACCCTAACGTTTTGGTATTATAATAATTTGCTCAGTTTAGTTTGGATCGGGATATTACAACTGTTCCACTGAGGCACTTAGTTAAAATAATGCTTAAATAAATATATAATATAAAATATTACAATTAAATTAATTTAAATTAATAAAATATTTTTGGTATTTGAATAAAATAAAAAGATAGTGTAACCCAACGTTTTTAGGTATTCTGAACTCAATGGTGGAGTCCAAATTATCAAATTAAATCTCAAAAAATGAAAACGGACAAACTGGGTTAATCTCAAAAATGTCCTGAAGGCTAAATAATGATACCAAACGACCCCTAAAATTATGAAAATATGTACCTTAGAGTTTTTCGACATTTCGGACTCAACGGTGGAGTCCGTTTTGTCAAATTAAATATCTAAAATACTGATACATAAAATGGACCATTTTTAGGACACTCTAAAAATACGACGATGCTACCAAAAGGGGGAAAATAAGCCCAAAGACTTAAAATATGACGCATGAGATTAAAAGACAAAAAATTCATAAATAAAATTAGATTAAGTTTATGAATGATAGCAAACTGAATAATAATTTCCCGATTTATAGGATTTTCCAAGGGAAAGGAAAAAGAAGTCTGATCCCTCATGAAAGGAGGAAAAGCTATTTTGAAGTAATTAAACCCAAACTCTAGCATATGGTATTCCTGGCCATATCATAGTTTAATTCTTAAATGTTAACCATTTGTAATCCATACATACTTGACATTGATGATCTCCATAATTTGATGCTTGTCCTATATTGTGGATTTTTTGAGAATTTGATTGCCAATATCCTACATGATTATTTGTCCACTATTATACTTTGCTTGGATATTGAAAAATTGTCATGCCTCTCACTGTCGAGAATTTGCTATTTAACAAATATGTACATCGCCTGTGGAATTTTGATGATCATGATATTATTATGAGTGCTTGGAGTTGTGATCTATCACAACGTCCATTTGATTCACGGATGCTTATGGACCTATGGGGTTGATGTTTGGGAATGATGCCCAACACCTAGTCCTTGGAGGACATGATATATGTACAGAGCTTTGGTGCTATCCAATAACCCGATAGTGGGGTGGACCTGGATGAGCGCTTTTGAGGGTATGTCGGGCCCAATATGTGACAACATCTGTTCTATTAGTATCTCATATCGTTTATTGATATTCTGATGATGCACTCACAGATCATTGATATGCTTTGCAAGCCTATCTTTGGATACGTTGATGATGTACTCTTTGATTATGATACGCCTTGTGAGCTTGTCTTTGGATTATTTGTTAACTTACTATTTGATTGATGATATGCTTGCTTGCCTATTTTTGGACTCGAATTGTTATCTTATGATTTGTGGTAGCTAACTATTGTTTAGGCCAATCCCTATTGTTGATTTGTTATTCTACCTTGGGATGTGTCTTTGGGACCTACAAGTCATTTTATTGTTTCACATTCTTGGTGACTGGCTACTGTGATGTTCCATCCTTCGCATACTATTGTGATATTATCCTTTTCTTGTTATTGTCCGTTATCCTTCTTTTGGACTAACCTTGACCCATGGCAAAGCGAGAAGTTTACTTACTGAGCTAAATTAGCTCACTCTAGATATATATATATATATATATATATATATTTTAGGACAACAAGTTGTAGAAGGACCATCAGGCGTACATATCGAGTAGATGCCACATTTTGCTATGAATTATCCTTTTGTAAGTATAGTGGACGTTTTTGCTATGATTGTAATAGATTAAGTGTACTATAGTCTTAGTCTTCCCATGTGTCCACGTCTTGGGTATGTTTTGCTTTTGAGGATCTGTAAACTAACCATTTATTTTTATTTTGGCATGTATAAGTATACTTTGACGATGATAATGGATTAGCTAATAACATGACATGCAATTGATGATCAATTAAATAATGTTGAGATCCTTTTACGAGGGATGGAATACGGGCCATTGCCTCTGGTCGTGGGCCCCTGATCCGCACAATATGGGTTATAGGTCGTGACATTAGTACCGATTGTGAAGATCAAGTTTGATGATCTGAATGTGCACGATCATCATTTTGGTTGAGGTAAGTGTTGATTTCCATCCATTTTTAAATTTTTTAGATCGTTATTGTTCGAATCTTTTATATGGTAGTGGAATAAGAAAAATATCCGGGTTTTTGAGTTAGGGTTTTTGTTATTTGGGGTTTTTAAGTTAGGTTTTTTTGTTGTTTTCATTGAAGTTTAGAATGATTTATGTTTTTAGTTTAGAGTTTTTGTTAGTTAGGGTTTCTGAGTGAGTGAGGAAGGGTTTTTTAGTTCAGCTTTTGAGATTTCAAATTCGTTAGTTAGGGTTTTGTGTAAAAATAGTGAAGATTGCAATGATTTGTGTTCTGAGTTTGAATTGGTAAGGTTTTGTTTTTTAGTCTTTGGTGAGTTCAACTAAGTTTCACCAAAACTTTGTGTATAATACTGATTTGGTAACCAATATTGATTATGCCAATTTAAACTGATCTTTTTAATATTGATTATGTCAATGTCTAATTTGTTAACTAATATTGTGTGTAGACATTATGTTAATAGTGTTGACAATAGAATTTTAATAATGTATATGCTTGATGTAATCGAAGCCTCAATACAAAAATTAGTATTTGTTTGATAATTGAATTATATTGTCATGCTTTCTCTTATATGTGAAATAAGAGAATTAATTTTGAGCATAACCAAACAATTACGAAGTATAGAACTCAAATTGATAATCTTGATGGTATCTATTGTAACACCCACCTCCAACAAAATAGACAATTAAGTATAATGTGCCGAGAACTACAGCCATAAAAGAACATTTTTGAATTCTTTGAACACAAAACAACAATATGACCTAAACTAGGGCTACGAACTAATCCAACTCAATAGTGGGCTATAACCCTTGTTAGGTCATCATCCAAAGTAGAGTCAAGTTAACCCTAACCTAAAGTCAACCTAACATAACTTGGGTTAGTAAGACTAATGAGTGACGTGATAAATATCACTAATCTAAGGTGAAAAATAACACACCAAATATTACAAATTATTAAATAAATTAAAAAACATTATGTAAGAATAATTTAAAAATTATTTTGAACTTCATGTGACTTACACATAATGGAGTTAGCTCAAACACACACCAAGTGTGTATTAGGTGTATTAGGTGATAGAGGAGGCAACAATTTTCTTAGGCAAGGAAGGGAGGTGAGAGGTAAGTGTTGGTTGCCCTCTATAACTTGTGAGGGAAGGAAACAAGGGCTCTGTAGCCCTTGCTGCTGTCACCCAAGGCAAGAAATTTGATTGACAGAGTGAGGTAGAAAGAGAGAGAAATACAGAAAAAAATAGGCAATTAAGAAGTGCAGCTGTATATATATAACATCCCGATTCGATTATTCCGTAATTAAGTCACTAATTTAATATTAGAGACTTCATGAAGCAAAATGAAAATTATGAGAAATTAAACCAAGATAATAAAGACTACAAAAAAATACAAGTAGACGAGAAGAAAAATAGGACATAACACAATAAGGGGGAATGGGATAAAATATGCCAAATGCCAAACAAGGCATAAGAAGAAAATGATTAGGAAAAATAGGCCAAAAGTGAGTAGTCAAAGGATTTGATTCCAAGACCAAAAAGGTGGGAAAAACTTATACACAAAAAGTAAACCAGCTGGGCTACAAGCACTTTTGTGCTATATATCTTACTAGATATATATATATATATATCCTATTAAGTCCCAAATCTGCATGCTCAAAATTGAGGTGCCAATACCCCATTGGACCACCCTTCCCACCAATGAAATTTCATACATAATATATATATATATGTGTGTGTGTGTGTGTGTGTGACATGTGTACATATATGTATAACATGTGTGTGTTGTGTATGTTGTGCATACAATCACAGACTTAATGTGTGTGTAATCAGTGTGTGTATTGTGTGCGTGTAGAGAGAGAGAGAGAAAGAGAGAGAGAGAGAGAGAGAGAGAGAGAGAGAGAAGAAAAGGAATAAGGAAGGGGAAAAAGTGCATGATTTTTGAACCAACTAGATATAAGAATGCAACCAAGAAGGGATAAGAAGAGGAAGAGGGAGAATAAGTTATGTGAGAGAGAAAAACCAAAGCTTTCAAAAAAAGAAGAAGAGAAATAGCAACAAGAGGTATGCGAATCGAACCTTTCCCAACTTAGTTGATTTATTTTAAGGTTTTATGCATGCTAGGTATATTATTTGCATGAATTTAAGCCTAAACAGCAAGCCAAAACCCAAAACTGGCATTGATGACCACTAAGAAGTTGGGTCTAAAATGAATGGTGGGAAACTTATTTTTATTACTTGGGTTTTGATCCTTAGGCCACAAGGATTCCGAAGCAACAAAAATTACTTTGAATAGACTAAAATAAGGAAGATAGACTGAGTTTTTGGTCACGATTTTAAAATCGACCTTCATGAATCGAACATTAAGCTTGATTTCTAGAACGTGGTTTTGAAGCCACTGAAATGAGGATCACAGTAAGCTAACAATCATAGATTTTCATGGAGTATTAGGCATGAACAAACCCACTGTAAAGATCT
Organism: Nyssa sinensis; assembly: GCA_008638375.1. Classification (NCBI taxonomy): domain Eukaryota; kingdom Viridiplantae; phylum Streptophyta; class Magnoliopsida; order Cornales; family Nyssaceae; genus Nyssa; species Nyssa sinensis. Next base: position 462,304 of record CM018049.1, read on the forward strand.
GGAAAATTAGGATAAATTTTTCGTTTTGCCGGTAAGGCACTATTCATGCACTATTTGCCGGTAGGGCACTACACATGCATCATTTAGATATAAGTCATGTTTAGAAGCATAATTTGAGTATGCCATAGAATAGAAATATTCTTATAATGTTAAAATACACCTCTTGTGAGAATTTGAGTTTAATAAGAGATAGTTTAAAAATGGACCAAAAAGGGCATCCTTAGTGGCCCGGGTGAACCCGGTCGCACCCGCCAATAGGTAAAAATAAATTTTTTGAAAAAAATATCATTTAAAATAATTTTAAGAACTTTGGTTAAAGCAAAATATCGAATTGAGGCGTTTCAGGGATGGGTTGTAGTGTAACGGGGTCTCGCAGCTCATTAAGAGCAAAATGGTCTTTTTACCCCTTGACCCCTTTACTATAAATATGAATCTTGAGAGATGAAATTATCAAAAGTGGGTCTAAGAAAGAGCAGTAGGTCGTGTATGGAGAGAAAAGGTGAGAAAAACCTAGGTTTTTCAACTTTCCACCTTCCAAAACTTATCTTTAGCCTTAGAATTTTCGCAAGGCTTTCTTCTAAGAAGTTGTTCCCCACCTCAAGGGCTATATTCTTACCGATTGGTTCAGTTTCACAGTGAGCACAACTCCCTAGGGTTGAGAAAAACCCTTCTAGGTATGATATTTTGCTAAGTAAAAAATAGGGTTAAGTTTAGGAGTGTTTTTATAAGTTGATTGTATGACTTACATGCTTACTTGTTGTCACGCCCCGAATTTCTACGAACCCGAGGGTGGGTGTAACGAAATTAAAAGAAAAATAAAATAAAGGAACAAAAGACAATCACATGCATTTCAACACTAACTCAATCCAGATTTTGATACAAATTCGTAAGCCTTATCCATTACTTCACAACATATAAATTAAACATGCATAGTTCAAGGGTTATGCCCTTGTACAATATCAATACATGCCCCAAGGGTCAAAATATTTCTTTACTCCATAAAAACATCACCGAATCTCGTGTAGTTGGAGCGTCATCTGAAATGGTATCCCACGAATAGGTCAGCTCAACTGCTGGTATAATATAATGCTAATGCAAGAAACAAAATTAAGGCGTGACATGTGCAAGTGTACATTTATCTCTACATGTCATCAATGTAGTACATGAACAATATGCATGACACACCTATGCAAACTCCATGTCACACCCATGTCTCGCTTTATGGACCTTCTCCGCTAGCCTACAAGTACCACAATATATCTCGCTTCACGGTCTGGACCTCGTCTGGCATGCGAGTACCAATGGCCGATTTTGGGTTTTTCACCATAGGATCTACACCTTCATAATGCACAGCACCACTTGCTCAACTCACACCATATTCCAAGGAATCACACTATGCCAATATGCTCTGATTCCACCATGCCATAATGTAATCTTAATAAAACATCTTATCCACACAAGAAGCATGCTTTAGACAATGTATTACAAAATAACATTCCAATCACAAAATCCCTTCATCAAGGGCACATGCCATACATAGTTCACTTCAACACATGCTTTAAGTTACATATTTCATGATCTCAACAATTCTCGAAGGATATAATTCACACATTATGCTAACACATGGAATATACATATAGTCATGATTCACATCCATCACTTAACCAAACCTTCAAAAAGATAACAAGAAACACATAAGTACATAACCAATCAAACAGATATGCGAATCATCAAGTCAACATGGCAATTATTCCTAACTTAATCCTATTTCTTACTTAGCACAATATATCATACCTGATGGGTTGTCTCAACCCAAGAAGTCGTACTTGTAGCGTAGTGGAACTAACATCTTCCTAGGAACCTCAATAATTCATTTAACACTATTTTAGGCTCAAAAACTAAACAAAAGCCCGTGGGATTTTTGTAAACCCTAGGCATCCCGCAACATACAAGTGGGAGTTTCTCCCTTATCCCATGCTCATTTAGAGTGATCTCTATGGATTTGGGACCCTTGGAAGGTCCTCATTTGGTCCTAAATGAAATGATAGAGTTTTGTTTTAGTTCTCTTAGACCCGAGCTTTAAGGTGGTCATCCATGGAGGCTTCTTCATGGGTCGGTGTCCTGGGGTTGGTTCAGTTCTAGATTTCATACCTAGGTCAAGTCTTACACAGTCTAAGTGCCATGCATGCATTTAAATTGCTCAAACAGTAAATATACACACATAAATTCTAGAAAGAGAAATGAAGTGGGTTTGTGATTTTTCACCTTAACAATGGCACCTCCCTTTCCTTGCTTGCTTCTAACTCCTCTCTAATGAATTTAGGGTGTTCTAGGGCTGTCTGCAACTCTTCTTCCTCCTCATTCTTCTCCTCCCTTCATTTTCTCTCTCTACCCCACCCTCTCTCTCTCTCTCTATCCGAACTCACCTCTCAGGAATTATCTTCTCTCCTAGCTTCTTCTCATTCCTCACAACACTCCACAGTATACATACCCTCACAGATCATCATAACCCTCTCTCTAACCCAACGGGTGCACACTCAATTTATACACATAGTCATATACACCAATTCACATGCAAGGTCACCTCAGCCCCTACCCTTTTCTAATTTCTTTACTGTTCTAGCCACTCTTTCCCTTCACAATGCAGCTTTGCATTAAATGCAAAGTTGACATTGTGTATTATATATATATATATATGTTATATCATACACACATACACATGGCAATACACTGCCGCACACACACACGGCCACCCACTTGCACACACACACACAGTAGCTGTCATGCACTCTCCTTTTTTTTGCATATGTATATATACATATAATTCACTATACATACATACATACAATACATTGGATATATATATATATATGTATACACGCATACACATGGACAGTATACATATCATACATGTAATATACATATATATACATACACACATGCATATTCACATTTTAAAAAAAAAAATATTTCCATTTCAAAATTTTGAATCTCTACATCCTTCCCCCCTTAAAGAAATTTCGTCCCGAAATTTAAAATAAAATAATCAACGAACAAACAACTCGGGATACCTAGCACGGACCTCAGCCTCACGTTCCCAAGTGGCCTCCTCGACCCCATGATGGTTCCAACGAACCTTGACCAAAGGGATGGTCCTGCCTCGCAAAACCTGGTCCCTCGAGTCCAATATCTTTACGGGTCTCTGATCATAAGAAGCGTCGCCCTCTAACTGAAGATCTACCCAGTTTAGTACATGTGAGGGGTCAGGCTTGTACTTCCTTAATATCGATACATGGAAGACATTGTGAACCCCAGATAGCTGTGGCGGTAACGCTAGCTTATAGGGCACCTCACCAACCTTCCCAAGGATCTCAAATGGGCCCATAAACAGCAGCGACAGCTTCCCACTGCACCCAAACCTCCTCAATCCTAGCTGTGGGGCTACCTTGAGGAACACATGTCCCCCAAACATCAAATGACAGAGGTCGTCGCCTCTTGTCTACATAGCTCTTCTGACGGCTCTGTGCTGTCAACAGACGCTGTCTGATCACCTATATCTTGTCCGTGGTCTGACGGACTATGTCAGGCCCCAAAACAGCTGTCTCTCCCACCTCGGTCCAACACACCGGTGAATGGTACGGCCTACCATACAACGCCTCAAATGGTGCCATCTCAATACTGGACTGATAACTGTTGTTATAGGCAAACTCTACCAAAGCAAGGTGGTCCTCCCAACTACCTCTAAAGTCCATGACACAGGCCCTAAGCATGTCCTCTAGGATCTGAATGGTACACTCTGACTGGCCATCAGTTTGAGGGTGAAAAGCAGTACTAAACTGTAGCTGGGTCCCTAAGGCTGTCTGAAGGCTCTCCCAAAACCGTGTAGTGAAACGTGGGTCTCTATCCAAAATAATGGATACTGGAACCCCATGTAATCATACAATCTCTCGAATATATAACCTACTAAGGACATCTGATGAATCGGTCGCTCTAATAGGTAAAAAATGGGCGAATTTCGTCAACCTGTCTATGATAACCCAAACTGCATCGTGACCTCTAGGTGACCTTGGAAGACCCATCACAAAATCCATGGTAACACGCTCCCACTTCCACTCGGCCACTAGCAATGGCTGCAACAAACCTCCAGGTCTCTGGTGCTCAGCCTTCACCTGTTGGCACGTGAGGTATCTCGACACAAACTGTGCCACATCCCTCTTCATCCCTGTTCACTAATATTGACGACGTAGATCATGGTACATCTTAGTGCCCCCTAGGTGCACTACTAGACGTGAGTGATGGAAATCCCTAAGAACATCAGTCCTAAGAGGCTCTGGGACAAAAACTCTACCCATGTACCTCAGGCTAAGGTCAGAATGAACTGTCCACCCCTCACAGCTCTCGGCACTAGCAACTCATGCACGGATTTGCTCTGCCTCAGTATCCTGTAGTTGTGCCTCAATGACTCTAGTCAAAAGTGTGGGCTGTACACATAAGCTGAATAAAGTGGCATGTCTCTCAGACTCAGTAAGATCCAAATCAAATTCGCCAATGTCCCCCATCATTTCCCATTCTTTAATGGCAATACTGGCAATAATGTTCCTCGGCCTCTTATTGAGTGCATCTGCTACTACATTGGCCTTCCCTGGATGGTACTGAAGGTCAAAGTCATAGTCCTCCATGTACTCCATCCACCTCCTCTACCAAAGGTTTAGGTCCTTCTGCGTAAAGATGTACCTGAGGCTCTTGTGATCAGAGAACACCTCTAACCTTTCCCCATATAAGTAGTGTCGCCAACTCTTAAGTGCAAAGATGATGGCAGCTAACTCTAAATCGTGTGTGGGGTAGTTCTTCTCATGGCTCTTCAATTGACAAGAACCATAGGCTACTACTCTACCCTCCTGCATCAATACACAGCCCAATCCCTCTCGGGAAGCATCACAATACACAGTATAACCCAAACCTCCCTTAAGGATAATCAAGATGGGCGCTGATGTCAGTCTCTTCTTTAACTCCTGAAAGGATTGCTCACAGTCGTCTATCCACTCAAACCTAATGCCCTTGCGTGTCAGACGAGTCATCGGCGCGGCAAGGCGAGAAACTCCCTCCACAAACCGACGGTAGTATCCTGCCAACCCCAAGAAACTCCGTATCTCAAACACGTTCTTCGGTCTCTCCCAACCCATAACGGAGTCAATCTTAGAAGGATTTACAGATACTCCACTCCCTGACACAACATGGCCCAAAAACTACACCTCCTGAAGCTAGAACTCGGACTTTGAGAACTTGGCAAATAAGCGGTGCTCCCTCAAAATCTGTAATACAGTCCGTAAGTGAAGGGCATGCTCATCCTCAGAAGGTGAGTAAATCAAAATATCATCCACAAACACCACCACGAACTGATCTACATACTGACCAAAAACATGGTGCATCAAGTCCATGAATGCCGCCGGGGCATTTGTCACACCAAATGGCATCACCACAAACTCATAATGGCCATCGCGAGTGCGAAAAGTGGTTTTCGCTATGTCCTCCTCCCGTACCCTTAACTAATGATACCCCGATCGAAGATCAATCTTCGAGAAGCATCTCGAACCCCTCAGCTGATCAAATAAGTCATCGATCCTCGGCAACGGGTACTTGTTCTTGATAGTAACCCGGTTTAGCCTCCTATAATCCACACACAACTACTAATGTCCCATCATTCTTCTTCGCAAATAGTGCTGAAGCACCCCACGGTGAAGTACTAGGACGGATAAACCCCTTACTCTGTAGGTTAGTCAACTGCTCCTTTAGCTCTTTCAACTCAGCTGGAGCCATACGATAAGGTGGGATCGAAATGGGTACAGTGTCGGGGATGAGCTCTATCGTGAACTTTATCTCTCAGTCTAGGGGGTAGACTAGTCAAGTCATCCGAAAAGACGTCAGGAAACTCATCCACTATTGGTGGTAACACAACCTCGGTAGTCCCACTGTCACCTGCAACCAAGCTAACCAACATATAACTGTGACCTCCCCAACTCCTAGAGTCGTACAATGGTGGAACCAAGAAATCTCAACAATCTCCTGTGAAATAAAAACTGTCTCCTGCGGGAGCGCATACTGTCACTCTCCCTCTATAGCAATCTATGCTCGCCCGGTAAGTGAACAACCAATCCATCCCCAAAATAACATCAAAGCCAGTCATGTCTGTAACACCCCGACCCTGATTAATTAATAATTAGTTTGCTAATCATTAATTAGAACCGACATAAAGAATAATTAAGAAATTAACCGGCAACCTCATGATAGTCATGATAGACTAATAAAATAATTAGTCATATCAGAAATGAGGGCGTAATGTCCGAACCTAATTATCAATTAATTAGGTGAAATGATGTTATTTTGACACCAAGGAAACTCGAGTTAGCGAACTACGGAAAACCCAAAGAAATAATAAATCATACGAGGCCTTTAATAATGAGGCTAACCAAAATGCGAAACCCTCAGAAGAAACCGAGTCGAAAAATGAGCAACGGAAAAGAAAATATTTAGAAAATAGCCAAAACGGAATTCTGTGCCAACCAAACAGGGCCTAAGCCCAAAATGTGGAAAAATGCCCAAAAGTGAGGCCAAGGGGATTTGAACCCTTGACCAAGTGGGGCAAGATTCTTATTACCCAAAAAATTTCCAAGTGGGCTGTTAGCATCTTTGTTGCCTATATATGCAACCAATTTGTATTTAAACCCAATCTAGCCAAGGCCACCTCCCAAATTGGCCAATGGCCTTGCATGCAATCCCCACATCATTAGCCCACATCATCTCCTTTTAACTTATATCAGCCACCGAACCCACTAAGTTTGATACACATATATACATCTATGTATATGTAGAGGTTATATGTAAGAGAAATGCTATATTATATATATGCATACACCACATTCTTTGACCCTCTAAGGGATCAGTATACTCCTCAAACTTGTGTATGAGTGTGTGATCGTGAAGCAGACTGAGAGAGTGAGTGTTAGAGAGAGGAGAGAGAGAGGGCATGGTGTGAGAGGAAAGTGACCATATTCGAGTGTGTGCATGCATGCGAGTGTCACCAAGTGTACTTGAAGAAGTCTGGGCAATTTGAGGAACACTTGGAAGGTCAGAGTCACGCCATAAGAGAGAGGAACCCAACTGTTTGGAGGTATAATCTCAAAACTGTTCATTTTTCTTGTTTGGATTTCTATACTGTTTTTGATATTTCGAGCCCTATTAGTTGCATACATGAGCTATTGTGACATCTAGGGACTGTTATAAATTAATTGGGAAGGCCAATAGGGCTTGAAGAACCCTAAACCGTAGAAACCGCCATGAACAGACCTCAAAAATTGCAAGTCTGAAACGACTTCCAGAAAACTAACTTTTGACATCCAAGGCCCAAAATAGACCTTGTAGGCGTCCCAAAATCACCAAGACACGACCAAAAACCTCAACGAAAGACCCCTGAAAATGAAGTCGCAGGTTTCAGCCATGAAACCCAGCCCCAATTTTAGGTCCTTAAACCACATTTTTGGAATGGGGTTTAAACCTCCTTGTCATGAGGATCATTTTGAGCCAAACCATGCACGTTTTGGTGGTGAATTGAGGATTTACCAGTCATTTACAGGTTTGATTATTTCTCCATGAACCGAACGTTTGAGCTCTGATTTAAGCACTAAATGAATGCCAAACCAGTCTTAGGGTTCCCAGAAACACCTTAGGGTTGAAAGCAGAGTGTAAAACATCTTGAAAAACCACGAAATTGAGCAAATCTGAAACTGTAACTAGGGCAACAGTACACGGTGTGATGAAAAAGACGACGAGTCGACCGAGTCGACTCGTCCAACGCGTCCAGACCCTACTGAATTGACTCAAACACGTGTCGAGCTACGGGATGGCCACCATATTATTGGAATGACGATGTTTAAGTTAAGTTTTAAAATTTAAATGTTAGGGCTGACGTCATCATGATGTCAGCATTACGTGCTGAATCGACCAAACCGGTTGGTTCAATGAAACCTTGGACCGGTTCAATTAAAAACAGAATGAACCCACTAGTTCAGTCCAGGAACTTATGAAAATTAGATTTTGACCCCAGAACTTCTGAAAAATTCTACTGTGGCCCAGCCGAAATAAATTCAATATTAAATTAATAATATTTAAATGAAAAACATATCAAAAATGTCCCCTAAGCCATAAACAAAGCAAACAAAGTCCAAATAAAGTAAATAAATAGTGTATTTTGACTATTTTGGACATTCTAAACCCAATGGTGGGGTCTATTTCATGAGATAAGACTCCAAAAAATTAAGACGCGTTTAAGTATAAAATGACCAAATTACCCCTAGTGCCCCTAAAGTCAAATGGAAGTCCGAGAGGGTCTAAATTGACTTTCTTTGACGTTTCGGACTCAATGGTGGGGTCCATACTACGAAACGAAGTATGAAAAATATGACACGTAAATATGTGAAGTTAACAAAGCAACCCTAAAAGTTAATGAAGCTACCAGAAGAGTATACATTAAGAGGATAGCGCTTAAGATAAAAATTAGGATTTAATACGATCTAAGCATAAAATAGGGACATCAATAGGAGATATTTGAGGTACAGATGAAGTTAATGGATTGTTTATGAATTGTTCTTAGGAGCTACAAAGGGGAAAGGAAAGACGTCGCAGTAAACGCCAATCTTGGAGTACAAGGTGAGTAACCCTGCATTTGAAGTGAAGATTTAACTCCATGGATTTGAAGATGTTTTAAACTTCAAAATATCTGAAGCTTTAAATTCGATATTACATGATTCCTGTTTTAAAATATTCCGTTCTTATAAATCCTGTTATGACAAGCTGAATGATTGATTTCTATTACAGTCTTCCTTAAAAGTATTTAATATGTCCACATGTTCTAAAATTTTCTTATTCCAAGTATTTGAAGATTCTATCATAAAATCATGAACATCATGTTTTAAATACTCATGAAAAGTATTTATTTGAAGAAGCCATATGATAAATGTATTTAAATGCAAAGATAAACTGTGCATAAGCACCACGGATTTTATAGGTTTCAATTGACCCGTCAAAAGTCACATAGTCAGGATTTTGGGTATCTTCGGAACTCAATTGACCTGTCATGTGGAATGCCCGGTAGCAGGATCTAATCCCCCAGGCAATGAGATATCTCCAAGTAAAGTAAAACGAGAGTCTGGTTCGAAACAGATTCTACCTAAATCAAAATGAAAAGATGACAAATGTTTTTTTTGAAAATGGAAGCAGGTTTTACCCCCATTTTCAGTACGCATGTTTATATGTTTTGAAGTAACGCTTTTGAAATGGAAGTAGGTTTTTACCCCCATTTTTATTATGCATGTTTATATGCTTTTGAAGTGCATATACTCTATTTGAAGAAATGTATGTTTAGCTTGAATACTTTAAATGTTTCAAAGCTATCTGTTTTATGCATATACTCTATGTTCAAAGTACACGAGTAATTGGCGGTGAGTATTTTATAAACTCTCATGTGCGAAACCACTACCAATTAAAACCTCATGACAAATGCAGGAATTAATCACAAGCTTAGTTTAGCTTACCCGGATTTTTATCCGTCCCCTTTTCAGGTGATAGAAAGTGAGTGCTGGTTTTTGATGAAGAAAGTGTTTGATCTATGCTCATTTTGTGGAAGGGAGTAGGAAGTTCATTGCAGGATTAGCAGATTTTGGGAAACACCAACACTAATAGTTAGTCGCTTTTGGTTATAGACAATATGTAAGCGTTATATAATTAAGTTTCGAATGACAAATGAATATGTATTATGTATAAAACTTTAGAATTTCTATTTATGCTTTGAATGTATATTCATATGTACCACTATGAAGAGCAGCAGTACCGGGTGGATGTGCGAAAGATTTAAATAAGAAAAGAAAAGAAAAAGTTTTTACGCTTCCGCAACCACAGGCCGCACCGCCGTCTGATACTGTTGCTTATGTGAGCCTTGCCCTAAAGCCTCAGCCGAAGGGTGGCGGTTGCTGATACGAGATCCGTACAGGGTGGGTTTCGGGTCGTGACAATGTCAAGCACAATGAAATCAAAGTAAAGGGTATGATCAACTATCTCTAGCGAGCAATCTCTACAGATCCTCGTTAATACTACACTACCCCCAACTGGTGTATCAACATGCAACGGGGGATCCAACCGATCCATATCCAAACCCAATGACATGGCAAACATAGTAGATATGAATGAATGCGATGCACCTGAGTCTATTAATACACTGGCCCATGAACTGAACATAAGGAATGTACCTCTAACCACCGAAGGTCTGGAAGTAGAGGCTTCTGGGGTGGCCACTGCATAAACACTGGCCCTAGGTAGTCTGACCTTGTCTGCCTTCCCCTCTTGTGTCTGTTGACCTCCTTCCCTCGGTGCAGGAGCTCTGACACTCAGTGCGGAGGGTGCAACCTGGTAATATGGTGTCGAGGGTCCATAGCCTGGCTGTGGCTGTGGTAGGGGCACCTGGGTATGCTGTGACCTCTATGAGCTTTGTGAGGGCTGTCCCTGAGGACAGTTGGCCTTAACATGGCCTAGGCTGGTGGCAAGTGTAACAAATCTGTGGAGCTCTCTAGGCCTGACTATGTGTTGGTGGTGGAAGCGACCCCTGACTAGATCCGGTCCCCTGTACTAGGTTGGGGCCCCTCAGAGGGCAATTAGCCTTCCTATGGCCAGGCTGTCCACACATGTAACATGAAGAAGATCTCTGTGATCCCCCTCCTCTAGGAGCGGGTGGCGGAGCGGGTCAGGGAGCTAATGACTGGAGGGGTTCTGGTGTTGGCTGTGTAGAAGAAGTACTAGCTCGGTACCTTTTCTGTGGTCTATAAGTCGAGGTAGGTATGGGGTCTGTGCTGGGGGTGACCTGCCCTAGGCCTGGGACTCTCTAATCCCTCTGAGGTCGGCCAACTCTCTCTCAACTCTAGTGGCCCTAACCACTGCCTCCTCATAGGTCTTTATAATGTGGCCTACCAGCTTCTCTCTAATAGAGGTCTTCAGCCCTTTGAGAAAATGGTAAATCCCTTAACTCCTCCTCTCCAATGATATGTGGGGAAAACCTCCCCAATGCAGTGAAACGGGACTCGTACTGGGTCACAGTCATGTCTCTCTAGAGAAGCGTCTCAAACTCCTCCCTGAATCCAATCCTAGCAGCCGCTAGGGAAATAGTGGTCATTGAACATGGCCACAAATGCGTCCCATCCCTCACTAAACCTGTGCAACCGGTCAGCGGCTACCTTCCACCATTGGCCTGGCCAAATCAGTGAATTGAAAAGTGGCACATCGAATCCTCAGATAGTGGCTCAGTAATCCCCTATGAGTTGAGGATCTTGATAATCTGTCTCAACCACTCCTCTACAGCCAATGGATCAGGCTGCCTAGCAAAAGAAGGGGGTCTCATCCTTTGGAACACCTTCATCACGAAGGTATCCCTTGTCTCCCCACTAGTCGGTCTTGCCTCTTGTATAGCACGAAGGCACTCTTGTAGAAGGGCCGCCATATCTCTGGCGTCGACGGTCTGCTCCACCTCCTCTACTAGGGCAGGCACTAGAGCAAGTGCAGGAGCAGGAGCAGAAGCAGGAGCAACTGCCTCATCAGTCGCACTACGGACTAGGGTATCAGTTGGAGCTATAACCTCCTCAACGGTGTCATGAGTTGGAGCAGCAGCTCTGGGTCTGCCACGTCGGGGCTGGGCAGCAGCCCTAGGTCTACCCCGTCTTGGTGGCTCGGCTCTCGCAAGAGCTCGTCTTGGTGGCATGTTTACAAGTCTAAGGAAAAGAGGAAAATTTGATACCACTTTTTTTTTCACATTCGCATATAAGCATTTAAAAAGGGATCTCAGTCTTGTTCTTATCCACAACTTACACTTAACAGGTAATACGTATAGCATGTCATAATATACACTTAACAAATTCTCACACTTTATACATGTCATGCATCTCACTGCATTAAATCACATAATCATGCATCTTAACATAGCATCAATTAACACGTAATCACAATAAGTCATGCTTCAAATGTATATAATAATATAACATACAAGATCCTATCACATGCTATTGACCGTTCACACCAAGTCTCATTCTTCCCTCTAGGGTCTCATGGTGTTCAACAACACCCCACAGTCTCTAGGTATTCGAACCAAGGCTCTGACACCACGTTGTCACGCCTCGAATTTCTACAAACCCGAGGGTGAGTGTAACAAAATTAAAAGAAAATAAAATAAAGGAACAAAAGACAATCACATGCATTTCAACACTAACTCAGTCCAGATTCTGATACAAATTCGTAAGCCTTATCCATTGCTTCACAACATATAAATTAAACATGTATAGTTCAGGGGTTATGCCCTTGTACAATATCAATACATGCCCCAAGGGCCAAAATACTCCAAGTTCTTTCCTCCACAAAAACATTATCGAATCTCATGTAGCTGGAGCATCATCTGAAATGGTATCCCACGAATGGGTCAGCTCAACTGCTGGTATAATATAATGCTAATGCAAGAAACAAAATTAAGGCGTGGCATATGCAAGTGTATATTTATCTCTACATGTCATCCAATGTCATCAATGTAGTATATGAACAATATGTATGACGCACCCATGAAAACTCCATGTCACACCCATGTCTCGCTTTACAGACCTTCCCCGCTGGCCTGCAAGTACCACAATATATCTCGCTTCATGGTCCGGACCCCGTACTGGCATGCGAGTACCAATGGCCGATTTTGGTTTTTCACCACAGGATCTACACCCTTATAATGCACAGCACCACGTGCTCAACTCACACCATGTTCCAAGGAATCACACTATGCCAATATGCTCTTATTCCACCATGCCATAATGTAATCTTAATAAAGCATCTTATCCACACATAAAACATGCTTTAGATAATGTATTACACAATAACATTCCAATCACAAAATCCCTTCATCAAGGGCACATGCCATACATAGTTCACTTAAACACATGCTTTAAGTTATATATTTCATGATCTCAACAATTCTCGAAGGATATAATTCACACATTATGCTAACACATGGAATATACATATAGTCATGATTCACATCCATCACTTAACCAAACCTTCAAAAAGATAACAAGAAACACATAAGTACATAACCAATCAAACAGTTATGCGAATCATCAAGTCAACATGGCAATTATTCCTAACTTAATCCTATTTCTTACTTAGCACAATATATCATACTTGATGGGTTGTCTCAACCCAAGAAGTCATACTCGTAGTGTAGCGGAACTAACAGTAAGAATACAGAACGTCAGACCACCTTCTCTTTGCCTTTCAGTGTTCCTAAAATCATGAAATATAACTCAGTTCATTTGCTACTTGAATTATTCTATTCATCAATTTTATGTCTTTATTTTATGAGTTTCTATTTTGCCAAAATAAACTCTACTATTGAGTCCGGAACGTCGAAGAAAATTGGTTTAGGCTTTCGCGGAATTTGATTTGGACTTCTGTACTAAAAAGGGCAAAACGGTCATTTTGCACTTTCACGGGTCCTTACATCCCGAGGCTTCTTTTTGCAAATTGGACTCCACAGTTGAGTCTGGAATGGTCGAAATAATAAAATTCCATTATTTGTTTACTTAAACCGGAGTTCGTTTGACTGCACTTTAACTCAGGGGCATTTTGGTAATTTTTAATGTCCCTACGGGTCTTTTATTTTTTGGGGCCTCGCCTTGCATCACGAACCTCACAATTGGTCTCAGGAGGTCCAAGATAGTTAAAATACACCTATGACTTGTCTGATTTGGACTCCGGGCCATTTCGGTGTATTTAATTTAATTAATTAAATAAGATTAAGTATAATATATATTTATATTGGTGGTATAATAGGACACGGGATTGTCCTGTCTCCCCTTTGTTACACGTGCCTTCCCCTACGCGTTCGGTCACAGTTTGATTCCCCTTAGCCGCATTTCCCCACCTTTTTTCTTCCTTTTCTTTTCATTTCTTTTTAACTGTTGGGCCCAAAACCATTTTAAACAAAACAGGCCCAAACCTCTTAAAACAAAGCAAGCCCAAAATCTTTTAAACAAGACAGGCCCAACACCTCAGCCCAAACCGCCCCTTCGTCCCCACGCTTTTTCGGCTACTATCAGTCATCGTCTTCGGCCACGTCGCCGGAGGCTACCGAATTTTCCTTCAATTTTTCTTAAGATTTTAATGTCCATTTTTCATAATTTTTTCACTAAACTCTTCCTAGGAACCTTAAGAATTCATTTAACACTGTTTTAGGCTCAAAACTAAACAAAAGCCCGTGGGATTTTTGTAAACCCAAGGCATCCCGCAACCTATAAGTGGGAGTTTCTCCCTTATCCCATGCTCATTTAGAGTGATCTCTATGGATTTGGGACCCTTGGAAGGTCCTCGTTTGGTCCTAAATAAAATGATAGAGTTTCGTTTCGGTTCCCTCAGACCCGAGCTTTAAGTTGGTCATCCATGGAGGCTTCTTCATGGTTCAAGTCTGGATTTCATACCTAGGTCAAGTCTTACACAGTCTAAGTGCCAGTGCATGCATTTAAATTGCTTAAATAATAAATATACACACATAAATTCTAGAGAGAGAAATGAAGTGGGTTTGTGATTTTTCACCTTAACAATGGCACCTCCCCTTACTTGCTTGCTTCTAACTCATCTCTAATGAATTTAGGGTGTGCTAGGGTTGTCTGCAACTCTTCTTCCTTCTCTTTCTTCTCCTCTCTTCATTTTCTCGCTCTACCCCACTCTCTCTCTACTTTCTCTCTCTATCCGAACTCACCTCAAGAACTATCTTCTCTCCTAGCTTCTTCTCATTCCTCACAACACTCCACGGTATACATACCCTCACAGATCATCATGACCCTCTCTCTAACCCAACAGGTACACACTCAACTTATACACATAGTCATATACACCAATTCACATGCAGGGTCACCTCAGCCCCTACCCTTTTCTGATTTTTCTATTGTTCTAGCCACTCTTTCCCTTTATAATTCACATGCAAAGTTGACATTGTGTATTATATATATATATATATATATAATATCATACACACGGTAATACACTGCCGCACACACACATGGCCACCCACTTGCACACACACACAGTAGCTGTCATGCACTCCCCTTTTTTTTTGCGTATGTATATATACATACAACTTACTACACATACATACATACAATACATTGGATATATATATGTATACACACATATACATGGACAGTATACATATCATACATGTAATATACATATATATATATATATACATACACACATGCATATTCACATTTAAAAAAAAAAAAAATTTCCATTTCAAAATTTTGAATCTCTACACTTGTTGTTAGAAAACCACCTAGCATATAGTTGCTTTAAAAACCTAGGGTTGGTACCTTGTGTACTTATGTATTCTTTGGGAACTTAGTGAAGTGATGAATATGTAACATGAATATATGTATAATTCATTACATTCTAACTTATGTTCATGTAGACAAAATCTTGTAGTTTGAAAGTTATGGTTACTCAATGTATTGGTACTTTGTGTACTTGTGTAATCTTTGAGAATTTGTTTAAGTTGTGAATATATAACATGATTATATGTGTAATTGATTAGATTATATGCTAAGTTCATGTAAACAAAGTTTTATGGTTTAAAAGTTATAATTTGCTCTATGTATGATGCATTATTTAAGGCATACCCCATGTGTTTGATAAATGTCTCATTGAAATTGTATAGAAAAATTAGGGCATCTTGGTATACGTGAATCCTTGGAAACATGGCGTGTGTTAAGCACATTGGTGCTATGCATTATGAGGGTGTAGATCCTGTGGTGAAAAACCCAAAATTGACCATTGGTATTCATTCCAGTAGGGACGGATCGTGAAGTGAGACATAAGATTGGTACTCGCGATCCAATGGGGACGGACTATGAAGCGAGACATATGACAGTACTCGCGTGCTGACGGGGAAGGACCGTGAAGCGAGACATGTGTTGGGCATAGAGTTGCATATGTGTGTTATGCATATTGTCATTGCATTGCATTGATGAATTGGAAGACATGTAGCTTATAAATGTTCACTTTGCACATGCCACGCCTTACCTTTATTCTTTATATTATCATTATGTCATACAAGCCATCGTGCTTACCTTATATGGGATTACATATTACAGATGAGGCTCCCGGCACTTGAGACTTGATGAAGTCATTGGAGCACGGAGGGAAAAATAGATTTTGAAGTTTATTTGGTCCTAAGGGCTACATTTTGTATGTATGGGCATAAACCTAAATAACTTGTGTTTAATTTGGATAACGGTGGACTATAGGCCTTGGGCCATTTTGTAATGTTAGGGCTTAAACCCAAATGACAAATAGAGTATTTTTGTTTAATGTGCATCACATGTATATGTTGGGAACAATGTAAGAAAAAGGACCATGGTAAGGATTATATGCAAGTATAAATGTTAGTATATGAGGAATTAGGAAAGTAGACATTGAGCCTTGAACTACTTGATAATGTGGGTGTATGTTAAATTTTCATAAACTTGTGGCCATCGAGTGAGGGTGGATTGTGTATATACTTGTATATATAAATTGTTGTAAAATATTAGGTGGAAAATGTTTGGAAAACAAATGAGACCTTGTCAAAAATTTTGTAAATTAAAAAAAGAGTCATTGGGTGTGTAAAATGCCCATATATAAGTGGGAAAAGTGCTAAAAAGTGGGGGTTAAAAACCTTGAGGAAGTAGGTCAAAAATTGAAAAAATCAGTTTGCAGCACTTTGGAAAAAAATTCAGAAAAAGGGGGAAAAACAGCTTGCAACAAATACACTGTTGCTACAGTAGCATAGCCCAGCCCGCGCCATGCGCCCACATGTAATACCCTGACCCAGATTCTGACACGTAAATCGAGGTAGACCCGGGATAAAGCACGTAGACTGAGGTAGACCTAGTCGAGTACTCGTAAACCGAGATAGGTTGGGTCGAGTGACGTAATACCAGTTGTAACCAACCATGAGTTCCAAATAAATAGAATAATTCTTTTTTTTTTTTTCTAAAAAGAGTCAAATAATAATACTGAGCTTCAACCAAGCATTGATCATAATATCAAGATAAACCGAAACCGATTCAGACCGAGAATAGTGAACCCCAAGATATACCAAATTATTTTAATTAGTAATATATAGTGACGGGTACGATTACCGAGGTAATGAGTGAAAGTTATAATCTCAGAGAATTACGAGATTAAAAAAAGCCAAGTACGAACAGACCGAGCCAATAAAAAAATAATACCCGACATATACTCGAAGCATCGCAATAAATAATATACAGTAATGGGCACGTAATTCAAGATAAATGGTACAATTCATTAATTTAGAAATATACAGTTTAAAAATACGAGAAGTGAATTTTATATAATTTCGAGTATCTAGGAGTACCGTACAATAAACCTGAACGGTACGGAGAATCGTGTACGTAGGCCAGTCCATGCCTCGATATACATGCACAGTGCATTTTAATAAATGCAAGAATATATATATATATATATATATAGATATATGAGATAATATATATATATATATATATATATATATATATATGTACATATAAAAAAAAAATATAAAGATATAAAGATATATATATATATATATACAATTATATATATATATATATACGGTTGAGTATGTACATGTATTGGAAAAATATATGTATTTAGTATAAATGTATAAATATATATATTGATATACCACAAAAGAGCAAGACCAATCATCACTCGACACGTATATCTATAGTCCAGCTCATGCTCGACTAGTTTAGCTCATGCTCGGCTAGTATAGCTCACGCTCAATCAGAGCGGCTCGTGCTCGGCCATTCAAGGCAGACTGACAGATCGGAAGAGGTAGAGCACATGCCTCCAAAGCAGATCCACATCCAAATAAAGCTCACGGGGTTGAACACAAAACTCCAGAGTAGCACTTCAGAGCTCGTCACCACTTTAACGGCTGCCGGGCAGAGAATAAGGAAATAGTCTTCAACAAGGAAATAGTCTTCAACAAGGAAACTGCTACACATATTTATCTCTATTTTTATACAATGTCCAACAAGGAAACTGCTATCTGTAATGATCAAATCCCTACTTTCATGGCTCCAAATCCTAATCAACTTGGGAAAGCCACGACCTATAAATTAAACCCTAAAGGTACGTTTTATTTTCATGCTCATTCTTTGGCTTTCATTACAGTCTTTTCAATTCAGTTTATTGACTTAAGCATCGGAGCGGCTACCGCCGGAGCCAATCCGGTGGCCCTCTGATTCCTTTTTGAGTGTTCTTCAGGTTGTGGAGCCCAGATTTCTTGCGAGCCAAAAAGTGCAGCATCAGTTTGGCGCCATCTGTGGGAAACAACAAATCTCCAAGTGCTCTATTCACAACTTATTCTCCTTCCTACCGGAGAACCATGGCCCCCAATCTCCGACCAAGGTAGAATGCTCAAAATCCTCAAAACTCTCAACGTCGGCCGCCTGCCGCACGAGCAAGAGGACTGACGGTTGATCCCATGCGACAGGAGATCGAGTCAATCAAATGACACAACGAACTACTACAAGAACAACTACTAGCCATATCTAGAACTCTGGCAATGCTTACATGAAATCAAGGGACGAATCCTCTAAATCTGCCAGTCAATGTTGCTAAGGGAACACAACCCCCTATTATCACTGAGAATGAAGAGCCCCATGAGGAGGCTCCAAATAACTGGCCTGGGCACCCCCAGGGTGTTGCTCACTGTCGGTAGAGATCCACAGCCATCAGCAGCCCCGGGCTGGGGAACGCCAGCCTTTGTCCCTGACATCCATTACCGAAGCACTACTAGAGCCCCGACTCCTAGAGCTTCGGGAGCACATCCAGCACCACAGGAGCCTTAACCCTAAGCGGCACCAATCCTTCCAGCTCGGGACCCTCGGAACCCTCCTCCGTCCGTGGGACATGCTCAGCCCGACTACCCTGAAACCGAGGCTGTAAGGCAAGTTTCACAAGAAGTCCGGCCTAGAGACCCATAGAGGGTCGAAAAAGTTAGAGAATTTATGGACCGAACAGTAGCTGTGAGAGGTGCCTAGAACCCTTCAGAGTAGGATGAGTTGGCCAGGCTGTTCGGAAGACTTGCCACCCTATTCACTCCTGCCATCATGTCAAAAGAAAGACCAAGGAAGTTTGTTGTGCCAAAATTCACCCTATATGATGGGACTGGAGACCCAGGAGATCATCTATCGCACTACCAGCATACAATGGCCCTTCACGGAGCCTCTGATACCTTTATGTGCTAAACTTTCATTACCAACCTAAAAGGTACCACCCTAAAATGGTTCCACCACCTCCTACCGAACTCAGTTATCGGCTTTTATGAGCTCGGTAGGCAATTCCTGGACAGATTCATGACAAGCAGAAGGCTCAGAAGGGGACCAGAGTTCTTGCTGAATGTTAAACAGACTAAGGAAGAGTCCCTCAAAGCTTACATTGCACGCTTTAATTCTGAACTCACAAAGATAATTGACTGCAGCTCAGGTTTTCTCGTAGCTGCCCTAACTTCTGGTCTTGCTCACGGAGGCTTTAAGGATTCCTTGACAAAGAGCCCTCTTGCCGATATGGCGGCATTAATGGATCGGGCCAGGAAATATATCAACTTGGACGAAGCTAACCGTACATCCCAAAAAGGCAAAGAGCAAACCCAAAGGGACAATTCGAAAAGGGAAGATCACAAGAGGGACGACCATAAAAGGGACCCTAGCAAAAAGAGGGCCAGAAGTCCAGAAAAGAGAACGGCACCCAGGGCTGTTTATAATTTCGGACCAAGGGAATTTACTAACTTTACCCCTTTGAACACTACACTGGCTTAGGTACTTCGGCAGATCCGAGATCGGGAAAACCTAAGATGGCCAGAACTGATCAAAGGAGATCCCAGCCTTCGGGACCAAGGTAAATATTGCAATTTTCACAAAGATCACGGGCATACGACTAATTCATGCAGGTCCCTTAGATATGAGGTTGTGCAGCTCATAAAGAAAAGACGTCTTGGGGAGTACATTAAGTAGGACTGGAGGTAGAACCCCCACGAAGACAAGCCTCAACAAAGGACAGACCAGAGGCTTAAGCAGAGGTAGGAGCAGAGGGAAGGACGAAATGAGCCCCAAAGGCAGAACAACCATGTCATTTACGTCCTTTATGCAGATACCCCTATTACAAGAATGTCAAATAGAGCAAGGAAGAGGTACGCTCGGGAGGCCAGGGCTGCCCCAGATGTATTGTAGATCACCAACGTTGAGAAAAGGCTCAAACTAGAACCGAAGATTCAGTTCACAGAATGGGATCTAGCCGGGGTACACTGCTCTCATAGTGATGCCCTCGTCATCACTCTTAAAATTGCCAATTTCGAGATCAAAAGAGTTCTGGTTGACACCAGCAATTCCGTTAATATACTATTATATGAGCCACTCAAACATATGAAGATTGATCACAACAGCATCAAGCCTACCACCGCCCTAATGACAGGTTTTGACGGTAATCTCAGCACCCCATTGGGAAGGATTGACCTGCATACTACTGTAGGGGAAGGTGAAGGACAAAAAACCACCATCTTAGAATACATGGTGTTGAATATGAAATCTCCCCACAATGTCATAATTGGGAGACCGTGGCTACACCAGATAAGAGCTGTTACCTCAACCCTCCACCAATGTTTGAAATATGTCCACAATCAGAATGTCTATTCTGTTAGGGGGTGCCAGCCGACTTCTCGGGAATGTCATGCCATTGCACTCAAGGAGAAAGCTACTAAATAGCAATGACAGTATGCTCAAGACTGTGCGGATCCAATTCTCTCCCGCAATCCCGAGGGAAAAGATTGCCCTTCCAGAATTGAGGAACCCCTAAGCCTAAGAGGAAGGGACAGCAGGGCCAAACCCATTGGGGATCCCATCAAAGTATTAGTTAGCTCAAAATTAGAGGGGCACTATTTGTACATTGGTCCAGATCTGACACATGTCGAGTAAGAGGAGATAATAAGGTTTATGAAAGACAACCTCTTTGTATTTGCATGGGAGACCAAAGATATGGAGGGTATAGATCCAGACCTCATAACTCATAAACTGATGGTAGATCCAGACCACCCACCAGTGAGACAAAAAAGAAGGCCGCTAGCTCTAGAGCGGCATCAGATCAGTAAACGAGGATGTCCAGAGGCTTCTTGAAGCCAAGATGATACATGAAGTATTCTACCCAGACTGGCTGGCCAATATCGTTCTTGTCAAAAAGAAAAATGGAAAGTGGAGAGTCTGCGTTGACTATACAGACCTCAATAAAGCTTTCCCCAAAGATAGCTTCCCACTACCAAGGATAGACCAGCTGGTTGACGCCACTGCAAGGCACGAACTCATGAGTTTTATGGATGCCTATTCTGGGAATAACCAAATCCAGATGTACCCTCTAGACCACGAGAAGACAGCTTTCATAACCGAGCGTGGTCTCTATTGCTATAGAGTAATGCCGTTCGGTTTGAAGAATGCTGGGGCCAAATACCAGGGGTTGGTCAACAAGATGTTCAGCTTACTGCTCGGCAATACCATGGAGGTGTACATTAATGACATGCTGGTCAAAAGCTTATAGAAGGGTAGCCACCTTCAGCACTTATCCCAGACCTTCGACATCCTAAAACAACACAAGATGAAGCTCAATCCCTCAAAATGTACCTTCGGGGTGACGAAGGGAAAATTCTTAGGATATATCGTCTCTTAGAGGGGTATCGAGGTAGATCCCACTTAGATCCGAGCTCTGATTGGACTGGAATCACCAAAAACCAAAAAAGACATTCAGGCACTGAATGGCAGAATCGCAGCACTAAGCAGGTTTATCTCCAAGCCCACTGATCGTTGTCTACCCTTCTTTAGAGCTTTAAAGGGTAACAAAGCTTTACAATGGACGAAGAATGTGAGAAAGCTTTTCAAGAACTGAAGGAATACCTTGCCTCTCTAGAGCTCTTGTCAAAACCAGTCCAAGGGAAAAAACTACTCCTCTACCTTGCAGTCTCTAAGAACGCAGTCAGCTCCGCACTAGTCAGACAGGACAGGGGAATCCAGAGGCCCATATTCTACGTCAGTAGGGCATTGCTCGACACAGAAAAGAGATACCCAGAGGTTGAGAAGTTGGCCTTCGCTTTGGTAATATCAGCTCGAAAACTTCGACCCTATTTCCAAGCCCATCTAATTGAAATTCCAACCGCCTATCCCCTGAGGACGATATTAAGGAAGCCCAAAATCTCAGGAAGATTAGTAAAGTGGTATGTGGAGTTAGGAGAATTTGACATATCATATGTACCACGGAACTCCATCAAGGGACAAGCCTTGGCAGATTTCGTTGCTGAGTTCACCCCGGCACTTCAGGACAAGGCATAGCTCTTTGAAACTTCAGGAACATGGTAGCTCTATATTGATGGGTCGTCAACCGACCAGGGTTCTGGAGTGGGCCTGGTATTGTAGTCCCTTGACGGACTCTTATCAGAAAAGGCAGTTAGCCTGGGCTTCAGAGCTTCCAATACTGAAGCAGAGTACGAAGCCCTAGTCCTAGGCATGAAGTTGGCTCTGGAATGCGAGGTTCAGAACCTTGAGGTCTTCTCAGATTCCCAGTTGGTGGTAAGCCAAGTCCTGGGAGAATTCTCTATTAAAGACGACAGGATGTTTCGGTATTCCGAACTAGCAAACCTCTTGAAGCACTCCTTCCGAAAGTTCTCTATCCAGAAAATAGAAAGGAGCCAGAATTGCAGAGCAGATGCTTTGGCAAACATGGCATCCCACCTAAAGGCGGGAGGAGATTCTGCAATAAAAATTTCCTACCAACCAGGACCCAGTATAGAGGGAGCCCAAGCTGCCCAAATTGCTGAACAGCCCTAGAATTGGATGACCCCAATCCTTTAGTACCTGGAATCAGGGCTCCTCCCAGAAGATAAAAACAAAGCAAGGACAATCCGAATCAGAACAGCTCGGTACCTAGTCCTGAACAATAAGCTTTACAGAAGGTCTTACTCTCAGCCCCTGTTGAAATGTTTAACTCCAGAAGAGTCTCAATACGTCTTGGCAGAAATACATGAAGGAATTTGTGGGAACCATAACGGGGGCAGAACAATAGCTCATCAAGCTCTAACACAAGGCTATTATTGGCCTAGCATGCTGAAACAGGCTAAGAAGTATGTCCAGAAGTGCGACAAATGCCAAAGGTTTGCTCCATATCAACACCAGCCTCATCACGAGCTCATCCCAATTGCTAGTCCCTGGCCCTTTGCTCAGTGGGGGATGGACATTATGGGCCCATTACTTAAAGCCCCACCAAACATAAAATATCTTCTGGTAGCCATTGACTACTTCTCTAAATGGGCTGAAGCTGAACCTCTAACACATATCACAGAGAAGGAAGTCAAAAACTTCACCTGGAAGAACATTGTCTGCAGGTTCGGGATACCACGCGTAATCATCTCCGATAATGGGACACAGTTCACTGGCAAAGTCTTCAAGAAATTTTGTGAAAATCTCAACATCAGACAAAATTTTGCTTATCTAGGCCATCCACAAGCAAATGGGCAATCAGAGGTCACTAACCGAACAATCCTTGATGCACTGAAGAAAAGGTTCGAGCAAGCCAAAGGAAAGTGGGCAGAGGAACTTCCTAGGGTTCTTTGGGCCTACAGAACAACTAGAAGAGCACCCACCTCTAAAACTCCCTTCTCACTTGCCTACGGTACAGAAGCAGTAATCCCCGTGGAGATCGGTATGCCAACCTTAAGGTCTGAAGCCTTCGAACAAGAGTCCAATGATCAGCAGCTTGCCAAAAATCTGGATTTTCTTAAAGAAAAAAGGGATCAAGCCAGGATCAGGATGGAAGCCTATCAGCAAAGAATGGCCAACAACTCCAAAGTGGGACTTAGGATGGTTAGCTTTCAAGTTGGACACCTTGTCTTAAGAAAGGCTTTTCCAAACACCAAGGATCCCACTATAGGAAAGTTATCACCCAACTGGGAAGGCCTCTACAGAGTGACAAAGGTTGTTAGGCCTACCACTTACTGGCTAGAGGACAAGGCTGGGAAACCTATTCCTAGACCTTGGAATGTAGAACATTTACGGAAGTATTATTAATTAAGGTTTTTCTTTCTTTTTAATACCTTCATAAAGTGTTCATCTCAAATACACAGACCTTCAGAGTCTGGTCCATCTCTAAATGCACAGACCTTCAGAGTCTGGTCCATCTCTAATGCACAAACCTTCAGAGTCTGGTCCATCTCTAAATGCACAGACCTTTAGAGTCTGGTCCATCTCTAAATGCACAGACCGTCAGAGTCTGGTCCATCTCTAAATGCACAGACATTCAGAGTCTGGTCCATCTCTAAATGCATAGACATTCAGAGTCTGGTCCATCTCTAAATGCACAGACCTTCAGAGTCTGGTCCATTTCTAAATGCACAGACCTTCAAAGTCTGGTCCATCTTTAAAAGGACCGATTTCGTAGTCTAATCCAGCTAAAATTCAGACCTGATGATTCAGTCCGTTTAAAGGCATCAAGTACCGATATCTACAACTAATTTCCAATTATTGTTATTTACACAAGTTTCCTAGATTGGCATACCCTCAGAGCTGATTCTTAGATTACTTGGTTTATGTACTACCGAGCAATAGCACTACATTGCCTTAGCATCTGCAGCAGCTCGAAGTACTTCAGTTCAAAACACAAGTGTTATGTTTCTTTGGTCTACTCCCAAAGCATACAAACAGAACTATTGGTGAAAAGTAGTTATCAGCAGTGCTCGGAAAGGTGTTTTGACTCTAAAAGAACACATCCAATCAAAAGGTAAATCAGATTTAAAGAAAAGGGATCCAATTTTATTGATAATCCACAAAGGTTACATCGATACAAGAAGACTGAAAAAAAAAACAAATACACATAAGCTACAGCAATTTCAGGCAAAGCCTTCGTTTTGTTTTGCAACAGCATGGCTATCTTCCTCGAATCTTCCTGGTACAAGGGAAAGAGGCCAGAGTTCCACACCACCATTACCACCGTCACCGGCTTCCATTTGAAAGGAAGGAACCCTGAACCCCAATCTGCATCATACCCAAGCCATTTCATCATCACTATCACTGGCATCAATACCAACGGAGGATGAGGGCACTGGGCCTCAAGAAACCTCTATTCTCCACTTTCGTTTTCCTCAAATTTGGCACGACACTTAAGCCGGCTTAAGCAAAGGTCTCTACCAAGACACAAAGGAGATGAGGCATCCCACTTTCGTCTTCATCACCAATACTTCAGGCCTTGGTTGAATCAAGGAGGGCCCACCTCCAAACAAAGAGATCTCGACCGGATGCTAAGATGGATAAGGAGATCTTCGCCTCCTTTAATCCTTCCTTGGAGACTGAATCAAAGGGGTGGATAATTCTTGGTCACAGTTTAATCATTCCCAACTCAGACTGAAGATCGTCAATCATCTCCGAACAAACAACAGCTTCTAGAGACATTCGATTCCTTTCGATGGGAAAATGGTTTGGAAGTAACAAAAAGATTAGGGCACAACAACATGCCCCTCTCTCATATATATAGACCCTTGAAGTCCAAAAGCCATCCATCTATACCGTCGCAACAGTTAAGGGAAGAGTTGGCCTCGAAAACTCAAATGACAGCGGTATAACAAATGACGCATTAAACCGTCCTCTCGGAATACCAAAAGACAGGATGAAGGATTTCCCCAAACATACATCCTTAGTTCAGCATTGAAACTTCTAAGATGACAAAATAGGAAAAGTCTGGTCCATCTTCATACGAAGGCCCTTGTCCGATATGCAGACCTTCTAGTCTTGTCCATTCCACTGACCCTTGACGGGCCATGTGTATACCAGAAAACCATCAGCTCTGAGGTATCCCAGTCCTGATCTTGGAGACTTAGAAACAGAAGTTTCAATCACCAGAGTGATGGTCGTAAGACACCCAGTTATTTTTACAAGTCTTTGGTTCAGAACAATCTACCTCAAGATTCTTTAGAAATTGCTTCCACTCTATGCGATACAAGATCGATATCAGATCCCTACTTATCTGATTATATTTACCTTCCTATCTTATTCTAAGATGATGAGATAGTCAGAGTTAATCGTCAATCATTGATTTATTGCATGTAATGCAGCTCGGAAGACAACTGTTAACAGTTTAAGAGTTGATCTGACATACAAAGGGTTCAGAGCAACTTTACTTACAACAAAATTCACAAGTAATAAAAACCAAGGACACTGAAGAGATCTGAAGAAAAGACAATTTTATTGATAAACGTGACTTAGTACATTAAAAGTCGGCTAAACAAAAGAAGGAGTGAAGTTGACGAAGCTTTAAGCCTTATCAGAAGGGCCAAGATCCTCCATCGAAGGGAGGTCGGTGGCCATGGCCTCTTTGCTCGGGGCAACAGCAGGAGGAGCATCTCCAGGAGTAACAATTGACGATACGTCAAAGTCTGGAAATCGAGCGAGAAATCTAGATCGAAAGTTCTCAAAGCCGAACCGGATCAGCTCGTCACCCATCTTATTAATTTCCTCCCTCATTTCTGTTTCAGTCTCAGTCTTGGCATGGTTGACTGCCTCCTGAAGCTTCTGATCGAAGGAGCTTCGAAGGTCAAGTATCTCCCTCTAAAGCCCTTCAATCTCTCGAGCATAAAGATCCCTCTCAGATTCCAGAACAGCCACGTTGTTTCCAGCCTCCTTCAGACTCTCCTCAGCAGCATGAGCCTTGGACTGAGCCGTTCCAAGCTCCAGCCTTACTTCGTCCAGCTCGGCCTTCAGCTTGTCAGCCTCCTCAAAACTCAGAGGAGTCACCATCAGAGCAGCCAAACTATGCATACTCTGCACAACACAAAGTGAACAGGTTAAGTCAAATGCATGAACGAATAAAAGAGGGACAAGAAGAGGCTTCAGAAGTTACCTTCATTTGGAGATTCATCATCTCATTCATTAGTTTTGTAGGGTTCTCCCCCCTATACCGATGAGGGCCCTTAGACCAGATTTGGTCAAAGGCCTTCTTGGCAATCTGATAGTCCGGCTCATCAAATGGTTGGGAGGGAGTAGCAGACGCCTTCCCCTTCTTGGCTCACTTGCTTGGAGCGGAAGGGGTAGGGGGAACCACCGAAATCGAGACAGCGGGTTCGGCTTCCTTCTCACCTTTCGCCAGAGTTGGTTAGGGAGAGCTAGAAATCAACCTCCTCTTTTTTACTTGAAGAGGAGGCTCGGGCTCAAGTTGGGAAGAAGCCTCCCCCACCGACTGTGATTCCGGCTCTGACTACCTCGATGTTAGCCTACTTCTAAGCGCATCAGTGCTAGTGTTGGCGGCCATCAGATTCTCCGGAGTGACAATGACGGTATAAGCTCGGTCGGGAGTAGAAAGAAGCTTACGATACTGATCTTGGAGGTCGGTAGTAAACTCAGACTTTTTCCAAGCACTCCTGACTGCACATAAACAGGAAATAACATTTCAGTTCATCAGCTCGGAAGACAGAACAAAGCTAAAACAACCTAGGAAAAATAAGCCTCACCCTTATGACCTGTGATACGAGGGCATGTCGAGACATGATCTTGGAAGTCTTCACGCTCCCATCCTCCTCCAACAAAAAAATACCATTTCTTCCATGTTTTATTGGAAGAGGGTACAAAGGATAGAGGTCGGAACCTCTTCTCGAACGACATATAAAAAAGACCCTCCAACTTCATATACTTCAGATCCATGTTGCTACGGATCAGATCTACAGATACATCTACACTATTCTGGTGCCCTAAAACTATAAATCCTAAAAGGTGTTGCCAACTATTAAGGTTTAGGTCGGCAGGACAAAGTCTGAACCAACAGAAGAACTGTTTAACTAAATCAGGCAACGGAAGCCTTAAACCCATCTCAAACTAGGCAAGATAAACACAGATCTCCCCAGCTTCAACATTGTAAGGACGATCCAGTGGGCCCGGTACCCTACAGGTAACATTTGGGGGAAAATCGTACTTCACCCTTCACTCGTCTAACAAGCTCCGGGTAACAGCACTCTCGCCCTCTTCCCTTTTGGGAAGACCTACCAGAGGCCTCCCCAGCCTTGTCTCGGGATTCTATAAAGGCATCAACTATCCTAGTATCAGGACTGTGGGGAGGAACAACAGACCTATCCCTAATATCCTCGGTAGTAAGACCACCTACATTCTCTACATGAGACGGCATAGCCGTCTCCGAGGGGTTCCTTACGCCCTCACTAGCACCGGAAGGTTCAGAAGGAGTAGACATTACTCTCAAATTAAAAGAGGAAGAATGAAAAGAAAAGGAAGATCGGTCGAACCTATTCTAAACCAGAGCCTCAGACAAACAGTATTCTTCAAACTTCAAGGTCGCACAACCCAACAATGGCCGAAAAATCTTCTACAGTGAAAATGACGGGAAAAAGGTCATTTCAAATCTCTCCCCTTATTTATAGGCGCAGTATCAGAGTGGACCATTTTACCCCTAATGATACCATTTTAAGACACGTGAAATATAAGATTACCATTTTACCCCTAATGATACCCGGAGCCAATTAAAAATAAAAAGTAGTTTATCTTGATTATTTCGGACGTTTTAGACTCAATGGTGAGGTCCGCTAAGCCTAAATAAATTTTAAAAAATATGAAATAACAAATGAGGTAATACCTATTACGTCCCGAGCATTACTTTAGCTATTAAATGAATTTAGAAAAAAAAAAGGTTGGGACCTAATTTGAAGTCTAAGGCTACTAGACCAAAAAATAAAATTCGTTAAGGAAAATTTAGTTGCTAAAATAATAAGTGGCCGATAGTTATGATCTAGGAACTAAAGACAAAGAAAAGGGGATTAGCATAGTTGACTGAAAGTTTGAGGTTAGTAATCTTGTGCCTTGAAGTAGCGGTATTTTATATCTTATTTGAAAAGAGCTAAATTGTTTTGTGAGTATTCCAACATCTTGAATTAGTGGTATTTTATCTTCTATCTGTCAAATGCTAAATTTGTTTTGGTGAGTAATTTGATATCTTGAATCAGTGGTATTTTATCTTCTATTTGAAAAATGCTAAGTGTTTTATATCATGTTCAAATGTCTATTTTATGAAATTTAATATCTGCTCAAATGTCTATCTGTACTTTGTGAAATATTTGAGAACTATGGACTTCATGTCTAGATTTTGAAATGGCATTCATGTGTACTGATTTGAAAAATGACTGTAAACCATGGCACCCCTTCAATGAGAAAAATGATTTGTGTGAATCTGATCTTGTGTTTATTCCGAGGCCTACCCATGTAGCGCTCTGACTCTTGATGAGACTTACGTACATGGTGCTCTAACTTGATTTCTTGTGTTTGTCCTGAGGCCTACCTATGTGGCGCCCCGACTCTTTATGAGACTTATCCACATGGCGCTCTAACTCGATTTCTTGTGTTTGTCTCAAGGCCTACCTATGTGGCACTCTAACTTTTTATGAGACTTACCCACAGGTGCTTTGACTCGATTCTTGTGCTTATACGAGGTTTACCCATGTGGTGCTTTGACTTTTGATGAGATTTACCCATATGGTGCTCTGACTCGTTGTGAAATTCAAGTCTGAGACTTACCTACGTGGTGTTCCGACTCTTGATGAGACTTACCCATGTAGTGCTCTGAGTCATTATGTGAATCTTCGATGTGTGTAATATATGTCTATTATCTGTCTCGTATTATTTGTTATTCGAAATCAGATTTTAAAAGCACTCTCTCATGTATATTTGTCATTCGTTATCATGTTATCTGTTCTGTAACTTATTAACTAAATCATGTTTTAAGAATTACATATGCTAGTACACAATTTGTGAACAACTCTTTACTCTCTGCTTTGTGATTTGATATTCGAACTATGTTATCAAAAAATAACTTGTTTTAGAAATGCTTTCGTTTTTATGTTTTATACGTGATCCGTTTTGAAAGCATGTTTTAAGTTATCCTTATGTATATGCTATCTGTTTAAAAAAACTTGGTGCTCATGGTATTTTGTGCAAAATTCTGTCTTGCAAAACCTGTGACAAGATGCAGGAATTACTCACGAGCTTAGTGAAGCTCATATGGATTTATCCAATATATTTCAGGTAATTGAATTGGCTTGGAAGTAACAAGTCCACATCGTACAACTAAGAGCATAAATGTGATGGACCTTTTGTACCAGGATTTTAGGTTAGACGTGATGTGGATTATTCTTGGTAATCATATGACCTATATTTTTAACCTTGATGACAGATGGGACTTTTGGAGATTTACATTTTATACTTTTGGGAATACGTATCTGATGTATATATAAATGTTGATGACACATGATGATAATAGTGGTGATAATGATCTTACTTTGAGCATACTTGATAACTGGTGTTGAAATGGTTATCAGATGAATTGCACATGTGTAGCTTTCGTAATCAATATAAAAAAAATATTACTTTTGTGCAACTCATTTGATTCTGTACGGCTTGTCCAAGTGACAATGTCGGTCACCTACCTTAAATTCACGTAAGGTGGGTTTTGGGTCATGACAATATATGTATACGAATTATATATTATAACCCTAAAAAGAAAGAGGTTGTGTGAGATAAGAGTAAGGGAGAAAGCTAGGCGTGGAACATAAGGAGGAAGAAGAAGAAGAAGTAGGGGAGAGAGAAACTGAATTCTAGAGAGAGAGACCATGCAATACTCAAAAATGAAGTTCGTTAAGGTAAATAAAGTGTTGAACAGTATATGACATGCAAAGGGCAAATGACTAAAATGCCCTAAAGGCTAAATTAAGCTACACGATGAACTACAAAGTATTAGGAACTCTAACTAAAGACCATGAGGGAATCCTAAATAATAAGAGTAAGTCCAAAAGAGTTAAGATGTGTGCCCTCATATCCAAGACATTTTATTATTATTTAATAGATTTGATTTATTATGGAGTTTCATATTACCATGTGTTTGAATGTTATTTTATATCATGAGATGATTAGTCATTGAATTGTCATTAGGAGTGGTTCATATGTATAAATGAGATTTATACACAGGAGATATGAATTGCTTATATAGGCAATTCTGGAATTGTTTACGACTATTAATAAGATTGGATATCTTATCTATAAAGCTGTAGTACAGTTAACCTTTATGTGATAAGGTAGTTTATCTCAACCATATGAATAGTGGACTCTAGGTTATTATATTGGTGTATTGGGAATACACTGAACTGGATCACTATAAAAAATGCATCACTTGAAACTGTTACCTTTAATAAGTTTTTTATTCACTATTCGCAGTAAGCTCTTAATCTTGAGAGGATAGTGAACTCAAGTTTTGAATAGTGATGACTTTAAGTTACCAATGAGTGAAGTATTTTAGATCAACAACTCAGTATCTTGGGAATGCATTATTTAGACTGTGGGAACACATATTCTCAAGATGGAATCTACACTCTATATATTAGAGAGATGGATATTACTTTTGTGCTAATTCAATGGGTTAATCACTAAAATCCAGATCCAATATTTTTAATAAATTGTTTATTGAAATGATGACCAATTGCAAGTGATTAAAAATTATTGAATTAGGTTCTTAAAATATTTAGAGAATTAATTTAACAGTATTATCTTGATTATTAATATCCATGTAGAGGGGCCAACTGCAAAAGTATAGTGTATATGGGTTTACTTTATTCTACTAAATTGGAGTGCAATTTCAATTATATAATGGAGTTAAATGAAATTAATTAGTCAATTAAAATTAATTATGAGATAATTAAAGATTTAATTGACTGATTAGAAGCTAACTTAGTGGGACCCACTAGATCATTTCTTTCTTTTTTGCCTTAATTAGGTTAAGCCCTATATATATGATATATAGGGAGCCGTTTATCGGAAGTTAAGCTTTCGTGCTAGACACAAATAAAAGGCAGCTCACTCTCCTACGATACGGTTTGCCTAAGGGAAAAAAGGAGAAAACCTAGAGGAGAAAGAGAAGGAAGATTCATCAATCTCTTCAAGAAGCCTTCTTCAACAATTAAGAACAAGGTAATTCTAACCCTCTTTTCAAGATTGTATGATTCATGTAAAGAAAAAGATCCAAATAGATTTTTGAAATTGCTTCTGCTATGGTTTACGAACCCAACAAAAAGAGACTAAGAACATTAAGTAAGTAAAGATTTAAGCTGAAATATATACTGATATAACACCAAAGTGCTCTGATCCATGATTTAGGATCACCAGTAAGGAAATAGAGACAAGACGAATGCCAAGGCAAGTAAAGTACATAGGTAAACAAGTGAATGTGGACTCCGGACCATAGGTGAGTAACCCTAAACCTTGAAGTGGAGACGTTTTTAATGAAATACAATTTTTTATAGCTTTATGATACTACATGCAGTTCTTTCAGCTTTATAACATATTTCAGACTATTATGTTAAATGTTTTAACTATATGACTATTTTTAGAATACTACGATAAATGTTTGAATTTCATACTTTCAAGTAGCATTTCTTTAAATGTTTTATAGCATGGATAACTTAAAAAATGTTAGCAAGTATGTTTAAATGAAAAGTTACATGCCTTACAAACATAAGAACACCCTAACGGGGGTTAAGTTGCTTGTAAAACATTCTTTAGAAAATCCATGCTATTCAAAACATTTAAAGAGATGCTACCTAAGAGTATGCAATTCAAATACTTCTCACAGTATTCTAAAAGCTATGATGTTATTAAAACATTTAGCAGTAATGATCTCAAAAGATATAAGTCTGTAAAAGAACTGCATTTAATAAAAATAAGTTACATTTCAAGGTTCAGGGTTACTCACTTTAGCCTTTGGCTTAACTATTTATAACTCATTGACTACTCCTTAAGCCTTTAGGTCCTATAGGAAAGATTCTCATTAAGTACCATTTTCAATTATGCATTTCTTAAGGGTCTATACTTTATGGACTTCGTTTGGTTAAACAAACTTCATCACTGAGTTCCTCATACTTATTATAGTCTCAATGTATAATATGCATATCCAATGGCCACCCAAAATATGTTTTAGTTATGTTTAGTGCCCCAAATTATGTGTGTAAATTAAACCACCAGGAAAGTTGAAGGAAAGTAGATAAAATCTCAAGTGGACAACAACCGTGAAAGTCTAGATTTTTCATAATTCCCTAGGCAATACCCCTGTGTGAAAATTTGATTTACTTCCAATTCCTAAGTTCAATTTCAATAAAAATTTTCAAAAACATTACATATTGAGTCTTGTTTCATTAAGCTTTGGAATCACCCAAAAATGCCTCGCACAGCTCAAGATATAAGTCAAATAGTCTTCTAAGGTCAAAATCTAAACATGTTTAGTAAAATATTTATACCTAATTCATCTTAAGGCTAAACAATGCCCATGATGCATCATATTAAAGCTAAGACATAGCTCTATCCATCCATGTAAGACTCAAAAATTATCTCAAAATGTACAAAGAGTTATACGTCCTAAAACTAGCCTTTCTTATAAGAGCCAAATTTTTAGTTTTAACAACCTGACCTTAAAAATTCATAAATCAAAATCAGCTTTGAGTTTACAAATGAAACCAATTTTAACAAAAACTAGACATCTAGGGCTCTAATTTAGACTCAAATTTTACTCGATTTGAATTTAAATTTATTAAGTTATGGCCATCCTAATTCAAACCAATGTTGTTGGTAGCACCCATATTACTTACAGGATTCATTTCAATCTCTCCAATTTTAACTTAAATCAATTCTATATATCACCATGTTATGATTTCTGTGAGCACAGGAACTGAAAAAATTTAGACACGACTTTTAAAGTCCAGTCCCTCAAAGTGGGAGAAGAACACGCCCTCTTTTCGAATTGGGGTGTACATGAATACATAAAGGAGTCGCCATCTTGTTTTAGGTTAAATAATAAGCAAACCTAATACAACAATGAAGAATACATGTAAAAAGATTAGAAATATTGTTTGTGTAGAACAAGGCTTCAAGAAATATGGGAGAAGAAACATGGAAGAGAGAAGGATTATTGCAGCCTCTGGCTTTTTATTTTTTCTGTCCTTGATTATGATGTGGAACCAAAACCCTGAATTATGGTTGCCAAGGGATTTTATTTATAAGGAAAAAGTGAGGAGGTTTGATTTAAAGGCTCACAATGAATCTTATAGATGAACGGCCCAGATTAATGCTTAATGTGTAAGCAATTAGATATAGATATTATTTTGTGCACAAATCTAGGGTAAATCCCTTGAAAGAAGGAATGAAGGAAATTTGGCAAGTATTTGGTAGACGAACCTATATTTACTATATCGCCCTTAATTCGGTAGATAATTGAGGGACAAGAAAATTACAAAAATGCCACGTAAGCATAAAAAAATCAAAATTGTCCCTAAGGACCAAAATTACATAATTAACCCTATATGGGTTAAATGACATAGAAATTACATGTGTGCCCATGAATGACCAAAATAACCTATATGGGATAAAATGACATGAAAATTATTTGTATGCCTATGAATGACCAAAATAACTTATATGGGATAAATGACATGAACATTTCATGTGTGCCCATAAATGACCAAAATAAACGATAGGGGATGAGAATATTCAATAATTACCAAAATGCCCTCTAAATGGCAAAATGACACCAATATTACAAAAATACCCCTTGGAGGTGGGAAACCTCTAGTATTTACTAAACTACCCCTAATGGGTAACACTTGAAAGTACCAAACTGCCCTTAGTGGGCATTATGACTAGAATACCCTCAAAGGTCCTAATGTTTCAAATAAACAAAATGCCCTTAATGGGCATAATGACCAAAATGTTGAAAAAGCCCTCTATGGGCAAAATGACAGAAATGACCAAAATACCCTCAATGGGAAAAATGATCAAAATATCAAAAATGCCCTTTATGAACATAATAATGAAAATGCCCTCTATGGGCAAAATGACCAAAATGTCATTTATGGGCAAAATGACCGAAATATCGAAAATGCCTTCTATGGAAAAAATGACCAAAATATCAAAAATGCCCTCTGTGGACAAAACGACCAAAATGCCTTCTATGGTCAAAATGACCAAAAAATGTCCTCTATCGACAAATTGAGCAAAATTTTGAAAATGCCCTCTATAGGCAAAATGACCAAAATGTCCTCTATAGACAAAAATACCAAAATGTCAAAAATACTTTCTATGGGCAAAATAATCAAAATGCCCTTTATGGACAAAATGACCATATGTCAAAAATTCCCTTTATAGGCAAAAATATGAAAATGACCTTTATGGGAGAAAAGACCAACATGTCCTCTATCGACAAATTGATCGAAATGCCAAAAATACCCTTTATGAAAAAAATGACAAAAATGCCCTCTACGGATGAAATGACCAAAATGTCTTCTATGGGAAAATTAACCGAAAAGCCAAAAATGACTTCTATGGGGAAAATGACACAAATGCCCTCTATGGGCAAAATAACCAAAATGTCCTCTATGGACAAAGTGACCTGAAATGCCAAAAATGCCCACTATGGAAAAAATGATAAAAATGCCCTTTATGGGAAAAATGACAAACGCCCTTTATTGGCAAAATGACCAAAATGTCCTCTATGAAAAAAGTGATCGAAATGCCGAAAATGCCCTCTATGGGCGAAGTTGTCATAACCCAAAATCCACTCTATGCGGATTAGGGGTTGGTGACCAACATTGTCACTCATACAGGTCGTACAAAATCAATGAATTATATAAGATAGTAAAAATTTTTCTTTTATTTTATCAAGTGCGGAAGCTACACATATGCAACTCATCTGATAACCGATTAACATCAATCATTTATAAAGGGGTTCTCAAGGTAAAATCATTGTGATCACTATCATTAACATAATTCATCAACATTTATGTGTACATCCATGTATATGTCCAATAAAAGGTACATAATACTAATTCACAAAAGTCTAAGTTGTCATTGTGCCTAAAAATACATCATATGTTACCAAAAAACTCCCACATCACATTCAATCATGATCCTGGTGCAAAAGGTCCATCGCATTCGAACTCTTAGCTTTACTTTGTAGACTTTAACACTTCCTTGCTAATTCAATTAACTGAAATATGTTTGGATAAATCCATGTGAGTTTCACTAAGCTCAGTGAGTAATTCTTGCATCCTGTCATAGGTTTTGCAAATATAAGGTTTTGCACAAAATACCATGGACACTAAGTTTCCTCAAACAGATAACACATACTCAAGAATATCTTATAACATGTTTTCAAAACGGATCATGTATAAAACATACCGAGAGTTCAAGCAAATACATTACACGAATTTCTAAAACATATTATTTTCAATAGCACAGTTCGAATATCAAAACACAAAGCAGATGATGAAGAGTTATTTATAAAGCATATAATAGCATATGCATTTCTTAAAATATGGTTCAGATAATTATTGCAGAACGAATAACATAACATCGGATAATGAATGCACATGAAAGGGTACTTTTAAAATCTGATTACGAATAATGGATCATACGAGACGAATGGCGGACACATATTACACACATCAAAGAATCATATATTGAGTCAGAGCATTATGTGGGTAAGTCTCATCAAGAATCAGGGCACCACGTAGGTAAGTCTCAATCATTAATTCCACAATGAGTCAGAGCGCCATATGGGTAAGTCTCATCACAAGAGTCGAGGCGCCATATGGGTAAACCTCGTGTAGACACAAGAATCGAGTTAGAGCACCATATGGGTAGGCCTTGGATGGACACAAGAGTCGAATTATACATTAAGTTAGAGCGCTATGTGGGTAGGTCTCATTACAAGAGTCAGAGTGCCACATGGGTAGGTCTCACACAGACATGTGATCGGATCAAAACAAGTATGATTCATATTACATAGTCAAAATTAGTTCACACAAATCACTTTTCTCATTGAAAGGGGTGGCCAGGGTTTACAAACATTTTTGCTAAAGAATTTAGTCGGGATTCAAAGCATACAATATCTTTTAAATTAGTACATAAGAACGTTATTTCAAGATATAGTCATGAAGATCATAGCTCTCGAATATTTCATAAAGTGCAGAATAAACATTTCGAGCAGATATAGAAATTCACAAGGTATACATTTGGAAGTAAGATGTAAAATCCACTGATTTAAGATACCGGGTTACTCACAAAATAGATTAAGCATTTTTCAAACAGGAGATAAAACCCCACTAATTTAGGGTACAACATCACTCACCTCACGTTCTTAGTTTGTTTCCTTAGTCTTCTTTCCCTTGTCGTTATTTCCTAGATCCATAAGCCAAATGCATATAACTTCGTATTAGAACATAACTAAAACATTACTATCGGCCACTTGTTATTTTTTGTAACTAAATTTTTCCTAACAAATTCTATTTCTGGGTCTAACAGCCTTAAAACTTTAAGTTAGGTCCCTTTTTTCTAAATTCATTTTATAGCTAAATTAATGCTTGGGACATAATGGGTATTACTTCATTTGTTGTTTCATATTTTTTAGAATTTATTTGGGCGAAATGGACCTCACCATTGAGTTTGGAATGTCCAAAATTGTAACATTTCGACCTAAATACTGTATAATTAGGGGTGCTTAGTAAACTTTAAGAGAACATTAGTGTAAGATTAGACCATGACAATAATGTCGCAATGATAATTTTGTAAGAATTAAAATAGAAGAAACGGATATGAAAAATGATGATGAAATTTATTAAGAAATACATAAACGCTTTAGGCAAGTATCATAACTAATCTTGTTAAATTAAATCGACTACATAAAAGAGAAAATTTTAATGAACGTAAAATATATTAAGAAATTTAGAGATGTAAAATTTTAAGTATACTCAATGAATAAGATATTAAATAAAAGTGCAAAACTCTCACCAACGTAACAAAAAAGGGAAAAAAAGTAGAAAATAGAGTTGCCAAGTCTTGAACCCAAGACCAAGTAGCAAAGGAATGATTTATGCCTAAAAATAATACCAACTAGGCTACAGCACTTCTGTGCTATATATGCCACTTGATATGTATATATTCCATAAAATACATGTAAGCCACACACAAAAATTTGGGTAAAAATCCCCTACCCGATTAACAAAAATTTAGTCACTAATTAAGTATTAGAGACTTTATGGAGTAAAATAATAATTCAGAAAACTAAACTAAGAAAATAAAAGCTACAAAAATAACAGGACCTTAATTATCGAGGTCGACACATAAAGAAAATAATCAAAATCACAAGACTTTGATTTGTGAAATCGATGCGTGAAGGAAGTGAATAACAAATGCAAGTGCACAAGAAGAAAAATAAAAATAAAGCAAAAAAGGGATAAAATGTAAAAATGTCAAACAAGGCATAAGAAGGAAAAATGAAGGAAAAGAGGCCAAAAGTGTTGGCCCATAGGTTTGATCCTAAGACCAAAAAAGTGGGAAGAACCTATATCCAAAAAGTAAACCACTTGAGGTACAACACTTCTGTACTATATATCTCATAAGATATATATACATACCATGAAAAAGCCCATCCCACCACCCATTACAACTAATCCCCTTTCATGCAACACATCAGCACCCAATTTAAATATATATGTGTGTGTGTGTGTGTACTATGTGTACAAGGAAGAAACAGAATAACAAAGTATGTGCATGTGTGTGTGCGGCTAGAGAGAGAAAGAGAGAGAGGGAGAGAGAACGAAGGAAGAAGAAGAGGAGAGGGAGGATAAGAGAGAAGCTGTGTATGCAGCCTTGATCAAGCCCAAGAAGCTCATAATTGAGCCAAGAGGAAGAGGGAGAAGCCATTCATGAAGGTAAAACCCTAACCATTCTAAGGTTTTCTCTCTAGGAAAACATTACAAACCTACTATTTAATGGGCATTAAGTGCATGCATGACATTGTTGTGGTGACTTAAGGTATTAAAAGTGAAAAGGGAGACCCAATAGGGCTTAGAACACGAGACCCACGAGGAATCCACCATTGATGGACCTCCAAAATTGCAGGCTTGAACCAACCCAAAGGAAACCCAATACCTTCACTTGGGACTTAAAACAGACCTCACAAGGGTTACAAAAACCCTAGTCCGTGACCTAAAAACCAAGGAAAAGACCCCTAAACCCCGAGTTACAATCACAGTGTTGGAAACCAACTTCTACAAAATGAACTAAAAACTCTATTTTCTGATCGCAAGATGAACCCTTTAGATGAAATGAACACAACGAGCCTAACTCCATCAGTTTTGGTCAATAAATGACCATGTATGAACCCTATAACCGAGGAAGTATCAAAATCCCAAAGGGGTTTTTGAGCTCAATTTGAGCTCCCAAACTAATGCAAAAATGATCCCTTAATGTCCCAAGAGACTGTAGGAATTGAAAGCAGAAGAAATTACCCTCTAAAAAGTCACGAAATAGAGATTTAAAATCTCTAAAATTAGGGCAATAGTGACATGCAAGATGGGGAAGACGATGAACAACTTGGGTCGGGTTTGGGTTGGTTTTAGGTCAAAACCCACCCAGTCGCACATTTAGTTTAGTGGGACGACGTCGTTTAGGCCTTAGGTTTTTAATTTAAAACTGAACGAGGCTGTTTGGCTACGAGGATAGGGCTTTGATTTAATAAACCCATGCGGAATAGGGATACCCTATCTTTGTTTTGCCTTTTACCGCTATTTGGAATTTGAAAAAAAAAAACAGAAAAATAAGAGTGCGTGGGAAACCTAAGTCCCACATGTATGGCCACTATGCCGCCGTGGCACCTGTGCATTATATTGATAGAATAAATATAAAACATTAAATTAAGTAACTAAATTAATTTAATTATTGTAAATTGTCCCGTTACCTAAATAAAATAAAAGAGTAGAGTATTTTTAACTATTTTTGACATTCTGGACCCAATGATAGGGTCCGTTTTATGAGACGGAATCCCAAAAAATTATGACACGTAAAATACAAAATTACCATTTTACCCTTAGTGATGCCTGAAGGCAAATGGAAGTCCGATAGGGTCTAAATTGATTTTCTTTGACATTCTAGACCCAACGGTGAGGTCTATATTATCAAATTAGGTACTGAAGAAAAAAATAGTATACGCGAAAATATAACTTTATTAAATTACTACAAATAGTCTGATTTGAAAGAAATGAGACCTATCCTAAGAAATTAGGATTCAGCGGGTCTAAAAATAAACTAAGAACACCAAATAGGTAGTAATTTAAATTAAATATGGAATTAATTAAATTCTTCATAAATTATTTTTAGGAACTACAAGGGAAAAGGGAAGGCACACTAGTAGTGCCAACCCCGAGGATAAAGGTGAGTAATCTTGTACTTTGAAGTGGAGGTTTTTACTCCACGAAATCTGAAGTGTTTTAAGTTCAAAATTCCTGAAATATTTTATGTTATGAATTCCTGAAATATTTTAAGTTCTGAAGTGGTTTTTACTTCCATTTGAAATTCTATCGTGACATGTAAGTTAGCTTATTTATATTACTAACTTTCTGAAAATTTATAATCTAACATGTCTAAGTAAATTCAAATTTTTACTAAATGCCCCTCTAAAAGTAAATGTTTTTCCATTGTAGCTGTGTTTTAAATATTTCTAAACATCATGATTAAATACTCTGAAGCTTATGTCTTAATGTTATGAATTTTTATATTCCAAGTATTTTGAAGACTCTGATAAAATATTCATAAATTTTAAATGCTCTTGAAAAGCATCTATTTGAAGAAGACATATTTTTAAATGCTCTTGAAAAGCATCTATTTGAAGAAGTCATATTTTAAATGTTCCTGAAAGCATCTATTTGAAGAAGTTAAGTTTTAAATGCTTTTGAAAAGTAACTACTGGGATGTTATGTTCAAATGCTTTTAAATAACATCTATTTGTAAAGAAATATGTTTAAATACCTCATGTTTGTGAACTGGTAATGCAAGATAATTGTGCATAAGGACTACGAGCTCGTGAGTCCCTTCGGGCCTCACGTATGAGAAATATGCCCGGTAAAAGGTTTATCCCCCAGGCATGAGATATCTCTACAAGAAGTAAAACTAGAGTCCGGTTCGAAATAGATTCTTCTGTCAAAAAATGAAAAGATGTTATGTTCAGAAATGGCAGAAGATTTATCTCCCATTTTTCTAAACGTAATTACATGTTCTAATTTCTTGAACAAAGATTCATGTTTTCATAAGTAATGGTAGAAGGTTTTTGAACTCCCATTTACATGAAAAAGGTTTCTTTAAAAAGAAATGGCCCAGTTTTTAAAATGACAAAGGGTTATACCCTCCTATTTATGAAAAAAAGATTTTATTCATCTTGTTAACAAGTAAATGACTTAAACTTTTTTGGCTACCAAATGGCCACCTTGTACATGTTACAAGTTTTCCACTGCATATTACATGCCTCACTCGAATGCTTTAAATGCTTTGTGTTATGTGTTTTTAAAGATTTTTGTACATTGTATACGTGAAATAACTGTTTTACTCGAATGCTTTAAATGCTTTGTGCTATATGTTTTTGAAGAATTCTATATCCTAAATTTGACGAAATAAGTGTCAAGCCTGAATGCCTTGAATGGTTCATGCTAT
Source organism: Nyssa sinensis (assembly GCA_008638375.1). Lineage (NCBI taxonomy): Eukaryota > Viridiplantae > Streptophyta > Magnoliopsida > Cornales > Nyssaceae > Nyssa > Nyssa sinensis. The sequence goes on from CM018049.1 coordinate 504,015, forward strand.
CTGTTTTTAAAAATTATGTATTTTGTATCTGAAGTATACGAGCAATTGGTAGTAAATGTCTTTATAAACTCTCTTATTACTCACGAGCTTTTCATAAAGCTCACATGGATTTGTTACTCATGACTTTTTTAGGTGATGACGATGGTTTGGAGCCTTGCCCGTACTAAGGAAGGGCGTTGGGAACTCCACACTTGACTTAGCAATTTTTGGAAATGATAGGACTAGTAGATGGTCAATTTTGTTGTAGCATTTCATTTTAAACAATTATATAATTAAGTCCCTAAGGACAATGGACATGTAATATGTATAATTTGTAAAAATTTAGTAAGCTCTATATGTATATGTATTGTACCATTCTAAAGAGTAAGAGTTTCAGACGGATGTGCAGAAAGAAAAATTTTTTCACGCTTTCGCAACTGTAATCCTGGTTCTACCGCCGTCCGACACCGTTGCTTCTAGCCCACCCGCCAGCCTCTAGGCCGAAGGGTGGCAGTCGCATCCTCGTAATTCTCACAGGCTGGGTCGTGGGTTGTGACAGAGTGGTATCAGAGCTTTAGGCTGACTTAAAGGAATCAAGTGACACTAACAGGGTTAGTAACAAAACTATAAGTTTAGGTAGGTCCTAGGCTACCTAAGAGATTAAAATTAGCAGATGACCTACTAAAGGAAACCTAAGTGAAATATATGTCCTGATGTGAAGGCAGGGTATAGGACTCGCACTAAAATGAAGTAAATGTTTTGAAGTACATGATCTGATGTAAAGGCAAGATGTGAGACCCGCATTAAAGTGAAGTAAATGTTCTGAAGTACATGACCTGATGTGAAGGTGGGGTATGGGACCCGCATTAAAGTGAAGTAAATGTACATGTTCTGACATGAAGACGGGGTATGGGACCCGCAATAGAGTAAAAGTGTTAAAATATGAAGATTAGAAATAAATGTGGGCTATAAAACCTACCACTAGAATCATAAAATGATAAATAAAAATTTTTAACTTTAAATTATAAGGTAAATGAATGTAACCTTATGTGTTATAGCATATGAAGATAAACTAACAAAATGTTTATCTTTTATAACAGTGACAATGGTGAATACACGAAGAAACACAAGTAATCTCGACGAATGGCTAGATGGGGTCGAGCAGATCTTGGAGACAATGGCCCGGACTATGACTAGTGTCCAAGCCCAGAGTGGGGGCACGATAGCTGGCGCAAAATCCCCGACCACCTCAAGGCCAAGGACAACCTACAGAAGCAAGGAACACTGCAACATATAAAATGTTCTAGAGTTTCAAACCGCCAAGGTTTGATGGTCTTGCATTTATGATCGACATTGAAGCGTGGGTCTTAGAGACGGAGCGCATATTTACAAATCTACCCTGTACTGAGGAGCAGAAGGTCTCATTTACTACCTTCACTTTTAAGGATGCAGCATACCAATGGTGGCTTTTTGGAGAAAGAAAGAGAACCTCCAATGACCTGGGCGCTATTTTTAGAGGTATTTTATGACAAATATTTCCCAAGGTCAACCAAGAACCAGAAAATAGTAGAGTTTGCAACCCTTACCCATGGGAATATGACTGTCAAAGAATACGAGGCCGAGTTCATGGAGTTGGCTCACTTCTCGCCTCATTCCATTGCCACGGAGGACCTAAAGGCCAAAAAGTTTGAAAATGGCCTTAGAGACAGCATCAAGTACAGGATTGAGCCCTTTAAGCTTCCAACGTACAACGCAGTGGTAAACCGTGCCAAGATCTTTGAGTGGGCCGGAAATGCTCTAGCCTAGAAGAAAGATAAAAAAAAGACTAGCACCACTTCTCAACTGATGAAGAGGACTAAGACTGGGGCCAAGAGTGCAACCTCTTTGAATGAGGAGGGGTAACACCAGCCAAAAGACTTCAGAGACCCCACTATGCCCTACTTATAAAAAATGTCACTTTGTACCCTGCCGATAACTCACCGAGGCCTGCTATAAGTGTGGCCAAACCGAGCATCTCATAAGAAAAGTAAGTGCTATCACGCCCCAAATTTCCACAAACCCGGGGAGTGAGTGAAATGAAATAAGAAAAGTAAATGAAAGGTCATTAAGTTGGATTTAGTTGATTTTGCATTTATTCCCCCATGTTGCCCCAATATTTGAGATGAAAATTTATTACTAATCTCACCCAAGGTGAGTTCCAATTAGTGGTCAAACGCCTCTTCCATCTAATGGTAAAAATAGTTTAAGTCATGTCTAAATTAGGCCTTCAAAATAGCCCCGAAATATGTCTTGGAGTAATGGCTCAAATGGGTCCCAATTATCCTAGGACTTAGGCCAAGAATAGGCCAAAAGGTCTACTAAAATAGGTCTAAGAAAGTGACCAAACATGACCCATAAGAGTGGCCAAACACGGTCCAATAAGGTGGCCAAACATGGCCCAAAAGAATGACCAAACATGGCCCAATGAAGTGGCCAAACATGGCTCAAAAGGGAGCCCAAACATGGCTCAAAAAGGTAACCAAAGGATAGGTGTCATGGAGGGGTATTAGGGCTGCCAAACAGCAGGTGGCAGCACGCGCATGGGCAGGGGCATTGTAATATCCCGACCCGGGATACCGGGTCATATGGCACGCCTTAATATCCCGACCCGGGATACCGGGCCACATGGCACGTATTACGAGGCAATGAAAAAGTTGTGTAAAGGTATTTACACTAAAGAGGAAAATTGATTAATTAAATAATTAATTAATGTATGATATTGGAATATATTTAATTATTAAAATTAAATATAAATAAGCACACATATACACACATTATGGTGTATTGTGTGTGTGTATTATGAAATGTGTATAAATATATATATATATATATAAATACATGTATACAAGGAAGAATATCTATATATATAATGTATATATATATATATATGAACAGTAGGTAAACAGTGTAGTGTGTGTTTCTTCACATGTAAGTGTGTGTATTATATTATATGTATATATATATGTGAAATATCTTACAAAATTTAATGTAAAGTAGAAAAGAGAAAAAAAACAAAATTGATGAGAAGTGAGGGGCTAGTGTAGGGCTACAATTCAGAATGTAGAGGGAGAGAGAGATAGCTGTAGAGAGAGAGAGAACATGAAGAGAGAGAGAGGTCGGCCACCTTGCTATAAAATTCCAAGCATGCAAACCATGCTTCCTTCTTGCAAAAGAAAATAAAAGAAGAAGAACTGAGAAGCTAAGGAAGGAATTAAAGCAAGAAAAAGGAAGGAAACCGAGAGAAAGAAGGTGAGAAAACTCAAGTTCCATTTTTTTCTCTCTCTAAAATCTCTCCATGTATAATCTGTTTTTAAGCTTTTATATTGTACATATGACATGAAAAACATATTTAGACTTGTTTAGCTATGGATTTTGAGCTTCAAAACACCCAAAAATACCTAACCCAAGAACGACAGCCATTGAAGACCTTGCCATGGCAGGTCTGAACCGAATTTCTTTAAACTTGTCTTGGCTTATCAAGACTTCAAGAAGAAGTCATGAGGGTCATGAAAAACCCTAGCCGCGATCAAAAATCCCAACAAGAGCCTTCCAAAAATGGAGTTGCAGGTACGGGTTACAAGACCCAGTTCTTGAACCTCACTATTTAATCGACCCTTATGAACGGAATATGAAACCTCTTGAGTAGAGGAACAAAACAAGCCAAGCCTCATCGAAAATGGTCAAGAAACGAGTGTGAACCGAGGCTAACACAGGTTTAGCTATCGCGACCAAAACCGAGACTTTAAGCCATATTCGAAGCTTCAAATCAATGCTAAAACATGCATTTAGATGATAGGAAGTGATTGGGAAGAAAAGCAGAAAAAATAGAAGAGTAAAATGTCACGAAATAGAAGGAAAAGAAAACCTGCAAATTAGGGCAACGTAGGGGCGAAATGAAGAAGATGACGATGAGTTAACTCGGTTTAAAATGGCCGAGTTGACTCGGACAGGTGGCAGCCTCTGGGCTTGCCACCGATTTATTGAAACGCCACCGTTTTGGTAATGTCGGTATATGTAAATGAGATTAGGGCTGACGTCATGATGACGTCAGCCACATGTAAGCAGACCGGCTAAACCGGTTGGTTTTCAACCAGACCGGACGGTTCACTTAAAATTAAACCAAACCCTTTGGTTTTCAAGTTATTTAAAATAAAATAAAACCAATACTTTCCTTATTTGCGGATTGACCCCAGAACTTCTGGACAATCCTACTGTTGCCCAATTTATGGAAGTTTTATGCATTTAGACCCCTGGAAAAATAATTAAATAATTAAATAATTAATTTAATTATTTAATAAATAAAGTAAAATGACTATTTTGCCCTTGGGTCATAAATAGAGTAAATGAAGTCCAAATTAAGCATATGAATAGTGTATTTTTACTATTTTGGACATTCTGAGATTAATGGTAGGGTCCGTTTTACGAGACGGAGCCCGAAAAATAAATACACGTAAGGGGTAAATGACCAAAATACCCCTTGACCAAAATTTAACAAGTTATTAGTGTATTCTTACTATCTTGGACCTTCTGAGTCCAATGGTGAGGTCCACGACACGAGACGGGGTCCCGAAAAATAAAGACACGTAAAGGGGTAAAATGACCAAAATACCCCTGGTACCCCTAAAGCCAAAATGAAATCAGAGAAGGTCTAAATTAACTTTCCTTGACATCCCGGACTCAAAAATGGAGTCCAAATTACGAAACGAAGTACAGAAAAATATGACACGTAAAACGGTAAATGACCATTTTGCCCTTTTACATATAACAGTCCGAATTAAAAGTTACGAAAGCCTAAACCGACTTTCTTCGACACTCTGGACTCAATGGTAGAGTCTATTCGACCAAAAGAAATGTCTAAAATAAAAAGACATAAAATTTGATGAATAGCATCTGTTAGATGACTATGAATTGAAATGATGCCAAAGTACTAATACTAAGGCAAGTACAAGAAACGAAATACGAAAAGACACGACACGTAAACACGTCAAATAAATAACTTTACATTAAAGTTAATGGAACTCCCAGAAGAGTATAAATTGAAATAGATTCAATTTCTAACACATTAAATTGTGTCATACGTTAAGAATACGAGTTACGTTAAGTACATATGAATTTATGAAATCATTGTAGGATCAAATACGATTTAAGCATAAGTTAAGGAATATCAAAATGATATTACGATGAATATGAAGTTGATGAGATGTTTATGAATTGTTCTTAGGAACTACCAGGAAAGTGGGAAAGCGCATTTTTAGCACTAACCCTAAAGAATCAAGGTGAGTAACCCTGTGTTTGAATTGGAGATTTAACTCCATGATTTATAAAGAGTTTAAAGTATAAGATATGAAGTATTTGAAGTTTCAAATTCAGTGTTTACATGATTCAGTTTTTAATTGTTCTGTTTTAGAAATTCATTGTGACATGCTTAGTGATTGGTTTCTGCAACAGTTTTTCCTTCAAATACTTTCCAGCATGTCTAGTTAAAATGCAATTATTGTTAAATATTCTGAATTTGCTTATTTCAAGTATACGAATGTTTATTACGAATTTATGAAAAGTATCTATAAGACAAGTCACATGATAAATGTTTTACAAGATGAATGGTGCATAAGCACTTAGACAGGATTCTGAGTTTTCAGTTGCCCTGTAAAATAGGCAGGATTTTGGGTTGTACGGAACCCAATTGCCCTGTAAAATGCCAGGTAGCAGGATCTAATCCCCCAGGCATGAGATATCTCTATTGATAAGCAAAATGGGAGTCCGGTTCGAAACAGATTCCACTAATGGAAGTGATAAGATGATAAATGGTTTGAAAATGGAAGCAAGTTTTTACTCTCATTTTCAATATGCATATGTTGAGTTTTATATACTGTCACGACCCGAAACCCACCCTATGCGGATCTCGTGTCGCGGGGCCGACCCGAAGGCCGTCCCTACTTTTTCCGTTCCTGTATCATAGTATTAATATGCAATGTACTAAAAATTTAAAACAATAAACAGCGGAAGTCATTTATCAGTTACAGTAATCCAGCGGAAGTCTTTTTAAATACATTAAACAGCGGAAATCTATTAAATACATGACATAGTTCTACAAAATTCAAAATGAGAACTAAACCGTAACCAGCACCCGGGGGTGGTGAATACATGGGAGAACTAACATAGACTGACACAATGCTTCAAAATATCCCCCTACGCTCTCAGACTCCTACTGGGGTCTCGCAGCGTCATCACCTGAAATGGGGGTAAATGGGGTGGAATGAGCTACAAAGCTCAGTAAGTAAAACAGATCTCCAACACTGGTATCGATGATCAATGTGTATCCATGAATAGATAATGATAGCCAATCATAAGGAAGGAGATGCTGTGATAGCCAATGAAACATAATTGCCACTAGGGCCAATGAAAGGTAATCACAATACACAATCAGAAGTAATAGTGTAAAATGAAAGTATAACAACAATGAAGTACTGCCACAATGAACCGATCACGATCAAATCAATCAATGCAAGTCTTTCGAGACTTGAAGAATTATAGGGAAACAGTGCCATTCAACAATCAATTCTGTTAATCATAAGAGATGCTGTTATTCTGTTTCAGGGCTTGGCAGACCCTCGATCTTTTGGGGCCCGGCATACCCCCAGTCAATTCCAATAATTTGCCATTTGTCCGTTCACGGACTTGACCCGTAGGTCTCATTAAATCAGATAGCATCAGATGGTTGTTGTGACTGAGCACAACTCCCGTGTCCATAAACATGTCATGATCATAGTAATTCCATAGAATATAAAAATGGAATATCATTCATTCAATGAGGATACAGTAGTAGGCCTTTCAAGGCATAGTTCAACATGATAACAATGATATAGCAATCAATCAAGGTCCACTAGATAGAACAATATCACAAAGTGGATAGCAATAACATAGGTGCTTTCAAAGCACAGTGAAACATGATAACAGTGATACATCAGTCAATAATATGTCCACAAGATAGAATATATCGAAAAGTGGAACACAAGGATATCAATACTTTCAAGAGTACGAGTTTGGCAGTAAAAGAATAAACTTGGCTTGTGGGAACACCACATGTAAGAGAAAGTGATCCACTTACCTCTATCGTGCCTTTATCTTAGAAATCCGTGAGTATACCCTTGCCTTTTGAGTTCCCTATATATCAGTGAATACGTTTCAGAATAAATGCTATTCATCAAATTTTATGCTTTTCTATCATAAGTATTTCAAATACTATTTTAGACTTTACCATTGAGTCCGGAATGCCGAAGAAAGTCGGTTTAGGCTTTCGCGGAATTCCATTTGGACTTTTGTACTAAAAGGGCAAAATAGTCATTTTGCACTTTTACGGTATTTTATCCTTCGGGGTTCCGTCTCGTAAAACGGACCCCACCATTGGACTCAGAACGTCCGAGATAATAGGTTTTGACTATTTATTTGTGTCGTTTGGACTTCGTTTGACCTCTTTTTGGAATAGGGGCATTATTGTAAAATTAACATTTAATTAATTTTTTATACTTGGGCAACAGTGGAATTTTCCCAAACTATTGGGGCCGGTTTATAATTCCCATAAGCTGCGGTCTGAACCAGTTGGTTCAGACCTAAAAACCCTAGACCGGTCCACTCTTGCCCTGAACCAAACGGTTCACCTTCATTCAAGAACCGGATTTCAATAACCCAATTCCCTAGCCTTATCCCTGTTTCGGTTAACCCCAAAACCCAATTTCAATTTATTATTCCTGCAACCAAACATGCCCAAATCCATTTAAAATCCATCTCCAAAACGACACAGCTTCGGTTAACCATTTATATCCGGTCGGGTACCGACCCGATTCAAACCCAGACCCGTCTAGACTTAACCCGATACCCCCCACGCTTTTCCGGTCATCTCTCCCAAGTCTCCGGTGAACTGTATTAGGGTTCCGTCACCATCTCCGGTGACGGCAACCTAAATCGATGGTTTTTAAACCTATTTTCAATGTAGTTCCATTCCCTTCACTTCAAGGATCTCGACCCTAGCCTCGGCTTGCCCTAAAACCCTCCCTATCTTCACGAAATAGGGGTTTAACATCTCCGGCCGAATCTCCGGCCAAGTGTATTTTCTCAATTTCATGGTTATTTCTCTAATGTTTTGGCCCTACAATTCTTCTAATATGTTTCTGCATTTATAGGAATTATACGTGGGTCATTTAAACAAGGTTTAATACATGATTTTCCATATAACCCGAAATTATCCTAAGGCCTGCAACTCGGTTTTTCTCCATGGTTTCTCAACCGTTTTTCATGATTCTTTTTGCATTAAAACCTATATTTCATGCTTGTTTAGACTATATAATTACATACAAGCTTCATGCTTTAAATTGTAAAAACAGAACTAAAACTTGCTTACCTGGGTTTCGGTTTTCAGCCCATTATGACCCTCCAAAGTTCCTGTTTATGCTCCTAAGTTCTTTCCCAAAGTGTTCTCCCAACAATGGTCTCTCTTTTGCCTTTAAACCCACACCCGTAGGTTCATATTTGTAGAGAGAAGTTCCACCGCCTCTCTCTCTTTTCTCTCTCTCCCTCTCTTGGTTTCTCCCCCTTCTATGGCCTCTTTCTTTGACCTAGAACCTGTGCTCTCTCTGCCAAATGCAACCTTTGCATTAAATGGTTGGAGACTTGTTGTGCACTCATGTATATATGTATATATATATCATATTATATATATATATATAACACACACACACTTCTCTCACCTAGCCGACACACACACTGCCCTTGGCAGTTTCCCCATTCTCCTTTTTTTCTTTCTTTTTATTTCTTATGTAGATATACATATATACATAAATACATCATACATGTGTAATACATTATATCTTATACATATATACACATGAAATACACCTCTTTTATACATGTATATACATGTATATGTAGGGGTCTAATTCCATTTTAAATCATATTTACATACACTGATTTTAATCAAGCTATGTATCTACGTTCACGTATGCATGCATGGGAATGCGTGCATGCACGCATTTCGATGCAATGTCCTGTGATGCTCGGGTGTTACCCAGCCTTGGTCATTCATTTCCGTGATTACAGTCTCCAGTCTTTCATTTCCATGAGAATACTATGACATTCATATCTTATCGTTTAAGTTACATGTTTTAACCGACCTACCTCGGTATACGTGACGTATCCCGGGTCGGGATATTACATATACTCTATTTAAGAAATACATGATATGAAAAATGTTTTAAAAGTTCACATGTATAAGTATAGCTTGAATACTTCAAATGTTTCAAAGCTATTGTCTTACGAAATGCAAAATGTTTTGAGTTATATACTCTATTTGACGGAGTATAAGTATAGCTTGAATACTTTAAATGTTTCAAAGCTATTGTTTTACGAAATGTATATGGTTGAGTTACATACTCTATTTGACGAAGTATAAGTATAGCTTGAATACTTTAAATGTTTCAAAGCTATTGTTTTACGAAACGCAATATGTTTTGAGTTATATACTCTATTGACAAAGTATGAGTTTTAGCTTGAATACTTTAAATGTTTCAAAGCTACATGATTTAAGGAATACATATATTCTGTATTCAAAGTATACGAACAATTGGCGGTGATTATTTTACAAACTCTTATGTACTAAACCACTGCTAATTGAAAACCCCATGACGAATGCTGGAATTGCTCACAAGCTTAGATTAGCTTACCCGGACTTTGTTCGGACCCCCCCCTTTCAGGTAATTAGCAGCAGTCTTGACTTGAGGACGTTGATGATGAATCTGCTGATTTTGGGAAGATATGTTTAAGTAGTTTCTCTTGAGAAACCTATGAACTCTAGTAGTACATTTTGTATTAGTAGATAATGTAAGAATATGTATTAAGCCCTCAGGGCAACTGAACATGTATTGTATTAATGTTATAAGTTTTTAAGTTTTAGTTATACTCTGAATGTGTAACCATGTATGCTATGTATGGAACGGCAGTACCGAACGGATGTGCATAATTTAAAAATGAGAAAAGAAAAGAAAAAGTTTTTTTCACGCTTCCGCAAAACGTATGTTGCACATCTATTCGATACCGCTGCATATGCGAGCCTTGTCTCGGGGCCCTCGGGTCTCGGGGCGGCGATCGCGATCCGGCAATCCGCTTAGGGTGGGTTTCGGGTCGTGACAGGCATGCATGGGGTAGGCAGCAGGCAGGCGTGGGGCGTTCTCGGGGAAGGCGCGCAGGTGCGCGCGCTCGGGCATGGGCACGACTAAGGGCTAGGCTACTCTATTTTTTCTAAATTTTTACTGTAGCTGGCTGCGGCTGATTTTTCTATTTTTTTGCAGAAATACTGTAGCAACTGTAGCTAATTTTTCCAAGTTTTAGCCTATTTCTTCAAGGCTTTTAAACCCCACTTTGTGACACTTTTTTCTACTTATTTATGGACATTTTACACACCTAATGACTCTTTTAATTTCACAAAATTTTGACATGATTTCTTTTATTTTCTAAGCATTTTTCTTCCTAATATTTTGCAACCGTTCATATATATAATAGCATCACAATCCATCCTCACTCGATGGCCATAATTCATGGAAATTAAACATACATTCATTTCCTTCAACATATATACATGTAAGGCACATTAAACAAACATATCCCACATGTCATTTGGGCTTAAGCCCTTACATTACAAATTGGCACAAGTCTTTTGGGCTTATGCGCATACATACAAAATATGCTCCAAGGGCTAAATATCATTCCAAGTTCTTTTCCCCTCCTTCCTTCAAAACTTTATCAAATCTCAAGTACCGGGAGCCTCATCTGTAATATGATATCCCACGAGGGGTCAGCTCAACTGCTGGTATGACATAATGCTAATGCAAGGAATAAAATTAAGGTGTGGCATGTGCAAGTGTACATTTATAATCTACATGCCTTCCAATCCATTAATACAATGTAATGGAAATATGCGTGAGACACCCATGCAACTCTATGCCACACCCATGTCTCGATTACGGATTGCTCCCGATGGACCTTGAGTACCAATACCCGTTCACGGATCACTCCCATAATCGATCCTGAGTACTAACGGCCAATTTTGAGTTTTTCACCACAGGATCTACACCCTCATAATGCATAGCACCAAGTGCTCAACCCACACTATGTTTTCAAGGAATCACACCATGGCAATATGCTTTGATTTCACCATGCAATAATGCAATCTTAATGAAACATTTTATCATACACATGGTATATGCCTTAAACAATGCAATGTACTTAAAGAAACTATAATTTTTATTTCACAAAACTTTTTCTACATGAACCTAACATGTAATCCAATTAATTTCATATATAAACACATTACTTATTCACAACCTTAACAATTTCTCAAAGATCATAAAATACATAAAGTACCAACACATGGAATAAATCATAACTCTCAAACTACAAGAGTTTCTCTGCATGAACATAAGCTAGAATGCAATGAATTAAACATATAAACAAGTTACATGTTCATCACTTTGACAAATTCTCAAAGAACACATAGGTACACAAACTACAAACTCTAGGTTTTCAAAGCAACTACCAACTAAATGACTTTCTAACAACAAGTAAACATATAAATCATTCAATCAACCTATAAACATACAAAGAAACTTAAATCTATTCCTTGCTTAGCAAAACATTATACCTAAAAGGGTTTTTCTCAACCCTTGGGAGTTGTGTTTGCTGTGCAGCTAAACCAATCAATGAGAATGTAGCCCTTGATGTGGGGAACAACTTCTTAGAAGGAAGTCTTGTGAAAATCTAAACCTAGAAGTGTGTTTTGGAAGCTTGAAGATTAGAGAAACCTAGGTTTCTTTCTCCCTTTTCTCCATGAGCGTGAAACTGCTGTATCTTAGAACAAAATATGATATTTTTACACTAATGGGGCTGTATTTATAATAAAGGGGCAAAATGACCTTTTTGCGCTTAATGAATTTAGGACCCCATTACATTACAACCCGTCTCGAAACGCCTCAATTCGAAATTTTACTTTATCCAAAGTTCTTAAAATTATTTTAAATGAAAATTTTCAAAAAAATTTATTTTCCCCTGTGGCCGGGTTTGGTCGGTTCCACCCGGGCCACCCGAGATGTCCTTTATGGTCCATTTTTGAAACTGTCTCCGAACAGGCTCAAATGTTTACAAGAGGTGTATTTGAACATTCTAAGCATATTTTTATTCTATGGCACATTCAAAATATGCTTCTAAATATGACTTATGTCTAAATGTACATGTATAGTACCCTACCGGCAAATGGTGCATGAATAGTACTCTACCGGCAAAATGAAAAATTTACTCACATTTTTTAGGTCTCTACAATTGCCCAAAATGAAACCAAACCACCAAGGAACCTGTCACATCCCGCTCCCCACCCTACGTGGATGCTAAAGATGTGATGCCAGTTAGCCGCCTTGTCGGTCTCCCTACCGACAATGCGACCAACCAAAGGCAATCTTCTGAACCGTACAATGAATTGTACTCCAAATGTAGGGTCAGAACAGTGGAATTTAAAACTTTTTTATCTCGGGAATGCAAATCAACTATATATCACATAAATATGTATCATATAGCAAGTCTACAACCAAACAACTAATAACTCTAGCCACAGATCACATCTACAACTAGACATATAACATAGAGCATATCTAATCTCTCTAGAGTACCATTACCATGAGCCATGTCCCTACACATCCATTTCATATAAATAAAGTCAACTATACAATCACTCTCACCTAAATAGCCAGTATCAGTCAATCAGAACCCAAGTCTCCATATATTATTGCCATCAGATCCTCACTTGGGAATGCCTCTTGACCTACAAGTGTCATCTCATTGTTCCTTCTAGTCCAATGGAGATATATCCTGAAAAATGTTAAATAAATGGAATGAGCTTAAACAAGCTCAGTGAGTAACATATGTTCTTGCCATGGGTTTTAAAACCAGTTTATATGTAAATGCATGCTCAAGTACAACAACAGAATAGAGCAAGATAAAACATAACAGCTAAATCAAATTGAGATAGAACAGATCAACAATCAGAAGTATATCAACAAGTGTGCCTGATCCTTCAGCAAGGTGATGTGGGATCTTGAGTTCACCACGCCTCATAGCCAGCCATCCCCCTGATGAATGCGCAAAAGTGCACTCCAAATGTCCTATTATTAGATTAAATTGCTAAAATATAAATAAAAATGTGGAATATAATTGATATTATTTTATTTAATTTCTATTTATAGTGGGATACATTTGAGCATTATTTTGTAATATTTTTAATATCAAATTTTACATTATTTGTTGGCGAGAGATAGTTGGTAATTGTGCTTCACACTTAATATTTTTAGAGCTTTATTATTCAAATTATTTATTTAAATTTATTTTGATGGCAGCCACATTGCCTAATTGAGCCGACACTCCAAGCCGCCCAGCAAAACAGAAGCAAAAAGAAAAAAACAAAGAAACCAGGCATGCAAAGGGGCCTATGAGTGTGCGGCTGTTGGCTTGTGAGGCGGTCCAAGCCGTGTGGCTATTTCTGGAGGGTGGGCGCTGGATCAAGTGTTGCTGTGGGGCCCTGCCAAAAGGAAAAGAGGCACGGTTGGAGTTCAAAATAATGGAAAAGAAAGTGGGCCATGGGCTGCGTGTGGAGATTTAAAAGACAGGAACAAAGTAGTGGACCAAGCCAAGGCTTGGCTTGGCCAGGCATGGTTAATTGAAGCAGGGCCTTGTGCGTGCAGTTGGTGAAGTGAAGTGGGCCAGGGGCCTGGTGCGGTTGGCTTGGGCATGGCGGTTGCTGGGGCTTGTGAGGTTAGAATTGTGGCCCAGGTGCCTAGGGCTAAATGCAGTCCTGTGGCTGATATATAAAAAGAGAAAAAAAAATACAGAGGAGGGGAGAGAGCCGCAGGTGTGGCGCTACTGTGCAGAGAACTAGAGCTGCGGTTCAGGCTGTCCATGGCTCAGTTTTTCTCCGTGAAGTTTATGTTGTCCATCCTGTACATGGGTAACTAAATTTTCAAGTGGAGTTAGGGATGAACTTGCACACTAGATGGTTATTTTTGATTCCTGTACGTGGTTTTTATTTATTAAATTCTTTAATGATCATTCGCGATTTATTGTTGGATTTTATTCTCTGAATAATTAAAGGGTTTAGTCCGTTTATAGATTCAGTCATGCTTTTTCTATTGAATGGATTAATGTTTTGATTATTTTTGGGACAATTAATTATTTATATTGATTTAATTCTCTGCTGCAATATTGCTCGTTGGGTATATTGTCGTCGTTGTGTTTTCTCAATGTGAATAATAATTTGCGTGATTTAAAAGTGATGAATGATTTTTCAAAGGGTTACTTTCAGTTTAATTTTGGTTCATAATTTTATATCTTCCGATTGAGATGTTTGGAATTTAAATTCTCAATTGAGTTATCAGTGAATTAAAAATAATTAAAATACCAGATATATGCAAGGGATTCCCGAAGCTTTACTGTTCGTTAAATTTGAGTACTTTGTCCGTTAATCAGTTTGTTTAATTTTTATTTACATTCAAAATCACTTTTTATATTCATATTTTTTCGTGAAGCGTTTAATATTTTTCTTTAGTTTCAGAAATTCTTTCTATTATTCTTTTAATTTTGTCTCCCTGTGGAATCGACACCCCAAAGCTACACTACAACTACCGCATTATTCTTTGTGCATAATCAAATTTTGGCGCCTTTGCTGGAGAGACGGTAGAAGAATCAGTAGATAGTTTTTCTTTTCAGCAGTTTGTAAAGGCGGTAACTTCGTTCCCTTCTTTTTACTTGCTGCATTATTATTATTATTATTATTATTATTATTATTATTATTATTATTATTATTATTATTATTATTATTATTTATTTTTTCTTTTATTTATTTATTTTCTTTTATTTCATTTTATTTATTTATTTATTTATTTTATTATTGTCATCTTGCATGCATAATAGGTATAAGGACGCATTAGGCCGATTTGGTTATAGGCTTGCGTTAGAGTCAGATTTAGAGTCTAATTTTTCGTGTTTGATAATTCTTCCAATTCTGAAAGTATGAGCGAATACGAGGATCAACCCACTAGGACCCTTCTAGATTACCTCCACCCTACACGCACAGCCACACCATCATGCATCATGTTTCCACCCAATGCTCATCCAATTGATGTTAAAACAGGGGTGATACAGCTACTCCTTACATTTCATGGTTTGGAAAATGAGAATCCATATGTGCACATTAGGGAGTTCAAAGAGGTAGTTGCGACTTTCCATAGTCGACATGCAACACAAGACATTGTGAGACTTAAGTTCTTTCCTTTCTCTTTGAAGGATCGAGCTAAGAGTTGGCTACACTCACTGAGACCACGGTCAATTGGATTGTGGAATGAGATGACCCAGATTTTCTTCACTAAATACTTTCCCCAACGCAAGACCAATGCTTTAAAAAGACAGATTTCCACATTTGCACAAAAGGATAGTGAGACTTTGTATCTGTCTTGGAAGAGATTTAAGGAGTTATTGAGTATGTGCCCTCACCATGGGTATGAGAGTTGGCATGTAGTGAGCTATTTTTATGAGGCACTTACACCTAGAGAACGCCAATTTGTAGAGATGATGTGTAATGGTGAGTTCTTGCAGAAAGATCCTGATGAGGCCATAGAATACCTTAATGAGCTTGTTGAAAAAGCTCACACATGGACAGGACCTAGTGCTACTGAGAGTACAAATAGGTCACGACCTACAGGGAACCAATATTGTGGTGGAATTTACCATCTTAAGGAGGAGGATAACTTGAAAGCTAAGGTTGAGACACTCACTAGGGAGTTAGAGGTGCTAAAGGCTAGAGACGTAAAGCCAACACACTTGGCTAATCATGTAGAGTCTTTTAGACCATGTTCTGTGTGTGACGGGGTAGATCACCTTGCCCAAGAGTGTCCTACATTTTCTGAGATGAGAGGAATGTATGAGGACCAATGTAATACCTTAGGTATGTACAAGAAGCCTTTCACACCCTATTCTGAGACTTACAATCCAAGGTGGCGCAATCGCTCCAAGTTTAGCTGGAAATCTAAAAACCAGCCACCTGCACCACCACCTACACAGCCTTCTAGATCATACCCTGCACCATATCATGCACCAGATCATGCATCTTCATCTTCTAAGAATTCTTTAGAAGACACTTTGCATGCATTTATTGAAGCACAGGGCAAGACTAACCAAAAGTTTAAATCTTTGATTACGCAGGTTATGGAAGAGAACAAGGAGATAAAGAGTCAAATGTCCAAATTAATGAGCTCTTTGAGTGTGACGGAGCAAGGTAAATTCCTTTCCCAAGCTCAATCCACACCCCATGGTCAACACATGACGTAGAAAAATTTGAAGGATGTGAACGCCATTGTGACTCGAAGTGGTAAGTCCTTACACATCCCAACAATGAAAAAATCAAAGCATGTGGAAAAGGATCAAGATAGTAGCAATGCTGAGCTGCCCAAGGAACCAGAGATGACAAAGAGCTATGTTAAGGTACCATTCCCTCAAGCTTTAAAATCAACCAAGCACATTTTGGATCCTAACAATGAAATCTTAGAGAATCTCAGGTAGGTAAAAATCAATCTTCCTCTTTTGCATGTGATTAAACAAACTCCTACTTATGCAAAAGTTCTTAAAGATTTATGTACAGTTAAGAGAAAGCACCATGTGAAGAAGACAACATTCCTGACAGAGCAAGTTAGTGCTCTAATTGAGCAGAGGATTCCTCCCAAGTACAAGGATCCTGGTTGTCCAACCATTGCATGCAGTATTGGAAATCATGAGTTTGGACAAGCTTTACTTGATTTAGGAGCAAGTGTGAATTTAATGCCTTATTCTATTTACTTGTAGTTAGGGTTGGGAGAGATCAAACCAACTTCTATGGTATTGCAATTGGCTGACCGTTCAGTCAGAGCGCCACGGGGTGTGGTAGAGGATGTTCTAATTCAAGTTAATAAATTTTATTATTCTGTTGATTTCATAATCCTTGACACTAACTCTGCTGTTGATTCTACCTCAAAGATTCCTTTGATTTTAGGTAGGCCTTTCCTTGTCACTGGTAATGCTCTTATTAATTGCAGGAATGGGCTTATGAAGCTGTCTTTTGGAAACATGACTCTCAAGATGAATATATTTCATGTAGCAAAACAGCTAGAAGAGGAGGACGAGAGTTGCCAGACGTACATGATTGACTCACTCATGGATAGGAGAGTTCTTGCAACTCATGATTCTGACCCCCCTGAGCATTTTCTTGTTAATTCTGAGTTTGACTATATTTCTGATCCATCTGATGTGGTTGATGCTTGTGCTATTTTTGACAAAACTCAGGATTATGGAGCACAGGGATGGCAACCGAAGTTGGAGGAGTTGCCTAAAACAAGTGAAGAGTAGATTCCTTCAAGTGTGGAAGCACCAAAAGTCGAATTGAAGCCTTTGCCTAAGGGTTTAAAAATTCATTTGGAGGTAGGAACTAGCCCTCGTAGGGACCCCAGCGTAAGCTTAATCCCACTATGAAAGAAGTGGTGGAAAATGACCTAGGAGAGTTAGTCCCTACAAGACTTGTGATTGGCTGGCAGGATGTGCATTGATTATAGAAAACTGAATGCTGTCACACGAAAGGCTAAAATGAAAGCGTTTCATGATAAAAATATTTTGAGAAAAACATTTAAACTTAATGATCAAGCTTTCTTATATGATTCTAGACTCCATGCGCACTCAAGAAAATGCAAGTCTAGGTGGACATGCCCTTTCATAGTGAGGAATATTTTTAACAATGGGGTAGTCAAAATAGAGGATCCCAAGGATAGTTGAATTTTAAAGTCAATGGCCAGCGCCTTAAAGTTTTGATTGTTAGGCAAGTTCCGGAAGTGAAAAACATTCTGCTTATGGATCCGGTCTATCCACCTTGATCACGCCATGCAGGTATGTTTTATTTTTATTTTTATTTTTTTCATTTTTTTCCTTTACTTTATTTATTTTGTTTTGTTTTGTTTTGTTTTATTTTCAATTTTTTTTTTCTTTTCTTTTTGTTTGCTGCTGTTTTCTTTATTTTTATTTGTAGATTAATTTCATTTTGTCAGTTCAGATTGCCATCTTTGGTGCTTAGCGAGCTGCCCACGTCCCACATCAGGTGTATTCTACCCTTTTCAGTACCCTCCATTCAATTTTGATTTTTAAACATTGAGGATAATGTTTCATTTAAGTTGGGGGGTGGTGGTTGCAGATTCAACATTTAAAATGCTGTAGCATATTTTCATGTGTCAATTTTTTTTTAAAATTTGCATCACGTGCATTTTTTTCACATGAGTACTCATTCTCATTCATAACTATTTTTGTGAATTCACCGAATCCACCATAATCATTCTGTTGAGGCATTCACAGAACTTTTAATGCACTTATCCAAACTTTGTGGTAAGATGGTGGTTTGACACATATAGCTAGAGAATTCTTTTGCTTAAGTATTCATGTGAGTTTTGGACAGAATTGAAAGTTTACAAATTCAGATTGTGATAAGCGTTCATTGATCTGTTGAATTGGACACTTCTTTTGAGAATATCATTACATGGTTGGTGGTATGATGGCAGATATACGTAGGATATGATGAACGTCAATTTAGGATTAACGTTTGAGCCTTTCAAGCTAACCCTTCTTACTATAGACCCTTAGTAGCCAACTTTGAGCCAACAAACACATTTAGTTCTTTTTCATGTGCCTACATCATCCATACCTCTCCACATTGGAGAATAGCCTATACATTGATTTTCCTGCCCTTTTTGCTTCCAAGTGTGTGCTAGGTGTGGAATTTGCATTTCTTGTCTTTTGTGTTGCATTAGAAAAAAAAAAGCAGAAAAAGAAAAAGAAAGAGTACTAGTGCAAAGTGTTTAATTGAGAGAGCATCAAAGTCAATGTTCAAAAAAAAAAAAAAATGAAAATTGAAAAAAAAAAAGAGTTGAAAGAAAAAAAGAAAGAAGAAGGAGACATTTTGTTTTTCAGTGATTTGAAAAGTTGAAGAGTACACAAGTGAGAAGTTTGGTTTGCTATGATTATTAATGAAATTCTCTTAATATGTACTTGGAAGTTTTTGAATCCATTTTATCCTTTTCTTGATATAGCCCCTAGCCCGAGCCACATTACAACCCTTTTTATGTTGATTGTTCTGATCCTAAGTAAGCCTGTGGAGAGAGTGGTGGCCGTCTCATTTGTTAGTGCACCTATCATAAGATCAATGTTTGCTTGTTGCTTGTGCATAATCGCCAAATATTTCATTGAGCGTGTACACCCCTTGTCAACTCCATAGAAAGAACCCCTACATGAAACACTTTTATACCCGTGAGATATGAAGTTGAACCTTTTGCTTGAGATGTTCTTGATGTTACATGTGTCATGGTTTGTGGTTAGATGGATATGATTTGGAACACACACACACACTATGTGAATTGCTATAAGTGAATTGATTGTTATAGGTTCTCGAATTCCTAAAATTGCCTTTGATATGCGAATTTGAAAAGTGTGATTAGAAGTCTTCTGTGTGTGATCTTCTTTGATCTCTTTTACCAAATGCATGGAAATTGCTAGGGACTAGCAATGAGCAAGTTGAGGGGTGTGATGAGTGCGCAAAAGTGCATTCCAAATGTCCTATTATTAGATTAAATTACTAAAATATGAATAAAAATGTGAGATATAATTGATATTATTTTATTTAATTTCTATTTACAGTGGAATACATTTGGGCATTATTTTGTAATATTTTTAATCTCAAATTTTGCATTATTTGTTGGCGAGAAATAGTTGGTAATTGTGCTTCACACTTAATATTTTTAGAGCTTTATTATTCAGATTATTTATTTAAATTTATTTTGATGGCAGCCACATTGCCTAATTGAGCCGACACTCCAAGCCACCCAGCAAAACAGAAGCAAAAAGAAAAAAACAAAGAAACCAGGCATGCAAAGGGGCCCATGAGTGTGCGGCTGTTGGCTTGTAAGGCGGTCCAAGTCGTGTGGTTGTTTCTAGAGGGTGGGCGCTGGGTCAACTGTTACTGTGGGGCCCTGCCAAAAGGAAAAGAGGCACGACTAGAGTTCAAAATAATGGAAAGGAGAGTGGGCCATGGGCTGCGTGTGGAGATTTAAAGACAGGAACAAAGTAGTGGACCAAGCCAAGGCTTGGCTTGGCTAGGCACGGTTAATTGAAGCAAGGCCTTATGCGTGCGGTTGGTGAAGTGAAGTGGGCCAGGGGCCTGCTGTGGTTGGCTTGGGCATGGCGGTTGCTGGGGCTTGTGCGGTTAGAATTGAGGCCCAGGAGCCTAGGGCTAAATGCAATCCTTGTGGCTGATATATAAAAAGAGAAAAAAAAATATAGAGGAGGGGAGAGAGCCGCAGGTGCGGCGCTACTGTGCAGAGAACCAGAGCTATGGCGCAGGCTGTCCATGGCTCAGTTTTTCTCCGTGAAGTTTATGTTGTCCGTCCTGTACATGGGTAACTAAATTTTCAAGTGGAGTTAGGGATGAACTTGCACACTAGATGGTTATTTTTAATTCCTGTACGTGGTTTTTATTTATTAAATTCTTTGATGATTATTCACGATTTATTGTTGGATTTTATTCTCCGAATAATTAAAGGGTTCAGTCTGTTTATAGATTCAGTCATGTTTTTTCTATTGAATGGATTAATGTTTTGATTATTTTTGGGACAATTAATTATTTATATTGATTCAATTCTATGTTGCAATATTGCTCGCTGGGTATATTGTCGTCGTCGTGTTTTCTCAATGTGAATAATAATTTGCGTGATTTAAAAATGATGAATGATTTTTCAAAGGATTACTTTTAGTTTAATTTTGGTTCATAATTTTATATCTTCCGATTGAGATGTTTGGAATTTAAATTCTCAATTGAGTTATCAGTGAATTAAAAATAATTAAAATACCAGATATGTGCAAGGGATTCCCGAAGCTTTACTGTTCGTTAAATTTGAGTACTTTGTTCGTTAATCAGTTTGTTTAATTTTTATTTGCACTCAAAATCACTTTTTATATTCTTATTTTCTCGTGAAGCGTTTAATATTTTTCTTTAGTTTCAGAAATTCTTTCTATTATTCTTTTAATTTTGTCTCCATGTGGAATCAACACCCCAAAGCTACACTACAACTACCGCGTTATTCTTTGGGCGTAATCACCCCCCTTCTAGGGTCAGATCAGAACTGAATAGGACATGGTTGAATAGATGCCTGAGTACTAGGATTCTGAGTTCACCACGCCTCATAACCAGCTATCCTAGTATCATGGCGGAACAGGACAGGATTGCCTGAGTATTAGGATTCTGTCACCACGCCTCATAACCAGCTATCCTAGTATTATGGCGGAACAGACCTGGATTGCCTGAGTACTAGGATTCTAAGTTCACCACGCCTCATAACCAGCTATCCTAGGATCATGGCGGAACAAGACAGGATTGCCTGAGTACTAGGATTCTGAGTTCACCACACCTCATAACCAGCTATCCTAGTATCATGGCGGAACAGACCAGGATTGAGCGGATGCTAAGTTCACCACGCCACATAGCCATCCATCCACCTTCTAGTATACTCAATCCTGTAGTGGGCCCATAGTGAGACTCAACATGATAAAATAGAATCAAACCATACTCCAATGGCGTAGAACAAGTTAGAACAACAGACCCAAACATGATCAGAACAGGAGATATCAGGAAGCAGGATAGAATCATGCCACATGTAATGCAGTACAAAGAGTATGCATTAAAACATATGCATTAAAACAGTATCGTGTATAAAACAGTTTAGCAAGTGAAACAGTACAGTATACTAATCGAGATAGTATAGAAAATATACACCAAGTCAGGAGTCCAAGTTACTCAGAGTTTGTTGAAACTAGTTCAGAATTCCTTCCAACTGATTCTAAATTCGGGAGTCCTAGAATAGTAATCACAGACATCAGTTATTGATGATAATATATTTTACCTATTTCTCTAATTTCCTACAGCCACTAAATATTACACTTGCTGCTTAGTCAATTATAAATTATATATTAATTCAATTAAGATGGATTGAATTTAATGCCACAATTATTGTGGCTCAAAATTAGGACATTTCTTTAGCTAACCCAACTATATTAGTTCAGTCCCAGTACAAGGTAATAAGAGGAAAATTATCAGGAGTTCTCCTCGAAATTCTTTTAGAAATTTCTAGGTCACAACATAAGGTCTCAACCCTTCACAGCACACAAACGGTTATTGGCTTGTTGGGAATTTTGGTTCCTGCCAATTTATAAATAAATGGTGTAGAACCCAATCAAAGAAAATTGACAGAATAGCAGTTAATTGCTATTGCAAATAATTAGTTCAAGGCAGTAGCGTGTGGGGAAGATTGATAATCAAAGAGTTTAATTGCTGTACATTAGTTGGTGAACCTGTCAACAAAATGGTATAGAGAATGGTGCAGGGTAGAGGCAGTTCCTGCCACTGGTAGAACAGCTGTTTGGGGCAATTTTCTAATCAAAGTCTGTAGTGATTTCATAGCCTATCTTATATATATAATCCACAAGAACAATCAATTAAAATTTATAATGGCTAATAGGGATTTTACCATATCAACATTTTGTATTTACTATAGATATGTCCCTTGATAAATCTATTATAATTAAGATCAGTCCCTGTTTGGACGTGTCCCTAACAGCTGTTGTCCAGAATTTTCCTCACCAACTTTTCATCCAATAGATGGGACTATATTCAAATTAAAACCTGAACTACACTCAATTTAATAATTGAACTATATTCAATTTAATAACTAATCCATTATTTAATTTAATAGCTGAATTATATTCAGATTAATGGCTGAATTATATCCAATTTAATAGCTGAATTATATTTAATTTCATAGCTGAATTATATTCAGATTTATAGTTGAATTACATCCAATTCATAGCTGAACTATATTTAATTAATAGCTGAATTATATTCAGATTACTAGCTGAATTATACCCAATTTAATAGCTGAACTATATTTAATTTAATAGCTAAATTGTATTTAAATCAAACGCTGTTCAATATCCAAATCAACAGCTGAATTCCTATTCCAAATCCACTGCACATTCCAGCAGCCGCACCAACGGCCGCACCAATCCCACCTCTTTCTAATTTCTCTTATTTAAATCTCATGCTACACTAAGAATTCAACAGCAGAATAATAATAAATCCTTCTGCAATAGTTACAAGGACTGGGCACTATTTAAATAACTAGGAAGAAACACATGAAAATCTTTCAATATTGTCAAAACAGATTCTAGGATTAGAATTGGGAATTCTGCTCCAGTAGAACTTTTTCGTTATTTATTTAAAACTTAAATCAACTATCATGACAAAGGCAACCATATAAATGAGTGGGTCATCACAACTTACCGTGGTTGAATCAGAGAGAGACAGATCAAGGCCGTTACACAGCTTCTGCTCTGCTTCAACGCCAGCAGCCAAGAGCTGGTATTTGTGGCTTAATTAACTTGCACGGCTGCGTCCGTTTACTGGTTTTCAATCCTTAAATTAACCAGCTTGATCAGCCCCAAATAACTATACAGAAATTTATCGAATGCATAGTCGATGTTGATGATACAAAACAGGGAATAAGGTGTGGAAGAAATAGAAGACAAGTGAGGAACCGAAAGCGCAGATTGGGTTGAGAAGGTCTGGAACAAAAATTTTTTCCTGAGCACTGTTCAATAGAAATTTATAAGCATACGAAAGAATCTGGAATGGAGTATGTCGGTGGCTCAACAGACTGTCGCTAGAACATTCTACACAACTCTTGATATTTCCTCACACGTGACCAAATTCCACACACACGTGTATATATATAATAACTTTTTATTATATTCTATTTTGAAAACAAAGGGACGGCTGTAGCTTTTCTCCATTCTTTTGTTTTATAATATATTTTAATTATTGAGTCTACTTGATCATATGCAGGTCATTGTTCTAGTATTAGTATTAAAATGCATTTAGCCATGTATACAGAGAAATCAAAGGACAAGAGGCAATATATCATGGCTTCTTGGAATTATTGATTGCTGGAACAAAGTATACAACCAAGTTTAGAAACAAATGTTCATAACAATTGGTTTATATTCAGAGTACAAAATACATAGCACTACTGTACACATACTGATGGGGTTCCGGCCTAAGTTGTGTATATATTATTAACAAGAGTAGGATATGTAATTTATTCCGAATTTTGGGGTATTACAGAACCCACTGTTGTAGCTTCTTTAGTTGCATCGCAATCTCAAGCCCCGACAATGGAGAAATCCAAAGGAAGCAAAGAATCCATGAGGTACGGTCGAGTATTCAATCTCTTATTTGAGGCTGCACGGACCCTTATTGGTCAGCAAAGTACCATGTCCAATACTTAATTACTTTCTAATTTATATGTTTTCATCATTTAATTTGACTTTTAAGACCACTACGATCCGTAGTAACAACTAAACGTATTAAGACATGACTAAGAGAAAAACAAGCAAGATGTAATTACAATAATGACGGTTAAAACATCGACATAAGTCATGAGTAAGACACACAAATGTTTTAGATACTGATAACGAGGAAGAAAAAAGGGTAGAGTCTTGTAACGACCAAGGACTTTTGAGTTTTGAGGAGGGGATAATATAACACCTCGACCCGATTAACAAAAAATTAGTCACTAATTAAGTATTAGAGACTTTATGAAGTAAAATAATAATTCAAAAAACTAAACCAAGAAAAATAAAAGCTACAAAAATAACAGGACCTTAATTATCGAGGTCGACACATGAAGGAAATAATCAAAATCACAAGACTTCGATTTGTGAAATCGATGCACGAAGGAAGTGAATAAAAAATGCAAGTACACAAGAAGAAAAATAACAATAAAGCAAAAAGGGGATAAAATGTAAAAATGCCAAACAAGGCATAAGAAGGAAAAATGAAGAAAAATAGGCAAAAAGTGTTAGCCCAAAGGTTTGATCCCAAGACCAAAAAAGTAAGAAGAACCTGTGTCCAAAAAGTAAACCACTTCAGCTACAGCACTTCTGTGCTATATATCTTATAAGATATATATACATACTATGTAAAACCCCATCCCACCACCCATCACAACCAATCCCCTTTCATGCAACACATTAACACCCAATTTAAATATATAAATATGTGTATATATATATATATGTGTGTGTACTATACGTACAAGGAAGAAACAAAATAGCCAAGTGTGTGCATGTGTGTGTGCGACTAGAGAGAGAGAGAGGGAAAGAGAAAAAGAAGGAAGAAGAAGAAGAAGAAAAGAGAGAGAAGTTGTGCATGCAACCTTGATCAAGCCCAAGAAGCTCAAAATTGAGCCAAGGGGAAGAGGGAGAAACCACTCACAAAGGTAAAACCATAAAAATTCTAAGGTTTACTCTCTAGAAAAACATTACAAACCTACTGTTTAATAGGCATTAAGTGCATATATGGCATTGTTCTGGTGACTTAAGGTATTAGAAGTGAAAAGGGAGACCCAATAAGGCTTAGAATACGAGACCCACGGGAATCCACCATTTCTGGACCTCCAAAACAATTGGTTGGGCCCAAAGGAAACCCAATACCTTCACTTGGGACTTAAACAGACCTCACAAGGGTTACAAAAACCTAGTCTATAACCTAAAAACCTAAAAAAATACCCCTAAACCTCGAGTTGCAGTCACGGTGTTGGAAACCAACTCCTACAAAATGAACTAAATACTTTATTTTCTTATCAAAAGATGAACCCCTTGATGAAATGAACACAACGAGCCCAACCCCATCAGTTTTGGTCAATAAATGACCATGTATGACCCTATAACTGAAGAAGTATCAAAATCCCAAAGGGGCTTTTGAGCTCAATTCGAGCTTCCAAACTAATGCCAAAATGATCCCCCAATGTCCTAGGAGATCGTAGGAACTAAAAATTGAAGAAATGACCCACTAAAAAGCCATGAAATCGAGACTTAAAATATCTAAAATTAGGGCAATAGTGACGTGCGAGATAGGGAAGACGATGAACAGCTTGGGTCGGGTTCGAGTCGGTTTCGGGTTCCGGTCGGAACCCGCCTAGTCGCATATTTGGATTAATGGGACGGCGTCATTTAGTCCTTAGGTTTTTAATTTAAAAATGAACGAGGCTGTTTAGCTACGAGGATAGGGCTTTAATTTAATAAACCCACGTGGAATAGGGATACCCTATCCATGTTTTGCCTCCTGTTCGCTATTTGGAATTTGAAAAAAAAAAAAAAATAAGAGGAGCCACAGCTCCCCAGTTTCGATCCTCTGACTTAGTGCGTGTGAGAAACCTAAGTCCCACATGTATGGCCACTGTGCCACCGTGGCACCTATGTATTATATTGACAGAATAAATATAAAATATTAAATTAAGTAAATTAATTTAATTATTGTAAATTGTCCCGTTACCTAAACAAAATAAAAGAGTAGAGTATTTTAACTATTTCTGACATTCTGGACCCAATGGTTGGGTTCGTTTTACAAGATGGAATCCTAAAAAATTAAGACATGTAAAATACAAAATTACCATTTTACCTTTGATGATGCCCGAAGCCAAATAGAAGTCCTAGAGGGTCTAAATTAACTTTTTTCAACGTTTCAGACTTAACGGTGAGGTCCAAATTATCAAATTAAGTATTAAAAAAAATAGGATACGTGAAAATACAACTTTAATAAATTATTAGAAATAGTCTGATTTGAAAGAAATGAGACCTATCCTAGAAAATTAGGATTCACCGGGTCTAAAAATAAACTAAGAACACCAAATATGTTATAATTTAAATTAAATGTGGAATTAATTAAATTCTTCATAAATTGTTCTTAGGAACTACAAGAGAAAAGAGACAGCACACTAGTAGCGCTAACCTTGAGGGCAAATGTGAGTAATCCTGTACTTTGAAGTAGAGGCTTTAACTCCATGAAATCTGAAGTGTTTTAAGTTCAAAATTCCTAAAATATTTGAAGTTCAGAATTCCTGTATTTCTATGATTCATGTTTCAAATGTATTATTATTGTCACAACCCCGAAACCCACCCTGTGCGGATTAAGGGATTCGTAACTACCTACCCCTCAGCCTGTGGGCCGTTAGGCGGACTCGGGAGCAGTGGCATCGGACAGCGGTGTGGTACGGCTAGGATTAGCAATTGTGGAAGCGTGAGAATTTCTTTTACTTTTCGCATGCTCGCCCAGTACTGTCGCTTCTTCTTCTTTGGAGCAGTAAACAAATACCATACATTCAGAGCATGCTAAAAATTTAAAGTTATATATATTACACATCCATATGCCCCTTGGGGCTTAAGTACATAATTGTCTGAAATTTGACCATCTATAGGTCCTAATACTTCCAAAAATCCCCTAATCACAATAGAGCTATCAATCACCAATCCTCAAATTGGGCAAGGCTCCCATCTATCATCACCACTTGAAAAATGTTAGGATAATAGGGTGAGCTTCAACAAGCCCAGTGAGTAATTCTAGTACCTTGTCATGGGTTTTCAACTGGTAGTGGGTTAGTTAAGAGAAAGTTCATATAAACATACACTACCAATTGTACATATACTTCAGATGCAGAATACATAATTCTTAAAAACAGAAAGCGTGAAGCATACAAGGCATTCAAGCTGGGCAAGTATTTTAATAATTACAGGATACAAGAATCTTCAAACCACGAAGCATGATGCATTTTAAAGCATTCAATAAAATATTTAATATGCAGCAGGATTTATAAACATGTGCAGGATGGCTATTTAAAAGCCATGAAAATAATTGAAATCCTTTCCATGAAAATAGAAGGATGCAAATTCTTTTTCTTTTAAATAGGGGGGCATATAAAAATCTGATTCATGTAAATGGGGGTTTAAAAACCTGCTTACCATTTCTTCACGTGTCATATTTTTACTTTTTAACAAGAGGATCCGTTTCGAACCAGACCCTAGTTTTACTTCAAAAAGATCTCATGCCTGGGGGATAAACCTTCTACCGGGCATCTGCTAAATTAAGAACCCGAAGGGAGCTCAATAATTTTGATGCTTATGCATCATTATCTTTCATTACCGGTTCGCAAAATGGAGGCTTTTTAAAACATTTCTTTACCTCTCGGGAGATACCTTTTTAAGGCATCTAAAACTTTTTAATTCTTCAATGGATGCTTTTCAAATCTTCAAATAATTGATTTTCATGAGCATTAAAAAAAACATGGCTACTTTAAGAAATGGTTTTTATGAGCATTTAAAACCATGGCAGCTTTAACAAATGTTTTTCGTGAATAGTTTAAAAACATGGCTTCAATAAAAAGAATACTTTTCACAAGTATTTAAAACATGGACACTTTAATAGAGTTTTTAAATATTTGGAGGACAACACTTGAAACATTTAACACATGAGTTTCAAGAAATTAAATCACGATGTACAAGAATTAATTAAAACATAGATAGAATAGAAGACATTTGTTTTCAAGAATCATTTAATAAAATTGGCATTTACATGGACATGCGGAAATAAACGTATCAACTGTCAGCAATATCAAGAAGTGAATTTTGCATGCCATGTTAGAATTTATAAATAGAACGATAGTACATTGAAATATAAAACATATAAATACGAGAATTTAGAATTTAAAATATTGTAGATATTTTAACATAAAAACACTTCAGAATATTTGAACTTCAAATTATTTCAGAATCTATGGAGATTAAAAACCACCACTTCAAGGTACATGATAACTCACCTTGTTCTCCCGGTTCAGCATTACTGATGGGCTTTCCCTTTTGCTTTGTAATTTCTAAAAATTAAATTCATCAAGACTTCAATTAATTCCTCATTGACTTCAAATCATCCCTAAATTGATGCTTTTCATTAAATTTTTAGACCCGACGTATCTTAATTTCCTAGGATTGGTCTTACCCTTTTTTAACCAACCTACTCGTGGTAATTTAATAAATTTTATTTATTTATTTATTTATTTATTTTCACGTGACGTTTTTTTTCAGTACCTATTTTGGTATTATAGACCTTACCATTGGGTCTGGAACGTCGAAGAAAGTTAATTTAGACCCTCTTGGCTTTTTATTTAACTTCGGGCATATTTGGGGTAATTTGGTAATTTATACTTTTATGTGTCTTAATTTTTTAGAATTTTGACTCACAAAATGGATCTCGCCATTGGGTCCAGAATGCTCGAAATAGTCAAAATACACTATTTATTTATTTAATTTGGACATCGGATTATTTTACTATTATTAAATTAAATAATTATAAAATTATATATTATATATTATATATTATTTATGTTAACATTTTACACATGAGCAGTGGCGGCTCAGTGGAAGCACATGGGGGTTTTGGTCTTACACATGTGAGAGGTTTGAAGGTCGAAACTGGGGAGCTGCGACTCCTCTCCTTTTTTTTTTTTTTTTTTCTGATTTTCCTTGGGCCAAACAGTTGATAGTGGGGGGTGAACAGGGATAGGATATTCCTAGTCTGGACTAGGCCTTTAATTTCATTTCTTATTCTCATAACCAAACAACACCGAACCCATTTAAATTTAAAACCCATTTATACGAAACGGTGCCGTTCCGTTAAGGCCCTTTTGTGTGATTAGGCGGGTCCCGACCAAAACCCGATCCGACCTGAGGTTTGGCCGATCCACTATTCATCTTCTTTGCCACCTCACCTTGCACTGTAGCCGTAGTTTTAGAGATTTTTAAATCTCTATTTCATGAGTTTTCAAGAACCGAATCTTTCTGATTTTCACCTAAGGTGTTTCTGGAACACCAAGGTAGGGTTTGGCATTCATTTGAAGTATTAAATCCAGCTCAAGCATCCGATCTAAGGTTTGATAGTCGAACCTGCAACTCCCTGGTATACCCTCATTTTTGACTCAAATGGGGTTTCTTCTATTGTGGTCCCCCTATCATGGGGTTCAAGTCCCCGGTCTCAAAACTAGGTTTTACATCAAGTTTTGAAGGTTCCATCTTAAAAACCAAACCTGCGTGTTATGGTTTAAGGGCCTTCTCCTAGGCTTCTAGGTCACGGGATAGGGTTTTTGAAACCCTCATAAGGTCTATTTTGGTTCCCAAGTGAAGAAACTAGTTTCTTTTTGGTTGCTTCAGGTCTGCTACACGAGAGGTCCATCAATGGTGGTCTGTGTATGGCTTAGGGTTTTTTTGGGCTGTTTAGGGTCCAAGTCTGCCCCTTATTCAAGATTACAAATCCTAAATATCATACATGCATAAAAAATGACTTTAAAATAGCTTGTATCTAGAAAATTTTAGAGAGAGAAAAATTGTGGGTTTTGTGTTTTTACCCCAACAATGGTGTCCTCCCTTTCCTTGGTTCCACTCTGAACCCCCCTTAGGTCTGCATGCAACAACCTTTCTTTCTTCTTCCTCTCTTTTTCTTCTTTTTCTCCTTTCTTCTTCCTTCACTTTCTCTCTACCTCACTCTAACCGACACTTACATAATTCTGAATACACTCTCACATCACACATCACACATCACAAACATTTATCACTTATATTTTAATTTTAAATTTGCTGCATGAAAGATGATTGGTTCATTTGGGAGGTGGGGGCTTCATTATATGTATATATATACATATAAGTTGTAATATTTTTCACAAAGAGTGGGCAACCCAAGTGGCTTAATTTTTTTGGGGTTAAATGCTTGCTTATTTTTTGGGTCAAGGGTTCAAAACCCTTTGACCTCAATTTTGGCTTATTTTTCTTATTTTTCCCCGTATGCCTTGTTTAGCAATTTAAGTTATTCATTTTAACTTTTTCCCATTATTCTCTTTTTGCATTTTTCTTTATGTACTTGAATTTATTATTCTCTTTTTCATGTATTGATTTTTATAAATCGTAGCCTTATATATTTTCCCCAGAGTCGACCCTATTAATTAGGGTCTCGGCATTTTTGAAATTATCATTTGTTTCTTGATTAAATTTTCTTAATTATTCTATTAAGGACCACTAATTAATAATTAGTGACTTAATTACTATTTAATCGGGCTAGGGTGTTACAATTACTTCTATTTTAAATTCTATCGTGACATTCAAGTTAGCTTGTTTATATTGCTAACTTTCTATAAGTTTGTATTCCAACATGTCTAAATAAATTCAAATTTTACTAAATGCTCCTCTAAAAGTAAATGTTTTTCCATTCTAGCTGTATTTTAAATATTTCTGAACATCATGATTAAATAATTTGAAGCTTATGTCTTAAACGTTCTGAATTTTTATATTCCAAGTATTCTAAAGACTCTAATAAAATATTCATGAATTTTAAATGCTCTTGAAAAGCATCTATTTGAAGAAGACATATTTTTAAATGCTCTTGAAAAACATCTATTTGAAGAAGTCATATTTTAAATGCTCCTGAAGGCATCTATTTGAAGAAGTCAAGTTTTAAATACTTTTGAAAAGTAACTACTGGGAGGTTATGTTCAAATGCTTTTAAATAATATCTATTTGTAAAGAAATGTTTTTAAATACCTCGTGTTTGTGAACTGGTAATGCAAGATAATTGTGCATAAGCACCACGAGCTCGTGAGGCCCTTCGGGACTCATATACGAGAAAAATGCCTGATAAAAGGTTTATGCTCCAAGCATGAGATATCTTCACAAGAAGTAAAACTAGAGTCCGGTTCGAAATGAATTATTCTATTAAAAAGTGAAAAGATGTTACGTTTAGAAATGACAAAAGGTTTATCCCTCATTTTTCTAAACGTGATTACATGTTCTGATTTCATGAACAAAGATTCATGATTTTGCCAATTTCATCGCTCACTGTATGCGTTTC
Organism: Nyssa sinensis; assembly: GCA_008638375.1. Taxonomy (NCBI): domain Eukaryota; kingdom Viridiplantae; phylum Streptophyta; class Magnoliopsida; order Cornales; family Nyssaceae; genus Nyssa; species Nyssa sinensis. The sequence continues at coordinate 535,954 of CM018049.1, forward strand.
CAACAAGTAAAGGTTGAACATCAACATCCTAGTGGACTTTTACAACCACTCTTTATTCCAGAAAGGAAGTGGGGCCATATTACCATGGATTTTGTGTCCGAATTACCCAGATCTCTAAGGGGCTACGATACTATTTAGGTAATTGTGGATAGGTTAAGCAAGTATGCGCATTTCCTACCGATAAAGATAACACATAGCTTTGAAAAGCTAGTTACATTGTATATCTAGAAGATTGTACGACTACGTGACACGCCTTTATCCATTGTGTCTGATCGAGACCCTCGGTTCGTGTCGCAATTTTGAAGAAGTCTACAAAGGGCACTTGGTACTAAACTCAAATTCAGTACAACATACCATCTGTAGACAGATGGACAGTATGAACAAGTGATACAAATGCTGGAAGATATGTTACGGCTCCATGCTTTGGATTTTAAGGGAATTGGGTAGAACACTTATGGTTAGTTAAGTTCCCCTACAACAATAGCTATCAAACAAGCATCAAAATGGCATCGTACAAAGCACTGGATGGAAGAAGATGCCAATCTCCACTATGTTAGGCTGAAGCTGGCAAGAAAAAGTTACTTGGACCAGATTTAGTCCAAGACACCATTGAACAAATCCGGAAGATTCGGAATAGGCAACAAACAGCCCAAAGTCGATACAAGAGTTATGCAGACAACTGAAGAAAGGATCTTGAATTCGAAGTGGGTGACCCAGTGTTCCTAACGGAATCACCATTAAAGAGGTACTCCAGTTTGGCAAAAAAGGGAAATTAAGTCCTCGCTATATTGGTCCATTCGAGATCTTGGAAAGAGTTAGACCAGTAGCATATCGTTTGGCACTACCACCCGAGTTGGATAAAGTACACCACGTATTCCATATATCGATGATAAGGAAATGTGTACAAGAATGAGACAAATTATTGAATATGAGCCACTTGAGTTAAGGGAAGATTTGCCATACGAAGAACAACCAGTACAAATTCTAGACCGGAAGGAAAAGACATTGCCCAACAAAAAAATTTCGTTGGTGAAGGTTTTGTGGAGGAATCACATAGGTGAGGAAGCAACATGGGAACGCGAAGACGAAATGCATGCGATGTACCCCGAGTTGTTCATATAAAATAGAGTTAGGTCGAGTTTTGGGCACAAAACTCTTTTGAATGAGGGGAGAGTGTAATACCCCAAAAATCTGAAATAAATAAAATGTCCCAATTTTTCGGCTTGTCTAATTTAGTATACATGATTTACGACGACCCAAAATAGCTTAACTAAAAATTTAGAATTTAAATTAAGTTTTTCTTAAATTGTCGATATATCTAATTTGACCAATGTACATGCGAAAACAAATACGGTAATGGACACCAAAAAATATGCTTATATATACATGTGAATTAATATATATATATATATATATATATCAATACATTTATACATGTGTATACGTGTACATTACATCATATGTAATGTGTAACACCCCAACCTTGCTTAATGAATAATTAGTTTGCTAATTATTAATTAGAACCAACATAAAGAATAATCAAAAAATTTAATCAGGAATCTCTCGAAGGTCATGATAGACCAATAAAATAATTAAACACGTCAAGAGAAGAGGGTGTAATACCTGAACCTAATTACCAATTAATTAGGTGAAATGATGTCATTTGATACTGTGGAAACTTGAATTAGCGAACTATGATGACCAAAAAGAAATAATAACCGACATTGGGCCTTTGACAATGAGGCTAACCAAAATACGAAACCCTCAGAAGAAACCGTTTCGTAAAAAGAGCACTAGAAAAGAAAATATAACGGAAATAGTCAAAACGGAATTCTGCGCCAACCAAACAGGGCAAAGCCCAAAATGTGGAAAATGGCCAAAAAGGTGAGGCCAAGGGGTTTTGAACCTTTGACCAAGTGAGGCAAGGTTTCCAAGTCCTAAAAATATACCACTTGGCCCACAAGCACTTTTGTGCTTTATTTTACAAAGATATATATATATATATATATATATATATCATATAATGCTAAATTCTGATTAATAAAGTAAGGTGGTAGCCCCTCATTAGACCACCACCCCCACCAACCAAATTTCATGCAGCCACCATATAATATAAAAATGTTTATATGTATATTATATATGAACAGTACGTGAAGGATTTGTTGGATTAGAAATCAGACTGTGTGATGGCAGATCTGCATCTAGAGAGAGAAACCTAGAGAGAGAAAGTGAGATTGTGAGAGACATTGTGTGAAAAATTATGTGTGCATGTATGTGTTTGTGAGCTTCACTTAAGTGCACCATGAAGAAGGGGACTAAGAAGCATGCCCCAGAATTGTGCATGCAACCAAGAGGGAGAGAATCTGTTAGAAGAGGAGAGAGAAACCAAGAAGGTAAAAACTCTCTCTAAATTTTCTTTTTGTATCCACTGTTTTAGAGCTCTGTTTTTGCATGCATGTGGAATATACTGTAAGGGGAATAAAATAGAAAAGAAAACATGGTTTTATAGCAAGTAGACACAAAGATCACCATGCACCCGATACTAAAGAAAATTGGTTTTGAGTGAAAACTCAAAGAACTTAAAACCATTTACACGGTCGAAAAGTAGAGAAAAATTGGAGCATTTGGCAATTTGAATGGGCCACAATGGTCGAGACACCATGGAGAAAACGGCAGTTGCAGATGCGGTTGACCAAAAAGAATAATCCTCCAAATCGATTGACTTTGTAGGTTTTAAGTATACAAAACTGATTCTAAGGGTCCTACAATGTCACTGTGGTCGAAAACAGGAGTCAAAACGACTCAAAAACGTATGAAAATGAAACTGAAATATCGCTAGAGAATCGGCCATCGCCGGAGCTGCGACCTATAACTCCCTGTTTGACGGCCTGAACCTAAACCAAACCAAAAACTGAAGGCAGATCTGAAATCCTTACAAATTTTCCTTTCAAACCCTATTGGACTGAACCCAAAAGGCCACCGGAATCTCCGTGCCGTCGCCAGAGAAGACAACTATGGAGAAGAAGTAGTGAAACCCTCATCGTTGGGGATGATGAATAGTGTTGGGTCGGGCTCTAGGTCGGACTCGGGTCGGGCCCTGACCCAACTACGAACGATTTCAAACCTTTAATTGAAACTACGCCGTTTCAAGCTTTACGTTTTAAATTTAAGTTGAATTAGGGGCTCTTTGGTTACAGGAATATAAAATTAAAATTGGCACTGTAGAAAATCCAAACCGTGGATAAGAGGCCAAATTGGAATAACAGGGTTTTATTGTATTCCAGTTTTCTGAAGGAACCTAAACCGGCTGGTTTAGTCGATAATCGGACCGGTCTAGGGTTTTAAATCAAAGACCCATGGGTTCACTATGTTAATTACAAATGGGAAAACCAGAACTTTGCCTATTTATGTTTTGACCCCAACTGTTCTGAATATTTCTATTCTGGCCCAGGTTTTAAAGTATAAATTCAAATAAGCCCCTGAAAAATAAATAAATAATAAAATAATTTATTTAATTATTTTATTAATTCGGTAAAATTACTATTTTACCCTTGGACACTAAATGAGTCAAACAGAGTCCAAATAAAATAAGTAAATAGTGCATTTTGACTATTTCGGTCATTCCGGACTCAATGGCAGAGTCTGATTTGGGAAATTAAGTCCTGAAAAATACAGAGACGTAAATGGTAAATGATTGTACTGCCCTTGATGATACCTAGGGTTAATTAAAAATAAAAGATAGTCCATTTTAATCATGTCGGATATTCTAGACCTAATAGTGAGGTCCATTTTATGAACTGAGGTCCCAAAAAATTTAGCTATGGCATGTGAAATTACCAAAATGCCTTTGATGCTATACGATGTCTAAATGAAGTCCAAATAGGATGAAATTGATACTGATAGAAGCCCAAACACTCGTGAAACCATACATATGATTAAATGATGAATCAGGGTCAGAATTTCACGAAACGTAAAATGACCAAAATACCCCTGAATATGGTAAATGCAAAGTAGAGGCCGAATAAAGGCCAATTTGATATGATAAATTATCATAAGCATAATTATTGAAATTGAGGGGCTAACTACGACTCCGGAATAGTCAACATATAAAATGAGAAATGACTAATGTGTCGCGATGATCAAAAGCAGATATCAAATGAAGCCCAAAAGACTTAAGAATTTATATATGAGATATATGGAACATTCTGAGGACCACAGTAGGGTCTGGGACAAGAATGGTAAAATTACCATTTTGCCCCTAAGGTTAAATGAGTACTTAACTGATAACGATTTGAGTCCAAAAGACTTAGAACTTTATATTTGAGATATGTGGACTATTCTGAGGACCACGACAGGGTCCGAGATAAGAATGGTAAAATTACCATTTTATCCCTAAGGTTGAATAAATGCTTAACTGATAACAATTGAAGTCTAAATGACTTAGATTGTAATCCTGATAACTACTAAGCCTAATCAAATAATGAAATAGCCTCGGATGAAACCTAATGAAAGGGCAATAGGCTATTAGGCTATCTTAGGTAATCCGATAGACGCCTGAGATAACGAATAAGACATGAATAGATGAATTCTGATTTGTCTATAATTGATGATGATTATTCAGGATATGCATGGAGGTGCCTAACGTATCTGGAGGTTATTAGGTTTTTTGTTCAAGGAGATAAGCGTAAAGTTTGGGAGTAACTTGGAACTTCTTAATTAGTGTATAAGTTACACTGTCTAGATATTGTATCTTCATACACTGTACCATTTTATATGCTATATTATTTAAATGCGTGTACTTAAATGCATACCTTTTTGTACTGCATTACACGTGGCATGATTTTGTTCTGTCTCGCCTAATTAACGTCTTGTCCTGTTTTGTTTTGTCCTGTTCCGCTCAATACCGACCTGTTCTATTCCTTAATGATATGCCTACATCTCTGATTGATATACTCAATTCCGTTATGTTCCGTTCCATTGATGATATGCCTGTGTCTTTGATTGATATATTATTTCTGCTCAATTTCGTTATGTTCCGTTTCGTTTCGTTAATGATATGCCTGTGTCTTTGATCGATATATTGTTTCCACTCAATTCCGTTATGTTCCGTTCCGTTGATGATATGTCTGTGTCTTTGATTGATATATTGTTTCCGCTCAATTCTGTTATGTTCCGTTCCGTTGATTATATGCTTGTGTCTTTGATTGATATATTGTTTTCGCTCAATTCCATTATGTTCCGTTCCGTTGATGATATGCCTGTGTCTTTGATTGATATATTATTTTCGCTCAATTCCGTTATGTTCCGTTCCGTTGATGATATGCCCGTGTCTTTTATTGATATATTATTTCCGCTCAATTCTGTTATATTCCGTTTCGTTGATGATATGCCTATGTCTTTGATTGATATATTGTTTCTGCTCAATTCTGTTATGTTCCGTTCCGTTGATGATATGCCTATGTCTCTAACGGATATATTAACATCGTTTACTGTTTTGATCTAATTTGTTATGTTATGTTATGTTCTGACCTGTTTGTACTATTTGATTCGGTTCTGTTTTATTCTACTTAACTGCATTAAGTGGATTTATTAAACTGTTATTTTAGAAATAACTAAACCCTCCATGTGCTTTGTAAGCAAGAACTGGGTTTTGAAACCCATGACTGGGAACCTGTGTTACTCACTAGGCTTATTTAAGCTCACCCCATTATCCTAACATTTTTTAGGATTTATCTTTATTGGATTAGAAGGCACTGTGATATGACATAGATAGGCCGAGTGGCATTCTAAGTAAAGGATCTGATGGTACTGTTTTGTGGAGACTTGGACTCTTGTGGATTGAATCTGGTTATTCAGGTGAGTATTATGATGTGATTAAATTTACTGATATTGGGACATGGCTCATGGTAATGGTACTCTAGAGATATTAGATATGCTCTGTGTTATATGTCTGATTATAGAGATGTTTTGTGGTTAGAGTTATTAGCTATCTGGAATTAGACTTGCTTTGTGGTACATAGAATGGTATTTATAAAGGAATTGCATTCCCGAGATGAAAAAGGTTTTAAATTCCGCTACTCTGACCCTACATTCGAAATGCAATTCATCGGTAAGTTCAGAAATTTGCCTTTGGTTGGTCGCATTGTCGGTCAGCAAACCGGCAAGGTGGCTAACTGGCATCACGTCCTCGACATCTGCGTAGGGTGGGGTTCGGGATGTGACAGAGTGGTATCAGAGCTAAAGTTGGTAAAGTTTTGGAGATCCACTAGTATCACAGAGCAATATCAGAGCTAAAGGTTAAGATTATCGATTATAGACTTAGACCAAGTTTCCAAATTTGGTAACTTTAGGATAACAAGTTGTGAGATGATTTGGAAACCATTGTCCACATCAGGGCATTAAGTTATGGATTGAGAATCACAGAGTACCTGAGCCATGGATACTAAGTCCCACTTTTGGAGATTTGACGTGGAATTATGGAAGTTTTTATAATAGTCGATAGATCTGACATTCTAAGGCATCCAAGGACTAGTGATCACCATTTCTGATGGAGTCATGAGGACATTGAATGACAAGTGACGCTAGGACATGTCCATAATGATACGAATAATTATGGATATAGCGACCGAAAGGAAAATGCCTATAAGTATGTTGACTCTAGCGTTGATACTTGTGATTGTGGATATCAAATGAATCATTTGTGGGATCACATATGATTAAATGATCTTAGCGGGATGATTTCTGCTTATTTGAGGATGATTGCCCAGTTGATTTAATGTGATATGGATCTGATAATCGAATCTTGATAAGATCCTACAATTGTGGTTGTAAAATCAGACTTAATGGGGATTCCTGTATCTGATATGAAATCTGTGTGAAACTATGATAATAGTGTTGGCATGAAGAGAGGTCAGAGGCTCCTAGATATAACAAACTAAGTTTTGAGGAAAAAATTTCTTTTAAGGGGGTAGGATGTAACACCCCGACCTTGCTTAATTAATAATTAGTTTGCTAATTATTAATTAGAATCGACATAAAGAATAATCAAAAAATTTAATTGGGAATCTCTCGACGGTCACGATAGACCAATAAAATAATTAAACACGTCAAGAGAAGAGGGTGTAATACCCGAACCTAATTCCAATTAATTAGGTGAAATGATGTCATTTAACATTGTGAAAACTTGAATTAGCAAACTATGATGACCACAAAGAAATAATAACCGACATTGGGCCTTTGACAACGAGGCTAACCAAAATACGAAACCCTCAGAAGAAACCGTTTCGTAAAAAGAGCACTGGAAAAGAAAATATAACGGAAATAGCCAAAACAGAATTCTGCGCCAACCAAATAGGGCATAAGCCCAAAATGTGGAAAATAGCCAAAAAGGTGAGGCCAAGGGGTTTTGAACCCTTGACCAAGTAAGGAAAGGTTTCCAAGTCCTAAAAATATACCACTTGGCCCATAAGCACTTTTATGCTTTATTTACAAATATATATATATATATAATATATATATATACATATATCATATAATGCTAAATTCTGATTAATAAAGTAAGGTGGCAGCCCCTCATTGGACCACCACCCCCACTAACCAAAGTTCAAGCAGCCACCATATAATATAAAAATGTTTATATGTATATTATATATGAACATTACGTCAAGGATTTGTTGGATCAGAAATCAGACTATGTGATGGCAGATCTGCATCTAGAGAGAGAAACCTAGAGAGAGAAAGTGAGATTGTGAGAAACATTGTGTGAGAAATTATGTGTGCATGTATGTGTTTGTGAGCTTCACTTAAGTGCACCATGAAGAAGGGGACTAAGAAACATGCCCCAGAATTGTGCATGTAACCAAGAGGGAGAGAATCTGTTAGAAGAGGAAAGAGAAACCAAGAAGGTAAAAACTCTCTCTCTAAATTTTCTTTCTGTACCCACTGTTTTAGAGCTCTGTTTTTGCATTTATGTGGAATATACTGTAAGGGGAATAAAATGGAAGGGAAAACATGGTTTTATGGCAAGTAGAGACAAAGATCACCATGGACCTGAAACTTAAGAAAATTGGTTTTGAGTGAAAACTCAAAGGAACTTAAAACCAGTTACATGGTCGAAAAGTAGAGAAAAATTGGAGCATTTGGCAATTTGAATAGGCCAAAATGGTCGAGAGACCATGGAGAAAATGGCAGTTGTAGGTGTGGCTGAGCGAAAAGAATAATCCTCCAAATCGATTGACTTTGTAGGTTTTAAGTATACAAAACTGATTCTAAGGGTCCCAGAAGATCATTGTGGTCGAAAACAGGAGTCAAAACGACTCAAAAATGTATGAAAATGAAACTGAAATATCGCTGGAGAATCGGCCATCGCCAGAGCTGCGACCTGTAACTCCCTGTTTGACGGCCTGAACCTAAACCAAACCAAAGACTAAAGGCAGATCTGAAATCCTTACAAATTTTCCTTTCGAACCCCATTGGACTGAACCCAAAAGGCCACCGGAATCTCTGTGCCGTGGCCGGAGAAGACGATTGTGGAGAAGAAGCAGTGAAACCCTAATCGTTAGGGATGATGAACAGTGTTGGGTCGGGCTCTGGGTCAGACTCGGGTCGGGCCCCGACCCAACTACGAACGATTTAAAACCTTTAATTAAAACTACGCCGTTTCAAGCTTTACGTTTCAAATTTAAGTTGAATTAGGGGCTCTTTGGTTACAGGAATATAAAATTAAAATTGGCACTGTAGAAAATCCAAACCGTGGTTAAGAGGCCAAATTGGAATAACAAGGTTTTATTGTATTCAAGTTTTCTGAAGGAACCTGAACCGGCTGGTTTAGTCGATAATCGGACCGGTCTAGGGTTTTAAATCAAAGACCCATGGGTTCACTATGTTAATTACAAAGGGGAAAACCAGAACTTTGCCTATTTATGTTTTGACCCCAACTGTTCTGAATATTTCTATTCTGGCCCAGGTATTAAAGTATAAATTCAAATAAGCTCCTAAAAAATAAATAAATAATAAAATAATTTATTTAATTATTTTATTAATTAGGTAAAGTTACTATTTTACCCTTGGACACTAAATGAGTCAAACGGAATCCAAATAAAATAAGTAAATAGTGCATTTTGACTATTTCGGGCATTCCAGACTCGATGGCAGAGTCTGATTTGGGAAATTAAGTCCCGAAAAATACAGAGACGTAAATGGTAAATGACTGTACTGCTCTTGATGATACCTAGGGTTAATTAAAAATAAAAGATAGTCCACTTTAACTATGTCGGACATTCTGGACCTAATAGTGAGGTCTATTTTATGAGAGGTCCCGAAAAATTTAGCTATGGCATGTAAAATTACCAAAATGCCCTTGATGCTATACGATGTCCAAATGAAGTCCAAATGGGACGAAATTGATACTAATAGAAGCCCAAACACTCGTGAAACCATACACATGATTAAATGATGAATCAGGGTCAAAATTTCACGAAACGTAAAATGACCAAAATACCCCTGAGTATGGTAAATGCAAAGTAGAGGCGGAATAAAGGCCAATCTGATTTGATAAATTATCATAAGCATAATTATTGAAATTGAGGGGCTAACTACGACTCTGGAACAATCAACGTATAAAATGAGAAATGACTGATGTGTCCCGATGATCAAAAGCAAATACCAAATGAAGTCCAGAAGACTTAAGAATTTATATATGAGATATATGGAACATTCTAAGGACCACGGTAAGGTCTGGGACAAGAATGATAAAATTACCATTTTACCCCTAAGGTTAAATGAGTACTTAACTGATAACGATTTGAGTCCAAAAAACTTAGAACTTTATATTTGAGATATGTGGACTATTCTGAGGACCACGATAGGGTCCGGGATAAGAATGGTAAAATTATCATTTTACCCCTAAGGTTGAATAAATACTTAACTGATAACGATTGAAGTCTAAATGACTTAGATTGTAATCTTGATTACTGTTAAGGCTAATTAAAGAATGAAATAACCTTGGATGAAACCTAATGAAAGGGCAATAGGCTATTAGGCTATCTTAGGTAATCCGATAGACGCCTAAGATAATGAATAAGACATGAATGGATGAATTTTGATTTGTCTATAATTGATGATGACTATTCAGGATATGCATGGAGGTGCCTAACGTATCTGGAGGTTATTAGATTATTTGTACAAGGAGATAAGCGTAAATTTTGTGAGTAACTTGGAACTTCTGACTGGGTGTATAAGTTACACTGTGTAGATATTGTATCTTCATACACTGTACCATTTTATATGCTACATTGTTTAAATGCGTATACCTAAATGCATACCCTTTTGTACTACATTACACGTGGCATGATTTTGTTCTATCCCGCCTAATTAGCGTCTTGTCCTGTTTTGTTTTGTCCTGTTCCGCTTAATACCGACCTGTTCTATTCGTTAATGATATACCTACGTCCCTGATTGATATACTCAATTCCGTTATATTCCATTCCGTTGATGATATGCTTGTGTCTTTGATCGATATATTGTTTTCGCTCAATTCTGTTATGTTCCGTTCCGTTGATGATATGCTTGTGTCTTTGATCGATATATTGTTTCCGCTCAATTCCTTTATGTTCCGTTCCGTTGATGATATGCTTGTGTCTTTGATCGAAATATTGTTTCCGCTTAATTCCGTTATGTTCCATTCCGTTGATGATATGCATGTATCTCTGATCGATATATTATTTTCACTCAATTCTGTTATGTTCCATTCAGTTAATGATATGCCCGTGTCTTTGATTGATATATTGTTTTCGCTCAATTCCGTTATGTTCCATTCCGTTAATGATATATTTGTGTCTTTGATTGATATATTATTTTCGCTCAATTCCATTATGTTCCGTTTCGTTGATGATATGCCTGTGTCTTTGATTGATATATTGTATCCGCTCAATTCTGTTATGTTCCCTTCCGTTGATGATATGCCTGTGTCTTTGATTGATATATTGTATCCGCTCAATTCTGTTATGTTCCCTTCCGTTGATGATATGCCTGTGTCTTTGATTGATATATTGTTTCCGTTTAATTCTGTTATTTTTCGTTCCGTTAATGATATGCATGTGTCTTTGATTGATATATTGTTTTCGCTCAATTCCGTTATGTTCCGTTCCGTTTATGATATGCCTATGTCTCTGATGGATATATTGACATCGTTTACTGTTTTGATCTGATTTGTTATGTTCTGTTCTGATCTGTTTGTACTATTTGGTTCGATTCTGTTTTATTCTACTTAACTGCATTAAGTGGATTTATTATACTGTTATTTTAGAAATAACTAAACTCTTCATGTGTTTTGTAAGCAAGAACTGGGTTTTGAAACCCATGACAGGGAACTTGTGTTACTCACTGAGCTTATTTAAGCTCACCCCATTATCCTAACATTTTTCAAGATTTATCTCCATTGGATTAGAAGGCACTGTGATATGACATGGATAGGCCGAATGGCATTCCAAGTAAAGGATCTGATGGCACTGATTTGTGGAGACTTGGACTCTTGTGGATTGAATCTGGTTATTTAGGTGAGTGTTATGATATGATTAAATTTACTGATATTGGGACATGGCTCATGGTAATGGTACTTTAGAGATATTAGATGTGCTTTGTGTTACATGTCTGATTATAGAGATGCTCTGTGGTTAGAGTTATTAACTATCTGGAATTAGACTTGCTCTGTGGTACATAGAATGGTATTTATAAAGGAGTTGCATTCCCGAGATGAAAAAGGTTTTAAATTCTGCTACTTTGACCCTACATTTGGAATGCAATTCATAGGTAAGTTCAGAAATTTGCCTTTGGTTGGTCGCACTGTTGGTAGGCAAACCGACAAAGCAGTTAACTGGCATCACGTCCTCGACATTCGCATAGGGTGGGGTTCAAGATGTGACATAATGTATATATATGTGTTGGAAGGGAAGGCAGATTGATGATATACTTACATTTATATATATATATATAGCTATACATGATGCAAAAAATCTGGAAATTTCTGGAGTGGAATACATGATATATATATATATATATTATATATATAAACAAGTTCATGAAGCTTCCATATGGGAAACAGTTTCTAGAATGAACGGTTGTATGCATATATATACATGAAACAAATTCATGAAGCTTCCAACAAGAATAGTGGGTAGTCGAAATAGAAAGCATGGGAAATTTTTTAGGCATTCTAGAAGGGTCTTATACATATATATATGTATAGGCGGCCAAAAATTCAAGTATAAATAGGTATGCAAGCTATTAGTGATGGGAAACGAATCCTAAGCAAAGAAAGAGGGTCGTGTGTGAGAAAGCTACTGTAACAGACGAAAAAAGTGAAATTCTGCCATTGACGGAGGAGGAAGAAGCTTCAAAATTTTAAAAAATCACCTAAGGTTAGTAGCCAAACTCAAGCTATTTTATATGCATACAATATGGGTTCAATTATAAAGGTCATAGATGTCCGAATTTGGTAAAGAAAAGTTAGGAAAAGTTATAGGAAAAATCGCCCCTATGTCACAACCTAAACTAGGTCTATTATCGAACCTTACCAAATGGTCCCCTACTTTGATAAATCAAACTGCAATGAAAAATAAAGTATAATGGAATTGAAACCATAGAAAATAGACCAACAATGACCTAGATATTGTAGAAAAATCGAGGCTACCCAAAAATAAAATGGAAACCAAACTTGGTTTTATGAACAAGAAATGATAGAGGGGGTTCTAAGGATCCTACAACACTTTGAATCATGGAAAATGGTCAAGAAATGACCATTTTGTGGCCAAAATATAGAAACGGTGTATGGCCAAAAAATTGAAGTGGACATCAAAAGTTGTATCATTTGAAGCTTAAAATAGTCCTAAATGAATTACAGGTAGGAATAGGGTCAATTTGATGTATAATATGCTAAAATTAGACGTAAAAACATGAAGAAAATGAAGAGATAAGTTGATGGTCACTGGCGACCAGTGCTAGAGAAGACAACCAGTGCCAGAGAAGACGACCGAAAAAGTGGGGGAAGAAACGAGTCTATTTGAGTGATGGGTTAGATTCTAGTTCGGTTCGGGTCGGGACTCGACCAAACGTAAGTGGGTAAGTTACACTAAGTCGTTTAGGGTTTGGTTCTAATTTGAAATCAAACTGTTTGGTTACAAAGTTAATAAATTAGAAATTGGAATAAAACTAACCAAACTGTGGATAAGGAAGGATCCAAGGCATGCCATTCTGGTTCACTGGGAGTGCATTGAACCGGTTGGTTCAGAAGCCACCTGGGCCGGTCTAAAGGTAGAACCAATGAACCTATTGGTTCAATGGGTTTAAATTAAAAATAAACCACCACTTTTAATAATTTCATTTTTGGGCCAAAACTTTGAATAATTCTGTTATGGCCCAACTTTTGGGAATTTAATTAAAATAAACCCTTGAAAAATAATTTAATAATTAATTAAATTATTTTATAAAATGGGTAAAATGACTGTTTTACCCTTGGACCCTAAATAATGCAAATGAAGTCCAAATTGAGATCCGAAAAAGCTATCTCAACGTTTTTTTACTTTTCGGATCCAACGGTGGAAATAGTTTTCTCAAATTGGACCCCTAAGCTAGTGATATAGGCAAAATACACCATTATTTGTAACTGATATGTATCTAATCACTGTTATAGGACTCTCGGAGTTAATCTAAGCCACAAGCAAAAATATTGAGCTATTCCTAACGAACTGTGAATAACTTGGAACTTCTGACTTGGTGATATTTTAACTGTCATAGTATTTTCATATACTATACTACTTAATGCATATATTTTGTACTGTATAACACTTGGCATGATTCCGTTTTGTTTTGCTCTTCTGTTTTGTTCTAATTTTGTTCTGTTATGTTTTGATCTGTGGGCCCTATTCAGGAATTGAGCGATATAACATGAGTAGGCCAGAGTAACACCGAGAAGATAGAGGCCCCACGAGTGTTCGCTTATAGGCAGATGGGAAAGCCTCAAACATCGTTGATGATATGCCTATGCTTCTGATCGATATATTGGCAATATGTTCTGTTATGTTATGTTTTGCTTAATTCTGTTTTGTTCTATTCTGTTCTGATCTATTTTGTTCTATTCTGTTCTGATCTATTTTGTTCTACTTAAACTGCATTCAATCATGCATTTTATTTGGCATTGTTACTTATAAAATAATTAAACTATCCATGTGTTTAATATCCAAGAACTGGTTTTGAAACTCATGGCAAGGAACCTATGTTACTCACTGGGCTTGTTAAAGCTCATTCTATTATCCTAACACTTTTCAGGTGAAGATTCTAGTAGCAAGGACTAAAGGGTTAAGATCCTCAGAATTTAGTTAGGAGGACTTTATGAAGCCATTTCATTTTTGTAACCTACCTCATGTTTGGATACTTTGTATAACTATGCAAACGATGATGTAACTTTTGTAGTTAGACTTGTATAAATCAACTATGATCATATTTAGTTACTCTGCCAAGTTAGCATGTATTCTTTTATTTAATTTTTGCTGCTTAACTCTTGTATAATGAATGCATCTTACTTGGAAGTTACCAGTGAATGGCCTGAGGTTAGGATTACTATTGGTATTTTGATTAGTAAAAATCGGATGGGTGCCTAACTGGCCAGTCACATATCCTTAATCCACATAGGGTGGGTTTTGGGATGTGACACATTTGTTTTCTATTTCAACGAGTTTCGGCCATTGTTTTGAGCTACAGTTTCTTCCTATTGGTTCTTAAGGCCTTGGGGAATATTTTTGCGTTCTTAAAACTACATAAAACTGATTGAAACCCATGGTTTCAATTTTATCTCCGTCTCCCATAACCTACTATTTTTGCCTTATTATTTAGCCAAATTGGTTAGTTCAACTTGTATTGTGATCCATTTCCAACCTAGATTAAGGCCCTATTCTTAGTTTTTAGTTTGGTATCGTTTGAAGGAACCCAGTTTCTTAAAACTTCAATAATGGCAGTTAGGCTTAATATGTATGGTTCTAGGGCCCCTCAGACCCATTTTTTATCGTTTAAGTAACTTAAAAACGTCATGCAAATTAAATGGAATCAATACGGAAGGGAGATCTGACCTGTTTTTAGCTTGCGCCCTAAGTTCCTTTCTTTCTCTCTCTTTACTTCTTATTTCTCTCTCTCTATACATCAGTACTTATGGTCTAATACTATTTTTGTTTGGGGTGGCAACTGCATTGCAGCCTCCTTTCTTGTTTATCTACAAGCTTTAGGTAACCCACAATGGCCACCCAGCCCCTCCACTCATGAACTCATGCACACTCCTTACTTACACACACACACCTCACACAACACACGGCATGTATATCTATCTACACACACACACACACACACACACACATATATATATATATATAGAACACACCTCACGCACTCACGACATATATAGCCAAAACACATGTTATGCATATCTATATATACATATATCTGTATATATATGGGTCCAATAGCATGCTGCCACCTTAATTTTGAGTGTGCAGCAATTGGATTTTTTAGAGCTTATATGTAGCGTTGGTGGAATATATAGCACAAAGTGCTCACAGCCTAAACAATATTATTTTTGGGCTTTAAGTGTCTCCCAATTTTGGTCTAGGGTGCATGTAACACCCAGACCCAATTTATTAATAATTAGTTCGCTAATTATTAATTAGCACTGACTTAAAAAAATAATCAAGGGAGTTACTTGGGAATCTCTTGGCGATCACGATAGACCAATAGAATAATTAAACATGTCCGGAGAAGAGGGTGTGACACCTGAACCAAATTACTGATTAATTCGGTGAAATAATGTCGTTTTAACACTGACGGAACTCGAATTAGCTAATTACAGAAATCCCAAGTAAATAAAATCCAACACTGAACCTTGGGTAGTGAAGCTAATCCGAATAGGAAGTGACCGGAAGAAACCGCGTCGAAAAATGCGTTATGGAACAAAAGTTAGAAAGGAAACACTGAAACCGAATTACCGTGCCAACCAAACAAGGCCTTAGCCTAAATGGTGGGAAAATAGCCAAATTGGTGGCCAAGGGGAATTGAACCCTTTACCTATGATGGAAAGAAATTTCATTCAAAAACTTAACCAAGTTGGCTATTAGCACTTCATGCTTAATTATATAACTAAATTGTATATATGCTCAAGTTCAACCAAGGCCACCACCCAAATGAACCAATAAGATTTCATGCAGTCAAATAAAAACATAAAATATGTTTATATATATATATATATATATATACTGAATTTCTGATTTAATAAAATGTGGTGGCAGCCCCTCATTGGGCCACCACACCCACCAATAAAAATTCATGCAAGTCATATCACACACATATATATATATATACATGTATTGTATAAAATACGGTATATTGATTAAATCAGTTACATGTAACGGTTTAAATGTAATAGTAAATGAATAAAAATGGACCTATGTTAAAGCATAGTATGCAAACCAATAAGACTGAAAACCGTGCAAGTGAATGTCGACGCATAATTTTTAAAGTTAAGTTGGAATATTTAAACACCCGAATGAACCAACATTTGAATCTCGTATGTAATACGTGCATGCACAAAATTAAATGGAGATGTATATGTAATATCTATACATACATAATGTATCAATGAAATATTATTTATATATGTATATATGTATACGGTTGCATATATATATATATATAATAGGCATGTAAGTATGTGTCATGTGGGCCTTGCATGATGAGGAGGTGGCAAAGCCACCGAGTGGGAAATCAGCAAGAGAGGGCTAGGGTGCAACGTGTGAGGAGGAGAGGAGAGAGAGAAAGCTATGTGTGAGGTGTCTTGTGTGCATGGGTGTGCTGCCACCGTGGCTGCAGGTGGCAAGGGCCACCGACTGGGGGGTCGGTTAAGGGAAGAAAGAAAGAGATTGAAGCTGTGAGAGAAACTGAATCGCAAGGAAGAAAGAAGTGGGAATAGAGAGAGAAAGAAAGGAAATGAATTTTTGGAAAAGGGTTGAAGGAAATCAGCAACTAAAACAGGTATATTCCTGATTTAAATTATGCTCATTTATATTCTTAATAGGTGTTGTTGCTGTTGGAATTGATGAGAATCCGAAATAGAAAAGAAAACCCAGAATCGGGAAGTGAGTTCAGTCAAGCATGGTGGAATTGTATACACCCAACGAACATTGATTTTTAGATTGGAAATCAATAGGAGACATCTCCAGAAACCCAACGCAAGTTGAATCAGCTTAAATGGTCAAGAAATGGCCATTCTGTGGCCAGTTATTCCCTCACCGGTGCAACGCCGGAAACTGGGAATGGGTGTGTGAAACCGGGGAGGTTGGAGGTTAAAATCGGTCCTAAAATATTCCTTACAATTTTAGAATTTATTGGGAAGAAAAACAGTAAATTTTGGACGTGAAATCAGTGAGATCCGTAGGGAATTTCGTTATTCCGGCGACCGTGGCCGGAAAACCCACCGGAGAAGACGACCGGAATATCGGGGGCTTCTTCGGGTCAGGATGAGGTCGGGTCTGGGTCGGGTCGGGTTGAGATCCGACCGACCGCAATTCAGGTAGCAACACTGTGTCGTTTTGAATGTGAAATTAAAATTAATTTGGGCATGTTTGGTCACGGATATAAGGGATTGAAATTGGGTTGGGGTTGTCCAAACAGTGGTTAGGGTGAGAGAATTGGGATATCTCAATCCGGTTCTCTGAAGTTAATTGAACCGGTTGGTTCACAATGGAATGGAACCGGTTTAGGGTTTTGGGGTCTGAACCAACTGGTTCAGACCGCAGCTTATGGAATTTATGAACCGGCCCCAAATGTTTTGAATAATTCCACTAAGGCCCAACAGGAAAATGTCAAAGTTACAAAAATACCCCTGACTCAAAAGTGGGTCAAACGAGGTCCAAATAGGGCAAATGAATAGTCAATTTTTATTATCTCGGATACTCTGAGTCCAATGGTGAGGTCCGTTTCACGAGACGAAGTCCCGAAAAGTTACGACTTGTAAAAATGACCAAAATACCCCTGCTTCATAGGTGAGTCAAATGGACTCCGATTGAATTAAATAATTAGTGAATTTTTATTATTCTGAACCTTTCGAATCTATTGGTAATGTCAAAATTACGAAAGGAGGTTCCGAGAACAACGGACATATAAAAGTCTAAATAAGTATTAGAAATACTGATCATAGCAAGGCATAGAATCTGGTGAATAGAAATTATTCTGAAACGTATTTATTGATATATAGGGAACTCAACGGGAAAAGGCAAACCTACAGGAGACTGAATTAGCAACGTATTAGAGGTAAGTAGATACCCTTTCTCTTCCATGTGGTGTTATCAAGCCAAGTTCATTCTTTTACTGCCAAAATTGTACTCCTGAGCGTATCTGATGTTATTGTCTCCACAATGTGATATTGTTCTATCTGGTGGACATTGACTTATTGTTGTACCATTGTTATCATGTTGAACCGTACTTTCAAATGCCTATTGTTATGTTTCCATGGACTGATGATATTCCATTTTATATACTCTTATGGAATCATTTATGATCATGAAATGTTTATGTATACTGGAGTTGTGCTCAGTCACAATATCCATCCGATGCTTTTAAATACACTGAAGACCTTCGGGTCGAGTCCGTGAACGGACATATGGCCATACACTGGAATGCACTGAAGGGGGTAAACCGGGCCCCCAAAGACCGAGGGCAAATCAAGCCCTGACACAGAATAAAAGCATCTCTTATATGATTGCTCAACTAAAATTGTTGAGTTACATTGTTCTTGTGATTATCTTGTATTGCGAGATATTTCTTTATTGATTTATTGTGATCAATTATAATGGCAGTACTTTCTTGTTATTGTATTATCGTTGAGAATTCCAGAACATTGTTATGCCATTCCTACTGATTACACATTGTGAACCTACTGTTCATTTGCCACTGTTCACATGTTAAGTGTTTCATGTTGATGTTATGTCCCTTACTCCTAATTGTACATTGTGTTCTATTGTTTATTGGCCTTTATGGCAACTGTGCCCATTGGCTATCATAGCATCTTATTTCTTATGATTGGCTATCATATCCTTATTCTTGGATTCATATTCTTTTATGATCCTCGATACCAGTGTCGGAGATCTGTATTTACTTGCTGGGCTCTTGTAGCTCATTCCACCCTCCTCACCCCCATTTCAGGTACTGATGCCGCGAGACCCCGGTAGGAGTCTAAAGACGTAGAAGGACATTTAAGGAAATGGATCAGTTTATGTTTTAGTTCTCCCATGTATTCACCACCCTCGGGTGCTGGTCATGTTTGGTTCTTATTTTGTTTATGTAGAACCATATTATGTATTGTAAAGATTTTCGCTAACATTGTGTATTGAAAGACTTCCGCTGATGTATTATTACTGATAAGACTTCCGCTGTTATTGTTTTGAGGTTTTAGTACTTTGCATATTAGTACTATGATACAGGAATGGAATAAAACGGTTATATTGATAACATGTGAATATAGTATATTATATATGTATAAAATACGATCTAAACATATATGATAACATATGTGCATACAATATATTATAACTACGGTATATATATATACATAGATAATAATATATATATGTGTGATAATATCTATGTGAATATACATAGATATTGATAATTGGAAATCAAAGAAAACTGTGGGCAGAATTGAATCAAGGGGCGTGGGCACACTGAAATTAGAGAGAGAGAATGAGTGGGAGATGAGGTGTCGAGGGCTGAAGAATTACAAGCTGCATGGCAGCCGTGCATGAACAGGTGTGTGTGTGTGGCTTGTTGTGTGACCAGGTGGCCAAACCACCTATGATAGAGTCGGTGGGAGGCTCAAAAGGAAGGAAAAATAGTGGAGAAAAAGCATAGAACCACAAGCAGATTTTAGAGAGAGAAAGCAGTAGAGAGAGAAAGAAAAATCAATTTGAAGTAGTTGGAGGAGCTGTGCCAAACAGGCATGAATCAGCGTTAATTTCTTACATCTTTCTCTTATTCTATCATGGATGCATGTTGAACTTTAGTGTACGAAAATGTGAAAGAAAAACCAAACACTAGAAAATCTAGCTTCGGTCAACAATGGTGGGTCTTGATGTGTTCAGCTAATCAACCTTTTGAGACTAGGAATTAAAAGGAAATGACCTTAGGAATCCAACGCAATTGGAATCACACAAAACGGTTGAGAAATGGCCATTCTATGGCCGATTATTCTCTTGCCGGTGCAACGCCAGAAAACCGACTATGGGTGTCGAAAAACTGTGTCCAATCAAACCAAAACTAGTTTAAAAATGATGCTTGAGATTCTAGAAATGTTTTGGTACAAAAACAGTGAAGGTTGGGCTTTAAATCAGTGAAAACCGTGAAGAAAAACAGTGAAAGTGGCACTGTTCTGGTGACATGGCCGGAAAACAAACCGGAGAAGATACCGAAAAGTCGGGGGCCAAGTCGGGTCAAAATGGGATCGGATCCGGGTTTTCATCTGGTCGAGACCCGACCGGATCTAAACGGGTGGTGACACGTGTCGCGTTAGGTTTTAAGTTTTTAATTTTAATTTGAACCGGTTGGTTCAGTGTGGGTTCAAAACGGTTTAGGGTTCTTAACCCTGAACCAGTGGGTTCAGACCGCAACTCTGGGAAATTGTGAACCGGCCCTAAAACTTTGAGAAAATGTTACTATTGCCTAAACCAGAAAATTTATAAAATATTAATTTTTTCAAAAATGCCGCTAATTCAAAATGAGTCAAACGAAGTCCAAATGAGGCAAATAAATAGTCAATTTTTATTATCTTGGCCTTCTAAAACCAATGGTGGAACCCGATTTGGGAAATTAAGTCCCGAAAAATAAAGACATGTAAGTGGTAAATGACTGAATTGCCCCTAGTGATACCCAGGACTGATTAAACATAAAAGATAGTCCCAATTGACTATGTCGGACACTCTGGACCTAATGGTGAGGTCCATTTAATGAACTGAGGTCCCGAAAATTTAGCTATGGCATGTGAAATTACCAAAATGCCCCCGATGCTATACAAAATCCAAATTGGACGAAATTGATACCAATGGAAGCCCAAATACTTGTGAACTCGTATTTATGATTAAATAATGATTCGGGGTCAGAATATCATAAAATGTGAAATGATTAAAATACCCTTGAGCATGGTAAATGCAAAGTGGAGGTCGAATGAAGGTCAAATTGATCTGATAAATTATTATAAGCATAATTATGAAAATCGAAGGGCTAGAAAAGACCCCGGAACAATCAAACGTGAAAAAAACAAAACATGATCGATGTGTTCCGATGATCAAAAGCAGATACCAAATGAAGTTCAAAAGACTCAAAAATTTATACATACGATAGATGGACTATTTTGAGGACCATGACAGGGTCCGGGGCAAAAATGACAAAATTACCATTTTGCCCCTGAAGACAAATGAATGCTTAATTGATAACAACGGAGTCAAATAACTTAAAATATTATTCGGACAGCTGCTAAGCTTACTCAAGGAATTTAATAACATAAGTCGAAACCCAGTGAGTGGGTAATAGGCCAATGAACCGAATTAGGGAATCTGGTAGACTCCTAAGATGATAAATACGACAAGAATGAATGAATTCTGATCTGTTTGTAATTAATGCTGATTATTCAGGCTATGCAAAGATATGCCTGGAATATCTGGAAATCATCAGAGTATTTGTAAATGGGGAATATGACACTAAGAAACCGAGGTAAGTAAATCTGAACTTTGTTATGGGGTCCTTCCTCAGCCAGTCACATTTATTTGCATATGCTGCCAAACTTGTACTCCATTTCCTACCTAATAAACTTGAATCATTGATTGATGCCAATCTACTGGTGATTACCCAATGAACTTGATCTCTTTGATTGATGGCAATCAACATGTGATTAATTATTCATGCCTGTGCTTTGGCTTCGACTTACTTGCCTATATCATTTTGCAATCTTGACTTGTTGATGCTTGAGCATGCTTATACCATCTTGTATATCGTGTCATGATCTTGTAATATATCTGTTGTTGGAAATCTTGTTTATTCTATACATTTGTGTATCGTTGATTGAGACATGGTTGTTCTTGGCAGCCCGGTAACATAGCCGTAAAAAGCTACAGTTATATATTGTTGCCTTGAACGGGTTGTGTTCTCGGCAGCCCAGTAACATAGTGGGTAAAGCTATGGTTATATTATGTTGCCTTGAACTGACTAGCTACAATCTACATCCTTGTTCCTGTGGAGAGTAGCATGATCATGATATTTTATATGTGCCTAGGGTTATGCTCAGTCACAACGGCCCATCTATTCACAGATTGCGTGGGGGAAAGACCCTTTAGGGTCTGTTGTGTCCTACGGGACCTGAGGTAATAAGAGCTCTAGCGCTATTCAGTAAGCCCGAGATAATGAGACGAGGCTGAATGTGCGTTCCAGTGGGGTATGCCGGGCCCCGGGTGATTCACGCATTCTGGGTTGTTAGTATTCGATGATGATATATCATTGGTATTCATTGAATGATCATATTCTATGCCCTATGAATGATCATATTATTGCGATCATGTTATACTTTACTCGATGATGATATATCGTTGGTACTCGTGGGATGTTCATATTCTATGCAAGCATGTCATACTTTTGATTGGCTATCGTATTTGTTGTGGCAGCAGATTATCATGATTGGCTAGATCCTGGTTGTTGGATTCATTATTTTATCTTCTTGTACCTTATTTCAGGATGAGCCTTTTGGACCCCCGGGTCAATATTGTACATCTTGGTGACTGGCTATGTATTTCTTGTTACTCATTTGGCTATTAGATATCTGTTATCCCTTTTCTTCTACCTTCTTGTGAACTAATCTTAACCCATGGCAAAGCTAAGAATTTACTTACTGAGCTTGTTTAAGCTCATCCCATTATTTAACATTTTTCAGGTGACATCATGTGGGATGAAATGCAATGAGATAACTAGTGGAACTAGTGATGCACAATGAACGACAATGACGATATGAACTCCAAGTTAAAGATCAAACGTGAACACTGTAAGGTTAACTTTAAAGTTATGCATCATAATATTACTTCATTAGTGATGAGGTTAGCCTAGTATGTCAGATCATTGTGATTAAGTGATACTTGGAGACATTATGATTGTTGCTCATTAGAGATAAGTTTAATTAGCTGAACTGTATTGGTGTGACTTTCGCTTTAAGAAATTCATTGATATAGAATGGTTGCATTGGAGCATGTATATTATACCTTAGAGATATTTGGTGACTGATTCTAGACGTGCTCTGATGTGTTTGGATGAGTTGCATTCTTAATTTAAAAAGGTTTTAATTTCCACTATTTTGAACCTACATTTGGAATGCAATTCATTGTAAAGTTCAGAAGTTGCCTTTGGTTGGTCGCGTTGTCAGTGGGAAAAACTGACAAGGTGGCCAACTGGCATCACGTCCTCGAGATCCGCGTAGGGTAGGTTTCGGGGCGTGACAGTGCAAACCCTTTTGGCCATCTTTTGGCTTAATTTTTTCCTCTTATACCTTGTTTGTTATTATTCTATTTTCCTCTTTTTGCTTTGTTATTTTATGGCTTTAATTTTTCTTGGTCGAATTTTCATAATTGTCATTTTATTCCTTAAAGTCTCTAATATTTAAATTAGTGACTTAATTCCCAATAATTGGATCGGGATGTTATATTTTACCTATATTTTTGTTACTCATCACCTATATGTACTTTTTTTATATGATAGTACATCTCTTTTCCTTATTGTGCATTTTTGTTGAGATCGATGATAGATAGTTATTTTTTTATATATCTTTGATATATATCTACTACTTCTATTATCTATAGTGTCAATACTCTGTTATCTCTAAATGTTTGTCTTTAGTTGACATTTTACTTGATTTTGATCTTCTTTTGTGGTTTACCTCATCTGTCATTAGGACAAACAAGGGGGACATATGGTGATATTACGGGAGTTATATGCAAAAGGGGAAACTAAATATTTTGAGCCTATATTGATGCGAAGTAATTTAATTTTTTTTTTTTGCATATGTTGAGATAGCTTTAAGTCACTTTATATTGCTCACGTCTCATTGCGCATGGCTTTCATGTTTAGTGCACCTTGTTTTATATTGATACTCATCTGATGTGAGATCTCATTATTTTTATTTGATATATCTCTTGTGATGCGATCTCACATGGTATAGTTGAGGGTGTTGTGCAGGAAACAGGTTGGCTAATTGTTAAAGCAATATTAAGTGACATTTTTAGTATAGGATACTAAGTCAATATAATTTCCTTCTATCTGGATCTTTGCGGATTATAGATTTTGGTATTGTATTTTTTATACTTTTTGTAATTTTTTCACGGATTATCAAATGGGAGTTTGTTAGGACCATGGGGTCTATTTGTAAATTGGCTAATTCGGTTAGACAAAACGTGCATTGTGTGTAATCCATACATAAGTCCTTCGAGTTGAGTACCTCGATGCCCATTCTTATTGTAACACCCCGACCCAAAACTACCGGGTCATATGGCACGTATTATGAGGTCATGAAAAATAATGTATAAATTCTAGATTATAAGAAAATAATTAATTAATTTGATAAAGATTAATTAAATTAAAATAAGGTGATATGTTTATTTGATAAAATAAATGGAGTATATGTGATACATCCAATACACACAATGAAGGTGTATTGTGTGTGTATATGGCCAAGTAGGTATACATGTATGTATATATATATATATTTGTATATACAAGTATGTATATAAGGATGATTAAAATAATTATATATATATATATAAATATAATGAATGATATAAAATATCTTTGTGTGTGTAAGTGTACAAGCAGTAGGTGTGTGTGTGTTGGCTGTGTGTGTGTTCACATGTAAGTTAGTGTGTGTGTGTATATAATATACATATATGTTACAAATATCCCTCCCCTAATTAATGCAAACTGAAAATAGAAAAAGCAAAATTTATGAGATGGGATAGGCAGCCGAAAATGGGGATTGAATTGGGCTGAAGTCATGTGTAAAGAGAGAGAGAGAGAGAGAGGAAAGAGAAGGGTCGGTTGCTTCTCTTTAAAAAGCAAAGCATGCAAAGCATGCTTGCTTCTTACGAAAGAAACCAGAAAGGAGCTAAGGAAGAGATTCAGAGATAGGAGAAAGGGAAAAACCAGCTTAAAAAGGTGAACCCATGAAAACATTTTAGTTTCTCTCTCTAAGAATTTAGCATGAATATGAACTGTTTTAAGTTTGTTATACACGTATGATGTTTAATATATGTTTAAGATATGATTAAGCATGAAATCAGGTCATGAAGACGTCCAAAAATATCAAACCTAGAAGAAACCGCCATTAGAAGACCTTGCTTACAACAGGTCTGACTCTATCACCACCAAACCGTGTTTGGTTTACCAAGACCCCAACTAGACCCTACATACAGTCTAAAAACCCTAGTACGCGATCACGAAGCTCAAGAATCGACCCCCAAAAACTGAGTTACAGGTTATGGGTTTGAAACCCAATCCTTTAAACTCAATGTTAAATCAATATTTAAGAATGGGGAATGAAACCCTTTGAACCGAGGAACAAAACAAGCCTAACCTCATGAAAAATAATCAAGAAATGAGCATGAATCGTCAATTTACAAGTCTGGTTATCACGACTTGGACCGAGCACCTGAGCTAGATTTGAAGCTCTAAATCAATACAAAAACATGCCTTAGGGTCCTATGAGATGTTTGGAAAAGAAAATAGAGAAAATGGATTCGTAAAATGCCACGAATCTCAACTGTAAAAATTAGGGTTTTGATATGAACAGTGTCGACTCCGTTGGGGAAGATGACACTATTCGGGTTGGCTATGGGTCAGATTTCGGGTCTGGGTTAAAACCGGATCCAAAAGGGTTACGGGTTTAGTTAAACGGCGACGTTTGGAGGTTTGAATATTTTAAATTTTAAAACATTAGGGCTAACATCATCATGACGTCAGCATTATGTGTAAAACCAACCAAACCGGTTGGTTTACAAAGAGACCGGACCGGTTCACTTTAAATTGGACTAAACCTACTAGTTTTCTATTTTAATTAAAATAAATAAACCAAAAGTTTGGTTATTTACGGTTTGACCCTAGGGCTTTGAGAAATTCTGTTTTGCCCCGATTTTTGAGAATTTTATGCAATTACACCCCTAGAAAAATAATTAATTTAATTATTTAATAAATAAGGTAAAATTTCTATTTTACCCCTGAGTCATAAATGAAGCAAATGAAGTCCAAATTAAACATATGAATAGTGTATTTTAACTATTTTGGATATTCTAAGACTAATGGCGAGGTCCATTTTGTGAGACAGGGGCCCCGAAAAATAAAGACACGTGAAGGGGTAAAATGACCAAAATACCCCTAGTACCCCTAAAGCCAAATTGAAACCTAGGGAAGGTCTAAATGGACTTTCTTCGACATTCTGGACTCAATGGTGGAGTCCAAATTATGAAACAAAGTATGAAAAAATATGACACGTAAATTGGTAAATGACCATTTTGTCCTTTTACATACAAAAGTCCAAATTAAATTCTAAGAAAGCCTAAATCGACTTTCTTCAACGCTCCGGACTCAATGGCAGAGTCTATTAGAACAAAAGAAGTGTCTAAAATAAAAAGACATAAAATTTGATGAATAGCACCTGTCAGATGACTATAAACTGAAATATTGCTGAAGTGCTAAACTAAGGCAAGTGAAGTACGAGAAGACACGACGCGTTAACATGTGAAGTAAATAAAATTAAATTAAAGTTAATGGAGCTACCAGAAGAGTATAAGTCTAAATGAAATTAATTCCTAACAACATTAAGTTGTGTCATAGGATAAGAGTACCAGTACATATGAAACTATAAATCGGTTAGGATTTAATACGAGTTAAGCATAAGTTAAGAAGCATTAATAGGTGATATTGCAGTGATGTGAAGTTAATGAGGTTATTATGAATTGTTCTTAGGAACTACAAGGAAAGTGGGAAAGCACATTTTTAGCACTAACCCTAAGGACCAAGGTGAGTAACCTTGTGTTTGAAGTGGAGATTTAACTCCATATTTTTGAAGAAGTTTTAAGTTTCAAGTTATGTGAAGCATTTGAATATCAAATTCAGTTTTTATACAATTCCTGTTTTAAATTATTCCGTTACGACATGCTTGTTAAATGTTTTTATATTCAGTTCTTTTCTTGGGAATGTTTAGCATGTCGGGGTAAAATGCAAATCTCTTTAAATATTCTAAATTTGATTATTACAAGTATTTGAAGTCCTATTGCAGAAGCTATATATTTCATGTTTTATATACTCATGAAAAGTACTTATTGAAGAAGCTATGTGATAAATGTTTTATAAGATAAATGGTACTTAAGTACCACTTGCAAAGTTGAAATCCTTTGGGATTCAACTATGACATGAAGAAATGCCTGGTAGCAGGATCTAATCCCCTAGGCAAATGAGATCGTAGCATTGACAGTAAAACAGGACTCTGGTTCGAAACAGATTCCATTTAATCAAAGAGAAAAGATGACAAATGATTTTAGAAATGGAAGCAGGTTTTCACCCCCATTTTTATTATGCATATGTATATGTTTTTGAAGTTCATAAACTCTACTTGAAGAAATGTATGTTTAGCTTGAATACTTTAAATTGTTTAGCTTGAATACTTTAAATGTTTCAAAGCTATCTGTTTTAAGAATGCATATATTTTGTGTTCTAAACGTATGAGCAATTGGTAGTGAGTGTTTTACAAACTCTCATGTGCTAAACCACTACCAATTGAAAATGTCACATCCCCAGACCCACCCTATGCGGATTTGGGGCACGTGACAAGGCTAGTTAGGCACCCATCGATTTTTTTTTAAAGTAAAATCCCGACGGTAATCCTAACCATAGGCCATTCAGATATAATCCCCAAGTATAATGCATTCGGTTTACATAAGTTAAGCAGCGGAATTTTTACAAAAGAATGCATACATATATACTTGGCAGAGCATCAGAGTACAGCCATAGTTAGTCCTATTACACAGTCCATTACAAAAGTTAAGTCATAGTTTGTTCGGTTACACAAAATTTACAAAAAGGATATAGAGATACAAAAATGGATTATAATTTTTGTTTGGGGGTCTCCAAAACATTCCCCCCTAGGTCCTTCACTCGCTAAGCCTGCCCATCGAATCCTTCCCTTGAAAATGTTAAGATAATGGAATGAGCTTTAAAAAGCCTAGTGAGTAACACAGATATCCAGGCATGGGTTTCAAAATTCAATCTTTGCCTATATCACATGATTAATTAAATTAATTTGGAAATAATAGTTCCATAAATCCAAGTTAAATTCAACAGATCAAAATGGGTGGGACAGTACAGGATGCTAGCACAACAATCAGGAGCATAGTCAATTATTAAGAAACTAAAACCATGTCATAAGTGATATAGTACGAAAAGACATGCATTTGAATATTTGCATTTAAACGGTATAGAATTCAAAACAATATAGCGGATCCAAAGACAGTATCCAGACAGTGTCAGAAGTTACTCACCTTCAATATTAGAGGTTGATGCTATGGATGGAGCCTTCCTCTTTTTCTCCTTAAGCCTAAAACAATTTATAAAGACTTATCAACACATATCTTAGACTGAGTAAGTCTACCCTATGATGGGTTTCATGGGACTAACTTATAGTGGCTTGTTCATAGGTCTTACCTCTTAAGCATCTGGCTTAGGGTCTCAGTATCCTCTTGTTTTTTTAACTTAGCCTCGGCAATCATTGCCTTAGTGGGCGTTTTGTATATAAAAGGTCTGACAGAGAAAACTTCAGTTGATTTGGCTATTCTAATATGTCGTTCAACGACTTTCTAGTTGCCACAGTAGGTCTTGCATGAATTCCTGCTGCTTTTTGTCAACTGCTCATTCAGCTTTGGTCATAATAGTGAACTTCTTTGGTTCCTTATCTTTTCCTTCCATGACCGTCTTTGTGAGTTTTATCCTAAAACACAATTTAGGGTGTCAGGATAAACGTCATCTAATTTACTACCCTTCGGGTAGTTTGGTGACTTCACGTAATTTTTCGTATTCGTTTTCAAAATTTGGACCTTCCAATTAGGTTCGGGGCATCAAAGAAAGTCAATCTAGACTCTCCCTAGTTTCTATTTAGCTTTGGGTATATCAGGGGTAACTTGGTCATTTAATCCTACATATAGTTTCATAGGTATCTGGTCCCCTATTGGTATAAATTTCGTCTCAATCGGACTTCATCTGGACCTTATACAAGGTTAGGGGCATTTTGATAATTTTCTCATGTTGTATTTTTCGGTACTTTATTTACTATTACGGACCTCACCATTGAGTCCGGAATGTCCAACATAGTAAAAATGGACTATCTTTCAGTGTCATTTGGTACAGGGTATCACTAGGGGCAGTACGGTCATTTACCCTTTACATGTCTGTATTTTTTGGGACATGGTTTCACAAATCGGACTCCACCGTTGAGTCCAGAATGCCCGAAATAGTAAGATTACACTATTTAATTATTAAATTCGGACTCCGTTTGACCTTTTTAAGGTCCAGGGGAAATATGGTAATTATTTCCTTTTAATAAAATAATTAAATAATTATTTTATTATTTTAATTAATTTTTTAGGGGTATAATTGCATAAAAATTTCCAAATCTGGGCCACAGTGCTAATCTGTTAAACAGTGGGGGTCAGTTTGCAATTATTCAAAAGTTTAAAACTGAACCAAAGGGTTCAGTTCTCTTGTAAGTGAACCAGTCCGGTCCAGTCTGGTCCTAACCAGTTTGGTTACAATGCTGATGTCATGATGACGTCTGTCACGACCCAAAACCCACCCTATGCGGATTAAGGGTCCGTGATAGGGTCTACGGCCCATGGGCCGTTCCCCGTCAAAAGGATTTGAAACACTAAGTAGAGTTTTAACAAAAACATTTTATAATCATTAAAATATCCTGGTAGCATAGTCAGGTCATCATTTAGATACATGCCAAAGAGGACATAAGTGTTTAGAAATACAGATCCTCAAAAAACACAAACAGATAGGACCGTGGTGACATGGGAGGGTTTAAGACCTGTCAATATTTAACTTAATATAAAACTCGCCAAAATAGCTACCAGTAACTAGCAGCGTCTAGACCCTTGGAGCGCCTGAGGGTTCCCCAACTTCTTGTTGTCCTGAAAAATATAAGGGAGGGGGGTGAGCTAATAGCCCAATAAGTAATTTCCTAGCTTTAACATGGGTTAGGGTTAGTTCACAAGGATAATGAGGAAAAAGATAACAGATAGCCAATAGCCAAATGAGCAATAGTAAATACATAGCCTGTCACCAAGATGCGCAACTATAATGACCTGAGGGTCCAAAAGAGGCGTATCCCACAATATAAAACAAGAGGCAATAACAGAGTCAATCCAAGTTGGGATCTAGCCTATCATGATGGGTTGCTGCCACAACAAAACGTTAGCCAATCAAAAGTGTAACATGCTTGTAATAGTATGATCATTCACAGGATATAAAATATGATCATCCAACAATGAAAAAACGTTATTATTGAATTATAACAGAATAGATGTGTAACAGAACGGGGCCCTGGCATATCCCTAGAACACGCATATTCAGGTCCGCCTCTCTCTCTCTTGGGCTAGCTGAATAACGCCAGAGCTCTTCCACTACAGGTCCTGAAGGACACAACACGTCCCATAGGACACATCAGACCCCAAAGGGGTCCACCCCGCATCTGGGAAAAGATGGGCCATTGTGACTGAGCACAACCCCCGGTACATATCGAATACCATGAACAATAAATTTCCACACAAAATGTACAATCAGTTTAAATAGTCACAATCTTAATCAATGAGACATAAGTGTGTGGATCAATAAAATTTCTACCAACAAGATATATCACCAGATCATGATGGTACGAATATGTTCTAATATCAGCGGATCAAGATTCCAAAAGATATAGGCAAGCAAGTCAAATCCGAAGTATAGACATCAATAATTGATCACAAATCGATTGGCTTCAAAATGGAGAAATCAAGTTCATTAGGTAGTAATAGAGTACAAATTTGGCAGCATAAGAAGATAAATGCGACTGGCTGAGAAATAACCCATATTAAAGCATCGGAATTACTTACCTCAAAAATAGGCCCCCAGCAATCCCATTAATTTAAATCTCCTTCTCTTTCTCCCTGGAGGTTCCTATAAATCAGAAATTTATTAGTCATTAACCCATCTCAATTATTTAAGGTCGATGTGGTTTAATTTAACCCTCTCGGTATTAAAGTATATTCCTAAGGTCATTAAATTTATTGCATCGGCCTTCAGAGTATTTTATTTGCTTAAACGGACTCCACTGTTGAGTCCGGAACGTCCAAGAAAATAAATCTAGGCCTTCATGGCTTTTTATTTGGCTTCGGGTACCCCCAAGGGCAAAATGGTAATTTTATGTTTTAGGTGACTTAATTTTTCGGAACACCGGTTGAGAAGACGGACCTCACCATTGAGTCCGGCAACGTCCGACATAATTAATTTGGACTATCTTTCGTGTTTATTTGGTCCCTAGGTATCATTAGGGGTAATACAGTCATTTACCATTTGAGTGTCTTTATTTTTCGGGTCTTGATTTCACAAATTGGACTCCACCGTTGAGTCCAGAAGGCTCGAAATAGTAAAAATAAACTATTTATTTATTTAATTTGGACTTCGTTTGATTTATTAAATGTCCAAGGGTAAAATGGTAATTTTGTCCAATTAATACAATAATTAAATTAATTATTTTATTATTCATTTATTTTCCCAGGGGCCTATTTGAATTTATTTTTCAAAGTCTGGGCCGAAATACAAATAGTCAACTAGTTGGGGTCAAAACGGAATTTCAGAACTTCTTAGGGGTCAAACCTGAAATTTTGCTAAATATGAATGCTGACGTCAGGATGACATCAGCCCTAATTTCAAATTAAATTAAAAAAATATCTTAAGTAAAACTGACGCAGTATCATTTAGACCAAACCCAATTAAAACACGGTTCAGGACCTGACCCGAGATCCAGGCCTATCAGTTTAAAACGACCCGTCTTCCCTGTCGTTTTTCCGGTCGTTGTGGCGTCGTCGTCTCCGGCGCTGGTGCCGGAGACTGCAATTATTTTCTCCATTTTTCTCACGTTTCCAATGTTCGTTTTTGCTGGTTTTTGCTTCCAATGGATTCTAAGACTTCTAGGGTTCTTTTGGGACTGTTTTTAAGGCCTAAATTCCGTCGTTTCCAACACACCCGCTTGTTATTCCGGCCATGCACCGACGAGGATAATGTGGCCACAAATGGCCATTTCTTCACTATTTCAGGTGTGGTCAGGCTTGTTGTGACCGTAGTGACAAGGGGATTCGATCCCCATTCTAAAAACATGGAACATGTGTTGATTCTAGAAGTTGGGTCTTAGACCCGTAACCTGTAAGTCGTGTTTTGAGGGTCATTCCTTAAGCTCCTAGGTCGCGGCTTATGGTTTTTGAAGCTCTTAGAGGGTCTAGTGTAGGGATCGACCAACCAAAATTGGTTTGGCTTCGATGGTTTCAGACTTGTAATTCCGAGGTCCAACAATGGAGGTTGACGCATGGTTTCTTGGTTCTAGGCTATTCGGACCTTTCTAACCCTCACAGTATGCATAAAATAGTTCGTAGAGTCAATATTAATGCATGCATGTAATCCTAACAGCTCCACAATGATCAAAACAATTCTACAATTCAAAACAAGGAAATGTAGCAGTTTTGATATTATACCTTCTAACAGTGGCCTCCTCTCTCCTATGGCTTGACTCAAAACCTCACAGTGCTCCTCAGGATCTTCCCAGACTTCTTCAGGTGCACTAGAAGGCCACACTCAAACTCACATACACATGAACTTGCACTCCAAGTTCTCACTCTCTCTCTCTAAATCCCCTCATGGTCTCACACCCATCTGATATATATAGAGCACACAGTTTGCTCATGTTGCTTGTTTTCTAAAACCAGAATTTGGCTGCATGAAAGCTGGTTGGTGGATAAGGGTGTAATGTAATTATATTGCCCTCTTATATATATATATATATGCATATATATACCAGTGCAGTCGTGGAGTTGAAAAATTGCGGTGAAAGGTTCTGATGTAAGCCAATAATGTGGGGTTTGCATGCAAGGCCATTGGCCATTTTGTGAGGTGGCTTGGTCTAATTTGAGGTTATATACATATCCTGGTATGTATGTGCACAAAGTATTCTGCAGCCTAGTTGGTAACTTTTTGAGGAAAATTATTTCCCTTCCATAAGTCAAGGGTTCAATTCCTCTTGGTCACTCTTTGGTTATTTTTTCCTTATTTTAGGTTAAGACCTTGTTTGGTTGGCGCGATAACTCAGTTTCACTGTTTCTGCTCTAACTTTCGTTCCATAGCTCCTTTTTCGACGCGGTTTCTTCTGGTCATTTTCTATTCGGATTATCTTTATTGTCCAAGGTCTAGGGTCAATTTCTATTTTTCTTGGGTTTTTCGTAATTAGCTAATTCGAGTTTTAATTGCGATAAAACAATGCTTAAAATAGCCAAATTACCACATTAATTTCCCAAATGGACTTCATTACATTAATTAAGTAGGAAATAATTTTGGGGTGTTACAACGTCAGCCCTAAAATTTCATTTAAATTAGTTCGGTTTCAAAACGACGCAGTTTTATTTTAAACGGTCCACCCATTTTAGTCAGGTCGGGGCCCGACCCGATACCCGGTCCGACCCGACCCGTCACTGTTCATCGTCCCCAACACCCCTGGTCACTGTTCATCATCCCTAACACCCCTGGTCACTGTTGCCCTAAAATTTGCATAAATTTCTCTTTGATTTCGTGGGATTTTGGCCATCTATGCTTATTGATTTTTGTTCCAATCGACTTCTGGAAGTCGTACTGACAATCTAGCATCGATTTAGAGCTTCAAATAGAGCTCGATGGTCCTGTTTCAAGATGACAATCCGAAACCTGCAACTGGCCGTTAAATCCTCATTCTGCCACCATTTTCCTCGCTTCTTGTTTCCTCGTGACCCTCATGAGGTGGGGATTCAGTCCCCATTCAAAAATCCCGTTTTAGTGTTCTCTCTTAAGAATTTAAAATATCACCCGTGACCTGCAACCGTGTATTTGAGGGTCAAATCCTAAGCATTGAGGTCGCGGTCTAGGGTTTTTGTGATCCTAGGAAGGTCCATTTTAAGTCCCAAATAACTAAAACGAGTTTGGTGCAGGTCGAACCAAACCCACCTCAGTTTCGGTTATCCATGGCGGTTTGCTACGGGTCTGTGGTTTGGGCTATTCTGATGGTCCAAAATGTTCACATTCAACCCATATTTTCATTCCAAACATCATGCATGCAATCAATGGGACTAATCCGACCAAAACAGCTTCAAGACTAAAAATGAAAAATTCGTAGTTTGGAGGTTCTTACCCTGGTACAGTGTTCTCCTCTCGGGTTTGGCTCAGATGAGACCTCAGTGGTGGTCTTGCCCCAAGTCGTGCTCCTCAAGTCAGTGTCTTCTTCTCCTTGATCCTTCAATGGTCACACCAATACACACTCTTTGTGTATGTCCTCTCACTCTAAGGTTCTCTCTCTCTCTCTAACCCTATTTTTCTCTATATCAGTTTACAGGATTATTGCCGGTCTGATTTCCCTCCAAATGGAGACTTGTAAACATTAGTTTTCTTGTTCCATACGTCTCCCAGGCCTTAATTGATTTGTATGAGTTTTGGTTAGGAGCAGATGTATTCATGGGGTGAGAGGCATGGTGGTCTATGGGGCATAGGGGTGATGCATGCTGATGTGTTGCATGCTTGGTGATTGGTCACTTGAGAGGTGGCCAAATCAGATTTGACCTTATATATATATATATATATATGTGTACATTTGTATACAAAGATGCCCCTAGCCTAGTTGGTAACTTTTTGCATGAAATTTCTTTGCTTCCATAGGTCAAGGGTTCAATTCCCCTTGGCCTCACAAGTGAGTATTTTTTTCCACTTTTTAGGCTAAGGCCTTGTTCGGTTGACGCGGAAATTCCAGTTTCACTATTTTGGCTCTAACTTTCAATCCGTAGGTCCTTTTTCAGCGCGGTTTCTTCCGGTCACTTCCTATTCAGATTATCTTTACTATCCAAGGTCTAGTATCAGTTTTTATTTTCTCGGGTTTCCCGTAGTTAGCTAATCCGAGTTCTATTACTACTAAAAATAGACATTTAATTAGCTAAATACTGTATTACATTCCCAAAGCAATTTTTAGTACACAAAATGAGTCAGTCAATTAGTTGGGGGTGTTACAGAAAACCTCATGACGAATACAGGAATTACTCACAAGGGTAGATTAGCTTACCCAGATTTTATTCGGACCCCCTTTCAGGTGATTAGTGGCAGTTTTGATTTGAAGACGATGATGGTTAATCCTGCCATTTTTGGGAAGATTTGTTTAAATAGTTTCTTTTGGAAATCCTGTGAATTCCACTAGTATATTTTGTATTAGCGAGACGGTACATTGATATGTATAAGCCCCACGGGGCAAACAAACATGTATTTTTTATAAAGTTTTTAAGTTTTTAGTTATACTCTGAATGTTAAATCATGTATACCGCAATGTGAAGAGCGGCAGTACCGGACGAATGTGCGTAATTTAAAAATAAGAAAAGAAAAGAAAAAGTTTTTCACACTTCCGCAACCACATGTCGCACATCTATTCGATACCGCTGCTTATGTGAGCCTTTGCCCTAAGGCCTCCGGGCCTGAGGGTGGCAGTCGCGATACGAGATCCGCACAGGGTGGGTTTCAGGTCGTGACACTTACCCAAGTTCATCCAAGAGACATTACAGTGTATCACTACAGGTCGACTTATTTTCAGAAGTGTAAAATGGTCTTTTATATTTGATCGGATCTCACACACTCACATCATGCATGAATAACATATATAGATTTTATCTTATCATCATGTATGTGATTGACTTGTGGTTGTGACCTATTTTTTCCAAAATGCATCTTTGAAAATAAACAAATAGAAAGATTCAGTTCACAAAACAAGCTTTGAATGAGGGACTCACTGTTGCTTGTTCAAACGAAACCCTGGCTCGTTCGAACGAACAACAGTAGGGTCCATTCTCATTCGTTTTCATTCATTAGAACCCTTGTATCATACGAGTTGCTACAGCCTCAAAATTGTATTCGTTCGATACTCGTTACATGTTCAAACGAATGATGGTTCGTTTGAATGAACCCTGGGCGGAAAACAGATTTATAATATGATTTTCTTTTCATTTGGGGATCAATCAAGCTCTTTGTGAAAAATAGGCAAAAATATATTTGAGAGCAATCAAAAAATAAAGTGAGAGAGTCTCAAGTTGTGAGAGCAAAATTGTTGATAGATCTTAATGCTTTTGTGAGAAATTAATCATCCATGATATTCATTATCTTCTCTATTCATTTTTTGTTGATCTGATTTGATCAAAACACATGATTCAATCAGATCTTAAGAGCCTTGGTTCATGTCAAATTCACCATTGATGATTTAAGGAGTTCAAGCACGAAGATTAGGCATTGAGCGATCGGTGGACACCGAAGTCATGTGCATTCACGATTATTTTGAAGAGGCTTGATCGGAGGAGTCCGATACGGTGGAGGAATCTGATTATTTGAAGGATTGACTATGATAGCTTGAGGATTTGAGAGCAATTTGAAGACAATTGGTGAGAACGGTGCTAGAGGTAATTAGATCATTCAGAGACTCATTGTATTTCACTTTTCATCATTGTTCATCACTTCCATAAGCATTTGCCCGACTCTGGAGGTTTACTCTAAGGATTGTTGTCCTTGGTAGTTTTCTCCTTCATCAATCGGTGTGCAATCTCTTCTTTTTCCTTCTCTTTCAATTTACTATATACTTGATTTGAATTGCTTTCGCTTTATTTTAGAAATTGAGTTTTTCATGATTTCATAATTGTGCATTCAATTGAGATAATTAACGAACTTAATTTAGTAAATTGATTAAAGAAATTGATAACTTAGTTGATTTTGAATTGAATTGTGAAAATTTCTATAAAATCAATTTATTTGTTAATTTTGGTGTGTTAAATTGGTTGATTCTTGGTGGTTTCATTAGTGGGAAGGCCTAAACATTGGATTAATCACCTTGAGTGATTTGTTGACTGATTGTGTCATTATTATAATTAACCAAGAATTGGAAATAACGTGAAATAAAATTTTAATTCTAGACCTACCTATTCAACCCTCTTCTAGGTAATTCATGTCTAGGGACCTTGAGTGATATCCGTGTGATACCCCTCTGTGCACAAACACTTTCCTAGCTTTGGTAGTCCTCAAACTAGGTCATTGTTAACCAACCTTTTAAGTTGTTTGTGGTTTACATGGCCGAATCTCTCATTTCAAAGGTTGCAAGAATCAGCTTTGGCATTATTACATGTGATTTTTGGATCAAGTGAAATGCTAAGCAATTATCCAATGTCCTTAATCCCTCTAAGATGCACTTCTCATTATCATTCATCACTTTATCTTCCATTTTGGTAAAACACACATTAAAGTTGTTATCACAAAACTGACTAATGCTAATTAAATTAGCCTTTAGTCCCTTAACATACAACACATTCTTAAGTTTTGGGGAATCATCTAGGATGATAGTTCCTTTTCCTAGAATGTTTGACTTGTTCCTATCCCCAAAGGTGACCGCTCCCTCTTTATGAATCACAAGGTTAGTGAAGAGAGATTTGTCATCGGACATGTGCCTAAAGCACCTGTTATCAAGGTACTAAGAATTTGAATTACTAGCTTTGAAGGCAATATGAATTACTAGACATTTATGGTAGTCCTTTCTTACCCAAATTTGCTTTATTGCTTTATTGCTTTCTTGTGTATGGGTAAGACATGTTGTATATAGGCTTTGTATGTTTTTGGATGAAGTCAAAGGGTTGTTAGGGTTTCGCAAACTTTCTTATTTCTATCACTTTTTGAGACATACTCCTAGACTTTTGAACGTATTTATTTAATTGTTGCTTAACCAAAGAAAATTTCTTTTTGTGCTCATTTGACATGTATTGATGTGGTACATGTCTTTTCCTAATGGCTCGACAATGCCTTCTCGGATGACCATCTATATACCCCGCAAAAAGAACAATGTGAGACTTTAGGTTGAGTTTGGTCTTGAACTAAATGTTGAGTGTTGGGATGAGGTAACATCATCCTTATTTGATTGCTAGAAGAAATCAACTTAGGCTTGAAGATAGAAGGAATAATTTAAATAGATAAAGATGACTTATTAGACATGTTTTCAAGGGTACTTCGCCACACTCCTAGCTAATTTAAGTTCTCCATCAACTTTTACTCTTAATTCCTTATTTTCAATTTCACAAGCCTCTAGGGATGATTTGATACTACATACCTCACCCATTAGGATATTTCTCTTTTGTTCTAAACTTTCATGTTTTTCTAAGAAAGATGCCTTAACTTCTTCAAGTTGACTCAACATGGTTTGAGTCAACTTGTAAGGCACCTTTTCTTTTTTCACTCAACTTTAGCTTTTTAGCTAATTTGATGTTAGCCTTCTTGAGATTGAGAAATTCTTTAGATAATTACTCGTAAGCAATTTCTATATTAGTTTCAATTTCAGCCTCACAAATCTCAAGATAATCACCCTTCATCGTTCACACTTAGGTATCTAATCAATTGCCTTTGAGAGTAGACTCTGATACCACTTTGTTGGTTAGTCCCATGGTGTGAATATAACCTAAAAGAGGGGGGGTTGAATAAGTATGTACAACTTTTTCAAATTTCTCCAATTTTTCAACCACAACACTAGCAACGACTAAAATGGCAAAGTAAATGAATTGTAAATTCAAAAAATATTCAACAATAGTGCACAATTCAATCACATATCACAATCTATCCAATTTAGTAATAAAGTAGTAATTATCATGACATACCATTAAACACGAGCCTAAATGATTCACTAGTTCAATTTGATTATCAATTCTACAATTCAAATTGAAATTCAACTAAGTGATCAATTGTCAATTCCACAATTCAATTTCCTATTCCAATTTCACAATTAAGGTTCTCAATTACTCAATTGAAGATCAAATTTCACAATTCATGAAAACCTAAATCTTTATATAGCAGAAGTAATCAATTCAAGCAAATTTAAAATTGTAAAGCATGAAGAATAAGATAAATTACAAACTGAACTGATGTCGGAGAAACCATGACAGAAAATTATCCATGGTGGAAAACTCCAGAAATGGCCACGGTGGAAAACTACGAAAATAGCCATGCTTAGAGAAGAGTTCCATTATGATTGAGATCAAATTACAATGCAAAGATGAACTAGATTTTGTACCTCAAGCTCCATTTTACCCATTCACATCTTTAATCTCCCTTGAATCCATAAGCTCCTCATAGTCAGAATATTTATACAACTGGACACTCTCCACAGTCTTGGAGTCCTCATATCGGGCCATTTCACAATTGCAAATCCTAACAATTTTGGTATCTAGCGATTGCTCAAGATTGAACTCCACACTCTTCAATAGTGACTTGACTTGGAATTAAGGCTCTTTGAGATGACATGGATAATGTGAATTGATCTAAGTCAATGGATGATTAGCGTAAGGATACACATGATATACAATTATGATTGTTTAGTTATGAAAGCTTTTAGATCTCTCAAGTGTATAGCTCTCATAACTAGAACTCTCTCTCTCTCTCTCTCACACACACTTTGTTCTCCCTCTATAGAAACTAAATTTTCGTCAATTTATATGAATGAGATCAGATCTCAAATTAAGCTTGGAAATAGAAAATTTTCTTTTTTTTGCGCAGTGTTTGTTCGAACGAATCATTGATCGTTCAAACGAGCATGGAACGAACATCAAACAAGCAAAGATCAGAGGTTGTGTCACGCCCCGAATTTTCACAAAGTCAGGGAGTGAGTGAAATGAAATGAAAAGAGTAAATGAAAAGTTATTAAGGTGGATTTAGTTAATTATACATTCTTTTTCCCACGTTTTCCCAAAATTAGAAATGAAGACTTGCTATTTAACTTAACCAAAATGTCTCCTAATATCACTCAAACATCCCTCCCAATTAATATTTAAAATAGTTCAAGTCACGTTCAAAAATGGCTTCCAAAACAGCCCCAAAACATCTCTAAAATTTTCTTAGAATAATGCCCCAAATGGCCCCAAATTCCCTAAGACATGGACCAAGAATAGGTCAAAAAGGGTCTACCAAACTTGGTCTAAGGAAGTGGCCAAATATCGCCTATGAGAATGGCCAAACATGGCCCAATAGGGTGCCCAAAGGGCAGGTGTCATGGAAGGGTGTCAAGGCTGTCAAGCAGCAGGTGGCAGCATGCATAGGCATGTAGGGACAGGTTGGTGGGGCTTGCAGGGCACACACACGGTGCGCGGTATGCGCTTGCGTGGGGCTAGCTGTGGCAGGGGGCTGGTCAAGGGCTATTCTACTGTAGCGACTACAACCTGATTTTTCCATTTTCTTGCAGGTTTACTGTAGCGGTTGCGGCTAAATTTCTCTGTCCAACAACCAATTTTCTTTGTTTTCCAAGTTTTGAAGACTACTTTTTTCCCATTTTTAGCCCATTTCTTCAAGGTTTTTAACCTCCCCTTTTTGACACCTGATGAGTGCGCGAAAGTACACTCTAAATAGCCTATTATTATATTAAAATACTAAAATGTGAATAGAATTTTTAGGATATAATTGATATTATTTAATTTAATTTCTATTTACAATAAGATATATTTGAGCATTATTTTATAATATTTTAAATCTCAAATATTGCACTATTTGTTGGTCCTATTTTAGAGGCTGCATGGAGAAAAAGGAAGAGAAAAGGTGCTGAACAAGAAGCAAAAAGGCAAGGAAAAGTGGCTGAAGCATAATATAAAAGAGAATAGAAAAAGAAAAAAAGAAATTAAAGAAAAGAAAAAGCTGTTGTGCGCAACAGGGGCCAAGGTAAGAAAAAACGGAAGAAAATGTGATGTGGGGTCGGGCTGGAAAGTAGGGCGCTGAATCAAGTGGGCCCGGTGCTTGAAAAAAAAAGGAAAAAAAGAAGCGGGTAGCAGGGTTTGATAATTAGAAAAAAAAAAGGCGGCTTGGGGCGTGGGCTGCATCGTGTGGTGTGGTGTGGGCTGAATAAATGGTTTGCGCGGCTGAATGTAGGTGGGTCCAGGCACTAGGATTTGAAAAGAAAAGGCTCAAGCGCAGGTTAAAAAAAAAGGAGGAGAATTAAAGGGGCTGCGGCATGTGGCTGTGTTTAGAACAGAAAGCGAAGCAGAACAGGAAAGAAAAAGAGATGCGGCGCTGCAGCCAGCTTCTTCGTGAATACTTTTCCTTGAGATTTATGTTGTCCATCGTCTATATGGGTAACTAAATTTCTAAATAGGGCTAGGGATGAACTTGCACACTAGATGATATTTTTAATTTATTTTTGATTCATGCACTGGATTTTCATTTATTAAAATTCTTTGGTTTTAGCATTCTCAATTTATTGTTGGTATTTTCTTCTCCGAATAACTAAAGAGTTTATTCCATTTATAGATTCAGTCATGCTTTTTTCTATTGACTGGATTAGTTCTTTGATTATTTTTGGATCAATTAATTATTTATATTGATTTAATTCTTTGCTGCAATATTGCTCATTGGATATATTATCGTCGTTGGGTTCTCTCAATGTGAATAACAATTTGCGTGATTTAAAAGTTGATATACCATAAAGCAACAGACTAGTCCCCATGTGACACGTGATTACAGACCAGCTAAAGCTCAGCCATACAGAGCAGACTCAAACATTCAGAGCAGGCTTGGGTACTTAGCCTTCAGAACTCACAAGTCTGAGCATAAGGCAATCAGAACATCCCTCAGGGCTCAGATGTCACGACCCGAAACCCACCCTATGCGGATCTCGTGTCGCGGGGCCAGCCTAATGGTCGTCCGTACTTTTTCCATTCTTTTACCAATGATAATAGTAAATAATATAAACATGACATTAAAGTGCGGAAGCTTTATTACAATTATTGTTCAAAGACTAAACTTAAACTAACAATAAACTGATCATGAACCACTCTTAGGTGGTGAGTACATGGGAGAGACTTCGTTCACTACTATCACGCTCCTTAACTGTCTTCCTACGCTCCTGAACTCCTACTGTGGTTCTGTAACATTTTCACCTAAAAAAAATTTAGTAAAGGGTGAGCTACAAACTCAATAAGTATATGCCTATCTTAAATACGGGTTATGGATTACATAGGAAAACATGAATTCAAGATAACATGATAACCAGTCATGACAACGATTTCAGTTAGTAGTAAAGTGCCACAAGGCCAATGAACAGTAAAGCCCAATAATCACAATCAACATGAATACTGCCATAGTAAAACAGTCATAGTCAAACACAATTAATGAGTGGACAGTTAACATCAATGCATATGAAATGCCCTCGTAACTCTATATGTAAGAAAACCACCATCACCATATGTCCGATCACGGATTCGACCCGTAGGTCCCGTCAATCGGCCCGTAGGTCCAGTTAATCGATAAAAACACTCCCATCACCATTTGTCCATTTACAGTCTCAACATGCAATGTATGAACTAACATGACATGCATACAATGATAGACGTTAGTACAATGCATCAAATCATGAGATATCAATCAATAGGCCTTCACCAGATAGGACAATATCAATGGCGGGAACAATAATAGTAGATACATACATGAGTACAAGTCTTGGCAGTAGTAGAAAGATCGTGGCTTGGAAAACCACGTATAAGAGATAGGAATCCACTTACCTTCTCAGTGTCCTAGTATCCCGTGACTTTCTCCTTTCCTTTTGACTTGCCTATACATCAATAAACACGTTTCAGCTTTTATGTCATTTATTGAATTTATGCCTCGCTACTCTAAATATCTCTTTTACTATTTTATGCTCTTGAACTTAATTTACCCAAGGGCAAAATGGTCATTCACACGTTTCTATTTTTCGGGTTCTGTTTTCACAATTTGGATTTTACCGTTGAGTCTAGAAGGTTTGAAATAATAAAAATTCACTATTTACTTAACTCAATTGGAGTCCGTTCGACTCACTCTTGACTTAGGGGCATTTTGATATTTTTGGCGTTCTACAGTATTTTATTTCTCTAGACTCCATCGCGTGAAACGGACCTCACCATTAAATCCAGAAGGTCCAAAATAGTAAATTTTCATTATTCATTCGATTAATTTACGCGTCAAAATTTAATTCAAATTTATTTAATTTATTTAATTATTTAATTTATTTAATTGGATCTAATATATATATTATTTAAAGCAAAATAAATCACATGTGGCATAGTGGTTCAAGCTTTTCACCCTTACCCCCTTGTTCACAAGTTCAATTCTCTGCCTAAACCATTTTTTACAATTTTTTTCCTTCTGTTTTTCCATTTCCTGTACATGTTTAAGTCAACCATTGGATAGCTTCTCCCTTTCAACCAAACACCTTCCAAACCCAAATTTAAAAATTTACCCATAAAGTAACGGTGTTGGAAAGCCATCTAAATGGGTGGGTCGGGTTGGACCCGACCCGGTTTGGCCCAAATAAATTCACAAAAATCCCAGCCAACGCATGCTCTGTTTTTTTTTTTTCTTTTCTTTCCTGTAAGTTCCGTTTTCCCTAGATCGTTTTTCTTGATTCAAATTACAATACAAACCCAATTCCATGCCTAATAAGATCCTAATAGCAATTTATCATTCATGCTTTTAACAAAAAAATGAAACAGGATCAAATCACCTA
Organism: Nyssa sinensis; assembly: GCA_008638375.1. Classification (NCBI taxonomy): domain Eukaryota; kingdom Viridiplantae; phylum Streptophyta; class Magnoliopsida; order Cornales; family Nyssaceae; genus Nyssa; species Nyssa sinensis. Next base: position 579,908 of record CM018049.1, read on the forward strand.
GCTTACCTTCCAAACGCCAAAGCAGTTGCTGTGGCTTCATGGATTAAATGTAGGGGGTGCAAATCGGCAATGGCAGCTACATCCATGACAGCTCTTCTTTGAAGATCACTGAAATAAATAGGTATACCCATACAGCAATCAACTACTGCTGCATTCAAATCCCTCTCACCCCTCAGCATACCTTTGCCCGAGCTGGGTTCTCCAATTTTGTGTCAACTTCCACTTCTGAAATCTCTTGTTTCAACCCAACACCATGCCACCCATTTTCCCCGCACCGACTTGCATTACCTTCATCCCTAGGATTATCCAGAAGTTCAATCCACCTCAAGCAAAACCTCAATATCTGAAACAGGGCCGCATCAACCTCTGAACAGACAAAATGGGAACCTATCCACCGTTTGTGTGCCACTCGTCATCCCTAAATGATCAAACGCTTCTAATCGTGCACTCTGTCCTTAAGACGCTCCAACACCCAACAATACCCAATCAGTTCCTAAACAAGTCGCAAATGTTTCCCCTGTTCTGGGCGATGGCAGGGGTGAAAGAAACTTAGAGTTTGTCTCATGGGTTAGTGTTTCCGATTCGGGGTCCACAGCTATGGCAAGTCTAACAACTAGGCAATCTTTGGTCTTCCTTCGGAAACGATCTGATAATGAATCCAAGGAGAAAACCGCGTCAGACGATGCGGCAGTCATGCCCTGTTTTGGCCTCAAATTTTCGCTTCAGATCTGAAATCTCCCCGTCATCGTCTCCATTTTTTTTTCTTTATTTCCTTCTAGTTCTAACGCAACGCATGCTTTATTGAACAAAACCGCCCCCAATTTTTCTTCTCTTTCTCTCTCCCTCCTTGCGTCCTTTCATTTCCTGCACATAACTCTCCATCCGTTTTCTTTCTGTTACTTCTTTTATTCTGCGTATGTATAACCCCCCTTTATGTTAATATATATATATATATATATATCTAAATCCATATGCCATAACATAACTTTTTATTTGTTTTTATTTCTTTATTTATTTATTTTATTTCTAATTATTATTTTATTTATTTTTATTTCTTCTTCTTCTTTTTTTCCGCTATTTGGTTGCCTTAACGTCAACCATATTTTCAAACTATTGAAATTCAACCCGTTTATTTCATCATTGTAGCATTAGGCCTTATTGGCTCGGTTATAATTTCAAATCCAAATTCGTCCATTTCATTTGACATCATAAAATTAGGCATTATCGATTCGGTTATAGAGCTTGCTCGGTTACATCTGGGTCAGGGTGTTACATCAGAGCTCATCACCGCCTTAAACATCTTACCAAGCAAACGATAAGGAAACAGTCTTTAACAAGGAAACTGCCACTCACGGATATCTCTCAAGCGCAGTATCCAACATGGTAACTGCTATTCTCCGATGATCAAATCCCTACTTCTATGGCTCCAAATCCTAATTAACTTAGGAAAGCCACAGCCTATAAATTAAACCCTAAAGGCACGCTTTATTTTTATGCTCATTCTTTGGTTTACAATTACAGTCTCTCAATTCAGTTTATTTGACTTAAGCATCGGAGCGGCTACCGTCGGAGTCAATCCGGTGGCCCTCTGATCTTTCTCTTTGAGTGTTTCTCAAGCAACGGAGTTCAGAGCCTTTACCGACCAAAAAGTGCAGCATCAGTTTGGCGTCATCTGTGGAAGCGACAATCATCCTTTCAACAAAAGTGCTCTACCTACGAACGAACTTGTATTCCTTCTCACCGGAGGACCATGGCTCCCAATCTCTGACCAAGAAAGAATGCTCAAAATCTTCAAAACCCTCAACCCCGACGTCCTACTGGACGGGGAAGGGGACGAACAACTGATCCCATGCGGCAAGAGCTTGACTCAGTTAAACGAGAAAATGAGTTGATACAAGAACAGTTACTTGCCATGTCTAAAACTCTGGCAGTACTCACCTAGAACCTCGGAACCAACCCTTTGAATCCGCCCGTCAACATGGCTGATCAAAAGACACAACCTCCTACCGCCACCACAGGCAGAGGATTTAATGAAGAGATTCCCAATAATCAATCGGTATACCCCCAAGGTGCCGCCCACATTAGCGGAGACCCACAGCCATCGACAACTACAAGTAGAGGGATACCAACTTTTACCCAGATATCCACTATAGAACCACCACTAGGGCTCCAACCCCAGGGGCTTCAAGAGCGAATCCAACACCACAAGAGTCTCAACCTCAAGCGGCTCCTGTTCCTCCAACTCAGGAGTACCAAAATCCCCCTCCAGCCATGGGACATGCCCATCCCATTCAAGGTAGGATCCAAAACTGTAAGACAAGACTCGCAAGAAGTCCCGCCCAAGGACCGACGAAGAGTTGAAGAAATTGCGGACTCCATGGACCGCACTGTTGTGATGAGGGGTATCCAAATCCCCCTAGAGCAGGACGAGTTAGGCCGGCAGCTCGGAAGGCTTTCCACACCATTCACCCCTGCTATCATGGCTGAGGAGAGGCCGAGGAAGTTCATTGTCCAAAAGTTCACCCCTTATGATGGGACTGGTACCTGGGGGATCATCTTTTTCATTACCAACACACCATGGCACTACATGGGGCTTCTGACACCTTCATGTGCCGTACGTTCATTACTAGCCTCAAAGGCACAGTTCTGAAGTGGTTCCACCACCTCCCACCGAGCTCAATCACCAGCTTTTATGAGCTTAGCAGGCGCTTCTTAGACAAACTCATGACTAGTAAGAGGTTGCGGAAGGGCCCAGAATTCCTGCTTAAAGTAAAATAATCCAAAGAGGAACCCCTCTGAGGTTACATTGCACGCTTTAATGCCTAGCTCACGGGGATTACAGACTACAGCCCAAGATTTTTAGTAGCTGCCATGACCTCTGGACTTGCACAAGGAGGCTTCAAGGACTCTTTGACATAGAGCCCTTCTATCAACATGGTAGCCTTCATGGATCGGGCTAGGAAATACATAAATCTGAAGGAAGCAAAAAGTCCAGCTCAAAAGACTAAAGAACAAGCTCAGCAGGATGAACAGAAGGACTCTAGCACAATCAGGAAGAGGGTCAGAAGCCCAGACAAAAGGACCGCTTCTAGAACTCCAAACAACACTGCTCCAAGGGGATTTACTACCTTCACTCCTCTGAATGCCTCCCTGACTCATATACTTCGGCAAGTCCGATCACGTGAAAACCTAAGATGGCTAGAACAGCTAAGTGACGACCCTAGCTACAGGGACCAAAGCAAGTATTGTGACTTTCACAAAGACCACGGGCACACCACCGACTAATGCAAAACATGTAAGCATGAAATTGAGCAACTCATAAGGAGAGGACGACTGCGGGAGTTTTTCAGGTATGACGAGAGGCAGAACCCCCACAATGATAGACCTTAGCAGAGAAGGCCTGACCAAAGGCCAGACCAGAGGCCGAACCAGAGGCCGGAGCAAAGGGAAGGACAAAATGGGCCTCAGCAGTAGAACACTCAGGTTATTTTGTCCTCCATACAGATACCCCGGCAACAGGGATGTCTAACCGAGCAAGAAAACGGTATGCTCAGGAGGCTAGAATTACTCCGAGCATCCTACAGATCTCCAATGTCAAGAAAAGACTGAGGCCATTACCTGAGATCTAGTTCTTAGATCAAGATCTTGCAGGAGTACACTGTCCTCATAGCGATGCCCTCGTTTTCTCCCTCAAAATTGCCAACTTTGAGATCCGAAGAGTCTTGGTGGACACAAGGAGTTCTGCGAACGTGCTATTCTACGAACCACTCAAACAAATGAAGCTCAATCCCAATGACATCAAGCCCACCATTGCTATCATGGCAGGATTTGATGGGAACCTCAATACCCTGTAAGGGAGGATTGACCTCCCAACCACGGTAGGAGAGGGAGATGGACAGAAGACGATAATGTCAAAGTACATGGTTCTGAATGCCAAGTCCCCTTACAATGTCATAATTGGGAAACCATGGCTACACCAAATGGGAGCAGTCACTTCGACCCTCCACCAATGCCTGAAGTATGTCCACAATCATGCTGTTTACTCCATCAAAGGGTGTTAACCGACCTCTCAAGAGTGTCATGCTCTCATGCTCAAGGAAAGGGCCCCCAAATAGCAATTACTGCACGCTCATGAAGGCAGGGATCCAAACCCCACCCACCATCACGAGGCGGAAGACCACCCTTCCAGAATTGATGAGCCATTGAGCCCTAGAGGAAGGGACAACAGGGTCAAACCCGTAGGTGATCCCATTAAAGTATTGGTCAGCTCGGAAGAACAAGGGCATTACTTACAGATCGGTCCTGACCTGACACCTGCCGAGCAAGAAGAGATGATAAAATTCTTAAAAAACAACCTCTCAGTGTTTGCCTGGTAAATGATGGATATGGAGGGCATATATCCAGACCTCATCACTCACAAGTTGATGGTAGATCCTGATCACCCCCTAGTAAGACAAAAAAGAAGGCCACTCGCTCCAGAACAGCATCATATCATTAATGAAGAAGTCTAGAGGCTGCTAGAAGCCAAGATGATACTAGAGGTATTCTATCAAGCATGGCTTGTTAACACTATTCTAGTAAAAAATAAAAATGGAAAGTGGAGAGTTTGTGTTGACTATATAGACCTCAACAAGGCCTGCCCAAAAGACAGCTTTCCATTACCAAGGATAGATCAGCTGGTTAATGCTACTGCTGGACACAAACTCATGAGCTTCATGGATGCCTACTCCGAATATAACTAGATCCAGATGTACCCTCCAGACCAAGAAAAGACAGCATTGATAACCGAGCGAGGTCTCTATTGCTATAGAGTGATGTCGTTCGGCCTAAAGAATGCTGGGGCAACCTATCAACGTCTGGTCAACAAAATGTTCAATCCTTTGATCGGCAGTACCATGGAGGTTTACATTGACGACATGCTGGTCAAGAGCCTACAAAAAAGTAGCCACCTCCAATGCTTAGCTCAGACATTTGACATCTTGAACCAACATAAGATGAAATTGAACCCCTCGAAGTGCACCTTTGGTATAACCAAAGGGAAGTTCTTGGGGTACGTAGTCTCTCAGAAATGTATAGAAACAGACCCCAATCAGAATGGGGCATTGATTGGGCTGGAATCACCGAAGACCAAGAAGGACATTCAGGCTTTGAACGGTAGAATTGCAACTCTGAGCAGATTTTTCTCCAAATCCACTGATCGCTGCTTACCATTTTTCAAAGCCCTGAAAGGTAACAGAGCCCTGCAGTGGTCAGAGGAATGTGAAAAATCCTTTTAAGAGCTGAAAGAGTATCTGGCTTCACCTGAACTCTTATCAAAACTAGTCCAAGGGGAAAAGCTACTCCTCTACCTTGTTGTCTCCGAAAACGCTGTCAGTTCTTTACTGGTTAGGTAGAATAGAGGAATCTGGAAGCCCATATTCTACGTCAGCAGGGCATTACTGGACATAGAAAAAAGATATCCAGAGATTGAGAAATTAGCCTTCGCCCTAATAACCTCAGCACGGAAGCTCAGACCCTACTTTCAGGCTCATCCCATTGAAATCCCAATGACCTATCCGCTGAAGTTGGTGTTTCGAAAGCCTAATGTCTCAGGATGACTAGTCAAGTGGTCAGTAGAGTTGGGGGAATTTGACATATCTTATGTTCCATGGACCTCCATCAGAGGGCAAGCCTTGGCTAATTTCATGGTCGAGTTCACCCCAACACTATAAGACAGGGCACAGCTCTGTGAAAGCTCTAGAACATGGCAACTTTATACTGATGGATCTTCCACTGACCATTGTTCTGGCGTCGACTTGGTGCTACGTTCCCCTGATGGGCTTACGACAGAAAGAGTAGTAAGTCTGGGGTTCAGAGCTTCCAACAATGAAGCAAAATACGAGGCCCTTATCCTCGGATTAAAGCTAGCTTTAAAATACTAGGCTCGGAACCTCGAGGTCTTCTCCGATTCCCAACTGGTGGTAAGCCAAGTCTTGGGAGAGTTTTCCATCAAAGATGACAGAATGCTCCGATACTCAGAACTAGTGAAATTACTAAAGCAGTTCTTCCAAAAATTCACAATCCAGAAAATTGAAAGAGGTTAGAACACCAGAGCTGATGCATTGGCCAATATGGCCTCCCACATCAAAGCTGAAGGAGAATCTATGTTAAAAGTCTCTCATCAACTAGAACCAAGCATAAAAGAGGTCCAAATTGCACAAGTGACAGAGCAAACCTAGAACTGGATGACTCCCATCCTCCAATACCTAGAAGGAAGGCTCTTTCCAGAAGACAAGAACAAGGCCAAAATGATCCGAATCAAGGCAGCTCAGTACCTGATCTTGAATGGGAAGCTTTATAGAAGATCCTATTCACAGCCCTTACTAAGGTGTTTGACTCCAGAAGAATCCAAGTATGTCCTGGCAGAAATACACGAAGGAATTTGTGAAAACCACAATGGGGGCAAAACCATAACCCACCGAGCTTTAACACAGGGCTACTATTGGCCAAGCATGTTGAAGCAGGCGAAATGGTACGTCCAGAAGTGTGACAAATGCCAACGGTTCGCTCCTTACCAACACCAACCCCACCATGAGCTCATTCTTATTGTCAGCCCATGACTCTTTGTTCAGTGGGGCATGGACATCATAGGCCCATTGCCAAAGGCCACACCAAACAGGAAATATCTTTTGGTGGCCATTGACTATTTCTCTAAGTAGGCAGAAACAGAGCCCTTAACACACATTACAGATAAAGAAGTCAAGAACTTTACTTAAAAGAACATAATCTGCAGGTTTGGCATACTATGCGTTTTCATCTCAAACAATGGTACACAGTTTGCTGGTAAAATTTTCAAGAAATTCTGCCAAAACTTGCACATCAGTCAACATTTTGCCTCTCTAGGCTATCCCCAAGCCAATGGGTAAGCAAAAGTCACCAATCGAACAATCCTTGATGCCCTTAAGAAGAGGTTTTAAGAAGCCAAAGGAAGATGGGTTGAAGAACTCCTTGGAGATCTTTAGGCTTACAGAACCACCAGAAGAACACCTACCTCTAAAACTCCCTTCTCACTTGCCTAGGGTACTGAAGTGCTGATCCTTGTTAAGATCGGTATGCCTTCCCTAAGGACTAAAGCTTTCAACCAAGGGAGCAATTATCAGCAACTTGTAGAAAACTTGGACCTATTTAAAGAAAAAAGAGATCAAGCCAGGATCAGGATGGAAGCATATCAGCATAGGATGGCCAACAACTCTAAACTAGGTTTAAAACCCATCAAATTTCAGGTTGGAGATCTCGTCTTGAGAAGGGTGTTCCCAAATACTAAAGATCCTACTATAAGAAAACTGTCACCCAACTGGGAAGGCCCTTACAGAGTAACAAAGGTTGTCAGACCTACCACATATTGGTTAGAAAACATTGCTGGGAAACCTGTACCCAGGCCTTGGAATATAGAGCATTTACGAAAATATTATCAACAAAACTTTTTCCTCTTACATCTCTTCAGAAAATTATTCTCCTGTAAATGCACAGACCCCCAGGTCTGGTCCAGCATATTGACCCCTGAAGCCTTGTATCCATTACAAGTGCTTCAGGCATGGTCTTCTAAATGCACAGACCCCCAGGTCTGGTCCAGCGTATTGACCCCTGAAGCCTTGTATCCATTACAAGTCCTTCAAGCCTGGTCCTCTAAATGCACAGACCCCCAGGTCTAGTCCAGCGTATTAACCCCTGAAGCCTTATATCCATTACAAGTCCTTTAGGCCTGGTCCTCTAAATGCACAGACCCCCAGGTCTGGTCCAGCATATTGACCCTTGAAGCTTTGTATCCATTACAAGTCCTTTAGGCCTGGTCCTCTCAATGCACAGACCCCTAGGTTTGGTCCAGCGTATTGACCCCTGAAGCCTTGTATCCATTACAAGTCCTTCAGGCCTGGTCCTCTCAATGCACAGACCCCTAGGTTTGGTCCAACGTATTGACCCTTGAAGCCTTGTATCCATTACAAGTCCTTCAGGCCTAGTCCTCTAAATGTATAGACCCCTAGGTCTGGTCCAACGTATTGACCCTTGAAGCCTTGTATCCATTACAAGCCTGCACAAACCCCTAGGTCTGGTCCAGAGTATTAACCTCTGAAGCCTTGTATTCACTACAAGCCCTTTAGGCATGTTCCATTCAATGCACAAACCTCATGGTCTGGTCCATCGTAAAGAACGGACCCCTAAAAAACCTTGCAGCTTGTGCAAGTGATACAGATCAGTTACTACGAATTCTGGTTCAGTTATTACGAAGCTTCCTGTTCAGGCCTAATCTAAAGAAGATTTAATCTTGGGAGACATGGTATTTACTCTTTTGATGAGCAAAGGTTTTGATCGATTCAATTACTGTAAGTCTTCTCACCTAGTTATTATCAGTCCTGATAGATAGACCTTGCTCATGAAAATTCAGCTTAATTATCATTACAAGCCTCACGGATCAACAGTTAAGTCCTGGTGGACACAAATTCTTAGTATGAATGGTTGGTTATCATAAGTCATCCCACATATCATAATCTTCGCAAGTCCTACTGCTCAAAGCTACTCAGAACAAGTTTTGATTCAACTATTCAAGATGCTCTGCTCGGAAGACAGCTTCTGATCATAATCAGTTAAAAGGCTGTTCTGCAATACACTAAGCTCATGAACATCTCTCCTTACACTAACTATAAGCTTAAAGGGATGGAGCCTATGCTCATACTACAGAGCAACAATGACTTGGGACAGTACTAAATCTACTTAGCATCCACAACAATCCTCAGAGTTTACAAATATTGCAGTTCAGAAGGGTAAAGACATTCAAGCTTTGAAGAAATTTAATTCCATTGATAAAAGTGTTTAAGTACATCAGTGATAAAAAATAAATAGCACGGAATACACAAAGCAAGATCCTATTCTGTTAGAGGGAGTTCAAAAGGAGTTGCTCCACCATCCTCGCTCGGAACCTCGGCATCGAGAGGAGGGGCTTTGGCACTTTCGATCAATGATAGATCAAAGTCCAGAAATTTTGCAAGGAGTTTGGACCTGAAGGTTTCATATCCATGTTGAACCAACTCCCAACCTATTCCCTGGACTTCAGCCCTCATCTTTGCTTCAATTTCAACTTTGGCAGAGTCGACTGAGTCTTGGAGCTTCTGATCATAGGCATACCAAAGATCATACAACTCATTCTAAAGTTCTTTTGCCCTCTAAGCATGAAGATCCCTCTCAGACTCCAGGACAGCCAGAGAATTAGAAGCCTCTTTTAGCTTCTCCTTAGCAGCATGAGCCACAAACTGAGCTGTCCCGAGCTGCAGTCTGACTTCATCTTGCTTAGCTTGAAGTCTATCAACTTCTTCTTGGTTTGAAGGAGTCACCATCAGAGCAGCCAGACTGTGCATACTCTGCAAAATATAAGGCAAACAAGTCAGAACGTGCCAAGTACAATGCAAACAAGCAAAAGAGAGAAAAGGAAACCTTCAGTAGTTACCTTCATCTGGAGATTCATCATCTCCATCATTAGTTTTTTTTGGCTTTTGCCCCCTATATCGATGAAGGCCCTTAGCCCAAAGATTATCAAAAGCCTTTTTGGCGGCCAAGTATTCAGGATCCTCAAACGATTGGGGGGTTGTGGCAGCCGTCTTCCCCTTCCCAGTCCATCTACTCAGAGCAGCAGAGGCAGGAGGGATTGTTGATATGAGGGTGGGGGCCTCCCTCTCATCTTCAGGCAATGCACGTTCCGAAGAACTGGAAACTAACCTCCTCTTTTTGCCTTGGAGGGGCTGTTCAGCAAAAGAAGGAGCCTCTCCCACCTTCTTATTGGAGGGCTTAGGAATCCATGTGCCCAAAATTGATTTTTTGATCTCCTCCGCACGCTTATTAGCCACCATTAGGTTTTCCTTGGTGACAATAACTATGTGAGCTCGGCTTGGGATTTGAAGGAGCTGACGGAACTAGTTCTGAAGGTCAGTGGTAAAAATGGACCTCCTCCGGGCACTTTTATCTGCACAGGAAATACAAACACATTGGTTAATAAACAGCTCAGAAGTAAGATATACAACAACAGAAGCAGAACTATAATGAAAGAAACGGGTCTCACCCTTAAACCCTGTACTTCGGGGGAATGTCGAAGTCTGACCTTGGAAGTCTTCCATCTCCCATCCTCCTCCTATAAAAAAGTACCACTTCTTCCAAGTCTTATTGGAAGTGGGTACAGAGGAAAGGGGTCTGAACGCTTTATCAAAAGACATGTAAAAGAGGCCTTCCGACCTCATATACTTCAGATCCATATTGCTACGGATCAAATCGAGGGACACGTCTACATTGTTCTGGTGCCCTAACACTATAAACCCTAACAGATGCCTCAAATTATTAAGATTTAAGTCGGCAGGGCAAATGTTAAACCAACAGAAAAATTGCCTAACTAGGTCGGAAAGAGGGAGCCTCAATCCCATCTCGAACCAAGCAAGATAGACACAAATTTTGCCTTCTTCAACATCATATGGGCGATCTAAGGTGCTGTCACGACCCGAGACCCACCTTATGTAGATCTCGTGTTGCGCACCCAATCTAACATTGCTTGTCGAACCAAGGGTCTCAACTTGCTACACAATCAGTGCTACTAACATGCAACAACTAAAACACGGAAGAAAATAAATAAAAGTTGCATGTAATATATATATATAATGTTTACAAAATACGGAATACAAAATTTCTTAATTCAACTGTTCATCCCTAAGACGTGGATAACATGGGAGAGTTATAAGACTGTCTGTACTAAGTATTACACTTACAACTTCAAAAGAATGTCCACTGCTATCTAGCTAACTCCTACCGTTACTGCTCTTCTACAGCTTCCTTTCTTGAAAGGGTTGGTAAGTTTGGGGTGAGCTAACTAAAGCTCAATAAGTAATTCTCCTTTGCTCTACCATGTGTACAAGAATATAGAAAACATTATCCATAAAAGAACTAGGATAAATGCAGATGTACTACTCAGCCAATGAATATCGATCTCAATATCACATGATAGAAACTCAAATGATAAAGCAATGAAATCTGTCTGATAATATAATCATACTGCTACAGTTAGGAGCTGTCTCAAGTATAATCATATGCACTCAAATAAAAGCTGTGAAATCTCATAATCATTCATAATGATATAATATGATCAAGCCATGGTAATCAATAGATGATAGTGATATCAAAACTGGTTGATGCACTCGGCTGGGGCCCAGAATTCCCCCTGAGCTCGTATTCAGTTCCACACAGGCTCTCTGAATAATACTGCTCTGTGTACACTATGTATATAAATGTTCCACTCGAAACCTAGACCCGAAGGTCGTAACTGGACCCGAAGGTCATAACTACATCAGATGGAGATGTGACTGAGTACAAATCCGACACTAATAATATATCAGGATCATGCTATCTTCCATGAAGAGTATGGTGAAATCATAACTGATTCTAGGCAATCTGATGTAACGATAGTTATCTGAACTAGGTTACTAGACTGCTTCAAATGTAACTGTCTGGCCCTCACAGCCCTAGGTACAAGTGTACAAAAAGAACTCAATGCACAAGTGTACAAATCATGATCGAGATATAAATAGAAATCAATAAATGCTTCCACATGATAGGGCAATATCAATGTGGCTTAATAAACACTGGTACGTATGGAATACAATAAGTGATATCTGAAAAACTATTGACATTGTAAAGACTTGAAATTTTAGAATGATTTTTTTTTTTTACTATTCATGGGTACGTAAATTAAATTGGTTACAGGATATTAATGAAAATAAATGAATGAAATAATAATAATGATGAATGTGGCAAAATAAATAAATAAATAAATAAATAAATAAAGTGAAATAAGTGAAATGAGATAAAATAAATAAATAAATAAATAAAGTGAAATAAGTGAAATGAGATAAAATAAATAAAGAGAAATAAATAAAGTGAAGCCTACAAAAGTGTGTCTGGTTTGTATTTACTATAATAATATAATATATATATATATATATATATATACATATATAGGTGGGTGTGTGACAGCTTGTTTGTGCAAGTGGGTGTGTGTGTACGGTTGGAGTGTGGGATGTGTGTTTGTATATAATATATGTATATATGTATAAAATACAAATATGAAATGAGTGTAAAGCTGAAAAGGTGAAAAGGAGAAGTGATGGGATCAGTGGGAAAATCAAAAGAGAGAGAAGGTGACAAGAGGGTTGAGTGTTGGTGTGTGTATAGGTGCAGAAGCTAGTGTATATCCGTGAGTTAGAGAGAGAAAGAAAAAAATCAAAAACCAGAAATAGAGAGAGAGAGAGAGAGAGAGAGAGAGAGAGAGAGAGTTTTGAGGAGAAGGAAGGAGGGTGAGGAACTGAAGGAGGCATAGGAATATTCAGAAGGGAGGGGACACCCTTGTGGAGGTAAGCACACACAGAACCATTACTTTCTCTCTCTAGAATCTCCATATATGTTACTTGTTTTGAAGCATGATAAGTTAGCTATGAATAATGTGGTCATGTAGAGTATGATGTTTAGAAATTTTTGTAAAAGAAATCACTTGAAATGGTTAAGAAATGAGTTGGGAAAGTGGAGTTGCAGGTTTGGGGTGGTGGTCGGATTCTAGGTTTTTAAGTGTTTTAAACTAGTTTGAAGGATGAGGGAATCATAGCCTGAGGTGCGGGAACGTGTTGGCTTTCAAATGGGGTTAAAACAGTGGGGGAAACGGTCAAAAAAATGGGGAGAACACGGTTCGCCGGAATCTGGGTCCACCTGGTCGCAAAACTGATTTTTTTTTTTTGTAGGGCTGTTTCATCTAGTTTAAAGATTTAATAACCATTTAAAAGCTTTAAAAAATGGTTAGGAATGAGTTAAGACGAACGAGGGCTCCAAAACAGTAAGAAAAGTGTCGAAGAAAAACTCTGAAAATTTGGTTTCTCCAACCACCGTCGCCGGAAGTGGCGACCAGAGCTACTGGGATTGCTGCTGGAGAGTCGGGAGATATGAAGGCGCTGAGGCCTAGGCCAGTTTGGGCCTGTGTGTGTGTTGGGCCTATTTTAATTTAATCTGATTTGGGCCTATTTAATTTAAAAAGGTTTTGGGCCATTTTGATTTAAAAAAAAAAAAACTTAGGCTGTTTGATTTTAAGCAATTGGGTCGTTTTAAGTTGGGCCCAACAATGAAAGGGGTCTAAAAAGAAATGAAAAGAGAAAAATGGGTAAGATATGCGGTTGGTAAGTTTCGAATCGGGGATGTGTTGGAAGGGGAGATGACACCTGGCCAAGGTGCCACCCTATGCACGCCCATCAGGTAACGCAACTAATATATATATGTCACATCCCGAACCCCACCCTACGCGAATGTCGAGGACGTGATGCCAGTTAGCCGCCGCGCGACCAACCGAAGGCAATTTCTGAACTTTCCAGTGAATTGCAACCCGACTGTAGGGTCAGATGCAGCGGAATTTAAAACTTTTTTTTTTCTTTTTATCACGGGAATGCAACTCATGTATCCACCGTAGGATATGTATCACACAGAGCAAGTCTAAAATCCAACAACTAACAACTCAACCTCAGAGCATATCTATAATTCGACATATAACAACAGAGCAGAACTATAATCTCTAGAGTACCGTTTAAATCCATGAGCCATATCTATATTCAGTACATATCAGTCAAGTCAGTCGTATTACATCACTCACCTGATTAAACAGAATCAACCCTCAATAATCCAGTCTCCACAGATCAGTGCCATCAGATCCAATTGATATCATTCCTGAAAAATGTTAGGGAATGGGGTGAGCTTCGAAAAGCCCAATGAGTAACACAGGTTCCCTGTCAAGGGTTTCAAATCCATTTCTTGTTTACAAAGCACAAGGGTAGTTCAGTTGTTTCTGAAATAGCAGCTTTATAAATCTACTTTAAATACAGTTTCAGTAGAATAAAGCAGGACTGAACAAAATAAAACAACAGATCAGGACAGACAGAACATGACAGACTATATCAAGTATAACCGTACAGAACAGAACACAACAGGTTAGAACGGAGCAGAACCGAGCAGAGCAGGACATAACAAATCAGAACAGGATGAAGCAAAGCACAACAATTCAGAACAGAGCAGGTCAGAATGGAACGGGTCAGAATAAAACGGGTCGAAATAGAACAGGTCAGAACGGATCACAATAAAACATAATAGAACGGAACGGAACAGAACATAACAAGTCATAACCGAACAGAACGGAATAAAACTTGACAAATCAGAATAAAACAAAACGGAACATAACAGAACGGAGCGGAAACAATATGTCAACCAGAGATACAGGTATATCATCAACGGAACGAAACAAGACAGAACTGGGTGGAAACAGTATATCAATCAAGGATACAAGTATATCATCAACAGAACGAAACGAATCAATATCAATCAGGACGAGTCATATCAGAACTGAACATGACGGAACAAAATGAAACAATATCAATCAGGACAAGTCATATCGGAACTGAACATGACGGAACAAAACGAAACAATACATCAATCAGATTAAGACATATCGAAACTGAACATGTCAGAACAAAACGGAACAATACGTCTATCAGAACAAGACATATCGGAATTGAACAGGACGGAACAAACTGGTACAATATCAATCAGGACGGATCAGGACGGAACAGATCAGACATAACAAATCAGGACGGAACAGATCAGACAGATCAAACAGAACAGGTCAGACAGATCAAACAGAACGGGTCAGGACAGATCAAACAGAACAGGTCAGACAGATCAAACAGAACGGGTCAGACAGATCAAACAGAACGGGTCAGGACAGATCAAACAGAACAGGTCAGACAGATCAAACAGAACGAGTCAGACAGATCAACAGAACAGGTCAGACAGATCAAACAGAACGGGTCAGACAGATCAAACAGAACAGGTCAGACAGATCAAACAGAACAGGTCAGACAGATCAAACAGAACGGGTCAGACAGATCAACAGAACAGGTCAGACAGATCAAACAGAACGGGTCAGACAGATCAAACAGAACAGGTCAGACAGATCAAACAGAACGGGTCAGGACAGATCAAACAGAACAGGTCAGACAGATCAAACAGAACAGGTCAGACAGATCAAACACAACAGGTCAGACAGATCAAACACAACCGGTCAGACGGATCAAACAGAACAGGTCAGGACAGATCAAACAGAACGGGTCAGACAGATCAACAGAACAGGTCAGGACAGATCAGACAAAACGGGTCAGACAAATCAACAGAACAGATCAGACATAACAGTTAGCTAAACACGTTCATTTGAAACGGTATTTAAAAACAGGAGTACAGTCAAAACATCAGAGTGACAGAACAGATCAGTTAAAACATCAGAGTAGCAGAACAGGTCAGTTAAAACATCAGAGTAACAGAACAGGTCAGTTAAAACATCAGAGTAACAGAACAGGTCAGTTAAAACATGATAGTAACAGAACAGATCAGTTAAAACATCAGAGTAACAAAACAGATCAGTTAAAACATCAGAGTAACAGAACAGATCAGTTAAAACATCAGAGTAACAGAACAGATCAGTTAAAACATCAGAGTAACAGAACAGATCAGTGATGAGCAGAGCAGAACAGTATAACAGAATAAACAGTACAGTATGCACAGATTAAATAGTGCAGTATGCTCATATAGTGCTCAAGACTGAGGTGGTACCAAGAATCAGTTGTTCTTTCAGTAAAAACAGTGATAGGTTTATTTCAGTGCAGAACAGAGGAATCAGACAGAGTAAAAATCATGCATTTGAGTAAGGGCATGAAATCAGTGTATCAGATAAAACAGTGCAGTACAGTATTTAAAATACAGTAACTAGACGGTGTACTTATACACCAAGTCAGAAGTTCTAGGTTACTCACAACTGTTACAGTCATCTCCTTGCATAAACAATCTGATAACCTCCAAGTACGTCAGGCATCACCATGTATATCCTGAACAATCATCATCAATCACAGACAGATCAGAATTTATTCATTCAGGTCTTATTCGTCATCTTAGGTGTCTATCGGATTACCTAAGATAACCTAGTAGCCTATCGCCCTCTCATCGGGTTTCATCCGGGGCTATTTATTCTTAAATTAGGCTTAGCAGTCATCAGGATTATAACCTAAGTCATTGGACTTCAATCGTTATCAGTCAGTTACTTATTCAGTCTTAGGGGCAAAACGGTCATTTGTCACTTTTGCCCCGGACCCCTATCAAGGTCTTCAGAATGGTCTTTATATCTTAAATATAAAGTCATACGTCTTTTAGACTCCAATCAGTATCAGTTAGGTTCTTATTTTAACGATAGGGGCAAAATAGTAATTTTGCCATTCTTGTCCCGGACCCAGTCGTGGTCCTCGGAATATCCCATATATTCTATATATGAAGTTCTAAGTCTTTTAGACTTAAATTGCTATCAGTTAGGTGCTTATTTAGCCTTAGGGGTAAAATGGTAATTTTGCCATTCTTATCCCGGACCTTATCATGGTCCTCAGAATGTCCCAAATATCTTGTACCTAATTTTCTAAGTCCTTTGGACTTCGTTTGGTATCCGCTTTTGGTCATCGGGACACATCGGTCATTTCTCGTTTTACGCATTACTGTCCCGGAGTCTTATTTAGCCCTTCAGTGTTCATAATTATCCCTATGATAATTTATCAGATCAGTTTGACCTTTATTTGACCTCTACCTTGCACTTACTGTGCTCAGGGGTATTTTGGTCATTTTACGTTTTGTAAGATTCCGACTCCGAATCATTATTTAATCATGTTTACAGTCTCACCAGTATCTGGGCTTCTATCGCTATCAATTTCGTCCCAATCGGACTTCATTTGGGCTTCGTACAGTATCAGGGGTATTTTGGTAATTTCATGCATCATATTTTTCGGCACCTCAGTTCATAAAATAGACCCCACCATTGGGTCCAGAGCGTCCGACATAGTTGAGTTGGACTATCTGTTATGTTTAATTGACCCTGGGAATTATTAGGGGCAGTACGGTCATTTACACTTTATGTGTCTGTATTTTTCGGGACTTCGGTTCGTTAAAAGGACCTCACCGTTAAGTTCAGAACGCCCGACATAGTCAAAATAGACTGTCTTTTATTTTTATTTGGGTCTGGTGCCATCAGGGGCAGTACAGTAATTTATCACTTACAGTCTGTATTTTTTGGTACTGTATTTCCAAAATCGGACTGTACCATTGAGTCCGGAATGTTTGAAATAGTGAAAATACACTATTTATTTAAGTCATTTGGACTCTGTTTGACATATTAAATGTCCAGGGGTAAAATCGTAATTTTTCCTAATTAATAAAATAATAAAATAATTATTTTATTATTTAATTAATTTAGCAGGGGCTTAAATGAATAGATTTTCAACAGTCTGGGCCACTGTGCAATTCTGTCAAACAGTAGGGGTGGATCCGTAATTTTCAGAAATCATTTGGGGGTTAAAAGTAAATTTCATTAAATTAGGGTTCAAACCAAACGGTTCTAGGGTTCAGGGGGATGAACCGGTTCAAATCACTGTGAACCATTCGGTTTGGTGACCCTCAGAAAATCGGGATAACATATCCCTCTTATCCCAAATCGTTCCTTATCCGTATACAGGTTTAGCCCAAAATCAGATTTTAATTTCTTAGCCCCGTATCCAAACAGGTGGAATTGATTTTAAAACAAACCAGGTAACGCCCAAAACGGCGTAGTTTCAATAATGGGGTGGCACAATCTTGCGTTGCCACGTGTATGAGTCGGTTGGGCATGACTCGGCCGAGTCGACTCCGTCTTCCCCGTTTCTTCCAACAGTGTCGCCCTAGTTGCAGTCACGGTTTTCTCCAATTTCGGGGAGTTTCAAGTACATTCTTCAATCTGTTTTGATCCCAAATGGTTCCTGGTCGTCATGCCAACACTTTGGCATCGGTTTCATGAGTCGAATCAAGCTCAATAGCTTGATATATGGAGGAATAACAGAAAAGATATTTCGGCTATTAAATCCTCATTTCTCCACCAAACTTCATGCTTCTTGTCTCTTTGTGACCGTAGTAACAGGGGCTTCATTTTCCCATTCTCACATTTCAGTTTGGAAGCCTATTTTAAAGTTTGGGTTCCAATGGCCGAGACAATAGGTTCGGTTTTGAGGGTCTTCTCATGCGATTTTGGATCGCGGTTTAGTGTATTTGTAACCCTAGGAAGATCTAGTTCATGTTCAGACCATCAGTAGTTGGTTTGGTTGAGGTCAATTCAGACCTGCAACCTCAAGGTCATTAATGGCGGCCGTGTTACAGTTCTGGGTTTCAAGCCCTATTCGCCCCTTTCAGTTAGTTCATGACAATTCCAGGCCTCATAGTAGTGCATATATACAATTTATATGGCTTAAAAATATCAGGAACAGATCCAAAAATTTAAACAGGAAATTTTTAGAGCAGTTTTAATGTTTTACCTCTTGGACGATCATCGATCCTCCATAGCCCAGTCCAAGCCCCTCGGTTGTGCCTTTGGCACCTCAGAGCCTCACAATCAGTCGTGGGTCTCCCTCAGTTCCTTCCTCCTTCCTCTTGTTGCATCTCTTTCCATGGATACACACACATGCACACCCATGCTTGATCTCACACATGCAAGTCCTCACAAGGATTTTCTCTCTCTCTCACCCCCAACAGATCTGTTCCCTTCTTTTCATAGCAGACATTTTGATTTTAGAGAATTCCCCCCTTTCTCCTAGTATACCACTACATATACATACATGTATACACATTTTGTAGGGTTCAGTTTGAGTAGAGAGTGATGATGGGGCTAACTCAGGCAATCATGAGGGGTTTGCATGAATTGCCATTGGTCAGTTTGGGTGGCAGATTAGGATAATTCAGTGTTACATACAAATAAGTTGCAAGTATGTGCACAAAGGTGTGGGTAGCCCAATTGGTAAGTTTTTGGGTAAAATTTCTTTCCACTTAAAGGTCAAGGGTTCAATTCCCTTTGACCACCAATTTGGCCATTTTTCACATTTTTGGGGCTAAGGCCCTGTTTGGCTGCGCATTAATTCAGTTTCAATGTTTCATTCATAACTTCATTCCGTAACTCATTTTTCGACGCAGTTTGTTCCGAGAGTTCCGTATTTCAGTATTCTTCAGTGTCAGAGGTTCCGTGTCATTTATTAAACATTCGGGATTTTCTGGGTTAGCTAATTCGGATTTCGTTAGTGTTAAAGCGGTGTTATTTCACCGAATAAATCAGTAATTGGGTTCGGGTATTTTACCCTTTTCCTCCAGACATATTTAATTATTTTATCGGTCTATCATGACCGCCGGGATTATGATTAATTCCCTAGATCATTCTATGAGCCAGTATTAATTAATAATTAATAACTAATTATTAATTACACAAAGTCGGGGTGTTACAATATATATATATATATATATATACATATATTATAAAATAAACTTCATTTAATTAATTAAAATTAGTTAATTAAATTAAATGTCCCGAAATGATCCGGAGGCCAAATAAGAGAAGCCATATATGTTTTTTGACTATTTTGAACCTCCTAAGACCAATGGTGAGGTCCGTGATGCGAGATGAGGTCCCAAAAAATAAAAGACCCGTAGAACCCTTAAAAAATTACCAAAATGCCCCTGAGTCAAAACGCAGCCAAACGAACCCCGATTAAAATGAAAAGATAGTGAATTTTTATTATCTCGAACATTCTGGACTCAATCGTGGAGCCCGATTTACTAAAAAAGGCCTTGGGATGTAAGAAAACTATGAAGTGCAAAATGATCGTTTTGCCCTTTTTTGTACAAAAATCCAAATTGAATTCCGCAAGAGCCTAAACCTATTTTCTTCGACGTTCCGGATCCAATGGTAGAATTTATTTTATAAAAATAGAAACTAATAAAATAAAGACATAAAGTTTGATGAATGGCATCATTCAAGTAACAAACGGACTGAGATGCATTTTGTGATTTTAGGGACACCGAAAGGTAGGGAGAAGGTGGTCTGACCTTCTACATCATCACAGTAAGTTCCATTACATAGCGAGCACTACTTAGGGTTGAGACCAACCCGTCAGGTATGATATTTTGCTAAGTAAGAAATAGAATTGAGTAGGAGTAATTTCTATGTTGTTTGATTGGTTCTATGCCTATGTGTTTCTTGTTATCTTTCTAAATGTTTGGTTGAATGATAGATGTGTGCCATGACTATATGTATGTTACATGAGTTGTCATTGTGTGTGATTTATGGAATTGTTAAGATGATGAATGTAAAAATCAAGCATGTGATTAAGTGGATTGTTCATGATATGTGGACTTGTGGACTGAGCTATGTGATTTAAATTATTGCTTTAAGTAGAATATGCATAATTCAAAGCATGCTTCATGTGTTGATAAATGGTTTCGTTAAGATCGCATCATTGCATGGTGGAATCAGGGCATATTGGCATAGTGTGATTCCTTGAAAGCATGGTGTGAGTTGAGCACGTGGTGCTATGCATTATGAATGTGTAGATCCTGTGGTGAAAAACCCAAAATCGGCAATGGCAACTCACGCTAGCGAGGACGGACCGTAAAGTGAAACATAGTACTCAGGCTATCGGGGAAGGACCATAAGATGAGACATGGGTGTGGCATAAAGTTTGCATGGGTGAGTCACGCATATTGATCATGTACTGCATTGATGACATCGGATGACATGTAGAGATAAATATACACTTGCATATGCCACGCTTTAATTTTGTTTCTTGCATTAGCACTATATTATACCAGCAGTTGAGCAGACCCATTCGTGAGATAACATTTCAGATGACGCTCCAGCAACATGAGATTCAGTGGTGTCTTAGTGAAAGAAAAAACTTGAAGTGTTTTGGCCCTTGGGGCATATTTTGATATGTAGGGGCTTACGCCCAAATGACATGTGAACGATGCATTTATGGGATGTATTTCATGTTTTTATATGTATTGATGAAAATGGATGCATGCTTAGTTAAATCCGCTTAGATTGCCCTTTTATTTTATTTTCTTTCGGCTTCGTTACTCGCCCCTCGGGTTTGGGAAAATTCGGGGCGTGACAACGTGGTATCAGAGCATAGGTTCGAATACCTAGGGACGGTGGGAGAAGTTTAGACCTTAAGTTATTTGGGGCCAGTTTGGATGGTGTGTTTTGGATACACGTGTTGCATTGGTGTGCACGAGTGTGCACTATACTTGATTTTTCGATTGACTAAGAGTATGTGATCGTTTGGTGTAATGGTTGACTAAGATTAGAAACTGATGTCTATGTAATAGACCGTGTATTTTATGGGATAGGTTGTATGTCTAGTTATTTGAGGTATAGGTTGTGCACTTAATTATCTATACGATAGATGGTATGCCTAGCTATTTATGAGACAGACCGTGGACCTAGTTATTTACCTGATTAGTCGTGTTCTTATATATATATATATGTGTGTGTGTGTGTGTGTGCTAGGTTAGTGACCGATTTTCATGGATTATAGTACTATGACTATGACATTTATACAGACTGGATTGGTCTCAAGTCTTGCATTACAGTTGATGGATGGCGCCCCATCAGCCAGTAACAAAAGGAGTTGTGATCCATGAAGGGTTATCACCTAGCTATAAAAGTAAGAAATAACGAAAGAAATTGTAAAACTTTAAATGAACAAACGCTAACGAGGTAATAAACCATGAATTAAAAGACACATAAGATTTTAAAATGCTAAAATAAGAATTTAGACTTGTGGAGATTTTTATGTATGGACTGGGTAGTGGATGTAGAGATACTCTTGTGTTAAACTCGTTGGCGGAGAGATGTATTATCTTTGGATGGCATTCGCTTAGAGTCGAGTATTGGTAGGCTAGTTGAACACTAGCATGACTTGAGAGTGTGAATGTTGCATTGTATAAATGAATTCCTTCATTACGAAAGGCTGTGTTAGAAATCAGTGTTAATTGTTTAGTGTGACCAACGGGTGGGAATGATTGACTTAAGTTATATAAGTGTTGATTAAGCAAGTATGTCTATAAGATGTGTGAGATTCTCAAGCGATGATTGATGATCTTTTGTCTAAGGAAAATAGTATAAACATGAATAGTTTGAAAAGAATGTTGTTGTGGATAAATCCGGATTATAATGTAATTGGATTTTAATTTCGTGTTAGGATGAATATTGAATTGGAATGCGAAGGCGAATCCGAAAGTTAGGGGTAGTAATGATTTCTTTATTGAATTGGAATCAGTTATATTGTGGTGGACTGTGGAGGTAACCTAGTGATGAATATTATTGCCTTATCTAGTTTTATAAGATGATCGATACTAGATGTGATAAGAATAGTGAGTTGATTAATGGACTTATGAATGTAGACCTTGTGAAAATAATGAGTTGCATGAATTGGGCCAAATTGAGGTGTGAATTATAAATCTAGTTCTAGCTTAGTTTACGGATTAATTCCAGAGTTATGATTGAATGAAAAGGTAAGCATAAATTATTGTTTTGGAGGAGATTGTATATCGGGTTAAGAGTTGGATGATACAAATTCCTTGAATATGAATCTTGTGTTTAAGATGCAGTTGTGTGAATGTACTTGTAATACCCCGACCAGAGTTAGGCGGGACCGAACCGAGTAAACCGGTACCCGACCCGGTAAACCCGAGCCATGACATGTAAACCCGAACCATAAGCTAAAAAAAAAAAAAAAATTAAAAAAATATACATATATATATAATAGTAATAAAATGATTAAATATAGAAATATGAATATATAGTAATAATAAAATGACTTAATATAAAAATATGAATATATATATATATATACACATGCAATATAATATACATATCACCTAACAAATCCACCTAAACAAACCTAACAAGGCATGGTGGGGGATGGCCCAAATCAAGACAGGTATGGGCTGAGATAAGGGGAGGCATGGCTGCTGATTGAGATGGAAAGAGAGAGAGAGAGAGAGAGAGAGAGAGAGAGAGAGAGAGAGAGAGAAAGAGAATTTGCCAAGCTCTATACATATATATCTATCTTTAGGTGGAGAGAGAAAATCAGTGAGAGAAAAGCACCAAGGAAAATTTGAGTGAGCCAAGAGAGAGCCCAGGGAACCTTTGGTGAAATCGGGAGAAGGATCAGAAGAGGGAAGGGCACACAACATCAAGAAATCGAAGGATTTGGAGGTAAGGAAATGTTTTCTGTTTCAAAAATTTATAGCATGATTCATTTGATTCTGAACCTAGGGTCTTAGAGAATATAGCTTAAGGTTTGTAACGCCACAAAAATCAGGGAAAACCATGAAGAGATGAGGGAGAAAACCCTAGTTGCAGGTTTCGGGTAGCAAAAATTATCCTTGATATTTTATGTCTAAAACTATGATTAAATGGCCTAGATGTGAAGCTATGAGGTTCAGAAATCATATAGAAAAGGAAAGATGGAAAAACAATTGAGAACCAAGCATGAAATAATGAAAATTCAGTTCACCGGAGCCACGGGTTGGGTCAAATTCGTGAGGATCTGGTGTTTTAAATTGAAAACAAATATTAGAAATGAGATCTACATTAAATTTAGATCAAGAAGGCGTTAAAAAGCATTAAAAAAATGACCGAAATCCGGTGGTCGTCGCCGGAGAAGGCGACTGTTACCACCGGAACCCTACCGGAGTAATAGGGAAGGTGACCGGATAATCGTGGGGTATTTCGAGTTAAAAGAAAACGAATCTGGGTTGGATCCGGGTCAGGGCCCAACCGAATGAAAACGGATACATCAAAATGGCACAGTTTAACTAAAGTTTCAAAGATTTTAAAAAAAATCAAATTAGGAGTGTTTGGCAACATGGTTAAGAAATTGAAATTGAAATTGGTTTGGGGATGGGGATATCCTATTCTGATTTTAAGGGATAGCCACTAGTTTGGCTATCCATAGTGAGAATAGGGTTTCTGAAATTTACAAATTGACCCAGGAATTTATGGAAATTACAATCTGACCCCCAACTGTTAATAATTGTGATTTGACCCCCAGAATAAAATATTAATTAAATATATATTTAATTAATTTTAAAAAATAGAAAATTACAAAAATACCCCTAGTTCAAATATAGGTCAAACGAAGTCCAAACGATGCAAATGAATAGTCAATTTTTATTATCTTGGACATTCTAAGATCAAAGTGCAAAATGACCATTTTGCCCTTTTGGTACAAAAGTCCAAATGGACTTCCGCGAAAGCCTAAACCGACTTTCTTCGACGTTCCGGACTCAATGGTGAGGCCCGTATGTTGAAATAAGGTACGAAAAAATGTGACACGTAAATATGTAAGGTAATAGAATCAAACTGTAAAACTTAAAGAAGCTACCCAACAAATGTAACTAAAATAGGAAAAAGGAATTAATGATAATTAAATCAGAGTAATATTATGGAATGTGACCGGACTTTGAAATGTGATTTTAGGGAACTTCAAAAGAAGGATTTTTGGAGTTAAGTCTTTGGAATTCAGGTGAGTATTTCATACCATATTGAGGTAGACATTTTCAGTATAGATATAAATATTGAACTCTTTTATGATATATCGACATATGAAATCGTTTTCCTTTATAGCATTCATTAAACAGTTATACTGTATACGTTTTGAATACTTATTGACAACTATATTGTCTTCTTTGACTTAAGAAAATGTGTTTGTAAGATACTCAAACGTTATGTGATTTTCTCACAATTGTTGAACTGTTTTAACTAAACATCAAATAAAGAACTTGATTTGGGTTATTGAACCATGAATCTGAATTATCGAACTATGATTTATTGAACTATGAATTTGGGTTATTGAACCATGAATTTGAATTATTGAACTATGAACTGCTATTGATGATTATTGATTTTGGGATATAATTTGGTTATGATTTGGATGCTTTGAATAGAACACTCTTCTATGATTAATCACTATCGAATAGGTTGTGATTTATCGAACCCATCCCACAGGGTATATTGTGGTGAGCCGGTGTTGATACGGCATATCGAACTAGCTAGCCTATGATCTCAGTCAGCGAGGGTTAATTTGCTGACCATAGAAGTGGAATATATGATTTTGAATATGAATATTGAAAATCGAACCATGAATCTGAATTATTGAGTTATGAATTATTGAATTATGAATTTGGGTTATTGAACCATGAATCTGAATTATCGAACTATGAATTATTGAACTATGAATTTGGGAATTGAACCATGATATTGAACTGTGATTTTGACTTATTAAACTATGTTATTGATTATCGATTTACGATTATCTTTGAATTGAGATATATTGGAACTGAATTTGATACCGTTATCTTGTACTATAATTAAGATAACATATGATATATAATCATTGACATTTCAGTATTGAATTACATAGTAGTTTTGAAACCCTTGGTGTATTATGGAATGCTCACGAGCTGGGATACTCACGAGCTGTTGAGCTCATAGGATTTTTATCCTATTTCAGGTGATGACATGGGAAAAGAAATAGCAGGTTCAATCAGACTAGATGGAAGCTTATAAAGCTATGAACCCTTTTTGTGATAGGATTTTGCTAGTCATGATGTAGTTGCTTTTGGGAACTTTAGGACCGTATATCGAATATGACATCAGCAGGCTTTGAAAAATTACATTATGTACTTTTTGTAATTACTATGGAATGTATAAATAGATGACAGATGTTGATTTGTGTAATGACACTTCCGCAATAGAAAAAGAATTTTATTCCGCTGCATTTAATAATATGGAAGTCAGACAAGCTTTGTGATCATTGGAAAAGGCCTCGGTGGCCGATCACGAACCGCTAATCCGCGTGGACCGGGTTTCGGGTCGTGACAGTACTTGGAGTGAAAATATTGTTGTTGAGGCACTAGAACTTGAGAGCTTGGATTGTTATGCGACTTATAAGTAAATGGTGGTTTTCACTTGTCATTTAGAAATATGTGGGTAAAGGTTATAAATAAGTCTGATTGGTTTGGATAAAGTTATAAAGGATTGTGTTGTTTGGATCTAGATAATGAATATTGCACTTAAGAGGTCTTGCTTTATTCGGGGGCCTGTGATGATTGCCTTGTTCCGCCATCGTATGGTTCACCAGTTGGGATAGTGAGGTACTAACGAGGATCTGTGGAGATTACTCAATAGAGATAGCTGATTGCATCCTTTCTTTCAGTTCCATTCTACTTGACATGTCTAGTTCTGGTATTATATTAGAGATAGATTGGTTATTTACATTTTTGGAAAGTATAGACTGCTACAGGGGGAGAGAGACGGTGTGTACTCCTGAGAGAGATGTTTTCTTTATTTCATAAGGTGTTCGTGGATCTTTCTAGGATGGGCCTTGTTATGAGATGGGAGAGGTTAGACCTCAACTTAATTGGACTGGCTTGGATGACATGATTAGGTGAGTGCTTGCTACTTAAGTGTGTGAAATTTGTACAAGGTGTGGTATGCTTGGTTATTGAAGGGCAGGGATTAGATGCTTATATCTATGTAGTAGACCAAGTGATTTACGAGATAGACCATATGCTTAGTTACCTAAAAGATAGGCCATAAGCCTGAATATCCATAGGATTGGCCATAGATTTAGTTACCTATATGGTAAGTTGTGTACCCATTTATGTATGTGAATAATTCTTTGGACGGATCTTTTATTTGGATATTGACGTTGAGGACTAAGTGTTAACTATTGAAATATTGCTTGTCAATTCTACATATATATACGCACTAGTGTAGTACCTGTTATAATACTGTGACTATGATTTATATATATATATATAGACTGATTGTTATTGGAACATGTATAAGAGTATGCTTAAGTGTGTACCCATGTATGAGTGTTTCTATACATATGAGTAAAAATTGATATACGGTCATGATCTAAATTGGTAAAGAGTTTCGCTACTGTTTAGTTCTTTTGAACCTTGACATATTGTTTTAGATTTCATGGTTGGAACACATAAGCTATTTTGTCCTACATTCGAATACCCAGTTGATATATGTATGCTTGAAATAAATAGGATGATCTTCATTAATGAATGGCACTTAGTCTCGGTTATATGTAGACTAAGGTGGGTGATGATGACTTTACTTTAAGATTTTATTATTGATATCTTATGGACGATTATAGTGCTTGAAGAATAGTGGGTTATTGAAATGCCTTGAAGTGCAGGTGATATATAGGTGACATTGTGATGAATTACTAGATGATTGCATAACTTGACTTGGGGTTAGTTAGATGGTCATCACATGTGAGAGAGACTTTGAGGTGTCCTTATGGACCTTGAGAATTTTCTTTTAGTTTTATTATTTTGTTGCATTATTGAGGTAGGCCATGATACTTGGGTGGATTTGAAAAATTGGCATTAATAAGCCAACATGTTTTGAGGATTTCATTATGTGTTGTGCCATGTGGAGTGGGTCATTACAGATGGGATCAAAACCAGACCCTAGCAGGGAGTGTAGAGATGTCTGCGCGCCGCTGCACACCTGCCCAATTGGACGAGGTTCCTTTGGGGGGAGAGGGTAATGCATTCCACATCGCTTGGCTGAGGGAGGGGTGAATGATCCATAAGGTAAGGCTACACGTCTCCATGTTACAATGCATTTTGTATTGATCCTTCAAAAATTTGTCATTGGATAATGCATGAAATTCAAAACTTGAAAGCTTAAGGAGATGAAAATGGAAAATTTTTGGTAATATGTAGTATGAATGGAAAGGAATTGCAATACGATAAAATAGCTAAGGTGTAACACCCCGACCTTGCGTAATTAATAATTAGTTGTTAATTATTAATTAGCACTGACTTAATGAATGATTAAGGGAATTAATCATAATCCCGACGGTCATGATAGACCGATTAAAATAACTAAATATGTCTGGAGAGAATGGTATAATACCCAAACCCGATTACTGATTAATTCAGTGAAATAACGCCGTTTTAACACCAACGGAATCCGAATTAGCTAACCCGGGCAATCCCAGATGATTAATAAATGACACGGAACCTCTGACACTGAAGATAACTGAAATACAAAACTCTCGGAACAAACCGCATCGAAAAAGGAGTTACGGAATGAAAGTTAGGTAGGAAACATTGAAACTAAATTACTGCGTCTGCCAAACGGGGCCTTAGCTTAAAATGGTGGAAAACACCCAAAAGTGTGGCCAAGGGGAATTGAACCCTTGACCAAGTAGACAAGACCTTGTGTATCCAAAAAATTTCCAACTGGGCTACTACTATCTTTGTGTCCATATATACAATAGAAATGTATACAACCTAAAATCTGGTTGGGCCACCTCCCAAATTTGCCAATGGCCAAGCATGCAACACATCATCTCTACATCACCCCTATGCACCCTAGCCCCCATCATCACCTACCTCAACACTTGATGACCTCTCCTCCAACCAAAATACATGCAAATTAATCATGAGGTTGGGAGATGTATTGGACAAGAAAAATCTGATTTGCATTTACACATCTCCATATATGCAATAAAGGGAAAACAGGCCTGTAGATGATCCTGTAAACTGATATTGAAAGAGAGAATTGAGGAGTGTGAGAAACACCATAGAGTGAGCTTGTGTGTGCATGCGTGTGAGGGATAATGGCATCTCCATTGGTGGTGCACAAGGGAAGGAGGTGAACTAGACTACACACGAGCCACACCGAACTATGAGAGGGAGGAACAGTGAACGTTCAAAAGGTAAACACCCAAAAACTGCCAACTTTCTGTCTAAAAATCTGCTCCTATTTCTGATGGTTTTGATCCATATAGACTAGTGTAAATTAGTTACTGTGAGGCTTAGGATTGTTATAGGATAACTGGGAGGGTCGGATAAGCTTGAAAACCCAAAACTGTAACAAACCGCCATTAACGACCTTCCTGTAACAGGTCTGATTCGACCTTCATAAAACTGAAATTTGATGGTCTAGAACTGATCTAGACCCATCTAGGACCCCATAAATACTGACCCGTGACTTGGAAACACATGGAAAGCCCTTAAAACCGAACCAATTGTCTCGGCCATTGGAACCCAAACTAGTAAATAAGCTTGTAAACTGAAAATCAACAATGGGATATTGATCCCCATGGACATACGGTCACAACCAACCAAGAATCATGAAGTTTGGCTGAGAAATAGGGCCACATGACCGAACTGAAAGCCTGCACAATAATCGGTTATACAGAGCTTGATCCTTAGATTCGAAGCTCAAAATCGATGCCAAATCGTTGGTCTCACATACAGAAATGTTTTGGAATCAAAACATATCGAAAACAGCCCTTGAAAACCCACGAAATTGAAGAAATAGCAAACTTGCAACTAGGGCAACGGACGGGGAAAAGTTGGGGACGATGGAGTTGACTCGCCAACTCGTTCGAGTTAGGCCGAGTCGACTCGGACACGTGTCGAGGCAGGGTGTGCCACCGCATTAATTGGAACGACACCGTTTAAGCCTAACCATTTTAATTTAAATCGAATTCCGGCCTGTTTGGTTCTTCGGTTAAGAAATGTAAAATCAGGGTTTAGGATAACCTGAATACGGATAAGGGCCAAATTGAGGTTAACTGGAATATGCTATTCCGATTTTCTAAAGGTCACTGAACCGGCTGGTTTTCTGAATTTTGGACCGGTTCAACAGTTTAACCCTAGAACCCTATGGTTTGAACCCCTAAATTATATAATTATGTTTTGACCCCTGAAGTCTTCTGATAATACAGTTTGACCCCAACAGTTTTTGAATATTGTACTGTGGCCCAGATTTTGGAAAAATTGTACATTTAAGCCCCTGGTAAATTAATTAAATAATAAAATAATTATTTTAATTATTTTATTAAATGGGTAAAATTACAATTCTACCCCTGGACATTAAATATGTCAAACGGAGTCCAAATAAATTAAATAAATAGTGTATTTTCACTATTTCAAATATTCTGGACTCAATGGTATAGTCCAAATTGGGAAATTATGTACCCAAAAATACAGACCTGCAAGTGACAAATGATTGTACTGCCCCTGAGGGTACCCAAGCCCAAATAAAAATAAAAAACAGTCTATTCTGATTATGTTGGTCATTCTGGACTCAACAGTGAAGTCCGTTTAATGAACTGAAGTCCCGAAAAATACAGACACATAAATTGTAAAATGACTGAATTACCCCTAAAGATACCCAGGCCCAATTAGACATAAAAGATGGTCCAAGTTGACTATGTCGGACACTCTAGACCCAATGGTGAGGTCCATTTTATGAACTAAGGTTCTGAACAGTTTGGTTATACAATATGTGAAATTACCAAAATACCCCTGATACTGTACGAAGCCAAATGAAGTCCGATTGGGACGAAATTGATACCGATAGAAGCCCAGATACTGGTGAAACTGTAAACATGATTAAATGATGATTCGGAGTCAGAATCTTACAAAACGTAAAATGACCAAAATACCCCTGAGCACAGTAAGTGCAAAGTAGAGGTCAAATAAAGGTCAAACTGATATGATAAATTATCATAGGGATAATTATGAACACTTAAGGGCTAAATAAGACTCCGAGACAGTCAATGCGTAAAACGAGAAATGACCGATGTGTCCCGATGATCAAAAGCAGATACCAAACGAAGTCCAAAGGACTTAAGAATTTATATATGAGATATATGGGACATTCTGAGGACCACGACAGGGTCCGGGGTAAGAATGGCAAATTACCATTTTGCCCCTAAGGCTAAGTAAGCCCTTAACTGATAGCAATTCAAGTCTAAAAGACTTAGAACTTCATGTACACGATATATGGGATATTCTGAGAACCACGACTGGGTCCGAGGCAAGAATGACAAAATTATCATTTTGCCCCTATGGTTAAAATAAGAACCTAACTGAT
Organism: Nyssa sinensis; assembly: GCA_008638375.1. Lineage (NCBI taxonomy): Eukaryota > Viridiplantae > Streptophyta > Magnoliopsida > Cornales > Nyssaceae > Nyssa > Nyssa sinensis. Next base: position 610,818 of record CM018049.1, read on the forward strand.
GTTGATTGAAGTCCAAAGGACCTAGAACTTTATATTTGAGATATAAAGACTATTCTGAGGACCTTGATAGGGCCCGGGGCAAAAGTGATGAAATGACCGTTTTGCCCCTAAGGCTGAAAAAGTAACTGACTAATAACGATTGAAGTCTAAATGACTTGGGTTATAATCCTGATGACTGCTAAGCCTAATTTAATAATAAAATAGCCCCGGATGAAACCCGATGAGAGGGCGATAGGCTACTAGGCTATCTTAGGTAAACCGATAGACACCTAAGATGACGAATAAGGCCTGAATGGATGAATTCTGATCTGTCTGTGATTGATGATGATTATTCAGGACATACATGGAGATGCCTGACGTACTTGGAGGTTATCAGATTGTTTGTGCAAGGAGATAACCGTAACAGTTTGTGAGTAACCCTGACTCCTGAATTGGTGTACAAGTACACTGTCTAGTTACTGTATTTTAAAATACTGTACTGTACTATTTTATCTGATACTCTGATTTCATGCTCTTACCCAAATGCCTGATCTTTACTCTGTCTGGCTTCTCTGTTCTGTACTGAAATCGCTGTTTTTAACTGGTTCTGAAAGAACAACTGACTCTTGGTACCACTTCAGTCTTGAGCACTATATGAGCATACCGCACTGTTTAATCTGTGCATACTGTACTGTTTATACTGTTATACTGTTCTGCTCTGCTCATTACTGACCTGTTCTGTTACTCTGATGTTTTAACTGTACTCCTGTTTTTAATACTGTTTCAAATGAACGTGTTTAACCATTTTTTATGTTTGATCTGTTTTGTCCTGACATGTTCTGTTTGATCTGTTTGATCCGTTCAGTCCTGATCCGTCCTGATCTGTTATGTTTGATTTGTTTTTTTTTCCTGACCTGTTCTGTTGTCCTGATCCGTCTGATCTGTTCAGTCCTAATCCGTCCTGATTTGTTATGTTTGATCTGTTCCATTCTGACCTGTTTGCTCTGTTTCGATCTGTTCCATTATGTTCTGTCCCGTCTTATTCTGCTCAATACTGATCTATCATGTTCTTTGATGATGTACCTGTATCTCTGATTGACATACTGTTTCCGCTCAGTTCTGTCTTGTTCCATTTCGTTGATGATATACCTGTATCTCTGGTTGACATATTGTTTCCGCTCTGTTCTGTTATGTTTTGTTTGGCTCTGATTGTTATGTTTTGTTCCGTTCTATTCGGTTCTGATTTGTTGTTCTATTCTGTTCTGTTCAGTTATGATTTGTTATGTTCTGTTCTGTTCCGTTCTATTATGTTTTATTGTGATCCGTTCTGACCTATTTTATTCCCACCCGTTCTATTCTGACCCGTTCTATTCTAACCTATTTGTCTCTGACTGATATATTGGCATTATTTACTATTCTGTTCTGATTTGTTGCGCTTTGCTTCATCTTGTTCTGATTTGTTATGTCCTGCTCTGCTCGGTTCTGCTCGGTTCTGCTCCGTTCTGACCTGTTGTGTTCTGTTCTGTACGGTTATACTTGATATGGTCTGTTATGTTTTGTCTGTTCTGATCTGTGGTTTTATTTTGTTCAGTCCTGCTTTATTCTACTGAAACTGCATTTAAAGTAGATTTATAAAACTGCTATTTCAGAAACAACTGAACTATCCTTGTGCTTTGTAAACAACAATGGTTTGAAACCCATGACAGGGAACCTGTGTTACTCATTGGGCTTTTCGAAGCTCACCCCATTCCCTAACATTTTTCAGGAATGATATCTATTGGATCTGATGGCACTGATCTGTGGAGACTGGATTACTGAGGATTGATTCTGTTTAATCAAGTGAGTGATGTAATACGACTGACTTGACTAATATGTACTAGATATAGACATGGCTCATGGATTTAAACGGTACTCTAGAGATTATAGTTCTGCTCTGTTCTTATATGTCGGATTATAGATATGCTCTGAGGTTAGAATTGTTAGCTGTTGGATTTTAGACTGGCTTTGTGGTACATAACCTTACGGTGAATACACGAGTTGCATTTCCTTGACAAAAAAAAAGGGTTTTAAATTCCGCTGCATCTAACCCTACAGTCGGAGTGCAATTCACTGGAAAGTTCAGAAATTGCCTTCGGTTGGTCGCATGGCGGCTGACTGGCATCACGTCCTCGACATCCGCGTAGGGTAGGGTTCGGGATGTGACATAAGGTCAATGAGAAAAGGGTAAAGATAGACGCCTGCCATTATTTTTGTATATATAGGAATGTGTAGGAAATATACCTAGGGTAAAGAGTGAGAGATTTTATTTGCTTATTTATTTATTTATTTATCCTTTGAGCAATTGGATTGTTGAATTATTAGTTAATGGAGTATGGTGATCGTGTTGTTTGATATAGAGAATAAGTTGTGAATGACATGGTTAGGTCAAGCTTGTGGTGAGTAAAATTTCAAAATTTTGTTTAACATGTAATTGGGAATAGAGATTTTAATTTGAAAAATGGAATGATCTTGTCGAAGTCCAAGGACTTGTGAACAAAAATGGTGGATTATTGTTAATATTGGGTTATGATTTACTACCAATATTGACGGATACTCTTAGACTGTAAGATTAGTTGAGGTTAGTATGTCTTAGGGATGGAGTGACTTATAGATATGCATACTAAGCCGAGGTTAATTATTGAGAATTATAATAGTGCATTTGATTTTTTTTTTGTGGAGTATGAAAGTGCTAGGAATTTTGCTATGACTATTTCCTATTATGACCCCATGGTGGTTGGATCGATCTTTAAAATGTGAAGTTTTCTATTATATTTCCTTGAGGATAGAAGTCATTTTTTTTTTGTAAGACCAGTGCATGCTTGTTATGTTTTTCCCTAGTTAAAGGCTGATAGATTATAGTCATAACTTTACATGATGAGTGAACACTAACAGTGAAGAATTAATTTGGGACGTTCTGATGATACATTTGAGAAATTACTATTGAAGGGAGAATGAATTCTCCATAAGGACGGTTAGACGATATGTCTTGTAATGATTGTGAAACTATATGAGTTGAAAACTCAATTTAAGGACTTGTGACAAGATGACAAAATGATGAATCTGATGTGTGGAACAGTTTCTGATTTTGTTGATTAGAATGACAGAATTAAGTTAGATTTGAAAATAATGTAATGAGTTCAGTATGATTGACAGACTCCTTTAATAAATCGAGAACTCAACATGAGTGTTATAAAATCCTTGTAAGATCTTGATTGATAAAAGTATTGGAGAGATAACCTATAAGTTGGCGTTACCGCCACAGTTATTTGGGGTTCATGATGTCTTCCACTTGTTAGTGTTGGGGAAGTACGGACCTAACCCTTCACATGTGCTAGATTGGGTTGATCTTGCAGTAGAGGGTGATGTTCTTATGATGAGGGGCCTGTAGAGATGGCGGACCCGAGGAACCAGGTTTTGCAGGGCAAGACCATCCCTTTTTGTAATACCCCGACCCAAAATATTGAGTTATAGGGCACGTATTACGAGGTTAAGAAAAATTAGTGCAAAGATGTCTACACTTAAGAAAAAAAATTAATTAATTTAAAATAATTAATTAATTAAGTTTATGAATTGATTATTAATTAAAATAAATAGAAAAATACACACATAAAAGTGTATCATGTGACCAAGCATGTGTAAGTATTTATATATGTATAATTATATACATGTACTACTTGGATATAGGAAAAATAAAATAAAATAAATATAATATATATATATATATACATGGAGACAAGGAGGTATGGTGGGAAGTGAGGGGAGGTAAGGCTTGATTTGAAATAGGAATGGGAGAAGGGATGGCCAAAATCTGTGAAGTATGGCTGATTGATTGTGATGGGGTATGGGAGTGAGAGAAATATACATATATAAATATATACATATATGATATATATACACCCATGACACACGGACAGAAAGAGAGGGAAAGAGAGAAAGAGAGAAGGAGAATTCTGAGAAGAAGAAAGGAAAGAACACCAGAAGGGAGAGAGGAAGAAAGATATTGCTAGAGGTAAACCCACCCAAAAACTATTAAATTTCTCTCTCTAGAAATCATGTATGTGTTTAGGCTGTTTAAATTTTATCTATTTATGTATGATGTTTAGGATATTGAAACATGAATAAGCATGAAAATTTTGACCTAAAACACCTAAGAAACACAAGCCATACACCAAACCGCCATTGTTGAGCTTAGTGAGAGCAGGTCTGAACCGACTTTCCCCAAACCCAATTTGGCCTATCAAGACTTCAAGTAGACCTTAAAAGCATCCCAAAAACATATACCCGCGATCAAAAAGCCCAAGGGAAGCCTATCAAAAATCAAGTTGCAGGTTCGGGGTGGAAGATCCAACCTTCCAACCGTGACTTAAATCCTACGTTAAAGAATGGGATACGAAGCCTTAGGTCAAGAGCATCACAACAAAAAAAATCCCATTAAATTTGGCTCAGAAATGAGCATTTATAACAGATTTGCAGGTCTGAACTATTCCCTACGAACTACCACCTTTGAGTTGAATTCGAAGCTTAAAATCGATGTAAAAATATGCCATAGGGTTTTAGGAAGTGATTGGAGAAGAAAGCAGAGAAAATGGGTGCTCAAAATGCCACGAAACTCAACTGTAAAGATTAGGGTTTTGATATGAACAGTGTCGGCTTCATTGGGGAAGACGACACTGTTAGGGTCGGGTCGAATTACGGGTCGGTTACGGGTTTGGGTCAAAACCGGATCCAACAGGTCACAGGTTATGCAAAACGGTGACGTTTTGTTTTTAATTTTTAAAACATTAGGGCTGACGTCATCATGACATCAGCATTATGTCAAGAACTGACCAGACCGGTTGGTTTGCAAGTGAACCGAACCGGTTCACTTAAAACTTAACCGAACCCACTGGTTTTCTAGTTTTAATTCAATTAAATAAACCAAACCTTTTGGTATTTACAGTTTGACCCCAACTATTTTACTGATTTTTACTGTGGCCCAACTGGGGGAAAACTTATTCAATCTCACCCCTGGAAAATTAATTAAATAATTAATTTAATTATTTAATAAATAAAGTAAAATGACTATTATTGTAATATCCCGACCCAGGATATAGCATGTACACCGGGCTGCACGGGGTTATAGAATGTAATATCCCGACTCGGGATACGTCACGTATACCGAGGTAGGTCGGTTAACACATGTAACTTGAACGGTAAGATATGTATATCATAGTACTTTCATGGAAATGAATTACTGGAACTGTGAATCATAGAAATGAATGACCAAGGCTGGGTGACACCCGAGCATCACAGGGCATTGCATCAAAATGCGTGCATGCACGTATTTCCATGCATGCATACGTAAACATAGATGTGTAGCTTAATAAAAATCAAGGTATGTAAATATGATTTAAAATGGAATTAGACCCCTACTTATACATGTATATACATGTATAAAAGAGGTGTATTTCATGTGTATATGTATAAGATATAATGTATTATACATGTATGATGTATTTATGTATATATGTATATCTACATAAGAAACAAAAAGAAAGGAAAAAGGAAAAAGGGGAACTGCCCTTGGGCAGCATACAGCTGTGATGTAGGTGAGGTGTGTGTTAGGTGGCAAGGCCACCGACTGAAAATCAGCCAAGAGAAAGCTTCGTGTGAGGTGTCTTGTGTGCATGAGTGTGCTGCCACCGCGGCTACAAGTGGCAAGGGCCACCGACTGGGGGATCGGTTAAAGGGAATGAAGAAAGAGATTGGAAGAGAGAGAGAGATAAGGTAGAGAGAGAAGAGGCGGTGAGTGTTTTGTAGATATATATATATATGTATACGGGTTTGAGAGATGAGAGGTTAGAAAAGGAAAGAAGGGTCAGGAACTGAAGGGGAGAAGAAGGGAGAGAGATTGGTTCAGAAACAGAAAGGTGGGAGAGTCACAATGAGCTCAAAATCCGAAACCCAGGTAATTGATTTCAGTTCTGTTATTTCGATTTAAAGCATAAAGCTTAGATATAATTGTGGGGTCTGAACAAGCATGAAATATAGAAATTATTGCAAAAAGAATGAAGCTAAATGGTGTAGAAACCATAGAGAAAATTTGAGTTGCAGGTTCGGGAGGATAATCGGGTTCCATGAACTTTATGCTTAAAAACTTGTTTTGAGTTGTTAGAAATGACCTACACAAGTGTAGAAACACACTAGAAACATTTTTGAGCCAAAATCGTGATTTAAACGCCATGAAATAGAAGAATCCACATGGCCGGAAAATCGGTCGAAAATGTTAAACCCCTATTTCGTGATGATGGGGAGGGCTTCAATGGAAACCGAGGGTGGATTCGAGATCCTTGAAGTGAAGGGAATAAAACTGCATTGAAAATGGGTTTAAAAACCATCGGAAAGTGGTTGCCATCACCGAAAAAGGTGACGGAACCCTACTGTTTGCTCACCGGAGCTTTGGGGGAGATGACCGGAAAAGCGTGGGGGGTTATCGGGTTAAGTCTAAACGGATCCGGGTTCGGATCGGGTCGGTACCCGACCGGATATGAATGGGGCATGATACTGTGTCGTTTTGGGTTTTGAAATTAAATGGGTTTTGGGCTGTTTGGTTGCAGGGACAATAAATAGAGATGGGGTTTGGGGGTTATCCAAACCATGGATAAGGTGGTTAGGGTGGATATGTTAATCCGGTTCTCTAAATTTAACTGAACCGTTTGGTTCAGTGAAGAACCGAACCGGTTAGGGTTTCTAGTCAGTGAACCCAATGGTTCAGACCGCAACTCTGGCTATTTACATTTTAACCCCAAAAGTTATAGATAATTCCACTAAGGCCCAACAGAGAAATGTAAATTTTTCAAAAATACCCCTGACTCAAAAGTGGGTCAAACGAGGTCCAAATAGGGCAAATGAATAGTCAATTTTTATTATCTCGGATGCTCTGAGTCCAATGGTGAGGTCCGTTTCACGAGACAGGAGTCCCGAAAAGTTACGACTTGTAAAAAAGGACCAAAATACCCCTGCTTCATAGGTGAGTCAAATGGACTCCGATTGAATTAAATTACTAGTGAATTTTTATTATTCTGAACCTTCCGAATCTATTGGTAATGTCAAAATTATGAAAAGAGGTTCCGAGAACAACAGACATATAAAAGTCTAAATAAGTATTAGAAATACTGATCATAGCAAGGCATAGAATTTGGTGAATAGAAATTATTCTGAAACATATTTACTGATATATAGGGAACTCAACGGGAAAAGGAAAACCTACAGGAGACTGATTTAGCAATGCATTAGAGGTAAGTAGATACCCTTTCTCTTCCATGTGGTGTTATCAAGCCAAGTTCATTCTTTTACTGCCAAACTTGTACTCCTGAGCGTATCTGATGTTATTGTCTCCACAATGTGATATTGTTCTATCTGGTGGACATTGATTTATTGTTGTACCATTGTTATCATGTTGAACCGTGCTTTGAAATGCCTATTGTTATGTTTCCATTGAATTGATGATATTCCATTTTTATATACTCCTATGGAATCATGTATGATCATGAAATGTTTATGTATACTGGATTTGTGCTCAGTCACAATATCCATCCGATGCTTTTTAATTCACTGAAGACCTTCAGGTCGAGTCCGTGAACGGACATATGGCCATACACTGGAATGCACTGAAGGGGGTAAACCGGGCCCCCAAGGACCGAGGGCATATCAAGCCCTGACACAGAACAAAAGCATCTCTTATACGATTGCTCAACTAAAATTGTTGAATTACATTGTTCTTGTGATTATCTTGTATTGCGAGATATTCCTTTATTGATTTATTGTTGATCAATTATAATGGCAGTACTTTCTTGTTATTGTATTATCGTCGAGAATTCCAGGACATTGTTATGCCATTCCTACTGATTACACATTGTGATCCCACTGTTCATTTGCCACTGTTCACATGTTAAGAGTTTCATGTTGATGTTATGTCCCTTACTCCTAATTGTACATTGTGTTCTATTGTTTATTGGCCTTTATGGCAACTGTTCCCATTGGCTATTATAGCATCTTATTTCTTATGATTGGCTATCATATTCTTGTTCTGGGATTCATATTCTTTTAAGATCCTCGATACCAGTGTCGGAGATCTGTATTCACTTGCTGGGCTCTTGTAGCTCATTCCACCCTCCTCATCCCCATTTCAGGTACTGATGCTGCGAGACCCCGGTAGGAGTTTAAAGACATAGAAGAACATTTGGGGAAATGCATCAGTTTATGTTTTAGTTCTCCCATGTATTCACCACCCTCGGGTGCTGGTCATGTTTGGTTCTTATTTGTTTATGTAGAACCATATTATGTATGGTAAAGACTTTCGCTAACATTGTGTATTGAAAGACTTCCGCTGATGTACTATTACTGATAAGACTTCCGCTGTTATTGTTTTGAGGTTTTAGTACTTTGCATATTAGTACTACGATACAGGAATGGAAAAAGTAGGGACGGCCTTCGGGTCGGCCCCGCGACACGAGATCCGCATAGGGTGGGTTTCGGGTCGTGACAATTATGCCCATAATTCAAATATTAAGCAAATGAAGTCCAAATTAAACATATGAATAGTGTATCCTTACTATTTTGGATATTCTGAGACTAATGGTAGGGTCCGTTTTACAAGGCGGGGTCCTAAAAAATAAAGACACTTAAAGGGGTAAAATGACCAAAATACCCCTTGTCCAAAATTAACAAGTTATTAGTGTATTCTTACTATCTAGGGCCTTCTGAGTCCAATGGTGAGGTCCACAATACGAGACGAGACCCCGAAAAATAAAGATATGTAAGGAAGTAAAATGACCAAAATACCCCTGGTACCCCTAAAGCTAAAATGAAACCAGAGAAGGTCTAAATTGACTTTCTTCGACCTTCCAGACTCAATAATGGAGTCCAAATTAATAAACGAAGTACAAAAAATATGACACGTAAAATGGTAAATGACCATTTTTGTCCTTTTACATATAAAAGTCCAAATTGAATTCTTGGAAAGCCTAAACCGACTTTTTTCGACGCTCCGGACTCAATGGTAGAGTCTATTTGACCAAAAGAGATGTCAAAAGTAAAAAGACATAAAATTTGTTGAATAGCATCTGTAAGATGACTATAAATTAAAGTAATGCCAAAGTACTAATCTAAGGCGTATACGAGGAAATGAATTACGAAAAGACACGACACGTAAATATGTGAAGTAAATAAATTTAAATTAAAGTTAATAGAGCTACCAGAAGAGTATAAATTGAAATGAATTCAATTCCTAACACATTAAATTGTGTCATGGGTTAAGGGTACTAGTTAAGTTAAGTTCATATGAAATTATGAAATCGTTTTAGGATCTAATACGATTTAAGCATAAGTTAAGGAATATCGAGATGATATTACAATGAATGTGAAGTTGATGAGATGTTTATGAATTTGTTCTTAGGAACTACAAGGAAAGTGGGAAAGCGCATTTTTAGCACTAACCCTAAAGGACCAAGTTGAGTAACCTTGTATTTGAAGTGGAGATTTAACTCCATGGATTTGAAAAGGTTTTAAATGCAAAGATATGAAGTGTTTGAAATTCCAAATTCAGTATTTACATGATTCAGTTTTAAATTGTTCTATTTTATAAACTCTATTATGACATACTTAGTGAATGGATTCTACCATGGTTTTCTTCAACCATATTTCAGCATGTCTAAAGTTTTAAATGCCAAATTATGTAAAGTGTTCTGATTTTGTTATATCAAATGTTTAAAGGATTTGTTATGAAATTATGTACATGATGTTTTAAATGTTTATGAGAAGCACCTATTTGAAGAAATCATGTATCAAATGTATTTGAATGTAAGAAAAATTATGCCTAAGCACCATGGTTTTTGGTTGGGTTGTACGGAACTCAGCCGACTTTTTAAATAACAGATTTTTGCGTTGTACGAAACTCAACTAATCTGTAAAAACATGATGGGATTTTGGGTTGCACGGAACTCAATTTACTGTCAAATGCCAGGTAGCAGGATCTAATCCCCCAGGCATGAGGTACCTCGAGGAACCCTATATGTTCTGTCAGGAAATGAGTCTTACCTACCTTTTAGGGACCAGGAAGACGATCCTGATCGATTCAGTTAGGTTATCTCCATTTATACATAATATGGGAGTCCGGTTCAAAACGGATTCCACTAATGAAAGAGATAAGATGACAAATGAGTTTGAAAATAGAAGCAGGTTTTACCCTCATTTTCAATATGCATATGTTTTGAGTTTTATATACTCTATTTAAGAAATAATGTTATGTTATATGTTTTGAAGTTTATATGAAGAAGTATATGTTAGCTTGAATACTTTTAAATGTTTCGAAGCTATCTATTTTAAGAAATGCATATGTTCTATTTTCAAGTATACGAGCAATTGGCAGTGAATGTTTACAAAATCTTATGTACTAAAAACCACTACTAATTGAAAACCCCATGACGAATACTGGAATTGCTCACAAGCTTAGATTAGCTTACCCGGACTTTGTTCGGATCCCCCTTTCAGGTTATTGATAATAGGGCTGATTGGAAGACGATGAAGATGAGCCTAGCTGTTTTTGGAAGGGATATCTAAGTAGTTCTTTTGTTAAGTATCATGAACTTAAGTTGTAACCTTTGTTTTAGTAAGGTAGTGAACTGTTATGTATTAAGCCCCAAGGAGCAGCTGAACATGTATCCATTATAAAAGCCTTTAAGTTTTTAGTTATGCTCTGAATGTATGATCATGTGTACCATCGTGAATAGCGGCAGTATCAGACGGATGTGCAAATTTTAAAATGAGAAAAGAAAAGAAAAAGTTTTTCACGCTTCCGTAACCACATGAAGCACATCTATTCGATACCGTCACTTATGTACGAGCCTTGCCCCAAGGCCTCCGGGCCGAAGGGTGGCGGTCCTGACTCGAGATCCGCACAGGGTGGGTTTCGGGTCGTGAAACTTTTGGCCAGGGTTCTTTGGAGCCAACATAAGGTCAAGGAGGCTACTTGAGAGCGTGAGGCTGAGGTCCGTGCTAAGTATCCCGAGTTGCTTGTTCAGTGATGTGTTTTATTTTATCTTATTTTAAATTTCGGGACGAAATTTCTTTAAGGAGGGAAGGATGTAAAGACTTGAAATTTTAGAATGATTTTTTTTTTTTAGTATTCATGGGTACGTAAATTAAATTGGTTACAGGATATTAATGAAAATAAATGAATGAAATAATAATAGTGATGAATGTGGTAAAATAAATAAATAAATGAAGTGAAATAAAGTGAAATGAGATAAAATGAATAAAGAGAAATAAATAAAGTGAAGCTTACAAAAGTGTGTGTGGTTTGTATTTACTATAATAATATAATATATATGTATGTATATATATAGGCGGGTGTGTGACAACTTGTGTGTGCTAGTGGGTGTGTGTGTACGGTTGGAGTGTGGGATGTGTGTTTGTATATAATATATGTATATATATATAAAATACAAATATGAAATGAGTGTAAAGCTGAAAAGGTGAAAAGGTGAAAAGGAGAAGTGATGGAATCAGTGGGAAAATCAGAAAGAGAGAGAAGGTGACAAGAGGGTTGAGTGTTGGTGTGTGTATAGGTGGAAAAGCTAGTGTATATTTGTGAGTTAGAGAGAGAAAGAAAAAAATCAAAAACCAGAAATAGTGAGAGAGAGAGAGAGAGAGAGAGAGTTCTGAGGAGAAGGAAGGAGGGTGAGGAACTAAAGGAGGCATAGGAATATTCAGAAGGGAGAGGACACCCTTGTGGAGGTAAGCACACACAGAACCATTACTTTCTCTCTCTAGAATCTCTATATATGCTACTTGTTTTGAAGCATGATAAGTTAGCTATGAATAATGCGGTCTTGTAGAGTGTGATGTTTAGAAACTTTTGCAAAAGAAATCACTTGAAATGGTTAAGAAATGAGTTGGGAAAGTGGAGTTGCAGGTTTGGGGTGGAGGTCGGATTCTAGGTTTTTAGGTGTTTTAAACTAGTTTGAAGGATGAGGGAATCATGGTCTGAGGTGCGGGAACGTGTTGCCTTTCAAATAGGGTTAAAACAGTGGGGGAAACGGTAAAAAAAAATGGGGAGAACACGGTTCGCCGAAATCTGGGTCCACTTGGTCGCAAAACTGATTTTTTTTTTTTTTGTAGGGTTGTTTCATCTAGTTTAAAGATTTAATAACCATTTAAATGCTTTAAAAAAATGGTTAGGAATGAGTTAGGATGAACAAGGGATCCAAAACAGTAAGAAAAGTGTCGAAGGAAAACTTTGAAAATTTGGTTTCTCCGACCACCGTCGTCGGAAGTGGCAACTAGAGCTACTGTGATTGCTGTTGGAGAGTCAGGAGAGATGAAGGCGCTGAGGCCTGGGCCAGTTTGGGCCTGTGTGTGTGTTGGGCCTATTTTAATTTAATCTAATTTGGGCCTGTTTAATTTAAAAAGGTTTTGGGCCATTTTGATTTAAAAAAAAAAAAAACTTGGGCTGTTTGATTTTAAGCAATTGGGTCGTTTTAAGTTGGGCCCAACAACGAAAGGGGTCTAAACAGAAATGAAAAGAGAAAAATGGGTAGGATATGCAGCTGGTAAGTTTCGAACCGGGGATGTGTTGGAAGGGGAGGTGACACCTGGCCAAGGTGCCACCTTATGCGCGCCCGTCAGGTAACGCAACTAATATATATATATATATATATATATATGATAAAATAAACTTCATTTAATCAATTAAAATTAGTTAATTAAATTAAATGTCCCAGAGCCCAAATAAGACAACCCATATATGTTTTCTGACTATCTTGAACCTCCTAAGACCAATGGTGAGGTTCGTGATGCGAGATGAGATCCCAAAAAATAAAAGACCCGTGGAACCCTTGAAAAATTACCAAAATGCCCTTAAGTCAAAACGCAGCTAAACAAACCCCGATTAAAATGAAAAGATAGTGAATTTTTATTATCTTGAACATTCTGGACTCAATCGTGGAGCTCGATTTATGAAAAAAGGCAGTCGGGATGTAAGAAAATCGTGAAGTGCAAAATGACCGTTTTGCCCTTTTTTGTACAAAAATCCAAATTGAATTCCTGCGAAAGCCTAAACCTATTATCTTCGACGTTCCGGATCCAATGGTAGAATTTATTTTAGAAAAATAGAAACTAATAAAATAAAAACATAAAATTTGATGAATAGCATCATTCAAGTAACAAACGGATTGAGATGCATTTTGTGATTTTAGGGACACCGAAAGGCAAGGAGAAGGTGGTCTGACCTTCTACATCATCACAGTAAGTTCCATTACACAACGAGCACTACTTAGGGTTGAGACCAACCCATCAGGTATAATATTTTGCTAAGTAAGAAATAGAATTGAGTTAGGAGTAATTACTATGTTGTTTGATTGGTTCTATGCCTATGTGTTTCTTATTATCTTTCTAAATGTTTGGTTGAATGATATATGTGTGCCATGACTATATGTATGTTACATGAGTTGTCATTGTGTGTGATTTATGGAATTGTTAAGATGATGAATGTTAAAACCAAACAAGTGATTAAGTGGATTGTTCATGATATATGGACTTGTGGACTGAGCTGTGTGATTTAAATTATTGCTTTAAGTAGAATATGCATAATTCAAAGCATGCTTCATGTGTTGATAAATGGTTTCGTTAAGATCGCATCATTGCATGGTGGAATCAGGGCATATTGGCATAGTGTGATTCCTTGAAAGCATGGTGTGAGTTGAGTATATGGTGCTATGCATTATGAGGGCGTAGATCCTGTGGTGAAAAACCCAAAATCAGCCATGGCAACTCGCGCCAGTGGGGACGGACCGTAAAGTGAAACATAGTACTCAGGCTATCGGGAAGGACCGTAAGATGAGACATGGGTGTGGCATAGAGTTTGCATGGGTGTGTCACGCATATTGATCATATACTGCATTGATGACATCGGATAACATGTAGAGATAAATGTACACTTGCACATGCCACGCCTTAATTTTGTTTCTTGCATCAGCACTATATTATACCAGTAGTTGAGCTGACCCATTCGTGGGATAACATTTCAGATGACGCTCCAGCGACATGAGATTCAGTGGTGTCTTAGTGAAAGAAAGAACTTGCAGTGTTTTGGCCCTTAGGGGCATATTTTGATATGTAAGGGCTTAAGCCCAAATGACATGTGAAGGATGCATTTATGGGATGTATTTCATGTTTTTATATGTATTGATGAAAATGGATGCATGCTTAGTTAAATCCGTTTAGATTGCCCTTTTATTTTATTTTCTTTCGACTTCGTTACTCACGTCCTCGGGTTTGCAAAAATTCGGGGCGTGACAGACATGGCTTGGAATGTAACACATGCAGAGATCAAAGATTACTTACTTCTTTTTGTATCTGTCTAGAAGGTCAAAACTGTCTTCTTCTTGTATCTCGGTGTTCCTAAGATTCAGGAAACTCAATCTCAAGCTATAGTTACATGAATTATGCTATTCATCAAATTTTATGCCTTTATATCATAAGTTCTTCTTTTAATAGAATAGACTCTACTATTAAATCCGGAATGTCAAACAAAGTCGATTTAGGCTTTCACGAAATTCAATTCGGACTTCGGTACGTAAAAGGGCAAAATGGTCATTTTGTACTTTTACGGGTTTTTATTTCTCGGGACCTCTGTTTGAAAGTCAGACTCCACGGTTGAGTCTAGAATGCTCGAATTAATAAAAATTCACTATTCTTTTATTTTAATCGGAGTCCGTTGTACTTCTCGACTCAAGGGCATTTTGATAATTTCCCCTCTTCTAATTAATTAAATTAATATTTAATTAATTTTTTCCTCGGGTTAATTCATAATTAACTATAATTTCTGGGTATAATCATAATTTCATGAAGTTCTATTTTAATTTGAAATTGCTGAACAATAATTAATTCTAACCTTGTCGGGTTGCATCCGATATTCCACCAGTATTGAATTCATCAGTTTATAACTGCTCTTGGTTCGGAAACCGCTATACACAACTAACGACCCATCATCTAAACCATAAATTGCAAGGCCTCAAAATTTAATAAATTAGCTCCCTAGAATCCCGAAGCACAAGGACCCTTCCAACAGTTTCCTTAGCTTCCGGCGAGACCCGATTTCAATCCAAAATCTTGTAGTTACAGCTGAAAATTTGGAAACCAGAGTCACACACTTGATAAAACCTAGCACCTGTTCAACCCTTTGATTTAAACCTCACTGGCACCAAATCAATTCTTCCAACTCAGAAATCCATTAGCTCTTATTTTTCTTCGGTTTTCTCAATAACCCAAAACGGAATGGAAGGGATAGAGACAGCCCTAGTTTAACCTCACAGTAACCAAATCAATTCTTCCAAACTCAGCGCCATCTCCCCACCACAGCTTCTGCTGTGCCGTTACTACTGCTGCGGGATTGCAGCAGCTGCTGCTACCATCTTCCTTCGCACGTCCAGCTCTCAATTTTTTTCTCTCTTCATCCTATTGCACCGCTCTCTTGCTGGCACGCTACTGCTGCTGCACTCCATCTCTCTTTTCTCCAATTTCATCACAGCAGCCGCATGGATCCTCCGAAATAGTCCTTGCTACACTCACGGCATCATTAGCTGCTTCCTCCATTTCCTATATTTTTTTCTTTTACTGCACCGTCAAAACACACTCATATATATATATATATATATATATATATATTTCACTACTGTATGCAATCTTCTTCCTCTTGATAACTGATGTACCACAAACAGACACACCAATCACCTTGAGACACGTGTGCCCACGGAATTAACAAATCTCGATCATACAGAACCGATAAACTCGGTCATACAGAGCATCCATAGCCTTCAGGGCATTCTCATATATATATATATATATATATATATATATATCATTCAGAGCCGATAAATTCGGTCATACAGTGCAGGCAAAACCTTCAAGGCATTCTCATGCGTATATCTTCCAGACCTTCTGTTCTGGGCAATATTTATTCGACACTTCATATGGTTCCGACCTTATGGTTTCCTTAAACAACTGCCAAGCAGGGAATAAGAAAATAGTCTTCAACACGGAAACTACTATCTATGATTATCTCCATCTACGACTCAATGCTCCACAAGGTAACTGCAATCTCTGATGATCAAATCCCTATATTCATGGCGTCAAATCCTAATCAACTTAGGAGAGCCACGGCTTATAAATTAAACCCTAGAGGTACGCTTTATTTTTTATGCTCATTCTTTGGCTTTCAATACAGTCTTTGAATTCTTTTACTTACTTAAGCATCGGAGCGGCTACCGCCGGAGCCAATCCGGTGGTCCTCTGATCATCTTTCTGAGTGTTCTACAGGTCACAGAGTCCATACTTATTGCGAGCCGAAAAGTGCAGCATCAGTTTGGCGCCGTCTGTGGGAACGACTAATCTCCAAGTGCTCTATTCATAAACTTAACTCTTTCCTCACCGGAAAACCATGGCACCAAATCTCCGACCACGACAGAATACTCAGAATTCGCAAAACGCTCAACGTTAGCCGCCTGCTCCTGGCACAAGGGGGCCAGCGGCCAATCCTATGCGACAAGAGATCGAAGCAATAAAACGACACAATGAACTGGTGCAGGAGCAGTTGCTTGCCATCACTAGAACACTGGCAACACTCACGCAGAACCAAGCGGCGGGTTCTCCTAGCCCGCCGGTCAACTTCGTTGCAGGAACGCAACCTCCTGTTGCCACAGGAGAACGAAGAACTTCATGCGCAAGCTCCAACTAACCAGCCTGGGCACCCCTCAGGCGTTGCTCGCGCTGGCCGAGATCCGCAGCCATCAACAGTCCCTGGCTGGGGAACATCCGCCTTCGTCCCCGACGTCCACTACCGGGGCACTACTCGAGCCCCAACTCCAAGGGCCTCGGGAGCACACCCAGTACCGCAGGAGCCTTATCATGCAGCACCAGTCCCTCCGGTTCAGGAATCCTCCTCCGTCCGAAGGGCGTAATCAACCCTACTACCCTGAAGCCGAGGTTGTCAGGCAGGGTTCACAAGATGTCAGACTCAGAGACCCGCGGAGGGTAGAAGAAATTGCCGAGTCGATGGACCAGACAGTTACTTTGAGCGGACCTCAGAACCCTCCAGAGCAAGACGAACTGGCCAGGCTGCTCGGAAGAGTAGCCACCCCATTCACTCACGCCATCATGTCAGAGGAGAGGCCCAGAAAGTTCATGGTGCCCAAGTTCACCCTGTACTGATGGATCTGGAGATCCAGGAGATCATCTCTCTCATTACCAGCATACGATGGCCCTGCACGAAGCCTCTAATGCTTTCATGTGCCGAACGTTCATCACCAGCTTGAAGGGAACTGCTCTGAAGTGGTTCCACAACCTCCCTCCGAACTCAGTTACCAGCTTCTACGAGCTCGGTAGACAGTTCTTGGACAGGTTCATGACCAGCAGGAGGCTCAGAAGGGGGCCTAGAATTCCTGCTGAACGTCAAGCAGACCAAGGAGGAATCCCTCCGCGCCTACATTGCGCGCTTCAATACCGAACTCACTGAGATCACTGACTGCAGCCAAAGTTCCTCGTAGCAGCCCTAACTGCTGGGCTTGCCCAGGGTGGGTTCAGAGACTCCTTGACAAAAAGCCCTCCAGCCGACATGGCGGCATTAATGGATCGGGCCAGAAAATACATCAACTTGGAAGAAGCCAACCGCACGTCCCAGAAGGGCAGAGATCAGACCCAGAGGGACAATCCGAAGCGGGAGGACCACAAGAAGGAGGATCACAGAAGAGACTCCAACAAAAAGAGGGCCAGGAGCCCAGAGAAAAGAACAGCACCCAGAGCTGTGTACAACTCCGGACCAAGGGAGTTCGCCAACTTCACTCCTTTGAACACTACGCCGAACCAGGTACTCCGGCAGATCCGAGATCGGGAGAACCTGAGGTGGCCGGAACCAATCAAAGGAGATCCCAGTCTGCGGGACCAAAGTAAGTATTGTAATTTCCATAAAGATCATGGACATACAACTAACACATGCAGGACCCTCCGATATGAGATAGAGGAGCTCATAAAGAAGGGACGTCTTCGGGAGTTCGTTAAGCCGGAC
Organism: Nyssa sinensis; assembly: GCA_008638375.1. NCBI lineage: Eukaryota > Viridiplantae > Streptophyta > Magnoliopsida > Cornales > Nyssaceae > Nyssa > Nyssa sinensis. The sequence continues at coordinate 628,936 of CM018049.1, forward strand.
GGAAGGCAGAACCCCCAAGAAGACAAGCCTTAACAGCGGCCAGACCAGAGGCCCGAACAAAGGCAGGAGCACAGGGAGGGACGAAACGAGCCTCAGAGGCAGAACAACCACGTCATCTACGTCCTCCATGCTGACTCCCCTGTCACAGGAATGTCCAATAGGGCAAGAAAGAGGTACGCTCGGGAAGCCAGAGCCACCCCGAACGTATTACAGATCTCCAACATCGAAAAGAGGCTCAAACCAGCACCGGAGATCCAATTCACCGAGCAAGATCTAGCAGGGGTACACTGCCCTCACAGTGATACCCTTGTTATTACCCTCAGAATCGCCAACTTCGAAACCAGGAGAGTCCTGGTCGATACTGGCAAGCTCCGTCAACATACTATTCTATGAGCCGCTCAAACAGATGGGGATAAACCATGACAACGTCAAGCCCACCACTGCCGTGATGGCAGCTTTTGATGGCAACCTCAGCACCCCATTAGGGAGAGTCGACCTTCCTACCACTATAGGAGAGGGTGAAGGGCAGAAGACCACCATCTCGGAGTACATGGTGTTAAACATGAAGTCTCCCTACAACGTCATAATCGGGAGACCCTGGTTGCATCAGATAGGGGCAGTCACTTCGACCCTCCATCAGTGTCTGAAGTACGTCCACAACCAGAGCGTTCACTCTGTCAGAGGATGCCAACCAACCTCCCGGGAGTGCCACGCTATTGCCCTCAAAGAAAAGGCTCTTAAATAGCAATTACAGCACACTCGGGATTGTGCAGATCTGGTATTCACTCGCTCTCCCGAGGTGGAAGATTGCCCATCCGACATTGAAGAACCCCTGAGCCCAAGGGGACGCGACAGCCGAGCCAAACCTGTTGGCGAGCCCATTAAAGTACTGGTCAATTCAGAAGCAGAGGGGCGTTACTTGTACATCGGCCCAGACCTAACACACGCCGAGCGGGAAAAGATAGTCAGGTTCTTGAAAGACAACCTCTCTATCTTTGTTTGGGAGACCAGAGACATGGAGGGAATAGATCCTAATCTTATAACTCACAAACTGATGGTGGATCCGGATCACCCGCCAGTCAGACAGAAGAGGAGGCCGATTGCTCCTGAACGGCATCGGATTATAAACGAAGAAGTCCAAAGGCTGTTGGACGCTAGCATGATACGGGAAGTATCCTATCCCGAGTGGCTAGCCAACACTGTGCTCATCAAGAAGAAAAACGGCAAGTGGAGAGTCTGCGTTGATTATACAGACCTCAACAAAGCATGCCCCAAGGATAGCTTTCCACTGCCAAGAATAGACCAACTGGTTGACGCCACCGCGGGGCATGAGTTCATGAGTTTCATGGATGCCTACTCTGGATACAACCAAATCCAGATGTACCCCCCAGATCAAGAAAAGACTGCCTTCATAACCGAAAGAGGACTCTACTGCTACAGAGTGATGCCTTTCGGTTTAAAGAATGTTGAAGCCACTTATCAACGGTTGGTGAACAAGATGTTCAGCCCACTGCTCGGCAGCACCATGGAGGTTTACATCGACGATATGCTGGTAAAGAGTCTTCAGAAAGGCAGCCACCTCCAGCACTTAGCCCAGACCTTCGATATCCTCAGACAGTACAAGATGAAGCTCAACCCCTCGAAATGCACATTCGGAGTTACGAAGGGAAAATTCTTGGGATACATTGTCTCTCAGAGGGGTATCGAAGCAGACCCCACTCAGATCCAAGCCCTGATTGGGCTAAAGTCGCCAAAAACCAAAAAGGAAATTCAGGCGCTGAATGGCAGGATTGCGGCCCTGAGCAGATTTATATCCAAATCCACTGATCACTGCCTACCTTTCTTCAAAGCTTTGAAGGGCAGCAAAACTCTGCAGTGGACGGAAGAATGTGAGAAATCCTTTCAAGAATTAAAGGAGTATCTAGCCTCTCCAGAGCTCCTGTCAAAACCAGTACAAGGGGAAAAGTTACTCCTGTACCTTGCAGTTTCTGAAAACGCAGTTAGCTCCGCGTTAATCAGACAGGACAGAGGAGTACAGAGGCCTATTTTTTACGTCAGTAGGGCACTACTTGACACGGAAAAAAGATACCCAGAAGTAGAGAAATTGGCCTATGCCCTGGTCATATCAGCTCGAAAGCTTCGACCTTATTTCCAAGCCCATCCAATCGAGATCCCGACTGCCTATCCTCTGAAGTCAATACTGAGGAAACCTGAGGTATCGGGAAGATTGGTGAAGTGGTCTGTGGAGCTAGGGGAGTTTGACATATCATACGTACCCCGAAACTCCATCAAAGGGCAGGCCTTAGCTGATTTCGTAGCCGAGTTCACCCCGACACTTCAGAACAAAGCACAAGTCACCGAAACTTCAGGAACCTGGCTGCTGTACATTGATGGATCGTCAACCGATCAAGGATCAGGGGTAGGCCTAGTACTACAGTCCCCTGATGGGCTCACGTCAGAAAAAGCAGTCAGCCTGGGATTCAAAGCTTCTAATAATGAAGCCGAATATGAAGCCTTGATCTTAGGCATAAAGCTTGCCTTGGAATGCGAGGCTCAGAACCTCGACGTCTTCTCTGATTCCCAACTGGTAAGTGAGCCAGGTCTTGGGAGAATTTGCCATTAAAGATGATAGGATGCTCCGGTACTCCGAACTGGTAAACCACTTGAAGCATTCCTTCCAGACATTTACTATCCAGAAGATTGAGAGAAGCCAGAATTGCAGAGCAGATGCTCTGGCTAACATGGCCTCACGCCTCAAATCTGAAGCAAATTCCACAGTAAAAATCTCCTTTCAGCCAGGACCTAGTATTGAGGAAGCCCAAGTTTCTCAAATTGATGAACAGCCCCAGAACTGGATGACTCCAATCCTCCAGTACCTAAGATCCGGGCTCCTTCCAGAGGATAAAAACAAAGCCAGGAGAATCCGAATCAGAGCAGCTCGGTACCTGGTCCTGAACAACAAGCTTTACAGAAGGTCGTATTCTCAACCTCTGTTAAAATGCTTGGCTCCAGATGAGTCACAATATGTTTTGGCTGAAATACATGAAGGAATCTGCGGGAATCATAATGGGGGCAGAACTATAGCCCACCGAGCTCTATCACAGGGTTACTACTAGCCCGGCATGCTGAAACAGGCAAAAGAATATGTTCGGAAGTGCGACAAATGCCAAAGATTTGCGCCGTACCAACATCAGCCTCATCATGAGCTTATCCCGATTCCTAGCCTTTGGCCCTTTGCTCAGTGGGGGATGGACATCGTGGGTCCATTACCAAGGGCCCCTTCGAACAAGAAATATCTCTTGGTGGCCATCGACTACTTCTCTAAATGGGCCAAAGCCGAGCCATTAACACATATCACAGAAAAGGAAGTTGAGAACTTCACCTGGAAGAACATTGTGTGCAGGTTCGGCATACCACGTGTAATTATCTCGGACAATGGGACACAATTCACTGGTAAAGGCTTCAAGGCATTCTGTGAAAATCTCAACATCAAGAAACACTTTGCCTCTCCAGGCCATCCACAAGCAAATGGGCAAGCAGAGGTCACCAACCGAACAATCCTTGACGGGTTAAAGAAAAGGTTGGAACAGGCCAAAGGGAAGTGGGCAGAAGAACTCCCTGGGGTTCTTTGGGCCTACAGAACAACCAGAAGAACTCCCACCTCAGAAACTCCCTTCTCACTAGCCTATGGAACTGAAGCAGTAATTCCGGTTGAGATCAGTATGCCAACCCTGAGGACTGAGGCCTTTGAGAAAGAATCCAACGATCAGCAGCTGATGGAAAACTTGGATTTGCTTGAAGAGAGAAGGGATCAGGCCAGCATCAGGATGGAAGCCTATCAACAGAGAATGGTCAACAAATCCAAGGTAGGACTCAAGACAGTCAGCTTTCAAGTTGGAGACTTCGTCTTAAGAAGAGTCTTTCAAAACACCAAAGATCCCACCATGAGAAAGTTGTCACCAAACTGGGAAGGCCCCTACAAAGTAACAAAGGTTGTTCGACCTACCACCTACTGGCTAGAAGACATGACTGGGAAACCTATTCCTAGGCCATGGAACGTGGAACACTTGCGGAAGTATTATCAGTAGAAAGGTTTTCTTTAAAATGTTCATCTATTAATGCACAGGCCTTAGAGCCTGGTCCATAAATGTACAAGTCTCGTACTTGGTCTATCTATTAATGCACAGGCCTCCAGAGCCTGGTCCATAAATGTACAAATCTTCGTACTTGGTCCATCTATTAATGCACAGGCCTCCAGAGCCTGGTCCATAAATGTACAAGTCTCAGCACTTGGTCCATCTATTAATGCACAGGCCTCCAGAGCCTGGTCCATAAATGTACAAGTCTTCGTACTTGGTCCATCTATTAATGCACAGGACTCCAGAGCCTGGTCCATAAATGTACAAGTCTCAGCACTTGGTCCATCTATTAATGCACAGGCCTCCAGAGCCTGGTCCATAAATGTACAAGTCTTCGTACTTGGTCTATCTATTAATGCACAGGCCTCCAGAGCCTGGTCCATAAATGTACGAGTCTTCGTACTTGGTCCATCTATTAATGCATAGGCCTCCAAAGCCTGGTCCATAAATGTACGAGTCTTTGTACTTGGTCCATCTATTAATGCACAAGCCTCCAGAGCCTGGTCCATCTTCAATTAGCTGATTCTATGATCCAGTCCATCCAAAGACAGAAGTTTCGAACATCTACGAACTAAAATTTCCTGGATCGGAACGCCTCAGATCTGATATTTATGATATTTGGCTTAACTGTCAAACGAGCAACAAGTACCATAATACCGATCAAAAGTGAAGTACTTTGATTCAAGCATTTTTCTAAGTTTCTTTGATCTATTCTCAGAACACTCATATACCAGAAATACACAAGAAAATGTTTTACAGAAGAGCCCATTCAAATACGAAGAACACCAGATCTGAGAAGAATGAACTCAATTTTATTAATGATTCAGTAGATTTACATCAGTACAAAAAGACTGGAAACAGAACAAGTACGCCGAAGGCTATAACAGAAACACCATTACATAGGCTACTACAGAAAAGCCACTATATCACTACTATTTGCAGCATCACTGCTTTCTTCCTGAGATGATATAAGGGCACAGGATCCAACCTTCCATCACCGCTGCCGCCGGCTCCATTTGAAAGGAAGGAACCCTGAACCCCAAGTCTACATCAAGGAGTACCCAGGCCATTTCATCATCGCCATCAATGATCTCAGTACCAACGGATGATGAGGGCTCTGGGCCTCAGGAGACTTTTCATTCTCCACCTTTGTAATCGGCATGACGCCCCGGCCGATTGAAGCAAGGGTCTCTGCCAAGTCACAAAGGGGAGAAAACAGCCCCCATTCATCTCCCTCAGAGTAGTTGTCACACCCCTGCCGATTTGAGCAAGGGTGTCTACCAGGAATGCAGAGGGAAGGAAGCATCTCACCTTCGTCTTCATCACCGATGCTCCAAGCCTCGGTTGAATCAAGGAGGGACCACCTGCCATCAGAGAAATCTCGACCGGATGCCAAGATGGACAAGAAGGTCTCAACCTCCTCTAACCCTTCCTTGGAGACTGAATCAAAGGAAAGGTTAACTCTCGGCCACAGTTTAATCATTCCCAACTCAGACGGAAGATCGTCAATCATTTCCGAATAAACCGCAGTTTTGGAAGAACATCTAAAAACTCTCCTACGAGGGAACAGTTGGGAACGAAAGGATTGAGCGCAACCGTATGATCCTCCTCCATTTATATAGGCCTTCGAAGACCAAAGGCCACCCAGTTGAACCGTCGCAACGGTTAGGCGAAAAGTCAGCTTCGAAATCCCAAACGACGGAGGTGCAATAAATGAGACATTAAACTGCCCTCTCGGGAGAAGCAAAAGGCAAAGCCACATACGTAATGTACAGACTTTCTGGTCTTTTCCACGTATATGACATGACAGTTTCTCCAGGTCATTAACACTTGATGGGTCTCGTATACAGCAAAGGTCCATCAACTATGAGGTTTCTTGGTCCTTGTCTCAACAGATCTGAAGGCAGAAGTGCTGATCAACCGAACTACAATCACGAAATGTCCATTCATTATTAAGTCTCCGGAATTCAGAACAGTCAGATTTGAAATGTTTTCAAAAGAAGTTAAACTCCAGAGCAGCACTACTTGCAACAATTACCACCATCAACTACAAATTAAAGCACTACAGAGCAGTACAACTCAAGACGTGCACAAATACTACAGAGCAATATAATTAAGAAGACGAGCATCAAGCAAAAGACTGTTCCATTAACGAATGTATATTTCAAGTACATTGGAAGTTGAAAATAGCAAAATATACATCCTAAGCCTGATCAGCAGGAACAGGATCAGCGACCGGAGAAGGATCAGCAGGAGCAGTATCAACCACCTCAGTCGGTACAACCTCTTTCGTGGGATCGGTAGGGAGGACATCAGCCACTTCACCCTGGATAACAACCTCTGAAGGTTCAGATCTAGGCGGCACAATAGAGGAGACATCCAGGTCAGGAAACTTGGCAAGAAGCCGAGAGCGGAAATTATTGAACCCAAACGTAATCAAGCGATGGGTCATTCCTTCCAGCTTCGACCTCATTTCCTCTTCATTATCCATCAATGCCTGCTCCACGGCTTCATCGAGCTGTCTACGGTGCTAATACCGCAAGCCGTTCATCTCCACCTGCAACCTCTTTGCCCGCTCAACGGCAAGGTTCCTCTCTGACTCCATCACAGTCAAGGAGTTCTGACACTCCTTCAACTTCTCCGCAGAGTCGTGAGCCTCCGACCGAGCAGTACCAAGCTGGAGTCCCAGATCGTCCAGATTGGCCTTGAGTTGGTCCAACTCCTCCGCAGATGGAGAAACCTCCACCAGAGCAGAAAGGGTGTGCAGGGTCTGCATAATACAAAATAGACAAGTTCAATACCAGCATAAACACTTGAAGAAAGGGGAAAAGAAAAGTAAGGGCCCGACGAACTCACCTTAACCTAAAGAGCGGTTAAGTCAGCAAGAAGCTTCCCCGACTTCTGAGGCTTGAGTTCAACTGAGCCTTTAGCCCAGAAGTCCCTCAGAATCCTCTTGGCCTCCTGATCGACAGCATCAGGAGCCATCGATGACGATGCCCCCTTACCCGCTCGACGAGACGGGACTGGAGGGACCACCGAGATAGGGACAGGAGCCTCTCCTTCCCCCTCCGCAGGCTCAGGAGAGGACAGAACTAACCTCCGCTTCTTTTGAGCGGGAGGAACCACTGAAGAGGAAGCCTTCCCCACCGCCACGGGCGGCGATGGCCCGGTCTCCCACTGAGCCATCACATTGCCAGCAATCTCCTCAACACTCCCCCTGGCAGCCATCAATCTATCCGGGTTAACAATAGAAGAATGGTCTCGAATGCTGGGCTTCAAGAGCTTCTTATATTACTTCTGAATCGCGGGGGAGAAGTCTGGTCTCTTCCACGCACCCCTGACTGCAAAGTAAGCACAGAAATTGATCAGTTCAATAATCAACAGACAAAACGAAATCAATACAGCCACAAAAAAATTGAGCCTCACCCCTTGGCCCAGTGGTTCGAGGGAATGCGGAGGGTTGACCTTCGAAGTTCTTGAATTCCCATCCTCCTTTAATAAAAAAGTACCACTTCTTCCAGGTCTTGTTGGAGGAGGGCACAGAAGTAAGGGGCCTGAACCCGCTATCAAAAGACATATAATAAAGGCCCTCCGCCTTTTGAAGTTTTAGATCCATATTGCTACGGATCAAATCGAGGGACACCTTGACATTATTCATATGCCCTAACACTGATGAAGCTCAACAGATGTCTCCAACTGTTAAGGTTCAGGTCTGCGGGGCAAAGGTTAAACCAACAAAAGAATTGTTTTATTATATCAGGAAGGGGAAGTGTAAGACCCATTTCAAACCAGGCCAGATAGGCACAGATTTCTCCTTCTCTGACGTCGCTTAGGCGATCCTCAGAATCTGGGACCCTGAAAGTAACATTTGTGGGAAGTTTGAACTTCGCCCATAATTCCTTCAACATGCTTCGGTGATTACACTTTCACCCTCCTCTCTGTAACCGGATCGACCAGAAGTCTCACCAGCCCTATTCGGGGGCTCATCAAATGCATCAACAATCCTAACCCCCGGACTAGAGGGGGGTTCTACCAATCTATTCTCATTAATATCTACGGATGGAAGATTCACTAACTGCAGTTGAGGAACGGTCTCGGAAGAACTGCCCGAACCAGAGCGTGACTCAAAGCCAGACATGGCGAGCAAAAGAAAGAAATGAAACAAATAAGAGGGAATGTAAAAGGGGACTAAAAGTCGAACCTGAGATCAAGAAAGGACTATGAACACTGGATATCCTTCAAACTTCAGAATATGTCAAATGGCGGTCTGGTATTGTAGAAGCAAATGCAGAAGAAAGGTATGAAAGACCTTTTCCTCTCTTTATATACACATTTGAAATATGAGCCTTCCAAGACGAGCCGACACAACGGTTGAAGGTAATGATGGATTCCCAAAGTAGCGGCTGCACAATAAATGGCGCATTAAACCGACGTTTCGAGAAATGGAAAAGCAAAACGTATGACTCTTCACAAAAACCACAACCCTAGTTAAGCCCTAGCTTCTAACTAGGGCTCGGGGGAGGAGTAGCTGATGTACCACAAACAGACACACCAATCACCTTGAGACACGTGTGCCCACGGAATTAACAAATCTCGATCATACAGAACCGATAAACTCGGTCATACAGAGCATCCACAGCCTTCAGGGCATTCTCATATATATATATATATATATATATCATTCAGAGCCGATAAATTCGGTCATACAGTGCAGGCAAAACCTTCAAGGCATTCTCATGTGTATATCTTCCAGACCTTCTGTTCTGGGCAATATTTATTCGACACTTCATATGGTTCCGACCTTATGGTTTCCTTAAACAACTGCCAAGCAGGGAGTAAGGAAACAGTCTTCAACACGGAAACTACTATCTATGATTATCTCCATCTACGACTCAATGCTCCACAAGGTAATTGCAATCTCCGATGATCAAATCCCTATATTCATGGCGTCAAATCCTAATCAACTTAGGAGAGCCATGGCTTATAAATTAAACCCTAGAGGTTCGCTTTATTTTTTATGCTCATTCTTTGGCTTTTAATACAGTCTTTCAATTATTTTACTTACTTAAGCATCGGAGCGGCTACCGCCGGAGCCAATCCGGTGGTCCTCTGATCATCTTTCTGAGTGTTCTACAGGTCACGGAGTCCATACTTATTGCGAGCCGAAAAGTGCAGCATCAATAACATATATATATATATATATATATATACTACTTGTTGCCTTCTTGCACCGCCCTAACCACACACTTATATAATATATATATATAGCCCACTTGTTGTATGCTACACAACCACACACGTATACACCTCACTGCTGCAGCGCCACTGCACCGCCCCCTTCTTTCTTCCACTTTCTCTTCCCAACAACTTGGTTGTAGCAGCAAGCACCTTTTTTTGACTTTGTTCCCCACTTTTTCAATTCTTATCCTTTCTTCTCCTTGCTTTTTTGTCTCACTTGAGACATTATATATGTTATATATAATATATATGCTACATACTCACACCCAATATGCCGATCCCCCTTTTCTATTCCTTTTCTGTTTCTGTTTCTTTTCTTTTGTTTTTATCTTTTCTTGTTTTGCTTTCTACTTTTTATTTTTCTTACTTTATTGCTTAACTTATATATATAATATACTATATACTTGGTACACAATGCACATACAACACGCTGCACTCTTTCCTTCCTTTATTTTTCTTTTTTCTTTACATACAAATACATGTAAGCTCATGTCTATATATATATATATATATATATAATAATAATAATAATTTGCATTATATATATACATACACTTATACTAAATACATATATTTATATAACATGTGTACATACATAACCGTATATACATATATTTTTGTATATATACATATATATTATCTCATATATATTTGTATTTATTAAAATGCACTATGCACGTATATCGAGGCACGTACTGGCCTACGTATACGATTCTCCGTACCGCTCGGGTTTTATTGTACAGTACTCTTGGGTACTCGGGATCACTTGTAACTAGTTCTCGTATATTAGATATCTTTTTTATTCTTATTTGTGATTCTCGCTATTTGTCTCGAACTATGTGCCCATTTACTGTATATTATTTATTGCGATCAAGGGTATTTTTATTGGCTCGGTCTGTTCGTACTTGGCTTTTCTTAATCTCGAAATTCCCTGAGATTATGACTTCTACTAATTGCCTCGGTAATCGTACCTGTCACTGTAGATTACTCATTAAAATAGTTCAGTATATTTTGGGGTCTACTATTCTCGGTCTGAATCGGTCTTGGTTTATTTTTGATAATATGTTCATTGCTTAGTCAAAGCTCAGTATTATTATTTGACTCTTTTTAGATAAAATGAAATTATTCTATTTATTCAGAACTCATGTTCGGTTACAACTGGTGTTACGCTACTCGACCCAACCTATCTCGATTTACGTGTACTCGATCAGGTCTACTCCGGTTTACGTGCTATGTCCCGAGTCGGGATATTATAGGTGCTCAGTACTCTATAGGTGACATTTGAGGGGAAATTAAATTTTTTCCTCAGTTCAGTTATCATGCTATTGGTAATGGCACTTTCCCCTTCCTCTCTTTAGGAGGATCGACCAGAAGTCTCCCCAACCCTACTTCTAGGTTCAATAAAGGCATATGTTATTCTAACCTCTGAGCTAGAGGGGGATCCTACCGACCTACTTCCGGCACCACTATAGGAATGACTACCGGCGGCTTGGATTTGAGACGGCATAATCGTCTTCGAAGAATTTCTTGTGCCATCACCAGTAGTAGAAAACGAAGTCAAGGCCGACATTGCCAAGAAATAAAAAGGGGGGGAGAATAAAATTTTAATAAAAGAAGAACGAAAGATAAAGAAAAATTAACCGAACCTGGAGTCAAACAAAGAAGGGGGCTTCGAGCAAAGGGCACTCCTCACGATTCACAGAATGCTCTAAAACCAACAGTGGCGGAACTTCTTCTTCTTTCTCCAGTACAGTAACAAATGATAAAGGAAGGGATGTACGAAGCTCCTTCTCCACCTTATATACCTTTTCAAAAAGTAGGGCCCACTAAGCCGAACCATCATGACGGTTGTAGGCAATGATGGCCTCGAAAGCCTAAACGTCAGCTGTGCAACAAATGACGCGCCAACAGTCGTCTTGGAAATCAGAAAGATAGGACGCGTGACTTTTCGGGAGCTCGTAGGCCTAGTTACGCTTTGAGCTCAAACTAGGGCTCAGGGAGGGAGTAACTGATATACCACAAAGCGGCAGACCAATCCCCATGTGACACGTGTGATTACAGACCAGCTAAAGCTCGGCCATAAAAAGTAGATTGAGACATTCAGAGCAAGCTTGGGTACATAGCCTTCAGAACTCACAGGTCTGAGCATAAGGCCATCAGAATATCCCTTAGGGTTCAGAGCTCATCACCACCTTAAACATCCTATCGAGCAAAGGATAAGGAAACAGTCTTCAACAAGGAAACTGCCACTCAAGGATATCTCTCAAGCGCAGTATCCAACATGGTAATTGCTATTCTCCGATTATGAAATCCCTACTTTTATGGCTCCAAATCCTAATCAACTTAGGAAAGCCACAACCTATAAATTAAACCCTAAAGGTACGTTTTATTTTTATGCTTATTCTTTGGTTTACAATTACAGTCTCTCAATTCAGTTTATTTGACTTAAACATCGGAGCGGCTACCACCGAAGCCAATCCGGTGGCCCTCTGATCCTTCTCTTTGAGTGTTTCTCAGGCAACGGAGTTCAGAGCCCCTACCGACCAAAAAGTGCAGCATCAAAAGTGATGAATGATTTTTCAAAAGGATTACATTTGGTTTAATTCTAGGTTTATAATTCTATATTTTCTGATTGAGATTTTCGGAATTAAATTCTCAATTGAGTTATCAGTGAATCAAAATTAATTAAAATACTGATATGTGCAAGGGATTCCCGACGCTCTACTAGTTCATTAATTTGAGTACTTTTTTCATTAATCACTCTGTTTAATTTTAATTTACATTTAAAATCACTTTTTATTTTCTTGTTAATCATTTAATATTTTCTTTAGTTTTGAAAATTCTTTCTGTTATTCTTTTAATATGTCTCTTTGTGGAATCGACACCCCTAAAGCTGCACTACAACAACCGCGTTATTCTTTGGGCGTAATCAACACCTTTCCCACCTATTTAAAGGGTGTTTTGCATACCTAACAAATTCATGGATTTTCCAAATTTTCAACATAGCCTCTTTTGTTTTCTAAGTCTTTTTTCCCGCCTAATATTCATGATGCTTCATATAAATAAGGATTTATAGATTCCATCCTCACTCGATGGCCACAATTTCATAGAAATTAAATATACATCATTTAATATACAATCCACCATATATACACATGTACTTGAACTTAAAGGTTACAAAGTTCATGCTCATTACAATTTTTAGGGCCTTGCCCATTGTGTTCATAATATACAAGATTTTTACAATTCATTACATATGTCTTTGGGGCTTATGCCCTCATACAACTCAAAAATTATGCCCTAAGGCGAAATATCCTTCGTGGTCCATTTCTCCTCCACTCTTCAAGACTTCATCAAGTCTCAAGTACCGAGAGCCTCATCTATAATATGATATCCCATGAGGGGTTAGCTCAACTACTGGTATGACATAATGCTAATGTAAGGAACAAATTTAAGGTGTGGCATGTGCAAGTGTACATTTAAATGGTATAACCCTCAAATCCCTCAATATTATGCAATGTTAATATGCATGACACACACATGCAATTCTATGCCTGTCACGCCCCGAATTCCAGCGAACCCGAGGCGCGAGTAACGAGACGAAAGGAAAATAAAATAATAAAGAAATAAAGGACAATCAAACAGATTGAACCCAAACTTACATTCATTTCCTTCAATGTACATCCATAATAAGTACAGTTAATAAAAACATTCAACATGTCATTCGGGCTTAAGCCCTTACACAATATCAATACATCTCGAAATGTGCTCCCAAGGACCAAGATCATTCCCAGCTCCTGTCTCCTCCACTCTGCAAGACTTCCTCAAGTCTCGAGTGCCAGGAACGTCATCTGTGGGGAGTTATCCCACGTATGGGTCAGCTCAACTGCTGGTATGATGTAATGCTAATGCAAGGAAAAAAATTAAGGGCGTGGCATGTGCAAGTGTACAGTTATCTCTACATGGCATTCAACATCATGCATACAATGTACTAGCAATATCTACATGTCATCCAACTCATTAACATGATCTAAGGCGTGGCATGTGCAAGTGTACAGTTATATCTACATGTCATTCAATCTCATCCATACAACGTACTAACAATAATCTACATGTCATTCAACTCATTAATATAATTTGAGGCGTGGCATGTGCAAGTGTACAGTTCTATCTACATGTTATTCAATATCATCTATGCAATGAAATGACAATAATCTACATGCTTTCCAAATCGTCCATGCCATGTAATAGCAATAATCCACATAATATCTAAGTTATCCATGCAATGTAGTGACAATGCCCATGAAACACCCACACAACTCAATGCCACAACCATGCTAACTCTATGCCACAACCATGTCAACTCTATGCCATGTCCATGTCTCGTTTTCGGAACACATCCGATGGAAGCTGAGTACCATGTCTCAGTTTTCGGAACACATCCGATGGAAGCTGAGTACCATGTCTCATTTTCGGAACACATCCGATGGAAGTTGAGTACCATATCTCATTTTCGGAACACATCCGATAGAAGCTGAGTACCATATTTAGCACCACGTGCTCAACCCATACTACACTTTCAATGCATCACACTATGCCAATATACCGTAATTCCATCATGCAATAATACAATCTCAGATAAGCAATTTTCACCAACACATAGAGCAGGCCTTTAAACAATGTATTCCACTTAAAGCAATCACAACATTTGAATAACAAAACATCTTCCACATAAATGTATGCAATACATGATCAACGAAAATACATACTCAAGCCATGTGTTCACAATCTTAACAACTTCCCAAAAATATAAATCACCAAAACACATAGAATAAACCATATTTCCATGGAGCAGCAAGAAGTACATGAGTAACATAAACAATCAGCTCAAGGTTTCCTTTTAAAGCAATATTCCTTATGTGATTTTCTGACGTTAAACAAGTAAATATATAATTCAATCAATCAACATGCAAATCATTCCTAAACTTAATTCTACTCCTTACTTAGCACAATACACCATACCTGATGGGTTGTCTCAACCCTAAGGAGTCGTACTCGTAGTGTAGCGGAACTACAGTGAAAATACAGAAGGTCAGATCACCTTCTCCTTGCCTCTCCGTGTTCCTAAAATCATGAAACACAACTTAGTTCAACTGCTACTTGAATTATGCTATTTAACAAATTTTATGTCTTTCTTTTATGAGTTTCTATTTTGCCAAATTAAACTCTACTGTTGAGTCCGGAACGTCGAAAAAAATAAGTTTAGGCCTTTCGCGGAATTCAATTCGGACATCCGAGCTTAAAAGGGCAAAACGGTCATTTTGCACTTTTTATCGGTCCTTACATCCTGAGACCTCTTTTCATAAATCGGACTCCATGGTTGAGTCCGGAATGCTCGAAATAATAGAGTTTCACTATTTGTTGACTTAATTTGGAGTTTGTTTGACTGTATTTCAATTCAGGGGTAATTTGATAATTTTAAAAGCTATCACGGATCTTTTATTTTTCAGGACCCCGTCTCATAAAACGGACCTCACCATTGGTCTCAGAATGGCCGAGATAGTCAAAATACACTAATGACTTGTCCCATTTGGACTCCAGATTAAGTTGAGATATTTAATTAATTAAATTAATTAAATTAATTCATTAATTAATTTAATTAATATTTTATTCTAGTGGGTCAGTTCATAATTTATTAAAAGTTTAGGGGTCAAACTTAATTTCTCAAAAAGTCTAAGGTTAATTTGTAAATTTCGAATTCCCTATTCTCAATTCGGATAGCCAAACAGTGGCTAATCCAAAACAGGGATAGGATATCCCTGTTCTAATTTAATTCAAATTTTTAATTTCATAAGTCTACAACCAAACAACCCCTACCCAATTTAATTTAAAACCAGGACGTGACACGTGGCAGGGGCAGTTTGGCCCAAGTCTGACCCGAACCCGAACCGACCCGAGACCCGACCCGGAACAGTACTTCATCCCCCTCGTTTTCCCGGTAGGGGTTCCAGGGAGGTTCTGGTGCCTTCTCCGGCACCGGCGACATTTTTCAGCCAGTTTTCATCAGTTTTAAAAATACCATTTTCTTCCATTTTTTAAGAGGGTTCCATTTCTATGGTTGGTTTTTGGTTTGGCCCTTTAGATCTTCACGAAATAGCCCCAAACCTGTAGCTCCGGCCAACCATGTTTTCATGATTTCGAGCTTGGTCCTTATCTGTTTCGGCCTCTATTCATCTCTAATGAGTTTCTGCACCTAATAGGGTTTGTTTCCTACCATTTAAATCAAGTTCAACACATAAAATATCAAAACCCATTTCCCCCAACCGTGACCTACAACTCTATTTTTCTACCTTGTTTTTCAATCATTTCACCTGCTTTTTTCTTCCATTCACTTCCTTTCTAAATGAGCTACATGACCCTAAGATCAGATTTAAATATAATACTAGAAAAAAATTTAAAACAGAAAGCAAAGAGACCAACCTGTTTGAAGTTAACCCCCGTTTCTCTCTCCTGTTCTCACTTCCTATTTTAGCTCCTGAATTCTCAACCTTACAGTTCCTCCCTTTGCTTTCTCTCCCTCTGGTTCCCTTTCAAAAATCAGAAGACAACACATACTTACATATTATACACTCACTCTTTCTATTCTTTCTCTCTCTATATCTCTCTCTCTTTCTCTAACCATGTTCTGAAATCCCCTTGTACACTCCAACACCTACTGCCTGCCACAGCCCCCCTATCCCTAACCTATTGAGTGTTCTACACTCAACTCTCACACCCTCACACACACGGCACACACACATACACACACACATATATATATATATACATACCAACGTGCACACACACCTGACATATATATATATATATATATATTTATACATCTAAGCATATACACACTAAGAACACTTTCAAACATACACACATATATACGTACATGCTCACCATACCTTTCAAAAAAAAAAAAAAATTATAACAATAATAATAATAATAATAAATTCTCATTCATTCAAAAAAAAAAAAAATTTTCCAGGTCATTACAATGCCACACCCATGTCTTGCTTCATTGCACTTCCCCGTTGGACATGAGTACTAATCGTATGTCTCGCTTCACGGTCTGTCCCAATTGGACACGAGTACCAATGGCCAATTTTGAATTTTTCACCACAAGATCTACACCCTCATAATGCATAGCACCAAAGTGCTCAACCCACACCATGTTTTCAAAGAATCACAATATGCCAATAGGCCTCGATTTCTTTATGCAACTTCAATGAGACAATTCATCAAATACATGGTATTCACCTTAAGTCATGCATCATACCTAAAGTAAATCATAACTTCCAAACCCCAAAACTTCTTTTACATGAACATATGCTATATACTATCCATTTCAACATATGCTCAAGTCACATATTCACAATCTTACCAATTCACAAAGAACACATAATTTCACAAAGCATCAATGCATTAAACAATCAGATCTTCAAAAACACAAGATCTATCTACATGAATACAAACCACAATGTAATGAATCGAACATATATTCAAGTTACATGTTCATCATTTTGAAAAATTCTCAAAAATTACAAAATACATAAAGTACTAACACATTGAATAGATCATGACTTTTCAACTACAAGATTTTGTCTACATGAACATAAGCTAGAATACAATGAATTTTACATATAGTCATGGTTCATGTTTATCACTTTACCGAATTCTCAAAGAATACAAAGAACACACAAGTACATAAACAACCAACTCTAGGTTTTCAAAGCAACTACATCCTAAGTAACTTTGTAATAGCAATTAAACATATAAATCATTCAATCAACTTATAAAACACTCCTAAATTTAACTATATTCCTTACTTAGAAAAATATCATACCTAAAAGGGTTTTTCTCAACCCTAGGGATTTGTGTTCGCTATGCAGCCAAACCAATCAGTGAGAATATAGCCCTTGACATGGGAAACAACTTCCTAGAAGGAAGTCTTGTGAGAATCTTAGCCTAGAGATGTGTTTTGGTGGCTTGCAACTTGGAAAACCTTAGGATTTTTCTACACTTTTCTCCCATGCATGAGCTGCTGCTGTAGTCTCAGACCAAATAATGAATTTTTTTTCTCTAAGGGGCTGTATTTATAGTAAAGGGGCAAAAAGACCTTTTTGCCTTTAATGAATTCGGGACCCCGTTACATTACAACTCATCTTGAAACGCCTCAATTCAACATTTTGCTTTAGCCAAAGTTCTTAAAATTATTTTAAATTAAAATTTTCCAAAAGATTTATTTTCGCCTACGGCCGAGTTTGGCCGGATTCCACCCAGGATGCCCTTTTTGTCCAATTTTTCAAACTATCTTCGATTAGGCTCAAATTCGCACATGAGGTGTATTTTAACATTATAAACATTTTTATCTTCTATGGAACACTCAAATTATGCTCCTAAACATTAATTATTCCTAAATGATGCATGTATAACACCCTACCGGCAAACAGTGCATGAATAGTGCCCTACCGGCAAAAACTGAAAAATTTACCCTGATTTTTCAGATCTTTATAGGTTACAACTCTTTGTTTGATGCAGACCCATTGAACGAAAGAGAACGAGCAAAAACGAACCTTCTGTTGTTCGTTTGAATGAGTTAATGATTCATTCGAACGAGCAACAGAGAGTTCCTCATTCTCTACTTGTCTTGTTAACTCAATTTCTCTAAGAATTTTGAAATATGCATTTTTGGGAAAATTATTTCACAATCACAAGGCAATTAGACACATGATGATATGATTTCTGATATATGAAATGTTTAAATGTGTGAGATCCAAATCAAAACAAAAGTCTGAATTACCCAATATAACCTTCAAGAATTAAGATGGCCGGTAGACAATCACGACAATAAAGCTTGAACTATCTTGGGATACAATGGGCGTTGAGATACTCTAAGCCTAGGACTAATGCAATGATTACAATTAAAGTATGCTTTGTCAAAATCAGATTAGCCAATTACAATATCGGACCCCATGGTCCTAATACTAAGTATATATGCTTGCATGGACTCTAAACCCTAATAATAGACCGAACCGCCATTATTGGAAGCTTGAAAATGGGTCAGATATTGATGGAAACAAAATTGGTTTTTAATGCTTAGAATTTAAACTAAATGCTATGAGGTGCACAAAACTAGAAAAATTAGGCAAAATGGCCTAAAGAACAATGAGATATAATCATGAACCATTTTGGGTCCAAATTGGAATAAGTCAAAAAAAAGTCTAAAGCTTGTAAATTTGAACAGGGATTGAAACCCCATTGATCACGGAACGTAATAGAAGAAATTTCTTTCAATATGAGCCAGAAATGGCCATGAATAGACCAGTTGCATGTCTCATACGATAAAGCATGAACCAGGCTTTACATACTATTTCAAACCACCAAATCGACACTAGATCATAGGGTGATGTCCTAGAAACACTTTGGAATGAAATTGGACAAGAACTAAGGTCTGGAATGGCACAAAATCTCGTCTGAAAACCCTTAGGATTTCTTATTACACCTAAATCGAGGACGACAATGAATAGTTTACTAGGAATGGGTAAGGTCAAAAATGGGTCTAGCTCGAACCCATGTATAATCGGGTTAGAACTTAAAAGGAACAATGTCATTTTGATGCGTGAAATTTAAATAAGTCCAACGTGACACAACTTCATTTTGATAATGCCATTGTGACACACAGCTAACACACTAAACTACACTAGACCGGTCGGTTCTCACGCCTTCAGCCACGGTTCAGTTGATTCAAAGCTAGACCAGTTGGTTTTTAATGGAAATAAAGAGGTTCAGTTGAATGGAAACCAAACTAGTGGGTTCACCTTTAATACATGAACTGTAATTTTTTATATTTACAATTTAACCCCAACAATTTTTGAAAATTATGAAAAAGCCCAGAAAAATAATTATTAATTATTTTTATGCCCTTTAATATATATATATATATATGTATATATGTAGATATATAGGTAAAATTACTATTTTATCCCTAAGCCTAAAATTAGTGTAACGAAGGCCAATTGAAATGCAAGAGAGGCATTTTCAATATTTTTGGGCATTCTAGATTTAATGGCAGAGTTCGATTTGGAAAATTAGACCCCAAAATATATGAACGAACAAACGAGACTAATTTCAAATAAGTCCTAAACAGTTAATTAAGTTGCCAAATGAACCCCCAATGACTACGAGAGTACCTACCTTAACAATTTTTTACGTTCTCGACTCAATGGTGGAATCTGCTTTAGCGAACGATGCACCAAAAATATAGACTTTGTAAAAATGGGTAATTTCCAATCTGCCCTTAATGATATAAGAGCTACTAGACTGACTCGAAAAATATAAAAAGGGCATACTTAACATTGTTTGACACTCTGAACCTAATGGTAAGGTCTAATTAAGCATCCGACCATCCGAAAATGGTCCCGCAGGAAAATGAGAAATTATAAAAATGTCCCAAGCTATAAAGTAAGCTTCTAGAAAGCTAATTAAGATCTGAAATAGGCTAAGTTTAGTATCTTTGATATTACAGACCCAAAAATGATATCTGTTTGGGAAAAATAAAAGTCCATAAAAAATTAAAAAATGATGAATACGACCCACATCCCCTTATGCATAGGAGTACACACTACTCATTAATTGCACTTAAGACTTAACGAAGCTACCAGAAGAGTATAAGAAGTAAAGAGGGACCCATAATAATGTTTTAAGGACCCTCTAGACTCAAGAATAAAGTCCGATTAGGCAAACAAAGTGTCGAACGATAAGGGACATAAAAGGGCTAAAATAACCAAAATGGCCCTAAAGGCCTAAAGTAAGCTACGAGATGAACTAAGAACATTAGGAACCCTAATTAGAGAAATTTAGGGAATCCTAAATGATAATCACCAAATAATCATCTATATTACCCTATAATTTACAT
Source organism: Nyssa sinensis (assembly GCA_008638375.1). NCBI lineage: Eukaryota > Viridiplantae > Streptophyta > Magnoliopsida > Cornales > Nyssaceae > Nyssa > Nyssa sinensis. The sequence goes on from CM018049.1 coordinate 649,273, forward strand.
TTTTAGTTGATAAAATATATTAAATTTAGTGTAATTGATGAATTTGTAATCTTTTGTACGCCGGTGATGATTTTGTGTCCAAAGATGATATTTGCACCTCTTAGAGCCATGAAAACTAATTCAGAGTGGATCTAAGATCATTTTGGACTAGTTAAAGTAAAAAAAAATCATATCTTTCAATTCCGATTTCAGATTGAGTTTATCTTTGTGGCGTTGGAAAGATAATTCATATTTCTACAAAGGAGTGTCTCATAGGAAAAGCCTAATTCGAACGTTTGGAGGCTCAAATATGGTCATAAAGTCGTTGTTGTTGTAGTGCCTACCAGACTTGGACGCTGTTTGACCACTGCACGGTATTTTGATCATATCTTTTAGATGCGAATTTGGTTTGGCATGCAACAAATTAGGTTCGAAATCTAACATAAAGGGGTACAATTCTTCCTGAAATATAAATTTCGAATTTCGGACATTTACTATAGTCCATTTGGCTCCAAATATAAGCTTAAAAATCTGGCTGAATGTCTCCCATACCTAATGGATCTCTAGAATCATATTTTCTTTTAGACTTATATAAGCCTTGATAAGGGGGATATGAGAAAGGGTTGTAAACAAAAGGTGAAGAAGATGACCTCTTATCATATAGTGATATGCACAAAACAAAGAGAGATTCTTCATCATGTTCAATTCATTTATTGTATTTTTTTTATTTTAAGTTTGTAATGAGTTTCTAAAACTCTGGCTAAGGTTAGGAGTAAAATAACAACAACCGTATGATTTTGTTGTGTGATTCTCCAATGCTCTTAATACAAGATTCAATGTTTTTGGTTTAATTCAAGTGTTAGTAATTTCTTTGTTCTATATAATTCTTTGATTTATCATAGACTCAGAGCATGATAAATACTTAGAATTCCTTATGAATCAAAGAACTAGTGTTACCATGTTTTGAATTAACCAAACATAATAGTATTTTCAGAATCATCACGCCATCTTTCGATTGGGATCACCTTTCGTGTGAATTTCAATTGAGGATAAAAAGAGAATCACACACAATTATTATAATACCTCGACCTAGTTATTAAAAATTAAGTCACTAATTTAAATATTAGGGACCTTAAGAAGCAAAGTAATCGTTAAGAAAAATTGATCAAGAAAAACAAAATCTACGAAATAACAAAACTTCGATTTATGAAATTGGAGCATTAAGGAAATAAATAAAAATACAAGTACATAAGAAGAAAAATAAAAAAAATGAAAAACAAAATGGGATAAAATACAAAATGCCAAACAAGGCATAAGAAGAAAAAAGGTGGAAAATAGGCCAAAAGTGTTGGCCCAGGGTCTTGAATCCAAGACTAAAAAGTAGGAAAGAACTTATGCCCAAAAATATAGCCAACTTGGCTACAACACTTTTGTGCTATATACGCCACTAGATACATAACACCCCGACCCGATTATTGAAAATTAAGTCACCAATTTAAATATTAGGGACCTTATGAAGTAAAATAATAATTAAGAAAACTAGACCAAGAAAAATAAAAGCTACAAAAATAATAAGACCTTAATTAATGAGGTTGACACATGAAGAAAATAAACAAAATTACAAAACTTTGATTTATGAAATCAATGCGTGAAGGAAGTGAATAAAAATTACTAGTATATAAGAAGAAAAATAAAAATAATGCAAAAAGGAAAAATGGGATAAAATATGTAAAATGCCAAACAAGGCATATAAAGGAAAAATGAAGGAAAATAGGCCAAAAGTGTTGGCCTAAAGGTTTGATCCCAAGACCAAAAATTGGGAAAAAATCTATGCCCAAAAATATAAACCCCTTGAGCAACAACACTTTTGTGCTATATATCTCACACGATATATATATATATATAAACTATATAAAATCCCATTCCACCACTCCCACACCCAATCAAAATTCATGAAACACATCATCAACAATTAAATAAGTATAAATATATATATATATATGTATATGTATATATATATATGTGTGTGTGTGTGTGTGTGCTATGGGTACAAAAAAGAAAACATGAATAACCAAGTGTGAGGGTGTATGCAAGACCATTCACTTTAATTTTTCTCTCTCTGAAATAAAAAGAAGAAAATTTACTACTGTTATATGTTGTTTGAATGCATGCATGTGATTTAAATGAACAATGGAAGTGAGTAGCATTCAAATGGAACAATTCGAGCTAAGCAAAACCTAAGAACACCCTAGGACCTGAAGTTGTAAAATTTGAATTTTGATCTAACTTCGCTGAAGCTTAAAACTAACCACATGGCTTAAAAGACCACTAAAATTGGGTCATTCTTCAACTTAAATCAATTGAAATGGTGAAGAGACCAAGGAGAACAGTCAAGTTGCAGGTTCGGTTGAGCTTTAGTGAGTGATCAAATATTGGTCAATTCATGGAGCTTAAGCACTTGCAGCAACATGTAGGAAGAAAAATGGAATGAAAAGAGTGCCTAAAAACCCATGAAATAGGAAAAGATCAGCTCGTCAAAAAGTTGTGACTCGTCGGAGCAGCCACTGTAACAGCCTTGTTTGACGGCCAAATGTGCCTGAAATCTATTTTTGAAAATGGATATGAAACCTTTATGAAAAAATAGGTCGAACCTCATTGGAATGGTCATCAAAATTGGTTGGTAACAATCGCCGATGCTGGAGAGGGTGACCGAAACCCTCGCTAGAGACTTGGGGAAGAAAGTACTGTGCGAGTCAAGCCTTGGGTCAGGCGCCGACCCAAACATAAAACAAATTTATTTTAAAATGACACGACGTCATTTGGAAGGTTGAATTTTAAAAATTTTAAATGATTTGGTCTGTTTAGCAACAAGCATAGTGATCCCTGATTTAATAATCTGAGGTGGAATAGGGATGGCCTATCCCTAAATTGATTCCTTATCTGCTGTTTAGCCAAAGAAAAATAAAAAAAATAAAGGGGAGTCGTAACTCCTCGTTTCGAACCTAGGACCACCCGCACGTGAGAGCCTTAAACCCCACACATGAACCACTATGCCACTGAGGCACACTCTGTTAAAAAAAATACCCGAATATATATATATATATATATATATACATATAATATAAATTAATTTAATTTAGTAAATTATTCCTGGTGTCCGAATAAAATAAAAAGATAGTGTAACTCAATATTTTTAGGCATTCCAAACTCAATGGGGAAATCCAAATTACGAAATTTAACCTCAAAAAATGTGAACGAACAAATTGGGTTAATCCAAAAAATGTCCTAAAGGCCAAATGAAGATACCAAACGACTTCCAAAAATTATAAGAGTACGTACCCTAAGTTTTTCAATGTTCTAGACTCGTCAGTGGAGTTTGTTCTGCAAAATAAAATACCTAAAATACTGATATATGAAATTGGCTATTTTTAGGACATCTTAAAGGTACAACAATGCGACCAAGAGGGGGGTAAATGAGTGCATAGACTTAAAATACAATGCACGAGACTAAAAGATTGTAGATTCATTGTCACGCCCTGAATTTCCACAAACTCAGGGAGTGAGTGAAATGAATTAAGGAAAATAATTAAAAGCCCATTAAGATGGATTTAGTTGATTATACATTCATTCCCCAATATTTTTCCAAAATTAGAAATGGGGATTTGCTATTTGACTTAACCAAAATGGTCTTCTAATGTCACTCAAACATCACTCCCAATTAATATTCAAAATGGTTTAAGTCATGTTACAAAAATGGCTTCCAAAACAACCCTAAAATCCCTGTAAGTATACCTTAGAACAATGGCCCAAATGGGTCCCAAATGTCCTAGGACATAGGCCAAGAATAAGCTAAAAACTCTACTCAAGGTAGTCTAAGGAAGTGGCCAAACATGGCCCATAAGAGTGGTCAAACATGGCCCAAAGAGGTGACTAAAAATGGCCCAAGGATTGGCCAAACATAGCCCAATAGGGTGTTTAAACATGGTCTAAAAGGATGCCCAAATATGGCTTAAAAAGGTGGCCAAGGGCAAGTATCAAGAGGGGTGTCAGGCTGGGTGCCAAGGACAAGGCAACAAGTAGATACGCGCATGGGCGTGGGGGCGTGCATGAGCGAGTGCAAGGGTGCGGGCTGGCTGTGCCCCCCACACGCATAGGCGCGGGGCAGGGGCTGGGCATGGCCTGGGCTGTGCTACTGTAGTGACTACAACCTGATTTTTCCATTTTCTTGCAGGTTTACTATAACGACCGTGGCCAATTTTCTCTGTTTTCCAAATTTTTTTCCCAAGTTTTGAAGGTTACGTTTTCCCCATATTTAGCCCACTTCTTCAAGGTTTCTAACCTCCCATTTTTTACACCTTTCCTACCTATTTAAAGGGTGTTTTACACACCTAACAAATCCTTTAATTTTCCCAAGATTTCAACATAGCCCCCTTTGTTTTCTAAGTCTTTTCCCACCTAATATTCATAATACTTGATATGATTAAGGATTTATACATTCCATCCTCACTCGATGGCCACAATTTTATAGAAATTAAACATGCATCATCTAAATATACAATCCACCATATGTACTCATATAGTCTAAGTTTAAATATTACAAACTTCATGTTCATTACGATTTTAGGGTCTTGCCCATTGCTTTCACAGTATACAAGATTGCTACAAATAAATACACATGTATTTTAGGGTTTATGCCCTTATACATACCAAATATGCCCCAAAAGCCAAATATCCTCCATGGTCCATATCCTCTCCATCCTTCAAGACTTTATCAAGTCTCAAGTACCGGAAGCCTCATTTGTAATATGATATCCCACGAGGGGTCAGCTCAACTGCTGGTATGACACAATACTAATGTAAGGAACAAGATTTAAAGCGTGGCATGTGAAAATGTACATTTAGAATCTGCATGCCTTCCAATTCATTACACAATGCAAAGGCAATATACGTGACACACCCATGCAAACTCTATGCCACACCTGTGTCTCGTTTCACGGATCGCTCCCGTTGGTCAATTGAGTACCAATAGCTGTTCACGGATCACTCACGTTGGATTAACTAGGCACCAATGCAATGGCCAATTTTGAGTTTTTCACCACAGGATCTACACCCTCATAATGCATAGTACTAAGTGCTCAACCCACACTATGTTTTCAAGAAATCACAACATGCCAATGTGCCTTGATTTTTCTATGCAATTTTAATGAGACATTTTATCAAATATATGGCATACACCTTAAATCATGCTTCATTCATCAAGTAAACTCTAACTTTCAAACCACATAGCTTCTTCCACTTGAACATATGCTATATACAATCAATTTAAACACATGCTCATGTTACCAATTCACTATATTACCAATTCTCAAAGAACACATAATTACACAAAGCATTAATTCATTAAACAACCATATCTTCCAAAACACAAGGTTTATTCACATGAACATAAGCCACAGAGTAATGAATCAAATATATCTTCAAGTTACATGTTCATCATTTTGACAAATTGTCAAAGAACTCAAAGAACACACAAGTATACAAATTACCAACTCTAGGTTTTTCAAAGCAACTACATCCTAAGTGACTTTCTAACAACAAGTAGACGTATAAATCACTCAATCAACATATAAAACACTCATAAACTTAACCCTATTCTTACTTAGCAAAATATCATACCTAAAAGGTTTTTTCTCAACCCTAGGGAGTTGTGTCCACTGTGCAAATAAACCAATTAGTGAGAATGTAGCCCTTAACGTGGGGAACAACTTCCTAGAAGGAAGTCTTGTGAAAATTCAAGCCTAGAAGTGAGTTTTGGAGGCTTGAAAGTTGAAAAACCCTAGGTTTTCTTCACTTTTCTCTCCATGCACGAGCTGCTTCTGTATTCTCAGACCAAATTCTGTAATTTTTACACTAAAGGGGTCCCATTTATAGTAAAGGGATCAAGAGGCAAAATGACCTTCTTGCCTTTAATGAGTTCGGGACCCCGTTACACTACAACCTGTCCCGAAATACCTCAATTCGATATTTTGTTTTAGCCAAATTTCTTAAAATTATTTTAAATGATATTTTCCAAAAACATTTATTTTCTCCTGCGATCGGGTTTGGCTGGGTCCACCCGGGCCACCCGGGATGCCCTTTTGGTCCAATTTTTCAAACTATATCTGATTAGGCTCAAGTTCTCATAGGAGGTGTATTTTAACATTATAAGCATGTTTCGATTTTATGTTATACTAAAATTATTCTCCTAAACATGACTTATGCCTAAATGATGCATGTATAGCGCCCTACCAGCAAACAGTGCATGAATAGTGCCCTACTGGCAAAAATAAAAAATTTACCCTAATTTTTCATATCTCTACATTCCTCAATAAAATTAGATTAATTCTATGAATGATATCAAACTAAGTAATATTTTCTGGTTTATAAGGACATCAAAAGGGAAAGAAGTGATTTCCTCCTGAAGGGAGGAGGAGCTATTTTGAGGTAAGTAAAACCTGAACTCCAACATGTGGTATTTCTTAGCCATGTCACAATTTTATTTCCTCGATGCTGCCAATTTGTATTTTATACATACCTGACATTATTGATTTTCATAATTTGATGCTTGTTCTACCTTGTGGATATGATGAGAATTTGATTGTCAATATCCTAATGTGATTATTTGTCCATTTCTATACCTTGCTTGGATATTGAAAAAATTTCATGTTTCTCATTGTTGAGAATTTGTTATTCCATATATATGTACATCTCCTATGGAATTCGGTTGATCATGATATTATTATAAGTGTCGGGAGTTGTATCTGTCACAATGTCCATCTGATTCTATAGATGCTGATATGGACTTACAGGTCGGTGATTGGGAATGATGCCCAATACTTAGTCTATGGAGGACATGATATATGAAAATATCTCTAGTGCTATTCAAGAACCTGATAGAGGGGTGAACCTGAATGAGTGCTTTTGATGGTAGTCGGGCCCTTCTGAGTGATAGTATTTATTCTGTTAGTATCTCATATCTTTTATTAAACATATTCTTATAATGCATTCTTTGGTTATTGATAGGCTATCTTGTGATTTGTGGCAGCTGACTATTGTATAAGCCAATCCCTATTATTGATTTATCATATCATTTACATCATCTGTAAAGATTTGAAAAATTAGGACAAATTTTTCATTTTTGCCGGTAGGGTACTATTCATGCACAGTTTGTCGATAAGGCTGTTATACATGTATCATATAGCCATAAGTCATGTTTAGGAGCATAATTTGAGTATGCCATGGAAGAGAAACATGCTTATAATGTTAAATTACACCTCCTATAAAAATTTGAGCCTAAACGGAGATAGTTTGAAAAATTAGACCAAAAGGGCATCCTGGGTGGACCCGGCCAAAACCGCCCGCAGGCGAAAATAAATTTTTTGAAAAATTTTCATTAAAAATAATTTTAAGAACTTTGACTAAAGTAGAATGTCGAATTGAGGCATTTTGGGACGAGTTGTAGTGTAACGGGATCCTGAACTCATTAAGGGCAAAAGGGTCATTTTAACCCTTGGCCCCTTTACTATAAATAGGACCCCTTAGAGTTAAATTTCTTAGAATTGGTCTGAAAAAAAATGTAACAGCTCATTCATGGAGAGAAAAGTGAAGAAAACCTAGGTTTCTCCAACTTTCAAGCCTCTAAACCTCACTTCTAGGCTTGGATTTTTCACAAGACATCCTTCTAGGAAGTTGTTCCCCACATCAAGGGCTACATTCTCACCTATTGGTTCAGTTGTAACAGCTAGTACAATGCCCTAGGGTTGAGAAAAACCCTTTTAGGTATGATATTTTGCTAAGTAATGAATAGGGTTAAGTTTAGGAGTGTTTTATAAGTTGATTGAATGATTTATATATTTATTTGTTGTTAGAAAGCCACTTAAGATGTAGTTGCTTTGAAAACCTAGAGTTGTTTGTTTGTGTACTTGTGCATATTCTTTGAGTTCTTTGAGAATTTTTTAAAATGATGAACATGTAACTTGAATGTATGTTTCATTCATTACATTGTCGCTTATGTTCATGTGGGTAGACCTTGTGTTTTGGAAGATATGATTGTTTAATGCATGGATGCTTTGTATAATTATGTGTTCTTTGAGAATTGTTAAGATAGTGAATATGTAACATGAGCATGTGTTTAAATTGATTGTATATAACATATGTTCGTGTGGAAAATGTTTTGTCGTTTGAAAGTTATAATTTACTTTATGTATAATGCATGATTTAAGGTATATTCCATGTATTTGATGAAATGCTTCATTGAAAATTGCATAGAAAAATCAAGGCATCTTGGAAAACGTGAGTCCTTGGAACATGGCGTGTATTGAGCGCTTTGGTGCTATGCATTATGAGGGTATAGATCTTAGTGGTGAAAAACACAAAATTGGCCATTAGTACTCGCTAATCCAACGGAAGCGCGCCCGTGAAACGAGACATATAAGTGGTACTCGCGAATCCAACGATGAATGACCATGAAAGGAGACATGTGTTGGGCATAGAGTTGCATCTGTGAGTCATGCATATTGCCATTGCATTGCATTGATGAACTGGAAAGGCATATAGATTATAAATGCACACTTTGCACATGTCACGCCTTAACTTTGTTCCTTGCATTAGCATTATGTCATACCAGTGGTTGTGCTAACCCTTTATGAGATATCATATTATAGATGAGGCTCCCAGTACTTGAGACTTGATGAAGTCTTGAAGGATGGAGGGGAAGTGGACTATGAAGGACATTTGGCCCTTAGGGAATATTTTTGTTTGTATAAGGGCATAAGCCCTAAGACATGTGTATCTACTTGTAGAAATCTTGTATAGTATGAAAACAATGGGCAAGGCCCTAAAATTGTAGTGAGCATAAGGTTGTGATGTTTCAAATTTTGAGTATATGTGCATGTTTGAAGGGTTGTATATTTTAAATGATGTATAGATGTTTAGTTAAATTAAAGGATACATTTGCTTGCTAATTTAAGAAATGATGGGTTGTGTTGGGGAATATTAGGTGAAAAAAGGCTTAGAAAACAAAGGAAACCGTGTTAAAATTTTGTGAAATTAAAGGGTTTGTTAGTTTTGTGAAACACCCTAAATATGGGTGAAAAAAGTGTCAAAAGGGGGGGTTAAAAACCTTGAGGAAATAGGCTAAAAATAGGAAAAAGTGGCTTGCAACACTTTGGAAAAAAAATTAAAACAGAGAAAATCAGTTGCTAAACAGAGAAATTCAGTTGCAGTAAATACATTGTAGCTACAGTGAAACCTGCAAGAAACAGCCCAGACTAGCCCCTACCCAGCCCCGCTCCCTACTCGCGTGCGCGCAAGGCGCGCCCTACCCCCTACGCCACGCCCTGCCTGTGCGCCCCATGCCTGCATGCCCACACCTACTGCTTGACAGCGCATGGCACCAAGCCCTGACAACCCCTTGACACGTGCCCTTAGCCACCCTTTTGAGCCATGTTTGGCCACCCTTTTGAGCCATGTTAGCCACCCTATTGAGGTATGTTTGGCCACTCTCATGGGCTATGTTTGGCCACTTCCTTAGACAAATTTTGATAGAATTTTTTACCTATTCTTGGCCTATGTCTTAGGGCATTTGGGGCCCATTTGGGCCATTGTTCCAAGGTACATTTAGAGACATTTTGGGGCTATTTTGGAGGCCATTTTTGAACATGACTTAGAGTAATTTTGAATATTGGTTGGGGGAGATATTTGATTGACATTAGAAGACCATTTTGGTTAAGTCTAGTAGCAAGTTTTCATTTTTAATTTTGGGGAAACATGAGAAAATAAATGAATAATCAACTAAGTCTATTTAATTGCCTTTCATTTATTTTTCTTATTTCATTTCACTCACTTCCTGGGTTTATGAAAATTCGGGGCGTGACATCATCTGTTTCATACTACCTTGGGATATGCCTTTTGGATCTATAGGTCATTTCTAGTGATTCACACTTTTGGTGACTGGCTATTGTGACATTATATCATTTGCTTGCTATTGCTCATATCCTTTTATTTGGACCCATGGCAGAGCGAGGTAATTTACTTACTAAGTTAAGTTAGCTCACTCCAGATTTGTCATTTTTTTTTCAAGACAGGATACTGCAGAAGGACTATAGGCCGTGCACTACAAGTAGGTGCTTTATTTAGCCCACAAATCGCCCTTTTGCATGTAATAGGTGGATGTTTTTCCTATAATTGTAATAAACTAAGTGTAATGTAGTCTTAGCTTTCCCATGTGTAATGTCTTGGCTATGTTTTTGTATTTGAAGATTTGTAAGCTAAACACTTACTTTTATTATGGCATATATATTTATATTCTGATGATGATACTAAATTAACTAATGTCATGACATGCTTTAATGATTAATTAATTGGTGGTTGGAATCCTTTAGCGGGGGACGGCTCGTAGGCCACTGCCCCCAGTCGCAAACCCTGAACTACACAGGGTGGGTTACGGGTCGTGATAACTTAGGACTTGAAATAGACCTCAAGAGGGTCACAAAAACCTTATACTATGACCAAAATGCTTAAAAAAATACCTTCAAACCATAAGTTGTAGGTCACGGTTGAAAACCCCACCCTTGCAAAACGAACACAAAACCTTGTTTTGTGATCGAGAGATGAACCCCCTTGATAAGATAAACACAACGAGCCCAACCCCATCAATTTTGGTCAAGAAATGACCGTGTATGAACCCCATAACCAAAGAAGTATCGAAACTTCAAGTGAGCTATTGAGCCCAATTCGACCCTTCTAACTAACGCCAAAAGCTCACCTAAAGTCCTAAGAATCCATAGGAATTGAAAGTAGGAGAAATGGCTACACAAAAAGTCACGAAATAGGACTTTTTAAAAACATGAAATTAAGGCAATAGTGTCGGGGGTGATGGGGAAGAAAATGAAAAGGAACGGGTCGGGTTTGGGTTAGTTTCGGGTTCAGGTCAGAACCCGCCCAGTCACAAATAAGGTTTAGTGACACGGCATCGTTTAAGCCTTTGGTTTTTAAATTTAAACTAAATAGGGGTTGTTTGGATACAAGGTTAGAAGCCTAATCTAATAACCCCACACAGAATAGGGATACTGATCACGACCCGAAACCCACCCTATATGAATCTCGTGTCACGAGGCCAGCCTAATGGCCGTCCCTACCTTTTTTTATTCTTAGCATCAATGATAACAATAAATAATGTAACTTAATCATGAAAGTGCGGAAGCCTTATTACAAATTTTGTTCAAAGACTGGAAATAAATCTGACAATAAACTAAACATAACCCACTCTTAGGTGGTGAGTACATGGGAGAGACTATATCATTCTATTGTGCTCCTCAACTAGTCTCCCTATGCTCCTGACCTCCTACTGTGGTTCTAGTAGCATTCTCACCTGAAAAATATAATGAATGGGGTGAGCTAACAAAGCTGAGTAAGTAAACGCCTATCTCAAATACGGTTTAGGGATTACATAGGGAAATATGAATTCAAAGGTAACATGATAGCCAGTTATGACAACGGTTGTAGTTAACAGAAAAATGCTACAATGGCCAATGAATAATAAAACATAATAACAATTATGAACAACGGTTTAGCATAGATATGGAAAATCTCAATTATCACATTCAATATAAATATACTGCCACAATAACTCGATCACAGTCAAGTACAATTAATGAGTGAACAGTTAACATAAATGCACATAAAATGCCCTCATAAGTCCATATGTAAGAAAACCCCCATCACCATATCTCCGATCACAGATTCGAACCGTAGGTCCCGTCAATCGGCCCGTAGATCCTGTCAATCGACCCGAAGGTCCACTCAATCGATAAAAACACCCCCATCACCATTTGTCCATTCACAGTCTCGACCCATGGGTCTTGCCAACTTAGAAAGTAATTAGATGGATATTGTGACTGAGCACAAATCCGACATTCAATTATAAATCGAGATTCTAATCATGTATAAGGTATGAAATAACATGACATAAGCATACAATAATAGGCATCAGTACAATGAATCAAATCATGAGATATCAATCAATAGGCCTCCACCAGATAGGACAATATCAATGGTGGGAACAATAACAGTGGATACATACATGAGTACAAGTTTTGGCAGTAATAAAAAGATCATGGCTTGGAAAACCACGTATAAGATATAGGAATTCACTTACCTTTTTAACACATCTCAGTATTCCGCGACCTTTTCTTTTCCGTTCGAGTCTCTTATATATTAGTAAACACATTTCAATTTTAATGTCATTTATTGAATTTATGCCTCGCTACTCTAAATATCTCTTTTATTAATTTAGGCTTTTACGACTTCTAATTTGAACTAATTTACCCAAGGGAAAAATAGTCATTTACGTGTCTTTATTTTTCGTGTTCTGTTTTCACAAATTGGACTTCACCGTTGAGTCTAGAAGGTTTGAGAAAATAAAAATTCATTATTTACTTAACTCAATTGGAGTCCGTTTGACTCACATTTGACATAGGGGCATTTTGGTCATTTTGGCATTTCTAAGGGTATTTTTATTTTTTCAAAACTCTATCGCATGAAACGGAGCTCACCACTGTATCCATAAGATCCAATATAGTAAACTTATACTATTTCTTTGTTTAATTTGGACATCGGGAACTATTTAAATATTTAAATAAATTATTTAATTAAACTTCCAATTTATATAATATATTTAGTAAAAGCCCAATTTTGTTAACAAGTGCAAGTGTAGCACAGTGGTGGGCGTGCCCCCCACCTGCCACCAGCTCCTAAGTTCAAGCCCTACCCACTGCAGTTCTTCACCTTTTTTTCTTAAAAAGAAACTGAAGCAGTTAACCAAGTAACCCTCCAAATGGTGCAGTTTCAGCCCGTTTATTGCGCCTTGTGTGTTATGTGGCTATTTTTACTTAATGCATCACATGTGGGATTATGTGTTAGTTGATATTATACTGTGATGCATGTTTACTTGATAACTTGGCATGACCGTATGTGATAACATGGTATGTGATTTGGTATATGTTTACATGCATGATAGATAGATACTTGTTTTGCCTTATAATATCATGTAGCATTATGGAAAAATACCATAAGATGTGAAATACCTCAAATGAGTGAAAGTTAAATCTCTAAATAATGCTTGTTTCTACTATAGGATGTTATCTAAAACATTAGGTTGAGGTATAGTAGGTCGAGGGAGAGGGAGAACTTTAGTTCTCAAACCTCTATCAACCTTGGTAGCCCGATTGACGTGAGATTTAGGATCTAATGTCTTAGAACAATAGGTGGGGTTTAGAACTTAAGTTAGTTGGACTAGTTGAATACTAGCAGTGACTTGGACCTGTGTGTATTGTATTACTTAAATGGATTTTTTTTTTTTTTTTGTGAGAAAGATTATGTTAGAACTCGGTATTATTTGTTTATTGTAAACAATGGATGGAGGTGGTTGACGTGAGTTTTATAAATCATGATTAAACAAGTGTGTCATAACATATTATATTTGTTACTTGTGAAGTGTGAAATATTGACATGTAATATCCCGACCCAGGGATACCGGGTCATGTGACACATATTACGAAATTAAAGAAAAATTTGGTGTAAAGATAATTACACCCAAAGAGAATAATTATTTAAATAAATAAATAATTATTTATTTATATGAAATCATTAATTAATATTTATAATTAAATAAATTTGAACACACTTTATGGTGTATTGTGTGTGTATGTTATAAAGTGTATAAAAGTGAGTATATGTATAACTATAAATACATGTACCCAAGATAAAATATATTTAATATATAAATATCTATATGTATGTGTATATGAGCCAAGTATGTGTATATGTATATACATATGTATATGTAATCAAGTATGTATGCATGTATGTATATGAATAAAGTAAAAATAAATAAATAAATATATGTAAATCATAAAGTGTGTGAACAGTATGTGCAAGTGGGTGTGTGTGTCGGTTGTGGTGTGTGTGTGTGTCTCCATGTGTTAGTGTGTGTGTTATATTATATGTATATATATATATACAAAATATCTTGCAAAATTTAATGCAAAGTAGAAAAGAGAAAAAGCAATGTTATGAGATGGGAAAGGAAGCAGAAAAATGCAGGCTAAGGTAGGGCTATGGAGTCAGATTGTAGGGGAAGAGAGAGAAAGGAGAGAGAAGGGTCGGTTGCCTTCTTTAAAAAGCCAAAGCATGCATTTCATGCTTACACCCTAAAGAAGCAAACTGAATAAGGAAGAAACTGGGAGGCTAAGAAGAGATTCAGAGCAAGAAAGAAAGAGAAAACAGTGGTGAAAGGTGAACCCACCGAAAACTTTTAAAATTCTCTCTCTAGAATATTTTGCATGTGTTTAAGAGATTTAGGTTATGTTATGTATATATGATGCTAAATATATGTCTAGACGTGTATCAAGCATGAAAATTGGCTATGAAAACGACTAAAAAACATGAAACCCAGAAGCATCCGCCATTGAAGACCATGCTATAGCAGGTCTGAAACAGTGGAAGCCAAACTATTTTTGGTTCATATGGACTTCAAGAAGAAGTCACAAGGGTCATGAAAACATAAATCCGCGACCAAAAATCTCAAGAAAAACCCTCCAAACATTCACTTCTAGGTACGGGTTCAAAACCCCAACCTCACAAACTTTTATTTAAATCCATTTTCCTGAATGGGAAATGAAACTCCATGAAGAGGGGATCATAACAAACGAAACCCCATGAGAAACCATTAAGAAATAAGCATGAATTATGAGGTTGGAGGTCTGGTTATCGTGGTTTAAACCGAACGTTTGAACCATGTTTGAAGCCCTAAATCGATACAAAAACATGTATTAAGATATTAGGAGTTTATTAGAAAAGAAAACAGAGAAAATGGAGTGGTAAAATGCCACGAAATTCGAATAAAAAAATTAGGGATTTTGCAGTCAACAGTGTCGACTTCGTGAGGAAGACGACACTGTTCGGGTCGGATTACGGGTCGGTTTCGGGTTTAGGTCAAAACCGGATCTAACGGGTCACAAGGTTATGTAAATGGTGACATTTTGTTTTTAATGTTTTAAAACATTAGGGCTGACGTCATCATGACGTCAGCATGATGTCAAGAACCGACCAGACCGGTTGGTTTGCAACGGAACCGGACCGATTCACTTAAAACTTGACCGAACCCTTTGGTTTTCTAAGTTAATTAAAAACTAAATAAACCAACATTTTCACTATTTACAAATTGGCCCCAACTGTTTTGAGAAATCCTACTGTGGCCCTACTGATGGAAAAATTATGCAATTAAACCCTAGAAAAATAATTAAATAATTAATTTAATTATTTAATAAATAAAGTAAAATGACTATTTTGCCCCTGAATCATAAATGAGGCAAATAAAGTCCAAATTAAACATATGAATAGTGTATTCCAACTATTTTGGATATTCTGAAGCCAATGGTAGGGTCCGTTTTACGAGACAGGGCCCGAAAAATAAATACACGTAAAGGGGTAAATGACCAAAATACGCCTTGTCCAAAATTAACAAGTTATTAGTGTATTCTTACTATCTCGGACCTTCTGAGTCCAATGGTGAGGTTCATGACTCGAGATGAGGTCCGAACATAAAGACACGTAAGGGGGTAAAATGACCAAATTACCCCTAGTACCTCAAAAGTCAAATTAAAAGCAGGGAAAGTCTAAATTGGCTTTCTTTGACATCCCGGACTCAATAATGGATTTCGAATTACGAAACAAAGTACAAAAAAATGAGACACGTAAAACGGTAAATGACCATTTTATCCTTTTACATATAACAGTCCGAATTAAATGTTAGGAAAGCCTAAACCGACTTTCTTGGACACTCCGGACTCAATGGTAGAGTCTATCCGACCAAAAGAAATGTCTAAAATAAAAAGACATAAAATTTGATGAAATTAAAGTAATGCCAAAGTATTAATACTAAGGCGTATACGAGAAAATGAAATACGAAAAGACACGACACGTAAACATGTCAAATAAATAACTTTAAACTAAAGTTTATGGAGCTATCAGAACAGTATAAATTGAAATAAATTCAATTCCTAACACATTAATTGTGTCATAGGTTAAGAGTACGGGTTAAGTTAAGTACATATGAAATTATGAAATCGTTTTAGGATCTAATACGATTTAAGCATAAGTTAAGGAATATCGAGATGATATTACAATGAATGTGAAGTTGATGAGATGTTTATGAATTGTTCTTAGGAACTACAAGGAAAGTGGGAAAGCGCATTATTAGCACTAACCCTAAAGGACCAAGGTGAGTAACCCTGTATTTGAAGTGGAGATTTAACCCCATGGATTTGAAAAGGTTTTAAATGCAAAGATATGAAATGTTTGAAATTCCAAATTCAGTGTTTACATGATTCAGTTTTTAATTGTTCTGTTTTATAACCCCATTGTGACATGCTCAGTGATTGTTTTCTGCAACAGTTTTTCCTTCAAATACTTTTCAGCATGTCTAGTTAAAATGCAATTATTGTTAAATATTCTGAATTTGCTTATTTCAAGTATACGAATGTTTATCACGAAGTTATGAATGTTATGTTTTAAAGTACTCACGAGAAATATCTATGTTGATATACTCATATGTTAAATGTATTTTAAAATGCAAGATGAATGGTGCATAAGCACTTAGACAGGATTCTGAGTTTTCAGTTGCCCTGTAAAATAGGTAGGATTTTGGGTTGTACGGAACTCAATTGCCCTATAAAATGCCAGGTAGCAGGATCTAATCCCCCAGGCATGAGATATCTCCATTTATAAGTAAGATGGGAGTCCGGTTCGAAACGGATTCCACTAATGGAAGTGATAAGATGACAAATGATTTGAAAATTGAAGCAGGTTTTACCCTCATTTTCAATATGCATATGTTTTGAGTTTATATACTCTATTTAAGAAATACATGTTATGTTATATGTTTTGAAGTTCATGAGTATAAGTATAGCTTGAATACTTTAAATGTTTCAAAGCTATCTGTTTTATGAAATGCATATGTTTTGAGTTATATACTCTATTTGACGAAGTATGAGTTTAGCTTGAATACTTTAAATGTTTCAAAGCTATCTATTTTAAGGAATTCATATATTCTGTATTCAAAGTATACGAACAATTGGCGGTGATTATTTTACAAACTCTTATGCACTAAACCACTGCTAATTGAAAACCCCATGACGAATACTGGAATTGCTCACAAGCTTAGATTAGCTTACCTGGACTTTGTTCGGACCCCCCTTTTAGGTGATTCACAGCAGACAGGGTCTCGAGGACGATGGTGATGAGTCTAGCTGTTTTTGGGAAGATATGTTTAAGTAGTTTCTTTGAGAAACCTATGAACTCTAGTAGTACATTTTGTATTAGTAGACAATGTAAGAATATGTATTAAGCCCTCATGGCAACCGAACATATTTTGTATTAATGTTATAAGTCTTTAAGTTTTAGTTATACTCTGAATGTGTAACCATGTATGCTATGAAAAGAGCGGCAGTATCGGACGGATGTGCGTAAAATTAAATAAGAAAAGATTTTCATGCTTCTACAAAACGCATGTCGCACATCTATTCAATACCGCTGCCTATGTGAGCCTTCGCCCAAGGGTCCCCGGGCCTAAGGGTGGCGGTCGCGATGCGAGATTCGCACAGGGTAGGTTTCGGGTCGTGACATGACAGGTACATGCTTAGTATTCTTTTAACACCTATGTCTAATGTGAAAAAGGGTATTAGTTTTCCTTCTTGGATTTGGAGACACATGTCCCCAAAAAGAAACCCATCGAGACCAGCACCACCTAGGCGTGGTAGGCCCCGATCTTCTGCTTCCGCTCACAGCGCAGCAGAAGAGGCTGCTACTCCTACACCTGCCCCGATATACACTGGTAGGAGACCACAGAATAGGTACCGAGCTCGTACTTCTTCTGCACAGACACCTACACTACCCCGACATACACTGATAGGAGACCACTAAAGAGGTATCGAGCTCGTACTTCTTCTGTATAGACACTTACACCTGCCCTAACATACATTGGTAGGAGACTACTGAAGAGGTATCGAGTTAGTACTTCTTCTACACAAACACCACAGAAGCCCCTAACTTGTCATCGCTGTGGACAGCCTGGTCACAAGATGGCCATTTGCCCTTAGAGGGACCCCAGCCAGGAACAGGGGGTTGGATCTAGCCAGAGATCATTTCTGCCTCCTGTACTAGGGCCAGAGGTGGAGATCACCTCAACTTTGTTATACTTGCCACTAGACGGGCCATGTTAGGGCCAACTGTCCTTAGGGGTAGATTTCACAGGACTCGTATAAACCGTATTACCATCAACTCATTCAGCCATATTTGCCACAGCCACTGTTACGCTATAAACCTCAAGTGCCACATTTTTAGCCTGCAACCTCCGCATAGAGTATTAGAACTTCTAGTCAGAGGGGTAGAGGTCAGCAGGGATCGAGAGGGGGAGGTAGACAGAGCTAGACCACTCAAGGTCGTGCTCATGCGGTGGCCACACCAGAGGCACCTACTTATGGACCTTTAGTGGTTCGAGGTACATTCTTTGTGTTTAGTTTATGGGCTAGCGTACTAATAAATTCTGGTGCATCACATTCATTAATGTCTACCATGCTTGCCATGACATTGGAGTTAGAAATAGATCGGCTAGATCTACCATTGCATGTTAACACATTAGTTGGGGTAGTCAGATTTTGTGAGTCTTAGAAATGATGCTAGTGGGATGATGTCAGTAGTGTTACTACCAATTGTAGGTGAGTTTTAGAGATCTTTCTAGAAGACTTGATTAAGTGTTTCATGGTTGGTTTAATCATGATGCATGTTGTGTGCTTATATCTGTTAGTAAGCCTAACTACTTGAGAAAGTGAATAAAATGCCTACTAGGGTAGTTATGTGTATAAATTACGTAATATTCTTAACATGCACAGTGTGTTCTTGAATTACTTGGAAAAATGATAAGATTATGAGGACATAAATAGTGGATTGGAAAACTTGTATATATACATGAAGTATGTGTTGAGTATTTTCTTGTTTAGAATATATATAAATAGAGTGTTTTGATTAGTATGCATGATTGCGTGCTTAGGATTTTTTTCTTCATGATTATATAGTATATAATAACCATGTTATGTATATATGAATGGTTGAATGAATGTTACTTGTTATGAGTGTATAATGTAAAGTTTATATCCTAGGTTACAAAGCCATGTAGTTAGGATCACTTGAAAGTGTACTATGAATATACCGAATTGGTATCAGGTCTCGAGTTACAAGTGTAGGGACTGGCCAATCCATCACCCAGTAACAAAAGGAGCTGTGATCCATGAAGGGTTATCACCTACTTATATACAGGAAAAATGTAAAAAGATACCTAATAAGATGATAAAAGGCAGTAAGGAAAAAGAAATTAGCTAATGTGAACTTGCATGAGTGTGTACCAAATAGATGATGGAAACATAATTCACCTTTAGTATATGCATGAAAAAAAAAAGGTATTAATTTGATGGTAGATGTATTGCCTGGCTATTGTGTTGATGAAGCGTGTTGAATTATTTGGTGTGTAAGACACATGCGGTGCATATTTTATTTTTATAACACCTATGGATTAGGTACATACATGTTTGCATGTTATATTGCATTTTGGAACATATTTTTAGATAGTGCAAAAAAAAAAAAAAAATTGAAAGCTTAAGAAGATGAAGATGGAAGACTTTTAATAATATGTGGCATGAATGGAAAGGAATTATACTAAGATGAAATAGTTGAGGTGAATAAGAAAAGGTAAAGATAGATACCTGCATTAGTTTGTATATATGGGAATGTGTAGGGAATATACCTGCGATACAGAGTAAAAGATTTTTTATTTATCCTTTGAGGAATTGGATTGTTGAAATATTAGTTAATGGAGAATGATGATCGTATTATTTGATATAGAGAATGGATTGTGAATGGCATGGTTAGGTCAAGCTTGTGGTGAGTATAATTCCCAAATTTTTGCTTAACATGTAATTTGGGAATGGAAATTTTAATTTAAAAATGGAATGATCTTGTGAAAGTTCAATGACTTGTAAACAGAAATGATAAATTATTGTTAGTAATAGGGTTATGATTTACAACCAATATTGATGAATATTCTTGGAATGTAAGATTAGTTGGAAATAGTATGTCTCGGGGATGAAGTGACTTATAGATATTCATATTGAACTGTGGTTGGCTACTGAGAATTAGAATAGTGCATTTGATGACTTTTGACATTTGGTGGAGTATGAAAATATTATAAATTTTATTAAGACTATTTCTTATTGTAGCCACATGGTGGTTGGATTGATCTTCGAAGGTGACGTTTTCTATTATATTTCTTTGATGATAGAAGTCATTTTGTTAGTAGGGCTTATGCATGCCGGTTTTATTTTATTTTTTCCAATTGATGGATGATGGATCATAATCATAAATTTATGTAATGAGTGAGCACTAATAGTGACAAATTGGTTTGGGACATTCTGATGATTCACTTGGGAAATTGCTATTGTAGGGGGGGTGAGTTCTCTATAGAATGGTTTGATAATGAATCTTGTGATGATTGTGAAATTATATGAGTTGAAAACTCAATTTGAGGACTTATGACGAGTGATTAAATGATAAATCTAATGTGTAAAATAGTTCTTGATTGTGTTGATTATAGTACTGATGCTGCACTTTTTGGCTCGTAATAAATCTGGGCTCCAAGACCTGTAGAACACTCAAAAAGGGGATCAGAGGACCACCGGATTGGCTCTGGCGGTAGCCGCTCTGATGCTTAAGTAAGTAAACTGAATTGAAAGACTGTATTGAAAGCCAAAGAACGAGCATGAAAATAAAGCTTACCTGTAAGGTTTAATTTATAGACTGTGGCCTTCCTAAGTTGATTAGGATTCGGAGCCGTGAATATAGGGATTTGATCATCGGAGGTTGCAGTTACCTTGTGTGAATATTTGCACCGCAGATAGAGATAATCATAGATAGCAGTTTCCTTGTTGAAGACTGTTTCCTTATTCCCTGCTTGGCAGTTGTTAAGGAAACCATAAGGTCAGAACCGTACAGAATACTGAGTGAATATTGCCCAGAGCATAGGTCTGGAGGATATGCGTATGAGAATTCCCTGGAGGCTCCGCCTGCTCTGTATGACCGAGTTTATCGGTTCTATAGGATATGTATATAAGGATGTCTTGGAGGCTGTGCCTGCTCGGTATGACCGAGTTTATCGGTTCTGTAAGCACACGTGTCTCAAGGCGATTGGTGTGTCTATTTGTGGTATATCAAATACCTAAATCAAGTTAGATTGAAACTAATGTGATAAGTTTCATATGATTGAAAAGTTTTTTTAATTAATAAAGAACTCTACATGAGTGTTATAGATCCTTGTAAGATCTTGATTGGAGGAGGTATTGGAAAAATGGCCTATCAATTGGTGTTACCGCCATAGTTATTTGTGGTTCATGATGTCTTTCGTGTATCGATGTTGAGGAAGTATGAGCTTGACCTTTCACATGTACTCGATTGGGTTGATCTTGAAGTGGAGGGCGATGTTTCTTATGATGAGAGGCTTGTAGAGATATTGGACTCTAGGGACCAATTTTTGCAAGGCAAGACCATTCCTTTGGTCAAGGTTCTTTGGAGCCATCTCAGGGTCGAGGAGGCCACTTGAGAGCAAGAGGCTGAGGTCCGCACTAGGTATCCGGAGTTGTTTATTCTTAGAGGCAAACTTCTAAATTTATTTAAGGGGGGGAAGGATGTAGAGACCTAAAAATTGAGGATAAATTTTTCGTTTTTGCCGGTAGGGCACTATTTATACACCATTTGCCGGTAAGGCACTACATATGCGTCATTTAGCTATAAGTTATATTTAGAAGCATATTTTGAGTATGCCATAGAAAATAAATATGTTTAGAATATTAAAATACACCTCCTATAAAACTTTGAATCTATTCGGAGATAGTTTCAAAAATGGGACCAAAAGGGCATCCTAGATGGAACAGGCCAAACACGGCCGCAGGCGAAACTATTTTTTTTTTTTTAAATTTTCATTTAAAATAATTATAAGAATTTTGGTTAAAGAATAATTTCAAATTGAGGCATTTCGGGACGGGTTGTAGTGTAACGGGGTCCCGAATTCATTAAGGGCAAAAGGGTCATTTTGCCCCTTTGCCCCTTTCCTATAAATACAGCCCCCTTAGTGTAAAAATATCATTTCTTGGTCTGAGATACAGTAGCTAGTCATGCATGAGGGAAAGGTAAAGACAAAACCTAGGTTTTCCAATCTTCAAGCTTCCAAAACATACTTATAGGCTTGGATTTTTACAAGACTTCCTTCTAGGAAGTTGTTCCTCTCGTCAAGGGCTACATTCTCACCAATTGGTTCATTTGCACAGCAAACACAACTCCCAAGGGTTGAGAAAAACCCTTTTAGGTATGATATTTTGGTAAGTAAGGAATAGGGTTAAGTTTAGGAGTGTTTCATAAGTTGATTGAATGATTTATATGTTTATTTGCTTTTAGAAGATCACTTAGGATATAGTTGCTTTGAAAACCTAGAGTTGGTTGCTTATGTACTTATGTGTTCTTTGTAATCTTTGGAAATTTGGTAAAGTGATAAACATAAACCATGACTATATATATAATTCTAGCTCATGTTCATGTAGACAAAATCTTCTAGTTTGAAAGTTATGATTTATTCAAGGTGTTGGTGCTTTATGTATTTTGTAATCTTAGAGATTTTGTTAAAGTGATGAACATGTAAATTGTTTATATGTTTGATTCATTGCATTCTAGCTTATGTTCATGTAGAGAGAAACTCTTGTGGTTTGAGAGTTATGATTTATTACATGTGTTGGTACTTTATGTATTTTATGATCCTTGAGAAATTGTTAAGGTTGTGAATATGTAATGTGTTTATATGTAAAATTGATTAGATTACATGTTAGGTTCATGTAGACAAAGTTTTGTGATATAAAAGTTATAGTTACTTTAAGTACATAGTATTGTTTAAGGCATATACCATGTGTTTGATAAAATACTTCTTTGCAAATTGCATAGAAAAATCAAGGCATATTGGCATATTGTGATTCTTTGAAAACATAGTATGGGTTGAGCACTTTGGAGCTATGCATTATGAGGGTGCACATCCTGTGGTAAAAAATCCAAAATTGGCCATTGCATTGGTGCCTGATTGACCCAACGGGAGCAATCTGTCAAACAAGTAGTGGTACTCAATTGACCCAACGGGAGTGATTACGCCCAAAGAGTAATGCGATAGTTGTAGTGTAGCTTTGGGGTGTCAATTCCACAGGGACACAAAATTAAAAGAATAATAGACAGAATTTCTGAAACTAAAGAAAGTATTAAACGGTTAACGAGAAAATAAAAATATAGAAAGTGTTTTTGAATGCAAATAAAAATTAAACTAACTGATTAACGGACAAAGTACTCAAATTTAACGAACAGTGGAGTTTAAGAAATCCCTTGCACATATCTGGTATTTTAATTATTTTTAATTCACTAATAACTCAATTGAGAATTTAAATTCCAAAAATCTCAATCGGAATATATAAATTTATGAACCAAAATTAAACTGAAAGTAACCCTTTGAAAAATCATTCATCACTTTTAAATCACTCAAATTATTATTCACATTGAGAAAACCCAACGACGATAATATACCCAACGAGCAATATTGCAGCAAAGAATTGAATCAATATAAATAATTAATTGTTCCAAAAATAATCAAAGCATTAATCCATTCAATAGAAAAAGCATGACTAAATCTATAAACAAACTGAACCCTTTAATTATTCGGAGAAGAAAACCCAACAATAAATTGAGAATGACAACCAAAGAATTTAATAAATGAAAACCACGTACAGGAATCAAAAATAAATTAAAATAACCATCTGTTAGACCCTTACTAAGTTGACACGGCGGCTTGGGGCATGGGGAGGCATGTCCGGCCTGGGTGACATTGGCATGGGCATGGGGAGGCATGCTATGCCTTGGAATAACATTCAGACTTGGAATGTTATTCAAGTGCGGAAAGACATTCGGGACTTGGAATGCTATTCAAGGAGGGAATAGAATTCGGAAGTGGGAATGACTTTCCAGAGTTGGGATATGTCAAAATATTCTAAGTATCGGATACTTAGACAGTGCAGAGTTGGTGCAGCTGAGCTTGTGAACAGTTGGTGCATGGGTTGCCTTTGGCAAGGCAGATGCACACGGGGGGAAGAGCTGGTCTTGCAAGTGGTTGTATCCACTCCTGTCAGGTGGACAAATTGTACTTTGACATATATAGGGGGGAGTACCTCCTCGAAGCGCCCATGGGCGAGTGGCCTATGCGGCTAAGGAAGACCAAGGCGTGTGCGGGCACGGCTTGGTAACGATGGCTAACACGGAAGCAAGGGATGGGTCAAGAAGTGCGCGGGTTCAAGGCCGACTATATATGGCCGTGTCCTTGGGTGAGGGCTCGGGCTTGGCAGTTGCGGCGCAGGGCAGTTGCGTGCAGTTGCGCAAGGCAGTTGCTGGGCGCAAGGCAGTTGCGGCGCAGAGCAGTTGCGAGGCAGTTGCTGGGCGCAAGGCAGTTGCGTGCGGTTGCGCAAGGCAGTTGCGGGGCAGTTGCGTGCGGTTGTGCGGGGCAGTTGCATGCAATTGCGCAAGGCAGTTGCGCAAGGCAGTTGCTAGGCACCAGGCAGTTGCGGCGCAAAGCAGTTGCGAGGCAGTTGCTGGGCGCAAGGCAACTGCCTGCTGAGTTGGCGCATGGATAGTGTGCGACAATGGGAGGCACGGATCCTCACAGATGGCATGCTGATCCAAGGGTCCCTATTGTGTGCGGCAAAGTGAGGCACAGATCCTCACAGGTGGCGCACATCCCAGGCTTCCGAGAGCACTAGCAGTTGTGGGCGCAACTGCAAGGCACAGATGGCAGTCTGTGACAAACCCTAGCAGTTGGGGGTAACTGCATGTCATGTGCAGGGCACATGTGAGCGGTTGAGATCTTTGGCTATAAAAGGGTGCGAGGTCTCTTGAAAACGGGGGAGAAGATAGAGCATAGTGTAGAGAGCAAGGCTGAGAGCATTGTTTGTGTTTCTCTTTGTGTGTGAGCAAGAGTGTCTTGTATTCCTACGGGAATCATATTCCTTTGTATTCATAATTCTGGTGAGTTAGTGAATAAAAGGTTGGGGGTTTTTCCCTGTATGCTTTTGGTGTCTTCTTTCCAATTCCGCTGTGCTAAACACTGTGTGTGTGTTTGTGGGTGTTTTGAGTGGCTGGTTGTCGGGTGACAACGCCATCACAGGCAAAAATTTGGTGTCAGAAATTAACCCTGTGACAGTTGGTATCAGAGCCAGGTTCTGACTATGGCTGGTGGCTCAAATGCTGAACTGCGTGAACGAGTGGCTCGGATGGAGGACTTCCTTGGTTCTCCCCAGTCAGATGATGCTGTGCCTGTAGCAGTCAGTGCGCAAGGCTGTTTGAGTTGGTGGAGAACGTCCAGAATGCCCAGGACGAACTCAAAAAGGCGGAGGAAGATCACTATCTTGAAGGCCAAGTCAAGATCAGTGACCTCCTGGGCGATCTTGGGGCGTTGGCCGAATCTCTCAAAGGCAGATTGGACACACTGGATGCGGACATGACGCTGCTGAAGCGGGCATTGCATACTGGTACTGTTGGTATGCACGGGGGCGGGCAGAAGGCCAAAGTACCAGAACCAAAGGCGTTCTCTGGCACACGGAGTGCCAAAGAACTGGAGAATTTTCTGTGGGACCTGACCCACTATTTTCAGGCGGTGCACATTCCGGATGGTGAGCGGGTGAATCTCACATCCATGTACCTGACCGGGGATGCCAAATTGTGGTGGCAGACTCGGGCGGAGGACACTTCACGTCCTCAAATCGTGACATGGGACATGCTGGTGGCAGAAATGAAGGAGCAGTTCCTCCCAAGCAACACGGCATGGCAGGCTCGTGATGCTTTGCGGCGACTCAGACAGACTAGAACGGTCCGGGAGTATGTCAAGCAGTTCTCATCTTTGATGCTTGACATCAAGAACATGTCTGAGGAGGACAAGCTCTTCAACTTCATTGCTGGTCTTCAGAACTGGGCACAGACAGAACTGCGTCGACAAGGTGTAAAAGACTTGTCCGCAGCCATAGCAGCAGCCGATGCCCTGGTGGACTACAAGTCGCAGGCAACTAGGGACGGCAGTAAAGGGACTGAGGGTACTGGAAAGGACAGGCCCAAGGAGCGCAAGAAGGACAGAAAGAAAGTCGGGAAGACTGGTTCTTCGGAGGGGCAGACGGACAAAGCCTCTAGTTCTAAGGAGCCGTTCAAAGGCCAGACCCCAGGCGGATGCTATATCTGTGACGGACCACACCGGGCCATGAATTGTCCAAAGAGGGAAAAACTGAACGCTCTTATGACGGAAGAGGAAGAGAGTTCAGAAGAGGACACCGTGAGGGTCAACCCCATCCAACTTCTCAATGTGTTGCAGAAGGAGGACTCGGTGCCAAAGAAGGGGTTGATGTTCGTGGACATAGTGCTGAACAACCAGGTTGTCAGTGCAATGGTGGACACAGGGGCTACAAACAACATTGTCTCAGACAGTGAGGTGTCTAGGCTGGGCCTTGCACTACAACCAGATTCCAGTGTGATCAAGGCTGCCAATTCTAAGGCAAGTCGGGTTGCTGGAGTAGCGAGGGGTGTCTAGGCCAAGGTGGGAAACTGGAGCGGGGAGTGCAGTTTCTTGGCCATGCCCTTAGATGATTTCCAAGTCATCCTTGGGTTGGAGTTTTTCCAGAAGGCGAAGGCAGTGGTGATGCCTCACCTTGGTGGAATGCTGATCATGGACGAGGGGAGTCCATGTTTTGTTCCTTTCTCTAAAGCAAAGAAAGAAAGGGTTTCGAGGATGTCTGCAATTCAGGTCCTTGAAGATTCAGAATGTTCTGATGGTGGGGAGAAGTCCTACTTGGATGCTTTAGTAGGCAAAGGTGCAGCAGTGCCAAAAGCTGCAGGGAATATGTCTGGTGACATGCAGGCCGGGGGCCTGAATTCAGAAGCTTGATGTTCTGAAGGTGATGGGTGGGCTGGCTGGTGGGAAAGGGTCACCCGTGACCAGAAACAGTGGAAAACTTTCCCAAGTTTAATGATCGATCGACAACAAAGGCTGAAGGCTGGAGTTCTTCAGCAAGACTTGGTGGGGGCCAAGTGTGTTCTGCATGGGCGACAACCAGTGCAGAAGGATGCTGTGGGTGCCGGTTAGGCACAGTATCAAGGTTCAGTGCGGCATGGTGCTGTTTGGGGGCCATTTGTAGGCACAGCATTGGTGCAGTTCTCCAAGGGCAGTGAGAATAGCCTTGGAATAATCCGATGAGGGCATCGGACTCTTCTGGTGGGGGTGGTTTGTTAGACCCTTACTAAGTTGACACGGCGGCTTGGGGCATGGGGAGGCATGTCCGGCCTGGGTGACATTGGCATGGGCATGGGGAGGCATGCTATGCCTTGGAATAACATTCAGACTTGGAATGTTATTCAAGTGCGGAAAGACATTCGGGACTTGGAATGCTATTCAAGGAGGGAATAGAATTCGGAAGTGGGAATGACTTTCCAGAGTTGGGATATGTCAAAATATTCTAAGTATCGGATACTTACACAATGCAGAGTTGGTGCAGCTGAGCTTGTGAACAGTTGGTGCATGGGTTGCCTTTGGCAAGGCAGATGCACACGGGGGGAAGAGCTGGTCTTGCAAGTGGTTGTATCCACTCCTGTCAGGTGGACAAATTGTACTTTGACATATATAGGGGGGAGTACCTCCTCGAAGCGCCCATGGGCGAGTGGCCTATGCGGCTAAGGAAGACCAAGGCGTGTGCGGGCACGGCTTGGTAACGATGGCTAACACGGAAGCAAGGGATGGGTCAAGAAGTGCGCGGGTTCAAGGCCGACTATATATGGCCGTGTCCTTGGGTGAGGGCTCGGGCTTGGCAGTTGCGGCGCAGGGCAGTTGCGTGCAGTTGCGCAAGGCAGTTGCTGGGCACAAGGCAGTTGCGGCGCAGAGCAGTTGCGAGGCAGTTGCTGGGCGCAAGGCAGTTGCGTGCGGTTGCGCAAGGCAGTTGCGGGGCAGTTGCGTGCGGTTGTGCGGGGCAGTTGCATGCAGTTGCGCAAGGCAGTTGCTGGGCGCCAGGCAGTTGCGGCGCAAAGCAGTTGCGAGGCAGTTGCTGGGCGCAAGGCAACTGCCTGCTGAGTTGGCGCATGGATAGTGTGCGACAATGGGAGGCACGGATCCTCACAGATGGCATACTGATCCAAGGGTCCCTATTGTGTGCGGCAAAGTGAGGCACGGATCCTCACAGGTGGCGCACATCCCAGGCTTCCGAGAGCACTAGCAGTTGTGGGCGCAACTGCAAGGCACAGATGGCAGTCTGTGACAAACCCTAGCAGTTGGGGGTAACTGCATGTCATGTGCAGGGCACATGTGAGCGGTTGAGATCTTTGGCTATAAAAGGGTGCGAGGTCTCTTGAAAACGAGGGAGAAGACAGAGCATAGTGTAGAGAGCAAGGCTGAGAGCATTGTTTGTGTTTCTCTTTGTGTGTGAGCAAGAGTGTCTTGTATTCCTACGGGAATCATATTCCTTTGTATTCATAATTCCAGTGAGTTAGTGAATAAAAGGTTGGGGGTTTTTCCCTGTATGCTTTTGGTGTCTTCTTTCCAATTCCGCTGTGCTAAACACTGTGTGTGTGTTTGTGGGTGTTTTGAGTGGCTGGTTGTCGGGTGACAACGCCATCACAGGCAAAAATTTGGTGTCAGAAATAAACCCTGTGACACCATCCAATGTGCAAGTTCATCTCTAATAACACTTAAAAATTTAGTTACCCATGTACAGGACGAATAACATAAATTTTACGGAGAAAAACTGAGCCATGGAATAGCTGCGCTGATTTTCTTTGTTCGGTTCACTCCTGCGCAGCCGCTCCTCGTTCTTCTTCGCCCAGTAGCCGCAGATCAGCCGTCCCCTATTTAGGTTTTTTTCTGTTTTTATATTCAGCCCCTTCAAGCTTTGCGCCACACACTCCAACGCAGGGCCCACGATGCAGCCCCGCAGCCGCGCCAAGCGTCCAGTCAAGACGCACCAGGCCTAACAGCCTCGCCTGCCTCTATTTTTTCTTTTACTTTTTTTTCTTCTTCTCTTCACGTCTTGCTTCATGCGCGGGCCCAGCTTGCTTTTCACTTTTATTCAAAACAGCCATTTTGCCTTCTATTCCTTCCTTTTATTCAGCCCATTGACTTTTCAAACCTTCTTTCCTTTGTCTTTTTTATTTCTTTCCTTTCTTCATTCTTCTAATTTCCAAGCAAAACCATCCCACGTCAGCTGCTTCTTTTGTAATTTTTTTCTTTCTTTTTTTCTTTCTTACTTTTCCTTTTCCAGTCGCACATGCCCACAGCCGCCACCTTTAAGCCATGTTTTCTATCAGATAACGACTGAAACTTGACTCGGGCTCTTCACGGAAGTTGTAGCCCTGGATGAGTAGATAATTTTAGGCTTAAAAATAACCTGACTTGGACTTCGGAAGATCAAGTTATGACCCCTTGAAGTTGGCTGGTCGGACAGGTTCGGAGCAGCTTTCCAGGCCTGTCTTTAAAATAACGTTTGGAGGCCCAAACGAACTCCAATTTTTGCAAACCAGACCTTTCTGAAAATCCCAAGATGTCCTCTAAAAACTTCATGAATACCACTTTCTCATTCTGAAACTATAATGCCATTCAAATCTCAGTTGAAGCTCAATGGATCGAATCTGCCTAAAAGCTAAAAATTGCACAATATACTCCATAGCTCTTCTTTGACCTTCAATGCTTCCCTAATTCAATAAATATATTAATTAGCTCACTTAAACAGAAAATATATCATAAAACTAAATATGAAGGAACTAAAAATATTAAACACTATGCTCTCATAATAGGATCATATTTTAGCATTTTAATCTAATAATAGGGTATTTAGAGTGTACTTTTGAGTACTCATCAGGGAGCGATCCGTGAAAGGAGACATGGGTGTGGCATAGAGTTTGCATGGGTGTGTCACGCATATTTTCATTGCATGGTGTTGATAAATTAGAAGGCATATAGATTATAAATATACACTTGCACATGCCACGCCTTAATTTTGTTCCTTGCATTAGCATTATGTCATACCAGCAGTTGAGCTGACCCCTCGTGGGATATCATATTACAGATGAGGTTCCTGGTACTTGAGACTTGATGAAGTCTTGAAGGAATGAGGGGAAAAGAAATTGGAAGG
Organism: Nyssa sinensis; assembly: GCA_008638375.1. NCBI lineage: Eukaryota > Viridiplantae > Streptophyta > Magnoliopsida > Cornales > Nyssaceae > Nyssa > Nyssa sinensis. Next base: position 679,629 of record CM018049.1, read on the forward strand.
ATATTTAGCCCTTGGGGCATATTTTGTATATATGGGCATCAACACAAAAGACTTGTGTTTTAATTTAGACGAATGGTGAACTATAGGCCTTGGGCTAATTTGTAATGTAAAGGCTTAAGCCCAAATGACATGTGGGATATGTTTGTTTAATGTGCCTTACATGTATATATGTTGAAGGAAATGAATGTATGTTTAATTTCTATGAATTGTGGACATCGAGTGAGGATGGATTGTGATGCTATTATATATATGAACGGTTGCAAAATATTAGGTAGAAAAATGCTTAGAAATTAAAGGAAACCATGTCAAAATTTTGTGAAATTAAAAGAGCCATTAAGTGTGTAAAATGCCTATGAATAAGTGGAAAAAAGTGCCACAAAGTGGGGGTTAAAAACCTTGAGAAAATAGGCCAAAACTTGAAAAAATTAGTTGTAGTTACTACAGTATTTCTACAGAAAAATGGAAACATCAGCCGCAGTCAGCTACAGTAAAAATTCAAAAAAAAAACAGAGTAGCCTAGTCCCCAACTGCCCAGCCGTGCCTACGCCGGTGCTAGCGCGCCTGCCTGCTGCCTGCTTCCTGCCCCTTACGCTCGCGTGCCCTGCTCGCTCATGCGCGTGTTGCCACTTGCTACTTGGCAGCCCTGATACCCCTCCATGACACTTGCCATTTGGCCACCTTTTTTAGCCATGTTTGGCCACCCCATTGGGCCATGTTTGGCTAATTCTTAGGCCATGTTTGGCTAATTCTTAGGCCATGTTTGGTCATTCTTTTGGGCCATGTTTGGCCACTTTATTGGTTCGTATTTGGCCACTCTTGTAATACCCCAACCCAAATATCAAGTAATGTGACACGCTTTACGAGGTAACAAGCCGTAGTTAAAAATTAACTACGAATAAACCAAGGGTCGAAGGGTACCAAATTTAATTAAGTATCTATATGCATTATATTATGTGTATAGTATATATATATATATATACATATGATTATAATATGTATATTTTAGTAAATAAAATACACACATTAAGAGTGTGTTGGGTATATATATGATTTAAAGTGTGTATATATATATATGTAAATATATATGTGTGTACACATGGAAACAAATATATATGTAAGTATATAAATATACATGCATATATATGTGTGTGTGTGTGCAGAATGGTGATTGGTGTGTGGAAGTGTCGGCTGTGTGTGTGTGTGTTTGCATGTGAGTTAGTGTTTGTGTGTATATAATAGACATATATACTACAAATATCCATCATCCAATTAATGCAAGCTGAAAAGAGAAAAAGAAGAATTAATGAGATGGGACAAGAAGCTGATAAGGGAGGATAGATTAGGGTTATGAGTCATAGAGATATAGAGATTAGAAGAGAGAGAGATGGTAGTGGGTTGGCTTAAAAGCAATGCATACAATGCATGCTTGCTTCGTAAGAAAATAATTCAAAAGAAAAAGGGAAGCAAGAAGCTAAGGAAGAAAATTAGAGGCAGAAGAAGGAGAAATCAGTGTTAAAAAGGTAAACCCACAAAACCACCTTAAATTCTCTCTCTAGAATATATGCTTATATACAAACTGTTTAAGTTTTAATTATTCATATATAATGTTTAAGATGTCTGTTCTTGAACAAGACATGAAAAATGAACATTAAAAACATCAAGAACACCCAGCCGTACGTCAAACAGCCATGGATGGACCTTGCTTATAGCAAGTCTGAAACTAAGTAAACCAAACCCTATTTGGTTTATTGGAACCTTGACTAGACCTCTAGAATGTTTTAAAAACACACAGACGCGACCAAAAACCCCAAAGACAGACCCTAAAAATGAGAGTTGCAGGTACGGGTTTTAAAACCCAACCTCACGAACTCACTGTAAAACCCACCTTTGAGAATGAGAGATGAAACCCCATGGTGAGAGGACCAAAACAAAAGAAACCCCAAAGGTTTTGGCTCAAAAATGAGCACGAACGGTCGATTTACAGGTTTTTAGTATCAAGACTTGGACCGGGCACATGAGCTCAATCCGAGTCCCTAAATAAATGCAAAAATATACCTTAGGGTTTTAGGAAACTTTTAGAAAAGAAAACAGAGGAAATAGTTCTTTAAACATCACAAAACTGGATTGCAAAAACTAGGGTTTTGAGAGGAACAGTGTTAACCCCGTTGGGGAAGATGACATTGTTTGTGTCACGACCCGAAATCTACCTCGCGCGGACCCCGAGTCGCGACCGCCGCCCCAAGACCCAAAGGCCTCGGGACAAGGCTCGCATCTGCAACGATATCGAATAGATGTGCTTCAAGTGGTTGCGGAAACGTGAAAAAAAATTTCTTTTTTTTTTCATTTTGAAATTTGCACATCCGTCTGATACTGCCGCTATTCACAACGGTACACATGATCACACATTCAGAGCATAACTAAAAGCTTAAAGATTTTAATAACATTATATATCCATTACCCCGATGGGCTTAATACATAACCTTACATTGTTTGCTAATACAAAATATGCTACTAGAGCTCATATGATTTCCCAAAAGGAGCTATTTAAGCACGTCTTCCCAAAAGAGCTAGATCATCATCCTTGTCTTCAAAATCAATTTGCCATCAATCACCTGAAAGGGGGGTCCAAATAAAAATCCGGGTAAGCTAATCGAAGCTTGTGAGTAATTCCTGCATTCGTCATGGGGTTTTCAACTGGTAGTGGTTTAGCACATGAGAGTTTATAAAATACTCACTACCAATTGCTCGTACATTTTAGAACACAGAGTATATGCATTCTTAAAACAGATAGCTTTGAAACATTTAAAGTATTCAAGCTAAATACACATTTCTTCAAGTAGAGCATATGCAATTTAAAAGCATATAAACACGTATAATAAAATGGGGGTAAAAACCTGCTTCCATTTTTGAAATCGTTACTTTAAAACATATAAACATGTATAGGAAAATGGGGGTAAAACCTGCTTCCATTTCCAAAAACATTTGTCATCTTTTCTCTTTAATTAGGTGGAATCTATTTCAAACCAGACTCCCATTTTACTACAATGCTGCAATGCTACAATAGAGATATCCCATACCAGGGGGATCAGATCCTACTACCTGGCATTTACTGTTGAATCCCGAAGGATTTCAACCATCATAGGGGGTGCTTTAAACACCATTTATCTTGTAAAACATTTATCACATGGTTTCTTCAGTAGATATTTTTCATGAATATTTAAAACATGAAATATATATAACTTAACACATGGCTTTTTCAATAGATATTTTTCATGAATATTTAAAACATGAAATATATATAACTTATCACATGGCTTCTTCAATAGATATTTTTCATGAATATTTAAAACATAAAATATATAACTTCTGTAATAGAACTTCAATATTTGGAATAATCAAATTCAGAACATTTATGAAAATTTAGCATTTTAAACCCAAACATGCTGAAACATAATAAAAAAGGAATACCGTGATTCAGACCAATCACCCAGCATGTCACAATACAGTTTATGAAAGCAGAAAACATTGTAAAACAGGAATCATATGATACTGAATTTGATATTCGAGGCTTCAAATAAATTGAACTTAAAACTTCTTCAAATTCATGGAGTTAAATCTCCACTTCAAACACAAGGTTACTCACCTCGGTCCTTAGGGTCAGTGCTAAAAATGCGCTTCCCCGCTTCCTCTGTAGTTCCTAAGAACAATTCATATATAGTCTCATTAACTTCACATCACTGCAATATCACCTATTGATGCTTCTTAACTTATGCTTAGATCGTATTAATCCTAAAACGACTTCATAATTCCCTATGTACTTAATTTAACTCGTACTCTTAACCTATGACACAATTTAATGTGTTTGGAGTTTAATTTATTTTTAATTCATACTCTTCTGGTAGCTCCATTAACTTTAAAGTAATTTTAATTACTTCACATGTTTACGTGTCGAGTCTCCTCATATTTCGTTTTAACATATAAGCCTTAGTTTTGTACTCGACAGCGTTCTAATTTATAGCCACCAGATTGATGCTATTAATCAAATTTTATGTCTTTTTATTTTAGGCATCTCTTTTGATTGAATAGACTCTACCATTGAGTCCAGAAAGTCGAAGAAAGTCAGTTTAGGCTTTCTTAGAATTTAATTCGGCTTTGGACATGTTAGGGGCAATTTGGTAATTTATACCTTAACGTGTCTAAATTTTTTGGAGTCCCATCTCATGAAACGGACTCCACCATTAGATTCAGAATGTTTAAAATAGTCAAAATCCACTATTTATTTATTTAATTTGGACCTCGTTTGACTCATTTATAGGGGCAGGGGCATTTTGGTCATTTTGACATTTTTACGGGGCTTAAATTTTTTCGGGACCTCATCTCATGTCGTGGACCTCACCATTGGACTCAAGAGGTCCGAGACAGTAAGAATACACCTATAACTTGTTAAATTTAGACAATGGGCATTTTTCAACTATTTAATTTAATTAAATAATTTAAATTAAATTAAATTTTTCAAGTATGATATATATATATATATATTTTGTTTGCACTATATGAGCAGATGAAATGGGTGGCACGCTGGCTAGCATGTCACCTCCCTCCCAATAGATACCACGTTCGATCCTGTTAGGTGCAAAATGCACCTTTTTATTTATTTTTTTTTATTTTATTATACATATTATATATACATATTTTGTCCCATTTATCCACACACGCGCATGCGTGGCCGAGTGGAACGTGTGGCGATTGGGCGCGTGAGGTGAAGGGTTCGAACCCCACCGACCGAAATTTTCCTTTTCTTTTAAAACTTACACAGTTCTTATATATATACACATCAGGCCCCCAAACGACGTCGCTCCATTTATTCAGTGGCAACTCCGGATGCTGCCACGTGTCCGAGTCAACCCATTCAACTCGAAAGACGACGAGTCGACTCAGCGTCGTCTTCCTCATCAAACCACGACTGTTGCCCTAATTTCCGAAGCTAAAAGCTTCCATTTTCGTGGAGTTTGGCTCAAGGGTTCCTTTCTGTTTTTCTTCCAAATGGTTCCTGAAGTATTAAGGACTAGCTTGGCATTTGTTTTTGGGGTTAAATGGGTTTAACGAGTTCAGGGCAGGGGGTCGATAATCCCACCTGCAACTGGTTGGTAAACCTTCGTCTTATCACCATTTTTAATGGCGTTTGGTTCTGTGTGACCCGCAAGGTATGGGGATTCAATCCCTATTCTCAAAAACAGGCTTGGTGGTCAATTTTTAAGATGGGTCTTCAAGACCAGAACCTGCAACTCATGCTTTCATAGTCATTTCTTTTGGATTTTTGGTCACGGTTATATATTTTTGTGACCCTCAGGATATCTACTTGAAGCCCCAATACGTCAAACTCGATTTTGTTGTCATGGATTCAGACCTGTTATATGCAAGGTCATCCATGGCTATTTTGTGTATGGCTTGATGTTTTGGTGTGTTTTTGAGTCTATTTTTCATGACTTGTTCATGTCTATATACTTTAAACATCATATATACAAAAATCAAACCGAAACAGCCTACATACATGTATATTTTCTAGAAAGAGAAATTGTGGTGTTTAGTGGGTTTACCTCAAATGGTATTCTTCTCTGTCCTTCTCCTTCTGAATCTCCTCTCTTCCTCTTCCCAGAACTCCTCTCTTTCTCTCTTAGTGACAGAATGAGTGTGAGTCGTGTGTATGTATTGTGTATGTATGTGTATATAAGTATACACTTAGTTAATTCAAACTCTGATTGCCCCAACAACTTGGTTAACTTGTGGCAGTATCCATGCTCAGATTTTTACTGTTTTGGGGCAGGCCAATTAAGTGGCCGTGTGTGTGTGTTTTGTTTTGGTTTTGTATATATATATATATATATATATATCATATATTAGCACCACACACTCACACCTCTCTCAACTGCTCACTCATTGTTTGGCCTACATATACGCTGATGCACTCATATATTCTGACTTCCTAATCTCACACGCCACCTTTTACACATATATACATATATATATATATATATATATATATATTTTTATGTTTACACACATATAATATATATAATACTCACACTCTATCACACTTGAAGCCACACACTTCTTACCCAACACACTGTTCACACTTTAAATACATATAATATATACTTAATTTCTAATGCCCTATATACTTTATTTCTTTTAATATACTACCATGAATATACTTATATATATACTTTTACATATACTTGCACCATGCACACAATACACTCTTGATGGGTGTATTTTCTATTTATTTTAATTAATAATCAATTTCACATACTTAATTAATTAATTAATTATTTTCCTTAAGTGTAGATATCTTTACACTTATTTTTCATACCTCAAAATGCGTGCCCAAATCTCATACTTGTATCGATGACCGGCGGTTGACGTGAAAATATACTTATCGTGGAACCGACAAGTTAGTGATTGCAACAAAAGTGATGTACAGTCGTCCTAAGTTTTCAGGACTGTTACTAAAAATCCATGCGTCGGGTTGTAACCGACCTCGTCACTTAAGGGGTCGATTACTAATTTAATACCAACGGCTTAATAGCCCTTAATTCAGGTCGGGGTGTTACAGTTCGGGTCGGCAATGGGTAGGATTACGAGTTCAGGTTATATCCTGGTCCAAGAGGTTACGGGTTTAGTGAAACGGCGACGTATGAGGATCAAGTTCTTTTAATTTAAAACCTGAATTGACCTTGTTTGGATACGAGAATAAGAAATTAAAATCAGGAAATGAGGCTACCCTAAACACGGATAAGACGAATAGTAGAGATATGTTATCCCTGTTCGCTAAAGGGTATTGAACCAGCTGGTTCACAGGACTCCTAAACCAGTCTAGGGTTTTATGGTATAAACCCACTGGTTCATTAATTAAATCTAAATAAAATAAACCAGAACTTTGGTTATTTACGGTTTGACCCCAAAGCTTTGAAGAATTCTGTTTTGGCCCAACTTTTGAAGATTTAATTCAAATATACCCCTGGAAAAAAAATAATTAAAATAAATTTAATTACTTTATAAATAGGGTAAAATGACTATTTTACCCCTGGGCCATAAATGAAGCAAATGAAGTCCAAATTAAACATGTGAATAGTGTATTTTAACTATTTTGGATATTTTGAGACCAATGGTGAGGTCCGTTTTGTGAGATGGGATCTCAAAAAATAAAGACACGTAAAGGGGTAAAATGACCAATTTACCCTAGTACCCTTAAAGCCAAATGGAAGTCCGAGACGGTCTAAATTGACTTTCTTCGACGTTTCGGACTCAATGGTGAGGTCCAAATTGTGAAACGAAGTACGAAAAAATATGACACGTAAATAGGTAAAATGACCATTTTGCCCTTTTTAGTGCAAAAGTCTGAATTAAATTCTACAAAAGCCTAAACCAACTTTCTTCGACGTTCCGGACTCAATGATAGAGTCTATTTGACCAAAAGAAGTCCTTAAAATGAAAAGACATAAAATTTTATGAATAGCATAAGTTATGTGAGTGTAAACTAGTACGTTGCCCGAAGTACTAAACAAAATAATAAGGTTAGTATTTCAAAAGAAAATACGAAACGGCACGACATGTAAACATATGAAGTAAGTAAATTAAACTTAAGATTAATGGAGCTACCAGAAGAGTATAGTTTAAAATGAAATTTATTTCTAAAGCATTAAATCGTGTTATAGGTTAAGATTTACAAGTTAAATTAAGTATGCATGAAATTTATGGAATATTCATATATCGTTTAGGATTTAATATGATCTAAGCATAAGTTAAGAAGCATCAATAGGTGATACTGTAGTGAATGTGAAGTTAATGAGACTATTTATGAATTGTTCTTAGGAACTACAGAGGAAGTGGGAAAGCGCATTTTTAGCACTAATCCTAAGGACCGAGGTGAGTAACCCTGTATTTGAAGTGGAGATTTAAACCCCATGAATTTGAAGAAATTTTAAGTTCAAAAAATATGAAGTGTTTGATTTCCAAATTTAGTATTTACGTGATTTCAGTTTTAAATTAATTATGTTCTTTTAAACCCTATCATGACATGCTCAGTAAATAGTTTCTACTATAGTTTTCTTAAAATATATTCAGCATGTCTAAAGTTAAAATGCCAAAATCTTGTAAGTGTTCTGAATTTGCATATTCCAAGTATTTAAAGATTGTATCATGAAATCATGAACGTTATGTTTTAAATGCTCATAAAAGGATCTATGTGAAAAAGTCATATGACAAGTGTTTTTAAATGCAAGAAAAGTTGTGCATAAACACCACGAATTTTGTTGAGTTTCTTCGAATTCAACCACGATACGAAAAAATGCCAGGTAGCAGGATCTAATCCCCCAAGCATATGAGATATCTCCATGTAAAGTAAAATGAGAGTCTGGTTCGAAACAGATTCGACTAATGAAAGTGATAAGACGCTATGTTGGAAATGGAAGCAGGTTTTACCCTCATTTTTATCATGCATACTTACATGTTTTGAAGTACAGATGTATAAGTTTAGCTTGAAAACTTAAATTGTGTCAAAGCTATATGTTTTAAGCAATGCATATATCCTGTGTTCAAAGTATACGAGCAATTGGTGGTGTTTGTTTTATAAAATCTTTTATACTAACCACTATCAATTGAAACCCCTTGACAAGTACTGGAATTACTCACAAGCTTAGATTAGCTTACCGAATTTTTATCCGATCCCCCCTTTCAGGTGATTGACGGAAGTACTGATTTGAGGATGATGATGATGAGTCTAGCCGTTTTTGGAAGAAATGTTCAAATAGTTCTTTTGTTAAGCACTAGGAACTTTAAGTATTAACTTTTGTATTGGTAAAGCGGTACACTGTTATGTATAAGTCCCACGGGGTAATCAAACATGTATTAATTATAAAGTCTTCAAAATTTTTATTATGCTTTGAATGTATAATCATATGTATCATTATGAATAGCGACAGTACCGGACGGATATGGGTAAATTTAAAATAAGAAAAGAAAAGAAAAAAGTTTTTCACGTTTTTCGCAAACACATATCGCACTGCTATCTAATATTGCTGCTTATGTGAGCCTTCGCCCTAAGGTCCCTGGGCCTAAGGGTGGCGGTCGCAATTCAGGAATCCGCACAGGGTGAGTTTCGGGTCGTGACAACTCTCATGGGCCATGTTTGGTCACTTCCTCAGACCACTTTTGGTAGACTTTTTGACCTATTCTTGGCTCATGCCTTAGGGCATTTTGGGGCCCATTTGGGGTCACTATTCCAAGGCATATTTAGAGACATTTTGGGGCTATTTTGGAAGCCATTTTTTTAACATGACTTAAACTATTTTGAACATATATTGGGAGGGATGTTTAAGTGATATTAGGAGGCTATATTTTTGGGAAAACGTGGGAAAATGAATAAATAATCAATTAATCCATCTTATGACCTTTCATTTACCTTTCTCATTTCATTTCACTCACTACGCGGGTTTGCAAACATTCGGGGCATGACAGTGCCACATGGCTACACCTCATGTAGACACAAGAATCGAGTTAGAGTGCCATATGGGTAAGTCTCATCACTAGAGTCGAGGTGCTACATGGGTAGGCCTTGGATAAACACAAGAATCAAATTACACATTAAGTCAGAGCGCCATGTATGTAGGTCTCGTTACAGGAGTCAGGGCACCATATGGGTAAGTCTCACAAATTTGTTCGCACAAATCATTTTTCTCATTAAAGGGGTGCCACATAGTCAAAATTTGTTCACACAAATCATTTTTCTTATTGAAGAGGTGCCATGATTTACAGACATTTTTGCTAAAGAACTTAGTCAGAATTCAAGGCATACAACATCTTTCAAATCAATACATAAGAACGTTATTTCAATATATAATCATGAAGATCGTAGCTCTTAGATATTTCATAAAGTGCAGAATAGACATTTTGAGCAGATATAGAAATTCACTGATTCAAGATACCAAATTACTCACAAAATATATTAATCATTTTTCAAACAGGAGATAAAACACCACTGATTCAGGGTACAATATTACTCACAAAAATAGATTAAATATTTTGAACATATATAGAAATTCATAAGATAGACATTTGGAAACAGGATGTAAAATCCACTGATTCAAGATTTCGGATTACTTATAAAATAGATTAATGTTTTTTCAAATAGGAGATAAAGCGCCATTGATTCAGGGTACAAGATTACTCGCAAAAACAGATTAAGTATTTTGAACAGATATAGAAATTTATAAGGTAAACATTTGGAAGCAAGATGTAAAATCCACTGATTCAAGATTCTAGATTACTCACAAAATAGATTAAGAATTTTTCAAACAGGAGATATAACATCATTGATTTAAGGTACAAGATTACTCACCTATGTTTCAGAGTCCACTGTCCTTCCCTTACTTGCTTACTTGTCTTAGCACTTGTCTTATCCTTATTTCTTTTACTGGTGATCCTAGTTCACATATTAAATTGAACTTAATATCTGAGTAAACATATAATTCTATTTAATCAATATGTCTTTGATGTTACTAGTCTTGATCGGTCCCATTTTTGAATTCGGTGGCACTCTAAACCGTAAGGTAGATGTCATACTCTCATTTGGGTCCCATTTGAAACTTATTCTCCTATTAAAGGTATTTTAGTAATTTTATCTTTTACACCTCATTTCATTCAGTTCTTTGTTTGCTAAAATGGACTCCATTGTTAAGTCTGGAACGTCAAAGAAAGTCAAAATATGTTATCTATGACATTTAACTAGCTTTTGGATTACTAAGGGTATAATGGTAATTCTGAAATTTCATGTGTCTATATTTTTAGGACTTCGTTTCATAAAATGGGTCCCACCATTGGGTCCAGAATGTCCCAAAATACTAAGGTATTTATTTTCATAGTCATCAAAGTCTAATTGATAGATTAATTAATCATTTGGACATAATCGTAATTATTTTAGTTTGTCCGTTCATATTTTTCAGAATCTAATTTCATAAATCAAACTCTACCTTCGAGTCTAGAATGCCCAAAAATATTGGGTTAGACTCTTCTTTCATTTTAATTGGCCTTCATTTGGCCTATTTTTGGCTTAAGGGCGTTTCTATAATTTCGCATAATTAACAGGGATTTAAAATTAATTTTTAATTAATTTCCTAGGCCTTTCTGTAATTTCCATAAGATTCTAGGGCCATTTCATAATTTCTCTGAATTTTAGGGGTGGAACTATAATTCTAGAAAGTATATTAAAAAAGCCATCCAGTTCAGTCCCAATGCAAGTGAACCAGTCCAACACAAGGGTGAACCAACCAGTCCAACCGGTTCTCTACCTCATGCTGATGTCACACTATTCTATTAAAACATTACCGTTTCATTTAAACTAGATCCATTTATGTTTTGGTCAGGACCCGAACGAGATCCGACCCGAATGACCTGATCAGCACAATGTTCGTTTCTTTCTTTTTTCCGGCGAGGGTTTCGGTTACCTTCTCCGATGCTTACGATCGTCATCGATTATTTTTTGACGACGAAACCTATAACACCCCAACCCGATTGATGGGAATTAAGTCACTAATTAAATATTAGAGACCTTATAAGTAAAATAGTAATTAAGAAAATTCCATCCCACCACCCATCACAACCAATGAGAATGCATGCAACACATCAGCAGCAGAATTAAAGATATATGTATATAAGTATATATACATGACTTGCATGAAGAAGACACTAAGTGTATGCATGTGTGGGCAACTAGAGAGAGAGTAAGGCGGAGAGAGAAAGAAGAAGAAGAATAAGAAGAAAAAGAAAAAGAAGCAAAAAAAAGAGTAGAGGAGAAAAAAAGAAAGGCTACATGCAACCCTAGAAGCTAAGAAGCTCAAAATTGAGACAAGATGAAGAGGGATACGCCATTGTGAAGGTAAAACCCTAACCTATTCTAAGTTTCTCTCTCTAGAAAAAACCTTACAAACCTATTATTTAATAGGTATTAGATACATGTATGGCTTTTGTTGGTGTTGTACTAGAGTTTTGGAGTGAAAATAAGACCTAAGAAAGCTCATAATACAAGAACCACAAAAATCCACCATTGATGGACCTTTAAAACCTCAGGTCTGGACCAACCCAAAAGGAACCCAATTCCTTTACTTGGGGCTTAAAACAGACCTCACAAGGACTACAAAAACCCTAGCCTGCGACCAAAACACCCAAAGAAAGACCCCTAAACCTCGAGTTATAGGTCACGGCCTAGAAATCCAACCTCAGAATTTGAATACCAAACTTACTTTTTGGAACGTGGTTTTGAAGCCCCTACAATAAGGATCACCATAAGCTCAAAACCATGGATTTTTATAGGGTATAGAGCATATACGAAGCCATCATTTCAAAGAGCACCGAAGCTCCAATGGAGCCATTTGGCTTGATTCGATGCTCCAAACCAACATTAAAACTTTCCTAAGAGTCCCAAAAAGTCATTAGAGAAGAAAGTAGAGGAAGTGGGCTCTTGAAACTCCACGAAATAGAACTTGAAAATTTACAAAAATTAGGTCAACAATGTCAGGGTAAATGAGGAAGAAGATGAATAGTGATAGGTCGAGTTTTGGGTCGGATCGGGTTCGGGTTAGGACCCATCCAATCGCATATTTGGTTTAAGTGGGACAACATCGGTTAGAGGTATTAGGTTTGTAAATTAAAACAGTATGGGACTCTTTGGCTACGAGGTTAGGAAATTGATTAAATAAGCCCACGCGGGACAGGGATATTGTAACACCCCGACCTAATTAATTAATAATTAGTTCGCTAATTATTAATTAGTATCGACTTACAGAATGATTAAGGGAATTAATCATAATCTCGGCGGTCACGATAGACCGATAAAATAATTAAATATATCTGGAGAAGAGGGTGCAACACCCGAACCTAATTACTGATTAATTCGGTGAAATAATGTTGTTTTAATACTGACGGAACTCGAATTAGCTAACCCGAAAAATCTCAAACGATTAATAAATGACACGGACCATCTGACACTGAAGATAATTGAAATATGAAACTCCCGGAAGAAACCGCGTCGAAAAAGGAGCAACGGAATGAAAGTTAGGAAGGAAACACTGAAACTGAATTACCGCGTCTACCAAACGAGGCCTTAGCCTAAATGGTGGAAAATGGCCAAAAGTGAGGCCAAGGGGAATTGAACCCTTGACCTATGAAAGGGAAGTAACTTCACTTAAAAATTTACCAACTAGGCTCCAGGTCACTTTGTGCCTATACATGCAACAGAATGGTATAATATCTCTGAATTACCCAAGCTGCCACCCAAATTGGCCAATGGCCAAACATGCAACACATCACCCTATGAACCCTAGCCCCACCATCACCCTACTCTTAGCATACTTGAGCACCACTCTCCCAATCAGCTCACATGCAGCCAAATTGATTAAATAAAATACCCTTGATATATATATTGGGTATAGGAATTATGCACACCATGAGAGAGGGATTGAGAAATCAGAAATGTGTGTGAGGGCTATGGTGTGTGAAGAAACCATATGTATTCATGGTGGGTTGACAAACCTGTTAGAGGAGAGAGTGGACACCATTGCTGGCCTTGTGAACAAGTGCATACAAGTTGTGTATCCATGGAAAGAGATGCACCAAAGGAACAGTGGAGGACTGAAGGCACGACTGGGACAGGAGCACACACAGAAGCCTGAATCGAGCCATGGAGGAGGTAGCCACTGTCAAAAGGTAAGACATCCGAAAATTTTTGAAGCTTTCCCCTCAAGTTGTTTACTGTTTTCATTAATTGAGCCTAAGAACTGCATGCAGGTAACTGAGGTGTTAGGGGGAAGAAAATGGGAGAAAATAGACTAGGTTTGAACCCATTTTGGCCACTGGACCATGATAGACCGAGAGGGGGAAATTTATGGGTTTTTAAAAACTCTACTCTAAGCTTGGTTTAATGCACATAGGCATAAATAGCGTGAAAAATGGAACCCAACGCAAACTTAATGGACCCAAATGGTCCAAAAATGAGCAAGATATGGGTAGTTGCAGGTTCGGTTGGCCGAAATGATAGTCCCCCACCCAACTGATTTCGTGAGTTTTAAATGCACCAAACAATCCCTAAGGGTTCTAGATGGTCTCTGTGATCAGAATGAGGGGTCGAAACCGATCGAAATGGTGAAAAAAATGAAACTTGAGGCGTCGCCGGAGAATCGGCCATGGCCGAAGTTACGACCTGTAACTCATTGTTCGACGGCCAAAACCTAATCTAGGACGAGAATCGACACCGGGGATGGAATCCTTATGAAAATTTCCTTCGAACCCCATTGAACCGAACCCACCAGAATTGTCCAACCGGCACCGGAGAAGACCCCTAGCAGGCCACCGGAGAAAACAGAGACCATTTTGGTCTCGGGTGGGTCCTGGATCGGACTCGGGTCGGGACCCGACCCGTTGCAAAATCGGATAAGTGGCTCGTCGCCGTTTTGAAGGTTACTATTTTGTTTTAAATTGAATTCATCCTATTTGGTTACAGTGATAATAAATTGAAATTGAGAAATTGGAATAAGCTATCCGAGGATAAGGGCCAATTTGAGAATAGGAGGATATGTTATCCCGATTTTCTGAGGGTCACCAAACCGGTTGGTTCACAGTGGTTTGAACCGGTTCAGCCAACTGAACCCTAGAACCCTATGGTTTGAACCCCAATTTTATGTAATTGTATTCTGACCCTGAAACTTTCTGAAATTTACGGATTGACCCCAATAGTTTTGAATATTCTACAGTGGCCCATATTTTGGAAAAATTGTACATTTAAGCCCTGGTAAATTAATTAAATAATAAAATAATTATTTTAATTATTTTATTAAATAGGTAAAATTACGATTTTACCCCTAGACATTAAATATGTCAAACGGAGTCCAAATAAATTAAATAAATAGTGTATTTTCACTATTTCAAATATTCTGGACTCAATGGTACAGTCCAAATTAGGAAATTATGTACCGAAAAATACATACCTGTAAGTGACAAATGACTTGTACTGCCCTTGATGGTACCCAAACCCAAATAAGAATAAAAGACAGTCTATTTTGACTATGTCGGGCATTCCAGGACTCAATAGTGAGGTCCATTTTATGAACTGAAGTGTCGAAAAATATGACGCATGAAATTACCAAAATGTCCCTTGATGTTATATGAAGTCTAAATGGAGTCCAAATTGGACGAAATTGATACCGATAGAAGCCCAGATACTCGTGGAATTGTATACATGATTAAATTATGATTCGAGGTCAGAATCTCACGAGACGTAAAATGACCAAAATACCCCCAAGCACTGTAAGTGCAATGTAGAGGCCAAATAAAGGCCAAACTGATCTGATAAATTATCATAAGCATGATTATGATAACCGAAGGGCTAAATATGACTCCGGAACAGTCAACGTATAAAATGAGAAATGACCGATGTGTCCCGATGTTCAAAAGCAGATACCAAATGAAGTTCAAAAGACTTAAAACTTTATATATACAATATATGGACTATTCTGAGGACCGTGATAAGGGTCCGAGGCAAGAATGACAAAATTACTATTTTGCCCCTGAGGGCAAGTAAGTGCAAAATTGACAACGACTGCAGTCTAAATGACTTAAAATATTATTCAGACAGCTGCTAAGCCTGTTTAAGGAATTTAATAACATAAGTTGAAACCCAAGTGAGTGGGTAATAGGCCAATGAACCTAATTAAGGGATCTGGTAGATTCCTAAGATGATAAATGCGACAGGAATGAATGAATTCTGATCTGCTTGTAATTAATGATGATTATTCAGGCTATGCAAGGATATGCCTAGAGTATCTGGAGATCATCAGAGTATTTGTAAATGGGGAATATGACACTAAGAGACCGAAGTAAGTAAATCTGAACTTTGTTGTGTGGTTATTCCCAGCCAGTCACATTCATTTCTACATGCTGCCAAATTTGTACTCTATCACTATCTGATGTACTTGATTTGAGCCAATCGGCTTGTGGTTATCGGTTATGCCTGATCTTTGGATTTGCACTTGCTTGCTTACATCATTGTGAGATTGATCATTGATATTTGAGCATCATTGCACTGTCATACCATGACCTAGTCTTGAGATATATCCTGTTGATCGAAATCTTGTTATTCCACACACTTTGTGTTTTGTTGATTGTGGTATCAATTGCTTTGTACGGTTGTACATTCTGTGTGGAATTTTATTGGTCATGATATTTGGTATATACCCGGGGTTGTGCTCAGTCACAACGCCCATCTGTTTCCAGATGCGGGGTGGACCCTTTGGGGTCTATTGTGTCCTTCGGGACATGTTCTGTTGTGTCCTTCGGGACATGTTCTGTAGTAAAAGAGCTCTAGCGCTTTTCAACAAGCCCGAGGAACTGAGGCGGAGCTAAATATGCGTGTTCTGGGGGTATGCCGAGCCCTGTTCTGTTTACGCATCTGTTCTGTTAGAATTCGATATTAACATTTTGCATTGTTGGATGATCATATTTTATATCCTATGAATGATCATATTATTTGCAAGCATGGAATACTTTTGATTGGCTGACGTATTATTGGTGGCAGCAATTTATTGTGTTGAGCCGGATCTCTTTGACTGATTCTCTCATGTATTATTCCTTGTGGGAATAAGCCTTTCTAGACCCTCGGGTCATTGTTACACATCTTGGTGACTGGCTATGTATTTCTTGTTGCTCATTTGGCTATTGCTTATCTGTTATCCTTCTTCTGTTATTCTTGTGAACTAACCCTGACCCATGGCAAAGCTAGGAATTTACTTACTGAGCTTGTTTAAGCTCATCCCATTATTTAACATTTTTCAGGTGACATCATGTGGGATGAAATGCAATGAGATAACTAGTGGAACTAGTGATGCACAATGAACGACAATGATGATATGAACTCCAAGTTAAAGATCGAACGTGAACACTGTAAGGTTAACTTTAAAGTTATGCATTATAATATTACATCATTAGTGATGAGGTTAGCCTAGTATGTCAGATCATTGTGATTAAGTGATACTTGGAGACATTATGATTGTTGATCATTGGAGATAAGTTTAATTAGCTGAACTGCATTAGTGACTTCCGCTTTAAGAAATTCATTGTTATAGAATGGTTGCATTGGAGCATGTATATTATACCTTAGAGATATTTGGTGACTGATTCTAGACGTGCTCTGATGTGTTTGGATGAGTTGCATTCTTAATTTAAAAAGGTTTTAATTTCCACTGTTTTGACCCTACATTTGGAATGCAATTCATTGTAAAGTTCAGAAGTTGCCTTTGGTTGGTCGCGTTGTCGGTGGGAAAAACTGACAAGGTGGCCAACTGGCATCACGTCCTCGAGATCTGCGTAGGGTGGGTTTCGGGTCGTGACAGATATCATATCCTTGTTTTGTCCCTTGTCTGTTGTTTGGCCAAAGAAATATCAGAAAAATAAAAGGGAACTGTAGCTCCCCAGTTTCAATCCCTGCACCTCTCACATGTTTGAACCCTAAAACCAAGCACATGACCACTGTGCCACCATGGCACATGTAATATAATATTAACAAAATAAATATATAATTTGCAATTAAATAATTAATTTAATTTAATTACAGTAAATTGTTCTGTTACCCAAATAAAATAAAAGAGTAGAGTATTTTAAATATTTTTGACATTCTGGATCCAATGGCGAGATCCGTTTTATGAAACGGAATCTTGAAAAATTAAGACGCATAAAATACAAAATTACCGTTTTACCCTTAGTGATGCCCGAAGTCAAATGGAAGTCCAAGAGTGTCTAAATTGACATCCTTCGATGTTCCGGACCTAACGGTGAGGTCCATATTGCCCAATTAGCTACGAAAAAATAAGACACGTGAAAATACAACTTTATTAAATTATGCCTAATAGTCCAATTTAACGAAAATAAAACCTATCTTAGGAAATTATGATTCACCGGGTCTAAAAATAAACTAAGAACACCAAATAGGTAGTAATGTAAATTAAATGTAGAATTAATTAAATTATTTATAAATTATTCTTAGAAACTACAATGGAAAAGGGAAGGCACACTAGTAGTGCCAATCCCGAAGACAAAGGTGAGTAATCTTATACTTTGAAACAGAGGTTTTAACTCCATGAAATCTGAAGTATTTTAATTTCAAAATTCTCGAAGTGATTTTAGTTCAAATTCCTCTATTTACATGACTCGTAATTCAAAAGTATTACTGCTTCCATTTTTAAATTATATCTTAACATACAAGTTAGTTTGTTTATATTGTTGACTTTTTGTACGTTTATATTTCAGTATGTTTATGTTAAGTTCTAAATTTTATTAAATGCCTCTCTAAAAGCAATGTCTTCCATTCTAGCTATGTTTTAAATATTCATATACATAGTAGTTAAATACTCTAAAGCTTATATCTTAAATGTTCTGAAATTATATACTCCAAGTATTCTGAAGACTTTATAAAAATATTCATGAATTTTAAATGCTCTCGAAAAGCATCTATTTGAAGAAGTCATATTCTTAATGCTCTTGAAAAGCATCTATTTGAAGATGTCATGTTTTTAAATACTCTCGAAAAGCATCTATTTGAAGAAGTCATATTTTAAATACTCTTGAAAAGCATCTATTTGAAGAAATTTGAAGACGTCAGTGTTTTAAATACTCTCGAAAAGCATTTATTTGAAGAAGTTATATTTTAAATGCTCTTAAAAAGCATCTATTTGAAGAAATTTGAAGATGTCATGTTTTAAATACTCTCGAAAAGTATCTATTTGAATAAGTCATATTTTAAATGCTCTAGAAAAACATCTATCTGAAGATATCATGTTTTAAATGCTCTTAAAAAGCATCTATTTGAAGAAGTTATGTTTTAAATACTCTTGAAAAGCATCTATTTGAAGAAATCATGTTTTAAATGCTCTTAAAAAGCATCTATTTGAAGACATCATCTTTTAAATGCTCTCGAAAAGCATCTATTTGAAGAAGTCATATTTTAAATGCTTTTGAAAAGCATCTATTTGAAGAAGTTGTGATTTAAATGCTTTTAAAAAGCAACTACTAGGAGGTTATGTTTTAATGCTTTTAAATAGCATGTATTTGTAAATAAATTTTTTCAAATGCCTCTTGTTTGCGACCTAGTAATGCAAGATAATCGTGCATAAGCACTACGAGCTCGTGAGGCCCTTCGAGACTCACATACGAGAAAAATGCCCAATAGAAGGTTTATCCCCCAGGCACGAGATATCTCCATGAGAAGTAAAACTAGAGTTCGGTTCGAAACTGATTCTTCTATTAAAAAGTGAAAAGATGTTACGTTCAGAAATGGCAGAAAGTTTATCCCCCATTTTTCTAAACGTGATTACATGTTCTGATTTCATGAACAAAAGATTCATGTTTTCATAAGTCATGGTAGAAGGTTTTCAGACCCCTATTTACATGAGAATGGTTTTTAAGAAAAAAATGGCCCAGTTTTTAAATTGACAAAAGGGTTATGCCCTTTTATTTTTGAGAAAATGATTTTATTCATCTTGGTAACAAGTAAATGATTTAAGCTCTTTTGGTCACCAAATGGCCATCTTGTACGTGTTACAAGTTTTCTGCTACATATTAAATGTCTTACTCGAATGCTTTAAATGCATCGTGTTACATGTTTTTGAAGATTCTTGTACTCCGTATACGTGAAATATCTATTTTACTTGAATGCTTTAAATGTTTCGTGTTATGTGTTTTTGAAGTTTCCTATGTCCCATATTTGAAGAAATAAGTGCCTAGCCTGAATACCTTAAATGCTTCATGCTCTCTGTTTTTAAGAATCATGTATTTTGTATCTGAAGTGTACGAGCAATTGATAGTGAATGTCTTTATGAACTCTCTTATAACTAACCCACTACTAGTTGAAACCCATGACATGGTACTAGAATTACTCACGAACTTATTGAAGCTCACATGGATTATGCATCATATGTACAGGTGATTTGAATACGGGGTATGAGACCTACAACCATAGTAGTACAGGTCTAGAAGTTCAAAAATGCGTGAGGTATAGGGACTCATGGGTGAAATACTGTGAAGTTCAAAAGTTTAGAAGTGTGTAAGGTATGGGACTCATGGGTAAAGTAGTTTGACGTTCAAATGTAAATGTGGGGCATGGGACCCGCAGTGATTGTGATGATGAATGTAATATATATTTCAAAAAAAAATTTCTAAGCAATTCTAGATACTGTAAAGATCATAGTAACATGTGTAATTATTTTCGCTGCAATGATTAAATTTGATGTGATGAATGAAAGGAATGGATTTTATTTTAGGAAGAAATTCCACGATCATGGTTCCCTAATTCGCACAGGGTAGGTTTTGGGTCGTGACAAAACTAACAGGGTTCGAACTTTTTTTTCCTTAGGATTCCATATCCAATTTCCAAATTTGGTTTTACTCACGTTTTGCTGTTGAAATAGGCCATTACAATGGCTACTCCGGCGAGACACGATTTTTCGACAGGGGATTATTTTCCTATTTCGACATGTTTGGGTCACTATTTTTGCTCCATTCCACCTCTATTCGACTCTTGGGACCTCAGGGATTGAATCCCCATTCCTAAAACCAATCAAATCGAGCTCCACTACAAGCTCATAATTTCTCTCTTGACTGTAACTCACGATATCTCACTAGTCTATTGACCATTTTTTGTGATTCAAGTGGCATTGTATCCCACTTTGCATTCTCTTGTGAGCCTTGTAATTAGTTTTAAGTTTAGACCAATATAGGTTCAAAACCTAATTTTTCTCACTTTCGGGGTCTAGGGTTCTAGGGTTTTCTCTTAGCTTAAACCTTCCCATTTTTCTCTCATTTTCTTTTATTCTCATTTCTAAACACATGCATGTAAATTTTAACCTAAAAAAAAGCCTCTTATAAGAAATATTTTAGTGAGAGAAACTTACCTCAATGGTCATTTTCTCCCTCTCTCTCTCTCGTTGGGCTTGCATGCTCCATCCTCTGAACCTTTTCAATCATTGTAACTCCTTATTGCTCCCCAATGTGCACTGATCTTGAGTACACACACATGCATCATTAGTCTTAACTTAGTGTCTTTTAAGCACTAATTTTTCATAACTATTCATGTGCTAATTATCGATTAACACTAATCGTAACTTGCTAGCAAGTTGTGACCTTTGACTTTAATTTTCATTCTTAAAATTGATTGTCTCCAATTCGAGTAATTTGCCCATCTTTTATTTAAGCTTAGTCTCGGTAACAACTACCACTAATCTTATTTACCTGGTAATTAAGGTCCGAGGTGTTACACAACCAGATCCTCCTTTAGTCTCGGAATCCTCCGATCGGGCCTTTCATAATTATGAATCCACACAACCTCGATGTCCATCGATCACTCAACGTCGAATCCTCAAGCTTGAACTCTCTTCTCCAATAGTGATATTGTGAATTAGGGGCTCTTTGATATGATTAGTGTCACAGCTCGAAACCCACCCTATGCGGATCTCATGTCGCAAGGCCGACCCAATGGTCGTTCCTACTTTTTTCATTCTTTGTATCAATGATAATAGTAAATAACGTAAATATAACATTTAATTAGTGGAGGCCTTATTACAAATATTGTTCAAAGACTGAAAATAAAACTGACAATAAAATAAACATTGACCACTCTTAGGTGGTGAGTGCATGGGAGAGACTACTGTATTCTATTGTGCTCCTCAACTGTCTCCCTACGTTCTAGGCCTTCTACTGTGGTCCTGTAGCATTCTCACCTGAAAAGATAATAAATAGGGCGGGCTAACAGAGCTCAGTAAGTAAAAGCCTATCTCAAATACAGGTTAGGAATTACATAGGGAAATATGAATTCAAAGGTAACATGATAGCCAGTCATGACAACAACTGCAGTTAATAGTAAAGTGCTACAAGGCCGCCAATGAACAGTAAAGCCCAATAACAAGTGTGAGTGAAGGTGTAGCATGGATATGGATAAAGCACAATAATCACAATCAACATGAATACTGCCACAATAAAATAGTCACAGTCAAGTACAATTAATGAGAGAACGGTCAATGCATATAAAATACCCTCATAACTCCATATATAAGAACACCCCCATCACCATATGTCCGATCATGGATTCGACCCGTAGGTCCCGTCAATCAACCCGTAGGTCCTGTTAATTAATAAAAACACCCCTATCACCATTTGTCCCTTCACAGTCTCGACCCGTATGTCTTGCCAACTCAGAAAGCAATCGAATGGATATTGTGACTGAGCACAAATCCAACATTCAATTATAAATCAAGATTCTATCGTGATTCTATAAGAAGTGCATAAGGTATGAATGGCATGCAATAAACGTTTATCAATAAGTCTTTAAAGGCGCAGTACAACATAGCAACAATGAGGTAACAGTCAATAGGCAACCACTAAATAGGATAATATCAATGGTGGGATAACAATAGCAATTACATACAAGAGTACAAAGTTTTGGTAGCATAGAGATGATGTGGCTTCGAAAACCATGTATAAGAGATAGGAATTCACTTACATTTTATCCATGTGATCTACTTTAATATTTCGTAACTTTTCATTTTCCTTTGAGTTCCCTATCATTCAATAAGCATGTTTCAGTTTCAATGTTATTCATCAAATTTCATACTTCGTCACCCTAAGTATTTCTTTTTCTAATTTAGACTCTACCATTGAGTCCAAAATGTCGAATAAAGTCAGTTTAGGCTTTCACAGTTTCCAATTTAGACTCTGTACTAAAAGTCAAAATAGTCATTTTACAAGTTTCTATTTTTCGGGTTCTATTTTCACAAGTTGGACTTCATTGTTGAGTCCAGAAGGTTTGAAAGAATACAAATTCATTATTTACTTAACTCAATCAGAGTATGTTTGACTCACATTTGATCCAGAGACATTTTAATAATTTTTCTCATTTCTAATTTATAAGATAAATATTTAATTAATTTATTTCTTGGGTCATTTCATAATAATCATAAGTATGGGGTTTATTTGTAATTCCACTAAACTTTGGGCCAAATCAGAAATTCAGATTTTACTAACAATGATTAAGGCTCTAAATTGAAATAGGCTGTCCGTATTCCCAAATTAACCCAAATTGGATTCCATATCCGTGTATCCCAACACCCCTAATCCGATTTTAATTCTAAAATTCAATCTCAAGGAATTGCACTTACTGGGCCAACCTTCTCCTCAACTCACACCGCATCCATTTAAAATCTTAGCCGTAGTGAGCGAAAATAAACCTCCAGCTTGGCCTTCTTCGGTGGTCCGTGAAGCACCCCTGCTCATCAAAAAATTTTTTAAATCATTCATCTTATACGATCCCATGACGCCTGTATTGTTCTTTGTCGTGCTTCAACCCATACAGTGAAACAAATCAAACTCCTCAATTTTCCTTGCCATCCAATTTCTCCTCTAACTGCATAATGCCATATCCTGTGGATTGTTCTTTTCGTGCTATCGCACACCCACCTTACAGTGAAATCAAACACCTTCCACAACTCCTCCCTCATCGCTTTTTCCTGGCAATCCTAACCATGATCGCTCTCCGCAACTCCAGTAAAGACCACCTCATGCCAGTGATTGTGGTGTGCCACGAACACTAGTCCCAACGTTCCCATTCCTATCACGCGTGGGGTACTTTCATCCACCATCGAAGGAGCCGGATCGCTGTCGCTTATATCACAGCCTCCCCCCCCTTACTCAGGCTCCACCTGGTTATCTAACTCGCAAGGGAGTTGAGCTGATCCGATTACTCCATCTGGGCTCGGGAGAGTCCGGGGAGATTTACTATCATTTGTAAAGACAGGGGTACGTGCATTTGCAAGATTCTGAATCATCCCATTTGTGAGCATCACACGGCCATCCTTGAATTCCCATCCATCATCACCGCCATCAAATTTGACTGAAACAAAAATCCCATTTGAACAACCCACATCCCCGACAAATCAATGCAACGCCACTACCCAATCTTGTATATTTCGATTTTGGGGTTTTGAATTCAAGAATTGTTGAACCAGAGACTAAGATGTCGTTGCTGTGTCTACATAGGCGATCCCAGGGGTTGTGCAGCAACGGCTGAACACAATGGGTGGACTGCCACAGATCTGTCATCCCCTGTTCATCGCCGAACGCGACCGCGGCAGCGACCACGCTCCTCCTAGCTTTGCCCATGTAGTCCTCCTCGATTCAATCCAACTGGGGACTGTTGGTAATGATAGATCACATTGAAGTAGTCGATCTAATCATAACAGATAATAGGCTAGGTAAGAAATTTGGCCGTTGATCTGGGCTGTGTTGGTACTGTCAACGGTGCAGAACGGGTGGAGGTGAGGCGTTGTTTCGGCAAAGGTTGAAATTTTGTGATAACGAAAATCTGGTGGTGGTAGTGGGGGTTCAACCGATGAAGTTGAGGCGGCAGTCATGAGTGGTAGATCGACTAAGAAAGAATTATGGAGATGATTTTTTTTTAGAGAGAAGGAATTGAATTGTGAGAGAAGTGTAGCAACAAAAGGGATCAGCCGCATCTCTCTTTCTCTTCCGTTTTTCTTCCTTTTCTTTCCCTCTTTCTTCTCCCCCGTTCCGCTTCTCTCTCTCTAACCCGTAACCCCCACACAGCTCTAGTCGATTCCCCTTCCCTTCCTTCTGGAACACTACCTCATTTACCCTTCTTGTTATCCCTTTCACGCTCAATCGGTCCAAACTAGGCCATCTCGTGCAGTCCCTTCTCCAATATATATATATTGTTTACCATATATATACATATATCCTGCTTCCTCACATATATATATATATATATTTTATTTATTCTTTTTCTTTTCCATTTTATTTGATTTTCCTTATTTTAAATTTCATTTTTGATTTCAGTATTTGTTCATGGCTTGCTCGGCATCACCCGGGCATTATCCGTACTTTCGAAACTATTTAAATTTCACAACCGTCCATTCCTTTCGATTTCATGACATAAAGCCCCATTAGCTCGGGTTTACCTAGTTCGCTCGGTTACAATTTGGGTCAAGGCATTACATTCTACCCCTCTTAAAATGAGTTTTAGTCCTCAAAACTTGAATGGTCTTAATCTAAGGAACTCCATTATCTTCTCATCATAATTCCCTTTGTAATCTATATCTTGCACTTATTTCTGGTGCTCAGATACTATATTCTCAAGCAAAAAAATTTCTTTATACAGGGTTCACAATTCTTTTGTATTCCTCTTTTTTTTTAATTTAATAGTGAATTTGAAAGTCACGGGTTTGACCTTTTAACGTCCTTGGGACTTTTAACTCATTGTCTCTAAATTTTAGTATTAACATTATGGCTAGGGGTCTGTTATTTTCATTACTTACCTTGAGTCATCTTTTCAGTTACTTGACTATTTCCTTTTGTTACCAGTATCTTGACTAGTTCGTTAAATTCATCTCATTTGGTATTAGGTCGTGATTAAAACCTTACTATTGATGGTCTCTCAACTTTCGTTGGCATCGTATGTCACATTATGTGCCAAGTAAAGGTATCTTAATACCATGATCTTTTCTTTTCTATTTGTTTCTTTGGTAGTGGTCATAGGAAGTCAACGGTGTATCTAGACTACACCACTTCTATCGTTGAAAGTGTTTTGGACTTCTCATGCAAGTGCTTTAAGTTTTACTAAGGACAGGGTATCATGTTCCCTTTGGTTTCCATAAGCATCTTTTGATTCGTGTTGGGACGATTTGCTCGTATTCTCTTTGCATTACAATATTTATCCCTTGCTCGGGTGTCCTCAAATTTATTCGAACTTTCCATTTGTGATTTCCCAATCAAATGTCCATTTCTGATGATTTATCACTCCTCTTTTCTTTTCATTTCATTTTATATTATTCATTGTCATTTCTGCCTTTGTTTTCAAATTTGTGATCATTCTTTTATGATTTAGATAGGTTGAGGAAATCAGTTCCTCCATTTTTTTTTTTTTGACTGGTACGAAGGCTTTTCATAACTAAACTTTTCACAAATTTTGGTTCCTCATCCCTTCATAGATTAAAGTATGGTACATATATTCAGAAAATTTTAGGGTAGTCCTTTACCCTAATCACTGATTCTTCATATGACAGGCTACTTTAAAGTGTTCTTAACGGTATTATCACATTGGTTTACCCTGAACCTTCCTCATCTTTTGATCAGTTCAAATCTTAAGTCTTATGACTTGTTAGTTTATGACCATTATTTTGGTTTTACTTAGCTTTGCTCAGAAAGGTTGTTTAACTATCTGATTTCTTATACTCGTCATCATATTCAGTTTTTCATCGTATGTTACATTTCTCTCCCTAATCGTTATTCAGCTTTTTCAAATTTGTTCTTTCAAGAACTTATTCAACTGTATAGGGAATTCCTTGTACATTCTGTGACTTCCTATCATATTTCAGGATTTTTCACATCAATTAGTCGTCCCATCATTTTATCATTACATTTGACTTTCAAAGTTTATCAAGATTATATCAATTCTTTCCCGCCATGGGATTTCTCTACTTCCTTAGTTTCATAGATTTACTTATTCTTACTTTCTATCTCAATCTTAATTGTTCTCAAAGTATCTCAAAGACTTATGTATCACTTTAGCACAATTGTTGTCCTCACTAGTTTTTCTAGACATTATGCCACAATTTTCGTCTCTTTAATTGTCAAATTACGTTAATCCTCAAAAGTTATTCAAAGTCATCAATCATTTATTTTTTGAAATAGATTCAGCTAACTCAATAAAATACCGCTTGTAATTGGGTCATATTGTCACCTAGATCAATAAGATCCATTGAATTTTTTCAATGATCATTCATCAAGTGTCAATCTCCTTTTAGAACCATCATATTTCATAATGTTCACTTGATAGGCTAGGTCAATCAATATTTGCCTCCCAATAATCCATTTGTCTTTACCCTATATGACTCACTCAAGAATCCTCATATTTTTGATATATCATTAATCCATCTGAAGTCTCCAACTCCTCATGTTACTATTCATTAAGTTTTCCTCAGACCATCTCTCATATATATTTGTTATTAAATCCACCGACTTTCCAAGATTTCACAATCCCAACTCTATGTCATCTTATATCTTCCAAAAGAGCATTAATCGTTGCCCTCGTTTAAATAATAGTTTCCCCCAACTCATTGCAGGTAACAGTAAAGTGCCACAAGGGCAATTAACAGTAAAGCCCAAAAACAAGTGTGAGTAGAGGTGTAGCATGGATATGAATAAAGCACAATAATCACAATCAACATAAATACTGCCACAAAAAAATGATCACAGTCAAGTACAATTAATGAGAGAACGGTCAATGCATATAAAATACCCTCATAACTCCATATGTAAGAACACCGCAATCACCATATGTTCGATCACGGATTTGACCCGTCAATCCGTCAATCGGCCTGTAGGTCTTGTCAATTAATAAAAACACCTCTATCACCATTTGTCCATTCACAGTCTCGACCCCTAGGTCCTACCAACTCAGAATGCAATCGGATGAATATTGTGATTGAGCACAATATCCAACATTCAATTATAAATCAAAATTCTATCGTGATTCTATAAGAAGTGCATAAGGTATGAATGGCATGCAGTAAATGTCACCTAATAAGTCTTTAAAGGTGCAATACAACATAGCAACAATGAGGTAACAGTCAATAAGCAACTACCAGAAAGGACAATATCAATGGTAGGATAACAATATCGGTTACATACATGAGTACAAAGTTTTGGCAGTAATAGAAATGATGTGGCTTCGAAAACCATGTATAAGAGATAGGAATTCACTTACATTTTATCCGTGTGGTCTACTTTAGTATTCCATAACTTTTCATTTTCCTTTGAGTTCCCTATCATTCAATAAACATGTTTCAGTTTCAATGTTTTTCATCAAATTTCATACTTCATCACCATAAGTATTTCTTTTTCTAATTTAGACTCTAGAATTGAGTCCAGAATGTCAAATAAAGTCGGTTTAGGCTTTCACAGTTTCTAATTTAGACTTCTGCACTAAAAGGCAGAATGGTCATTTTACAAGTTTCTATTTTTTGGGTTCTGTTTTCACAAGTTAGACTTCACTGTTGAGTCCAAAAAGTTTGAAATAATACAAATTCACTATTTACTTAACTCAATCGGAGTATATTTGACTCACATTTGACCCAGAGGCATTTTAATAATTTTTCTCATTTCTAATTTATTAGATAAATATTTAATTAATTTATTTCTTGGGTCATTTCATAATAATCATAAGTCTGGGGTCTATTTGTAATTCCACTAAACTTTGGGCCAAATCAAAAATTCAGATTTTACTAACAGTGATCAAGGCTCTAAATTGAAATAGACTGTCCCTATTCCCAAATTAACCCAAATTCGATTCCATATCCGTGTATCCCAACACCTCCAATCCCATTTTAATTCTAAAATTCAAGGTCAAGGAATTGCACTTATTGGGCCAACCTTCTTCTCTGCTCACACCGTATCAAAAACATCTTAGCCGCAGTGAGCGAAATTAACCTCCAGTTTTTTGGCCCTTCTTCGGCCAGTCCGTGAAGCAACCCCTGCTCAATTCGAAATTTTTTTTAAAATCAATTTCATCTTATCATGATCCCATGACGCCTGGTATTGTTCTTTGTCGTGCATCAACCCAACCGTACAGTGAAATAGATCACTTCACAGCTTCTCTCAGCGTTTTTTCCTTGGCCATTAGCACGATCTTCTCCACCAACTGCCAGTAAATGCCAATATTTGATTGTTGTTGCCAACATCACTAGTCTTGAAGTCAATCCCATTCCTATCACGCACATCCCACCGACATAACCCATTATCATCCAATCCCAAGGATGTCGATCCCGATGGATCCATCTGGGCTCCTTTACTATCATTTGTAATGACAGAGGTACTTGCATTTGCAAGATTTTGAATCATCCCATTCGTGAGCATCATACAGCTATCCTTGAATTCCAATCCATCATCACCGCCATCAAAGTTGAATGAAACAAAAATCCCATTTAAACAACCCACATCCCCGGCAAATCAATCCAACGCCACTACCCAGTCTTGTATATTTCGATTTTGGGGTTTTGAATTCAAGAATTGTTGAACCAGAGAATAAGATGTCATTACTGTGTCTACATATGTGATCCCAGAGGTTGCGCAGTAATGGCCGAACACAATGGGTCGACCGTCATAGATCTTTCATCCCCTGTTCATCGCCGAACGCGACCGCGGCAACGACCACACTCCTCCTGGCTTCGCCCATGTAGTCCTCCCTGATTCAATCCAACTGGGGACTGTTGGTAATGATAGATCTCACTGGAGTAGTCGATCTTATCAGAATGGATAATAGGCTGGGCAAGAAATTTGGCCGTTGATCTGGGCTGTGTTAGTGCTGTCAACGGTGCAGAACGGGGTGGAGGTGAGGCACTGTTTTGGCAAAGGTTGAAATTCTATGATAACTGAAATCTGGTGGTGGTAGTGGGGGTTTAACCGATGAAGTTGAGGTGGCAGTCATGCGTGGTAGATCGAGTAAGAAAGAATTATGGATATGATTTTTTTTAGAGAGAAGGAATTGAATTGTGAGAGAAGTGTAGCAGCAAAAGGGATCAGCCGCATCTTTCTCTCTCTTCAATTTTTCTTCCTTTTCTTTCCCTCTTTCTTCTCCCCCATTCCGCTTCTCTCTCTCTAACCCTGTAACCCCCACGCAGCCCTAGTCGATTCCCCTTCCCTTCCTTCTAGCATAGTACCCCATTCACCATTCTTCTTATCCCTTTCACGCTTAAGCGGCCCGAACTAGGCTGTCTCGTGAGCCCCTTCTCCAATATATATATATATATATATATATATATATATATATTGTTACATATATATATATATAACAGGCTACTTCGAAGTGTTCTTAATGGTATTATCACATTGGTTTACCTTGAACCTTCCTCATCTTTTGATTAGCTCAAATCTTAAGTCTTATGACTTGTTGTTTATGACCATTATTTTGGTTTTACTTACCTTTGCTCAGAAAGGTTGTTCAATTGTCTCATTTTTTATACTCGTCATCATATTTGGTTTTTCATCGTATGTTACATTTCTCTCCCCAATTGTTATTCAATATTTTCAAATTTTTTCTTTCAAGAACTTATTCAACCGTATAGGGAATTCCTTGTACATTTTGTGACTTCCTATCATATTTCAGGATTATTCACATCAATTAGTCATCCCATCATTTAATCGTTACATTTGACTTTCAAAGTTTATCAAGATTATATCAATTCTTTCCCGCCATGGGATTTATCTATTTCCTTAGTTTCATAGATTTAGTTATTCTTACTTTCTACCTCAATCTTAATTGTTCTCGTAATATCTCAAAGACTTATGTATCACTTTAGCTCACTTGTTGTCTTCACCAGTTTTTCTAGACATTATGCCACAATTTTCGTCTCTTTAATTGTCAGATTACGTTAATCATCAAAAGTTATTCAAAGTCATCAATCATTTATCTTTTGAAATAGATTCAGCTAACTCAATAAAATACTGCCCGTAATTGGGTCATATTGTCACCTACATCAACAAGATCCATTGAATTTTTTCCAATGATCATTCATCACATGTCAATCTCCTTTTAGAACCATCATATTTCATAATGTGCACTTGATAGTCTTGGTCAATCAATATTTGCCTCCCAATAATCCATTTGTCTTTACCCTATATGACTCACTTAAAAATCCTCATATTTTTTATATATCATTAATCTATCTAAAGTCTCTAACTCCTCATGTTACTATTCATTAAGTCTTCCTCATACCATCTCTTATATATATTTGTTGTTAAATCCACCGACTTTCTAAGATTTCACAATCCCAACTCTATGTCACCTTAAATCTTCCAAAAGAGCATTAACCGTTACCCTCGTTCAAATAATAGTTTCCCCCAACTCATTGAACAACTCACAGTTTAATAACTTAAGAATCATCAACCTCGACACTGGTATGATTCTTCCTAAAAATCTTTAACCTTTGCCCTTAAACACACTACTTTCTCCCAAAAGTCACTATTCATTAGATCATCTCAATCATCCAAGAAACATCAAGTCAGTTATAGCATAGTCTCTCCCAAAAACTATTAGCCTTAGTATTTAACAAACTATCTTCTTCCAAAAGTCACCGATCATTTAACTATTTAAATCCTCAGATTCTTACTTCCTTTAAGAGTATCTAATCGGTTAATTATTGTATACTTATGATGTATGCCTCATATGCTCTATTTATATCATTCATGAATAATGATTTCCTCGTAATACCTCAAAAATCATATATCATCTAAATTTCATGGTTTCTCTAAATGATTTACTACCAGTTCAGTCTTTATGATCATTTGGATCACATTGACCCCTAACAGTTATTCAGAATCATTTACCTTCATTTATCTTGAGAGAGTATTGACTATATCGGGTCACACATCCTCTTAGATCACAAGATTCATTGAATTTCTTTCTAATATTTATTTATCACATGTCAGCCTCTTTTCAAAATCATAACATTTTATAAGGTCAATTCTGGCAATCTCGCTCATTTACAACACTCCAGAGCTCATCACCGCCTTAACGGCTGCCGAGCAGGGAATAAGGAAACAGCCTTCAACAAGGAAACTGCTACATATATTTAACTCTATCTCTGAGACAATGTCCAACAAAGAAACTACTATCTCCGATGATCGAATCCCTACTTTCATGCCTCCAAATCCTAATCAACTTAGGAAAGGCCACAGCATATAAATTAAACCCTAAAGGCACGCTTTACTTTCATGCTCATTCTTTGGCTTTCATTATAGTCTTTTCAATTCAGTTTACTTACTTAAGCATCGGAGCGGCTACCACCGGAGCCAATCCGGTGGCCCTTTGATTCCTTCTTTTGAGTGTTCTTCAGGTTGCGGGCCCAGATTTCTTGCGAGCCGAAAAGTGCAGCATCAATTTCAATTTATACTCTTTTGGTAACTCCATTATTTTTAAGTTTGATTTTATTACTTCATATGTTTATGTGTCATTTTTTTTGTACTTCATTTCATAATATGGACCTCTCCATTGAGTCCAGAACGTCGAAGAAGTCAATTTAGACCTTTTCGGACTTCCATTTGGCTTTAGGGGCACTAGGGGGAATTTGGTCATTTTACACTTTTAAGTGTCCTTATTTTCTTAGGGTCCCGCCTCACAAAACAGACCTCGCCATTGGTTATTTAATTAATTTTTGCATTTATATAATATATATATATATATATATATATATATATTGTGCCCAAAAACCTCACGGGCTTGCCTGTCCAATTGATAAAAATATGGGTTTGGGTTTAAAGGGTTGGGCCTTCGAGTCACAAGGGCTACGCCCCTTTTATTTTTTTTTCTTAACAATTTCTTTTATATAATATATATATTATGACATTTATACCCACGGGCTTGCCTGTCCAAGTGGGTTGGGTGTTGGTTTAGGGTTGTGAGGTGGGGCGTTCGAATCCCAAGAGCTGTAGCCCCTTTTATTTTTTCTGATTTTCATCAAGCCAAACAACGGATAGGCCCAATTTCAGGGATAAGATATCCCAATCAGCGTTTAATTTAATTTCTAATTCCATATACTTATAACCAAACAGGCCCAATTTAGGATTTAAATTTAGACAATTTAGCTAAACAGTGTAGTATTGGCCCTATTCAACACCAAACGATGTCGCAGCCAAGACTACTGTTCATCATCACCCTCGACTTTCAAACGAAGGTCCAGTAGGGTTCCGTCGCCTTCTTTGGTGACGGTGACCTTTTTTCCGGTTGATTTTCAACCCATTTTCAATGCAAATGTCTTCCTTTTTCCTTCTAAATCATAACCTATACTTGGTTTTCCTTGAAATTCTTTTAAACCCTAAGAATATGGAGTTTTTTCAAACTCTGGCCGACTGTATTTTTCCCAATTCGTGCATATTTATTCACTATTTTTACCTCTTTTCTTTACAAATCCTCTTCTGCATCATAGAGGATTAGTTCCTCATTGATTTATCAAGGTTTTAATCGTAAAGTTTCACAAATTCGATTATTACCTTCAACCTGCAACTACTTTGTTCTAATTCATTTCTAAGTCCTTTTTCCTTAATTCTTTTTGCAATGTTTTTCATTTTTCATGCTCTTCTAGGTACACTAATTAAATCTACCATTTATGCTAAAAATTTCACAAAATAGAATGTAAATCTACTCACCTGCTTAAAGCTAACCCTTGGTTTTCTCTTCTGTTCCTACTTCCTCTACTTCTGAATCCTTTCTTTCCTCTC
Source organism: Nyssa sinensis (assembly GCA_008638375.1). Lineage (NCBI taxonomy): Eukaryota > Viridiplantae > Streptophyta > Magnoliopsida > Cornales > Nyssaceae > Nyssa > Nyssa sinensis. The sequence continues at coordinate 713,004 of CM018049.1, forward strand.
CTTCTAACTTCTTGCTTTCTTTTCCTTCTGATTTCGTTCAAGTATACAGCGCATTCACTTACTTTTAAACAAGTTCCACCGACCCTTCTCTCTCATTCGATCTCTCTCTCTCTCTCTCTCTCTCTCTCTCTCTCTCTCTCCATCCCCTCACAACCCCTTTCATTGACTTCTTCACTGTTCTAATTAATTTTTCTTTTTCATTTCAGAATGCAGCTTTGCATTTAATTGTTGGTTGATATTTTGTCAATGATATATATATATATATATATATATATATATATATATTATATGTATACACACACTAACACACAATTTCACACACCCACACTCAACCGGCACTCCTTAATATAACAAATGTCACATGCCGCACCCCACTCCACGCGGATGCCGAAGATATGATGCTAGTTAGCCGCCTTGTCGGTTTCCCCACCGACAATGCGACCAACCAAAGGCAAATTTCTGAACTTTACCATGAATTGCATTCCGAATGTAAGGTCAGAACAGCGAAATTTAAAACCATTTTCATCTCGAGAATGCAATTCATCTATATAGCACATAAGTATGTACCACAGAGCAAGCCTATAATTAGAAAGCTAATAAATCTAACCATAGAGCATATCTATAACCAAGCATACAACACAGAGCATATCTCATCTCTCTAGAGTACCATTACCATGAGCCATGTCCCAATATATCTAGTGCATATCAATGAATCTAATCATATCGTGTCACTCACTTGAATAACCAGAGTCAATCCCTAAGAATCCAAGTCTCCACAAATCAGTGCCATCAGATCCTTCCTTGGGTTGCCTCTTAGTCTACTAGTATCATATCCTGGTGCCTTCTAATCCAATAGAGATAAATCTTGAAAAATGTTAGATAAATCGAATGAGCTTAAACAAGTTCAGTAATAACATAGGTTCCTACCATGGATTTCAAAACTAGATTATATATATATGATCATATAAAATGCATGCTCATATGCAACTCAAGTAGAACAAACAGATCATATCAAAATAGAACAGATCGAATTAGAGTCAGAATAGAACAGATCAGAACTGAACAGATCAAACCAGAATAGAACAGTACTGAACGGAGTACCAATCAAACAAAGCATATCATCAAGGTGCCTGAACCTCCCCCAGCTGCCTATAAGCGGACCAATCGTGGGGCCTCTACCCTCTAGGGTCAGATCAGAGTGGAACATAACAGAATTGAACGGGACAGAAATAGAACAGAATGCCAATCATACAGACGAGCCTTCCCAGCTGCCCATAAGCGGACTACTCATGGGGTCTCTACCCTCTAGGTCGTGCTCTGACATAAAACTGATCAATCCTGTGGTGGGCCCAGAGTAGACTCAACATCTCAAAACAGAATCAGAACAGACTCCAAATGGTGTACAACAGAACAAAACAGACCCAAATAGAATCAGAACAGATATATCAAAAGATAGGACAGAGTTAAATCATGTCATCTGCAATGCAGTACAAAAAGTATGCATGAAAGCATATGCATTTAAAACAGTATAGTGTATAAAACAGTTTAGCATATAAAGTAGTACAGTATACAAAAAATATACACCAAGTCAGGAGTCCGAGTTACTCACCTGAATATGTGCTTATCTCTATTCACAGATACCCTCCAGATACGTCATTAGCCACGTCCATGCATAACCTGGGCACCATCCTTCTGATGGCCATCATAATTGATTCAACATCCAAAAGATCATCACGTTCCTTAGATGTGAACATATTTTCATGACCCAAACCCACCCTATGCGGATCTCGTGTCGCGGGGCCGACCCTAAAGCCGTCCCTACTTTTTCCATTCCTGTATCATAATACTAATATGAAAAGTACTAAAATCTTAAAACAATAACAGCGGAAGTCTTATCAATGACCATAATCAGCTGAAGTCTTTCAGTACACAATGTCAGCGGAAGTCTATTCAATACATGATATGGTTCTACAATAACAAAAATAAGAACCAGACATAACCAGCACCCATGGGTGGTGAATACATGGGAGAACTAATACATAGATTGGTACAGTTCCTCAAAATGTCCCCCTATGCTCTCAGACTCTTACTGGGGTCTTGCAGCGTCAGTACCTGAAATGGGGTAAGTAGGGTGGAATGAGCTACGAGAGCTCAGCAAGTAAAAACAGATCTCCGACACTGGTATCGGTGAAATATGAATCCATGAATAAGATTATGATAGCCAATCATAAGAGAAGAGATGTTATGATAGCCAATGAGAACAGTTTCCATGAGGGCTAATGAACAATAGGTCACAATGTACAATCAAGAATAGTGGATACAACACCAATATGAAATTTTCAATAACAATATATTAACATGAATGTACTGCCACAATAAACCGATCACAATCAAAACAATGAAGAATATCCTCTTAGTGTAAGATAAGTCATAAGGAACCGTGTCACTCAACAATCATAGTCCTGTCAATCATATAAGAGATGCATTTACACTATTCAAGGCTTGGCAAGAACCCTCGATCTTTTGGGGCCCGACATACCCCCCTCTTTGTACCATTCCTCTTAGCCATACATGTCCGTTCACGGACTAGACCCGTAGGTCTCCAGTCAATCAGAAAGCATCAGATGGATGTTGTGACTGAGCACAAATCCCGTATTCATAACATATCATGATTATTCATAATTCCATAGAAGTATAAAATGGAATATCATATATTCAATAAAGACATAGCAGTAGGCCTTTCAAGGCATGGTTCAACATGATAACAATGATATAGCAGTCAATCAATGTCCACAAGATAGAACAATATCACATTGTGGAATACAATAACATCAGGTACGTTCATGAGTACAAGTTCGGTAGTAAAGAGAATAAACTTGGCTTGGAAACGCCACATGGAAGAGAAAGGGAATTTACTTACCTCTAAATGTGCGTTCTTAAATCAGTATCCTGTGAGTTTGCCCTTTCTTGTCGAGTCCCCTATATATCAATAGATCCGTCTTAGAATTAATGTTATTCATCAAATTTTATGCCTTGTTATCTTTAAGTATTTCTAACAATAATTTAGACTTTACCATTGAGTTCGGAACGCCGAAGAAAGCCGGTTTAGGCTTTCGCGGAATTCTATTTGGACTTTTGTACTAAAAAGGGCAAAATGGTCATTTTGCACTTTTATGGTATTTTATCCTTTAGGACCCCATCTCGTGAAACGAACCTCACCATTGGACTCTGAATGTTCGAGATAATAAATTTTAACTATTCATTTGCCTCGTTTGGACTTCGTTTGACCCTTATTTGAATTAAGGGCATTATTGTAAAAATAATATTTTATTTATTTTTCCTGTTTGGGCCTTAGTGAGATTTTCTAAAACTTCTAGGGTCGGTTCATAATTTCCAACAATTCTGGTCTGAACCAGTGGCTTCACAGTTAAAAACCCTAAACCGATCTGACCCTTTACTGAACCAACCGGTTCAGTCCATTTCAAAGAACCGAAACCCAATAACCCCTCCCTTATCCTATCCATGGCTTGGATAACCCCAAACCCAATTCCACATTTTCTATCCCTGCAACCAAACAAACCTATTCCAATCTAAACCAATACAAAACGACACAGTATAGCTTGCCCCTTTCATTTCCGATCGGGTCCCAACCCGATCCGACCTAAACCCGGTTTCATCTTAACCCGATATGCCCCCAACATTCAGGTCATCTTCCCCGATCGTTTTTCTGGCCACAGTCGCCGGAACAGTAAACCCTAGCCACTGTTTTTACAATTTTCACGTACTAATGTTTACTGTTTTTCAGATCTTTTTATGCCAAATCAATCCTGTAATACCCCGACCCGAATTAGGGACTATTAAGCTGTTGTGTTAAAATTAGAAATCGACGCCTTTAGTAACGAGGTTGGTGTCAACCCCGACTGCACGAACTTTTAAGTAAATGTCCTGAAAAGTCAGGACGACTGTACATCACTTTCGTTGCAATCACCAACATGTCGATTCTGTGATAATTATATTTTCACGTCAACTACCGATTGTTGATACGAGTATGAGAATTGGGCACGTATTACGAGGATACGAAGATTAGTACTAAGATGATACATTTAAGAAAATAATTAAATTTTTTAAGTAATTAATTATTTTAAATATTATTGTAACAACTAATATATATAATTAAATGCAAAAATATATATATACTATATAAATGATTATAACCTTAAATATATATATAATTATACATGAATATATATATATATGAGTGTGTATATGCATGCATGCATGTATGTTAAAATATGAAATGTATGTATATTTTATATGGGATAAGAGGGCATGCTATTGTCCAAAGTGTACAAAGGTGAGTGTGTGTCAAGAGAGGTGTGTGTATTATCCAAGGGTATTAGGGTTGAACCATGTATATATACATATATATATATATATGTAAGTCAAACACCACACACACACACAACCGGCCACTCAATGGCCTGCCCAACAGTGGCAATTCAGACCCACTCATGAAGAAGCCTGAAATTGGCTAACCCAAATGGAAGGGGCAATCAGAATTGCCATGATTCATATCTCCATATACACATATGCATGGTGCTTGTACACACACACACACACGGCCATAGAGAAAGAGAGAAAGAGTTCTGGGCATTCAGAAGAAGAGAAGGGAGGTCTCGGAGGAAGGAGGAAAGAGAGAGAGAGCCACTGTTAGAGGTAAAACACAAAAACCATCACTTTCTCTCTCTAGAAAATTTTCCTATGTATGAACTGCTTTAGCCTCTAGTTTTTGTATATATGATGTTTAAAGTATATAAACATGAATTAGGCATGAAAATCTCGACCTAAAACCCCTTAGAAACATAAGCCGTAGACAAAACGGCCATGGATGACCTTGCTTAAAGCAGGTCTAAACCGAGGCACACCAAACCAGATTTGGTTTATCAAAACCTAAACTAGACACTATAAGCAACCTAAAAACCCTAGTACGCGACCACGAAGCTCAAGAACTGACCCCCAACAACCGAGTTGCAGGTTACGGGTTTGGAACCCAAACCTTTAAACTCTCATTTAAATCGACATCCATGAATGAGAATTGAATCCTCATGAAGAGGGGATCAATATAAGCCCGACCTCACTAAAAATGATGAAGAAATGACCATGAACCAACGATTTACAGGTTCGGATTATCGTGGCTTAAACCAAGCTTTTGAGCTACATTCGAACCTCCAAATGAATGCAAACACAATCCTTCATGTCCCAGAAACATTTTGGAGAAGAAACAGTAAGAAAATAATTGGCCAAAATCCACGAAATAGAAGAAACATGGAAACTGTAACTAGGGCAACACGGGGGAAGAAATGAGGAAGAAGACAGTGAGTTGGCTCGGTCTGTTGAAATCTCTGTGTCGACTCGGACGCGTGGCAGCCCCTGGGCTTGCCACCGTATTAGTGGGACGACGTCGTTTTAGGGGCCTGATACATATATATATATATATATATATATATATATATGAAACGGTTTAAGTTTAAAAGAAAAAGGGAAGGATTTGCGGTTCCTGGGGTTCGAACCCCTGACCCCACGCACCCACACGCATTCCTTCCACTCGGCCACGCACTCGCGTGTGCCATATATGCGAACGAAATATATATAATATATATATAATAAATCAGAAAAATAAAAGGTGCATTTTGCACCTGGTGGGACTCGAACTCGGACATATGGGGAGGAAGGTGACACGCTGGCCAGCGTGCCACCCTATTCAACCTGTCACTAATCCCACATAAAATATATATATACTATACTTATTAATTTAATTTAATTAAATAAAATTAATTAAATTAAATACTCCGAAATGGCCCGTTGTCCAAAAATTACAAGTTATATATGTAATCTTACTATCTCGGACCTCCTGAGTCCATTGGTGAGGTCCTCGACATGAGATGAGGTCCCGAAAAATTAAAGACCCCTAAAAATGCCAAAATGACCAAAATGCCCCTACCCCATAAATAAGTCAAACGAAGTCCAAATAAAATGATTAAATAGTGGATTCTAACTATTTCAAACATTCTGAAGCCATTGGTAAGGTCCGTTCCACGAGACGGGACTCTGAAAAATTTAGACACGTTAAGGTATAAATTACCAAAATACCCCTAACATGTCCTAAGCCGAATTAAATTCTACGAAAACCTAAACCGACTTTCTTCGACGCTCCGGACTCAATGGTAGAGTCTATTCGACCAAAAGAAACTGTCTAAAATAAAAATACATAAAATTTGATGAATAGCATATGTCAGATGACTATAAATTAAAGTAATGCCAAAGTACTAATCTACGGCGTATACGAGGACATAACAACACATCAACCTTAGAATAAAATTTCTAACTCATAAATTGATCTTAGGTGATAATTATGGAAGAACAACGACCCAAGTACACGATCATGACCAAGGCCCAAAGGGCCAAGGACCCAAAGCAACAGGCCTTCATGCAAGAACTGTTGCATCGTCAGAGAGTGATCGACAGGCTTCGTCAGGATAGCCAAGGCGACAGAAGTCAGTTTCGGTGAGCCCCTTCATTTTCAAATCACCCACCAAGGCAATGGTGGCAGAAGCTAAGAAAAAAAAGGAGGAGAAAAGGAAATTGGAAGAGGAAAGAGAGAACACGGAAACCTTAGCCGAATGGCATCGCAGGTAATATTATTATCATTAAGTACATAAGTGCTAGATCTATTATACGGTTAAAAGTAGGACCAGTATAAGAATTTAGGCTTCTCACAGTCTACACTTAGTGAGTTGTGAAATTGTTTTAGCACTATATGGAATTTATGGAATCTTCATAAATCTTGATAAGCTAAGGAAAGAGAAAGGTAAAGGGAAGGCGCCTCTGTAGAGCTAACCCTAAAGGACGAAGGTGAGTAATCTTGCATTTGAAGTGGAGGCTTTAACTCCACGGATTTCAACGGATGTTTTTAAGTTCAAAATATTTACCGCATTCAGTATTCATGATTTCTGTTTTCTTAATTATTCTGCCATGACATGCTTCACGATTATTTACATATTATATCCGTAAAGGTTTCCTTTTCAAAATAGTTAGCATGTCTGATTTCCTCAAACATTCTGAATTTGATTACTGCAAGTATTGAAGCATCACTACAAGAGTTATACGTCACATGTTTTAAATACTCATAAATGGCTTTTACATAAAAGTCATATGCCAAATGTTTTGCAAGATAAATAATAAGCACATAGGTAGTGTTGTGAGTTGTACGGAACTCAACGGACCTATCATGTGCATCATCACATAGGTAGTGAGTAGGGTCGTACTGAACCCCGCGGATCTATCATGTGAAATGCCCGGTAGCAGGATCTAATCCCCCAGGCAAATGAGATATCTCCACGTATACGAAAAATGGGAGTCTGGTTCGAAACAGATTCCACCTAATTAGAGAGAAAATATGACAAACGATTTTGGAAATGGAAGCAGGTTTTATCCCCCATTTTCACTATACATGTTTATATGATTTTAAGTCACATGTTCTGAAATACACATACTCTTTTATGAAAATATATGTTCTAGCTTGAATACCTTGAATGTTTCAAAGCTACATATTTTAAGAATGCATGTTCTCTATGTTCAAGTATACGACCAATTGGTAGTTGAGTATTTGATAAACTCTCATGTACGAAACCTCTACCAATTAAAAACCCATGACAGATGTAGGAATTACTCATTGGGCTTTTCGAAGCTCACCCCACTCCCTAACATTTTTCAGGTGATGATCAAGGTTGGACACTTGCTCAATTTGGGGAGCAATGAATGGCAACTCCAATAGGTCCTTGGAGATATTTTGGTAGTAGTAGGACCATTATCAGTCAAACTTTTATAATAGAAATTTTGGACAATGATGTACTTAAGCCCGAGGGGCATTTGGATATGTACTATGTAAAAACCTTTAGTTAATATTATTATGCTCTGATTATTATATTTATGTGTACCGCTATGAAGAGTGGCAGTATCAGACGGATATGCGGCAGATGTTTTATTCTAAAAGAAAAGAAAAAAGTTTTTCATGCTTCCGCAATCACAAGTCGCATCGCTGTCTGATATTGTTGCTTATGTATGAGCCTTGTCCCGAGGCCTTCGGGTCTCGGGGCGGCGGTCGCGATCCGGTAATCCGCATAGGGTGGGTTTCGGGTCGTGACAAATCCCACTGTTTTAAGCCGTCATTTCGACAGTTTTAAACCTAAGAAAGCTACGGTGTCGATCATTCTTTTTCCTAGTTTCTGGCGTAGCACCGGTGAGGATTACTCGACTGTATTTTTGGGTCATTTTTCTTGCTTTTGTTGCGTTAGATTCCTATTTGAATCTCCTACCCACTTACAAGCTCACAATTAAGTTTCATGCATCAGATCTCATAAAACCCGAATTATCCCTAAACTTGTAACTGGGTTTTTCTCAGTCGTTCCTTGACCATTTTGTTTGATTCTTCTTGCTAAAGGTTCCTTGTTTTATAGTGATTCAGTCCCTACTATTAACATCCTAATATCATGCTTAATTTATAAAGACAGAAGCACGATTTCTTACCTGGGTTTCTTGGTTTTGTCCTCAATGACTCTCTCTGAACCTCTATGCTTCCTTCAACTTCTATCTCTTCTTCTCCCCTTCAGTTCCTGAGCTTTCCCTTTCTTTTCTAACCTTTCAACTCACAAACCAGTATATATATATATATATGTATATATATAGAGAGAAGAGAGAGAGAGAGACATCCCACCGCCTCTCTCTCTTTCCTTTGCAGTCAGCCTTGACTGCAGTGAACCGTCAATTAAACCCTAACCATCCACGTACTATGAATGCTATACATATGTATATATATATATATATGTATAATACCACTTGCACCAAGGTCGGTGGCCTTGGTGCTTTTCTCTCAGCCGCACAGCACCACACACAGTGATGCATATACACACATAGTGACATACTCATATTCACACACTGCCACTCACTTTCCCTCTCCTTTTCCTTTACTTTTTCCTTTGATATTTTACTTACATATACATGTATATATATACATATATAAATATATATATATATACTATACATCATGCCTCATGTATTCATGTATTCATACATATATACATATAGACAATACATAACTTTATACATAAACATATATCCATACATGTGCATATAAATTCATTTATAATGGCGCATGCATACACTGATTTTAGACGTACTACGTGTCTGAGAAATATGTTCGTGCATGGGAATGCGTGCATGCACGCATTACAATGTTGGGTCTTAAGGTGCTCGGGTGTTGCCCGGCACTAGGTATTCTAAGCAAACCATTCACATCCCTCAATCGTTTGGTTCCATGAAATACTATGATATAGAGCTCAAACAGCTCACATTACACTATTCAGTCGATTGACCTCGGTAAACGTGTCGTATCCCTGGTCGGGATATCACACATATCCAACCTTTGTCTGGTTGGAGTCAACATTCCACTGGCACTGCAATCATTATTTAACCCTCTAGCTGACTTGGCAAGGCAGTTCCTCTTGTTTCTCCATTCCGAACCCCAACCACGTGAACTTCCAGTGGAATCTCTCTTTTCAGTGAAACATTTCTGGTGACCCGAGAGAGACTGTACATCATTTTCATTGCAATCACCAACCCGTTTCTATTGATCCCATTGAGACTATACATTTTCACTCCAACCGCCAACCTTCGGAGAATTTACAGTCAAGTGTCACAAGCCCTCAATCATTTTTCTTGTTTCCGGCCTTGGCTTTGACCATTACTACTCTGACCTTGCAACCTTGATTGCCTACTTTTCCTCTTAGGTTGCAACCCTCCCAGTCCTAGTCCAAGTGATAAGGCTATGGCACCCTCAGCATTTTCATCCCTAACACTGTAAGATTCTTCTAAAGCAGGGTGCACCCGAGACTATAGCTCTTTACAATTGGAGCTACATCTTTAGTACAGAAAACATGGACAAATCTGCACCATCCAGAAGCTGTTTTCTCTAAATTACAGAAACTGTTACCACCTTCAATATGTTTAGAAGTGGATCCTAATTCTGCAGGCAACCGTAGGAATCCTCTAGCCATGTCATCTTCCATCACCATTTTATAACCTTCAGATTTTGCTTGCTCAGCCATCAAGCCAAACTTTTACTCAACATGTCCTGCAACTGCTCCTCTCTACCCAATTACCACTGCTGAAATGCTACAACTACTTTCAAGAACCCATATGTCACGAAAAATCTGTGAAAAATTGAAATTCCCAACAAAATATCTAAGTAGCTTATCACAAAGTGGTCCTGTGCAATGTATTAGCACAAACCAACAGAGCCCTCATTTACAAAGTGAACTGCTACACCAAATTCACAATAGCAGTAACATCATTACCATTCCCATTCAACCCAACCTTCCTCTTATCAGATTATAGTGTAGAGTCTTCCAAATCAGCAGCTCCGATTGCTATAAGAAAATTCAAAACCCATAGCCCCAATCCATCCACGTGAATATAACCTATTGCAGAAGCTTCTCACCCTTAAGTGTTATCTTGGCCAACCCAACTTTAATCAGCCCCAAGCACTTCTCCATTTTCATCCTCAACAACCAGTTCTTGGGCTCCTTCCAGTTCCCCATCTTTAACGGCTAAGACAACCCGAACCCAAGGTTGGGCAAAGTAGAAGAAGGACCAGGCAGTAAAGAAGACCTGTTCGGGTTTGAAGATGAGCCAACCGAACCTCTCTGAACCAAAATCTGAGATACTTACTCTCTTAAATTAGCCTTTACATCTTCAATTCCTGCCTTTCTTTGTCTCAAACGCTGAAGGATTCCTTCCTTTGAAACAAACTAGAAACGCCTCTCCTCCACCGGAGAAGCATCACATTCCTAAAATCATCTTCACCCAATCCAATCGAACCGACACCGCTGCTATTTCTCCCCTACAACGCTTCACTCAACTCCAAGCTACCCCACAAAGCCGCAACATCCACACACATATATAGATATCTACACAGATATATATACATACCACCTACCGCACCACTACGCTCTGCTGCACCGCTACACTCTGCTGCACCGCTACTGCCGTAGTAGGTCTTGCAACAGTAGCTTCGACTGCTGCTGCAACAATAGCTCTGTTTGTTCTGATTTGATCAATGACATCCCTGCTTCGTGAAAAACTTTGGTACAAAGAAGAACCAACAAAATTCCGTGCACCGCTACACACACACACCCCCCTTTCCAGCAGTTCCTACGACTTTTCAAAAGAGAGCACCGACTCTCTTTTGCGTTCTAGAAGCTTCAAGCTTCTTGTTTCTATTTTCCTGATTATATATATATATATATATATATATATATATATATCCAACAGCTTCTATCTAGAAGCTGCCTCTAAGGCCTCTTCTATAAAATATAACTTCTATATATATTCTTTGAGTTAGTGTCTTTGATAATTATATAAAATATAATTTCTATATATTTTATATATATATGTATATATATATATATACGTTCTTATAGTTAGTGTACCTAATGTATCATATACATATATACGGTATTTACATGTATAAATATCTTGTTCGATACATATTACCGTATTTACTATTTCCATTCCAAAAATATTAATTTATGAAGTGCCGACCAATTTGGCATAAACCCGGGACTCGGTGTCATCGTTACTTATTTTATCAGTTTTGGGTGCCTTAGTCATCTCCACAAAATTTTCATAATTATTTCGTTGTATCGGTTATAAAATATTAAATTACAACATGTCGATAAAGCCGGGAATTTATTTTGCCAACATTGGGTCCCTGGTAATGCCTTATTTATTTTCACATAATTTTAATTATTCATATCAGTCCTATGTATTCATCTTGGTACTCGTTTGACTGACTCATCTATTTCCCCAAGCATGCACCATTTTTAGTGATTTGAATTAATTTCATATTTTCTAATAATTAATCCAATCATGGTTTACTGTATTTTGGGTTATCTCGAATTATTAAAGTCACAAAACCTATTTGTCTTGGGTCGAGGTATAGTCTTGGTCCTATCAGATTTTGGGGTATTATAACAAACACACACAACATTCACACACAGCACGTTCAGTATGCATGGCTGTGTCTTTCTCTCCATGCTTCCTTGTATTTCATATATATAATATATGTATATCTATATACACATATATATACATACATACATACTTTCTTTATGTATTTTAGAATTAGATATATATATATATATCCATATATACATCTATCTTAATTTTTAAGTGCGTATGCATACCCTTATATTTTATGGTACACATATATGCAAGTACATCTTGTTCATGTATGCGTATTCGTATACACGTATTAATTTGAGTACCTCGCATGTTATGATGGTCGGTTCATGTTTTGGTTTACGTGTAATATTTTGGGTCAGGGTGTTACACTCTTCCATTCTGCATCAACACACACCCCAAGCCCTTGAGTGAGGCATCACTGTAGATCACAAATCCCTCGGTTCCATCTGGCACTGTCAATATCGGAGCTGTAACTAGTCGATCCTTCAACTCTTGGAAGCTCCTCTCCTGCTCCTCTGTCCAAACAAAAGGAAAAGGAACACCCTTCCTGGTCAGCTGGGTAATAGGCGTAGTTGTCTTGGAGAAGTCGTTGACAAATCTCCTATAGTAGCCTACTAACCCCATGAAACTTCGCACTTCTATGACACTAGTAGGTTGAGGTCAATTCATGATTGCCTCGATCTTTTGAGAATCAATAGAGATTCCCTCCTTGCTGATCACGTGTCCTAGAAATGCTATGCTAAGGAGCCAGAACTCACACTTCTTCAGCTTGGCGTACAGCTTCTGCTCCCCTAACTTTTGTAGAACTCTCCTCAAATGGACCTCGTGTTCCTCCGGGTTCTTGGAGTAAACCAAGATATCGTTTATGAACATAATCATGAAGTCATCCAAGTACGGCTTGAACACACGGTTCATCATATCCATGAATGCGGCTGGGGCATTGGTCACCCCAAATGGCATAACTAGAAATTCGTAATGTCCATACCGTGTCCTGAACGTCATCTTCTGAATGTCAGCGAGTCTGACCTTCAGCTGGTGGTAACTGGACCTCAGGTCAATCTTCGAGAACACTTGAGCCCCCTTCAACTAGTCGAACAGATCATCTACTCTAGGCAATGGATATCTGTTCCTGATGGTAACCTTGTTCAACTCACGGTAGTCAATACACAGCCTCATGGTTCCATCATTCTTCTTAACGAACAATATAGGGGCACCCCATGGTGACGAGTTGGGTCATATAAAACCCTTGTCCAACAATTCCTGTAACTGAAGCTTTAGCTCCTTCAATTCTGCCGGTGCCATCCTGTAAGGTGTCTTGGATATTGGTGTAGTGCCTAGCAGTCTGTCGATGCAAAACTCAATCTTTCTATCTATGGACATCCCTAGAAGATCATCCAGAAATACCTCAGAGAATTCCCTACCAATAGGAATCTTCTCTAACTCAGGCTGCTGAGAGTCAGTGTATTGGACACTGCATAAGAAACAGTGGCATCCCTTGCAAAGTAAACACCTAACCTGGATAGAGGAAACGAAGTAAAATGGGGAAGCCATTTTTGTCCCCTCAAATTCAACTGTTGGAAATCTGGGATTCTGTATGTGAACTCGTTTGGCCACACAGTCCATCGTATCATGGTTGGCAGCCAACCAGTCCATTCCAAGGATAACATCGAATCCACAAATTCCCAATGGTATAAGGTCAGCAAATAAATGTGTATCCCCAATCTATATCCCACAATTCCTATACATGGTATCCCCCAATAATGATTTCCCCGATGGTATAGAAACACTCAGTAAATATCCTAAGGGTTCTGTCACTAAGTTCAATCTAGTAGCATATGTAAGGGATATAAATGAATGTGTAGATCCAGTGTCAAATAAAACATGAGTGGGTTATGAGCAAACTAAAAGAGTACGTACCACTACAGAAGTTGTAGCCTGCACGTCTCCCGGTAAGATGGAGAAAACTCATCCTGCCTGATGCTGGACGTTCCCCTATCCACTCTTGTGGGTCTGGGGTCTAGATGACACTGCTCCGGGTATTGGCGCTCTAACCAAAGCAATACTCGTCGTGGCCTGACCCTTCTGAGGGCACTCCCTCACAAAATGTCCCTCCTGGCCACAGTAGTAGTAAGTGTGGCTATCCTTGAGGCATTGGCCTCTGTGGATCTTCTCACAACGGGGGCATTTGGTTGCACCCCCTCTAGTGTTACTCTGCCTCCTCTGATCGGACCCTGTCGCTTGTGATATAGCTCTAGGTCTAGTAAATGTGGACCTCTGTCCAAAAGAAGAAGGCCCTTGCCTCTTATTTTGGTTACCTCTCTGTCTCTGGTTCCCTCGCCTCTTGGTGAACTCCTCACCACTTCTCTCTATAATCCGTGCAGTCTCCACTACATCATCATAAGTGGTCAACCACTGGGGTTTAAGTCTATCCTTGATAGACCAGCGTAGCCCTTCCTTGAACTTGCGAGATTTCAAATCCTTACTATTGATGACGTTTGGAGCAAACCTAGCCAACTCAGTAAATGTGGCCTTATATTGCTCTACCGTCATCCCTCCCTATTGCAGTACCATAAACTCGACAACCCTCTGGTTTCGTACCCCCTGAGAGAAGTACTTCTTGTTAAAGATCGTAGTGAAGTGCTACTAGTCCATGCCTAGCTCACTAGCATTCTCTATCATCCACCACTTGTGCGCCATCCCTTTGAGCATATATGTGGCGTATGCCACCTTTTGAACCTCAGTACATATCAGGATATTATAAATCTTGTTCATCTCCAATAACCACTCCTCAGCAATAATGGCTCATCTAGTACCATCGAATGTCGGGGGTCTCATCTTCTGAAATCGCTCATATAGAAATGTAGAGTCTCTTTTGTTCCCCTGACGGCCGCCCACGTTGCCGCCTATGTTGACAGGCTGCTCCTATCATACCGACTGAGTCGTACTAGCCTGAATCCGTGGCAGAGACTCGATGACGCTCTGCATCAATCTCTCCAACTGATCTAAATGATCTATAGGTAACGAATTGTTCCTTGTGTTAACCATATCTATAAGATAGCCAATGTGAAGATAACCAATGAGATGACAAGTCAATGTATAAGAGAATAGTCAATGATTGCATAAAATAAAACGTCAGTCTTATAGTCCTATTTCCCATGACTCACAATCGAACCTATAGCTCTAATACCAAGCTGTCACGACCCGAAACCCATCCTATGTGGATCTTGTGTCCCGAGGCC
The DNA here is from genome assembly GCA_008638375.1 of Nyssa sinensis. Lineage (NCBI taxonomy): Eukaryota > Viridiplantae > Streptophyta > Magnoliopsida > Cornales > Nyssaceae > Nyssa > Nyssa sinensis. Next base: position 728,324 of record CM018049.1, read on the forward strand.
AACCCTAAGGCCGTCCCTACTTTTTTCAATCTTGTATCAGAGTACTAACATGCAATGTACTAAAAATTTAAAACGATAATTAGCAAAAGTCTTCTCAATATAATAATCAGCGGAAGTCTGTAATATATACCATATGGTTCTACAAATGTCAATTCAATATCTAAACATAACCAGCACCAGTGGATGGTGAATACATGGGAGAACAAAACATAGACTGGTACATTTCCTCAAAATGTCCTCCTACGCTCTCAAACTCCTATTGGGGTCTTGCAACGTCACTACTTGAAAAATGGTAAGTAAATGGAATGAGCTACAAAAGCTCAACAAGTATCGGTGATCATAAAATAATATAAATCCATGAATAAGAATATGATAGCTAATCATAAGAAAATGAGATGTTGTGATAGCCAATGAGAACAATTGTCATAATGGCCAATGAACAGTGGGTCACAATGAGCAATCAAGAGTAATGGATATAACATCAACATGGAACTCTCAATAACAATATATCAACATGAATGTATTGCCACAATAAACTAACCACAATCAAATCAATAAGGAATGTCTCTCAGTATACGATAAATCATAAGGGATAGTGTCATTCAACAATCGTAGTCATATCTGCATTTACTCTATGTCAAGGTTTGGCACACCCTCGATCTTTTGGGGCCTAGCATACCCCCCAATGAACTCCAATGATTTGCCATATGTCTGTTCATGTTCTTGACCGGTAGGTCTCTAGTGAATCAAAAAGCATCAGATGGATATTGTAACTGAGCACAAATCCGGTATACATAAACATATCATAATCATAAATGATTCCATAAGAGTATAAAAATGGAATATCATATAGTGAAAACATAACAGTAGCCCTTTCAAGGCATGGTTCAACATGATAACAATGATATAGCAGTCAATCAATGTCCACAAGATAGAACAATATCACATTGTGGAAAATAATAATATCAGGTATGTTCAATAGTAAAAGTTTGGCAATAATGAAGTAAACTTGGCCTGGAAACGCCACATGGAAGAGAATAGGTTTTACTTACCTCTAAATGCAGTCCTAGATCAGTATCCTGTAAGTTTCCCCTTTCCTTTCGAGTTCCCTATATATCAGTAAATATGTCTCAGATTTAATGCTATTCATCAAATTTTATGCCTTGCTATCATAAGTATCTCTATCACTAATTTAGACTCTACCATTGAGTCCAGAATGCCGAAGAAAGTCGGTTTAGGCTTTCGCAGAATTCCATTTGGGTTTGGGTAGCAATAGGGGTATTTTGGTCATTTAGCATTTTTATTGGTTTTTATTTTTTGGAGTCCCATCTCGTAAAACGGACCTCACCATTGGATTCAGAATACTCAAGATAGTCAAAATACACTATTTATTTATTTTAATTGGACTTTGCATTATTTCACTATTATTAATTTAATTAATTTACCATAGTTTTTACATAATATATATATATATATATATATTCACATTGATTCACATGGGCTTGCCTGTCAATTTGGTTTAGGTTAGGGGTTCCTATACATATGGTCTCAGGTTCGAGTCTCCAAGCGCACAGCCCTTTTCATTTTTATTATTTTTTATCAGTTAATTATAATATATATATATATATATATATTCAATAAAGTTAACACTGGTTTTCCTGGCAACTTGGTCACACGCGTCTCATCCTTACCCAAGGTCCTCAGTTCGACTCGCGAAGCAGCAACCCTCGCGTATTTTTTTTCCATATGTTCTAAACCAAATGGTGGTTAACCCCCAATCCACGCTCAGGATATCCCCAAATTTCCTTATCCCCAATTTCAAAACTAAACCCCCTGAAGCCAAACAGTCCCATTCCCTTTTACCTTAAAAACCCTTAACCCAAAATGATGTAGCATCAAGGCCAATTGCCTCAATTCGACACCATTCGGCTAATACTGTTCATCACCTTCCCTGTTTATCCAATGAAGGAACATTAGGGTTCCGTCACCTTCTCCGGTGACGGCGACCCATTTCCGTTCATATTTTTAACCTTTCTAAATGCAATCTTCTTCATAATCTCATGGAGATCATGAATCCACCCTCAGTTGCCCTTTTAAACCTTTCTAACCTCACGAATAGTGAGATTTACAACTCCAGCCGGTTTTCCGGCAAAGTCTTTATTTTCATTTTCGTGACTTCTAAGTCACTATTTTCACTCTCATTTAATTCTAAATGGTTTCTGCACTATTGAAGATCAACTCCCTATAGTTAAAACAAAGTTTGAAGCATAGAATTTTAGAAACTCGAATTATCCCCTAAACCTGCAATTCACTATTTCTGCCTCTTCATGGCATCATTTGTATTGATTCTTTTTGCAAAATATTCTATAATTCATGCTAATTTAGAACCTGTAAATAAATCTAAGTTTCATGCTCTAAAACATAAAATCATAAACTTGCTAACTCACCTAATTTTCTTCAGTTTCAGCTCACTGTAACCCTTCAAAACTTCTCAATTCCTGCTTCTGATTCCTTGGGAAATCCTCATTTTTGTCTTAGTTCTCAAATTTCCTTCTTTGTTGTTCTAATTTTTCTCAAATGTCCCACTGTATTTATAGGCATAAATCTCCCACTTGCCCCACTCTCACTCCCACATTTTCTCTCTCTTCTCCCCTTTCTTGCAGCCACTTTTGACTGCCTTCAACCGCCCTTTTAATCTCCATCAACCACGCACCATGCATGCAATATATATACATATATTAATCACTCCATTAGCACCCTTAAGTCGGCAGCCTTGCAACCCTCACAGTAGCCACACACCTTACACACATTGACACACACACACTGCCACCTATGCATACTTCCATGCAGCCCCCTTTCCTCCCTTCCCTTTACGTTTTCCTTTTCATTTTATTTCGAAATACACACACACACACATATATATATATATATACATAACACAATACCTTATACATATATATATATACATATATTATACCTTATTTATACATTATTATATGTCCATATATATACTACCTATTTCTAATAGTATATACATATACTCATATCAAAGGGGCTACGCATCCATGCAAACGTACACATGCATGGGAATGCATGCGTGCACACATTATGAGGCTCAGTCCTGGGTTACTCGAGCGTCACCCGGTACTGGCTATTCAAATAAACTGTTCACATTCCAAAATCGTTCAGTCTAATAAAATATCATGATATAGAGCTTAAACAGCTCAAGTTACAACTGGTGTTACATTACTCGACTGGGTCTACCTCGATATACGTGTCATATCCCAGGTCGGGATATTACACGAATGCTTTTAAATGCTTCGTGTTACAGGTTCTTTGAAGTTCCTTGTACTCACGTGAAATAACTATTTTACTTGAATGCTTTAAATGTTTCATGTTACATGTTTTGAAGCTTCCTATATTTTGTATCTAAAGTATATGTACAATTGGTAATGTATGTTTATATGAAGTCTCTTTTAAACTAACCCACTATCAGTTGAAAACCCATGACAAGGTACTGGAATTACTCATTGGGTCTGTTGAAGCTTACCCCATTCCCCTAACATTTTTCAGGTGATGACAATGGATGGGAGCCTTGCCCAATTTGAGGATTGGTGATTGGCAGCTCCTTTTTTATCGAGGGATTTGGAAGTATTAGGACTAATAGTTGGTCAATTTTGTTGTAGTAATTTTGGACGATTATGTACTTAAGCCCCGAGGGGCAATCGGATATGTAATATGTAAAACTTTAAAAATTTTAGTATACTCTAAATGTATGTTAATTGTTTACCGCTCCGAAGAAGAAAAAGAAGTGACAGTACCGGACGGGTATGCGGAATGTAAAAGAAAAGAAAAAAATTTCACGCTTCCGCAATTGCCAATCCTGGCCGTACTGCACAGCCGTTCGATGTCGCCGCTTACTTGAGCCTCACCCGACGGCCCACGGGCCGAAGGGTGGCGGTCGCGATTCGGGATCCCCACGGGGTGGGTCTCAGAGGGTCATGACATGAACACCTTTAATAAGATAAACAAACGAGCCCAACCCCATCAATTTTGGTCAAGAAATGACAATGTATAAACCCTATAACCGAAGAAGTATCGAAACTTCAACTACGCTATTGAGCCCAATTTGACCGCTCTAACCAACGCCAAAACCTCATTTAGAGTCCTAGGAATCCATAGGAATTAAAAGCAGGAAAAAAAAAAAAAAAAAAAAGAGAGTAACCCAAAAGTCACGAAATAGGATTTGTGTAAAACCTGAAATTAGCACAACAGTGTCAGGGTGTTGGGGAAGAAGGTGAAAAGGAACGGGTCACGTTCGGGTCGGAACTCGCCCAGTTGCAAATAAGGTTTAGTGGGACAGCATCGTTTAGGCCTTAGATTTTTAAATTTAAAATAGAACAGGGCTGCTTTGCTACCAAGTTAGAAGCCTAATTTAATAACCCCACACGGAACAAGGATATCCTATCCCTGTTTTGCCTCTTATCCACTGTTTGGCATCCGAATTATCAGAAAATAAAAAGGAGCCGCAGCTCTCCAGTTTCGATCTCCTGACTTCGTGCATGTGAGGAATCTAAGTCCCACGCGTGTGCCACTATACCACCGTGGCACATGTGATACTATATTGACAGAATAAATATATAATATTAAATTAAATGATTAAATTAATTTAATTATTGTAAATTGTACTATTACCCAAATAAAATAAAAGAGTAGAGTATTTTAACTATTTTCGACATTCTAGGCCCAATGGTGGGGACCATTTTACATGACGGGATCCCAAAAAATTAAGACACGTGTAACATCCGACCCAAAATAAATCAGATTAATTCCAAAAATGTCCAAAAAGAGTCAAATAATAATACTGAGACAGACCGAGCCAATGAATGTAATAGCCAAAACACCCGAGCAATTGGCTCGCGTTACAAGATTAGCATTTTATAGTCCAATTAAAAATTAGTAAAGCCCGAGTATCGGGATACAAAGCAAATAAGAGAACGATATATGGATAAATATAGATATGAGAAATTATATACATCTATATGTATATATATATATTTATATTTTGTGTTAATATATATATATATATATACATGCAGTGGAGGAAGTATGCAAAAGATGTGTATATAAAGGTGTTGGAGAGGCTAGAGGTGTGTCGATAGCCCCACAATGTGTGAGAGCTGTACATATATATAATACATGTGCTAAAAATATATATTATTATAAGAAAAATATCAATAGTAAAAAAACAAAGGTGATTAAATGAAGCAGAAAAAGAAGAAGAAAAGCAAAAAAAATATCAAGAGAAAAGTCAAGGAAAGGAGGAAGAGAGGGGAAGAAGGAGAGAGAAAAAGTGGTGGTGGAAATGAGTTATAAAAAGGGGTGAGGGGTTGTGAAGAAAATCAGAAAGGAAAAAGAAGAAACTGAGAGTAGGTTGAAGCTTGGAGGATTCAGAGGTGAAACAAAGAAGGAAGAAGGAAAAAATGGAGGAGATACTGCGGCTAAAAATTCAAAAAAAGGTATGAAATCTCTAACTTCTATTTTTGAATTTCAAGAATGGAATGCATGTATAAGTGTAAGGGTCTTAAAGAGCATGAATTGTACATTTATTTGCAAAAAGAACCATTAAAAATGGTTTAAAATGAACTAGAAAACCCTAGTTGCAGGTAGGGTGATAATCAAATGGGTGAGTGAATTTTTGGAGTTTCATGAAGTAAAATGATGTAGAACTAATCTACATACTCCCAGAAGCATGAATGTGAAGATTTAAGGCCAAACCAATGGTTGAAAAGCCACGAAATGAGAAAAAATAAATTGGCCAAAAAATCGAGTCTCGCTGGAGACCCCCTGTTTCCCTCATATTCGTGATGTTCTCCTGCATGAAATGATAAACTAGACCTATGGATGTATTCCTTGTGAAAAATAGAAAAGAACCCCATTGGATTTAGGTCAAAAAGTGGTTGGAAAAAGGTCATCGGCACTAGAGGAGATGCCGGAGACCCACCGAAGAAGAAGAACAGTGATGGGTCTTGGGTTAGGGTGGGTTCAGGTTTGGGTCAGTCCCGACCCACCAACACATAAGGCTTGTTTCAAAACTGTGTCATTTCATGTTATAAATTAAGTTGGAATTGGGAGTGTTTGGCTACTGATATTAGAAATTGAAATTAAAACCTAAACAGGAATGAGGATTGCTTATCCCAATTTGTGGACTTGTCCACTGTTGGCTATTCCAATTGGGAATAGTAGTTTCTGATTTTACAGATTTGGCCCAAATGTTTTAGAAATTAAAAAGGGGCCCTAGACTTATGATAATTATAAAAAGACCCAAAGTAAATAAATTAAATATTTTATAAAAGAAAAAATTACCAAAATGCCCCTAAGTCAAAAGTGGGTCAAACAGACTCCGATTAAAATGAATGAATAGTAAATTTTTATTATTTCAGGCATTCTGGACTTAACAGTGGAGCCCGATTTATGAAAATAGGCCCCGAGAAATAAAGACACGTAAAAATGTAAAATAACCATTTTGCCCTCTTTAGTACAGAAGTCCAAATTGAAGTTCGTAAAAGCCTAAAACAATTTTTTTCGACATTCTGGACTCAATAGTAGACTCCATTTTAGAAAATGAGATACTTATAGCAACAAGATATAAAATTTGATGAATAGCATTAAATTGAAATGTGTCTACTAATGAAATAAGGACTTCAAAGGGAAAAGAAAAAGTGACAAAATACTGAGATCGAACATACTGATATAAGGTAAGTAAATCTCAATGCTTTGATATACAGTATTTCTTAGCCATGTCAATATTATTCCTGATATTTCCCAAGTTGTACTCTTATACCTATTTGACCTCATTGATCCCACAAACTGATGATTGTTCTATCTTATGGAAATACGTACTTGATATCTATTGGTTTACAATTTGATGATTATTCTATATTGAAGAATCAGTGACAATTGAATTGTTATAGCTAGACTATGGACTTGATGTTTACGATTGGATGATTATTCTATATTATGAGAATTATTGAGAGTTGAATTACTATAGCTAGACTATGGGCCTGATTTTATAGAGAAAGAAAGGAAACGGTTTAAGAGGAAAGTAAATGAAGAGACTTGAAAAATGAGGGTAAATTATTTCGTTTTGCTGGTAGGGCACTATTCATGCACTAATTGTTAGTAGGGCACTATATATGCATCATTTAGACATAAGTCTGTTTAGAATATTATTTTGAGTATGCCATAGAAGAGAAATATTCTTATAATGTTAAAATACACCTCCTGTAATAATTTGAGCCTATTCGGAGACAGTTTGAAAAATAGACCGAAAAAGGGCATCCCGGGTGGCCCGAATGGACCCGACCAAACCCGCCCACAGGCAAAAATAAAATTTTTGGGAAAATATCATTTAAAATAATTTTAAGAACTTTGGTTAAAACAAAATATCAAATTGAGGCGTTTCAGGATGGGTTGTAGTGTAACGGGGTCCCGAACTCATTAAGGGCAAAAGGGTCATTTTACCCCTTAGCCCCTTTAGTATAAATACAACCCTTTAGAGATAGAAATATCATAAATGGGTCTGAGAAGGAGCAGCAGCTTGTGCATAGAGAGAAAAGTGAAGAAAACCTAGGGTTTTCCAACTTTCAAGCCTCCAAAACTCATTTTTAGGCTAGGATTTTCACAAGGCTTCCTTTTAGGAAGTTGTTCCCCACATCAAGGGCTACATTCTCACTGATTGGTTCAGTTGCACAATGAACACAACTCCCTAGGGTTGAGAAAAACCTTTCCAGGTATGATATCTTGCTAAGTAAAGAATAGAGTTAAGTTTAGAAGTGTTTTATATGTTGATTGAGTAATTTATATATTTACTTGTTGTTAGAAAGTCACTTAGGATGTAGTTGCTTTGAAAAACCTAAAGTTGAAAATTTGTATACTTGTGTGTTCTTTGAGTTTTTTTGAGAATTTATCAAAATGATGAACATGTAACCTGAATATATATTTGATTCATTACATTGTGGCTTATATTCATGTGGATAGACCTTGTGTTTTGGGAGATGTGGTTGTTTAATGCATTGATGCTTTATGTAATTATGTGTTCATTGAGAATTGGTAATATAGTGAACATGTAACATGAGCATGGGTTTAAATTGATTGTATATAGTATATGTTCATGTGGAAGAAGTTGTGTAGTTTGAAAGTTAGAATTTACTTTATGGATGATGCATGATTTAAGGTGTGTGACATGTATTTGATAAAATGTCTCATTGAAATTGCATTAAAAAATTAAAGCATATTGGCATATTGTGATTCTTTGAGAACATAGTGTGGGTTGAGCACTTTGGTGTTATGCATTATGAGGGTGTAGATCCTGTGGTGAAAAACCAGAATCTGGCCAATGACAGTACTCGCGGACTGACGGGGGCGGACCGTGAAGTGAGACATACGACAGTACTCGCGGGCTGACAAGGAAAGACCGTGAAGTGAGACATGGGTGTGGCATAGAGTTGCATGTGTGTGTCATGCATATTGCCAATGCATAGCATTGATGAATTGAAAGGCATATAGTTTATAAATGTATACTTTGCACATGCCACGCCTTAACTTTGTTCCTTGCATTAGCATTGTGTCATACCAGCGGTTGTGTTGACCCCTCGTGGGATATCATATTACAGATAAGGCTCCCGGTACTTAAGACTTGAGGAAGTCTTGAAGAATGGAGGGGACATGGACCGTGAAGGATATTTAGCCCTTGGGGCATATTTTATATGTATGATGGCATAAGCTGTAATATCCCAAAAATTCGACATAATCCATATTATATTCTGACCTAATAATAATTTAGGTTCTATGACATAATAATTTAAAATAGCTTAAGATATAGTAAGCCATAATGGGAAGCCATGAGGGGATTAATCATTGGAAAATATAAAATTAATCCAGACCATTAAAAAATAATATAGGCTAGGGAAATAAACGACCTGATCAACCGAGTGCTAGAATTAATAAATGGGATTGATACGGGAAAATTAATTATCCAGATAATATGAATAAAATATAAGACACGAACGAGCACTCAAAAACAGTAAAATAAATAAGGTTGATATTGAGCCGGCCTTATGACAACTTTATTGACATTTTATAATTAATATTTTATGAAATAAAATATTATTAAATAGGGTAAAAAAATACCTCGGCTTGATGTCAAATTTACTGGCATTTTATAACTTAAAATTTTATGAAATATTATATAATATTGTACATAAAGAAGCTGTTAGAACCAGAAGAAAGTGGAGAAAAGAAGAGCAGCCGATATATGTATATATATGTGTCTCTTGCGAAATGGTTGGAAACCGAAAGAGGAACAGTGGCAGCCGTGGTTAGTGACCAAAACGGCTATAAAAATTGATGATTCGGGAAGCTTCTTGAAGAAGCTGGAAAAAGTGGAAGGAATTCTAGAGTATTCCTATCTCCATATACATAGACGGCTGTACACAGGGAATGAGGAAAAGAGAGAAATGGAGGAAAAACAGAGGAAGAGAAACCGATTGAGAAAAAGCAAAGAAGAAGCCTGAAGCTTCTAAAGCACGAAGAAGGGAAGCTCCGTTGTCTCTCTTCTCTCAATCTCAGACCAGGCGTCATCGCGAGTTCGCGACATCGTCATTTCTCTCGGTCCTCAAACAAAGGTCCTCTGGTCTGCGACTTCAGCAAGATTTTATGAGCACCGTCGGTCGTTGAGTTGGACGTCGAGGCTGAGGTCCCTACGGCTAAGTTGGTTCGACGGGTTACGATTGAGCAGATCGAATTGGCTGATCCAGTCGTATCCGTGCTGGAGATGATCGGTGTGTGTATGTATTTATTTATGTATGTGTATGTTTGCTTTTGGACGATGCAGGTGGAGATTTGGAGAAGTTTGTAGAGACATATATGCGTGGGTATCGCGATTGAAAGAAGGGCAACAGAGGTGTGTGTATGTATATACCTGTGTGCGTGTTGGTGTAACGGTACAACAGGGGGGACTATGGGTGTTGGCTTTCCTGAAATTGTTGGACGTTGTATGTATAGCAGTACAGTAGAGAGGGATGAAATAGATTGTATGCTGCACTGTGATTTTTGAGTAGTTATGGGAGTTCTGTGGAGGCGGCTGTTCTTGATGAGTTGATTAATGGGAATGTAAGTACTTGTGTTGGTGTTGGGTAGTATTAGATGTAGGCCGTTTAATTTTTACAAGTAGAATCAGCCTCTGCAGTGGCTGACAGTAGAAGAATCAGGGGCTGGTTTGTGCTGCGGCAGTTATGAATTTAACTTGTTTTGATGGCACTACGTAGAAGGGTTGCAGCCAAGCAGTTTATAGGAAGGCACTATAGAACTCAGATGCAAAACATTCAAGTGTGCAAGCGTTCTGTAGCGTGGGTGACAAATCTGTGCGACTTGGGGCTGTAATACGGATAAGTGAGCTGCTCTATTAGGACACTTAGAGATCTTCAATTGAGGTTTTACAGTTGAGAAATTTGTGGCAGCATGCTTGGAGCAGCAGCTGCTATGCTACAATAGCAACAGTAGCGCATAACCACAGGGAGAGGGAACAATGCTCAGCAACAGGGAAGTTCTTTGATCCGGTTGAGCAAATTGAACCCCGGCCACATGTTTACTTTCTTGAGGTTCTGAAATGAATGAGATGGAGTTACAGGCAATGGAAGGAGCAAGTGATTGAGGGACTTGGCTGTCAATGGAACTGGTTAAAGGAGTTGCAATTGGGTGCTACAGAATTGGAACTGTTGGAGCAGCAGTTGAGAATTAGTGAGCAGCTTCCTGATCAAGTTACCTCTGGTTTTCAGTATTTGATCGATGGGCTTGCACTTTCTGTTTTTACAATAAGTTCAGTGTTCATGCTTACACTATGGGGTCTAGTAACTACAGTTGCTACATTGAGTGGAGGTCTAGCTACTACTAAGATATCAGAGGGTATTTTAATGCTTTGGGACTGCACTATATTTGACACTTTAATTGTCACTACTGGTGGGAACTACTAATGTTGAAGTGGATTCTGAGGTGAATCCAAAATTAGAAATATGTCAAGTATGCTCGATCTTTCTCTGTTTTGGGACTTTGTTGTGGTGGTGGCTTCACTAACTTGCGAATTACAGAACGAATAGAAGACGAGATTGAGGGATTGAGGTGGTGATTCTTCATAGAAAGGCTGAAGAAGCTGATGAAACTGGATTTAAAATGGCTGGCCGACTCAATCAACCTGCCAGTGTATTTTCTTCAACTGCCGAACCATGGACTGAAGATTAACTTCAACTGGAAATTATTAGACCATTTGTGAAGGGAGATAAACATATATTCAGGTGAGTAACTCGGACTCCTGACTTGGTGTATATTTTCTATACTATCTAAATCTGTATACTATACTACTTTATATGCTAAACTGTTTTACGCATTGTACTGTTTTAATGCATATGCTTTCATGCATACTTATTGTATTGCATTGCTTGTGACATGATTCTGTTTTATCTTGCCTTCTGATATATCCTGTTGATTCTGTTCGGGTCTCTTTTTCTGTCACCCGTGCTTTGGAGTCTGATTTGATTCAGTTTGATATGTTGAGTCCTACTCTGGGCCCACCACAGGATTGAGCGGTTTTATGCCAGAGCATGACCCAGAGGGTAGAGGCCCCACGAGTAGTCCGCTTATGGGCAGCTGGGAAGGCTCGTCTGTATGATTGGCATTCTGTTCTGTTTCTGTCCCGCTCAATTCTGTTCTGTTCCGCTCTGATACTGACCCCAGAGGGTAGAGGCCCCACGAGTCGTCCGCTTATGGGCAGCTAGGGAAGGTTCAGGCATTTGATGTTATGCCTTTGATTGATTGGTATTCTGTTCTGTTCAGTTCAGTTCTGTTCTGATCTGTTTTGTCCATTCCGTTCTGTTATGTTTGATCTGATCTGTTCTATTTTGTTCTGATATGATCTGTTTGAGCTGCATTGTTCTATTTGAGCTGCATTTGGAGCATACATGTATATATGAACTGGTTTTGAAACCCATGGCAGGAACCTATGTTACTCACTGAGCTTGTTTAAGCTCATTCCATTTATTTAACACTTTTCAGGATATATCTCTATTGGATTAGAAAGCACAAGGACATGTCACCAGTAGACTGAGAGGCATTCCCAAGTGAGGATCTGATGGCAATAATATGTATAGACTTGGGTTCTAATAGATTGATTCTGGTTATTCAGGTGAGTGTGATGATATAATTGACTTTATTCATATGTAATAGATGTGTAGGGACATGGCTCATGGTAATGGTACTCTGAAGGAATTTGATATGCTCTGTGTCATATATCTGTTATAGATGTGCTCTGTGGTTAGAGTTATTAGCTGTTTGGTCATAAAGTTGCTCTGTGGTACATACTTATGAGGTATATAGTTGAGTTGCATTTCTGAGATAAAAAGGTTTTAATTTCCGCTGTTTTGACCCTACATTTGGAATGCAATTCATCGTAAGGTTCAGAAGATTGCCTTTGGTTGGTCGCATTGTCAGTCGGAGACTGACAAGGCGGCTAACTGGCATCACATCTTTCAGCATCCGCGTAGGGTGGGGTGCGGGATGTGACATAAGCCCTAAGACATGTGTATTTATTTGTAGAAATCTTGTATAGTATGAAACAATGGGCAAGGCCCTAAAATTGTAATAAACATGAGGTTGTAATATTTAAACTTAAAGTATATGTGTATGTATGGTGGATTGTGTGTTTTAAGTAATGTATAAATGGTTAGTTAAAGTGAAGAATGTATTTAGGTTTCTAGTTGAGAAAATGATGGACTGTGTTGTGGAATATTAGGTGGAAAAGGCTTAGAAAACAAATGAGACTATGGTGAAATTTTTTTAAATATGGTAATTAGGTTGAGTGGAGCGCGAGGGCATGCCTAGACTTTCTAAGTAGGGGATTAAAAGACTTAAGAAGAAGGAAAAAAAGGTAAAGAAATGAAAAATGGGGGTGATTAGCCCGAAAATTATTTGAAGTCAAAAAATAAGAAAAAAATGATAAAATGGTCAATTTACATGTTATAGGGCCCCATACCAAGTTTGGTGATGAAATAAATTGAAATGGGTATAAAAATATCAAAATCAAGATTTTTGGCAAGGTTGGAAAATTAGGCACTGTAGCATTTTAGCTATTGGTTTACTGTAGCAATGAATAGTAGCTATAGTGAACCAACCCCCAAAACAACCTAGGTCAGCCCAGCCTGCCGCGTGCCCCGCTCGTCCGTGCGCCTGCCAACCTGCCCTCACGCGCGCGCGCATGCGCACCCAACCTAACCCCTCTTGACACCAGCCATTGGCCACCCTTTTTAGTCATGTTTGGCCACCTTTTTGAGCCATGTTTGGTCACTCACATAGGCCATCTTTGGCCACTTCCTTAGAAAAACTTTGGTAGACTTTTTGACCTATTCTTGGCCCATGTCTTAGGGCATTTGGGGCCCACGTGGGCCATTATTCCAAGATATTTTTAAAGACATTTTGGGGCTGTTTTGGAGTCCATTTTGGAACATGACTTAGACTAATTTTGAATATTGATTAGGAGAGATATTTGCTTGACATTAAAAGACCATTTTGGTTAATTCTAATAACAAGTTTTCATTGGGAAATAAATGCGTAATCAACTGAATCCATCTTAATGGCCTTTCATTTATTTTTCTTATTTCGTTTTCACTCACTCCCCGGGTTTGTGAGAATTCGGGGCGTGACAGTAAAACCCAATCTCTACATATGGCATTCTCAGCCATGTATATTCTATTACTGCCAAAGTTGTACTCTTGTACGAGCCCGATGTTATTGATTCAATGATTCCATGTTTATGTTACCTTATGAAAATTTGTTGAGAACTGACTGTTTTACCTTGATCGTAATTGCTTGTACACTTGTACCATTGATTCTTAGCCAAGTCACAATGTTATTCCTTGTTACTACTAAGTTATACTTCTACATGTACCAAACATTTATTGATTCCACAATTTGATACTTGTTCTATCTTGTGGACATTATTGAGAATTGAATTAATATATCTAAACCATGTACTTGACGTTTATTGATTCTGCAATTGGATGCTTGTTCTATCTAGTGGAAATGCGTACCTGATGTTTATTAATACCATAATATGATACTTGTTCTATCTTGTCGAAGTATGTACCTGATATTTATTGATACCATAATGTGATACTTGTTCTATCTTGTAAGAATTATTAAGAGTTTGACTATTATATTCTTATAAGTAAACGCCGAAGCCTAATATATGAGATTCCTAGCCATGTCACAGTTTATTCTTTGATGCTGCCAAATTTGTACTCTTATACGTACTTGATGTGTATTGACTCCACAATTTGATATTGTTCTATCATGTGGATAATTGAGGATTCGATTACCAATATCTTTATTTGATTATATGTTCATTTTTTTACTGCTTGGATATAGGAATTTATTATGCCTCTCACTGATGAGAATTTGTTATTCCACAAATATGAACATCGTTTGTGGAATTATGATGATCATGATATTATTGTTATTGTGAGTGTTTGGAGTTGTGATCTGTCACAATGTCCATCTGATTTATAGATAATACTGACCTACGAGTCGAAGTCCATAAAGGACATGATATATATATATATATATATAGAGCTCTAGGACTATCCAGGAACTCAATAGTGGGATAAACCTGGACAAGCGCTTCTGAAGGTATGTCGGGCCTTTCTGTTGACATTATCTATTCTGTTAGTATCCATATCATTTTATTGATATTTTGTTATACCATTTATTGGTATTCTGATGATGCACTCTGAGGTTATTGAGTATTCATATCATTTTATTAATATTTTGTTATACCATTTATTGGTATTCTGATGATGCACTTTGAGGTTACTGAGTACTCATATCATTTATTGTTATTTTGATGTTGCCCTCTTGGGTTTATGATACGCTTTGCAAGCCTGTCTTGGAAATGCTTGATGATGTATTCCTTGGATATTGATACGTTTGAGAACCCATCGTTAGATATCTCTTGTTACGTTATTGACATGCTTATGTACCTATCTTATGATTTGCGGCAACAATATTATTGTTTTAGGCCAAACCCCATTATTGATTTGATTTCTTTATCTTGGGATGTGTCTTTTGGACCTAAGGGTCATTTATGATGATTCTCATTTTTGGTAACTGGCTATTGAGATATTCTATTCTTGATTGACTATGTGACAGCCTACTTTATTTCTTGACTGGCTATTGGCTATTATGGCATCCTACTAGCTATTGTGATATTCATTTTATTGGCCACTACGGCATTCTACTAGCTATTATGATATTCATTCTAGTGGGTATTGTGACATTCTATTCTATTGGCTATTGAGATATTCCATTCCATTGACTATTGAAATGTTCCATTCTATTGGCTATTGAGATGTTCTATCCTATTGGCTATGTTGACATTTCATTTTATTGGCTATTGAGGTGTTTTATTTTATTGGCTATAGTAGCATCCTATTTCATAACTGGCTATCATGTTATCATGTCCTTATTATCTCAGATTATGTTTTTTCTATATTGACCTTGACCCATGACAAAGTATAGGGAATTTACTTACTGAGCTTTGTTAGCTCATTCAGACTTACTTATTATTTCAAGAAGGGATGCTGCAAGACAGCAGTAGGAGCTTAAGAGCGTAGAAATGCATTTTGAAAAATGCAATAGAGAAGATGTTATAGTTTCTCCCATGTATTCACCACCTAAGGGTGATATAGTTTTGGTTCCCATTTTGATATATGTAGAACCATATTGTGATTATTAAAGACTTCCGCTGTTTAAATGTTTAAGTTTTTATATATTACACATTGTTACCATTGATACAAGGAAAGAAAAGGTAGGGACGGCCACAAGGTCAGCCCCGCGATTTGAAATCCGCATAGGATGGGTTTTGAATCATGACAACACGTGAAATGCAAAATTATTATTTTACCCTTAATAATTCCCAAAGCCAAATGGAAGTCCGAGAATATCTAAATTGACTTTTTTCGACGTTTTGGACCCAACGGTGAGGTCCATATTATCAAATTAGGTACTAAAAAATAAGACATGTGAAAATACAACTTTATTAAATTACGCCTAATAGTCCAATTTAACGGAAATAAGACCTATACTAGGAAATTAGGATTCTTCCGGTCTAAAAATAAATTAAGAACACCAAATAGGTGGTAATTTAAATTAAATGTGGAATTAATTAAATTCTTCATAAATTATTCTTAAGAACTACAAGGAAAAAGGGAAGGCACAGCAATAGCGCCAACCCCGAGGACAAAGGTGAGTAATCCTGTACTTTGAAGTGTAAATTTTAACTCTATGATTCTTGAAGTATTTTAAGTTCAAAAATTCCTGAAGTGATTTAAGTTCAAAATTCTTATATTTATGTGACTCATGATTCAAAAATATTATTACTTCCATTTCTAAATTATATCTTGACATGCAAGTTAGCTTGTTTATATTGCTGACTTTCTGTAAGTTTATATTCCAACATGTCTATGTTAAATTCAAAATTAAATAAATGCCTCTCTAAAAGTAAATGTTTTTCCATTCTAGCTATGTTTTAAATATTCCTGAACATCGTGATTAAATACTCTGAAGCTTATGTCTTAAATGTGCTGAAATTTTATATTCCAAGTATTCTGAAGACTCTATTAAATATTCATAAATTTTAAATGCTCTTGAGAAGCATCTATATGAAAGTCATGTTTTAAATTCTCTCAAAAGGCATCTATTTGAAGAAGTTATGTTTTAATGCTCTTGAAAAGCATCCATTTGAAAAGTTAAGTTTTAAATGCTTTTGAAGAGCAACTATTGGGAGGTTATGTTTAAATGCTCTTGAATAGCATCTATTTGTAAAGAAATATTTTTAAATGCCTCATGTTTACGAACTGGTAACACAAGATAAATTGTGCATAAGTACCACGAGCTCATGAGACCCTTCGGGACTCACATACGAGAAAAATGCCTGGTGGAAGGTTTATCCCCCAGGAAAGAGATATCTCCACAAGAAGTAAAACTTAGAGTCCAGTTCGAAATGAATTCTTTTGTTAAAAAGTGAAAAGATGACACATTCAGAAATAGCAGAAGGTTTATCTCCCATTTTTCTAAACGTAATTTATATGTTCTGATTTCATGAACGAAAGATTCATGTTTTCATAAGTAATAGTAGAAGGTTTTCGAACCCCCATTTACATGAAAATGGTTTTTAAAAAACGGCCCTGCTTTTAAAAAGACAAAGGGTCATACCTTTATTCATCCTGTTAACAAGTAAATGATTTAAATTCTTTTGGCCACCAAATAGCCATCCTGTACATGCTACAAGTTTTTTACTGTTTTTGAAGATTCTTGTACTCTGTATACGTGAAATAACTATTTTACTCGAGTGCTTTAAATGCTTCGTGTTACATATTTTTGAAGAATTCTATATCCTATATTTGAAGAAATAAATGCCTAGCCTGAATGCCTTGAATGCTTCATACTATCTATTTTTAAGATTCATGTTTTCTGTATCTAAAGTGTACGAGTAATTGGTAGTGAATGTTTATGAACTCTCTTATAACTGACCCACTACCAATTGAAAACCCATGACAAGGTACTAAAATTACTCATGAGCTTTTCATAAAGCTCACATGGATTTGTTACCCATGACTCTTTCAAGAAATGAAGATGGTTGGGAGCCTTGCCCATACTAAGGAAGGGCATTGGGAGCTCCACACTTGACTTAGCAATTTTTGGGAATGTTAGGACCCATAGTTGGTCAACTTTTGTTGTAATGTAATTTTGGACAATTATATAATTAAGTCCTTAGGGACAATGAACATGTAATATGTATAATTTGTAAAAATTTAGTAAGCTCTTTATGTATGTGTATTGTACCGTTCTGAAGAGTGGTAGTCCCGGGCAGATGTGCGGAGAAAAGAAATAGTTTTCACACTTCCGCAGCTACAATCTTGGCCACACTACCGTCCGGCACCGCTGCTTCCAGTCCACCTGCCAACCCTTGGGCCAAAGGGTGGTAGTCGCATCCCCGTAATCCGTATAGGCCGGGTTGCGGGTGGTAACAGGCTACCTGGGAGCGAGAAGATGAAATGTGTATCAGAACCTCGAACTATTTAATGTATGAGTAATAGTAAGTTTGAGGGACCAAAATTTTTGTAGAGTGAGAGAATGTAACACCCACACTTAATGAATTGAGTGATTTTGGTATAATGTATTAAACATTACATTAATAAAGAGTCTTTTGAAAATTCTTTGGGCAATATGCAATTTCATGCTATGAACTAGGGTTAAGAATTAACCCAACCTTAGAGTAGGCCATTACCCTAATTAGGCCATAACCCAATGTAGGATTAAAATTTAACCTAACCAGAGGTAAAACTAACCTAAACTAGGTTAAGTGGTCAAATATGTACTAACCTAAAGTAGGAAAATTATACATCAAATATCATGAATTATTTAATAAAATAATAATCAAAAATAAAGATAAAATAGAAATAAAATATAAGAAAAATATATAAAATTATTTTTCCCATCATGTGACCTACACATGATGAAAGAGTTCAAAACACACACATGTAGGTATGTGTGTGTGTGTGTATATATATATATAAATGGAAAAAATTATAAAATCAAAAAAGGGTTTGCATGCATGCAACTTTCTACAGCAACCCTTTGTGATCAAACTCCTCAGCCACCCTAACAGCCTGCAACAGCAGCAAAGCTGCACAGCCACCCTAGTCAACATTTTTTACCTTAGAAATCTTATGGGTGAAGCAAAAATTTGTCTATAAATATAGCCATGCAAATCAAAGCTTCATTTACTAAAACTGAGTAAGGAAGATGGAGAATTTCGTGCAGGAAGATGTAGAGAAGCTGCTTAAACAAAGAAAGGATGAGGAAAGAGAAAATCAAAAGAGAATTCAAAATTCACTCAAACAAGGTTAGAACTTGATTCTCTTACTTTTCTTTAGGTTTCTGCATGTTGTAGGAATAGTTTAGAACAAATTTGAAGGTTCAAAAAACCTTGTGGTGGTCTGTCCAGTGAGAGCAGCCATTAATGACTTTCAAAAGCTTGGTTTTTAACCAACTTAAATATTAGTTAATTTAAGCTTAGGGTCTTAATCTACATGCCAAGAGGATCATAAAACACCCTAGATGTGATCACAAAGCTAAACAGTGAGCCTAGAAGAGTGATTTTCAAGTTTTGGGTCAAATTTAAAAATCTCTGAATTGAGTACTAAGCTCAATTCTAAGCATAAAGACTTGGAGCTCTCACCAAGAGGATTCCAAAGCAAAAAATAATGGATTCATTTAGTTAACAATTCACTAAGAAAAACTCAGTTACAAGTCACTGTACCAAGGCTTGGAAACCCTATTTCCAGCATGTTTTGAAACACTAAATGAATGAGAAAACTTAAGTGTAAGTCCCAGAAGATGAATAGAACAAATAGAATTCTTTTAATCTACCTTAGAAACCACGAAATAAGAAGAGAAATTTTAGGGTGTGAACAATGGTGACTAGTTGAGGAAGACAGAGTTGACTCTGCCAATTCAGGCGAATCAGTCGAACCCTATTAGTAGAACGGTGTCATTTTAGTTAGTCAAAGTTGTGTCATTTTAGGATGCGTTTTAAACGGATTAGGCGGTTAGTGGAACGGTGTCGTATTGGCCAAAACGATAGAGGGTCATGTCGTTCTAATTAAACCGACTTAAAAATCCTAAGCAGAAATGCAGTCGTTTCATTCTTTTATACCTTTAAGCTATGTAGTTTTAGGATTAGGGTTTCAAAAATCCTTACACACTTGTTTGGTTACAAACCCTATAACCTTATAAATTGGAATAGGACATCCCACTTAGGGATAAGGCCAATTAAGACCTGTTTGGTTACGAGATTTAAAACCCAATTGAAATTAACATTATCCCTAACCCAGATAAGCTATCAATTTTAGGATTAAGGGTTGTTTGACAGCCCAATTAACCAAAATAGAAGTTATCCTAAACCTAGATAAGTTTATCCACAATTTGGCTCTACTAAAGGCTGAAAATGAAGTTTTAAAATTTAGAATTTGACCCCAAATGTTGTTAGAAATCCTACTAAGGCCCAGACAGAAATTTAATTAATTCAAAAATATCCCTCTAAAATTATTAAATATAATTTTAAGAAATTAACTTTCTAAAATTATATTTTGGTCCCACAAATTATGTTAATTATGATTAGGCCCAAATAATGTTAATTAATTCACAAATACCTTCCTAAAATAAGTAAATGATTATTTTGAAATAATAGGTTATGAAAATTACACCAAGGCTCTTAGATTGTCGATAAATACAAAAAGGCCCTTAAAAGTTGTCCAAAAGTATGAATTTGCCCCTAAACAATGCAAAAATAACAACTTTATCCCTAGAAACTATATTTAGCATAAATAATGCTACATATGAACAAATTAAGATATGAAAAAGTCTAACCTGTGGTTTTTCAACGCTTTGGACTCAATCTCAAAGTCCGATTTAGAAAACGAATTTTCTAAATATATAAACAAAAATTAGTAAGCACATTTAATGCAACTTTACTACTTTAGTTAAGCAGCCAAACAAATACCAAAAATTACGAAACTTCATATTTAAGTTTTTTTATTGTTCTAAACTCAGTGATGGAGTCCATTTAACTAATTAAGGCCCGTAATGTATAGTTTCTTAGGAAATGTACCATTTCAGTTGTACTTAATAATTGTTAATTACTTCTATAGGACCTAAGGATTCAATGAGCAATCAAGGAAAGGATAAGTAGCTATGCAATAAGCTAAAGTGAGTAACCCTGAACCTTGAAATGGAGATAATTTCTACTAAATGAAGTTTATAACAGTTTCTCTACTATTGTATCAAATGTTTAAATTGCATGATTTTAAGTAGCATCTTTTTAAATGTTTTAAATAGCATGGATGGCTTAATAAAGTTTTGCAAGCATGTTTTATTACAAAGTTTTACGTGCCATCTTACATATGTAGACCATGTCGAGGGTTAAGAGCCGATAGACTTTTAGTAAGTCTTTTATAACACGACTTAGCCAAGAGCTCTAAATTACTTAGCAGTCAATATGTAACAACTTATGGTCCTAAAGGACAAAGCTTATAGAAGTGTGGCATGTATTACTTTATCACTCGCTTTTGCAGTATCAGATTTAATGTTATCATGATTTATCTTACAAAACTAATTGGCATGAACACTTACTTGATCCTTTAGTATATCTTGCAACTATCAGTTATATGTATATGTTTTTCAAATGCTAGTAGCTTTTAGTATAGCTCTTTTTAACTACTATTCATAAAGGATTTAGTAAGGGGATTCCCAAAAACCCATGACAGGGAACTTAAGTTACTCACGAGCATGTCACGAAACTCACAGGGTTTTATCCTATATTTTTCAGGTGAAAGCCCAGTTAGTCCAGCATAAGAAGGTAGACCTTAAATTACAGCCATTTTTGGATAAGACTCTGGCTTTTGATTAACATAGTTACGTTTTGTATTAGAATGTCATGAGAAACTTTTATGGGTTGTAATAATTAGACATTAATGTAATGTTACAATGAAACTCAAGTATATGCTCTGCCATACTCTATTTCCGCTACTATATAATTATGAATGCATAAATTTCATGAACTAGTTAATAGGCATATGGTTTGACACGTCATTAATATGCTACAAAAGGATTTGTATATTAGCGAGATGCCTAACTGGTCGGTCATTATTCCTAATCTGCATAGGGTGGAGTTTGGGATGTGACACCCCTAAATCAACCATTTAAAATAAAATAAAGAAGAAATTGCAAGTAAAGGTGTTGAGATTACGACCTAAGGTACAGAAAAAGCCCGATATCACAAACCGCCAAAAATTGGAATGCCAAAAATCATCCAACTAAAATGGTAAAGTTAGGAGGCAATGAAATTTGAGCATTGAGAGAGCTTTTTCAACTCATAAGCTTCATTGGTGTTAAAATTGAAGAGTCTCGACGTACAAGTAAGTATGATAATTGTAATACATGTCTTGATTCTATCAAAATGTCGACAGTGACAATCGAAATAACTAAAAAGATATGGCCCTCGGAAAACTATAAAAACCATAATTTATTGATTTAAGTCACAACCTCAAGATTCTTAGTACTTGAGGCCTTAGGGGAGTAGCTGATGTGCCTAAAAATAGTTAAGGCTATTAGATCAGGACACGTGGACAACCGAAGTCATAGTCCAATCTTACTATATAACCCTGAAAGTTTGTAGATGACGAATGCTAGAATCAAATTTTTAGAACTGCCCATCCTGAACTAACATAACCTTTACAAGCCCAGAATCGAGGGACCTCAAAGGTTAGAATCCATAGCCCAATGAAATATTGCCTTAACAAAGTAAGGCCAAGTTCCTAAGATCTCTCGACTACAAATATCCCATAAATCACTCACAGAATCTCATCATAATGGAGACAGGCAAGGTATACCTAAAAACCCTAAGCAATGGAGAGTCTGCTCCTATAAATGACGGGCAAAGTGAGTCCTAAAAACCCTAAGCAGAATTCTTGAGAATATACTTATAGTCACATGCTGACTTAACCATTGGAGAGTTCTTCACCGAACTTCCTCCGATGATTTTTGACCATCTTTTTTGTAGGTCTTGCAACCACTGATCTGGTCAAGTCAGAACTTTACAATTTCAAGTGTTGCAAGAAAGAATTTAGAGACAGATTTGCAAAATATTTAGAGGGAAAGCAAAAATAATAATGAGAAAGCTTGGATAGAAACAATTTCAAATTCAAATTAAATGGAAATGAAAAAGGGTTTACTATTAAAACGTATGATGAAAGCCAAAAATGTTTCAGAACATTTGTATGATATGAAAGCAAGGGGACACCCAAACCAAAAGAAGACCCAAAACGTAATTTGAAAAAAAACAAAAAACCAAAAACAAAAAATTTCCTCGCATAATAATCAAGAACTTTAGAAGTCAATAGAATTTGCCATTAATTAAGTTATTTTCAACGAGAGAAAAATATAGAACTATAGAATAAAAAGGAACAAATGAATTTTGTTACAATTATTTTTTTATTTGCGTTAATTTATTTATTATTTTTGGGGTAGGGGTTGAGGGGAGGTGTCACTCAATTGTCCATCCCCAACACTTTCCATGCTGGGTGGGGGCAACTTTAAATTCTATCTAACCAGAGAAGAGCTCATCGACCACATATTATGTTAGGAACCACACGGTGACAATTTAAATAGTGTTCTGAGACCTATGTCCATTTTGAGATCACAAAGCCTTCTCTTTTCACAAACGTGGTCCAAGTTCGCGACTCAACGCACGCACACATCCTAAATAAAATTTCTCCACTACCCCCCATCATTGCTCTCAAAAAAAAAACAAAAAAATTTAAATGGTGTCCTGAATTAAGATCAGAACTCATGGTTGCATATTTGGGGAGAGAGAAGATTTAGCCAAAATAAAATGAAGAAAAATGGGAACAGTTACAATTACAATTACAATTACAATTACAACTACAATTACAAACACCCTTTTTCTTTCTGTAGTACAGTAAGTAGTCATGAAGAGCGATGTCTCCTATGGTTAACTCGTTTCAGAATGCAAAGGCGTAGACGTTGGCTCAGAGCTTCTAGTTGCTCAAATCTCTCGCGTTTGGGCTTCTTTGCGACTGTTGAAGCTTTTTTCTTTTCCTCTTTTGATGGGTCTGCTGGCATGCGTTGAATGTTCCGCAGAGGTGTTGCAAGCACCTTCAGTCATGTGGAATAGGGGTACATTGATAGGAAATTGCTCATCAAGAAAAATAAAATTTTAAAAAAGAGGTATATATATCTACAGCGAAGATAAGGGAACTACAGTCTACAGCACAATCATCATTCAAAGGTGAGTTGCCCAGCAAACTAATATCAATTTAGTGCTGACAACATCTTTGTAATATGCTACCTGTGATAGTTATGAGCAATTTGGGATCCACGAAATGGGTAAAATATATATATGATACTTATGAGCAATTAGTGATCCATGGAATGGGAAAATTCCTGTATGCGGCTAAAACAAAAAAACTAAAATCAAAATATATATATATATATATAAAGGGTAATTGCAGACAATGTTCATTGAGTTAAAGCAGAGTTAGAGAATTAAAATCCAGGTTTATGGTACAGTAGTACAACTTCTGATACACTTTTCACCTAGGCTAGTAGGCATCTTCCCATAACATTCTGATTCAATAGCTCTTTTATCATTGAAATCCAGTACATTGTGATTTAATTCAGTTTAGTCAGTGGAATCAAAGCCGCCCTGAAAACTCTTTAGAAGCTGGATTGAGGAACCGAATTCATGCTAGCCTCTACAACCTCAAGGAAGAAGATCAGAGCATTCCTGCCTGACATAACAGACGTGACATTCCTAATGCAATCATGCTGTCTAATGAAAAATAATCTTTTAATTAGGTTACTGCCTACAGTTCTCCAAACCAATCTGTACCCAAAAAAAACCCAGGCAAAAGATGGCAATGTCCTGGTCAGGCCCTAAACATGACAACTTATCTTTAAATCGTACCTTTCACTACCAATTCATCCTACTGAGCCCCAACTACTACAGAAACCAATGAAGATAACGAAAGCTTACTGGAACCAGTTAATGGAAATTACTGAGAAAACATTTCAAGCAGTATGCCAATAAACACGGGACAGATAAACAAACATACATATATATATATATATATATATAGAGAGAGAGAGAGAGAGAGGGACCTGATGGCTGTTGTTAGAAGCCACGCAATCTGCAGAAGGTTCATTGTCTTCGCTTCCCAAAGACGAGCATCTTCCCCAACTCTCTCTATTTGAGCTTGTATAGGAGCAACATTCCTCATTCTGGCCAATTGGCTTATCCTGATAAGATTAAAAATGCAGAACTCCAGGTAAACCATTTCAATGAAACAAGAAAACCTACCGTCTAGAATTCGAGTTTTAGCATGGATTATGTTTCAGGCCTAGACCTATTCCTATTCAAAGTAATAAAATCAAAATGGATGTGAAATTAAATGTAGATGAGTGATCCACAAACGCACAAACAAACAGAATTGTATTGAACTTAGGGTATGCTGTGTTGAAGACTATCCTCTGGTTCAAGGACTCTTAACTGTCAACTAATGTCAAAGTCAAACTAGTATGGAAGAACAGCCTTCTGAGCCAGGAAGTCAATTGTAAACTAATATCAAACCATCATTTATCTTGGAAAATCGGACCTCATTAAATCATGGATCAAGAAACTTCAATAAGATCTGTAAATGGAATGAACTAAAATCACCTGCAATTGTGACGGGTTGTCATCATTTAGTGTACCATCTTCGTTAATCACAGAACCCTGCATTTATCATAAAGAATTGACAACAGCAACTATAATTTTATAGAGAAAGTATAGTTGGGAATAAAAAGGTAACTAAAACCAGAACTGAAAGAAAGATTCATACAATTACACTAGTAACTGGAGCAATATCAGAAAGAAATTCACAGACAGATTTTGTGTGTACGAGGCTAGGTGGAGCAGATGATGAGCTTGCTGCATCAGTACCCACAGTTTGAAGACCAGCGATTATCTCATATAACAGACTCTAAAAACCAAGGCACAAATTTAATATCAGCATTTGTGAAAGAAACATTGCCCAAATATTTACAAGACTTGATATCATTGCACCAAAACCAAGTACGACTTCCCATATCTTGTTGCCAACCATCAACTGGTTGTCATCGCTCATTCTGAATATGCTATAATTGCAGCATAACTAATAAAATCAACCCACTTCAGATCACGCTGAGGAATTTTAAGGTGTAGCCCACTCTATCAACAGAACAAAAGCATCACGCCGTGACTGGAAAATCATAGAACATTATATGCACTATTCTAATTTTTCATTTTATTTTATTTTTTTTACAATTCATCTCATAATTGTATGATCAAAAAATGAATTTTAAAGTAATAATGATCTCATCTTACTTCGACACTCATGGTCCCAGCATACTTCCAGATATTTGTTGAAGCACTCATTTAGGCACAAAAATTTTAGATTTTGTAAACATTGGAGCAAATGAGAGCAGTAAACACTTAATTCTTAGACACCCCCCCCCCCAAAAAAAAATAATAATAATAAATAAATAAGGGGGGTGGAGGGGCAGGAAGAAAACCTCCGCCACAGACAAACATAGCTTACAGCTGGCTCAAACTTCCAGCCTCTTCCTAGGAGGTATCTTCGGACACCCTCCACATAAAAGCCGAGATTAGAGCTCATTGGTTCAAAAATATGAGATGGGTAGGCAGAAATTCTTAAAAGCTTAGAGAAGAGGAAAAAAAATTGGAGTTTTTCCAGAAGGAAAGTAAGTTCAGAACTTTCAAAACTCCATCAAAGAGCCAAAGATAACAATTAGCTTCAAATAGAAAAATTAATGAAAATCACCTCATCCATACCAGCACCGATCTTCAGGTCCCCCAAATCATAATATTTCTCAAGCTTACTTGAATAGGCAGAAGAAACTTGAGGAGGGTGAAGGACATTGTAGAAGAAAATGGATACCGAGTCATAATAGAACTGTGGTCGAGAGGAGTTGTGATCACCATCAAATTTTATTATATTTTTATCCCCCTGCACAAGATCAGAAACATTGTTAGATATTCTGCAGAGGTTTATTACTTAATTACATAACCGTAAGATCTTGGAAAAATTTAATACCGCATAGGACTTAAAGATTAGGTCAGAGTGATGGGGTTGAATAAACTTATCATCCTTAGCATGTCCAAATAAAGCGGGAAAAAATGTTTTGGGTGCAACCTGCAGGTGTTTCAGAACAATAAAATATGAAATAATAGTAATAAATAAAATTTCTGTGTTCAATTTTACACTTGCAGGAGAAAGACGTGAAAAAAACTACCATATTCAGCTGAATTGCAGGATTAAAAATATATCAATCAATGAAGTTCACAATCTAAAAACTGGATTTGTGGGAACAATAAAAGATTACATCAATTTTATAATAAAAAAGCCAAACTCATCCTTCTTAAGAAATTCATGAACATAGTCAAACCTGTATGCAATTAAGATCCATGATATCAAATTTTGCTTTCTTCTGAATTACCCAGCGCATGTACTGCACTGCCACCTTAACCTGAAAGGAGGGAAAAAATAATCTTACTATATGATCAAGAGGATACACTACCATCATCAAACACTATCTGACTCCTTATTGTTGGCCAGATATTAATAATAAATGCTCAAATAATATGACATTTTAAGCGAATGTGAAACTCAAACCCTTATTATCCATATGGAAATAAATACCCAAAGTGCTAATAAAAGGATATGATGTTAGAGGCTAACAAAGGAAAAACTCAGCATGACTCTTCATGGTGGGTAATTCGGGACAAATATATGAAAACAAATCTAAAGTTGATAATCATCTCATTAAGATATTTTATTTTATTTTTCCCATCCAATTATTAGTGACAAACTAAAATTTTCCTATGGTAAAATTTCAGTACAGTACTCGGACTAGGAACGCAGCACTCGTTGAGTATGGAGTCTCAGAAAACAACAAAGGTTACAATTTGAGAGAGAATGAAGGGTACAAGTGTACAACCATAAAAACAAATACTCGGGGCTATAATTTGAGCGTGAGAAGGAATGGAACAACTCAAAAAATGAAGCACTCATCCATGTTAGAGTAGTATTGTATTTTATTAGTTAGCTTCATTAAGGGTAAATTAGTCTTTTGTTCTTTTGTTTAACCCTACTATAAAGGATTCTTTATTATTCCCTATATGATTAATCCTTGTAATAGGAGACTATTGCAGTAATAAGACTGCTTCTTCTTCTTTTCCTTTTCTCCCATTTGTACCAAAGTTTTCATGGTATTAGAGCCTTAATTGTGGAAGTTTAGCAAAAAAAAATGCAATGGAGATCATAGAGGAGTTTAAGTGGGTTACTAAGATCATCATCCGTACAATGATGTCATCAGATTTCGCATAGAGCTGGACAATCTGAATCATCTTTGCAAGGGAACATTTTGGTGATTTTTTTGTAATTTTTGCAGATCATCTAATAGGGTTTTTCATTCCTCAAATGTTTTTTTTTTTTTCTTTCAAAAAAAGGGTTTTGATTTTGTGATGTGTTGATTTGACCTTTATCAAAGGATTTGTTGCTTCTTCAAAGAATGTATGAGTTTATAACGCATGCGTGGGCAGCCTTTGAAGTGATCTTTATACTAGAGAATTCAGGGAAAAGAGGATAGCTTCTCCCTAATTGGTGCTATATGTGTAAAAGATCAGTCGATCAGATGAGACTTCTAATCATCTTCTCCTTCATTGCATGGTGCTAGAGATATTTGGTCAATAGTTTTTGCTATTTGTGGGGTTTCATCACTAAGCAATTGCAGAAGCTTCTCTTTACCCATTGGTCAATGCTCTTCGGTCTCTCCATCTGTAGGTGCATTCTCTTCACACCCTTTATGTATTTCTCGAAACCACTTGAGTTTTTGATTCAAGTGTTACCCATCATATGACTAGTGATTCTTCTTTATTTGTATCCACTCTTTCTCCACTTTTTGTCTCTGTCCTAGGTGCCAATGGCACTCCTATGTCCTTGGTAGGTATTATGTCTATTGTTTCTCCCCAGTTATCTCCTCCTAATGTTTATTATATTCCTCAACTTACTTTAAATTTGATATTTGTTAATCAATTATTTGATTCTAGTTTTTTGGTTAATTTTTCTTCTTCTGATTGTGATGTGGATCTTCAATCCAAGAACTGATTGGGACAAATTATAGAAAGGGAGGATTATATATGTTAGAAGACTTTAATGTTCTTCTTGTTGTTGTTCCAAGTTGCATCTTTGTGCTGATGTTTTTAAGAGTTGCATGTTCCCGCTATTGTTGTACCTAAAGTTGATTCAGCATCTTTTCGTTTAAGTCCAAAGTTGTCTAATTTTTACTTATGACATTCTCGACTTGGTCATATTTCTACCGTTTTTAGTTTCCACCACTAGTTTGGGTACATTGGATTGTCATGATATTTCAAATTGTAGTGGATGTAAACTAGCAAAATTTATTTTATTACCTTTGAATAAAAGTTATACTAATTCTCTTACTTCATTTGACTATATTCAATTTGATGTATGGGAGACATGCTCCTTTTCTTACAAGGGGGGTTCCAGATATTATGTTTCTTTTATTGATTATTTTTGTCAATATTGTTAGATTTATCTTATGAAGAGTCGATCTAAATTTCTTTTTATATTTTCTTCTTTTTGTGCTATAATAATAGGCACTCGGTACTCTTTTGTTATCAAAACTTTTCGATTTAATTTAGGAGGGGAATACTCTTCTACTGGCTTCCTCAACTTGTTGAAATATGCTGGTATTATTCTATAATCTTCGTGTGCCGATACTCCCGAGCAAAATGATGTGGCCAAGCACAAGCATAAGCATATCATGAAAACTGCTCGTTCACTTTTGTTATCAACCAGTATTCTTAATTTTTTTGGTAGAAGTTGTCCTCACTGCAATTCATTTGATTAACTGCATTTCTTCTATCATTAATTCTGGAGTCTCTCCTTCGAGAGATTGCATGGTCAATCTCTTGATTGTTTCTGATTACATGTGTTGGGATGCACATGTTTTGTTCCCCTTCCAAAAGTTGCTCATAGCAAACTTTCTGCCAGTTCAACAATGTGTGTATTTCTTAGTTATGGTGAGAGACAAAAAGGGTACCGTTGTTATGATCCTATTGCTACTATACTCTGTTAGTCGCCATGTGGTTTTTATAGAACATAATCCTTTCTTCACTATTCCTTCTAATTTTCACACTTTGCACAAATCTGATCTTATATTACTTGATATATTTCCTGATGTTGTTCCTTCCAACTTAAGAGTTAGTGATATGTGTATCTATGATGTTCCTAGTTCTTCCAATTTTTCTATCAATTGTCCTCCTATCATTCATACATGATTCTTATTATCGCAAGAACCCAATTGTCTATTTTGCAAGTACAACTTCCCCGCCTCTCTCACTGTCTCTCAATCAAGTTCTGGACAAGGATCAAAATTTGGTTTCATTTCCATCGAAACGGCCGAAACGTTTCTGTTTCCTAGTAACCAAAACGAAACACTAGTGGAATACCAAAATTCATATGTTTCCGTAGAAACAAATTTGGTTCCGTAGAAACATACCGAAACTAGTAGAAACATACCAAAACAGTAGAAACATTTCTTTGATATCAATAATACTTCTAGAAGTTGGTAAAAGATAATATCAATTTGTTTTTTAAATGGAGGCGATTGAAAGATTAAAACCCAAAATTATAAGAAGATATTTCTATTTTTCCTAAAAAATAATAGAAAATGAAAAGTAAAAGTAATGGAAATAAAATGTAGATAAATAATTTATTTTAATACTTAGTTACTAATTATAATAAATTTAAATCACTATATTTTTATTTATTATATTATATATAACTTGTGTCAAGTTGTCTAATCCGTGGATATTACACAATATATATTTATTATTTTATGATTTATAATAATTTTACATATTTTATAGAAATATATAACAAATTCATATTATATAAACAAATTAGTACTAAATCTTTTATACTAGTTTTTAGTAAGTAAAGAATTATTTTGTATTAATGACTAATTTACTTTACGTTTTTTTTTTAAATTTCACCATAGTATCTTCTTGTATGGATGGACATATACCTTAAAACATTTCTAATTAATTATAATATTTATCTTCATACATTCATATATTTTACTTTATATTTCCAAGTGTTTCTATACATTTTACTTTTTTCCATCGTTTTCACTATATTTCCGAAACGTCTTCGAAACGTTTCCGAAATGTTTCTGTTTCTAGGTGACCGAAACAACACTACGAAACGAAATTTTGATCCTTGTTCCTCTCCCCCCCCCCCCCCCCTCTTCCCAAATGACTTTTCACGCACTGCAACAGTACACATCACTCCAATCCCTCACAAACCAGCCCCTATCCTGATGCCCATATTTTGTGTGGAAACCGATCCCCTCCAAAGAGCTTGATCTTCCGTCGCAAACCTTCATAAACATTTCCCCAGTAAAGCTTTGTTGAATGTTTTTCAAGTCTTTAAAACTCAAACCTCCTTCCTTCTTCCACCACTCGACTTTATCCCAACTAATAAGATGAATCTTCCTCGCAACCTCTTTTCCTTCCCACAAGAAGTCCTGCTTAATCTTTTCCAATTTCTTCTCCACAAATTAAGACATAAAGAGAGACATGTGGAAAGGTTCTCCAAAGTACTCTTAATAAGAGTGACCCTTCTAGAGAAATATTGTTGCTTCCATCACAATCACAAATAGGAATAGAGACAAATGATCCCCTTATATCAAGCCACGAAAAGATTGAAAGAAACCCGCTAGAGACCCATTAACAAGAATTGAAAAGGAAACAATAGATCTTCATGGCTCTATCCATCTCCTCCACTTCTCTCCAAAGCCCATCTTAGTAATAGAACAAAGCCCCAATTAACATGAGTATTGACTTTCTAACCAATCGGGACTTGTTCTAACAGCAGGTACAGAAGATGTTCTGATGATTGTTATTGTGTTCCCATTGAAGAGATGTGATGAAGTGTTTGGATCATTTTGTATTGTCCTAATTAAATTCCTAGTGGCATGATCAAAGTCAATGATCTCAAGTCGGCCTGGACGGGCGGGTTAGGCGGTTTTGGATGGGTTGTAAGCAATTCGGGTCAAAATGGGTTGAACTTGTATACAACCCGTAAGTAAGCGGGTCAAATGCGGGTTGGGTTATATATAAATCGGGTCAACCCGGATCCAACCCGTTATTTTCCCCTCTTCTTCTTCTTTCCTGTTCCCCGCACATTTTCTCCCTTTTTTAACTCAGGCTGCCAGACATATTATTGTACCTCAGTTCTAATAGCTTCATGAATCCCCAAAAAAAAAAAAAAAAAAAAATCAAATGGAATGATATAATGTCCTCACCAAGAACACCACTGCTAGACTCAATTAGCATTAGGTCTCTCATAAACAACAAACACTGCTACTGCCCAATAAATCAAACATGAGCAATTTATAAAATAATTGAACAATCATAAAGAAAGTGTTGGTTGTTGCAACAACAAAAAAAAAACCCAATATGTCAAACAATGAACATCTTAGAAAAACTAAGTGCTCACAAAGACATTCCAACTACAACAAAAAAAAAAATCATTACAGAAACTTAAATAGTTATAAAGAAACCTAATATATCAAACAATGAAAATCTTAGAAAGCACATACAAGTAAGCACACCCAAATATATATATATATATATATATATACACACACACATATCCAACATATATATTTATACATACCCAACTCAAATCATCCCACATCTACAGATGGGTTTTATATATCCACGGTGAAACTCAAATACTTTCTTTGAATAACATTATTTCTTAATTAGTTATTGAAAGGGGAAAAACTCACCCATGTTACATGATGATTTAAGAGTCAGCCAATCTTTTTTTATTATAGATCAATGTTACATGAAGATTTGGAGCCCAGTAATCAAACACCCATCAATGAGAAGGTAAAACAGAAACTCTTCTTCAGTTTTTCTCTGATTTCAGTCCTCTTACAGTCTTTCTTCCTCTTAGCCGCAGTTGTTGAAATCCCGGTGATCTCGAGTATTCAAAGAGGGTGATCTTGAAAATCATATTGGGTTATATCCATGGTGGGTTGAGATTCATTGGCCAGCGAATTATGATTGGAAGTTGGGAGAAGAGTCGAAGTTGAGAGTTGAGAGCTTCGCAACCGCTGAAAACCTAAAATGTGAAAAATATGTTACTTTTATAACGACCCGCGTGAAACCCATTTTCAACCCGCGAAGAACCCGTTTCCAACCCGCTAAATAAGCGGGTTCATTTTGCTTAACCCGTATACAACCCGCTTATTGAATGAGTTACCCATATCCATTTATTTCTGGGCAGGTTCATGGGTTATGGGTAACAATTGTCACCCCTAATCTCAAGCTATGTACTCCATCATGATGTTCAACGAAACTCTCCTTTGAATTCAAATCACCTCCCTTTGGTCGAACACAACTACTGAGAAAGCATCCAGCAGCATGTGTATCCAACATGGGATCAAGGGCATCAAGAGTTCTGTTAGATCACCAATTGCTCCAAAAGCTTAAGCTATTAAAGAATGGATCAACAATATATATCAAGCTCTCAACACTCCCCCTCACGTGCAACCCCAGACTCGCACATGAAAAGACAAAAAAAACTCCGGACAATGCAAAGGAGAAGAGAGTGCAAATGCAAACAGGGAATAAATGCAGATAAAGAGACGTGAACCCAATACCTCTCACAGCCAAGGCTCTGATGCTATGTTAGATCACCAATTGCTCCAAAAACTTAAGCTGTTAGAAAATAGGCCAACAATTTATATCAAGCTCTCAACAGGTTCTAACATGTTGGGGGCAAAAAAGTAGACTAATACCTGGAGAGTGGATCATTACAGTACAAGGGACTAGAAAGGCAACATGTATGGCTACAAATGATCTAATTTGTTCATGAACAACTCGGGCTTAGATCATTAGAAGGCTCATTAATTAAGTAAATGAGCCGAGCTTGAGCCTGATCTATGAGCTGGTTTATGAGATGAGATAAGATGAGATGAGCTTGAGCAACTGTAGGCTCAGATCATTCTGAACTGTGAACACAACTAATAAGTTTTGACAAATTTTGAAACTTCCATACCCATTTATTGATTATGGGCTATTCTTTTAAGTGACTGGTACATGTACATGCACAAAGAAAGTAAAAATAAAATAAAAGGCATAAAGAAAGTATCAAAGTATATTAAAAAATTTAAATTTAAGTGTTCGCATTTATTGATGTCTTTTTTGTTGGATGATGACTTCACATTCTTACACCTTCCCTTGATGAATTGGTTGTTTCTCATACCTTTCAAAATCCTTCAATGGTCCATTGGCTTTTTCCGATATTTCTCAACCTCCTTCAAACACAAAACAATCTATTGCATGTGTTGACATGTCAAACATCTCACAGGCCCAGGCTGAACGGCTCATGAACATTCCCAAGCTGAGTTCGAGCTAGACTTTGTGGCTCCTCTTGGACAAGAGCCGAGCTTGAAATTTTCTTTTTTCAGCTAAGCCAAGCTCGAGTAGTGTAAAGCTCGGCTCGGCTTGGCTAATTTGCACCCTAGAAACATGGTACACTATACTTGCATTCTCTAAGACGTGGAACAATAGGGCTATCCTTATATATGACTTTATTTATTTATTTCTATTGAATGACAAGGTTACCCTTTTATAAATGACAGTTGAAATGTACGAGTAATTCAAATCACAAGAGTGTTTTTGTTTAATGAGGAGATAAATAATGGTAACAAATATTCCAATCAAAAGATAATGAAAATCAATATTATAGAAAAGCAGAAAGTTTACTTGGGGGATTTCTTGGATTGGAAGTAAACATGCAAAAGCATCAAACTAAACTCACTAAGTGTATCCAACATAACATTGAGCTCTTGATGTGCTATTGCTCTCTCCTTTTATTCATATCCTAGAAAGATAACTGAGGGAAGAAATAAGACGAAAATCATTTGGAATACTAATAACAGCGTTCTATAATGGACATTCCAATACATAAATTGCTGGGGGATTAGCATTTTGTTATGATTATGAGGCATACCAAAATTACGTTAACTTCTGAAATTAATAAACCAAAAACTGAACTTTGAGATATTAACAATGAAACCAGTGTAAATAGTAACTTGGTATAACCTCCATCTCTTAGGAAGAGGTTGTGGATTCAAGACTCAATTCGGACACGGTGTGTCTTACCTATCCAAAAATAAATACAAAATTCTGTGTATAAAAATGAATATTAATTACAAGCTAGTACCATATGCACACACCTAAACAAACAGTCAAATCAACATCATACATGCATAACTAAAAATATTCACATTCTGCAGGAATAAGGGGAAAAAAAAGAAACAAAATAGCACAGAAAAAATGTGTCTACATATGCGGACGTGTGTGTCTATACACACGCAAACAAACAAATACAGAGAGTGAACCATACTGTGAATTTAGGGAGCCGTATTTTGTACACATCCACAAGTTCCATCATTAGATCAAATAAATTTGAGAAGGCACTATCTAACACCATTCCAGCTATAGAAGGGTCTTCAGCTCCATAAAGAAGGCTGCATTACATTATATATAATTGAATCATTGCCAGAAAAAAGTATTAGTATCTAATGTATCTGACAGAATTTTAAACATAAATTGGGGATGATCAGTCCTCGCTTATTTCACCATCCATGGTTATTAAAAAGTTAATTTAAATTTTGGAATTTCTAACATCAGTAGTAGCTTTAAAATATTTTAAAGATAGACAAGGCGCATTTTGACTCTCTTTTTTCTACAATGTTTGATGAACAAGTTCTAATGCACAAGAAAACACAGAATTGTTAGTTAAATTTGCAAGATAAAATTCTCTAATGATATCGCACGCAACCTTTCCTGCAAGCCAAAAGAATTCCTAACCCGTGGCAAAATATATCTCATGTTACCAAACTTTCCAAGATGCAGAGAATCCTGAATAATAAGATTTCTGAGAAGCAAACATAATAATTAGTTAGAGGATAGGCAAGAATAAATACCCAGTAACTGCACCCATAGACCGTCCCCAAAGACCTACACGAGATATTTGTTTGTTGCTCCTCAGATAAGATACCACAACCTTAAGATCTTCTTTCTGGCATACAGATGAGAACAATCTTACAAATTTCATAGACACCACTACTCAAAGAAATATAAGAAAAGGAGAAAGAGGAAAACATGCCTCATGCCAACCGAGGCTGACATAATCACCATCAGATAGGCCAGAACCCGAAAAATCAAGAGTGAACACAGTAATATTCGATGGAAGAAGTATTACAGCAGCTTCATTTGCATCCGCCCTACATCCACTGCAAAGTCCATAAGAACAGAATGATATAGTTTTCACCACTTTATATGCAAAGCACTATTCAGCATAAAATTATTTCAAAGAGTAACATTAGAAATACTACTCTCAAATGAAGGAATAAATTGGGGAAATAACTTTGACATTACATATAACATTTACTAATCCATATTTATGACTGAATTACACACAGCCAAGCGGATAATTAAGTTTCGTGCAAATAAAATGTCCCCAGTGATTAAGACAAACCTGTTCCCATGGCAGTATATAACACAAGGAAGAGGAGTGTCCTCCGGGAAAGGTGAAGGCACATAATGACTACACTGTAAGGTATGGCCTCTTCCGTTCCTAAGCTGCAAAATAAATCATAGATAGTCCAAAGGCTTAGAAGCCATTATAAGTGAATAAGGCAAAACAAGATAGGTTTGGTAACACTGTCCATACTTGCCTCCATGTCTTGTCTTTTGTATTTTCTGCCTGCAAGAGTAAACTCTTTTTCCCATAGATACTGATCTGGGTTATAGTCAGCCCTGTACATTTATCATAGAGATGGCTCAACAAAATATACGAGGAAAGGTTAATAGTTCAGAAATGCTAGCAAGGGGAAGGCCAAAAAGAATGTGGGATGAGGCCGTGAGAACAAACATGACTGCCTTGAATTTTAGTGAGGATATGGCTTTACAAAGGAGATGACTGGAGCCAATGGATACCAGTAACACCCAGTAGGTGGAATTAATACTTGTTCAGTTGAAATGCTTGAAAGAGCCCAAAAAGTTTCATAACATAAGGTTAAAAGTAAATATAATGATGTGAGAAGATAGGAGTACCACCAATAAGAAGTTCAAGTTGAGTGATGCAATAAAAAAGAGGAAGACCTAAAAGAATGTGAGCTTCATAACATCGATAAAATGCTGGCCTATATGAATGACACTAAGTAGTTTGAACAAGACTTCGTTTAGTTGAGATGTATTGAAAATTATGGGCAATGAAACATGGAAAATTGTGTTACACAAAATTCTAGTTTATAAGAAAGATAACCCAATGTTTATCTCATAATAAGGTGGCTGAAAGCCAGTCTAGCAAAAATTATTAGGTTCGTAATGTGGTCGTGCAATGCCATATCAAAACTGGGAGACCAAGACCTTTTTTCGTTTTGGATAAAACAACTGGGACTTGCTAATAACAAGCTAGAGATTGGTAATTAAACACAGCTTACTTGGGCACCCATTTATATACATCTCCTTATGGACAAAAAAAAAGATATTAAAATATTATGTTTTCTTACTCATTAATTTTAATTTAATAAATTTGTGTCTGTAAATTGAAAGTTGATCTTTTCTGTTAGGAAGCTAAATAAATAAAATAATCTCTTTCAGGAAGAGTTGGTTCAAATTAAGGAGACATGGATGGTGCTGAAAGATGAAGAATATTAAGGATAGTTGACTGGCGAGGATTTCTCTTTCCTAAAGACATTATTTATACCCCATCTAGTCAGAAAACAAGTCTTTGCAAGGTTACCAACATATTGAAAGAAGAAAACCATGAATCCCAATCTAAGACCACAATCCTACATGTTAGGCATGAACAAAAAGCACTAAGATTTGGGGCATCTTATGCATAAGAGAGAAGACACGCCTTTTTGCAGGACCTATAACAGAAAATTTTCTAACTGGAGATATGGAGGATTTATCACTTTGGATTACAAATAGCAAGGGTGCACCAAAAAAAAATTGCAGCTAGCTTAAATTTTGACTAAAACTTCCTCTGCATCAAATGGGGAATGAAAATAATGCAGAACAAAAATGTGAAAAGATGGATACAACCAACGTCATGGGAAACAATCAACCCAACGGGAAACAATCAATCCAAGCACGGGAACAAATTCTCTAAAATTTGAAATTCTATATATTATTGATAAAAAATTAATAATAAAGACCTATTACATCATATTTATAGAATTAAAAAACTACTAATTCGAATAGGAAACTCCTAATTCCTATATTTCCAATATTAATCCTAATAAAACTAGAAAACTAGAGAAATTAGGAATAAATAAAAATTTAAAAATAAACAATCCTAATACAACTCTGAAACAAATATCCTTATTTTTAGGGTACCATATGTGTCTTACATCAGACTCCCCTACTTGAAAACAACCCGTCCTCAAGTTAACTAAATGTATACAACTTCGAACTCGTCCATAACCCGACAACAATGATTCAATCTCTACAAGAACAATCGAAGACTCAAAGATTTCTCCTATCGCATCTTTCTTGAAGTCTATAATTTTAGGCCCTTGTTTTTATGACAATAATTTTCCTGTAATAAAACAAAAATAATCTTCTTGATCAAACACTACAATTTCAATCTTCTTACAATCATCGTCATCGTCTTTCGCGAATTCAGATTCATTCTCATTTTTAGCGTTGACTACTTTCATGGGAATTTCATGTTCATTCACTTCAATAAAAGAGCTTATATCGTCGATTAATGCCACTAGATCCACACTTTGATCTATTAATTCTGAACTTCCTTTTTTTTTTCTTGCACAATAGGATTTTCAATCAATTCATCTTCTTTATCATCCGCACTAACTGTTTCAACAACATTAATAGAAATAAATTTAACTTTATTTTCTTCCAACTCCATGTGATTGTCTTCAAGGGATGAAAAAACCTGATATGCACTTTCAATAACAAGAGAATCTTCTATGAGAATGTGAATTTATTTCAAGGTTCAATATCTACAACTTTACTAGTTGAAATAGTCACCTTAACAATTTCAAATTTTTCTTGTACTTTTGCTTTGGTGGGAATAACACGTTTTGGACTTTCTTCTTTATCCTCAACAATACGTTAGACTATATTTATCTTCTAAAATTTAAAAATAATTTCTGGACAAAAATCTATCCATCAACAAGCTCATCATTCTTGGTCATGAATGAATGCATCTCTTTCATTGTTATTGTCTAAGCCTCAATAAATCAAACCAACATCTTTTCACTAAGCCTACAAGCTTACCTTCAGTCCAAAAATATTTTCTCTTCTAAAAGTCTCGTATCATCAATACAATCATAAAAATCTTCAAGATGAAAATTACTATCAAGGTTAGGAAGTCTTTCGTAATTGCGCATAACTTTCTGAAGATAAACGTATCCACGAATAGGTTGACTGTGAGCTCCATCGTCAGTGCAATACCTATTGTCTCCACGATTCTTTTGCATCCGAAACTCCAAACAAGTAACGGATTGTTTCCTACGAACGTCATCGTAAGAAGTTCTAATTTTGTCTCTACCAATTGTCATCCAACCAGGTAAATCCCAGCTTTAATACCAAGTTACCAACTAACACAGAACGGAAACATGAGAAGATAGATACCACCAATGTCAATATCCACAACGGGAAATAATCAACCCAAGCACAAGAATAAAATCCACTAAAATTCAAAATTCAATATATTATTGATGAAAACTTAATAATAAAAACCCATTACATCAAACTTATAGAGTTAAAAGACTTCTAATTCGAATAGGAAACGACTAATTCCAATCTTTCCTATACTAATCCTAATAAAAATAGGAAAACACTGATAAATTAGGAATAAATCAAAATTGAAAAATAACCTTATTTTTAGGGTACCATATCTGTCCTACATCACAAAATATAGGAAGAAACCTAGAGGGCACATGGCGTAGATGCTTAAATGTTCGTATTGACCGGCTGAGTGACAACCAAAGTATAGCACTAATTACAGAATTATTTTGGTGTATTTGGCAGTGATGCATTTAAAAGCTCAAGAAATTGAAATTAAATCTTACACTATGTTTGGATGGAAGGAATTGGAAAGAAAGGGAAAGGAAGGATAAGGAATGAGAGCTTATATTATGTTTGTTTTAAAAATTAGGAAGGAAAGGGAAGGAAAAAGAGGAAAAGGGAGGGAGAGCTTAACACTCATTTTAACAATTTTGTTATCCCTCCAAAAGTGGACGGAAACGGAAGGAAAGGAAAGAAGTATTTAATGAATTTTTAATAATACCAATATTACCCTTAAAATTATAAAAGACAAAATAAAAATGACATATCTATTCTAGAGCATCCAAATACACTTTGTTTGTGTATAATAGTAAAATAATATAAAATTCTTTCTTTTCCTTTCTCTCCTTTATCATTTACAAACAAGATGAAAGGATTACCTCTTCTTTCCTTTTATTAGTTATCCAAACATAAACGAGGGATTACCCTCTCCTCTCCATTCCTTTCCTTTCCCTCGTAACTAATACTCTCCTCTCCTTTCCTTTCCCTCCTACTTATCCAAACGAACTGTTAGAGTATGGGTAAAAACATTCAAATAAAATCAGAAACCACTAAAGAGGTGGTTCAAATAGCTTCGGGGACATAAAATGTGCATATCATTCAACACATGCAGCATTGCAAAAACACCAACACCTATACTGGAGGGTAGGAGAGATGAACATACCTGGGTGGCCGAATGACGAAATTGATGAACTGTTCAATCATCCTCCACAAAAAGAAGAAGCTCAAAGCCACTCCGCCACAAGGGGAGAATAACTAGAGTGGAGTCTGTGAGAACTGGAGTGAAATTCAATCCCGTATAATTTCAGCAATTACAAGCCCTTCTGGTGTAACTTTGTTGATCTAGAACACAACCCCTGTGTGTAGGGTGAAAGAGGCAACGAGGATTTATGAAAGTGTATGGGCTTTGAAAATAAAAGTAATTCTAACAAAAAATCATAATCATATCCTAGTATCCAAACTCCACAAGAATCTCAAGTTATGCACATGCAAGAAGCCCCATATCCCAATTAGTCTTATGGGATGGGATGGGATTCAAGAGGAGACAACGAAAACAACATAATATCCCTCTTAATTTTTTGAAAGCATTGCTAGATCCATTCTCATCAATACACAAATATTGGAGAAACCTCTGAATCTAAAAGCTGAGGAGGCCCAATGTCACATCTCCAGCTCCTTTTTCTCTGAATCACACGACTAGAAAAGTGAAATATCAATTAAGAAACGCTCCCCAGTCCCAGACCCACCAAAGAAATCTGCGAAATTAAAAAAAAAAAAAAGTTGCTAACGATCTCATTTCCACCTTCCCCAGTTTCAGATCTCAACATAAACCCCGCACGAGATACTATTACCTCACGGGAACATCAGAAACCAAAAACAAAAAGCTCAACCTACGGAAGAAAAGCCAAGATAGAGAGGGAGAGGGGTCCGGCGACCTACTAGCGATTACTTTTCGGTCGCCTCCAAAACCAAAAAGGAAATGTAGTTTGCAGATTGAAAATCAAAGACCTCAGAAATTTTGCGAGAGAAATTCACGGTAGAAAAAAATGTTTTCTTATTGCTAGGTGATTGCATGCTATGCTATTGCGCATATATACCAGTTTCGCACGTGAGCAATTAAAATTCAGTCTTTTTTTTTTTTTAAATTACAAGTCAGTGACAGACTTGGTTTTAGATACAAAAAATTATTTTTATGAGCTAAATTAAGAAAGTACTATAATAATTCATTTTTAAAAAAAATTACAACTAATATAGTCCTAGAGTTCTTTCTACAAAAACTCTCGCTCTCCCAAGGCAAAGCCCTGTCAAAGCAACGATTTCCGAACCAAAAAAGCAAGTCAGCAATTTGCCCGATTGAAGCCTCCAAATCAGACTTTCC
The DNA here is from genome assembly GCA_008638375.1 of Nyssa sinensis. Lineage (NCBI taxonomy): Eukaryota > Viridiplantae > Streptophyta > Magnoliopsida > Cornales > Nyssaceae > Nyssa > Nyssa sinensis. Next base: position 770,143 of record CM018049.1, read on the forward strand.
TAGCCAAAGTGATACCCGACAACCATAGTTAAATAAGGTACACATCTGAAACCTTTAATAGTCTTCTTTTATCTGTTCGATCTCGTCTCTTTTATCACTTTTGATAAAATAGGGTAAACCAGAAAATTATGTGACTCTAGTTCCATCTTCTAAATAGATACGTAGGAAGCCTTTAGGCCCGAGTCAAATCTTTTTTCTATTTTCTGTTTTATTTTATTTCTTTATGAAAGATTATTTTTTCTTTATCATTTCTAGACTCGCATCTCTCTTTTCTCTTTTTTAGGATGAAATAGCCTTGCAAGTGAATATTTGAAGTCAATCCATTCAGATCGGGCAAAGTGGGGTGTCTAACACCTTTCCACTTCGTTCCTTAGTCTAATTACAATTACATAAAAAATGTCCACCATTACTTACAAATGATGATCTGTGGGCAAAATATGGCGCCTACTCGTAGTACACGCGCTATGGTCCTTCTGTAGTATCATTTCCTAAACAAATGATATATCTAGAGTAAGCTAACTTAGCTCAGTAAGGAAATTTCCTCGCTCTGCATGGGTCAGGGTCAATTCAAAATAGAAGAATATAAACAATGGCAAGTAAATGATACAATATCACAATAACCAGTCACCAAAAGTGTGAATCATTAGAAATGACCCGTGGGTCCAAAAGGCACATCCCATAGTAGTTTGATACAAATGATTTAAATGGTATAACAAATCAATAATAGGGATCGACCCATACAACAATCAGCTGCCACAAATCACAAGATATCAATTCGAGTCCAAGCATAAGCTTGCAAAACATATCATCAACCAAAAAGTGCATTATCAGATTATGATTCAATAAAAGATATAAGCTACTAACATAATAGATGCTATCAATCAAAAGGGTCCGGTTACCCTCAAAAGCACTCATTCGGGTTCACTCCTTTATCGGGGTTCCTAAATAGCACTAGAGCTCTTTATATATATCATGTCTTCCATGGACTAAGTATTAGGCATCATTCCCAATCGGCTTCAACCCCTTTATTTTTTCCAAATTTTCCTTGGCCAAACAGCGTACAAGGCCCTTAAACCTGGATAGGTTATCCTATTCGCATACGAAATATTAAATAAAGCCCATAACCGTGTAACCAAACTGGCCGAATCAGGGTTTTAAACCCTTAAGTCAAACGCTACCGTTTCATTTATGCGGTGGCCCTTCCCCTTCATAACATGTGTCCGAGTCAACACGCTTAACTTGAATCGAGTTGGCGAGTTGACTCATCGTCTTCTTCATCACCTAACCATTGTTGCCCTAATTTCTAGTTTCCATTTCTTTCAATTTCGTGAAGTTTGGCTAAATGATTTCTTACTGTTTTTACTTCTATTTATTCCTGAGACAATAACGATCATTTTGACATTCGTTTGAGAGCTTAAATAGAGCTCAACAGTTGGTTTCAAGATCTACTTCCTTTACGATTTCTTGGTTGGTAAATGGCCATTCCTCCATGAAAGTTCATGAGGTATGGCTTATTTTGATCTCTTGGTCATGAAGGTTCATCTTTCATTACTTAGGGTTAGTTTAAATGTAGGGTTGGGAGGTTGGGTTTCAAACACGAAACCTGCAACAACAATTTTTAGAGCCTTTACTTGGTCTTCTTATTCGCGTACTAGGGTTTTTAACACCCTCTAGGGATCTAGTTGAGGTCTCAATACACCAAACATGGTTTGGCTCACATGACTTCAGACCTGCTTCAAGCAAGGTCATTCATGGGTTTGATGTTTTAGATCATTTTCAAGGCCAAATTTCATGCTTGTTTCAGTTTAAACACATTCTAAACATCAAATATGCATAATACAGCCTAAATTACTTACACATATGCTAATTATTTTAGAGAGAGAAAATACGGTTTCTTATAGTGGCTCAAGAGGCGCTGCCGCCGGTGCCCGATCAACCACAGGTGGCGGCTCAAGAGGCGCAGGCCCAAGCATCCTCCTCTCATTGTGCTCCCGATCAGGAGGAGCGCGGGGTCCTGGAGACGCCCCTTACAAAAAGGATCGAGGCTGGCATTGAAGCTGGCCTTCGATCATACTGTAATCGACCCAGCGTTGCCAAACGTTTTCCCCAAATCCATTATCCAAGTTTGGATTATTCGGCTTTGGCAAAGCGACTGGCCCAGGAAGGAGGTGGGATCTAGCTCTAAATCAACGGAGGAGCTATTGGACCTTTTTCTCTCAATTTCCTTCTCATCTTTCCTTTTGAATTTCCTTTTTCCTTCTTCTTGCTTCCTTTTCTTTTGGTCTCTTTCTTAAGGAGCAAGCATGCAGTGCATGCACCTACTCTTATAAACACTTCCACCGCCCCCTCTCTCTCTTTCTACACGACCTCAGCTTCCATCTTTCACTTCTCATCAATTTTCTTACACCCATTTAATTTTGCCTTTTCCACTTTCAGCTTTTCATTTATTTTTTCATGATATTTTGTATATAATATACATATAATATAACACACACACACTAATACACTTGAATACACATACATACATCAGCCGACACTCTCTCACATTATCACACAATTCTGCACACACACACACACATATATATATATGCTTACATGTATATATATATATATATACTTTTATATTATATATATTTATGTGTATAGATAGGTATATATGTGTGTATACTTATGTATATATATTGTTAGTAATACACATACACATAATACACATTCAATGTGTGTATTTGCATATGTTAATGTACATATGTTATTTTATGTAGATTAACATAACCATGCATTTGGGATTATGCTTATTTGCATATTTCCTTAAATCTTCAATTTCCTAGTAGTAAATTTTAACTACTATTCTCTACCTCGTAATGCGCATCACACTACCCGATATTTGGGTCGGGGTATTACAGTATGTATTCCACTAAATAAGTCCAATTTCTGCACACTTAAACTTGGTTGGCAACATGCTATATAACTTATACATCTCCGATGTTCATACGCAGCTATATATATAGCTATATATGCAGAACTATATGAGGATATATATGTATGTATATATATAACGGACAGGTGTAAGATGTATACGCAATGTCTTGTGTGAGTGTGGTATAATCGCCCAAGGGATGTGTGTCACATCCCGCACCCCACCCTACACGGATGCTGAAGATGTGATGCCAGTTAGCCGCCTTGCCAGTTTCCGACCGACAATGCGACCAACCAAAGGCAATTTCTTAAACCTTACGATAAATTGCATTCCAAATGTAGGGTCAGAACAGCGAAAATTAAAACCTTTTTATCTCGGGAATGCAACTCAACTATATACCTCATAAGTATGTACCACAGAGCAAATCTATAATCAAACAGCTAATAACTCTAACCACAGAGCACATCTATAACAGATATATAACACAGAGCATATCAAATTCCTCTAGAGTACCATTACCATGAGCCATGTCCCTACTCATCTATTATATATGAATAAAGTCAACTATATCATCACACTCACCTGAATAGCCAGAATCAATCTATTAGAACTCAAGTCTCCACATATTATTGCCATCAGATCCTCACTTAGGAATGCCTCTCAACCTACTAGTATCATCTCCTTGTGCCTTCTAATCCAATGGAGATATAACCTGAAAAATGTTAAATAATAGAATGAGCTTAAACAAGCTCAGTGAGTAACATAGGTTCCTGCCATGGGTTTCAAATCCAGTTCATATATATATATGTATGCTCAAATACAGCTCAAAGAGAATAATGCAACTCATGTAGAACAAATGCAACTCAAACAGATCATATCAGAACAGACTGATCGGACAAATCAGAACAGAGCCAAGACAAAACATATCAGAAGATAACAGAACAAAATAGAGCAGATCAGACGGATCAACAAAATAGACCAGATAGATCAACAGAACAGACCAGGACAGAATAGGTCAGAACACAACAGATCAAAACTGAACAAATCAGGAACAGCCTGCCTGGTCCCTCTGGGGTAGGACTTATACTCACTCCTCATCAGGAGCAGCTGCCTGGTCCCTCTGGGGTAGGACTTATACTCACTCCTCGTCAGGAGCAGCCGCCTGGTCCCTCTGGGGTAGGACTTATACTCACCCCCTAATAGAACAGATCAGATTAAAACTGAGCCAAAACAGAACAGATTCCAAATGGCGTATAACAGAACAGAACAGAACAAACCCGAACAGTATCAGAACAGGATACATCAAAAAGCAAGACATAATGGAATCATGACATGTGCAATGCAGTATAAAGAGTACGCATGAAGGCATATGCATTAAAACAATATGGTGTATAAAACAGTTCAACATATAAAGTAGTATAGTATACAAAAATTATACACCAAGTCAGGAGTCCGAGTTACTCACCTGAACATGACACTTATCTTTATTCATAGATATCCTCTAGATACATTGTTAACCACGTCCGTGTATATCCTGGCGTTATCCTTCTAATGGCCATCATAATTGATTCAACATCCAAAAGATCATCCTATGCCTCAGATGTAAACATATCCAACCTTTGTCTGGTTGTAGTCAACATTCCACTGGCACTGCAATCATCATTTAACTCTCCGACTAATTCTTTGTTTCTCCATTCCGAATCCCAACCACATGAACTTCCAGTGGAATCATTATCTTAGGGGCTGTAATATCCAAGTCCAAGAAAACCAAACATGATCCCTTAATACTCTGTTCACTTGTTACTAAGTAGTTTACTTAGCTTCATCAATTCTCATTTGGACCGCAGCAATAGTTTCCAAAGCTATAATCTCACTAACAGCAACATTGCTTTCAAAACAATTGAGAATTTGATCCATGGAATCTTTCAGATAAGTCACATAACAAGGAGAAGCTTTAGCAATCATGCTCCAGTCCACATCCAATGACTTCATAATCTCACATAATTCATCTTCATAAGACGACATCGCTCGTCCAATAGTAGCAAGGTGGTTAATGTTCCAGGTGTTATTGTCTACCATCACAGTTCTGTTTCCCATTACATCACTGGTTCATCATTGTTTGCAAGCCATTGTCGGCACATTGTCAATTTATATCTTCGCAGATTTCTGGTCAGCTGTCCCTTTGCTTACAAAACAGATTCAAGGTCACTGCCGTTGACAACGATCATCGCCGACCATTGCTGCTATTGCCAATGACTCAACATAAAAGTTCTTCTCCATCAGGGTCAACTCCTCCAAACCCTACTTGTGTGGTGATTCAGCCCCGTCGAAGTCCCTCCTACTTGACGAGGAACGAACGCCATAACCCAAAATCCCACCAATTATTCAAGAGATCCCCGTGAACAGCCCTTGTTCTCAATTAGAAACGGCAAAACAGAGGAACCCGAACAGAATCCACCCCGTGCGACGAACTGCTTCACTCCGCACTTCGGTTCCCCCTTTCTACACCAACACATATATACATATATTCCCACTGCAGCACCATCGTCGCTCCCTATCGTAACTCCAGTAGCAACCCCTGTTCGAATCAGGTTACGGTGCAACGTCTTCCTTAATCAACAGCTCTGATTACTACTCAATTTCAACCCAAGTTCAGCTCCATCCATGCCCATACATCCGTGTCATCATCCTCCGTTGACCATCGCAAAACCATTTGCCTTCGATCAAAACAGGGGATTTCGCCAACTGCCGCTTCTACCAATTTCATGGCACCCAAATTGATTCAAATCACCTTCTCGCAACCAATCCTTAAGCAAACCTCAAACGTCTCATACAGAATCCCCCAACCAACGATCAATCCAACGTGATTTCCCCTCAATTTTCCTACAAACAAGAACGTATATATATCTCTGCACATATATATATACCTGCTGCTGCACCGTTTCTAGAGCTCCACGATTTGCCCCTTTTTTTTTTATCAATTGCTTCAGCTGCTTCTTGCTAGAACCTTCTGGACGCCATGATATTTTTCTACCTTATCGTATTTAATATTTTATAGATATTTTATTCCATAAAATATTATATTATAAAATGTCAGTAAATTTGCCATAAAGCCGAGACTCAATTATCATAATGATTTATTTTGCCAATACTGATCTCGTTTGTGTCCCATATTATATTCATATTAAATTTTTATAATTAATGATTCGTATCAATCCCATTAGTTTATCCTGGCACTCAGTTAACTGGGTCGTCTATTTCCCGAGCCTATATTATCTGAATTAATTTTATATTTTCTAATAATTAATTCCATCATGGCCTACTATATTTTGAGCTATTTAAATCATTAATATTACATAACCTATTTTGCTTAAGTCGAGGTGTAATCCGGGTCTTTGTCAGATTTTTGGGGTATTACAATGTGTGTGTGCTGCATATATATGTGTAAGCAAGGAGTGTGTGTGAGTTTATGAGTAGAGGAGATGGGTGGCCATTTTAGGCTGCCTACAGCTTGTAGATAAGTAAGAGGGAAGGCTGCAGTGCAACTGCCACCCCAAACAAAAATAGTAGATTGGAGGAAAGGGAAGTGGAGAGAGAGAGAATTGTAGAAAGAGAGAAAGTAAAGGAAGAAGAAGAAAAAAATAACGAACCAGCAGCCAGTGGGTTTCGGCCCACTAACATGTGCGTGTGTGTGAAATCTATTGCATGCATGGAAACCATTGTGTCACTGAGGCACTTGGTTAAAATAATATTTAAATAAATATATAACATAAAATAAAATAACTAAATTAATTTAATTAATGTAAATTCATAAAATATTCTTGGTCTCTAAATAAAATAAAAGAATAGTGCAAGCCAATATTTTTGGATATTCCGGACTCAACGCCGGAATCTGATTTGTGAAATTAAATCTCAAAAAATACGAACGAACAAATTGGAGTAATTTTAAATATGTCCTAATGATTAGTTAAGTGACCAACTGGACTCTGATGACTATAAAGATACATACCTTAATATTTTAGGACAATTTGGACCCAATGGAGGGATCCGTTTCGTGAAACGAAGTCTCAGAAATATCGACAAGTGAAAAGCCAAATTACCATTTTACCCCTAAAGATATCCGGAGCCAATTAAATATAAAAGGCAGCCGATCTTGACTATTTTGGACCATCCAAAATCAATAGTAGAGTCCATTTTTGCAAACAAAGTACTGAAAAATATGACACGTAAAAGCATAAAATTATAAAAATGCCCCTAGGCTTAATGTAAGTCACATAAATGCAAATTAAGATCCGAAAAAGCCTAAATAAATTATATTTGATATTCCAAACTTGACGGTAATGTTCCCTTGAAGAGAATAATATTTGGTAACAAACTAAAAAATGACGAATACGTCCAAATGAAAATTTATAAGTCCATATATATGTTATAAGGACTAGATAGACTCAAATTGGAGTCTGAATATGTAAATCGTATATGGAGAAATATGGAATGTTCAAAAGGATAAATTACCATAATGCCCTTGAAAGGCAAAATAAGTTATAAGGCACCAAGGAACCCTAAAAGGGAATTTAAAACCCTTAATTGAATAGACTAAGTTCAAAAGAACTTAAAATACTGGATAATAAAGTTTGAGATTAGAATGAATACTGATTCATTATGCTATGTATTTTTTATTCGTGATTATAAGATCACTCAAACGATAGAGAGTGGAAAGAAAGCTACGGGATAGCTATTATGGTAACTACATGGGAATGCGATGCTAAGAACATAATGTAAGTAAACCTGAACTCTAGCATGTGGTATTCCTAGCCATGTCACATTTTATTTCCTTGATGATGCCAATTTGTAATCCATACATACCTGACATTGGTGATCTCCATAATTTGATATTTGTCACATATTGTGGAAAATTTGATTGCCCTGATTCTATAGATGCTGATTTGGACCTACGGGTCGGTGATTGGAAATGATACTAACACCTAGTTTATAGAGGACATGATATTTGATAAAAGCTCTTAGTGCTATTCAGGAACTCAAATAAGAAGTAAACCTGAATGAGTGCTTTTGGGGGTCGCTGAACACTATTTGTTGATAGCATCTATTGTTTTAGTATTACATATCTTTTATTTCAATCATAATCTTATGATGTACTCTTTGATTGTGGATACATTTTTCAAGTCTATCATTAGACTCGATTTGATATCTTGTGATTTATGGCTGCTAATCGTTGTACAGGCTAAATTCCTATTACTGAATTGCTAAACTATTTACGTCACCTTTTTCAAACTATTTGGGATGTGCCTTTGGACCCACGGGTCATTTTTAGTGATTCACTCTCTTTATAACTAGCTATTTGTTATATGTTTTTCTTGCCATTTATTTGTATTCTTTTATTTAAACTAACACTGACTCATGGCAGAGTGAGGGAATTTACTTACTGAGCTAAGTTAGCTCACTCTAGATATATAACATTTTTTTTCAGGGTAGGATGCCACAGAAGGACTGTAGGGTGTTCATCACGAGTAGGTGTCATATTTTGCTCACAGACCCAGTCTTTGCAAGTAATAGTTGACTTTTTTTGATGAATTTGTAACTAGACTAAGTGTGATATAGTCTTTTTTCTCCCATAAGTCCACGACTTGGGTATGGCTTTTTGTTTTAAGGATCTGTAATTAAACATTTACTTTTATTATGGCCTGTATAACTATACGATGATGATGTCACTTAATTAACTAATGTGATGGCATGTATTAATGATCCTTAATTAGTTTCCTAAGAGGGGGACGGCTCGAGGGCTGCGACCACAGGTTGCGGCCCTTGATTTGCACAATGTGGGTTCCAGGTCGTGACAAGCGTGATATCAAAGCCCTAGGTTCTAGTGGCTCAAGGGAGATTAGGACTAGAGTACTAAGACTTGTCGAGTCTAAGGGTCAATTAATAAGTAAAACCTATCATGGTGATTAAGCGATTACATAAATTCTAAATGTTGTTCTTTTGTAATAAATGATTCGTACTCGAAATACATTAATAGAGACAGACAGGTTAGACAGAGTTGGCCATATCTTGGAAAGAATTGAGGAGGCCTTACCCAGACACCAAGGGAGTGGAAATGACCCAGTATGGCAAGATCATCGAGAGAACTGAGGAGGCTGTCAAGGTGATGACCGGGTCCAGTCATACCCGTACAAGAGGTTCTAGGACCAGAAGCCGCCTAGCTTTGATGGCACTAGAGGCCCCACATTAGCCGAGGAATGGCTATTGGAGATGAACTAGATTTTCTGAATCTTGACCTGCACAGAGGAATAGAAGGTGACTTATGTCACGTACAATGTTTAAGGGAGCTGCACATAGGTGGTGGTTACTGGAAGAAACACGGGAACCTAATATGAACTGGCAGCATTTCACTGAGGTCTTCAACGCCAAGTACTTCCCCTAGGACGCTAGAGACTAGAAGATTACTAAGTTCTTAGTTCTGTAGCAAAGGGGTAGGACAATAGACGAGTATAAGACCAAATTCACTGAATTGGATAAATTTGCTCCCAATATCATTAATACAGAAAGTCTGAAGAGTGCGCAAGTTTGAAAGTGAATTAATTGAGATGGGTCATCAAGGACAGAGTCAGGCCCCAACAATTGGCCACCTACAGTGAGGTAGTGGCGATAGCTAAGATCATTGAGCGTAGTGGGGAAGAATACACCAATAGGAAAGGGAACTAGAGATCAGGGGGTAGTCGAGATAGAGAATGGGGATCTTCATTTTTCAAGCAAGGTGCCGGATCATACAACACCGCGGTAGGACCTAATCAGAGGAAAACCAATCACAACTGTCACATCCCAAACCCACCTTATACGGATTTAAAACATGTGACATGCTAGTTAGGCACCCATTGGTTTTTTTTTTTAGTGATTAAAAACGCCGATGGTAATCCTAACCACATGCCATTCACTTGTAACTTCCAAGTATAATGCATTCGACACACATGAGTTAAGTAGCGAAAATTAATAAGAGAATGCATATTCACTTGGCAGAGCAACTAGATACATTCATAGTTGGTTAATACATAGTTTGACTACAAAAGCCATGTCATCATACATGCAGTTATACAAAACATCCAAACATGGAGTGGGATACAAAAATGGAATATGTTCATAGAGTTCTTCAAAATATTCTCCAAGGTTCCCAACCTGTTAATCCTTACCACTAGATCCTTCACCTGAAAAATGTTAGGATAATGGGGTGAGCTTAAATAAGCCCAGTTTCAAAAACCAGTTCTTGCTTACAAGGCACATGGAGGATTTAGTTGTTTCAGAAGTAGCAGTTTTATAAATCCACTTAAATACATTTAAGTAGAATAAAACAGAACTGAACTAAATGGAACAAAGATTGGAACAAACAAAACAGTACATGATGCTAGTATAGAAATCAAGAGCATAGAAAAATAAATCAAATAATAGAACAGGTCAGTATTGAGCGGAACAGAATAGGACAAGATGCTAATTAGGTACATAATTAAGTATATTTGAGCTTCCCTAGCTGCCCATCGCAGACTATTCGTAGGGCCTTTACCCTCTGGGTACCGCTCTGGCCTATTTATGCCATACCGCTCAAGACTAGAGTGGGCCCAAGAGTAAGACACAACATAACAGAATGGAATCGGAACAAACTATATATGTATAAGAACAGGACAGAAAAGCTAGACAGAATAAGATCATGCCATGTGTAATGCAGTTCATGCATTCAAGTAGTACAGTGTATAAAGATACAATATCTAGGTAGTGCAACTTATACACCAAGTTAGAAGTTCCAAGTTACCCACCTTTAAGCTTCGGGATTGGCGTTACAAATTGTGCCTTTCTCTTTCCTTTGGTAAGCCTAAAACAATTTATGAAAATTCCATCAATTTGCGATCTTAATCTATGCTTAGACCGTGTAAGCCTAATTCTATGATGGGTTTTACTCATTTGGAATTGGACTGAGTCATAGTGATTTATAGTTGTATTACGTATCTATTTAGATATTACCTTCGAAGCATGTCATTTAATCACGTGTATGGTTTCACGAGTATCTGGGCTTCTATTGGTATCAATTTCGTTCCAATCAGACTTCATTTGGACTTCGTATAGCACGATGGGCATTTTGGTATTTTCACACTTTCACGTGTCACGTTTTTCGATAATTTTTTTGCTAGTACAGACTCCACCGTTGAGTCCAGAGTGCCCAACATAATAAAAAAGGATTATCTTTTATTTTTATTTGGCCCAAGGTATCATTAGGGGCAATATAGTCATTTACCATTTGCGTGTCTTTATTTTTTGGGGTTTAATTTCCCAAATCGGACTCCACCATTGAGTCCAGAATGCCCAAAATAGTAAAAAATATATTATTTATTTATTTTATTTGGACATCGTTTGACCTATTTAGTGTCTAGGGGTAAAATAGTCATTTTACCCAATTCATAAAAAAATTAAATAAATTATTTAATCATTTTATTATTTTCCAGGGGTGTATTTGCATAAAAATTAGAACATAATTCTGTAGAACTGTTGGGGTCAAACCGTAAATAAATAAAGTCCTGGTTTAATTCTTTTAATTTTAAATAATGAACCAAAGGGTTTATAAGCTGTAACCCTAGACCGGTCCATGAATACAGTGAACCAGCCGGTTTAGGTTCTTCAGAAAAATCGGAATACAATAACCCCCTTAATCCCCTTATCCACGGTTTGGGCTAACCTCAATCCAAATTTAATTTTCTATGGCTGTAACCAAACAAACCTATTTCAGTTTTAAGTTTTTAAAACCTTTACCCAAAACAACGTAGCATCACTTAAGTGGGCATCCGTTTAAACTTTCGGTCGGGGCCCGACCCGAGTCCGGCCCAAAGTCTGACCCAACACTGTTTACCTTTTCCCTCACCTCGCTTACTGTGTTGCCCTAATTTCTGCAACCAAAACTTCCATTTTCGTGGGTGTTCTCTCACTGAATCCCTCTGTCTTCGATCCTAAAATGTTTCTGAAACACCAAGGTACGGTTTGGCATTCATTGGAAGCCTTAAGTTTAGTTCAAGGGTTTGGTCCAAGGTTGGATAACCGGACCTGCAACTTACCAATACGTGTTTTTTTTTTTACCCAAAGCTCATGGGGTCTGTTTTGTTGTGACCTACTGATCGTGGGGTTTTAGCCCTCATTCTCAAAAGTAGGTTTTATCGTGAGTTTGTGAGGTTGGGTTTTAAAACCCAAACCTGCAACCTATAATTTCATGGTCGATTCTAGGTCCTTGGGGTCGTGGATTAGTGTTTTTAAAACACTGGTGAGGTCTAGTCAAAGTTTCAATAGGCAAAACCTGGTTTAGTGTAGATGATTTCAGACCTGTCCCAACTAAGGTCCTTTAATGGCGGCTGGGTGTTCGGCTTAGGGTTCTAAGGTTGTTTTGAGGTCCATTCTCACGCCTTAATCAAGATTTCTTATTCTAAACATTATGCATATAGTTAATAGGGCTTAACAACAACAAAAACAGTACCAAAAAATCAAACAATTTGAGGCTTATACCTCTTGAACAGTGAACTCCTCTCTTCTTGGCTCAAGGGGAGACCCTCAGTGCAGTCCAGTCTTGCTCGTGCACTCCCCTGTCCCTTTTCTCTTTGCACCTCCAATGGTTACACACACTCACTCTTTCTCGCTCTCTCTAACTCACCCTTTCACTCGGTCTTCATGAACACACACACACACACACACACTATTGCACTCACACACATATATGCTCTGATTTGCACACCCATACGCACAACACTTATATATATAAATTAACTTATATATATAAAAATGTTTTCTTTCTTCTTGCATAAAAAATGGTTGGTGGAGGTGTGATCATGTGTGCTAAGGTAGATGTGATGATGAGGCTAGGGTGTGTAGGCTAAGTAAGTGGTGAGGTGTTGCATGCATGGCCATTGGCCAATTTGGGAGGTGGCCTTGGTTGAATTGGGCTTATATACAATCTGGTTGGATATTTAGGCATAAAGTTGTTGGCAGCCCACTTGGTAAATTTTCGGGTGCCATAAGTTTCCCTCACTTGGTTAAGGGTTCAAATCCCCTTGGCCTCACTTTTGGGTATTTTTCCTCATTTGGGCTTAGGCCCTGTTTGGCTGGCGCAAAATTCTGTTTTAGTTATTTCCTCCCTAATTTCTTTTCTATTGCTCTTTTTTCGAAGCAGTTTCTTCTGGCCATTTCCTATTTAGGTTAGCTTCGATGTCTAACATCTAGTGTCGGTTATTATTTTCTTGGGATTTTTTTAATTACCTAATTCGAGTTCCTTTAGTGTTAAAATAGATTTTAAATAGCTAAAACACTACATTAGATACACAAAAGAACTTCATTACATTGATTAACCAGGGACTAAGCTGGGGTGTTACATCCTCCCCTCCTTCAAAAGAGTTTTGTCCCCAAAACTCGACCTAACTTCATTTAAGTGAACAACTCGGGGTACATTTTACGTATCTTTGTTTCACGTTCCCATGTTGCTTCTTCACTTGTGTGATTTTTCCACAAAACTTTCACTAGTGGAATTGCCTTGTTGCACAAGGTCTTGTCCTTTCTGTCAAGGATTCGTACTAGCCGCTCTTCATATGACAAGTCCTTTCTTAACTTGAGTGGCTCATATTCAATGACCTGTCCTGGTTCTTGTACACACATCCTCATTATTGATATGTGGTGTACTTTGTCTAACCCGGGTGGTAGTGCCAAACTATATGCAACTGGTCCAACTCTTTTCAAAACCTCGAATGGACCAATATAGCGAGGACTTAACTTGCCCTTTTTACCGAACCAGAGCACCCCTTTTAATGGTGACACCTTAGGGAACACGGGGTCGCCTACTTTGAATTCAAGATCTTTCCTTCGGTTGTCAATGTAACTCTTGTATCAACTTTGGGCTGTCAACAACCTACTCTGAATTTTTTGAATTTGTTCAGTGGTGTCTTGGACTAAATCCGGTCCAAGTAACTTCTGCTCGCCAGTTTCGGCCCAACAGAGTGGAGATCGACACCTTCTTCCGTATAGTGCTTCGTATGGTGCCATCTTGATGCTGGCTTGATAGCTGTTATTGTAGGCAAACTTGACTAATGGTAAATGTTCTACCCAATTTCCCTTAAAGTCCAACGCACACAGTCGTAACACATCCTCCAGCATTTGTATCACTCTCTCAGATTGCTCGTCTGTCTGCGAGTGGTATGCTGTACTGAATTTGAGTTCAGTGCCGAGTGCCCTTTGTAGACTCTTCCAAAATCGTGACACAAACCGAGGGTCTCGATCAGACACAATGGATAAGGGCGTGCCATGTAGGCGTACAATTTCCTGGATGTATAATCTAGCTAGCCTTTCCATGCTATGCGTTGTCTTTACAGGCAGGAAATGCCCAGACTTGGTCAATCTGTCCACGATGACCCAAATAGCATCGGAGCCCTTTGGGGACTTGGGAAACCCGGACACAAAATCCATGGCGATGTGTTCCCACTTCCATTCCAGAATAGGAAGGGGTTGCAAAAGCCCGCTGGGGCGTTGATGTTCGACCTTTACTTGTTGGCAATGTGTACAGTGGGCGATAAATTTGGCTACGTCCCTCTTCAATCCAGGCCACGGGTACAACTTCTTGAGGTCATGATACATCTTTATATTTTCAGGGTGTACCGTAAACCTTGAAGCATGAGCTTCTTCCAAAATTTCTTTCTTCAATTCGGGTATCTTGGGCACACATAACCTACCTCGATATCGCAGAACTCCCTCTCGAATCTCAAAGTCATTTTTTCCAGTCACCTCTACTTCCTCACATATTTTGATTAGCTCATCATCTTAAGTTTGACCTGCTTTGATTCGTTCCACCAATGTAGACCCAATCATCAGACTGGCTAGATAAGCCATGTTACCTGGTGGAATCACCTCGATGCCCATCTTGTCTAGGCTTTGAATCAGTTCTTTCTGTGTGGTAATCATGTAGGTGAGATTCCCAGACCTTCGGCTTAAAGCATCAACTACCACATTAGCTTTGCTGGGATGGTACTGGATTGTCATGTCATAGTCCTTGATTAATTCGAGCCATCGATGTTGTCTCATATTCAACTCCTTTTGTGTAAAGAAGTATTTCAGGCTCTTATGATCAGTAAAGATTTCGTACACCTCTCTATATAAGTAGTGGCGCCATATTTTTAAGGCAAACACCACTGTAGCTAGCTCCAAGTCGTGGGTAAGATAATTCTGTTCGTGCGGTCGAAGTTGTCGAGAGGCATAGGCAATGACCCCACCATCTTGCATCAGGACGCATCCCAAGCCCTTATAGGAGGCATCACAGTAGATGACGAACTTCCCTTCGCTGAAGGGGATGGTTAGAACAGGTGCTGAAGTCAACTTTTCCTTCAGCAGCTGAAAACTCCATTCTTGCTCATCCGTCCAATTGAATGGCACAGTATTTCTTGCCAAGTGAGTGAGCAGCTTTGCCAACTTAGCAAAATCTTTGACGAATCGTCAGTAATAGCCCGCCAATCCAAGAAAACTTCGAACCTCTGTCACGGTAGTTGACTGGGGCCAATCCAAGATGGCTTCTACCTTCTGTGGGTCAACAGCAATACCCTCTTTAGAAATTACATGCCCCAAGAAGGTAATACTGGGTAGCCAGAATTCACACTTTTTGAACTTCGCATACAGCCTGTGCTCCCTCAGTGTCTGTAATGCTATCCTCAAATGTCTCTCATGCTCCTCTTCATTCTGCGAATATACGAGTATATCATCGATAAAGACAATGATGAAATCATCTAAGTATGGTTTGAAAACCCGATTCATCAAGTCCATAAATGCGGTAGGGGCATTAGTCACGCCAAAAGGCATGACTAAAAACTCGTAATGACCGTACCGGGTCCGAAAGGCCATTTTCGGTACGTCAGCGCCCTTGATCTTGAGTTAATGGTACCCTGACCTCAAATCAATCTTGGAAAACACATTAGCCCCTTGTAATTGGTCAAATAGTTCATCGATGCGTGGAAAAGGATACTTGTTTTTGATCATTACCTTATTAAGCTCTCGATAGTCATTGCAAAGCCTTAGGGAGCCATCTTTCTTCTTCACGAATAGTACGGGTGCTCTCCAAAGAGACATATTAGGTCGAATGAATCATTTATCCAACAATTCTTGTAATTGAGCTTCCAGCTCTTTCAATTCTGATGGAGCCATCCGGTATGGAGCTTTGGATATCGGTTTAGTCCTGGGAATGAGGTCGATGGAAAATTTAATTTCTCGAACAATCGTTTCATTTGGTAAATCCTCAGGGAATACATCGAGAAATTCACATACGACTGGCACTTCGGATAATAGGGGAGCTTGGGCTTGGGTATCCAAGATACTACACAGATAGCCATGACACCCTTTCTTCAATAATTTCCCTGCTTGGATGGCAGATATGAGATAGGGCGGAGGGGTGACGCCATTTCCTTTTAACATAAATTCTGGTTGCCCCGGGTGTTGAAACAATACTTTCTTTTCAAAGCAGTCGATAGTGGCATGATTGAGAGACAACCAATCCATGCCTAAGATCACGTCGAACCCCTTTATAGCTAAGGTATTAGGTCCACCAATAATTCTTGATCCCCAATCATCACGCTGCAACCCTTAAGGGTTGTGGACCCAACCATTGATATTCCAGATGGAATTTGCACCGATAGCAGATCATCCATAGGTTCAGGTGTCTTATGCAATTTATCAGTAAAAAGTGAAGACACAAAGGAATGCGTGGATCCAGAATCAATTAATACATATGCAGAAATTGCATGGATTGGAAGTATATTTACCACCATGGCGTTTGTAGTAGATGTATCTTCTGGTACCAGTGCGAATACTCTCCCTAATCGCCTTTGTGACTCCTTACCCTTGCCCTTGTCCTTTGCAGGTGCCGTTGGAACAGGTCTTGGGCCCGTATTGTTGGTAACCGAGGTTGAGGCTCTCAAGTCTGGTAGCCGTTATGGGCAGTCCCTAACCTGATGCTTATTTTCTCCACACTTATAACACGCGCTAGTCAACCGACGACACTCCCCTAGGTGAGGCAATCAGCAGTAGGGGCATTTGGGTCCCTCATTGACTTTTTTTTTGGTTCCTGTTCCCCTTATTTGAGCCTTCATTCTTCTATTTTTTAAATGGCTACTCTTTCTTGAAGTTCTTCCCCTTTTTAGTCCACACTTGGTCCTTGAGCTAATTGAACTCCTCTATGTCTTTCTCGATGACAAGGGCCTTTTGAGAATATCAGAGTAAGTGTGTAATTCAAAGGTGGAAACTCTCGTTTGAATTCCCGTGCGAAGGCCTCCTTGGAGTCTCCTTGCTTTATTGCGTTCCTCACGTACTAGGAAAGAGGCAAATCTAGATAGTGCAGAAAACTTGGTGGCGTATTGGATCACCATCATTTCCCCCTGTTGTAAGTTCGTAAACTCTTGAATCCTCCTTTCCCGGACGGTCGAGGGAAAGAACATACTATAGAATTTAGCTACAAAGTCTGCCCAAGTCATTGTGGGGTTCTCTCTCTATATTTCTAGCCATCATATATACGCCTCCCCTTATAGCATGTACCTGGCCAACATCACCTTTTCCTCCTCCGTACAGATCAAGAGCTTGAAGGCCTTTTCCATTGCCATGACCCATAGTTCAGCCTGCTCGGGATCAATTACAACATCGAAGGATGGAGGCCTGAGATTATGGAACCTGTCCAGCAAGTCATTGCGAATGCTAACTTCCATGGGTTGCACCGGAGCAAGTGGGGCAACATTGCTGGAGTTTCAATCGGATTGTTAGCTGGTCCGGGCTGGTTATGCTGCAGAGTTCTCATCAATCCTTCGATTGCTCAGCCAAACTGAGCCAAGGTTACTCGTATCTCGCATAGGGTCGTGCTCTCAGTCGGAGCTCGAGGTTCCCTATTGCCATTCTAGTGCATGGCAACATCTGAGGTAAAATAAAAGCTATCTTTAGTATTCTTGTTCGGTGCGTTGTAGTGAAATAACATTCAGGTCATTCCTTAATTCAAGGATTCTACGACTTAAGCATATATTCCCTAAGGGCTTGTTTCCCAATGATTCAAGTTAAGCCTAAGGCTCTAATACCAAGTTTGTCACATCCCAAACCCACTTTATGCGGATTTAGGACATGTGACCGGCCAGTTAGGCACCCATCGGTTTTTTTTTTTGAGTGATTAAAAACGCCGACGGTAATCCTAACCACAGTCCATTCATTTGTAACTTCCAAGTATAATGCATTCGACACACATGAGTTAAGCAACGAAAATTAATAAGAGAATGCACATTCACTTGGCAGAGCGACTAGATACATTCATAGTTGGTTAATACATAGTTTGACTACAAAAGCCACGTCATCATACGTGCAGTCATGCAAAACATCCAAAAATGGAGTGGGATACAAAAATGGAATATGTTCATGGAGTTCTTCAAAATATTCTCCTAGGTTCCCAACCCGTTAATCCTTGCCACTAGATCATTCACCTGAAAAATGTTAGGATAATGGGGTAAGCTTAAATAAGCCCAGTGAGTAACACAGGTTCCCTGTCATGGGTTTCAAAAACCAGTTCTTGCTTACAAGGCACATAGAGGATTCAGTTGTTTCAGATGTAGCAGTTTTATAAATCCACTTAAATGCAGTTAAGTAGAATAAAACAGAATTGAACTAAATGGAACAATAGATTAGAACAGACAGAACAGTACATGATGCCAATATAGAAATCAGGAGCATAGGAAAATAAATCAAATAATAGAACAGGTCAGTATTGAGCGGAACAGAATAGGACAAAATGCTAATTAGGTACATAATTAAGTATATTTGAGTTTCCCCAGCTGCCCATCGCGGACTACTCGTAGGGCCTCTACCCTCTGGGTATTGTTTTGGCCTACTTATGCCATACCGCTCAAGACTGGAGTGGGCCCAAGAGTAAGACACAACATAACAGAATGGAATCGGAACAAACTATATATGTATAAGAACAAGACAGAAGAGCCAGATAGAATAAGATCATGCCATGTGTAACGCATTTCATGCATTCAAGTAGTATAGTGTATGAAGATACAATATCTAGGTAGTGCAACTTACACACCAAGTTAGAAGTTCCAAGTTACCCACCTTTAAGTTTCGGGGTTGGCATTACAGATTGTGCCTTTCTCTTTCCTTCGGTAAGCCTAAAACAATTTATGAAGATTCCATCAATTTGCGATCTTAATCTATGCTTAGACCGTGTAAGCCTAATTCTATGATGGGTTTTACTCATTTGGAATTGGATTGACTCATAGTGATTTATAGTTGTATTACGTATCTATTTAGATATTACTTTCCAAGCATGTCATTTAATCACGTGTACGGTTTCACGAGTATCTGGGCTTCTATTGGTATCAATTTCGTTCCAATCGGACTTCATTTGGACTTCGTATAGCAATGGGGCATTTTGGTAATTTCACACTTTCACGCGTCACGTTTTTCGGTACGTTGTTTGCTAGTATGAACTTCACTGTTGAGTCCAGAGTGCCTAACATAATCAAAATAGACTATCTTTTATTTTTATTTGACCCTAGGTATCATTAGGTGCAATACAGTCATTTACCATTTGCTTGTCTTTATTTTTCAGGGTTTAATTTCCCAAATCGGACTCTACCGTTGAGTCCATAATGCCTGAAATAGTAAAAATATATTATTTATTTATTTTATTTGGACTTCGTTTGGCCTATTTAGTGTCTAGGGGTAAAATAGTCATTTTACCCAATTAATAAAATAATTAAATAAATTATTTAATCATTTTATTATTTTCCAGGGTTGTATTTGCATAAAAATTCCAAGAATTGGGCCAGAACATAATTATGTAGAACTGTTGGGGTCAAACCGTAAATAAATAAAGTCCTGATTTAATTCTTTTAATTTTAAATAGTGAACCAAAGGGTTTATAAGCTGTAACCCTAGACCGGTCCATGAATACAGTGAACCAGCCGGTTTAGGTTCTTAAAAAAAAACTGGAATACAATAACCCCCTTAATCCCCTTATCCACGGTTTGGGCTAACCTCAATCCAAATTTTAATTTTCTATAGCTGTAACCAACAAACCTATTTCAGTTTTAAGTTTTTAAAACCTTTACCCAAAACGACGTAGCATCACTTAAGTGGGCATCCGTTTAAACTTTCGGTCGGGGCTCGACCCGAGTCCAGCCCAAAGTTCGACCCAACACTGTTTACCTTCTCCCTCACCTTGCTTATTGTGTTGCCCTAATTTCTGCAACCAAAACTTCCATTTTCGTGGGTGTGCTGTCACTGAATCTCTTTGTCTTCGATCTTAAAACATTTCTAAAACACCAAGGTATGGTTTGGCATTCATTGGAAGCCTTAAGCTTAGTTCAAGGGTTTGGTCCCAGGTTGGATAACCGGACTTGCAACTCACCCATACGTGCTTGTTTTTTACCCAAAGCTCATGGGGTCTGTTTTGTTGTGACCTACTGATCATGGGGTTTTAGCCCTCATTCTCAAAAGCAGGTTTTATTGTGAGTTTGTAAGGTTGGGTTTTAAAACCCAAACCTGCAACTTACAATTTCATGGTCGATTCTAGGTCTTTGGGGTCGTGGATTAGTGTTTTTAAAACGCTGGTGAGGTTTAGTCAAAGTTTTAATAGGCAAAACTTGGTTTGGTGTAGATGATTTCAGACCTATCCCAACTAAGGTCCTTTAATGGCGGCTGGGTGTACGGCTTAGGGTTCTAAGGTTGTTTTGAGGTCCATTCTCACGCCTTAATCAAGATTTCTTATTCTAAACATTATGCATGCAGTTAATAGGGCTCAACAACACCAAAAAATAGTACCAAAAAATCAAACAGTTTGAGGCTTATACCTCTCGCACAGTGAACTCCTCTCTTCTTAGCTCACAGGGAAACCCTCAGTGCAATCCAGTCCTGCTCGTGCACTCCCTTGTCCCTTCTTTCTTTGCACCTCCAATGGTCACACACACACACACTCACTCTTTCTCTCTCTCTCTCTCTCTAACTCACCCTTTCACTCGGTCTTCATGAACACACACACACACACACACACTGTTGCACTCACACACATATATGCTCTGATTTACACACCCATACGCACAACACTTAAATATATATATATATATATATATATTAACTTATATATATAAAAATGTTTTCTTTCTTCTTGCATGAAAAATGGTTGGTGGAGGTGTGATCATGTGTGCTAAGGTAGATGTGATGATGAAGCTAGGGTGTGTAGGCTGAGTGAGTGGTGAGGTGTTACATGCATGGCCATTGGCCAATTTGGGAGGTGGCCTTGGTTGAATTGGGCTTATATACAATCTGGTTAGATATTTAGGCATAAAGTTATTGGCAGCCCATTTGGTAAATTTTTGGGTGCCATAAGTTTCCCTCACTTGGTCAAGGGTTCAAATCCCCTTGGCCTCACTTTTGGGTATTTTTCCTCATTTGGGCTTAGGCCTTGTTTGGCTGGCGCAAAATTCTGTTTTAGCTATTTCCTCCCTAATTTCTTTTCTAGTGCTCTTTTTTCGAAGCGGTTTCTTCTGGCCATTTCCTATTTAGGTTAGCTTCAATGTCTAACATCTAGTGTCGGTTATTATTTTCTTGGGATTTTCATAATTAGCTAATTCGAGTTCCGTGAGTGTTAAAATAGAGTTTAAATAGCTAAAACACTGCATTAGATTCACAAAAGAACTTCATTACATTGATTAACCGGAGACTAAGTTTGGGGTGTTACAACAACAATGGAGGTGCAACTAAATGCCCTACCTGCCATAAGTTTCATAAGGGACAGTGCCATAATAACGTAAATGCCTGCTTATGTTGTGGTCTGATTGGGCATTATATGAGGGATTATCCTTTGGGTGGCAAGTCTATGATCAGCTCTACATCGGTAGCGTCAGCCTCTGTTGCAAGGCCCCAAATTAGAAATGAAGCACTGAGGAATGATCAACAACGCCCAGGAAGGATTTTCTCTATCACACCTAGTGTTGTTCAGGCTACCACTTTAGTGGTTGCAGGTACCCTTTAAGTTTGCTCCCAACTTGCATATGTTCTATTTGATACTGGTTCAACGTATTCATTCATATCTCCCACATTTCCTACCAAGTTGAACTTAGAAGCTGGACCCCTAGGCTACTTGTTCACTATTTCAATTCCTTTGGGAGAATCATTATTGGGAGCTGTAACACATAAATCATGTGGGATAGAGGTCATGGGTACCCAGTTAGTTTTCGATTTGATACCCTTAGAAATTTATGGATTCGATTTGATCCTCGGCATGGATTTTCTAATTATAAATGATGCTACCATCGATTATGTAGCTAAGAGAGTTCTCATACAGAATCTAAGACTGTCGAGCATCGTATTTGAGGGGACGGACTAGCCTCTCTACCCTATTTTGTTTTTTCCATCTAAGCCAGACGTCTACTTCGCAAGGGATGTCGTGGTTTCTTGTGTAGCATCCTTGACACTTGCTTGTAAAAACCCACTTTAGATTAGATTCCTGTTGCTAGAGAATTCTTTGATGTGTTTTTGGATGATCTACTTAGAATGCATGTTGATTGGGAAATTGAGTTCAACATTGATGTATTTCTTGGCACTTCACCCATATCTAAAGCCCCATACCAAATGGCACCAGTGGAGCTAAAAGAACTAAAATTGTAGCTATAAGAGTTGCTAAACAAGGGTTTTATATGACCCAACTCTTTATCATGGGGTACCCCAGTGTTGTTTGTTAAGAAGAATGATGGAACTATGAGATTGTGCATTGATTATAGAGAGTCAAATAAAGTCACCATAAAAAACAAGTACCCTTTGCCAAGGGTAGATGACTTATTTGATCAGTTGAAGGGAGTGCATGTCTTCTCAAAGATTGACTTAAGGTCGGAATACCACCAAATGAAAGTCAAGTTTGCAGATATAGATTTAGAACCCGTTATGGGCACTATGTGTCATGACCCGAAACCCACCCTATGCGGATCTCGTGTCACGGGGCCGACCCTAAGGCCATCCTTACTTTTTCCATTCCTGTATCATTGTACTAATATGCAAAGTACTAAAATCTTAAAATAATAATAGCGGAAGTCTTAGCAATGATAGTGATCAACGGAAGTCTTTTCAGTAACAGTAAATCAATGGAAGTCTTTCAGTACACAATGTCAACGGAAGTCTTATCAATACATGATATGGTTTTACAATAACGAAAATAGAAATAAACATAACCAACACCTGTGGGTGGTGAATACATGGGAGAACTAAACATAGACTGGTACAGTTCCTCAAAATGTCCTCCTACGTTCTCAGACTCCTACTGGGGTCTTGCAGCGTCATTACCTGAAATGGGGGTAAGTAGGGTGGAATGAGCTACGAGAGCTCAGCAAGTAAAAATAGATCTCTGACACTGGTATCGGTGAAATATGAATCCATGAATAAGATTATGATAGCCAATCATAAGAAAACAGATGCTGTGATAGCCAATGAGAACAGTTGCCCTGAGGACCAATGAACAATAGGTCACAATGTACAATTAGGAGTAATGGATACAACATCAACATGAAACTCTCAATAACAATATATCAACATGAATGTACTGTCACAATAACCTGATTACAATCAAAATAATGAAGAATATTCTCTCAGTGTAAGATAAGTCATAAGGAATAGTGTCCATTCAACAATCGCAATCATATCAATCAAATAAGAGATGCTTTTATTCTGTGTTAGGGCTTGGCACACCCTCCGTCTTTTGGGGCCCGGCATACCCCTAGTGAGTTCCAGTGTATTGTCATATGTTCGTTCACGGACTCGACTTGTAGGTCTCCAGTGTATCAGAAAGCATCGGAATAGATATTGTGACTGAGCACAAATCCGATATACATAAACATTTCATGATCATAAGTGATTCCATAAGAGTATAAAAATGGAATATCATATATACAAGTGAAAGCATAACAGTAGGCCTTTCAAAGCATGGTTCAACGTTATAACAATGATATAACAGTCAAGCAATGTCCACAAGATAGAACAATATCACATTGTGGAGAACAATAACATTAGGTACGTTTAAGAGTACAAGTTTGGCAGTAAGAGAATAAACTTGGCTTAGAAATACCACATGGAAGAGAAATGGAATTTACTTACCTCTAAATGCAATCCTATATCAGAAATCCGTGAGCTTGCCTTTTCCTTTTGAGTTCCCTATATATCAGTAGATCCGTCTAAGAATTAATGCTATTCATCAAATTTTATGCCTTGCTATCATAAGTACCTCTAACACTAATTTAGACTTTTCCATTGAGTCCGGAATGCTGAAGAAAGTCAGTTTAGGCTTTCGCGGAATTCCATTTAGACATTTGTACTAAAAAGGGCAAAACAATCATTTTGCACTTTTACGGTTTCTTACTTTTTGAGACTTATTTTTGCAAATTGGACTTCACGGTTGAGTCCGGAATGTTCGAAATAATAAAAATTGACTATTCATTTGCTTCGTTTGGACTTCGTTTGACCCATTTTTGATTTAGGGGTATTCTTGAAATAAAAATAATATTTTATTAATTTCCTGTTGGGCCTTAGCATAATTTTCCTAAACTTCTGGGGTTCAAATGAAATTTCCAACAGTTCTGGTCTGAACCAGTGGGTTCACTAGGCAAAACCCTAAACCGGTCTGACCCTTCACTGAACCAGCTAGTTCAGTCTATCTTAAAGAACCGAAACCCAATAACCTATCCCTTATCCTATCCACGGTTTGGATAACCCCAAACTCAATTTATTAATCCTGTTACCAAACACTACCATTTCAAATTTTAAAAACCTTTAAACTTATTAAAACTGCATCGTTTCAGTTATATCCGTTTCTGTTTCTGTCAGGTCCCGACCCGGATCCGACCCGTGGCCCAAACTAAACCCAAGACAACAGTGTTGTCTTCTTCATTTTTCTGATGAAACTCTGGTAGGGTTCCGTCATCCCTTCGGGCGACGGTAACAATTTTTCAGTCGATTTTTGGTCTGTTTTCAATGCTATTTTCTTCCTCTTCTCTCAAGGACCTCAATCCCAACCTCAGTTTTCATCAAAACCCTCTCTATCTTCACGAATATAGGGATCAATAGCTTCGGCTGACTTTTCGACCAAACCTTCCCTCTCAATTTCGTGACTGTTAAGTCACGGGTTTCACTCAAATTTTATTCTAAATGTTTTCTGCACCATTAAAGATCATTTTCTTAAACTCAAAATAAGCTTTAACCCAGATTTCTATGAAACCCGAAACTATTCATAGAATCTGCAACTCAACATTTCTATCTCATTTCAACACCATTTAAACTGAATCTTTTTGCAAAGATTTCCAAATTTTATACTCTACAAGACCCTATAGATAAATATGAGTTTCATGTTCTAAAACATAAAAACAGAATCTAAACTACTCACTTGGGTTTTCAATTTCTGTTGCTATGCCCTTGAACCTCCTTGCTTCTGTTTCTAGTCCCTGATAATACTCCTTGTAGTCTCAGCTTTTTAGTTTACTTATTAGTTTTTCCATTTCTCAACTTACACTCGTGTATATATATATATATATATATATATAGAGAGAGAGAAAGAGAGAGAGACATCCCACCGCCTCTCTCTCTCTCTCTCTCTCTCCTACAATCAGTCTTGACTGCAGGGAACCGCCTCTTGAACCTTTACCATCCACGTACCCTACTATATATATATACGTATATATATATATATATATATATAACATCACTTCACCAAGGTCGGTTGCTTGGTGTTGTTCCCCAACACTCTCAAGCACACACACACACACAGTGATGCACACATTGGTCACAGTGCACATGCAGCCCCCTTTCCCCTTTACCTTTCCTTGATGTTTTATTACATATACATGTGTGTATATATATATATATTTATATATATTACACATCATGCCACATGTATTCATACATATATACACACACAATACTCTCTTACACAAGCCTATATATCCATATATGTGCATATAAATATATTTATAACAACGCACACACACACTAATTTTAGGTATACTATATGTTCGTGAAATATGGTTGTGCATGGAAATGTATGCATGCACGCATTACGATGTTGGGTCTTGAGGTGCTCGAGTGTTGCCCGACACTAACTACACAAGTCGAACCATTCACATTGCAAAATCATACAGTGTATAATATACCATGATATATATAGCTTAATAGTTCAGATTACACTACTCAGTCAACCTACCTTGGTATACGTGTTGTATTCTGGGTCGGGATATCACACTATGAGTTCTTAGTGATGCTTTTTGGGGTGACAAATGCCCTAGCAGCATTCATGGACTTAATGAACAGGGTTTTTAAGCTGTATTTGGATGACTTCGTGATCGTATTCATTGATGACATCTTAGTTTATTCTAAGAACCCAAAAAAACAAAAGTTGCATTTGAGGAAAGTTTTACAGAAGTTATGGGAGCAAAACTTGTATGCCAAGTTGAAGAAGTGTTAATTTTGGCTCCCCAGCATTTCATTTCTAGGACATGTGATTACTAAAGACGGGATCTCAGTGGACTCCCAGAAGATAGAAGTCATCGTGAATTGGCCTCGGCCGACTAGCATTACAGAAGTTTGCAGTTTAATGGGTTAGTTGGCTATTACAAAAGGTTCGTTGAGGACTTTTCCAAGATAGCAGCGCCAATCACCCAGCTGACTCGAAAGAACATTCCTTTTGTGTGGACAAAAGAAAGGGAAAAGAGCTTCCAAGAGCTAAAGAATCGTCTAGTGTCAGCTCTGATTCTGATGGTACCAAATGGGATAGAAGGCTTTGTGATATATAGTAATGCATCATATAAAGGCTTAGGGTGTGTTCTGATACAGAAGGGCAAGGTAGTGGCCTATGCCTCGCGACAATTGAGACCACACGAGAAGAACCACCTAACTCATGACCTTGAACTTACAGTAATTGTGTTTGCATTGAAGATCTGGAGGCATTACCTCTACGGAGCAACATGTGTGATCTTTATAGACCACAAGAGCCTCAAGTATTTGTTTACACAAAGAGAGCTCAACATTTGACAATGTCGATGGCTAGAATTGATCAAAGATTATGAGCTTAACATATAGTACCACCCAGGGGAAGGCTAATGTGGTGGCCGATACTCTCAACAAGAAGTCATCAAGGACTCTTGCTTGTTTGTTGACTACATAATGGGAATTACTAAAGGAGCAGGAGATGATGGAGATAGAAGTGGTTCTGCCAGACTTTGGGACAATGCTTTCCAATGTAATAATCGGACTGACGATTGTAGAAAGGATTAAGAAGCTGTAGTACCAAGATGAAAAGTTAGCTAAACTCCGTGAAGATATTGAGGTAGGAAGGAATCTAGAATTAGTTATCTGGGATGGGGTGTTATATTTTTTAGATAGAATCTATGTGCCAGATGTGCTGAGAATTAGAGAGGAGATCCTTGATGGGGGCGTACTACTCGAAGTTTTCCATACACCTAGGAAACACTAAGATGTACCACAATGTTCGAAGTACTTATTGGTGGTCAAGGATGAAGAGGGACATCGGTGAGTATATAGCACGACGTAACACCCTAACCCAATTAAGCAAATCAATTAAAAACAATGACAATTATCATAAGTTAATTTGCTTAATAACCATGGGCAATGCTAGATATGACTAGTAACCCAAAATACGGAAGCAAATGCAATATGATGAAAATAATCGATTATTAATTAGAGACGATTGATGTGAGAATGCAATGTAATGTTGATAGCCATGATTTGGTAGAAGTATGACAAGTGTTAATTGAGGAGTAACACACAAGTGAATGTGAGAAATTAGTGCACGAAGTGCACTTAAGCAAGATTAGCATAACGCACAAAGGAAACGCGTTTAATTAAAATTATTCTAATAATTATGATGGACTTTTAAAATAATTAAAATACATTTAAATGCATCAAGGTGAAACAATGAAGGTTATAGAATCCTATAAGATCTCGATTTACGGGATCGATATATGAAGATTGGGAGAATTAGAGCGATGCAAGAATAAAACAAACTTAAATCAAGTTTGTCAATAAATACGAAATATTCATAGTCAAATAAAACATGATATAATGCGTAAGAAATAAAAATTTTGACATAAAAATTTAGCACACAAAAATCGAAAGTAAGGCGAGAATACTAAGGGATTTTAAAACGATTAAGTCACAATTTTAAAATTTGACGAATAATACCTAAAATTCTAAACAAGGCATAAATAGGAAAAAGAGGAAAAATAAGGCCAAAAATGATGACCAAAGGGTTTGAACCCTAGATCCAAAAGAGGGAGAAAACTCATACCAAAAAATATAGCCAACTTGGCTATAACACTTTTGTGCTATATATCTCCCAAGATATATATATAACCCTTATTCAGCCCTAAGGCTGCATACTCAAAATTGAGGTCTCAACACCTCATTGGGCCAAAACATTTACCAATCAATTCTCATGCAAAAGGATGATTATATATATATATATATATGTGACATGCATATATGCATGTTGCATATGTGCAGAAGAAAAGAAAACAGACCATGATGGTTGTCTCACGACTCGAAACCCACCCTATGCGGATCTCGTATCGCGAACCTGATCCGACACTATTGCCAAACCGGATCTCTCAACTTGCTACACAATCAGTGCCACTAACATGCAATGACTATCAAAATATAAACAGTAGAAGATCTGATCTGCTAACAAGTATTATATTGCTACAGTCATGAGCTGTCTCAAGTATAATCATATGTACACAATAAAAAGCTGTGAAGTCTCATGATCATTCATAATGGTATAACATGATCAAGCTATGATAATCAATAATGACAGTGATATCAAAACTGGTGGATGCAATAAACTACGGGGCCCAACTTCCCCCTGTGTGCATAAAGCACTCAACTTAATAATGTAACTCTACGTCCCATGCCTCACATAGCAACGTAGCTGGTGTTCCCATGGAACCTTGACCTGTAGGTCGTAATAAGCATCAGATAGGGTTTGTGACTGAGCACAAATCCGGCACTAATAATATATCAGGATCATGCTACTTTTCACAAAGAGTATAGTAGAATCATAACTAGTTCTTGGCAACATACAAAATTGTAGCTTTTCGAAGGCTAAGGTTACGATTCTGCCGCGAACATAATTGGCTGACCCTCACAGCCCTAGATACAAGTGTATAAAAAGGAATCTATGCAAAAGTGTATAAAATCATGATTGAGATATATGGCAAACAATAAAACACTTCCCACATGATAGGACAATATTAGATGTGGACTAAATAACTTCTGGCATGTATGGAATACAAATAGATAATAGCTAAAAAACTGTTGACATGGCTGAAAGTATCACATGTAGAGATCAGATTTTACTTACCTCTTACTGTATCTCTATGAAAAGGTCAAACCTCTTTTTCGTTGCCTTTCGATGTTCCTAAGATTCAGAAAAGGCGTCTTAGTCTATAGTTACATGAACTATGCTATTCATCAAATTTTATGTCTCCTTACTATTGGTATCTCCTTTAATTAAATAGCCTCTACCATTGAATCTGGAATGTTGAAGAAAGTCAGTTTAGGCTTTCGCAAAATTCAATTTGAACATTTGTACTAAAAAGGGCAAAACGGTTATTTTGCACTTTTACGGGTTCTTATTTCTTGAGACTTCCTTTCCCAAATTGGACTCCACCGTTGACTTTGAAATACTCAAAATAATAAAAATTCACTATTCTTTTACTTTAATCGAAGTCCGTTTGACTATTTTTTGACTCAGGGGTATTTTCATAATTTCTCTTTATTTTTATTTAATTTATTAATTTAATTAATATTTTATTCGGGGGGTCAAACTATAATAATCATAAGTCTAGGGTTACTTTTATAATTTCTAAAATTCATGGGCCAAATCAGAAATTCTGATTTTTCTATTCTCAATCAGAATAGCCAAATAGTGGCTAATCCCCAAAATCGGAATAGGATATCCCCATCCCCAATTCAATTTTAATTTTAATTTCTTATACTTACAACCAAATAGCCCCAATTCAATTTTAAATTTAAAATAGCCATACTCTAAACGATGCAGTATCAAGGCAATACGCCCCAATATGGTGCCATTTCATATAAACCACTGTTCATCACCTTCTTCGTCTTTCCGGCGAGGCTCCGGTAGGGTCCCGTCGCCTTCTCCGGCGACGACAACCTTTTTCCATCCAATTTTTAACCTTAGCTCAATGGTTTTCTCTTCACAATTTCATGAAGATCATGAATCCATCATTGGTTTTCCATTTGGATCACCAACTCTCCACAAATAGGCAAGAACAGTAACATAGGCCAACCACGCGATTTTTCAGCGAGCTTTATTTCTCAATGATTTCCTTACTGTTTTGATTCTAATTTTGTTCTAATCCTTTTTTGCACTTCATATCATTAATTCCTTACTATTTAATTTAAGTTTAACACATAAAATATCAAGAACCCGAATTATCACCCTAGACCTGTAACTTGGGTTTTCTCCTTCATCTTTCAACCATTTTACTTGATTCAACTTGCAGTTTAAACTCTTTTTCATGCTTGTTAAGGTCCTATACTTATAACTAAACGAATCATGCTAGAACTTAAAAACCAGAATTGAATCTCACTCATCCGTATGAGCTTTTGGCTCGCAGTTTCCCACTCATTTCTTTTGGTTTTTCTCCTTCTTCTTCACTTCTGGATATCAGAAATACTCTCAGCTCTTTGCTTCCCTTTGATTGTTTCTGAATTTTCTCAAAATAGCCTCACATATTTATAGGCAATTTTCAGCCCACGTGCACCACTTGCAGCGCCTACTATTTCTCTCTCTTCCTCCATTTCTTACAGCGTTCTTGGACTGCTTTCCACCGCCCTTTTCTTCTTTATCCTCTACGTCACAATTTCTAAGATATTATTACATATATATACATATTATACTTCTCTTGTGTTGGCAGCTTGCTGCTTCTCCCAACACACCACAAACACACACTGCTTGCACACACAACACATGTTGTGCACATGCTGCCCCTCTTTTGTATATCTTAACTTTACAACATATATATAGATATATATATATATAGATATATATATATATATATATTTATATATATACACATTTACATAACCATTTATATATATACGTATATATTTACTTTCATATACATATATATATATTTATATATATACACATTTACATAACCATTTATATATATACGTATATATTTACTTTCATATACATATCTATATATATATATATGCACGTATATAAATTTCTATACGCATATACGTACACTTAATTTTGAGGGCCTATACATATATGTATACGTACCCATGCATGCATCTGCGTACGTACACATATTATGATGCTCGATTCTAGGTTGTTCAGGCGTCGCTCGACACTAACTGTATAATTGAAACCATTCACATTTTAAAATCGTTCAGTCTATTTGATATCATAATATAGAGTCTTAACAGTTCGGGTTACACTGGTATTACACTACTCGACCTAGTCTACCTCGTTTTACGTGTCACATCCCGGGTCGGGGTATTACATTCTTCCCTCCAAAAAAATAAGTTTGTCCCTAAACTTAGTACATACTAGAGAAAAAAACATATATATACTAGGACGAAAATATCTGAGGATACTTGGCTCGCATGTCATCCTCTAGCTCCTAAGTAGCTTCCTCTATCTGATGATTCCTCCACAGAACCTTGACTAAAGGAATAGTCTTGTTCCGTAGAACCTAATCTCGACGGTCCAAAATTTGCATTGAATGCTCTATGTAACTCAGATTCTCCTGGACATCTAAAGGCTCATGCTTAACCACCTGATCTGCACTTTGTACACACTTGCTCAACATTGATACATGAAATACGTCATGTACATGTGCTAACTCTGAAGGCAAAGCAAGCTGGTAGGCTATTGGCCCGACCCTTCCCATGATCCTGAAAGGTCCAATGTATCTCGACCCTAGCTTTCCCCTCTTGCCAAACCTCACTACACCCTTCATGGGTGATACCTTCAAGAACACGTAATCATCTACTACAAACTCCAACTCTCGTCTATGAGCATTTGTATAGCTCTTCTATTTGTTCTGAGTCACTAGTAAACGCTGTCTGATCAACTGTATATTCCCTGTAGTCTGCTCCACTATCTCTGGCCCATAAAGCTTCCTCTCACCCATCTCTGTCCAACACAGGGGTGATCGACACTTCTTGCCGTGCAATGCTTTATATGGCACCATACCAATACTAGCCCGATGGCTATTATTGTAAGTGAACTCTACCAGTGGCAACTGATCTTCCCAACTTCCCTTGCAGTCTATGACACAAAACCGCAATAAGTCCTCTAGAGTCTGTATCGTCCGCTCTGACTGCCCGCCAGTCTTGGGATGATATGTAGTGCTGAGACTCAGCTCTGTGCCAATAGCTCACTGTAGACCTCTCCAAAATCTAGACACAAATCATGGATCCTGATCAGATATGATTGATACCGGGACTCTATGAAGTCTAACAATCTATTCGATGTACAACTCGGCTAGTTGCTCCAAGGTCTGTGTCGTCTTGGTTGCTAGGAAATGAGCTGTCTTGGTCAGTCTATCCACAATGACCCAGATAAAATCACTCCCTCTCGATGTTTTTGGCAACCCTGACACGAAGTCCATCGTAATGTGTTCCCACTTCCACTCGGGAATAGGTAGCGGCTGTAGAAATCCTCTAGGCTTCTGATGCTTTACCTTGATCTGTTGGCACTTGGCACATCGTGCTATGTACTCAGCTATGTCACGCTTTATCCCAGACCACCAATAAGTGCTTCTGACGTTGTGATACATCTTGGTGCTCCCTAGATGCAAGGCAAACCTCGAACTATGTGCCTCATAAGGATCTTCCTTCTCATCTCTGGCACATCGGGTACACAAATTCTGTCCTGATAGCATAACATCCCTTCTTGCACTAAAAACTCAGAGTCATGTCTGACTCAACATTCTGACGAAACTTAGCCAGCTTCTCTTCCTGAGTCTGCTGCTTTCTAATCCTGTCCACAATCGATAAACTGACTGCGGCAATAGCATACAATGCCTCAGAGCTAGGCAGAACTATCTCTGTAATACCCCAAAAATCTAACAAAGACCCGGATTACACCTCGACCTAAGAAAAATAGGTTATGTAATATTAATGATTTAAAATAGCTCAAAATACAGTAGGCCATGATGGAATTAATTATTAGAAAATATAAAATTAATTCAGACCACTAAAAATAATATAGGCTCGGGAAATAGATGACCCGGTTAACCGAGTGCTAGGATAAATCAATGGGATTGATACGAATCATTAATTATAAAAATTAATATGAATATAATATGGGACATAAACGAGTCTAATATTGGCAAAATAAATAATTAAGATACCGAGTCTCAGCTTTAAGCTACACTTACTGCTATTCATAGATTAATATTTTATGAAATAAAATATTAATATGGTAAGATATAAAATATATAATAAATATTTACACATGATATATATATATATATATAAAGATATATAAATATATATTATTATTATCTTTATATCCAGGAACTAATGAGAAGCTGTTGGAATAAATTAGATATCCTATTCTTGTTAATAACATATACATAATGTAAGTCGGAACTCAGTCAGTGTATGTGTATATCCAACTATCAATAATACCAAAAAGCTATGATATATTGCCTCTTATTCTTTGATTTCTATGTATACATTGATATACCACTATGCGACACACCAACCACTGCATGACACGTGCAACTGCAAGATCGGTTCATGACCCATGATAGAGCTCAGGCTCGGCCATATAACTTGTGTTCGGTCGCCCAGCTCGGGCTCGGCCACATAACTTGTGTTCGGTCGCTTAGGTCATGTTCGGCCTTATAATCTGTGCTCGGCCATTTAGTACATGCTCGGTCATACATCTCATCCTCAGTCAGTTAAGGGCATAACCTACATGGGCCGAGCTCATAGTATCAAAGCAAGACAGTTCTCCCATAAAGACTAACTTGTATAGATGCAAGCTTGCAAATGCAACACATCAATGATCAGACTTAATCATCGCTTCAGTAAGCACCAAGCAGGAAATAAGGAAGCTATCTCCAACAAGGAAACTGCCACACTAAGTTACCATATTCAACAAGGTAACTGATATCTCCAGAGATCCAATCCCTATATTCATGGCTCCAAATCCTAATCAACTTAGGAGAGATATTGCCTATAAATTCAACCCTAAAGGTACGCTTTATTTTCATGCTCATTATTTTGGCTTTCATTACGAGTCCTTCAATTCAATTTATTGACTTAAGCATCGGAGCGGCTACCGCCGGAGCCAACCCGGTGGTCCTCTGATCTTCTGTTTCGAGTGTTTCGCAGGGAGCCGAGCTTGGATCTCACGTGGGCCAAAAAGTGCAGCATCATACATGACTGAATACATTTTTAATATTAATATTGAAATAATGGCCTGCATGTGATTTTGTAGACAATAGTTAAAATATAAAATAAAGGATAGCAACAAATGCTACAGCCGTCCTCTTCCAAAAGGAAGAAAGAATAAAACCTATTATATATATATATATATATGTATACACATACATATATACAGAATTTAGATACCACATGAAGAACAATTAGGAATTAGGTAGAATATTCTAGAGGCAACTAGAGACAACCGACAAGAGAGGAAACCCTCTTACTTTCTTGACCATTCCATCGTTTATATATTTTTACTGAACGGTGTTCGGGAAAGAGGATTTTTGGTTCCAGACCTTCATAATCTGATCTGCACCTTCTATTCCCCAGCTGTCTTCTAATTTTGCTGCACCCCTTTTCTCCGTTAGTATATCAACAACACTAATCAGGCCACCTGCTACTCTTTGATAAATCTCTATATAATCACTTGAGGGCTGGCCAAGCTCGTTAAATACAGCTGCATAAATCAGATTTTTGGGCGCAAGAAACAGCTCCAAGTTGCTGACGTGTGGAGCAGAGCAGCGGTTGAACGACTGCAGCTCAAGATTTCTTGATTTTCTTCCTCTAACGATCTACCAATCTGAAGCAGGTATAAATCTGATTTTCTGAATTTGTAATCTCTAATAGAAATTTTATTTTAGTCATAACAGTGATCAGCTGCTTGGAAAATTAGAAATAGGTGTGATTATTTGATTTTGCCACAATAAGGGAAACCCATTCAGCCGCAACCTGTTGGGAAAGTGAGTCCTAAAACTGATTTATTTTTGAAGTTAGATATGGGCTGGGAATAATATTTATTTATATCAGCTGCTGCACTGTCAATTTATGGGGTTCCTTTCCGACATGGAGAATTACCTTATTGGTTAGTACATAATTGTTGTGATATGAGGGATTCAGACTGAAGCAATTGAATTGAACTAAAAGGATTTGGATTGAGTTTCAGCCATGCCTTGAAATAAATAATAGAACTCATACCTGCTAGCTATTAAGTGTAATTATTTGTGGAGGTATAGTCTTGTACAGTAGTATTAATTAAACCTTCAAGTCTAAACAGCCCCTTATTCTACCTGAATGTTTCTAATGCCTGATCTGCTCATTCTTAACCAATATAAAGGAAAATTCTGATATGACACTTGTTATCTTCTACAAATCATCATTGTCAAATGAAACTATGTATAGGAATGTGGTGCGGTGCAGTGGCTCTGATCAGGCCACATTCCAATGGTAAATTGATATGTATATTGGTTTTAAAATAATATGCTAACTTACATTGAGATACTATAGATGATTGATGATCAGACTCTGAGGTTCTTTGCCAATTTACTTAGCATTTTGTGGTGCGCTGGTCATTGACCACCATGGCTGAATCGAAATAGAAGAGGAACTGAGATTTGATGAAATATTTAATGGACTGATATTTCATTTCAAACAGGTGCATGTTTATAGAATTCAATGAAAACTAGAATATGTGATTGATTTGAATATAGTTAACTATTAAATTGAATATAATTTCAGCTAATGGGTGGAATTATGCGTGGAGATACGGCCCTGGACAGTGGTGTAAAATTAACTTCCATTTGATGTTCCTCTAGTAGTCAATATTTTGCCACGAATATTGTCCTAATGGTGATCTAATGGTGATCTCATGTTTAGTATAAACTATGGTTATTTCAAATTCTTCTCAGACTCAATCAGTATAGGCATCATCTGTTTTTTTGGAAAGTGATGAGCCTGCTGTAGGGAAACTGTCCAAACAGTTTCCTAGCCGTGGCAGAAGCTGATTCTACTCCCGCACCAATAATGGTAAGTCACTATTTTTCCCACCATCTTGTGGACAAATCCATTAATATAATTCACAAGTAGGTGAAGTTCTTTGGCCATCAATCTCCACACACCCAACTGCCCGAACTGGTTACCTCTACCAGCGGCTGGTGTCCATCCAGCTTCTTTTAGATTAATTCTATATAATCTATTTACAAGTGACAATAAACATATGGTAAAAGAAATCTGGTTGCCATATTTAATTGGGATAATCTCCAAAGGAAAGAGAATGTAATAGTTAAGGAAATTATGAGATTAACCATGTCGTATTTTCCTCATTATTACCATAACCTGTAGACTAATAACATCCTCTCTAAACAAAACCTCATCTTAAACTAACAGGTAAGATACACCAATACTAACTAATGGCTGCAGGACAATAATGAAACAAGTAAAATACATTATTAGCAATAGCTAATGTCTATGATTACTGTTTTAGGACTCCCGGATCTAGGATCAGTTGGAAGGAATTTTGAATTAGTTTCAACGAACGGTGAGTAACTCGGACTCCTGACTTGGCGTATATTTTTCGTACTATCTAAACTCGTACTGTATTGTTTTATATGCTAAACTGTTTTATGCACTGTCCTGTTTTAATGCATATGCTTTCATGCATACTCGTTGTACCGCATTACTTATGACATGATTCTGTTTTATCTTGCCTTCTGATCTATCCTGTTGATTCTGTTCGGATCTGTTGTTCTGTTACCGTCCTTAGAGTCTAGTTCGATTCTATTTGGTTATGTTGAGTCTTACTTTGGGCCCACTACGGGATTGAGTATATCAGTGGATGGCTGGCTGGCTGGTTCTGTAGGACGCCCAGAACTCAGCATCCGGTCAATCTTATCTGTTCTGCTCTGATACTGACCCCAACCGGAAGTGTGCTGCGGGGACGCGGGCCCTCCATGTGTGGGGGTGGGATGTATTATCTTGTGCGGCATCCCACATTGTTGGGGAAGGTTCAGGCACTCTGATCTGATCTGTCTGACCTGTTTTGTTTTGTTATGATCTTTTGAGCTGTATTTGTTCTACTTGAGCTGCATTTGAGCATGCATATATATATATATATATATATATATATATGAACTGGTTTTGAAACCCATGGCAGGAACCTATGTTACTCACTGAGTTTGTTTAAGCTCATTCCATTTATTTAACATTTTTCAGGGATTATCTCCATGGGATTAGAAGGTACAAGGAGATGATACTAGTAAGCTGAGAGGTATCCCAAATACGGTCTTGATGGCATGGATCTGTGGAGACTTGGATTATAATGGATTGACTTTGGTTATTCAGGTGAGTGACATGTTATGATTGACTTCATTGATATGTATTAGATGTATTTGGACATGGCTCATGGTAATGGTACTCTAGAGAGATTAGATATGCCTTGTATTATATGTCTGGTTATAGATGTGATCTGTGGTTAGAGTTATTAGTTGTTTGGTTTTAGACTTGCTCTGTGGTACATACTTATGTGGTATATAGATGAGTTGCATTTCTGAGAAGAAAATGGTTTTAATTTTCACTGTTCTGACTCTACATTTGGAATGCGATTCATCGTTAAGTTCAGAAGTTTGCCTTTGGTTGGTTGCATTGTCGGTCGAGAGACTGGCAAGGCGGTTAACTGACATCACATTTTTGGCATCCGCATAGGGTGGGGTGCGAGATGTGACAATCTTTATCTCCATATCCTCCAAGTCTATCAGTATCTCTGTTTGAGTGGTCAAAAGGCAAGCTAATCTTCTTGATGACTTCCTACTAAGAGCGTCAGCTACCACGTTCACCTTTCCTGGGTGGTACTGTATACTGAGCTCATAATCTTTATCAACTCTAACCAATGGCACTGTCTCATGTTAAGCTCCTTCTGTGTAAACAGATACTTGAGACTCTTATGGTCAGTAAAGATCTTGCACATGGTTCTATATAAGTAATGCCTCCAGATCTTCAAGGTAAAGACAATGACTGCTAGCTCAAGGTCGTGTGTTAGGTAGTTTTTCTCATATGGCCTCAATTGTCGTGAAACATATGCTACTACCTTCACACTCTGCATCAACACGCACCCCAAGCCTTTAAGTGAGGCATCACTATAGATCACAAATCTCTTAGTTCCATCTGGCACAGTCAAGGTCGAAGCGGTAATTAATCGGTCCTTTAGTTCTTGGAAGTTCTTCTCTCGCTCCTCAGTCCTAGACAAATGGAACATCTTTCCTCGTCAACTATGCAATTGGCGTAGCTATTTTTGAGAAGTTTTTGACAAACCTTCTATAATAACCAGCTAATCTAATGAAACTTCACACTTCTGTGACACTAGTTGGCCGAGGCGAATCCACGATTGCCTTGATCTTCTGAGAGTTGACAGAGATCTCCTCTTTGCTAATCACATGCCCTAGAAATGCTATGCTAGGGAGCTAGAACTCACACTTCTTCAGCTTAGCATACAGTTTCTGCTCCCCTAACTTCACTAGAACCTTTCGCAGATGTACTTCATTCTCCTCTTGGTTCTTGGAATAAACCAAGATGTCGTTTATGCACACGATCACAAAGTCATCTAGATGTGGCTTGAAAACCCTGTTCATCAGATCCATGAATGCAGCAGGGGCATTAGTGACCTCAAACGGCATCACTAGGAACTCATAATGCCTGTAGCAGGTTCTGAAAGCTGTATTCTCAATATTTGCAGGTCGTACCTTTAACTGATGGCACCTAGACCTCAAATCGATCTTAGAGAAAACCTGTTCTTCCTTCAACTAGTCAAAGAGATCATCTGCCTGTAACACCCCCACCCGATTAAATAATAATTAAGTCACTAATTATTAATTAGTGACCTGTAATAGAATAATTAAGAAAATTTAATCCGAAAACAAACGATAATTTCAATAGTTTCGAGACCTTAAGTAAAGAGGTCAATTCCAAGGAAAAATAATCTACGGCTGTGATTTATGAAATCAATACGTGAAGGAGTGAATATTAAATCCAAATTCACAAAGTGGAAAATAATGCCAAAAAGTTAGAATAAACAAATTGAAGACCAGGCAAGGCAAAAAGGGGAACCAAAATGTGAAGCCAAGGGGTTTTGAACCCTTGACCCAAAAATAGGTAAAGTTTTAAAACCCAAAAAGTAGCCACTTGGGCTGCCTACTTTTTATGTCCTAATTTACAACACATGTATATATGCACATTATTTTCACCCTACCTCCTAAATTGCCCAATCACCTTTCATGCAACCAAAAAAAATTATTTTTTTTAAAAAGGAACAATAAAATATAGGTGGTATTATATATCTGTGTTGCGTGTATGTGATCCCAATTTAGAAATCAGATTTGTGATGATAGTGAGGTCTGATGTAGAGAGAGAAATCTAGAGAGAGAAAGTGAGCTAGAGAGAGAGAGAGTGGAAGAAGGGAGGAGAAGAAGAAGAAGGAAGGGAAGAAGATGGTATTGTCTAAGGGATTCGAAGGGGGATTCATATCCAAGCAAGAAGAGAGGGAAGCCATATGGTTAAGGTGAAACCCCATAACCAACTTTTTCTCTCTCTAAAATTTTTTCCTATAAACAAACTGTTTTAAGCTTTTCCTTTTACATGCATGATGTTTAGGAGTTATAAGCTTGAATAAAGGGAAGAAATCGAATCCTAAACAGCTTGAAACAGCCCTAGAACCCTAAACCCGTACACATTCGCCATTAATGGACCTCCAAAAGTGCAGGTCTGAACCGACCAAAACAAAACTCCACTATCTCCTTTAGGACTGAAATGAGATCCCTTAAGGATTCCAAATCTGCTAGAATCATCTCAAATGAATGAGAAATAGAGAAGAAAATCCCATTTGCAGTCGCGGTCCAAGAATCGGGTCTCTTGAAATCAAGTTCCAAACTTGATTCTTGGAATGTGGTTTTGAAGACACTAGGCCGAGGATCACAACTGAACAAGAACCATAAAAAATGATGGAGAAACAAGCTCAAACTGAGCCTGTTACAGACCATGATGATAGTGTAGAAATCCTGTGTTTTGATCCAATTCGATCTAAGAAAACAATGTTAGAAACTTACTTTAGGCCCTAGGGACACGATGGAATCAAAACAGAAAGAAGAAACACCTCAAAAAGTCACGAAATTAAAAAACAAAATTCTCTGCAACTAGGGCTACAGTGACCTTAGCGTTGGGGAAGATGAATAGTGAAGGGTCGGGCCAAGAATCGCGTTTCGGGTCGGGCCCCGACCCAACCATGAAATGGTTTATACCCTTTAATGAAGCTACGTCATTTTGTTTAAAAGAATAAAAAATAAATTATTCGATGGGGTTGACGTCATCATGACATCATCGTGATGTAGTAGACCGGCTGAACCTGTTGGTTCAGCACAACTAAAACCGATTCACTTAAAAAACGAAGTGAACCCTCCGGTTTATTTTAAATGTTTTATAAAATTACGTTTAAATCCCTAGAAAATTCTAAAATTCCATTTCAACCCTAACAAGTTTTGGAAATCCTATTCTGGCCCAATTCTTGGGATTAAATGCAAATACACCCCTGGAAAATAATAAAATAAAATAATAAATTATTAAATTATTTTATTAATTGGGTAAAATGATCATTTTACCCTTGGACATTAAATAGGTCAAATGGAGTCTAAATAAAATAAACAAATAGTGTTTTTTTGACTATTTTGGACGTTCTGGACCCAATGGCGGGGACCGTTTCACGAGACGGGACTCCGAAAAATTTATACGCGTTAAAGTATAAATTACCAAAATATTCCTAATACAATACGAAGCCCAAATGAAGTTCAAATTGGAAGAAATTGATACCAATAGAAGCCCAAATAATTGTGAACTTGTATATATGACTAAATAATGATTCAGGGTCAAAATGACATAAAATATAAATGACCAAAATATCTCTGAGTACGAGAAATACAAGTAAAGGCCAAAAATTAACTGTCATAAGCATAATTATAAAAATTTAGGAGCTAAATAAGACTCCGGAACAGTCAACTTACAAAGTGAGAAATGACCGATGTGTCCCTATGAGCAAAAACAGATACCAAATGAAGTTCAAAAGACTTAAAAATTTATATATAAGATAAGTGGGATATTCTGAGGACCACGATAGGGTCCCGGGGTGAGAATAATAAATTACTATTTTGCCCCTAAATATGCCGAAGCTAAATAAAAATTTGAGAATGTCTAAATTGACTTTTTTCGACGTTTCGAATCCAACGGTAAGGTCCAAAATACCAAAATAGGTACTGAAAAATAAGCCACGTGAAAAATAAAAATTTATTAAGTAGACCGGTAAGACCAATCCTAGGAAATTAGGATACGTCGGGTCTAAGATTAAATGAAGAGCATCAATTTAGAGATG
This sequence comes from Nyssa sinensis, assembly GCA_008638375.1. Lineage (NCBI taxonomy): Eukaryota > Viridiplantae > Streptophyta > Magnoliopsida > Cornales > Nyssaceae > Nyssa > Nyssa sinensis. The sequence continues at coordinate 811,821 of CM018049.1, forward strand.
ATTTGAAATAAATGAGGAATTAATTAAAGTCTTGATGAATTTGATTTTTAGGAATTACAAAAGAAAGGGAAAAGCCCACCAATAGTGCAAACCCGGGGAATCAAGGTGAGTAATCTTGTACTTTGAAGTGGAGGTTTTAATCTCCATGGATTCTGAAGTAAATCGAAGTTAAATGTTCTGAAGTGTTTCATGTTTAAAATATCTACAGTATTTTCAATTCTAAACTCGCGTATTTTTATGCTCTATATTCTAACGTTCTATCAGAATTATTTATAAATTCTAACATGGCGTGCAAATTCACTTCTTGATATTTCTGACAAATGATACGTTTATTATTTGCATGTCCATGTAATTATCAGTTTTATAAAATGCCTTTTGAATCAAATGTTTTTATTCTGTCCATGCTTTAATAAATTCCTGTGCATCGTGATTTAAATTCTTGAAGCTCTCATGTTAAATGTTTCAAGTATTGTCCTCCAAATATTTAAAAACCCTTGTTAAATTGTCCGTGTTTTGAAAACACATGAAAATTCATTCTCTTATTGAAGCCATGTTTTTAATTGTACATGAAAAACATTTATCGAAGAAGTCATGTTTTTAAATGCTCATAAAAAGCATTTCATTAAGAATTCAAATTTTTGCAAGATAATGATGCATAAGCATCACAAACTTTATGATATTGGGATTCCTTCAGAACTCAATTGACATGAAGAATGTCCGGTAGCAGGATCTGATCCCTTAGGCATGAGATATCTCCCTTGAAGTAAGACTGGAATCTGGTTTGAAACGGATTCTCTTAATCAAAGTGATAAGATGACAAATGTTTTCAGAAACGGTAGCAGGTTTTTAAATCCCATTTATCTGAAATGGGTTTTTATATAACCCCAAGTTTTGAGGAAGAAAAAATTTACATCTTTCTATTTTCATGGAAAGGATTTCAAATTATTTCCTTGGTCTTTAAATGGCCATTCTACACATGTTTATAAACTTCGTTGCGTATTAAATGCTTTATTGAATGCTTTAAAAATGTGTCATGCTACATGATTTGAAGATTCTTGCATTCTGTAATTATTGAAGTACGTGCCTAGCTTGAATGTCTTGCATGCTTCACGATATTCTTTTTGAAGAATTCGGTTTTCTATATTTGAAGTATATGTAATTGGTAGTGTATGTACACATGAACCTTCTTTTATAACTAACCCACTACTAGTTGAAACCCATGACAAAGTACTGGAATTACTCACTGGGCTTTTTAAAGCTCACCCTATTTCCTAACATTTTTCAGGTGATGACGATGGATGGGAGCCTTGCCCAATTTGGGGATAGGAGATTGGAAGCTCCATTTTGATTAGGAATTTTGGAAGCACTAGGACCCGTAGTTGGTTAAATTTTGATGTAGTAAATTTTGGACAAATATGTACTTGAGTCCGAGAGGCAACAGACATGTAATATGTATAACTTTAAATTTTTAGTATGCCCTAAATGTATATTATTTGTTTATTGCTCTGAAAAAGAAGAAGAAGCGACGGTACCGAGCATGCGTGCAAAAGGAAAAAGTTTTTCACGCTTCCACAATTTGCTAATTCTGGCCCTATCGCACAATCGTTAGGCGCCGTTGCTCACGTGAAGCCTCGCCCGACGACCCACGGGCCGAAGGGTGGAGGTTGCGATTCAGGATTCGCAGAGGCCGAATTTCGAGTCGTGGCACTATCCCTAGTAGAGGGTATCGGTTCTTGATGGTGACCTTATTCAGCTCGCGGTAGTCAACACATAACCGCATGGTCCCATTCTTCTTCTTCACGAACAATACAGGGGCACCCCACGATGAAGAACTGGGTCTGATGAAACCCTTGTCAAATAGATCCTGTAGCTGCAACTTTAGCTCCTTCAGTTCTGTCGGTGCCATACGGTATGGATTCTTAGATATCGAGGAGGTATCTGGCTGTACATCGATAATAAACTCTATCTCTCTGTCCACGGGCATTCCCGACAAGTCATATAGACCCTAACAATAGGAATCTGCTCTAAGGGATGGCTGTTGTGAGTGAGTGTCCATAACGCTACACAAGAACCCATGGCATCCTTTACCTAACAAACGTTTGGCCTGGATAGAGGATACAAAATAAGGTGGGGTAGCTACACCCGTCCCATTAAACTAGATGCTCGGACATCTTGGTATCTTTACACTAACTGACTTGGCCACACAATTTATAGATACATGATTCGCGGCCAACCAGTCCATACTGAGTATAACATCAAAACTATAAATGTCTAATGGTATCAGATCGGCTAATAAATGTGAGTCTCCGATCTGTACCTTACATGCTCGATATACAATATTTCCACACAATGACTCTCCTGATGGCATAGAAATGTTTAACATGCAACCTAAGGGTTCTGTTTCTATGTTCAGCTTACCAGCAAATACAGGGTGCTATAAATGAATTTGTGGAGCCAGTATCAAATAGTACTCTAGCATACTGTGAACAAATCCGAAGAGTACCTATGACTACTAATGTCATAGCCTATGTATCTCTAGGTGTTAGTGAGAAAACCCGCCCTGAGCGTTGCTGCTCAGTCCCCTGTCCACTGCTATGAGTTTGTACTCGAGCTGCTGATATAGTCGCTGGGGTAGATGGGGTAACTGTCGTACTCCCAACTGATTGGCTCCTCTAAGGGCAGTCAATCTTGAAATGCCCAACTTGTCCACATGAGTAACAGGCAATGGAGTTCATCTGGCATGACCCTCGATGTTGTCTGTGGTAGGTGAGCCATTTGGTTGTGCCCCTAACAGTGGAATTGACCCTCGTCTATCTAGGTCCAACATTCCTCTGTCTTACCCTTGGCCGAGTAAAAGAAGGTCCTAGTCCTCTACTCTGACTCCCTCTTGGCCTCAGGGCTGGGTTTGCCCTCCTCTTGGCGAACTCTTCGCCACTACACTCAATGATCTTCACAGTCCTTACCATTTTATTGTAAGTGGTTAACTGCAGGGGTTTGACCTTGTCCCTCACGTTCCATCGTAGTCTACCCTCAAACTTGCGAGCTCTAGTATGCTCGTCCCCAAAGATAGCAGGTGCAAATCTAGCTAGTTCTGTGAACCTAGCCTCATACTCCTCTACTATTGAGTTCCCTTGTTGCAGAACAAGAAAATCAGTGACTTTCTGATCCTTGACTTCCTGGGAGAAGTACTTTTCATTGTAGATCACTGTGAATCGCTACCAAGTCATCTGAGGCTCTCTGGCCTTCTCTAGCAGCCACCACCTATGGGCCGCTCGCCTAAAAGAGAAAGTGGCGAAGGCCACCTTTTGCACCTCGATACAGGTTATAACATCAAAAATCCTCTCCATCTCAAGCCACCACTCCTCGACTGTAGTGGGGCCTTTAGTACCGTCGAATGTAGATGGTCATAGTGCCTGAAACTGCTTATAGAGATAAGCCTAGTCTTTATCGTTCTCCTGCCGAACTATACGTACTACTGGTGGTGCCTGTCGTTTCGGTCGAGCTGGAGTACTAGGACCTACCTGGTTTTGAGGCTCGTTCTGTATAAGCCTCTCCACCAATCGCTCTAATCGTGCTACGTTAGCTGTAGCATCCTGTAAGGGTATAGTACGGGTGTTCATCATTTTCTACAAATGGTTAAAAATCAGTTTCATATACTCAAGAGTCTGATATCGCATGTCAAATTCTATCTACTTACTAACTCTATTTGGACATTTATAATACTAGTACCTTAGTTTTATCTCCCATGAACCACTTAACAACCTAGGATGCTCTGATACCAAGTTGTCACAACTCAAAACCCACCTTATGCAGATCTCGTATTACGAGCCCAATCCGACGCTGTTCCCAAACCGGATCTCTCAACTTGCTACACAATCAATACCACTAACATGCAATGACTATCAAAATATAAACAGCGAAAGACTTAAATATAAAGTTGCATGTCATATATATATGTGGTTCTCAAAATGCAGACTTTAAAACTTCTTAACTACTATACAACCCCAAGACATGGATGACATAGAAGAATTGTAAGACTGTACCAAATATTATACTTACAACTTCAAAAGTAATGTCCACCTCTAGCTATCAAGCTCTATCGTCTGTTCTCGGTATCTGTGCCTGAAAATGAATGTAGTATCTGTATGAGTTATGAAAACTCAGTAAGTGATTATCCTTTACTCTGCCATGTGTATATAGAAGGCATACTCCATAAAAGCACTAGGATAAATGCAAAAGTAATAGCCAGTCAAGAAGTATTGAACTCATCAATGAATATCAAATGGTAGGAAGCTCAAATGATAAAATAATGAAGATCTGATCTGCTAACAAGTATTATACTGCTACAGTCATGAGCTGTCTCAAGTATAATCATATGTACACAATAAAAAGCAGTGAAGTCTCATGATCATTCATAATGGTATAACATGATCAAGCTATGATAATCAATAATGACAGTGATATCAAAACTGGTGGATGCAATAAACTACGGGGCCCAACTTCTCCCTGTATGTATAAAGTACTCAGCTTAATAATGTAACTCTACGTCCCATGCCTCACATAGCAATGTAGCTGGTGTTGAATTGGAACCTTGTCCCGTAGGTCGTAATAAACATCAGATAGGGTTTGTGACTGAGCACAAATCCGGCACTAATAATATACTAGGATCATGCTACTTTTCACAAAGAGTATATTAGAATCATAACTAGTTCTTGGCAACATACAGAACTGTAGCTTTTCGAAGGCTAAGGTTACGAGTTTGCCGCGAACATAACTGGCTGACCCTCACGGCCCTAGATACAAGTGTATAAAAAGGAATCTATGCAAAAGTGTATAAAATCATGATTGAGATATATGGCAAACAATAAAACACTTCTCACATTGGTAGGACAATATCGGATGTGGACTAAATAACTTCTGACATATATGGAATACAAATAGATAATATCTAAAAAACTCTTGACATGGCTGAAAGTATCACATGCAGATATCAGATTTTGCTTACTTCTTACAATATCTCTATGAAAAGGTCAAACTTCATTTTCCTTGCCTTTCGATATTCCTAAGATTTAAAAAAGGCATCTCAGTCTATAGTTACATGAACTATGCTATTCATCAAATTTTATGTCTCTTTACTATTGGTATTTCTTTTACTTGAATAGACTCTACTATTAAATCCGAAATGTCAATTTGGACATCTGTACTAAAAAGGGCAAAACAGTTATTTTGCACTTTTACGGGTTCTTACTTCTCGAGATTTTCTTTCACAAATTGGACTCCACTGTTGAGTCCAAAATTCTCGAAATAATAAAATTCACTATTTTTTTACTTTAATCGGAATTTGTTTGACTGCTTTTTGACTTACGAATATTTTCATAATTTCTCTTTATTTTTATTTAATTTATTAATTAAATTAATATTGTATTAATATTTTATTCTTGGGGTCAAACTATAATAATCATAAGTCTAGGGTTACTTTTAAAATCTCTAAAACTCGTGGGCGAAATCAGAAATTTTAATTTTTCTATTCTCAATCAGAATAGCCAAACAATGACTAATCCCCAAAACCGGAATAGGATATCCCCATCCCCAATTCAATTTTAATTTTAATTTCTTATACTTACAACTGAACAACCCCAATTCAATTTTAAATTTAAAATAGCCATACTCTAAACGACGCAGTATCAAGGCAATACGCCCCAACACAGTGCCGTTTGATATAAACCATTGTTCATCACCTTTTTCGTCTTTCCGGCGAGGCTCCGGTAGGGTTCCGTTGCCTTCTCCGGCGACAACAACCTTTTCTTGTCCAATTTTTAACCTTAGCTCAATGGGTTTCTCTTCACAATTTTATGGAGATCATGAATCCATCATTGGTTTTTCATTTGGATCACCAACTCTCCACGAATAGGCAAGATTAGTAACTCCGGCCAACCACGTGATTTTTCGGCGAGCTCTATTTCTCCATGATTTCCTTAATGTTCTGATTCTAATGTTGCTCTAATCCTTTTCTGCACTTCATATAATTAATTCTTACCATTTAATTTAAGTTTAACACATAAAATATCAAGAACCCGAATTATCACCATGGACCTGCAACTAGGGTTTGCTCTTTCATCTTTCAACCATTTTACTTGATTCAACTTGTAATTTAAACTATTTTTCATGCTTGTTAAGATCTTATACTCATAACTAAACGAATCATGCTAGAACTTAAAAACCAGAATTGAATCTCACTCACTCGTATGAGCTTTTGGCTCGCAGTTTCTCACTCATTTCTTTTGGTTTTTCTCCTTCTTATTCACTTCTGGATATCAGAAACACTCTCAGCTCTTTGCTTCCCTTTGATTTTTTTCTGAATTCTCTCAAAACAGCCTCACCTATTTATAGGAAATTTTCAGCTCACTTGCACCACCTGCAGTGCCTACTATTTCTCTCTCTTCCTCCTTTTCTTGTAGCCTTCTTGGACTGCTTTCCACTACCCTTTTCTTCTTCATCCTCCACGTTCTAATTTCTAAGATATTCTTACATATATATATGTATTATACTTCTCTTGTGTCGGTAGTTTGCTGCTTCTCCCAACACACCACAAACACATAGTATTTGCACACACAACACATGTTGTACACATGTTGCCCCTTTTTTTTGTATATCTTAACTTTACAACATATATTTATATATATATATATATTTATATATACACATTTACATAAATGTATATATATACGTATATATTTACCTTCATATGCATATCTATATATATATATATGTATATACACACATATGTAAATTTCTACACACTATACATACACTTATTTTTGAGGGCTTATACATATATGTATACATACCCATGCATGCATCTGAGTACGTACACGCATTATGATGCTGGATTCTAGGTTGCTCGGGCGTCGCCCCGACATTGATTGTACAATTGAAGCTGTTCACATTCTAAAATCATTCAGTCTATTTGATATCATAATATAGAGTCTCAACAGCTCAGGTTACACTGGTATTACACCACTTGACCTTCTTTACCTCGATTTATGTGTCACATCCTAAGTCGGGGTATTACAGTTTGGCTAGAGAGAAAGACAGTGAGGTAGAAAGAAGAAGGAAGAGAAAGGGAACCTACATGCCACTTGAAATAGACCCTAGAGGACTTAGGAGGATCAGAGTTGAACGAAGGAGAAGAGGAGAAGAGGAGAAGAGGAGAAGCTATTGTAAAGGTAAAAACACTAACCTGTCATTTGTTTCTCTCTCTAGAAAATCATGCAAAAACCTAGGGTTTAATGGATTTTAATGGCATGCATGTATTTTATATAAGTAAAAGAAAAATTTTGAAGTTTGAGGCTTGGAAACCCTAAAACTAAAAAATCTGAAATGGTGAAAAATAAAGTTTTGTGTAAATTTGATTAAAACTTCAAACCATTTGCCTAGCTCAAAAAGCATTAAAAATGGAATATGCGGCAATTTAAATCACTGAAAATGGTTGAGAAACCATTGAGAAAATAGTGAGTTTCAGATTGCGAGGGAAAAATTAAACAAACATAATAATGGTTGATTTGTTGAGTTTTAAGATCGGGAAAGTGTTCCCTAGGAGTTCAGGAATTTGTAGCAAAAATTTGGGGCAAAAACAAGTGGCAGAAAGCCACGAAATAGGGAAAATGCACATCGTTGGAAAGTTGGACCCTCGCCAAATCGCGACCTGTAAGTCCTTATTTCGAGCAAAAGTGCTTATCAAATTCAAAAAATAAAACCATGGGTGGAATCATTATAAGATGTAGCTTCGAATGCCGTTCAATGTGCATTGAAATTCCATCGGCAACGGTCGCCAAGGCCGGAGAAGAAGAACAATGTTGGGTCGGTTATCAGGTTAGGTTCGGGCCGAGCCCCGACCGAATTAAAAAAGGGTTATCAAAACTATGTCATTTTGGGTTAAATAGAATTAAAAATAAAATAGGGCCCACGTCAGCATGATGAGTTGAACTGGACTGAACTAGTTGGTTCAGTATTGTTAGGGGCCGATTCACTTAAAATCCAAGTAAACCAATTGGTTTTATTTAAATGATTTTCTAAAAATACATTTTAGCCCCCACTAGTTTCTGAAACTATAATTGGACCCCCAGGACCTTTGGTAATTATAAAATGACCTCTCAACAGTTTTGATTAATTATGAAATGACCCAAAAATTAATTAAATATTAATTTTAATTTATTTTAATTATATGTGAAATTATCAAAATGCCCTTAGGCCAAAAATAGGCCAAATGAAGGCCGATTAAAATAAAAGAATAGTGTAGTCCAATATTTTTGGGCATTTTGGACTCAACGGTGGAGGCCGATTTGTGAAATTAAATCCCACAAAATACGAACAGGCAAACTAGAGTAATTCTAAATACATCCTAATTATCAGTTAAGTGATCAATTGGACTTCGATGACTGTAAAATTAAATACCCTAATATTTTGGGACATTCCAGACCTAATGGCGGGACCCGTTTTGTGAAACGAAGTTTAAAAAATATAGACACGTGAAATGTTAAATTATTAATATACCCTTAGTAATCCAAACGCCAGTTAAATGTCAAAGGTTGTCTGACCCTGACCTAAATAAAGTAGAATAAATCCATTATATCCTAAAAGAATCAAATAATAATACCGAGATTTTATCAAGCCATGAGCATAATACCAAAAGTAAACTGAGACTAACTTAGACCAAGAACAGTAGACCCCAAAATATACCAAACTATCACGAATGAGTAATATACAGTAAATGTGTACGAATATCAAGATAAATAGTAGAAGTCATGATCTCAGGAAATTATGAAATTAGGATAAGCCGAGTAGACCGAACCGAGAAATGTAATACCAAACTAAACCCGAACTATCGTAGAAAGTTGTGTATGATAATAGGCACGTAGTTTGTGACAAATAGTGAAACTCACAAATTTAGTGATATACGATATTCAAATATATGATAACTGAATCACAAGCAACCTCGAGTGCCCAGGAGTATTATATGAGAAACCGAATGGTACAGAGAATCGTGCGCATAGGCCAGTATATGCCTCGATATGCATGCACAAAATATTTCCATAAATAAGAGTATACCTATAAAAAAAAGATAATATATATATATGTAAGAATAAGTATATGAATATATATATATATAAATATAAATACATGTATAATTATATGTATATTATATTATATATAAAGTATAAATTATATAAATTTAAGTATAAAAAAAATATATATATGTATATATAAAGCTGATTATATATATATACAAAATGCATGCATAAAGCATGCAAGTGGAAGAAGAAAAGAAAAGAAAAATCAGAGTGTCGACAATGTGTGTGTTGATGTGTGTACTAGTGTGTGTTTCTATATTATATATTCTACATATACCAATATCTTAAGGAAATTTAAAGTAAAGAAAGAAAAAGAAAGCAGCTAAGAATAAGAAAAAAAAATAGAGTCAAAGTAGGCTGCAGCAAGTGGGAGAAAGAGAGAGAAAGTGGCGTGTGAAGTTGTATATATATGTATATGTGTGGGTTATTTGATAGAAAATCAGAAAGATAAAAGCAAAGTAGAGAAGCTGTGAGCACTTAGAGGGATTCAAAAGTAGAAACAAAGAAGAAAGAGGAAGAAAGGAAGGGAAACTACGAGTCAAAAGCTCAACCGGGTGAGTAAACTTGAATTTTGGCTTTTATGATTTTAAGCATGAAAGCTTGTTTAAGTTTAATGGTTTTAAAGAGAATGAAAAATGGTAAATTTAGGAAGAAACCACAGCCCATTTGGTGAAGAAATGAATGAGAAAAACCCAATTAAAGGTTGACGGATAATTCCGGGTCATTGGATTTTACATTGATTTAGCTTGTTTTAGGAATGGGGAATTATTTCCCATAGGTGCAAAAACTTGTAGGTAAAATTTGGGCTCAAAACAGTGGCTAAAAATCCATGAAAAAGGAAAAATTCAGTTCGCCGAAACATTTGGGCAGCTCGCCGGAATTGGCTGTAACTCCATTTTCTGAGGCGTTCCGGTGACTGAAATTGAATTCCGAGGGTAGATGTGGAAAGCCCATGAGTAGTAGAAGAGGAACCCATTTGTTGGAGGTCGGAATGTCGCCGAAAAATGGCTACCGTCATCGAGGAAGATGACCGGCGCACGCTGGAGAAGCGTGCTGTGCGCTGTTTTGCGTGGGAGGATTTGGACCATGGGTTTTGGGTCGGGTCAACTTGCCCGACCCAATATGGGATTGACCCAATACAGTGCAGCTTTGAGGAATTTTAAAAAGTTGTAAAAATGTGATTTGGGGCTGTTTGGATACAGGATAGTAAATTAAAATTGAATTGAAATCAGAATAAGGATAGCCTATCCAAGGTTAAGCTTAATCCGTTATTTGGCTATTCCAAATTGGAATAGGACTTTCTAAAATTATAATTTGATCCTAAGTGAATAAAATATTATTTAATTAAATAATTATTTAAAAAAAAATTACCAAAATGGCCCGAAGTCAAAAAGTAGTCAAACAGACTTCGATTAAAGTAAAAGAATAGCGAATTTTTATTATTTCGAGCATTCCAGACTCAATGGTAGAGTTCAATTTGTGAAAAGAGTTCTTGAGAACTAAGAACTCGTAAAAGTACAAAATGATCGTTTTGCCCTTTTTAATATAAATGTCCGAATTGAATTCTGCGAAAGCTTAAACCGACTTTGTTTGACATTCTGGATTCAATGATAGAGTTTATTTAAGTAAAAGAGACACCAATAGTAAAGAGACATAAAATTTGATGAATAGCATAGTTCATATAAACTATAGACTTAGATGCGTTTTATGAATCATAGGAACGCCAAGAGAAAAGGAGAAGGCGGTTTGACCTTCTAGATAGATACAGAAAGAGGTAAGTAATATCTGATCTTTGCATGTGATACTTTCCAAGCCAAGTCAATAGTTCTTTTTGTATATTGCTTATTGTATTCCATACATGCCAAAAGTTATTGAGCCACATTGATATTGTCCTATCATGTGGAAGTGTTTATTGATTTCTATATATATCTCAATCATGATTGTACAGTTGTGCATAGAGTTCTTTTTGTGCACTTGTACCTAAGGTCGTGAGGGCCAGACAGTAGGCCCGAGGGCCTTAGGGCAAGGCTCACATAAGCAGCGGTATCGAATAGATATGCGACATGTGGTTTGCGGAAGCATGAAAAACTTTTTCTTTTCTTTTCTTATTTAAAATACTTTCGCACGACCGCTCGGTACTGCCGCTCTTCACTATGGTACACATGATTATACATTCAGAGCATAATTAAAACTTAAGAGCTTGATCATTAATACATGTTTAACTGCCCCGTGGGCTTAATACATAACAGTTCACTACTTCCTAATACAAAAGATATTACTAACAGTCCATAGCGTTACACGAAAGAAACTACTTAAACAATCCCTCCCAAAAGAAAGCGACTGGGTTCATCATCATCGTCGTTAATATTAAAACTGCTGTCAATCACTTGAAAGGGGGACGGAAAAAAATTTGCGTAAGCTAATCTAAATTTGTGAGTAATTCCTGCATTTGTCATGAGGTTTTCAATTGGCAGTGGTTTAGCACATGAGAGTTTATAAAATACTCACTACCAATTGCTTGTATGTTTAGAACACAGAATATATGCATTCTTCAAACAGATAGCTTTGAAACATTTAAAATATTCAAGCTAAACATATATTTCTTCAAGTAGAGTATATGCACTTCAAAAGCATATAAACATGCATAATAAAAATGGGGGCAAAAATCTGCTTCCATTTTCAAAAGCGTTTATCATCTTTTCTCTTTAATTAGGTGGAATCTGTTTCGAACCAGACTCCCATTTTACTGCAATGCTACAATGGAGATATCTCATTTGCCAGGGGGATTAGATCCTGCTGTGGGGCATTTCTTCGTGTCATAGTTGAATCCCAAAGGATTTCAATGTCGCATGTGGTACTTAAGTACCATTTATCTTATAAAACATTTATCAGATGGCTTTTTCAATAGATACTTTTCATGAGTATTTAAAACATAAAATATATAACTTCTGCAATAGGACTTCAAATACTTGGAATAATCAAATTTAGAATATTTAAGGAAATCGGTATCTTACTCAGACATGTTCAATATTTCTAAGAAATGAACTGTATAAAAATATTTACGGAGCATGTCATAACGGAATATTTTAAAACAACAATCATATAAAGACTGAATTTGATATTTAAATGCTTCACATAACTTGAACTTAAAAACTTTTTCAAATATTTGGAGTTAACTCTCCACTTCAAATACAGGGTTACTCATCTTATGTCACGACCCGAAACCCACCCTAAGCGGATTACCGGATCGCGATCGCCGCCCCGAGACCCGAGGGCCCCGAGACAAGGCTCGCATATGCAGCGGTATCGAATAGATGTGCAACATACGTTTTGCGGAAGCGTGAAAAACTTTTTCTTTTCTTTTATCATTTTTAAATTATGCACATCCGTTCGGTACTGCCGCCTCATACAATGCATACATGGTTACACATTCAGAGTATAACTAAAAACTTAAAGACTTCATACATTCATACCATACATATCCGATTTGCCCAGAGGGCTTATTACATGACCTTACTATGTCTACTAATATAAAAGTACTATTAGAGTTTACAGACTTATCAAAAGAGACTTTTTAACCATGTCCTCCCAAAATCAGCAGATTTGTCATCATCGTCCTTAAATCCAAACTGCTGCTAATTACCTGAAAGGGGGGGTCCGAACAAAGTCCGGGTAAGCTAATCTAAGCTTGTGAGCAATTCCAGTATTCGTCATGGTGTTTTTCAATTGGCAGTGGTTTAGTACATAAGAGTTCGTAAAATAGTCACCGCCAATCGTTCATATAATTGAATACAAGATATATGCATTCCTTAAAACATGTAGCTGTGAAATATTTAAAACATTCAAGCTAAACTTATACATGTGAACTTTAAAACATATAACATATCATGTATTTCTTAAATAGAGTATATAAAACTCAACATATGCATAATGAAAATGAGAGTAAAAACTTGCTTCCATTTTCAAATCATTTGTCGTCTTATCACTTCCATTAGTGGAATCCGTTTCGAACCGGAGTCCCATATTACTTATCTATGGAGATATCTCATCTGCCTGAGGGATTAGATCCTGCTACCGGGCATTTTACAGGGCAATTGAGTTCCGTAAAACCCAAAATCCTGCCTATTTTACAGGGCAACTGAAAACTCAGAATCCTATCTAAGTGCTTATGCACCATTCATCTTGTAAAACATTTATCATGTGACTTGTCTTATAGATACTTTTCATAATTTCGTAATAAACATTCGTATACTTGAAATAAGCAAATTCAGAATATTTAACAATAATTGCATTTTAACTAGACATGCTAAAAAGTATTTGAAGGAAAAACTGTTGCAGAACCCAATCACTAAGCATGTCACAATGAATTTTTAAAACAGAACAATTAAAAACTGAATCATGTAAATACTGAATTTGAAACTTCAAATACTTCATATCTTATACTTAAAACCCTTTTTAAATCATGGAGTCAAATTTCCAATTCAAACACAGGGTTACTCACCTTGAACTTTTAGTCCTGCTCTATTTGGGTGCTTTGCCCCTGGCTTCCTTTAACCTTTGAAGCCATTCCTGCAATGTTTCCGTATCTTCCCGTTTCTTAAGCTGTTTAGCGGCTAATTGCTCCTTTGTTATTGTCTTGTAAATAAAGGGGCTTACGCAGCATACTTCATTTGTTTTAGAAATTCGGATACGATTTTGAATCAGCTGAAGTTGTCTTTCTAGCTGTTCCCGGAAAGCTTGCTGTCTTGGGTCACTTGCCAATTGGGCCCTTGTCATCATAGGAGTGACTTCCTTTTCTTGGCTCATTTTGTGTTTAGTTAATTATCTGTTTAAAACACAATTTACCATGTCAAGAAAAATAGATTTCTACAATCATACTCTTCTGGGAGTTCCATTAACTTTAATTTAAAGTTATTTACTTAACATGTTTACGTGTCGTGTCTTATCGTATTTCATTTCTCGTATTTGCCTCAGTTTAGTTCTTTGGCAACTTTTCAGTTCATAGTCATCTAACAGATGCTATTCATCAAATTTTATGTCTTTTCATTTTAGACATTTCTTTAGGTCGAATAGACTTTACCATTGAGTCCGGAGTGTTTAAGAAAGTCGGTTTAGACCTTTTCTGATTTCATTTTGGCTTTAGGGGTACCAGGGGTATTTTTGTCATTTTACCCTCCTTACGTGTCTTTATTTTTTGGGACCCCGTCTCATGTCGTGGATCTCACTATTGGACTTAGATGGTCCAAAATAGTAAGAATACATTAATAATTTGTCAATTTTGGTCAAGGGGTATTTTGGTAATTTACCCCTTACGTGACTTTATTTTTCGGGCTTCGTCTCGTAAAACGGACCCTATCATTAGTCTCAGAATATCCGAAATAGTAAGGATACACTATTCATTTATTAAATTTGGACTTTGTTTGACTTGTTTATGGGGTAAGGGCATTTTGGTCATTTTGACATTTTCTAGGGGTCTTAAATTTTTCGGGACCTCATCTCATGTCGTGGACCTCACCAATGGGCTTAGGGGGTCCAAGATAGTAAGGTTACATATATAACTTGAAATTTTTGGACAACGGGCCATTTCAGAGTAATTAATTTAATTAATCAAATTTAATTAAATTAATTATAACATGTAATATATATATTATTAATGGGGGGAAAAAGAATAGGTTGAATAGGATGGCACGCTGGCCAGCGTGCCATCTCCCTCCCCATACATCACAGGATCGAATCCCACCAGGTGCGGTTGCACCTTTTATTTTCTTGTTTTATTTTATATATATTTTATATATAAATTCTGCCCCATGAGTGACACACGCGCATGCGTGGCCGAGTGGAAAATGAGGGCTTCCCCACGCGCGAGGGTTAGGGATCGAAACCCCATAGCGACAATTTGCTTCCTTTCCTTTAATTTTTCATAACACGGTTTATATATAACCGTATACGCCCCTAAACGGCGCCGTTCCAATAACTCGGTGGCAAGCCCCAAGGCTGCCACCTGTCCCGAGTTCACCCACCGTTTTAAACGGTGCACGAGTCGACTCGGTCGTCTTCCCCGAGCGACCGACTGAAAACCCTAATTCCCGATTTCCTTTTTCTCCTATTTCGTGCAGTTTGGATCCATGGATCCTTACTGTTTTTGTCCCAAAATGTTTCTAAGAGATAATAGAGTAGATTGGCATTCGTTTTGGAGTTTAAAACTCCTTCATATGTTCGGTTTTGGACATGATAGCTAAACCTGTAATAGCCTCGGTTCACACTCGTTTCTTGACCATTTTTTATGAGGTTTGGCCTGTTGTGATCCCCTCTTCATGGAGATCAAGTTTTCATTTAAATAAACGGCTTAAATCATGCGTTTAGAGGTTTGGGGTGTAGACCCGAAACCTGCAACTTAACATTTGAGGGCCTTTGTTCATGCTTTTTGGTCGCGGTCACACGTTTTTAACATGTTTGTGTGGTCTAAAAGAGGTCCCTATACACCAAACCAAGTTTGGTTTCCCTCCGATCAGACCTGCTTGAGCAAGGTCCATCCATGGCCGTAGCTTATGGGTCATGCAACCTTAGGTGTTTTTAAGCTAGATTTTCATGCTTGTTAAGGTTTAGACGTGTTCTAAACATCATATATACAAAATGGAAGCTTTAAATCAGTTCATATGTAGAGAAATTCTAGAGAGGGAATTTTGACAGTTTTGAACACTCTCACCTTTTTGGTTGGTTTTCCTCCTCTTTCTTGCTCTAATCCTTCTTCTCTTCTCTTCAGTTCTTGTTCTTTTGGTTTCTTTAGCAAGAAGAAAGTATGATTTGCATGCTTGGCCTTTATAGAGAAGTGACCGACTCTTCTCACTCCTCCCACCTCTCTCTCTCTCTCTACAGCTATCTTTCTCTTTCTACATTCTGAATTCTAGCCCTACATAGACTTCCCATCCCATAATTTCAGCCTTCTCTCTTTCCTACTTTGCATTTAATTTACATAAGATATTTATACATATTATATACATATATATACATATACACATATATATACAAGACACACACACACACACACACTAGCCGACACACACACACACACTCACACTTATTCACCTTTTTACTTTTCATCTTTTTCATATTTCCATATTTCATTCAATTAATATATATACATATATATACATTTAATTAATACATATATATATATATATCAAGTCTTATAATAAATTAATTAATGTAAAAATTAATCAATTATATATATATATATATATATTTTCTTCCCTCGTAGTACGTGTCATGTGACCCGGTATCCCGGGTCGGGATATTACATCTTATACGTCTGGGTTGGCGCTACTGAGGTGCCTTCTCTTTGCCTTTCCCTTTTCTTAACCCAAAATAGTTTAGGGGAATCTCATAAACTTCATATACATTCAAATCAACTTGTGGTGTAAATCTGTCCTTGGACTGTGTAGGCCTAACTAAAAAAAATCAGCCTAATTATAATTGTACCACATATCTAATTTCTTTAACGATAAATAAATATTACCTCTAAAGCCATTCACTTAAAGTTTCAGTGTTTTCTTGCACTTTAATTTTCGCTTCAGCAAGTTGTGCTTTCATTGAGGTTTTATACATGTACGACCTAACTGAAACGATTTCGGTTGACCTGGCAATCCTTATTTTCCTGACAATCACTTTTTGTTGCCACAATAAATCTTTCATGAACTCCTGTTGCTTTTTATCCATTGCTCTCTGAGCCTTGGTCATAATTGTGAACTTCTTCTGTTTCTTATCCATTATAGTCTACTTGTATATTTTAGCCTAAAACACAATTTAGCGTGTTAGGGAAATCAATTTCATTTTAAAATCATACTCTTCTGGTAGCTCCATTAATCTTTAATTTAAATTTATTTACTTCTTATGTTCACGTGTCGTGTCTTTCTGTATTTTATTTCGAAATACGAGCCTTAGTTTATTATCTCGGCAATGTTCTAGTTTATAGCCACTTGACTGATGTTATTCATCAAATTTTATGTCTTTTTATTTTAGACATCTCTTTTGGTTGAATAGACTCTACCATTGAGTCCGGAACGTCGAAGAAAGTCAATTTAGGTTTTCGCGGAACTCTGTTTGGGGTTTCGTGGTAGTAGGGGTATTTTGGTCTTTTATACTTTTACATGTCTAAATTTTTTTTTGGAGTCCCGTCTCATGAAACGGACCCAACCATTAGGTCCAGAATATCCAAAATAGTCAAAATACACTATTTATTTACTTTATTTGGACTTCGTTTGCTTCATTCATGGCGTAGGGGTATTTTTGAAATGTTTTTTATTTAAATATTATTAATTTAATATTAAATTTATTTTGGTTGGGCCACAGTAGAATTTCCCAGAATTTCTGGGGCCAAAATTTAATTTTCTTAACTTTCGGTTCAGACCAGTTTGTTCAGTTCAAATTTAAGTGAACCGGTCTCAAGTTCCATTGAACCAACCGGTTTGGTTGGTTTAATACGTAATGCTGACGTCATCATGACGTCAGCATTAATATTTAAAAATTATTACTCCACAGGGCGTCGTCACACTTAAACTTTTGGTGCAACGGGTCGGGCCCTGACCCGAACCTAGATCCGGCCCAACCCATTTCGGCCCGACACTGTAGATCGTCTTCCCCAACTCCATCGTTGTAACCTTAATTTTCTGGGTTTCTTTTTCTTTAATTTCGTAAAGTTTAAGTTGCTCCATTCTTACTGTTTTCATTTCAAATTTTTCCTGAGTCATCAAGAATCAGTTTGGCATTAGTTTTAGGGTTTGTATTGGCCTTACGAGTTCGGGCAGAGGGTTGACAACCCAACCTACAACTCGTTCGTATACACTCATTTTCGAGCCAAATCTCATGGAATTTATTTTGTTGTGATGCCCTCATCCTAAGGTTTCATTTCTCATTCTTAACAGTGGGTTTAGATGTATATTTTTGAGGTTGGGTTCTAAACCCAGAACCTGCAACCTCAAATTTCTAGGGCATTTCCTAAACTTTTTGATCGCGGTCTGGCGTTTTTAACACCCTTAAAGGGTCAAGTTTTAGTCTTGATAAACCAAACATGGTTTGGTGGTGATGGATTCAGACCTGTTGTAAGCAAAGTCCTCCAATGGTGGTCTCTTTTGGGTTTTATGTTGTAGGGCTGTTTTTAAGTTTTATCTTCATGTATTATTCATGTTTATGTGCCCTAAATATTATACATGCATGAATACAACCTAAACAACTTACATATATGCATAAACTTTAGAGAGAGAAAATATCAAAGTTTTATGTTTTTACCTCAAACACTGGTATCCCTCTCCTTCTCCTTCTCTTTCTGATTTCCTCCATTCTTCTTCTCAGAACTCTCTCTCTTTCTCTCTTTGTATGAACTGAATTTTCGTGTGGCATGTGTGTATACAATATGTATATTTGTATATAGGTGCATGTAGGATTATAACTAAATTTGATTTGCCCTAGCCACTAGCTTAACTTGTGGCAGCATCTCTAATGAGTGCTGCCACTCCACTGTTTTAGGGCAGGCCGTCTTGGCCGTGTGTGTGTGTGTGTTTGTTTTGTTTTGTGTGTATATATATATATATATATATATACACACACACATAATATAATACCAACACACTTGGAGACACACTATTACACCTTAGATATTTGCATGTTTTTATATACTATATATATATATATATAGATATATTTAATTGTTTTTTTTGTACACATCCATGCATATACTTACACATTTACATACTTGGCCATGTATACACCTTTAATGTGTGTTTGTGTGTGTCATCATATTTTCTATTAATTATAACTAATAATTAATTTCTTATATTTAATTAATTAATTATATTAAATTAATTAATTGTATTCCCTTAAGTGTAAAAATTTTTACACTAATTTTTCATAACCTCGTAATGCGTGCCAGATGACCCGATATCTTTGGGTCGGGGTATTACAAGTTATGATTCCACTATGCTTTTCGTGGAAGATAGCATAATCCCGATATATTATTAGTGCTGGATTTGTGCTAAGTCACAACTCCATCTGTAGCAGTATAATATTGTTAGCAGAACAAATTTCATTGCTTTATTATTTGAGTTCCTACCATTTGATTTTCCTTGATGAGTTTCCTATTTCTTGACTGGCTAGTATATTGCATTTATCCTAGCTCTTTTATGGATAATGCTTTCTATACACTTGTACATATGGCCGAGCAAAGGAGAATTACTTACTGAGCTTAGGTTAGCTCATCCCAAACTTGCTAAAACATTTCAGGAAAGGAAGCTGTAGAGGAACAGTAGAAGTCAGCTAGATAGCAGTGGACATTTTTGAGATAAATGTAACGTATAATATTCAGTACAGTCTTGTAGCTCTCGTATGTCATCCACGTCTTGGGGATGTAAAGTAGTTAAGGAATTTTGCGGTCTGTATTTTGAAGATTAGATATATATTATATGCACTTTGTATATTTAAATCTTCCGTTATGTATGTTTATATTATGATAGTTATTGCATGTTAGTAGCACTGATTGTGTAGCAAGTTTTCGCAGTTTCAGTTTCAGAGCAGATGAGACCCGGTTCGGTAATAGTGTTAGGCTGGGGTTCACAATTCGAGATCCGCAGAGGGTGGGTTTCGGGTCGTGAAAACTTGGTATTAGAGCGCGCCCCAGCTGGATGTGTGGGCGTGGCAAGGTGCTCACCTTGCTGCGGACAGCAAAAGTCCAAAGGAGGGAGGGAGGCAGTAAGTCCATCCCACATCGCCTGATGAAGGGAAAGCAGAGGTATTCATAAGTGCGGTGCTGCTCTCTAATGGTATGAGGCCTTTTGGGCAAAAGCCCAAGAACAAAACTATGCGGGCCAGGCTTCGGCAGTCCAAAACAGACAATATCATGCCAAACAAAACCTTGAGGTCGAATCTAAAGGTCGATGGGGCTGTGCGCTCAGGCCTGCTGGGACCAAAAAGGACAATATCATATGGGAAAAGGGCCCAGGCTGTCACATCCCCCATACCCACCCTGTGCGGATTTGGGGCATGTGACTGGCCAATTAGGCACCTATCAGTTTTTTTTTTTTTTTTAAATCAAATGCCGACGGTAATCCTAACCACAGGCCATTCACCGGTAACATCCAAGTATAATGCATTCAATTCATATAAGTATGCAGTGGAAATGAGAGAATGCATAACACCTTGGCAGAGCCATTAATACATCCATAGTTCTCTACTACATCATTGTTCTACAAAAGATAAGAGTCTTAGGTTTCAGATACATCACGTTCAGAAATAGGGATTTAGTACAAAAATGACTAGATCATAAGGTTCTTCAAAATAATTCCTCCGAGTCTTCAACCCGCTAATCCTGATTGCTGGGTCCCTCACCTGAAAAATGTTAGGGAATGGGGTGAGCTTTAAAAAGCCTAGTGAGTAACACGGGTCCCCTGTCATGGGTTTCAAACCATTGTTGTTTATAAAGCATGTGGGTGAGTCAGGCATTTCTGAGAAGGTAATTAAATACGTTCATTTGAAACAGTATTAAAAATCGGAGAATAGTTAAGACATCAGGGTAACAGAACAGATCAGTTAAAACATCAGAGTAACAGAACAGATCAGTAATGAGCAGAGTAGAACAGTATAACAGAATAAACAGTACAGTATGCACAGATTAAACAGTGCAGTATGCTCATATAGTGCTCAAGACTGAGGTGGTACCAAGAATAAGTTGTTCTTTTTAGAACCAGTTAAAAACAGCGATTTCAGTACAGAATAGAGAAGCCAGACAGAGTAAAGATCATGCATTTGGGTAAGAGCATGAAATCAATGTATTAGATAAAACAGTACAGTACAATATTTTAAAATACAGTAACTAGACAGTGTACTTATACACCAATTCAAGAGTCAGGGTTACTCACCTTGTGCAGTAACGGGACTTAACTGAGAAGCCTTTCTCCTCTTTCTATCCTTCTTTCTCCTAGAAAATTTATGAACATTTCATAAATCTCACATGAAATTTAACTTGATTCCATTTGAATTCAAAATTCAACCTTAGTTAGAATATCTTGCTGTCTATGTGTTTTCATGATAACTGAAAATTACCTTTGTATCCATTCTTTCAGGGTTTCAGTGTCTTCTTGTTTTTTTAACTTAGCTTCTGCAATCATTGCCTTGGTGGGCATTTTGTACATAAAAGGCCGGAGAGAAACTAGCTCGGTTGTTTTGGCTATCCTTATATTTTGTTCATTCATCTTTTGTTGCCATAATAGTTCTCGCATGAACTCCTGTTGTTTCTTGTCAACCGCTGTTTCGGCTTTAGTCATGATAGTGAACTTCTTTGGTTCCTTACCCTTTCCCTCCATGACAGTCTTGAGTTTTTTTTTTTTATCCTATAACATAATCCCAAGATGTTAGGATATGTACCACCTCTAGGTAGTTCGGTCATTTAGTCATGTGCATAGACATGGAATTATCTAAGTTTTCATTGGGATAATTTTTGGCTCATTCGGATATTGTTTAGACTTGATACAGGGCTAGGGGTATTTTGGTCATTTCACAGTTGTGAAGTTTTGACTTTGATTTGTCATCTGATCACGTGTGCAGCCTTACAGGTATTAGGGTTTCTACTGGTTTCAGTTTCGTCTCAATCAGACTTCATTTGGGCTTCAAACAGTGTTAGGGGCATTTTGGAATTTCATGCGTCATATTTTTCGGTACTTTATTTGCTAGTACGGACCTCAGCGTTGAGTCTGGAATATCCGACATAGTCAAAATGGACTATCTTTTAGTGTAATTCGGTCCTAAGTGTCACTAGGGGCAGTACAGTCATTTTTCCTTTTTGGGTCTGTATTTTTCGGGACTTAATTTCTCAAATTGGACTCTGCCATTAAGTCCAGAATGCTTGAAATAGTGAAAATACACTATTCATTTGATTTATTCGGACTCCGTTTGACTTATTTATGACCTAGGGGTAATTTGGTCATTTTTATTTAATTAATAAATTAAATAAATAATTTAATTTATTATTTATTAATTTATCAGGGGTATAAATGGAATAAAATATCAGAAACTGGGCCAGAGTGGAATTTCCCAAAACTATTGGGGCCGTTTTGTAATTTTTCAAAAGATTTAAACTGAGCCAAAGGGTTCAGTCCGTATGCAACTAAACCAGACCGGTCCAGTCCGATTTTAACCGGTTCAAGGTACTGTGCTGACGTCAGGATGATGTCAGCCCTAAAATTAAAAATTTAAAAATCAGTTATCAGAACGACGCAGTTTTGGTTTATGGGTTTTATCCGTTTCTTATTCGAGTCGAGGCCCGACCCGAAGACCCGATCCATGCCCAACATTGTTCATCGTCCCCACCAGTCTAGGGCTACTGTTGCCCTAGAAAATTGCAGAATTTTCTCCCTCGATTTCGTGGAGTTTTAGGTTCTGTTTTCAACAGGTTTCGTTCCTAAACGACTTCTGGGAGTAAAGCCAACCTTTTGGCATTAGTTTCAAGCTTCAAATTCAACAATGGGAGCCTGTTTCAACCGATTATCGTGGACAGTTTCAGTTGGGTCATACGGCCTTGTTTCTCAACCATTTTGCACGAAGTTTGGTCCTCTATAACCCTCACAACAAGGTCTTCAATTACCAATCCTTAAATCTCAGTTTAGGGGTCTGATTTAGAGATTTGGTTTTTGGGCCGAAAAGAATAGCCTCGATTTTGAGGGCTTAAACCTAGGTTTCTAGGTCGCGGATGGTGATATTTAGGGTCCTAGGATGGTCTATTTCGGGTATTGACAAACCGAAAGTCGTTTGGTTGAGGTCGATTCACCTGCAACTCGAGGTCCATCAATGGCGGTTTGCTACGAGTTTGAGTTTTTGGGGCAGTTTTATGGGTCCAAGTATGCACAAACACTCCAGGTTTCAATGTCTAACTATTATACATGCATTTATAGTCCCAAAGGAAATAAAACAGTAGCCAAAAAAATCCAAAGAGAAAATTTAAAATTTTGGCTTGCTTACCTTCGAACAGTGGTCTCTCCTAGGGTTCGTATTCAAGCAGAAGCCTCCCAATGGAGCAGGTCCAGTCCAGCCCTTTAGTTCTCAGTCCTTAGCTTCCTTCTAAGCTCCTTCAATGTTTACACACAACACACTCACTTTGTGTATATCTCACTCTCTTTCTAAGATTCTCTCTCTCTCTAAGAGTCAGTATACAAGGCCTCTACAGTTCTGATTTCCCTCCATGCATATATGGAGATTATAAAAAAAATCAGATTTGTCTTTGGCGTTTCATCTCCCCAAGTGCATGATGGATTTGCATGCAATTTGGTTGGGATGAGATGTAATCATGGGTACATAGGCATGATGATCTAGGGGGCATAGGGTGATGCATGCTGATGTGTTGCATGCTTGGTTATTGGCCACTTGGGAGGTGGCCAAATCAGATTTATACTTGTAACACCCCGACTCTGTATAATTAATAATTAAATAATTAATTATTAATTAGTACCGGCTTAGGGAATAATTAAGGAAATTAACCTTAATCTCCCGGTGGTCACACTAGACCAATAGAATGACAAAACATGTCCGAGAATAGGGTATAATACCCGAACCTAATTATCAATTAATTAGGTGAAATAATGTCAATTTAACACTGACGGAATTCGAATTAGTTAATCCCGAAAATATCGAATGACTAATAAATGACACGGAACCTCTGACACTGAAGATAACGGAAATAGAAACTGACCGGAAGAAACCGCACCGAAAAAGGAGTTACGGAATGAAAGTTATGAGGCAAACATCAGAAACTGAATTAATGCGCAGCCAAACAGGGCCTTAGCCCAAATTGTGGAAAAATGACCAAATTGGTGGTCAAGGGGAATTGAACCCTTAACCTATGGTGAGAATGAATTCCATCCAAAAAATTTACCAGTTAGGCAACCCATTACTTTGTGCATATGTATGCAACTTATTTGTATATAACACTGAATTGCCCCAACTTGCCACCCAAATGGACCAATGGGGTTTCATGCAGCCATATATGATATATATAATATGTAATATATATATATATATATAGGCAGACTAAATCTGATTGGACCACCCTTTCCTCAATGGGAGGCCATGCAACAAATTGATGTATAAATATATGCATATGTGTCTATATGTATTATATACATATATGAGTGCTTGTGTCTCAGAATTGGAGAACAATTCTCTATGTGTGTGGGTGCTCGGGTAGAAGAGAATGGGTTGAGAGAGAGTCCATATGAGGCCATGATGTGTGTTGACCATTGTGTGTCTTCATGTGATACACAAAGGAGGAGAGCTATGCACAATGTGGCTAGACTGAGGGGCACAACTGCACTGGAACAACATGCATGAAACCACAACCGAACCTAAGAGGGTCTGATTTTTGAAGGTAAAAATCCGAAAATTTGTAATTTTCTGTTAAGAAATTCTGTTGCTATTTTCAGTCAATATAAACTACATATTTGAGTTACTGTGAGCTTGGGATGGTTATAGAATTAACTGGGAGGGTCGAATAGGGTAGGAAACACCAAACCGAGCCCAGGTAGCCATTGATGAAGCTTCCCTGTAGCAGGTCTGAAACGACCGAGACCAAACCAAGTTTGGCCAATCTAGACCTGAACTAGACCCCATTAGGTGTTTAAAAATCACCATCCGCGACTGAAACTCGCATGAGTAGACCCTCAAAACTGAAGCTATTGCTTTCGGCCAACGAACCCAAACTCTGAAACAAGCTTCTAAACCACGATTTTGGAATGGGAAATTGATCCCCATGGATACACGGTCACAACGAGCCAAGCCACGTGAGATTTGGTGGAGAAATGAGGCCCCACGACCGAACTGAAACTCTGTGCGATAATCGACTATACAGAGCTTTATCCGTGGATTCGAAGCATGAAAATGATGCTATGTTGTTGTAATCACTTCCAGAAACCGTTTGGAACCAATAACTGTTGAAAACCGTGCTTGAAATAGCACGAAATTGAGAAAAACCGAACCTGCAAATTAGGGCAACAGTGGGGCATTCGATGGAGAAGACGGAGTCGACTCGGTCGAGTTGACCGAGTCATGCCGAGTTGAGGAACGGCCACTGTGTTGATGCTACGCCGTTTTGGGTTTGGAAGGTTTTAAATTTAAAATCGAATTCCGGCTGTTTGGCTACGGAAATAATAAATTAAAATCGGGATTTGGGGGCAACTGAAACACGGATGAAGGGGCAATTGAGGATTAACTAGAATATTTAATTCCGGTTCTCTGGCCTAACTGAACCGGTTGGTTTTTGGAGGTTTGGACCGGTTCAACTGATGAACCCTTGAACCCTACGGTTTGAACCCCTAAATCATGTAAATTGGTTTTTGACCCCAACAGTTTTGGGGAATTACACAGTGGCCCACATCTTGGAAAAAATTATACAATTAAGCCCCTGAATAAATTAATTAAATAATAAAATAATTATTTAATTATTTTATTAAATAGGTAAAATTACAATTTTACCCCTGGACATTAAATATGTCAAACGGAGTCCAAATAAATTAAATAAATAGTGTATTTTCACTATTTCAAATATTCTGGACTCAATGGTACAGTCCTGATTTTGGAAATACAGTCCCGAAAAATACAGACCCGTAAGTGATAAATGATCGAACGGCCCCTGATGGTACCCAGACCCAAATAAGAATATCAGATAGCCTATTTTGACTATCTCGGGCATTCTGAACTCAGCGGTGAGGTCCGTTTAATGAACTGAGGTCCCGAAAAATACAGACACGTAGGTGTAAATGACTGAATTGCCCTTAATGATACTCAAGGTCGATTAAACATAACAGACAGTCCAATTTCACTATGTTGGACACTCTGGACCACCCAATGGTGAGGTCCATTTTATGAACTGACGTGCCGAAAAATACGACACACGAAATTACCAAATTACCCCTAATACCGTACGAGACCTAAACAAAGTCCGATTGGGACGAAACTGATACCGGTAGGAGCCCAGACACTGGTGAGACTGTATACTTGATTAGATGACGAATCGGGGTCAGAATTACACAAAACGTAAAATGACCAAAATACCCCTGAGCACTGTAAGTGCAAAGTAGAGGTCGAATAAAGGTCAAACTGATCTGATAAATTATCATAGGGATAATTATGAACACTGAAGGGCTAAATAAGACTCTGAGACAGTCAACGCGTAAAACGAGAAATGACCGATGTGTCCCGACGATCTAAAGCAGATACCAAATGAAGTCCAAGGGACTTACAAATTTATACATGAGATATATAGGACGTTCTGAGGACCATGATAGGGTCCGGGGCAAAAATGACAAAATTACCATTTTGCCCCTAAGACTAAATAAGTACCCAACTGATACCGATTAAAGTCTAAAAGATTTAAAACTTCATATATACGATATATGGGATATTCTGAGGACCATGACAGGGTCCGGGATAAGAATGGAAAAATTACTATTTTGCCCCTATGGTTAAAATGAGGACCTAACTGATATCCGATTGGAGTCCAAAGGACGTAGAACTTTGTACTTAAGATATAAAGACTATTCCGAAGACCACGACAGGGTCCGGGACAAGAATGGTAAAATTACCATTTTGCCCCTAAGGTTGAATGAGTGCCTGACTGATAACAATTGAAGTCTAAATAACTTAGGATATAATCCTAATAACTGCTAAGCCTAATTAAAGAATGAAATAGCCTCGGGTGAGACCCAATGGAAGGGCGGTAGGCTACTAGGCTATCTTAGGTAATCCGATAGATACCTAAGATGACGAATGAGACCTGAATGGATGAGTTCTGATCTGTCTGTGATTGATGATTATTATTCAGGATATACATGGAGATGCCTGACGTACCTGGAGGTTATCGGATTATTTATGCAAGGAAATAAGCGTAAAGTTTGTGAGTAACTTCTGACACTGTTTTGATACTGTCCCTGGATTTACTGATATGTTTTGAATGCAATTATTTAAGTGCAATTATTTAAATGCATGCTTTTCGTACTATATCACTTATGACATGGTTTTAGTCTTTTTAAATAATTGACTATATTCCTGATCCCTGTGCTAGCATTCCGTACTGTTTTGCCTGTTTTGAACTGTTGAGATAAAATGGATATATTGAACCATTATTTCCGAAACGATTAAATAAACCATGTGATATAGGCAAAGAACAACATTTTGTTGTATCGTACCGCTTTGTATAGTATACTGTCTGAATGCTATATTGTTTAAATGTATGTACTTAATGTACGCCCTTTGTATCACATTCCACGTGATGTGCTTGTATTCTTCGAATTAGGAATTCCGTTCAGTTCGGTTATGTGCTGTACGTTAATGATATGTCTGCTCTCGATTGATATGTTCCGTCCGGTTCTGACATGTTCCGTCCGTTGATGATCTGTCTGTCTTGATTGATATATGGTCCAGTTCCGTTATGATCTATCCGTTAATGATATGTCTTTGCTTTGACTAATGTTTTGTTCCGTTCGATTCTGCCATATTCCGTTCATTGATAATGTGTCTGCCTTGATTGATATATGGTCCAGTTCCGTTGTGTACTGTCCGTTGATGATACGTCTATTTTGATTGAAACATTATTCAGTCCAGTTACGATTAGTTCCGACAGTGATGTGTCCCTGACTTGATTGTTATATTGTTTCTACCCAGTTCTGTTATGTTGTGTCCTGTTCATGATTGCCCGTGTCTTGATTAGTGTATTGTTTCCGTTTAGTTCCGTTATAATTTTATCCGTTCGCGATATGCCTTTGTTTGACTGATGTATTGTTTCCGTTCGATTCCGTTATATTCCGTCCGTTGATGATATGTCTGGCCTGATTGATAGATGGTCTAGTTCCGTTATGTTTCCGTCCTGTTATTGATATGCCTTGTCTTGATTGATCTTGTTCATCTCCGCTATGTTCTAGCCATTGATAATATACCCCTGTCTTGACTGACTTATTGTTCCCACTCAGTCCCGATTGTGATTCGTTCTGTTAATGAAAAGTCTGCGTCTTGACCGATATATTAGTAATAGTTATTGTTTTGACCGATTGGTTATGTCATGTTCCGATCCGTTTGTATTGTCTGTTCGATTCTGTTTTATTGTACTAGACTGCTTATGAAATGGATTTATAAAAATAGTTATTTTTGAAATGACTAAATTATTCATGTGCCTTGGGAACACAAAACTGGTTTTGAAACCCATGATAGGGAATCTGTGTTACTCACTGGGCTTATTTAAGCTCACCCCATTATTCTGACATTTTTCAGGAATTACCTCCATTGGATTAGAAGGTACTATGACATGACTTGAATAGGCTAAGTGGCATCGCAAGTAAGGATCTGACGGCACTGAATTGTAGAGACTGGTTTATTGTGGATTGAACCTGGTTATTCCGGTGAGTGGTATGTTATGACTGACTTGACTGATATATACTAGATAGACATGGCTCATGGAACTAATGGTACTCTAGAGATATTAGATCTGCTCTGTTGTTATATGCTTGATTTTAGATATGCTCTGAAATTAGAATTGTTGACTGACTGGATTTAGTCTTGCTCTGTGATATATATACTTATGATGGATAAGTGAGTTGCATTCCCGTGATACAAAGAAAAAGTTTTTAATTCCGCTGCATCTGACCCTACAGTTGGAGTGCAATTCGTCGGAAAGTTCAGAATTTGCCTTTGGTTGGTCGCGTCGCGACCGACTGGCAGTCACGTTCTCGACATCCGCGTAGGGTGGGGTTCGGGATGTGACAATACTCATATATATATATATATATATATCTTGGTATATTTGTTCACAAAGATGCTCCTAGCCTAGTTGGTAATTTTTTGGTAAACCAAATTCTACCCGAATTTGGTCAAGGGATCAAATCCTCTTGGCCACATTTTTGGTTATTTTCCATACTTCGGGCTTAGGCCCTGTTTGGCTGCGCATTATTGCAGTTTCACTGTTTCCTACCTAACTTTCATTCTGTAGCTTATTTTTCGACGCGGTTTCTTCCGGTCAACTCCTAGTTAGGTTAGCTTCAGTGTCCAAGGGTTCAGTGTCAGTAACCAGTTTCTCAGAATTTTGAAATCAGCTAACATTGGTTTTGCCAGTGTTAAACAGTTGAATTTAAACAGTTAAATGCCATATCAGATTTCAGAAAGAGTTTTCATTCCATAATTTAATAATTAAGTCTGGGGTGTTACACAGGCTTCGGCTGGCACTCTGATACCCAATGAGGCCTTCTTGTGGGAAACAAAACCTTGAAGTCGAATCCAGAGGTCGATGGGGCTGTGCACTCGGGCTTGCTGGGATCAAAGCAGATAATATCATGCCATGTGGATCGGGTCGTTACAACTTGGTATTAGAGCATTAGTTTTAAATGATTAGGCTCAGCTGGTATCAAAGACTTGATATCAGAATAGCCTAGATCATAAGTGGATCATGGGAGATAAGACTAAGGTAATAGTATTATAAATGTCCAAGTAGAGTCAATCAGTAGACAGGATCTGAAGTGATAGATAGACTATTATATAAATTTTGACCATTGGTCTTTTACATCAAGTAATTTTGGGAGATGATTAGGCTACTGTACCAGTAGTCACAGGTATTTTTCTAGTTAGTTATGACATACCGTATACTAGCTTTATGTATTGATTATGCTTTCTGCATTCACTACTAGACTGATTTAGAAATTGAATTGCTAGTTGAACATAGAAATAGAACTCCTAAGTTATATGTTAACTGTTCAATTTCCACCCAAAGAATGATTGATGATTGATGTTATGCATGAAACAAGTAGAGTACGTAACATAGATATACGAGTATTAGAACGACATATTGTTATCTTGTAGAATATTAAAGACATTGATGAGTTAAGTGATTACATGATTGATAAACTTCAAAGAGCAATAACAGATATGAATGCTAAGATTTATAATATTTAGAATGAACTACATACTGTTATAGATATAAATGATTACTTGATAAACGAGATAGAATGAATAACGACTCTTGGAAGAGTTATGATCAATGATGTTATACATGGGAGAAATCATTAGGAACGAATGATATACATAGAGTATATGAGGTACAAATCATAAGGGTACAATTATTAGTTGATCTAAGAAAGAAATTGATGATTTAAAAACAATTATATGATTTGTGACTGCTAGAAGATGAAAGCAAGTTAAGAGATTAAAGGTTAACTAGTTGTTGGAAATAGACTATGTGTTATGATAAAAGTTGATGATTATTGAAACAACTAAGATGAGCAAGTAAATAGTGATCCTAAGAATAGTAGTATATGTAAAGGTAAATGATAAGGATGCTTAAGATTATGACACTAAAAGTACTAAAGGAGGTTTCGATGAATGATATAGACAGATAAACGAGGCTTGAAGGGGAGATAGTAGTTATACTTAAGAAAACTTGGAAGGAATCATAGTGATATTGAAATTAGTAATCCTTGATGATTATTCTATCTTATGGAAGCATGTACTTGATATCTATTGGGTTACAATTTGATGATTTTTCTATATTGAGGGAACTGTTGAGAATTGAATTACTATATCTAGACTATGGACTTGATGTTTATGGTTAGATGATTATTCTATATTGTAAGAATTAGTGAGAGTTGAATTACGTCCTATAATGAATGAGGAAAACGGTTAGTTCACATTGAAAGATAAAAGGTAACATGGAGTTAGAAATGTGACGGTTTGAAAAATAGTGAAATTGATAGGAATATCTAAATGGAATGGTAATACCTTGGAAAGGTAGTAGAATTAATAGTGACATCTAGACAGAGCAGTAACACCTTGAAAGGCAGTATTTGTGACGGGTAACATCTAAGTGGAATACTTACATTCTAAAAGGCAATAAATGTAGAAATGAGTTAAGATATAAGAGATAGTCTGAAAGAACCTTAATAGATAATTACAAGAAAGATTGATACTCTAAATGAATTGATGACGTACCAGAAATATGAGAAGTCTTGAGTAAGTTATAGATAGATCCTGATAAGGTAAAAGATGAATAGAGCTTAGAAGTTAGTTGCTAAGCGAACGAGACTGTCAGAATTTAACATTTTGAAATGCAGATGATTCTAAGAAAAGGCTGATATATGATGAATAAGTGTTAGAAAGATTTGATAAATCTTAGAAATGGTTCGAGTAGTAGATTAACATGAATAAAAAATGATACTCTATCAAACTAAGTGAAAGTAAGTAATAAACAACCCTGAGTAACTTTTAGGGATTAATGTAATCTAAATGATAGCAAAAAGACTGAAGGTATAGTAAATCATTTAAAGAGAGTCACAAGAGGAAATGATATATGAAATAGTAAAAAATACTACAAGAATTTTTACAAGTATAGAAGAAAGTAAAAGAGTTGTGGACAGGAAGGAATGAACTGTATCGATTTTAGAAAGCTTAGACCATTTTGATGAAATCTCAGACAAGATATAATCATGTGATTATAAGACCCAGAAAAGACACAAAGTGATGCTGCACTTTTTGACTCGCAATAAGTGTAGGCTCCATGACATGTAGAACACTCAGAAAGACGATCAAAGATCCACCGGATTGGCTCCGGCGGTAGCCGCTCCGATGCTTAAGTAAGTAAAAGGAATTGAAAGACTGTATTGAAAGCCAAAGAATGAGCATGAAAATAAAGCGTACCTTTAGGGTTTAATTTATAGACCGTGGCCTTCCTAAGTTGATTAGGATTCGGAGCCATGATTGTAGGGATTTGATCATCGGAGATTGCAGTTACCTTGTTGAGTATCGCATAGAGATAACCATAGACGGTAGTTTCCTTGTTGAAGACTGCTTCCTTATTCCCTGCTCGGCATCCGCTAAGGCGGTGACGAGGTCTGGAATGTTGGTCTGGACCCTGTGATCAGTTCTAAGACCCTTGTCCGGATATATGTGCTCTGAAGGCATATGTTCGGTTACTTTCGACCTTTTGTGATGATCTGGATGCTTGAGTTTTTAGTCATTGGCTGAGTGAGAACCGTGTTGGCCGAGCATGAGTTGGATTATGGTCATACGTGTCACGTGCTGATTGGCCTGCTCTTCAGGCGGAGTTGGTTGAGCTCCGAAATTCCTTTGATCAGAAGGTTCGGGAGGCAGTTGATCATGCCAAGATTGAGACTGAGACAGAATTGAAAGAGGAAGTCGAGCAGATGGGTGATGACCTGATCCGGTTTGGTTTTGAAAGCTTCCGAACTAGATTTCAGGCTCAGTTCCCAGGTTTTGACGTGTCGTCAATCGTTCCTCATGAACCTGCCTAGTCTAGTCCTGACCCGTACAAGACGGCTGGGGCTATTGCCCTTAATTTGGAAGAGGATCCAGGCCCTTCTGACAAGGCTTGAGGCTTTATGGGCTTTTTGATTTTTTTTTTTGTTATTTCCCTCTTGATGTAATGAATGTATACTTCTGATCAGTAAAATTGACTTTCCTTCAAATTCTTTTTGTGTTCTTTCCTCCTGTGCAATTTTGTCGTAAGTGTAGCTGTTCTGAGCCTCTTGCATGTTAGATCAACCGTCCAGTAGTCAATAGTTGCTCTCTGAGCTTCGATACTTGTTATTGAATAATGAGTGTAGATTAACTTCAACTGTCTCATCATAATAAGATAAGAAAACAAACATAATCAGATAGACAGAGCCCAATAGAGTGGGAGTAAACTTTTGTAGAGCTCTGAAATAGACTGCTCTGAATCAAGAGCTTGTGAAGATAACCAGTCAGCTTGTGCTTGACATTCTGATGCTCGGCATGCTGTTTTTTGAGCACTCAGGATCAGGATATATCCGAGCTGTTTGGCCTTTGTCATATGGCTGGCCTATCATAAAATAGTTAAGACTGGAAGGTCTGAATCTCGGATAGGGGGCCTGTACATCTAGATTTTGTCCCTTTCTCTTTATCAATTCAGAAGCTTCAGTGCTGGACTGTGGTTTTCGTTCAAAGAGTTCTGTACCCTGTCCCTTGGTATATCGAAGAGGCACATTTAATGCACCGTTTATTTATTCGATTGTCGTTTGGGATTTCGAGGCCAATCTCTTTTTCACCGTTGCGACGGTTCAGTTGGATGGCTTTTGGACTTCAAGGGTCTATATATATGGAAACGAGGGCATACGTTTGCGCTCAACCCTTTTGTTCCCAAATTGTTCCCTCGTAGGAGAGATTTTAGATGCTGCCGGAATTTTGTCCCTCGCTTGGAGATGATGGATGATTTTCTGTCTGAGTTAAGAATGATTAAACTGTGGCCAAGAGTTAACCTTCCCCCTTTTTCAGTCTCCAAGGAAAGATTAAAGGAGGCACAAGTCTTCTTGTCCCCTCTGGCATCCGGTCGAGATTCCTCCGATTGGTGGTGGTCCCTCCTTGATTCAACTGAGGCTTGGAGCGTCGGTGATGAAGACGCAAGTGGGGTGCCTCCTCTTCCTCATGTCTTGGCAGAGACCCTTGCTCAATTTGGCTGGGGTGAAACAACTGCTTTGAGGGAGATGAATGTGAGCTGCTTCCTCCCCTTTGTGACTTGGCAGAGACCCTTGCTTCAATCGGCTGGGGCGTCATGCCGATTACAAAGGCGGAGAATGAAAAGTCTCTTGAGGCCCAGAGCCCTCATCATCCGTTGGTCGTGAGATCAATGATAGTGATGATGAAATGGCCTGGGTGCTCCTTGATGTAGATTGGGGTTCAAGGTTCCTTCCTTTCAAATGGAGCCGGCGACGGCGGTAATGGAAGTGTTGGATCCTATGCCCCTTTATCATCCGAGGAAGAAAGCCATGATGTTGCAAATTGTAGCTTCTGTAGTAGCTTCTGTAGTAGCCTATGTAACGATGTCTTTATTGTAGCCTCTGTTTTATTTCCAGTCTTTGTTGTACTGATGTAAATCTTCCGAATCATCAATAAAATTGAGTTCCTTTTTCTCAGATCTGATGTTCTTTGTATTCGAATGTGCTCTTCTGTAGTTAAAACACTTTCTCGTGCACTTCTGATATATGAATGTTCTAAGAATAGATCAAAGAAACTTAGAAGAATGCTTGAATCAAAGTACTTCACTCCTGATCGGTACCACAGTACTTGTTGCTTGTCAGATAAGCCAAATAATATCAGATCTGAGGTGTTTCGATCTAGGAAACTTCAGTTTGTAGATGTTCGGAACTTCTGTCTTTGGATGGACTGGATCATAGAATCTGTGTATTAAAGATAGACCAGGTTAAAGAGACTTGTGCATTATAAATGGACCAAGTCCTGAGACTTGTACATTATGGACCAGGCTCTGGAGGCTTGTGTGTAACACCCCAATTACTTGACTGGCATGTTTTGTGTATTGAAAACTGTTTTGGAAATGAAATGTCGGGTTTAGCTAATTTAATGTCTATTTTTAATAGTGATAAAACTCAAATTAGTTAATTATGAGAAACTCGAGGAAATAAAAACTGACATTGGACCTTGATTAATGAAAGATATTCTGAGTAGGAAGTGACAGAAAGAAACCGCACTGAAAAAGGAGTTACGGATTGGGAGTTAAGGCCAAAACAGTGAAACTGAAATTCTGCGACAACCAAACAGGGCCTTAACCAGAAAAATGGGAGAAAATGGTCACTTGAGAGGCCAAGGGGAATTGAACCCTTGACCTACCAAGGTAAGTAAATTTGTCCCAAAAAGTTACCAACTAGGCTGTTGGTTACTTTGTGCATATATACAGCAATATATGTATATAACCTATAATCTTGCCCAAGCCACCACCCAAATTGGCCAATGGCCTTGCATGCATTCCCTTCATCATAGCCCTCCATCACCTCCATCAGGTCAGCAGCCACTAACCCCACTAAGGACAGAGATACACTCACATATATGTATATGTGTATAGCCCTATATGTATATGAAGCTATAATATATATAAGCTACAACTTGCATCAATTCTCTCTTTAGAGAATTCTGAAATGCCAAACAGTGAGAGTGTGTGAGTTCTGTTGTGTGTACGTAGGGTTGGCTGAGAGGGAGAGAGAGAGAGAGAGGAAAGAAAGCTTGTGCATGCATATGTGTTGTGAGAAATTTGGCCATTAGAGAGGAAAGGTGAAGGCTTGAAGTTGAAGTGCATGAACTGAGAAGCTTGAGGGACATTTAGAAAGGTCTGAACCAAGCCAAGAGTGTGAACTGCTACTACTTGAAGGTAAAATTCTAAATTATCTTCAATTCTTGTTTTGTAGATTTTGGAACTGTTTGATAGAATTAGACTGCATGCATGTTTTATTCTTGATCCTAGGAATTATTCTGAGTGTATTGCATGGTTTAGAGGTCTCGGATAAGTCAAAAACCATGAAACCCGAAACCAACCTCCATTGATGAAGCTTGAAACACCAGGTCTGAATCGACCATAACCGTTTGGAATTTTGCATGTCAAGACCTGAAATAGACCCTAAGAGGATCTTAAACATCTACCTACGCGACCCCAGAACACTGTATGGCCCCACGAATTTGGAAATGAACCCACGGGTTTAAAATCCAATCCGTTAAAACTCGAGACTAAACTGAAAAATGAAGATAGGGTCTTGATCCTTATGGTCTGTAGGCCACGTAGCTTCAAACCACACATGAAATGGTCGAGAAATGAGGATGTAGTATCGAGTTACAGGTACGGTTTGTGTAGCTTACCCCCACTGGTTGAGATAATATCTTGTTGGTTTATGAATGCCAAAATCATGGAAATCACATTTACAGTGCATCTGGGTGAAAAACAGAGAGGAACCGTGTCCCAAACGTCACGAAATAGGAAGTGAAAATCTGCAGAAAACTAGGGCAACAGTGGGTGGTCCAACGAAGGAGACGACGCTGAGTCGACTCCGTGTCTTTTAAACCGAGTTGGCGGGTTGACTCGGACACGTGTCTGTCCCAGGGACTGCCACTGCATTAATTAAACTGCATCGTTTTGGGCGTTATATGTGTAAACCAATATGTTTAAAAGAAAAGAAAGGGAAGGAAGGAAAAAGGCGGGCTACGGGGTTTCGAACCCCTGACCTCCAGAACCCACGCGCCCCTTCTTTCCACTCGGCCACGCACCTGCGTGTGAATCATATCCGACATAATATATATATATATATATATATATATATATATATATATTATATATTTAAATTAAACCAGAAATAAAAGACGCATTTTGCGCCTTATGGGACTCGAACGTGGTGTCTATTGGAAAGGGAGGTGGCACGCGTCCGCTGTGCCACCCTATTCGACCGATCATTTTCTGCCTAAAATAATATATATATTATATATATTCCGAAATTAATTTAATTTAATTAAAATCATTTAATTAAATTAAATACTCCAAATTAGTCCGTTGTCCAAAAATCATAAGTTATATATGTATTCCTACTGTCTCGGACCTCCTGAGTCCAATGGTGAGGTCCGTGACTGCAAATGAGGTACCGAAAAAAATATGATGTATGAAATTACCATAATACCCCTGACCCTGTATAAGGCCAAATGAAATCCGATTTCAACGGAACTGATACCAGTAGTAGACCTGACACTTGTGAGACTGTATATATGATTAGATGACGAACCCGAGACAGAAATTATGTGACGGCAAAATGACTGAAATACCCCTGACATACCCGAACCCAGATTTAAAAGCCGAGAGAGTCTAAATTGATTTTCTTCGACCTTCCGAACTCAATGGTTAGGTCCATAATATGAAGATCAGAACCGATAAATGTGTGAAGACACTGAAACCCTAAGCCAAATGCTTAAGAGGTAAGACCTACGAACTAGCCACTATAAGTTAGTTCCATGAAACCCATCCTAGGGTAGACTTACTCAGTCTAAGATCATGAGTTGATAAATCTCTATAAATTGTTTTAGGCTTAAGGAGAAAAGAGGAAGGCTCCGTTCATAGCTTCAAACTCGAATATTGAAGGTGAGTAACTTCTGACACTGTTTAAGTTACTGCTCCTTGATCTGTTAAATTGTTTCGAATATCATATGTTTTAAATGCAATTGTTTTAAATGCATGCTTTTATCACCGATGACATGGTTTTTAGTTTCTCAAATGATTAACTATACTTCTGATTGATATGCTAGTACTCTGAACCGTTTATCTGTTTTGATCTATTGAACTTGACTTGGATTTATTGAACTATTAATTCCAAACTGATTTAATTACCATGTGATTTAAGCAAAGATTGAATTCGAAACTCTTGCCTGGATATCTGTGTTACTCACTGGGCTTTTTAAAGCTCATTCCATTATTTTAATAATTTCAGGGGAACTCTCAGATGGACAGGTTTAGCAGGTCCAGAACTTAGGGGGAAAATGTTGGAGACCCCCAGATAAAATGATAACCCATTTTTGTGAATCTATACCATTTTTATACTTTTTGTGTAACTGAACAGATTATGATATTTTGTAGTGAAACTGTTTTGTAAGCTTGATTAAGATAGGACTGACTATGATGTATCCTGAATGCTCTGCCAAGTATATATGTATGCATTCTCTTGTGAAAATTTCGCTGCTTAAATTATACATGTTGAATGCATTATGCTTGGGATTTAGATCGGAATGGCCTTTGGTTAGGATTACCGTCGGGGTTTTGTTTTCTGTGAAAAATAAACGAAAAAAAAAAACTGATAAAACCCGATAGGTGCCTAACTGGCCTTAGCCACGTGCCCCAAATCCGCACAGGGTGGGTCTGGGGGATGTGACATTGTGCATTATAAATAGACCAAGTGCTGAGACTTGTACATTATGGACCAGGCTCTGGAGGCCTGTGCATTTATAAATGGACCAAGTGCTGAGATTTGTACATTATGGACCAGGCTCTAGAGGCCTGTGCATTATCGATGGACCAAGTGCTGAGACTTGTACATTATGGACCAGGCTCTAGAGGCCTGTGCATTATCGATGGACCAAGTGCTGAGACTTGTACATTATGGACCAGGCTCTAGAGGCCTGTGCATTTAAAGATGGACCAAGTGCTGAGACTTGTACATTATGGACCAGGCTCTGAAGGCCTGTGCATTATAAATGGACCAAGTATGAAGACTTGTACATTATGAACCAGGCTCTAGAGGCCTGTGCATTTATAGATGGACCGAGTGCAAAAACTCGTACATTATGGACCAGGTTCTGGAGGCCTGTGCATTTATAGATGAACATTCTATGGAAGTAAAAGAAACATCTCTATTGATAATACTTCCGTAAGTGTTCCACGTTCCATGGCCTAGGAACAGGCTTCCCGGTCATGTCTTCTAGCCAGTAGGTGGTAGGCCGAACAACCTTTGGTACTTTGTAGGGGCCTTCTGAGTTTGGTGACAATTTTCCCATAGTGGGATCCTTGGTGTTTTGAAAGACTCTTCTTAAGACATAGTCTCCGACTTGAAAGCTGACTGTCTTGAGTCTTACCTTGGATTTGTTGACCATTCTCTGTTGATAGGCTTCCGTCCTGATGCTGGCTTGATCCCTTCTCTCTTCGAGCAAATCCAAGTTTTTCATCAGCTGCTGATCATTGGATTCTTGCTCAAAGGCTTTTGTTCTCAAGGTTGGCATACCGATCTCAACCGGAATTACTGCTTCTGTCCCATAGGCTAGTGAGAAGGGAGTTTCAGAGGTGGGAGTTCTTTTGGTTGTTCTGTAGGCCCAAAGGACTCCAGGGAGTTCTTCTGCCCACTTTCCTTTGGCCTGCTCCAACCTTTTCTTTAACCTGTCAAGGATTGTTCGGTTGGTGACCTCTGCTTGCCCATTTGCTTGTGGATGGCCTGGAGAAGCGAAGTGCTGCCTAATGTTGAGATTTTCATAGAATGCCTTGAAGCCCTTACCAGTGAATTGTGTCCCATTGTCGGAGATAATTACACGTGGTATGCCGAACCTGCATACAATGTTCTTCCAGGTGAAGCTCTCAACTTCCTTTTCTGTGATATGTGTTAAAGGCTCAGCTTCGGCCCATTTAGAGAAGTAATCAATGGCCACCAATAAATATTTCCTGTTCGGAGGTGCCTTCGGTAATGGACCCACGATGTCCATCCCCCATTGAGCAAAGGGCCAAGGACTGGAAATCGGGATGAGCTCGTGATGAGGCTGATGTTGGTACGGGGCAAATCTCTGGCATTTGTCGCACTTCTGAACATATTCCTTAACCTGTTTCAACATGCCAGGCCAGTAATAGCCCTACGATAGAGCTCGGTGGGCTATAGTTCTGCCCTCATTATGATTCCCTTAAATTCCCTCGTGTATTTCAGCCAAGACATATTGTGACTCGTCTGGAGCTAAGCATTTTAACAGAGGTTGAGAATACGACCTTCTGTAAAGCTTGTTGTTTAAGATCAGGTACCGAGCCGCTCTGATTCGGATTCTCCTGGCTTTGTTTTTGTCTTCTGGGAGGAGCCCGGATCTTAGATACTGGAGGATTGGAGTCATCCAGTTCTGGGGCTGTTCATCAATTTGAGCAATTTGGGCTTCCTCAATGCTGGATCCTGGCTGAAAGGAGATTTTAATTGTGGAGTTTGCTTCAGACTTGAGGCGTGAGGCCATGTTAGCTAGAGCATCTGCTCTGCAATTCTGGCTTCTCTCAATTTTCTGGATAGTAAATGTCTGGAAGGAATGCCTTAAGTGGTTCACCAGTTCGGAGTACCGGAGCATCCTATCATCTTTAATGGCGAATTCTCCCAAGACTTGGCTCACCACCAGTTGGGAGTCAGAGAAGACATCGAGGTTCTGAGCCTCGCATTCCAAGGCAAGCTTCATGCCTAAGATTAGGGCTTCATATTCAGCTTCATTGTTGGAAGCTTTGAATCCCAGGCTGACTGCTTTTTCTGACGTGAGCCCATCAAGGGACTGTAGTACTAGGCCTACCCCTGAACCTTGATCGGTTGACGATCCATCAATGTATAGTAGCTAGGTTCCCAAAGTTTCGGTGAGTTGTGCTTTGTTCTGAAGTGCCGGGGTGAACTCGGCAACGAAATCAGCTAAGGCATGCCCTTTGATGGAGTTTCAGGGTACATACGATATGTCAAATTCCCCTAGCTCCATAGACCACTTCACTAATCTTCCCGATACCTCAGGTTTCCTCAGTATTGACTTCAGAGGATAGGCAGTTGGGATCTCGATTGGATGGGCTTGGAAATAAGGTCGAAGCTTCCGAGCTGATATAACCAAGGCATAGGCCAGCTTTTCTACTTCTGCATATCTCTTTTCCGTGTCAAGTAGTGCCCTACTGACATAGAATATAGGCCTCTGCACTCCCCTGTCCCGTCTGATTAATGCGGAGTTGACCGCGTTTTCAGAAACTGCGAGGTACAAGAGTAGCTTTTCTCCTTGTACTGGTTTTGACAGGAGCTCTGGAGAGGCTAGATATTCCTTTAGTTCTTGAAAGGATTTCTCGCATTCTTCTGTCCACTGCAAAGCTTTGCTGCCCTTCAGAGCTTTGAAGAAAGGTAGGCAGCGATCAGTGGATTTGGATATAAACCTGCTCAGTGCCACAATTCTGCCATTCAGTGCCTGAATTTCCTTTCTGGTTCTTGGTGACTTTAATCTAATCAGAGTTTGGATCTGAGTGGGGTCTGCTTCGATGCCCCTCTGAGAGACAATGTATCCCAAGAATTTTCCCTTCGTAACTCCGAAGGTACATTTCGAGGGGTTGAGCTTCATCCTGTGCTGTCTGAGGATATCGAAGGTCTGGGCTAAGTGCTGGAGGTGACTGCCTGGTAGTGCAGACTCTTTACCAGCATGTCATCGATGTAT
This sequence comes from Nyssa sinensis, assembly GCA_008638375.1. Classification (NCBI taxonomy): domain Eukaryota; kingdom Viridiplantae; phylum Streptophyta; class Magnoliopsida; order Cornales; family Nyssaceae; genus Nyssa; species Nyssa sinensis. The sequence goes on from CM018049.1 coordinate 852,719, forward strand.
ACCTCCATGGTGCTGCCGAGCAGTAGGCTGAACATCTTGTTCACCAACCGCTGATAAGTGGCTCCAGCATTTTTCAAACTGAAAGGCATTACTATGTAGCAGTAGAGCCCTCGTTCGGTTATGAAGGCTGTCTTCTCTTGATTTGGAGGGTACATCTGGATCTGGTTGTACCCAGAGTAGGCATCCATAAAGCTCATAAGCTCATGCCCCGCAGTGGCGTCGACCAGTTGGTCTATTCTTGGCAGTGGAAAGCTGTCCTTGGGGCACGCCTTGTTGAGGTCTGTATAATCAACGCAGACTCTCCACTTGCCATTTTTCTTCTTGACAAGCACGGTGTTGGCTAGCCACTCGGGATAGAACACTTCTCGTATCATCCTAGCTTCCAGTAGCCTTTGGACTTTTTCATTTATAATCCGATGCCGTTCAGGAGCAATCAGCCTTCTCTTCTGTCTGACTGGCGGGTGATTCGGATCCACCATCAGCTTGTGCGTTATAAGATTGGGATCTATTCCCTCCATGTCTTTGGTCTCCCAGGCAAAGATAGAGAGGTTGTCTCTTAGGAACCTGACTATCTTTTCCTGTTCGGTGAGTGTTAGGTTTGGGCCGATGTATAAATAACGCCCCTCTGATTCTGAACTGACCAATACTTTGATGGGCTTGCCAATGGGTTTGGCTCGGCTGTCTCGCCCCCTTGGGCTCAGGGGTTCTTCAATGCTGGATGGGCAATCCTCTATCTCGGGAGAGTGAGTGAGAGCCAGATCTGCACAGTCCCGAGTGTACTGTAATTGCTATTTAGGACCCTTCTCCTTGAGAGCAATAGCGTGGCACTCCCAGGAGGTCGGCTGACACCCTTTGACAGAGTGAACGCTCTGGTTGTGGACGTACTTCAGACACTGATGGAAGGTTGAAGTGACTGCCCCTATCTGGTGCAACTAGGGTCTCCCGATTATGACGTTGTAGGGAGATCTCATGTTTAGCACCATGTACTCCGAGATGGTGGTCTTCTGCCCTTCACCCTCTCCTACAGTGGTAGGAAGGTCGACTCTCCCCAACGGGGTGCTGAGATTGCCGTCAAAGGCTGCCATCACCGCAGTAGTGGGCTTGACGCTGTCATGGTCCATCCCCATCTATTTAAGTGGATCATAGAACAGTATGTTGACGGAGCTGCCAGTATCGACCAGGACTCTCCTGATCTCGCAGTTGGCGATTTTGAGCGTGATAACAAGGGCATCACTGTGAGGGCAGTGTACCCCTACTAGATCTTGTTCAGTGAATTGGATCTCCGGTGTTGGCTTGAACCTCTTTTCTACGTTGGAGATCTGTAATACGTTCGGGGCAGCTCTGGCCTCCCGAGCATATCTCTTTCTTGCCCTGTTGGACATTCCTGTGGTAAGGGAGTCAGCATGGAGGATGTAGATGACGTGGTTGTTCTGCCTCTGAGGCTCGTTTCGTCCCTCCTTCTGCTCCTGCCTCTGTTCGGGCCTTTGGTCTGGCCGTTGTTGAGGCTTATCTTCTTATGGGTTCTGTCTTCCGTCCTGCTTGACGAACTCCAGTAGACGCCCCTTCTTTATGAGCTACTCTATCTCATATCGGAGGGTCCTGCATGTGTTAGTTGTATGTCCATGATCTTTATAGAAATTACAATACTTACTTTGGTCCCGAAGACTGGGATCTCCTTTGATTGGCTCTGGCCACCTCAGGTTCTCCCAATCTCGGATCTGCCGGAGTACCTGGTTCGGTGTGGTGTTTAAGGGAGTGAAGTTAGTGAACTCCCTTGGTCCAGAATTGTACACAGCTCTGGGAGCTGTTCTCTTCTCTAGGCTCCTAGCCCTCTTTTTGTTGGAGTCTCTTCTGTGATCCTCCTTCTTGTGGTTCTCCCTCTTCGGATTGTCCCTCTGGGTCTGATCTTTGCCTTTCTGGGATGTGCGGTTGGCTTCTTCCAGGTTGATGTACTTTCTGGCCCGATCCATTAATGCCGCCATATCGGCTGGAGGGTTCTTTGTCAAGGAGTCTCTGAATCCACCTTGGGCAAGTCCAGCAGTTAGGGCTGCTACAAGGAATTTCGGGCTGCAATCAGTGATCTCCGTGAGTTCGGTATTGAAGCGCGCGATGTAGGCTCTGAGGGATTCCTCCCTAGTCTGCTTGACATTTAACAGGAACTCTGGGCCCCTTCTGAGCCTCCTGTTGGTCATAAACCTGTCCAAGAACTGTCTACCGAGCTCGTAGAAGCTGGTAATTGAGTTCGGAGGGAGGTTGTGGAACCACTTCAGAGCAGTTCCCTTCAAGCTGGTGATGAAAGTTCGGCACATGAAAGCATCAGAGGCCTTGTGAAGGGCCATCGTATGCTGGTAGTGCGAGAGATGATCTCCTGGATCTCCAGATCCATCATATAGGGTGAACTTGGGCACCATGAATTTTCTGGGCCTCTCTTCTGACATGATGGCGTGAGTGAATGGAGTGGCTAGTCTTCCGAGCAGCCTAGCCAATTCGTCTTGTTCTGGAGGGTTCTGAGGTCCTCTCAAGGCGATTGTTCGGTCCATAGACTCGGCAATTTCCTCTACCCTCCGTGGGTCTCTGAGTCTGACATCTTGCGAACCCTGCCTGACAGCCTCGGCTTTAGGGTAGTAGGGTTGAGTACGCCCTTCGGACGGAGGAGGATTCCAAACCGTAGGGATTGGTGCTGCATGGGGATGAGGCTCCTGCGGTGCCGGATGTGCTCCCGAGGCCCTTGGAATTGGGGCTCGAGTAGTACTCCGGTAATGGACGTTAGGAACGAAGGCTGATGTTCCCCAGCTTGGAGCTGCTGACGGTTGGGGATCTCTGCCAACGCGGGCAACGCCCGGGGGGTGCCTAGGCTGGTTAGTTGGAGCCTGCTCATGGAGTTCTTCATTCTCCGTGGCAACAGGAGGTTGCGTTCCCGCAGCGAAATTGACCGGCGGGTTAGGAGAACCCGCTGCTTGGTTTTGTGTGAGTGTTGCCAGCGTTCTAGTGATGGCAAGCAACTGTTCTTGCACCAATTCATTGTGTCATTTGATCGATTCGATCTCTTGTTGCATGGGGTTAACCGCTGGTCCCTTTGTACGAGGAGCAGGCGGCTGACGTTGAGAGTTTTGCAAATTCTGAGTATTCTGTCGCGGTCGGAGATTTGGTGCCATGGTTTTCTAGTGAGGAAAGAGATGAGTTTATGAATAGAGCACTTGGAGATTAGTCGTTCCCACAGACGGCGCCAAACTGATGCTGCACTTTTTGACTTGTAATAAGTGTGGGCTCTGTGACCTGTAGAACACTCAGAAAGACGATCAGAGGTCCACCGGATTGGCTCCGGCGGTAGCCGCTCCGATGCTTAAGTAAGTAAAAGGAATTGAAAGACTGTATTGAAAGCCAAAGAATGAGCATGAAAATAAAGCGTACCTTTAGGGTTTAATTTATAGACCGTGGTCTTCCTAAGTTGATTAGGATTCGGAGCCATGATTGTAGGGATTTGATCATCGGAGATTGCAGTTACCTTGTTGAGTATCGCATAGAGATAACCATAGATGGTAGTTTCCTTGTTGAAGACTGCTTCCTTATTCCCTGCTCGGCATCCGCTAAGGCGGTGACGAGGTCTGGAATGTTGGTCTAGACCCTGTGATCAGTTCTAAGACCCTTGTCCGGATATATGTGCTCTGAAGGCATATGTTCGGTTACTTCCGACCTTTTGTGATGATCTGGATGCTTGAGCTTTTAGTCATTGGCTGAGTGAGAACCGTGTTGGCCGAGCATGAGTTGGGTTATGGTCATACGTGTCACGTGCTGATTGACTTGCTCTTTATGGTATATCACAAAGTATATAGGAACTCCTAGTAATATTAAAAGAAATTCTCTAGAGAAAAGAGTTAGTTAAATAATGATTAAAGAAAAATGTAATGTATAATAGAGAACAGAATGTAATGCAAGATGTAATATGCCCAGGATCAGTGTTAGAATTCATACAAGAATATAAGACGATATGAAAGAGAATAGAGTACATAACTAAAAGTAGTAATTATAAAATGAGATTTAAGTAGAATATTGTATATTCAAAGGACTGATGAAAACGAGCATATAGTTTTCTAGATTATAAGCGTTCGAGTTTTGCAGACAAAACTTATTTTAAAGGAGTAGAATGTAAGACCCTGACGCAAGTAAAATAGAATAAATCCATTTATATCCTAAAAGAGTCAAATAATAATACCGAGATTTGACCAAATCATGAGCATAATACCAAAAGTAAACCAAGACTAACTCAGACCAAGAACAGTAGACCCCAAAATATACTGAACTATCACGAATGAGTAGTATATAGTAAATGGGTACGAATACTAAGGTAAATAGTAGAAGTGATGATCTTAGGGAATTACGAGATTAAGACAAGCCAAGTACGAGCAAACCGAGTCGAGAAATGTAATACCAAACTAGACCCGAATTGTTGTAGAAAGTTATGTACGGTAATAGGCACGTAGTTTGAGACAACTAGTGAAACTCACAAATTTAGTGATATATGATATTCAAATGTATGATAAGTGAATCACAAGCAACCCCGAGTGCCTAGGAGTACTATACGAGAAACTAGACGGTACCGAGAATTGTGCCCGTAGGCCAATATATGCCTCGATATGCATGCACAGAATATTTCCATAAATAAGAGAGTATACCTATATATACAAGATAATATATATATATATATATGTAAGAATAAGTATATGAATATGTATAAATACATGTATAATTATATGTATATGTATTTTATATATAAAGTATAAATTATATAAAGTTAAATATAGAAATATATATAAAGCTGATTATATATATATATACACACACAAAATGCATGCACAAAGCATGCAAGTGGAAGAAGAAAAGAAAAGAAAAATCAGAGTGTTGGCAATGTGTGTGTTGGTGTGTGTACTAGTGTGTGTTTCTATATTATATATTATATATATATACCAATATCTTAAGGAAATTTAAATTAAAGAAAGAAAAAGAAAATAGCTAAGTATAAGAAAAGAAAATAGAGTCAAAGAAGGCTGCAATAAGTGGGAGGAAGAGAGAGAAAGTGGCGTGTGAAGTTGTATATATGTATATGTATGGGTTGTTTGATAGAAAATTAGAAAGATATAAGCAAAGTAGAGAAGCTGTGAGCATTTAGAGGGATTCAGAAGTAGAAACAAAGAAGAAAGAGGAAGAAAGGAAGGGAAACTACGAGCCAAAAGCTCAGCTGGGTGAGTAAACTTGAATTTTGGCTTTTAAAATTTTTAGCATGAAAGCTTGTTTAAGTTTAATGGTTTTAAAGAGCATGAAAAATGGTAAATTTAGGAAGAAACTGCATCTCATTTGGTGAAGAAATGAGTGAGAAAAATTAAATTAAAGGTTGAAGGATGATTCCGAGTCATTGGATTTTACATCGATTTAGCTTGTTCTAGGAATGGAAAATTATTGCCCATAGGTGCAGAAACTTGTAGGTAAAATTTGGGCTCAAAATAGTGGCTAAAAAGCCATGAAAAAGGAAAAATTTAGATCGTCGGAAAATTTGGGTAGCTCGCCGGAGTTGATTGCAACTCTATTTTTTGAGGCCTTCTGGTGACTGATAGATATGGAAGACCTACGAGTATTAAAATAGGAATCCCTTGGTTGGAGGTCAAAACGTCGCCAAAAAATGGCTGCCATCGCCAGGGAAGATGACCGGGGCACGCCAGAGAAGCGTGTTGTGCGCTGTTTTGCGTGAGAGGATTTGGGCCATGGGTTTTGGCTCGGGTCGACCCGCCTAACCCAATATGGGATTGACACAATACGGTGCAACTTTGAGGAATTTTAAGAAGTTGTAAAAATGTGATTTGGGGCTGTTTGGATACAAGGATAGTAAATTAAAATTGAATTGAAATCGGAATAGGGATAATTTATCCAAGGTTAATCTTAATCCGCTGTTTGGCTATTCCAAATTCGAATAGGATTTTCTAAAATTAGAATTTGACCTAGAATTTATGATAATTACAATTTGACCCCAAGTGCATAAAATATTATGTAATTAAATAATTATTTAAAAAGGGAAATTATCAAAATGGCCTTAAGTAAAAAAATAGTCAAACGGACTCCGATTAAAGTAAAAGAATAGTGAATTTTTATTATTTCGAGCATTCCGAACTCAACGGTAGAGTTTGATTTGTGAAAAGAGGTCTTGAGAAGTAAGAACTCGTAAAAGTACAAAATAATCGTTTTGCCCTTTTAGTATAGATGTCTGAATTGAATTTCGCAAAAGCCTAAATCGACTTTGTTTGACACTCTGGATTGAATGGTAGAGTCTATTTAAGTAGAAGAGATATCAATAGTAAAGGGACATAAAATTTGATGAATAGCATGGTTCATATAAACTATAGACTCAGATGCGTTTTATGAATCATAGGAACGCCAAGAGAAAAGGAGAAGGCGGTTTGACCTCCTAGACAGATACAGAAAGAGGTAAGTAATATCTGATCTTTGCATGTGATACTTTCCAAGCCAAGTCAATAGTTCTTTCTGTATATTGCTTATTGTATTCCATACATGACAGAAGTTATTGAGCCACATTGATATTGTCCTATCATGTGGAAGTGTTTATTGATTTCTATATATATCTCGATCATGATTGTACACTTGTGCATAGAGTTCTTTTTGTACACTTGTACCTAGGGCCGTGAGGACTGGACAGTTATATTCGAAGCAGTCTCGTAACCATAGCCCTTGAACGCTATCGTTATGTCAGGTTGCCTAGAACCAGTTATGATTCCACTATACTCTTTGTGAAAGATAGCATGATCTCGATATATTATTAGTGTCAAATTTTTGCTCAGTTAAAACTCCATCTGATGCTATTTATGACCCTCGGGTCAAGGTTTCGAGTGGAACATTTCCTACGTTGTTATGTGAAGCATGGGACGTAGAGTGACATTATACAAAGTAGTATTATTCAAAGAGCCTATGTGGGACTGAATATAAGCTCAGGGGGAATTTCAGGCCCCGCGAGTGCATATCTTTTATTGTTATCATTGTCATTATTTATTATCATAGTTTGATCATGTTATATTATTATGAATGATCATGAGTTCATACAGCTTTTATTGAGTACATACAATTCATACTTGAGACAGCTCATGACTGTAGCAGTATGATATTGTTAGCAGAACAGATTTCATTGCTTTATTATTTGAGTTTTTACCGTTTGATATTCCTTGATGAGTTTCCTATTTCTTGATTGGCTAGCATATTTCATTTATCCTAGCTCTTTTATGGATAATGCTTTCTATATTCACTTGTACACATGGCAGAACAAAGGGGAATTACTTACTGAGCTTAAGTTAGCTCATCCCAAACTTACTAAAACATTTCAAGAAAGGAAGCTGTAGAGGAGCAGTAGCAGTAGTAGTAGCAGTAGCAGTCAGCTAGATAGCAGTGGACATTTTTGAGATAAATGTAATGTATATTATTCAGTACAGTCTTGTAGCTCTCCATGTCATCCACGTCTTGGGGGATGTACAGTAGTTGAGGAATTTCACAGTCTGTATTTTGAAGATCAGATATATATTACATGCACTTTTTATATTTAAGTCTTCCGCTATGTATGTTTATATTATGATAGTTATTGCATGTTAGTAGCACTGATTGTGTAGCAAGTTTTCGCAGTTTCAGTTTTAGAGCAGATGAGACCCGGTTCGGCAACAGCGTCGGGCTGGGGTTCGCGATTTGAGATTTGCAGAGGGTGGGTTTTTGGTCGTGACAAAGGTGACATATTCTGACTTTGTTGAGCATTCTTGACTCGACGGTGGAGTTCATTTTAAGAAACGAAGTACCAAAAAACATGATTCGTGAAAGTGTAAAATTATGAAAATGCTCCTAGGCTTAATGTAAGTCACATAAATGCAAATTAAGATATTGAAAAGCTTAAATAAATTATATTCGATATTCTAGTCTTGACGGTAATGTTCCTTTGAAGAGAGTCAAACCAGGTAACAAACTAGAAAATGACGAATACATCATTAGGACTTAATGAAGTCACCAAAAGTATAAAAATGAAATTTATAAGTCCACATAAATGTTATAAGGATCAAATAGACTCAAAATGGAGTCTGAATACATAAATTGTATACAAATTATATACGAAGAAATATGGAATATTAAAAAAGATAAATTACCATAATGCCCTTGAAGGGCCAGATAAGTTATAAGGCATCAAGGAATCCTAAATAAGAAATTAAATATCCTTAATTGAATAGACTAAGTTCAAAAGAACTTAAAACACTAAATAACAAAATTTGAGATTAGAATAAATACTGATTAATTATGCCATGTATTTTTTTATCTATGATTATAGGATCACCCAAATGATGAAAAATGAAAAGAAAGCTACGAGATAGCTATTATGGTAACCACATGAGAATGCAATACTAAGAACCCAATGTAAGTAAACCTGAACTCTAACATATGATAATTCCTAGCCATATCAGAGTTTTATTTTTTTGATGCTGCCAATTTGTATTTCACACATACCTAACCATTGTTGATTTCCACAATTTGATGCCTATTATACCTCGTGGATTTTTTGAGAATTTGATTGTCAATATCCTAATGTGATTACTTGTTCATTTCTACACTTTGCTTGGATATTGAAAATTTGTTATGCCTCTAACCACTAAGAATTTCTTATTCCACAAATATGTACATCGCCTATGAAATTTTGATGATCATGATATTATTATGAGTGCCTAGAGTTGTGATCTGTCACAATGTCCATCTGATTTATAGATGCTTTTGAACCTACAGGTCGGTGATTAGGAATGAAACCCAACACTTAGTCTATGGAGGACATGATATGTGATAAAGAGTTTTAGTGCTATCTAGTAGCTCGATAGTAGGGTGGACCTGGATATGCACTTTTAGGGGTATGTTAGGCCCTATATGTGACAACATCTATTCTATTAGTTTCTCATATCGTTTATTGATATTCTGATTGTGTATTCTTTGGATATTGATACGTCTTGTGAGCCTATCCTTGGATTATTTGTTGATATACTATTTGATTGATGATATGCTTGTTTGCCTATCTTTGGACTCGAATTTCTATCTTGTGATTGTGGCAGCTAACTATTGTATAGGCAATCCCTATTATTGATTTGTTTATTCTACCTTGGGATGTGCCTTTTGGACCCACGGGTTACCTTGGTTGATTTATTTTCATTTGTGACTAGCTGTTGATATCTATCATTTCGCTTGACATTTGGCTATATCTTGATACCTAGACTAACCTTGTCCCATGGCAGAGCGAGGGAAATTACTTACTGAACTAAGTTAGCTCACTCTACATTTATAACTATTTTTCAGGTAGTTCTATAACAGAGGAAACGAAATGAGGCGACTAGTGGAGCTAGTGGCATACTTGTGAGCCATATTGTTGAAGTGAACTCCAAGTCATAATTTTAAACATGTACTTTGTAAGGCTGATTTAAATAATAGGTATTTGTAATATTGTATCATTGGTAGTGATGATAAACTTGATTAGTGAATCGTGATGATCAAAATAGTACTTGGAGATATTTGATTGATGGTTGTTGGAGTTCGGTTTGTGATCAGATGAATTGCATCGGTGTAGCTTCCGCATTAAATGATTCCATGATTTATGATTTATTGATATGAAGAAAAAGAAAAAAACAATTTATCATTCTATGCAATTCGATCATTTGATTTTGTACAGCTTGTCTGAGTGGCAGTGTCGGTCGTTGCCCCTAATCTGCGTAGGGTGGGTTTCGGGTCTCGACAGAGTGGTATCAGAGCAAAGGTTAATAGTCTTTGGGGAAGACCAAGTTGTGATTAAAGTTGATGATCTTGAGAATTCGAGGACTACATTAGAGCTATAGGTTAATGATTCCCTGGGAGAGATCATATCGGTATTGGATTTGTGGACTATTGGATGATTTAGATGATAGCGTGTTTAGAAGGTTAATAATCTTTGAGAAATACTATGCTATAACTAAATTTGATGATTCTAGGGAATTGAGATGATCAAATGCATAGTGACTTTTGGGAGATCGTAGTATACTAAAGGGCAAAGGTTAAGGATTATTGGGAAGAATCATACTAGTATCGAGGTTGATGACTCCTAGATATTTGAGCTATGAATTGAGCAGTGAATTGGAGAAAACTATCATTTGACTAAAGGCAACGGTTAATACTCTCTTGGAAGATATAGTATAACACCCCGACCCAAATAAATCGGACTAATTTCAAAAATGCTCAAACAGGGTCAAATAATAATACCAAGACAGACCGAGCTAATAAATATAATATCAAATGTAACTGAGCTATCGTAATGATACCAAAAATAGCGATTAGTGTACGAAATTGAGTATGCAGTTCGAGACAAATTGTATGGTCCACAGATTGAGTAATTACATAGTTAATGTCAATTTACGATAGTAATTTATAGGTAATTTTGAGTTCCTGGGGAACACCTATACGAGAAACCCGACAGTATGGAGAAACGTGTACGCAGGCACGTATATGCAGAGATCTTTGTACACAGTATATTCCCGTATGTGTATGAGTGTATAAATATATATTATATATATATATGTATATTATATATATTATATTTTATATATATAACAATATATATAGATATATATATACACGTATGAATAGTATGTATATATCTTATGTGTATATATATATATATATTATATTTTATATATATAACAATATATATAGGTGTATATATATACACATAATGAATAGTATGTATATATACTTATGTATATATATATATATTATATTTTATATATATAACAATATATATATATATATACGTATGAATAGTATGTATATATACGGTGTATAAGGTGTATATACATATATGTATCATAGTATATATTATGTCTAAGGTGTATATACATATATGTATCATAGTATATATTATGTCTAATCTAAATTATATATATATATATGCATGCAAGGGGCGAAGGAAAATGACTGTTGGCATTAGTGATGAGTGTTGTGGGTAAGGTGTGCGTGTGTCAGTGTGTGTAGTTGTATATAATATACATATATATTATAAATATCATGAAAGAATTTAAGACTGAAATTAAAAGAAATTAGAACGAAAGAAATATCAACGAAAGAAGTCAAACAAGGGAGGAAGAAAGATGAAGGAGGACAGAGAGAGAGAGGGCAGCTAAAATTCGGTTATAAAAGGAAATGTGGGTTATTGAGAAATTCAGAATGAAAAACAAAGAATTGATGGTTGTTTAAAGGTTCAGAAGTGGAATAGAAGGAAGAAGAGGGAGAAACAGGGAAGAGAAGTGTGGATACTGCGAGCCAAAAGCTCAACCTAGGTGAGTCTTTTAGGGTTTTTTGAATTCTAGGTTTCATGTAAATGCATGTTAGAGCTTGTGTAATTGCTTGGTTTATAAACTAAAGATTAAGGGAAGCATATAGGAAGAATTAGGAGTGAAAACCATGGAGGAATGGGCAAGAAACTGCAAGTTGCAGGTTTCGGTACCCTAATATTTTATGTGATTTTCTTTCTTTTAACAATGGGAAAATGTTCCTTTAGGGTGGAGAAATGAAAAGGGAGAAAGATTGGGAAAAATTGGTGTTTAAAATGATACAAAATTGGAAAAATTACTCTCACCGAAAAAACGGGTCTCGTTGGAGACCCATTGATTTTCCTATTTTCGTGAAGCTTGAGAGGGTCAATTGGAAAACCAAGTATGGGGTTAGAATCCTTGGGAAACAAGGGATCAAACCACATTGATTTTGGTAAACAATATGATTAGAAAATGTCGCCGGTACTGGTGGGGATGATGGAATCCTACAGGAGAAGAAGAACAGTACCAGGTTAGGGTTAGGGTTTGGTTTGGGTTTGGGTTCGGGTCAAACCAGACCCATCCGCATATGAGGCATGCCCAATACTGTGTCGTTTTGATTTATGTTTAAGTGGGAATTGGGGCTATTTGACAACACGATTAAGAAATTGATTTAAAAACCCTAAATTGGAATTGGGATATCCTATCTCTATTTTAAGGATTGTCTACTGTTTGGCTATTCCAAATGGGAATAGTAGTTTTTAAATTTACGGATTGAGCCCAAATGTTTTAGGAATTGAAAAAGGGCCCTAAACTATGCATAATCATGAAACGGCCCAAAATAAATAAATTAAATATTTATTTAAATAATTTTAAAAGGGGGAAATTATTAATATACACCTGAGTCAAATGTGAGTCAAACGGACTTCGATTTAAGTGAATGAATAGTGAATTTTTATTATTTCGTGTATTCCGGACTCAACGGTGGAGTCTAATTTGTAAAAATAGGCCCCGAGAAATAAAGACATGCAAAAGTGTAAAATGATCGTTTTGCCCTTTTTAGTATAGAAGTCCAAATGAAAGTTCGTAAAAGCTTAAATCGATTTTTGTCGACATTTTGGACTCAATAATGGAGTTCATTTTACTAAAATAAATACTTATAATATTGATACATGAAATGGGCTAAAGTATATGCTATACATACATATATATATATATAGCATGGAACTGAGATGTATTTCCTGACTAAATAGGGATTCCGAAAAGAGGAGAAAGGGTGATCTGAGTTAAAGATATATAGTTAAGAGATAAGTAAAATCGAATCTCTGCATGTGGTAAAGTTCTAGCCATGTCATACAGTTATTTCTTGTTACAACCAAAACTTGTATTCCTTTATACATTCAAATATTGTTGATTCACATTTTGATGTTTATTCTGGTTTGTGAATATTGTTAAAATGAATTCTATGTCTTGATCATGTGATTATTATACATCTTTATATTGGGCCTAGAGAGGTGATAATTCTCTGTGTGAGAACGGGAAATATTCCACATTTTTATATTTTGGGTGGAAATATGATCTTGATATATTATTCATATTGTAATATCCTGACCCGGGTCAACACATATACCGAGGTAGACCGGGTCAGGCAGTGTGCTATAAATTACGAACTGAGCTGTTTAAGCCTTATGTCATATCACCAAATGCACTACACGATTTTGGAATGTAAATAATATCAGTTGTATATAGCTAGTACCGGACAATAACTGAGCAACCCAGAACTATGTCTCAAAAGGCGTGCATGCACGTATTTCTATGCATGCACACGTACATACACATGCACAGCTTATGGAATATTAGTGTATGTATATGTGCCTAGAAATTAATATATATATATATATATATGAACGTATATATATACACAAGTATGAGATATGCATTTATACATGTATATATATATAAGGTATATATGTGTATTAAAAGAAAAGAAAAGGAATAAAGAAAAGAAAAGGGAAGCAAGAGAGGGGACTGCCAATAGGTCTGCACCGTGTGTGTCGGTGGGGCAATATGTGTGTGTGTGGTGCATGTAATATAATATATATATATATATATACACACACACACAAGTCCCAAGCCATAAATGCAAGGTTGCATTTGGCAGAGAGAAATCAGAACCTAGGTCAAGAAAAGGGGCTTGAAGAGTGTAGGGCTGAGAAGAAGTGACAGGGGCGGTGGAGTGTAAGTTTGTATATGATGTGTATATAAATATATATACACATGGTACGGGGGATAGAAAAACAGAAGGATTCAGAAGCTGTGAGAGTCTCAAAGTTGGGAAAGTATTGGGAGACGATCAGAAGTGGACCAAGGGAATCCAGAGGTGGTAGTCGTGCACTGTACCAAGAAAGAAACAGAAAATCAGGTAAGTGGGTTTTACTCCAGTTTTAAAATTTAAAGCATGATAGGTTGTTAGATTAATAGGGTTCAAATCAGCATGATTTATAGGTTGTTTTGCAAAAAGAACCGTTTGGAAAGGTTTAAAAACCAGTGAGAAAACAGTAGTTACAGGTAGGAGAGAATAATCAGAGTTTTAACATTTTATGTATAAAACCTTAGGCAAATGGTATAGAATGAACCCTAGGAGGTGCAGAAAGAAAAACAAAAAAGAAAGAAGTAAAAATAGTGGGGAAATAGGTAGGAAATCAGAAATTTACAGTTGGCCGGAGTTTCGGGTTTGGCCATATTCGTGAAGATAGAATGCTCTAAAGAGGAAACCAAGATTGATATGGAATCATTGTGAAATTAGGAAGAAAACTACATAGAAAAAAGGGTGAAAAATGAACAAAATCCGGTTGCCGTCGTCGGAGAAGAAGAACTGTTCATGCCGGAACCCTACCGGAGTTCCACCGGAAAAACGGGGAAGAAGGGTCCTGCTTGGGGTTTGGGTATCGGGTCATGGGTACGGGTCCGGGTCGGACCTGACCGAAATAAAAACGGGTAAGTGAAACGGCACAGTTTTGTTTAAGTTTAAAAAGTTTTAAAATCAAATTGGGAGTGTTTGGTTGCATGTGTAAGAATTTGAAATTCAAATTGAAATCAGAATAGGGATATCCGATCCCTGTTCCATCACTGTTCACTGTTTGGTTATTCCTATTTAGAATAGGATTTTCAGAAATTACAATTTGACCCAGAAAGTTACGGAATTTACAAACTGACCCCCCAACTGTTAATTATTATGATTTGACCCCCAGAATAAAATATTAATTAAATATTAATATATTTAATTAATTTAAAGTAATAAAAAATTACGAAAATGCCCCTGAGTCAAAAAGCAGTCAAACAGACTCCGATTAAAATGAATGAATAGTAAAATTTTATTCTTTCGAGCATTCCGGACTCATCCGTGGGGTTCGATTTACGAAAAGAGGTCCCGAGAAGTGAGAACCATAAATGCATAAATGACCATTTTACCCTTTTTAGTAACGATGTCCAAATTAAACGTATGAATAGTGTATTTCAACTATCTCGGACATTCTAAGACCAATGGTGAGGTCCGTTTAGCGAGACGAGGTCCCGAAAAATAAAGACCCGTAAAAGTGCAAAATGACCATTTTGCCCTTTCTAGTACAGAAGTCCGAATTGAATTCCGCGAAAGCCTAAATCGACTTTGTTCGACGTTCCGGATTCAATGGTAGGGTTTATTTTCATAAAATAAGAACTTAAGATATAAAGGCATAAAATTTGTTGAATAGCATAATTCAAGTAGCGATAGACTGAAACATGTTTCATGAATTTTAGGAACACGAGAAGGCAAAGAGAAGGCAGTCTAAATCCTTCTAGTTCATAGACAGTAAGAGGTAAGTAAAATCCGATCTCTGCATGTGTTACATTCTAAGCCATGTCATAGTTTCTTGTATATATATTACCTATTGTACTCCATACATACACACCAGTATTTATTTAACCACATTGATATTGCCCTATCATGTGGGAGACAGTTATTGATTTTTATATATATCTCGATCATGATTGTACACTTGTGCACATATTTCTTTATGTACATTTGTACCTAGGGCCGTGAGGACCAGCCAGTTTTATTCGAAGCTGTCTAGTAACTGTAGTTTAGCTAACTATCGTTACGTCAGATTTTCCTAGAACCAGTTATGATTCCACTATACTCTTCGTGGAAGATAGCATGATCCTGATATATTATTAGTGCCGGATTTGTGGTCAGTCACATCTCCATCTGATTCTATTTATGACCTTCGGGTCTAGGTTCCGTGTGAAACATTTATTATATACAGTGTACACAGAACAGTATTATTCGGCGAGGCCTAGAGCACCGAATACGAGCTTAGAGCAATATCATTCAGCGAGGCCTAAAGCACTGAATGTGAGCCTAGGGGTAGCCGGGCCCCACGAGAGCATCTCGGTTTTAGTTGATATCACTATCCTTCATTGTTGATATTCATAGCTTGATCATGTTATATTGTTATTGAATGATCATGAGTTTTTACAGCTTCAGTACAATGCTTACATTTCATACTTGATATAGCTCATGACTGTAGCAGTATGACATTGTTTGCATAGCAGTTTCATTTCCTATTCATTTGACTTACATCATCTGATATCGAGTTATTTATTCATTGACTGGCTAGCATTCTTTTATACCCTTGTCCACATGGTAAAGTAAAGGACTACTTACTGAGTTTTCATAGCTCATCAGATACTACATAACATTATGCAGGTACAGATATCGAGGACAGACCCTAGAGTCTGATAGCTAGGAGGTGGACATTTGCTTTTGAAGCTGCAGTGTAATGCTTAGTACAGACAGTCTTATAGCTCTCCCATGTTATCCACGTCTTGGGGATGAACAGTTGTATTAAGAAATTTTGTATTCCGCATTTTGTAAACATTATATATATCACATGCAGCTTTTATTTATTTTCTTCCGCATTTTAGTTGTTGGATGTTAGTAGCACTGATTGTGTAACAAGTTGAGACCCTTGGTTCGACAAGCAGCGTCGGATCGGGTGCGTGACACGAGATCCGCATAGGGTGGGGTCTCGGGTCGTGACACATATGCGGAGTTGTGATCTGATCACAAGGTCTATCATATTTAGGATGAAGCATCCAAAAGGATGATATATAAAGTTGAGCTCTTAATGCTATGCATATGTCCGTAAGTTGGCGTACATACGGGGACAGGCACTCGAGGAAGAGTGTTGAATATGCATAATGATAGGGTAAGCCGGGCCCTATCGGATTCCATCCACTATTATTTTAAGGCTCGAAATCTATTATTGCATTCACTGGGATATCATGTTATATTTCAGTCGATGATCATATGATTGCCAGAGCATTTTTATATTGAGTAGTTATCTATTATTATGGCAGTACATTTATTGGATAGGCTAGATCCCTGTTGATGATTCATATATATACTTGATATCGTTGGATATTCATCGTTCTTGCTATCATGGGATGTACCTTAGACCCGAGGGGTCAGTTCAGTTGATTCATATTTTGTGACTTGTTATTGTGACATCTCATTTTCTTGATTGGCTATCATATTGGCATAACCTTGTTTATCTTGTGTTATGGACTTTCTTATGTTGACTTTGACCCCTGGCAGCGCAAATGAATTTACTTATTGAGTTTTCATAGCTCATACAGATAATTTGACTTTTTCAGGAAAGGATGCCATATTTTGAAGTAGGGATTGAAATCCTGAACAGGCATAGAGTTGTTGCAAATACATATATTGCAAGGATGTTTTGATAGTGAAGTATAGTACTTGTCCTATGTTATCCCATCACCCCACATCCTGGGGGTAGTTGTATTTAAAGTTTTGAGTCTATATAATTAAGAACTCTAATATTATAAATGCAAAAAATTTATTAAGTCTTCTGCTGTATATTTAATTATTGATTGCATGTTAATAATACTCACATATAAACGTTAAGTTAAAGTAAAAAAGAAAAATTAGGTTCAGCAATTGGGTCGGGCTGGCGTCGCGATGCCATATTCGCATAGGGTGGGTTTCGGGTTGTGACATATAGGGTGACATAGAGTTGGGATTGTGAAACCTTGGGAAGTCGGTGATCTGACAACAAATCTATATGAGAGATGGTTTGAGAAAGACTTAACAGATGGTGACATGAAGAATTTGAGACTTCAGATGGATTGATGATATGTTAGAAACGTAAAGATTCTTGAATAAGTCATAGATAGACCCTGACAGGATAAAGACAAATACAGCCTTGGGAGACAATTATAAAATAAGTCAGGCTATCAAAGAGAACATTATGAAATGTAATAATTCCAAAAGGAGGCTGACGTATGATAAAAGATCACTGGAGAAAATTCAATGGATCTTGTCGATCTAGGTGATGATATAAACCAATTGTGGGTGGTACTTTATTGAGTTAGTTGAATCTATTCCAAAAGATAAATGATTAACGACTCTGAATGACTCTTGAAGAACAATATGACCTGACGATCAAAGAGACGAAACTTGTGGAATGATGTCTAGGAAAAACAAAACTGGTGAGGACAATGACTATGATAAAGTGATACATAATTCTTTGAAATAGTACGACAATAATTGTGATTGAGGGAGAAATTAAGGGTAACTAAATTTGTGATACTAAGGAAGTTGAGTACTTCTATAGTGGAAAAAACTTGACATAATCTTGATAAACTTGGAATGTCAAACGTAACGATAAAATTATGGGATGGCTAATTGATTTAAACAATCCTGAAATATGATATGAAGTCTAGAATGGACAAGATTGTGAATAACAGTACTTGCAAATGAATAAGTGCTGGTATGCTATTAAATCTTTGGTTACAGATGAGACTAATCATATCACTGTGTGGCTTTGAAGTCACAGAATGTATAGGGATCTCCCTATACGGTTGAATAAGTTCTCTGAGGGAACAAATTTGAATAATGGCTAGGGAGAAAAATGTAACATATGATGAAAAACCGAATATGATTGGTATGAAAAACTAGATACTGAATAACCTTTTGAGCAAAGGTAAGGGAAACCAGAATAATGGCTATAAATTAAAAATTCATAAGACTTTGAGATTTGAATTGATAAAAAATGATATGGGAGGTTCAAGGTGAAACAAATTGATATTGCAGTTAAGAATAGTTTCAGAAATAAACTATCATATGAAGAAACGATGATTGTGGCAAAAGACTAACCCAAGAAATTTTAATAAGTCTATCAAGAATTAAAGAAGAGATGAACTGAGTATAATTGCTATGTTAATTCATAAAGAAATGAGGAATCAAAATTATGAAAAGCTCAATCGTGAACGAAAAATAAAAAGTAATTGTACCTATTGATAATCTGAAAGGAAGGGAGGAACTAAGTTCCTCAACCTATCTATATCATAAAAAGATGAATGCATACGAGTTTGAAAACAAAGCCAGGTGTGTCAATAGAATATATATAATGAAATGAAAGAGGATTGATATATCTTCAACTTGAGTAACCTTTACAAATGGGCACATGATTGAGAATCACAAATGAATATTATGAATAAATCTAAGGTTATCCCGTGTGTGGGAAAAATATTGTAACGCAAAAAGAACACGAGTAAACCATCCTCATATGAACCAAAGGGTGTTCATGAACACAAAAAGGAAATATGACACTAAAAATACAAAGGGGAATATGATGTTTGTGATAACCGAATGAAGTCTAATGGACAAAAGAGACTTAAACGGGTGATGTTGCAAATCAGCAACCAAATGCATGTAGTGAATCCAAGGCGAGATTCGTAACAAAAAAAAAAAGAGGAGGGGAATTAAAAGGAAAGTGACCAGAGAGAAAAAAAAGTTGTGTATAAGCTTCAATCAGGTGAAACTCTAATTTTTTTTCCTCTTTAATCATTATTCTGAGCCTCTATATGAAATCAAGTAGAATAATGTAAATGAATCAAAGACTCTATCCTTAGTAAAGACTAAAGTACTTGAATGAGAAATCCAATATACTCTAAACGATGGAAGTGGTGTAGTCTAGTTACACCGTTGACTTCTTATGACCATTGTCACGACCCTAAAAGCCACCCTCTGCGGATTAGGGATCGTGAGGCCGACCTTCGGGCCGTCCCTAACATTTTATTTTAATTGGATCAACGATAACAATATGTAATTAAATAATTTAAACAGCGGAAGTCATATAATTAAATAGTGAAAATCATACTAAGTTTTTGCAGATCCAAAAACAATATATATCACCCTGAGGGTGTGGACACACGGGAAAGCTAAGACAGTACTCATCATTTTCTATTACATTTTATCAAAAAATGTCCACTATAGCTTGCAGGTTTCTATTGTTTACTAGCAGCATCCCTTCCTAAAATAAATGTATAAATCTGAATGAGCTAACTTAGCTCAGTAAGTAAATTCCCTTTGCTCTTGCCATGAGTCAGGGTCAATATAAAAAAGAGCATAATCCAAGATAAATAACGATATGATAACATGATAGCCAGTTAAGAAATAGAATGCATAATAGCCAATCAAGAATAGAATGTCACAATAGTCAATTAATAATGTGAAACAATAGAAATGACCCTTAGGTCAAAGGCATATCCTAAAAATAAGTGAATAAAAAATGATATAAGGTACATGAGATCATCAATAGGGATCTGGCCAAACAATAGTCATACAGCCACAATCATAAGATAAATAATCACAAGCCAATGAACAAGTTTGTAAAACATGTGATCATTTATAGGAAAAATATGATCATCCTAAGAATTCAATAAGAGATATGATATCAAACATAATTGATGCACATTTTGTTCAAGGCTTGGCACACCCTCGGTCTTTTAGGGCCTGGCATACCCTCAGTCTTTTAGGGCCCGGCATACCCTTAGTCATTGCATATATTATGCCATATGTCCTTCATGGACTGCCATATGTCCTTTATGGACTTTGACCCGTAGGTCTAGTTAAAGCATCAGATGGACGTTGTGATTGAGCACAACTCTAGGTACTCATAATATATCATGATCATCATAATTGCACGAAGAGTGTACATATATGTGGAATATCATTTTTCTCAGCAGTAAGAACGTAGCATTTTGCCTTTCAAGGCATGGTACAAAGTATACAAACAGTTATGATCAAGATATCATAGTCAAATTTTTAAAAATTTCTGCAAGATAAAACAAGTATCAATTGGTGGAATTAATAAGCATTAGATATGTATAGGAGTACAAATTTGGCAGTAATAACGGAATAACATTGTGACATGGCTAGGAATAACCGCATGCAAGAGATCGGGTTTTACTTACCTTTAAACAGTTCTTTCTTTTTCAATAAGAAACTAGATTGCCTTTCCTTTCCATTTCGAAGTTCCTATTAATCAGGAAACATTTCTCATTTCATTGCTACGTATAGCTTAATCTCTTAGAGTTAGTCAATTTCATATATCAATATTTTAAGTATCTTATTTGGTAAAACGAACTCTACCATTGAGTCCAAAATGTTGAAGAAAATCGGTGTAGGCTTTTACGAACTTCAATTTGGCACCGGGTACTATTAGGGGCAAAATGGTAATTTTGTATTTTTACGTGTCTTAATTTTTTGGAACCCCGTCTCGTAAAACAAACCTTGCCATTAGGTTTAGAATGCCCAAAATAATAAAAATACTCTATCATTTTAAATTATTTGGGTAATAGGACTAGTTATAATAATTATATTAATTTATTTAATTGAATTCCTTAATATAATATTATATATTATATTTCATAAATATAATCACATGTGCCATAGTGGCACAGTGGTCAACATATGGGACATAAGTCCCCACACGCACGCAGGTCCTGTGTTTGAAACTCAAGGGCAGCAACCCTTTTCATTTTTCTGAATTTCCTAAACTCAAACAGTGGACAAGGGGCTAAACGAAAGATAGTCCATCCCTGTCCCAAACAGGGTTATCATTTAAGGATTAAACGCGTAGCCCAATAGCTTTAATTCGATTTAATTTAAAAGTAGAAACATCAAAATGACGCAGTTTCATTTTAAAACAAAACCTCAAAACAACACTATCTCACTCGTCTTCCCCAACCCCTGCACGCAGTGTTACCCTAATTGCAGGTTTCACTCTTTCTCTATTTTGTGGAGTTTCAGAACTCCATTTTGCCTACTTTCAGGTCCTATGGACCCTTAACATGATGGGGTCATTTGTCTTTGGTTTGGGGCATTGAACTGAGCTCACGAGCTCTATTAAAGCTTTATCATCCCCACGGTTTTTAGGTTCATACATGGTCATTTCTTGACCAAAATAGGTGGAGTTTGGCTTGTTGTTCTTGTTTCTGCATGGAGGTTCTAACCTCGATCACCAAATGAGTTTTGGTGTTCATTTCATGGTGTTAGGTTTGTTGCACGATGCCTACAACTTGAGAATTAGAGGCCTTCCTTTAGGCTTTTAGGTCGTGGTCTAGGGTTTTTAGAACCCCTGTAAGACCTAGTTTAAGTCCTAAGCAACCATTTCAAGTTTGGTTTAAGTTAATTCTGACCCATTTGAAGGTTATCATTAGTGGCAATTTTTCATGGCTTCATGCTTTTCTGGGTCTATCCAACCCCATTTCTCTTCCTTAAACCATATCTATTAACCTTAGAGTGTATATACATGCTTTAGATTATAAAACTAAGCTAAAAATTTTGAAAGGTCTTTAGAGAAACTTAACCTTTTCTCTTAGTTTTCAGTTGTAGTAACTCTCTTTAGCCTCTTCTTTTTTTCCTTCCTTTCCTTCTTCTTTCCAAACGATGCCGTATCCCTATACATTGTTCATCATCCCCCTCCGACCTTCCGGTGAACGTCCGGTAGGGTTCCGTCGCCTTTTCCGGCCACGGTCAGATTTTTCCTATCATTTTTCAACCCAATTTGAATGCAGTTTCTTTCCCAATCTCATGGAGATCACTAATTCACCCTCAGTTTTCCATTTAGATCACCTGAACCCTACGAATAGGCCTAAACAGTAGCTCCGGCCAAGTCTCCTTTCTCAATTTCGTGACTCCTAAGTCACTGTCCAAGGCCCATTTTAATTCTAAACAGTTCTTGCACTATTGAGGATCAGTTCCTCATAGTTAAAACAAAGTTTAAAGCATGTACCCACAAAGATCCGAATTATCTTAACAACCTGCAACTAGGGCTTTCTCTTTCATCTTTTAACTATTTTACTTGATTCAACTTGAAAATTCATCCCCTTTCTGTATGCTACAGGGTCTAATACTTTAAACTAATTATCATGCTCTTAAAATTAAAAACAAAAGCTAGCATAACATACCTTTTTCTGATTTTTTTTTCTAGTTGCAGTATCCTCCTGAACCACTTGGCTTCCACTTTTGAATCCTTGAAACCTCTTCTTCTTTGCCTCGGTTTCTAAATTTCCTTCTTTGTTTTCTAATTCCTTTCAAAATCTCCATGCTATTTATAGAGAAAATTCTTTTACCAAGCGTCTACAATCTCTCTCTCTTCTCTCCTTCGTGCAGTCATTCTTAACTGTTTCCACCGCCCCACTCTTCTCCATCATCCACGCAACACCACACAATATATATACATATATAATTGCACCCCCACTTGCCTTGGTGTCGGCAGCCTTGCTGCCTTCACCACATTCACACAACACCTACACAGTGACACACACACTGCCACCTATGTACACTGCTATACAGTTTCCCCTCCCCTTTCCTTTTATTCTTTTCTTTGCATTTTTATTTTAAAATACATATACAATTACATAATACTATTTTATATACATTTATATATATATACATATACATATACATATACACATACATTCACATTTTAATTATACATTCATATATATATATATATATATATATCCATATGTATACATAATTACCTATTTTTAATAGTATACACATGTACTAATATTAAATATACTATGCATCCATGCAATGTACACGTGCATGGGAATGTGTACGTGTACGTATTACGAGGCTCGATTTTGGGCTGCTCTAGCATTACCCGACACTGACTGTATAACTGACACTATTCTCATTCCAAATCGTTCAGGCCATATAATATCATGATATAGAGCTTTAACAGCTCGGGTTACACTGGTGTTACACTACTCGACCCGGCTTACCTCAGTTTACGTGCCACATCCCAGGTTGGGATATTACACAAAACTTGGGGAAAAGATTCTAAAAATAGAGAAAATCAGTGCTGAAAACAGAGAAATTTAGCTGTAGAAAATACACTATTGCTACAGTGATTCTGTAGAAAACAGACCAGGATAGCCCCAGTCTATGCCCAAACGCAGCCCTGGGCCCGCCGATGCCGCACACGCTATGCCCTGCCGTGCCCTGCCCCCTGCACCCACTGCTTGCACCCATGCGCGCACCTGCTGCCCAGCCACTTGTGTCCCAGCCTGACACCCCCCTAACACCAGCCCTTGGCCATCTTTTTTAGCCATGTTTGGGCACCTTTTTGGGCCATATTTGGGCACCCTATTAGGCCATGTTTGGCCAATCCTTGGGCTATGTTTGGCCACCTTTTTGGGCCATGTTTGGCCACCCTATTGAGCCATGTTTGGCCCCTTCCTTAGACTAATTTTGGCAGACCTTTTGACCTATTCTTGGCCTATGTCCTAGGACATTTGGGGCTCATTTGGCCATTATTCCAAGGCATATTTAGGGACATTTTGGAGCTATTTTGGAGGCCATTTTTGAACATGACTTAGACAAATTTTGAATGTTGGTTGGGGGAAATATTTTGTTGACATTAGAAGACCATTTTGGTTAAGTCAAATAGCAAGTTCTCATTTTAAATTTTTGGGGACTATGGGGAAATGAACATGAAATCAATTAAATCCATCTTAATGGCCTTTCATTTATTTTTCTTATTTCATTTCACTCACTTCTCGAGTTTGTAGAAATTCGGGGTGTGACAGAACCCTAGACCAAAATGGGGAGACACTTAAAGCCCAAAAAGAATACCATTTGAGCTGTGAGCACCCTGTGCTATATATTCTATCAAATATACATTTATGCTCTAATAAGTCCAATTTCTGCACACTCAAAATTGAGGTGGCAGCATGCTATTAGACCCCTACATCTCTTATATTCATACGAATATATATATATATGTGCATAACATGTGTTTTGGATATATATATAACCATGTGAGAATCTATATATATATATATATGTATATATATATAAGACAGCTGTATTAAGATATATATATATATATATATATGTCGTGTGTTGTGTGACGTATGTGTGTGTAAGCAAGGAGTGTGTGTGAGTTTATGAGTGGAGGATGTGGGTGGCCATTGTAGGCTGCTTACAGCTTGTAGAATAAGTAAGGGGGGAGGCTGCAGTGCAGCTGCCGCCCCAAACAGAAGTAGTAGATTAGAGGAAAATGAGGTGGAGAAAGAGAGAGATAAGAAGTGAAGAGAGAGAATGAAAGGAGGTTGAGAGATTGTAGTTATATATATACATATACACTTTAAAACCCTAAGGAGGATTGTGCATGGGCGAGGAAGGAAGGGAGAACTGCGGCTAGAGGAAGAAAAAGAAGAAAAAGGAATAGTAGAGCTAAAGAGAGAAAAAGAAATCAAGTAAGTCCTTCTCTAGAGTAGTTTTCATTTTCTATCTTATATTGTGAGATCTATCTATTTATATTAGATCCTATATGAATAACCAAAAACTTAGAGGCTCGAACAAGGTCTAAAAGACCCAAGAACACCCAAAACAAGTCGAAACTGCCATGCTAGGACCTTGAATATAGGTCTAAATCCATCTAAATAAAACTCATTTTTGATGCTCAAGACTTCAACTAGACACTATAAGGGTTATAAAAACCCTAACCCGTGATTAAAACACCCAAGGAAAGGCTACTAAAAATTGAGTTGCAGGTTTCGGTCATAGGACCAAACCCCATATATAGACCTTGAAACCTTTATTTGTGAACGGAAAAAAAAACCTCATATCCTGAGGATCACGATAGAAGAAACCACGCACAAAAAGGGTTAGAAACAAGCTTGAACAAAGCTTGAACAGGTTTGGACATGGAAGCTTCACCCAAGCTTTCCAGAGTGTTAATGAACCTGAAACCAACGAGGAAGGTTAGGTTAGAGTATTATAAGATGTATCAAGTTGAAAACAGGGGAAAAAAAAGGGCCTAGAAACGCAGGAAATAGAAAAGGATTTTTTTTTCAAATTAGGGATATAGTAACCTCGCGAGGGAAGAAAATGATGAACAGGTCTAGGTCGGGTTAGGCTGGATTTGGGTTCAAGTCGGAACTTGTCCCATCGCGCAATAAAGGTTAGTGGAACGGCACCGTATTGGGTTAATTCTATTTTAAAAAAAAATTGGTTTTGTTTGGCAACAGGTATAGTAATCCCCAATTTGATAAACCTGTTTAGACCTGAGGATATCCTATCCCTGGTTTAGCCTTGTCCACTGTTTGACTTACAATAAATCAAAAAAAAATATATATATATATATATATATATATATAAGAAGCTCCAATCAGCATGATTCGAACCCCTAATCGTGTGTGTGTAAACCCTAAACCCACATATGTGAACCACTATGCCACTGAGACACTTGGTTAAAATAACGCCTAAATAAATATATAATATAAAATAAAATAATTAATTTAATTTAATTAATTTAAATTAATAAATTATTCCCAATGTCTGAATAAAATAAAAAATTCGTGTAACCCAACATTTTTTGATATTCCGGACTCAATGGCGGAGTCCAAATTACGAAATTAAATCTTGAAAAATGCGAATGTATGAGTTGGGTTAATCCCAAAAATGTACTGAAGGCCAAATAATGATACCAAACGACCTCTAAAAATTATGAAAATACGTACCTTAGAATTTTTTTGACGTTTCGAGCTCAACGATAGAGTCCGTTTTGCCAAATTAAATATCTAAAATACTGATACATGAAATGGGCTATTTTTAGGACACTAAAAATACGACAATGCTACCAAGAGGGGGAAAATAAGCCCATGGACTTAAGATACGATGCATGAGATTAAAAGACAGAAAATTCATAAATAAAATCAGGTTAAGTTTATAAATGATAGCGAACTGAATAATATTTCCTGATTTATAGGAGTCGAGCCATGGAGTGCTGGTAATAGGATAAATGGTCACCAGAATCCTTAGTTCCATCATACGGGGTGAACTTCAGTACGATTAACTTCTTTGGTCATTCCTCCCCCATTATAGTTGGGATGAATGGCGTGGATGCTAAGTTCATCATGCTCAGAAGGAACATAAAGCCTTTTAGTTGATGTCATTTGATCTTGAGAGTTTACTAGTTCTTCAACCCTCTAGGGAACCCTAGGTTGATTCAGTAGAAATGCTGGAGGCACCAAATTTCCAGCATGACTTGGATTCCCTATTGTCGTGCCTTCAGGTGGAATTGGTCCTGTCAATACAAGAGGATGTTGATCTGTAGGAGATGGAAGATGCTGAGGCTTTAGTGTTGTAGGGTTTCGAACTACTGGTGCAGGTGGTGGTGGCAAGTCTTGATTGCCAATTCGTACCCCTAGAGCTGGTGATATTGGCACCCTAGTCCTACTTTGATAATGCACGACACGGTGTATGCTTACAACCCACCCTACGCGGATTAAGGGCAACGACCGACACTGCCACATGGACAGGCCATACAAAATCAGATGAATTGCATAAACTGATAAATCGTATCAATAAATTAGTAAATCATTTAATGCAGAAGCTACACCAAATGTAATTCATCTAATCATAAACCCAACTTCAATGACCATCAATCAAATATATCTCCAAGTACTATTAGATCATCTTGATTCACTAATCAAGTTTAACATTTCTACTTACGATATAACATTATAATTACCTATTATCTGATCAGCCTTACAGAGTATGCATTCCAAATCATCAATTTTGTACACATGCTTGCCACTAGCTCCACTACATGCCTCATTTTGTTTCTTCTCTTATAGATTTACCTGAAAAATAGATATAAATATGGAGTGAGCTAATTTAACTCAGTAAGTAAACTCCTCACTCTACCATGGGTCAAGGTCAGCTCAAAAGGTGGGTAAGAATCATAATGAGCAAGAATAGTATCACATTGAGATATGAATAATAGGAATGTCACAGGAGCCAGTCACTAATACATGGATAAATTTCAAAGGCACATCTCAAGATAGATCAACAGAATAAATATAAGGAATGGCTTGAACAACATATAGCTGTCACAGTGATAAAATATCAATCTAGAGCCAAGGATAGACAGGCACGTCATCAACAATAAATAACACATCAATGGATAACCCATGAACAAGCTCACAAAAAATATCTGAATCAGAAGTATATCATCAACGTAGGCGAGCAAATATATCAATAAGTCATGAGTACATCATCAGGATATCAATGAATAAGATACTAACTGAACAGATGTCTAACAGACCAGAAGCTGATATACATATGCTTCATGAGTGCCTATCTAGGGTTTGCTGGTCTGATAGTGCCCTCATGCGCTCGGGTCCAGCCTTGCCCAAATCACTATATCCAGGGTCTGCTAGTCTGACAGCACCCTCTTGCGCCTGGGTCCAGCCTCGCCCACATCAATAAATAACACCAGAGCTCTGTGCATATAACATGTCCCTTATGGACTAATCATTAGGCCACTCCCAAACATCAACCCGTAGGTCCTCAAGCATTTGTGAATCAGACAGACGTTGTGACAAATCACAACTTTAGGTACTCAATAAAATCATGATTATCACGTTTCTACAGGATATGGAAATACAGGAAATCGAATAAAGATATCAATAATCGAGATCTCAATGAGTCAACAACAAGAGCAAATATCCAATCATGGAGATCAATATCATCAGGCATGTATAGAATACAAACTGGCAGCATCAAGAAATAAATGTGACATGGCTAGGAGTAACACATGATAGAGTTCGGGTTTACTTATCTTGAGTTCTTAACATTGCATTTCCATCTCGTTATCACGATAGCTTTTCCATAACTCTCTTTCTCATTTTCCATCATTTGAATGATCCTATAATCATGGATTAGAAATATACAGCACATTGAATCAGTATCTATTTCATATTTATACTTCTGATAAACTCATTAAATCATAATGACGTATTCATCATTTTTTAGTTTATTTCTAGGTCTTATATATAAATTTTTTTTTGAGTCTTTTGGATCTCAATAGGTATCTGTTTTCGATTACCAGAACACATCGGTCATTTCCCATTTTATACTTTGACTGTTCTGAAGTTTTATTTCGACCCTTAATTTCATAATTATGCTTATGATAGTTAATTACCTCATATTGACCCTCTTTTAAAATTTATTCAGTCTTTACTTTATATTTTCAATGCTTAAGGGTATTTTGGTTATTTTATATTTTATGAAATTCTTACCCCGAATCATTATTTAGTCATATATACGAGTTCACAATTATTTGGGCTTCCATTGGTATCAATTTCGTCCAATTTGGACTTTATTTGGACTTCGTAATATATTAGGGGTATTTAAGTAATTTTACATCTTATGGTGGGACCACCCTGAAGTCCCCGAATGTTCAATTTGAGATTTTCATTGTGTCCGGAACGTTCAAAAATATTAAAATAGCATTTTTTGGATCTCAATTTGGACTTTAATTGCTTAATTTATGACCCAGGGGTAAAATCATCATTTTATCCTATAAAATAATTTAAGTAATTATTCAATTATTGAATTATTTTTTCAGGGTATATTTGAATTAATTTCTCAAAGGATGGGCCAGAATAGGATTCTTCAAAACTGTTGGGGTCAAAGTGTAATTTACACAAGTTATGGTTTTATTTATTTAATCATTTATTACATATATATATATATATTGAACCGTGATGAGACCACATGGGCCTTGGTGGCACAGTGGTCCAAGGGATGGCTTAAGTGTCATATGTGTGACAGATCAGTGGATCGATCCTGGGGAGCTGCGGCTCCCCCATTTTTTTCTTAGAATTTATGTTCCAAACAGCGGATAAACTGTGTCCTGGGATAAGATATCCCTGTCCAGGCTTTGGTTATCAAATAGGTTCTTACATGGCTCGTTTATGGCAGTTGGTTTTCTCATATGGTTTTGAGCCTAACCTCATGTAATTTAACCTCCTAAGCATGCATGAAATGAACAGGAAATAGTATGTTGACAAAATACGTACCTCTTGCTGCTTATTTGGTTGAAACCCACTTTCTCTCTCTAACTCCTTGTTTATTGTTTCAGTAGTTTCTTACTTTGTAGCAGCTTCACACGACCTTCACTGTTCCTTGCTTTCTCTCTTACGTGTTGTTTGCTTTGTGGGATTTGTTGTCGTGACCAATAAGCTAGCTATAGCTTTATATATATTTGTGAGCGGTGGAATGGTCTAGAAGGCTGGAGAGTTTCTCTTTGTTGGTTGCCAATAAAAAAGGTCTTTATTCAGCTAGAACCTTCCAAAGCCCCCTTTTTCCTTATTTATCTTCTATGTATCCATATTCATATATATATATATATATATATATATATAATTATATATGATATAGGAGAGAGGGGCGGCTGCAGCCTCCTTTTTGCTCTTTTTCCTTTTTCTTATCTTTTCTTTATTTTATTTATATGCATGTAAATTATTTGACTATACACATGTATATATATAGATATTATATATGTTTTATTTGTTTATAGGTATACTCATGTATGCATTATGTATTTGCCAGATTCTTATAATTTACATCTTATGTACAAAATTCCGAATGTTTATGTACTGTGGCTGTATTTACATGTATACGTATATAAATATATTTTTTGGTATATCTTATTATATGATGTTTTTATCTCATAAAAGATTAACATCTAAAATACCGGCGAGCTTGGTATGAAGTCGGGGTTCGATATTGTCATTACACATTTTTGTCGATATTGGGTGTCCGTTCGTGTCTTGTATTATATTCATTTTATTTTCATAATTATTTCTTCGTATCGGTCCCATCTATCCATTTCGGCACTCGGTTGACTAGGTCGTCTATTTTTCGAGCATACACCATCTTTGGTGTTTTTGGATTAATTTCATATTTTAGGACAATAAATCCCATATGTATAAGATCGGTTACTGTTTTAGTCTTATCGGAGTTTCGGGGTATTACAATGTAGTGGTAAGACATTCGTGTTGATAATTGTTAAAGTTTGGGGATCATACCTCATTGCAGTATTGGTAGGAGGGGGAGGAATCCCCTAGATGTTGTGCGCAGCAGTGGTTTGGGGGTCAACGGTTACCCTGAATGTTCACAGGAGGAAGAGTCACCCCCTTGACTATTGTTTGTTAGAAGAGGAGAATAAGGCACGGCCTACTAATTTTGTACCAATGTTGCCATTGCCTTGAGACAAAGCTTGGACCTATTATGCCATCTGATCTATTTATTACTACATTTGGAATGGTGCTTGTCCTCTTCCCCTCCTTGTAGGAGTTTGGTTTTGTGGGTTTGGTGGCTTTCTACTGGAACGGAGATTCGATGCCATTGGTGAAGAATAAGTTGGAAAAGTATAAAAATTGGGATTTGAATAAAGGGACTAAAAGGAACTTTGTCGTTCCCACAGAAGGTGCCAAGCTTACGTTACCAATTTCTAGATGGAGGTCAATCTTCCTAAGCTTCCTGTTAATGACAAAGGTCAGAGGGCCACCGAGTTGGCTCCAATGGTAGTTGCTCCAATGATGAAGTTTGAAAAGAGTAAGAGAAACTGCAATTGAAGTAGAATAATTAACCATGAATTGAAAGCGTACATTGGAGCCTTATTTGTAGGTTGTTTGTAACACTCCAGCCCAAATAAATAGGACTAATTCCATAAATGCCTAAAGAGGGTTAAATAATAATACTGAGACAGGCCAAGCCAATGAATGCAATACCAAAATAAACCCGAATTGTTAGGATTCTATTTTATAATATCAAATGAGATGAACAGTCTTAAAAATACAGACGATGTCCAGGCAATATCCGAGCAAGCCCTACTCAAGTATCGAAAAACATGTACGTATAGGTATATATATATATATATATATATAATACAAGAATGTATGTATATAGCTGTATGTATACGTATATATATGTGTGTATATACAAGTATATATATAAGATAAAGTGTAAAATATATATACATATATGCCCCATGTGCTGTGCAGTTACATATATATATATATATATATATACATATAACCTACAAAAATCAAAGCAACATTTAGTGAGGGAGATTAAGAGTTCAGAAACGGAAAAGATCAAAGTAAGAAAAGTCAACAAAAGTAGGAAGAAAGATGAAGGAAGAGAGAGAGAGAGAGAGAGAGAGAGAGAGAGAGAGAGAGAGAGAGAAAGAGAGAGAAAATGAAAGAAACCAAGAGGGCGGTGAAACTTTTCCTATAAGGACAGATGCATGCACTGCATGCTTAGAAAAGTAAGGAAGAAAAGAAAGGGGAACTGAAGGAGAAGGAAGGAAGAAAAAAGGCAGAAGAGCAACTATAAAAAGGTAAGTTCGAATTTTTTTCTCTATAATTAAAATTCTAGGTTTTTTGTAGAAGTTATTAAAGCTTGTAGATAAATTGCATGTGTTAATCTAAAAAGAAAAAGAAGAATTAGGCGTAAACCGCAAGCTAAATGGTTAAGAAATGGGGTAGAAATAGCCCATGATCGGAAAAAGTAAATTGGTGATTTTGTGATGTTCCACTGAGTTTTGAAGGCTCAAATCTCTACCTAGATGTTTACAAATGTGTTTAGAAAAGATTAGAAGCAAAAAGGGGTGTAAAACAGTGGAAAAAAATTAAGTTTAAAAATTGAAATTTGTAGATTCCGGTCATCAACGCTGGGATGGTGGCCGGAGTTGCTACTAGAAAATCATGGGGAAGGAGGACACTGTTCAAGGTTGGGTCGGGTTAGAACCCGACCCACCACACAATTGGACCTTATTAAACGACACAGTTTTGAGTTTTGAAGTAATTAGAATAAGGGTGTTTGGTTTTGAAGATAATAAATCTATTTGCTATTTAAATTAAATTAATTAGGTTAATTATTAAGATAATTCCCAATGTTCAAATGAAGTGGATAGTGTTTTCCTTATGTTATGGGCATTTTAAAGCCAATGGAAGGGTCTATTTCATGATACGGGGTCCCAAAAAAAAAAAGACCCATAAAAATGCTAAATGACCATAATGCCCCTAGTGATGCTTGAACCCAAATTGAAAATCGTGAAAGCCTAAACCAAGTTTTTTTGACGTTCCGGACTTAATAGTAGAGTTTATTTTAGCAAATGAAATATTGATGGCAATAAGATATGAAATTTGATGAATAGCATTAAACTGAGACGTGTTTACTAATATTTAGAGAAATCAAAAGGGAAGGAAAAGGTTACAGAATTCTGAACTAGAATGCACTGATAAGGTAAGTAAACCCCAATCTCTTACATGTGGTTTTCCAAGCCGTGTTCATTCTAGTATTGTCATATTTGTACTCTTGTACGTACCAAATGTTTATTTCTTCCACAATGTGATATTGTTCTATCTTGTGGACGTTTATTAACTGCTATATCATTGATCATTATATTGTACTATGCCTTAAAAGACCTACTATTATGTTTTTACTGAATAAATGATATTCCATCTTTATACACTTATGGAATCACGAATGATCATGATATATTATGAATGTTGGATTTGTGCTCAGTCATAATATCCATCCGATGCTTTCTAAGTTGACAGGACCTACGGGTCGAGTCCGTGAACGGACCTATGTCAATGATGGCATTTCTACGCACTGAGTTATGATGGCATTTTATATGCACTGAGTTATTATGGCATTTTATATGCACTTATTGAGGAGGGTATGCCGGATCCCAAAAGACCGAGGGTCTGCCAAGCCCTGAACAGAGTAAATGCATCACTTATGTTTGACTGATGTGATTACGTTATTGGATTCATAGGACTATGTCATTCCCTATTAATAATCTTATGTTGAGAGTTCACTCATTGATTATGATTGATTGTTATCGATTTACTGTGGCAGTACATTTATGTTGACACATTTCTATTGAGATTTTCAAGTTCATGTTATATCCATTACTCATGATTAATTATTGTGACCTCTACTATTCATTGACCATTATGGCATTTTATCCTTATTGGTTATCACGACACCTTATCCTATGATTGGCTATCATGTTCACACTCATGTTATTTTGGATTCATATTCTTTCTATGTTAACCCTAACCAGTGTCAGAGATGTGAATTTACTTACTAAACTTCGTTAGCTCACCCCGACTTACTTATTTTTCAGGAAGGGACACTGCAAGACCGCAGTAGGAGTCTAAGAGCATAGGAGGACATTGTGTGGAATGTATTAGTTATGGTGTAGTCCTCCCATTTATTCACCACCTAAGGGTGATGTTATGTTGGTTCTTATTTTGATATTGTAAAACCACATTATGTATTTAAGATTTTCGTTGATTTACTGTTTAAGTTTTATATTATACATTGTTGTCATTGATACAAGGAAACAAAAAATAGGAAAGGCCACAGGGCCTGCCCCGCAATACGAGATCCGCATAGGGTGGGTTTCGGGTCGTGACATTGTTAGTTATCCGAATTCAAGTAGAATTAAGAGCCACTAAGATCAGGATTTGAAAATATCCATAGATAGAAGTTACCTTGTTGAATTATGTTTTCTTCTTCTGAGGTCGGTACTTTTCAAGGCAGTGAACTACTTGGGACCCCATTATTCTTGTTCGATAGATACTAACTTGATTGGTACTGAAATGATGTTTGGTCTTCATGATTCAAAGCACAATAAACACGTGTCAGGATATTAAGCTAGTATCAATTTGTGGCATATCAATATGCATGGATTCTAATATCTCATACAGCTTACATTAATAGCAGTAGAAAAATAAGGAAGGTCAATTCTTTAATTATTTGAGGATTTCCTTGGTGTTTTTCAGAAGCTCCTTTACCGAGGAAGTTCTTCAGAGAAACAAAAATGGTGTATTCTCACCGTTTTATGTATTTAAAAAAAATGATTTTGTCGTAAGAAAAAACTTGATCAATTACATATATAGGTTTGAAAATTTGGTTTCAAAGTGCGTGAAATTGGATTGGGTCCGGCTTGTTGAAAGAGACATCCAATTCTCTCACGTAGAGATGTGTGACCCATTCCATTTCACTGTAACTACGGTCCCACTCACCTCCATGTGAGAAAAATGGATTCAAAAAAAGGCAAAACGAGAGAATGGGTTACCTCACCAAGAGCTGCTAAATCTAGCATGCACATTGCTTGCCCGAGCGTGTTTTTGGCACTTGAGATCCTATTATATCCTAGTAAAGAAGTGCCAATGTTTGCCATTGGTGAGAATGGTTACTTGCATTAAATCATATGATATACACATTAGGGAGGTCAGTGAACACACATGAAGCAAAACGGGTTTGTCAACTCAAGGGTAGTATTCTCATTTCATAAAACAGGAAGAAAGAATGAAAAAAAAAAAAAAGAGAGAGGGGGGCATCTATTTCTGCATATCCATCACACATCTTGGCATAAGATAAAGAGAGATTTTCTCAGGGATGTTGCTTTATCCGTTTTTAAACGGGGTAAACTGGCAATTTCTGTGCTGTGCTAAAATTCCCGTATCTAGCAAAAGCCTTGGGCGGGCTGCTGATTGACAATACATACCAACTTCCCACTACAGTGATTTCCCTCGGCCATGCATTATGCCAGCATTATCCCATCAAGAATGCCTGTCCACTTTACAAGCTGTGCAACATTGGGTGGGATCTATGGTGCCATACAGACAACTAATAAATGAATCAGAAAGGAAGATTTTAAAGAAATTCAGCAGACAAGAAAAAAAGAGTTTTCGTACCTAATAATCTCTAAACATCTAAAACCAACAACAGGATTGTTTGACCTAATGAAATTTATATTTTTCCTGAAACTACACATACAAGGAAAATTGAGTGTCCTGAAATTCAAATGACATGCAGCACACCCAACTATAAATTGCTACCTCAAACTTTTTCCAATTGATCTTCATTGCCAATAGATATCCCTGTTGAATGATCAAACTGCTCTCCAGTCCGGAAAACTGAGTTCTGTTGCTGTAAGGGCGGGCTTAAGCTCGACTCCAGTATCTGGTGTGTGAACACCATCTCTGGTTTAGCATATGCTGCACCCATGCTCACTCGTTGCTTCTTCAATGATCTCTCACCTTTTGGGCTCTCAGATGGTGAATTGACATGGCAACCAGAATCTGGTGTCAGTGGCTCGGGATGAGAAGAGAACGATTCATCAACAGAAAGGCTCTTGGCTGGGGCACGTTCCTTGGTAGCCTTGTCTAGGAGTGGAGACTCAGAAGTTGGGGCAGGGGTTGCAGGGTCAGTCTTATTGTCAGATTCAGGGCAGTTGTCACCTGATACAGGAGCAGAGAACCCTGTCCCAGGCACTTCTGAAAGAACTCCACCAAGTCGTTGCTCTTCAATTATCTTCTTCAAGTACTTGCCTTGAGCTTCTATCCGTAACTGTAGCTGCCTCTGCACCTGTTGTATTTCAAATACAAAAATTTATCTGGCAAATTTTGGCTCATGAACCATTGATACCTAGTACACTTTGGGACCACTTCCAATAAAAATAAATGAGATTAATTTCCATCCCTACCATATCTTCAAACTAGAGTCAGTTGGGATACTTTCAATTACAGTTTCAGGCATCTACTTGATTCTGTATCAAAAATACCAGAATGAGTATCAATGCCTGTTATGCCATAATAAAAAAAGTATAGCCTTTTTTTTCTTGCACACCTACTTTCAATGATTTTGTATTTCTAGATATGTTCTTACAGTTGAGCGTTATATATTTAGAAGCATGTCAAGCAGCCCACCTACACGTAGATGATATGTAAGATCTTAATAGAATAGATCAAATCTATGTTTTTTCACATGGGAGTTGACGTTGTAATTTACCTGTGTACTTTGGATCATGGAATAAAATATTCACAGAATATTCATATTATATCGCGATATTGTAAAATATCGCAATAAATATCACAAACTTTTTTATATGCAAATTATCAAATATTTTTTTGATCAGTATATGCAAATTATCAATATATCATGATATATTACACTATCACAAAAATACTGCACTATATTACGAAATAATGCAAATTTCTATGGGCTAAAAAGTAGCTCAAGTTGACATGCTTTTGTCATTTTTCATGACACATGCTTGTGGCTGAAAAGAAGGTTATTTCAGAAGCTTTTAGCATGCAATTCAATCCAAAGAAGCACATAAGCAAGAAAAATCTCTTTCATTCAAGTTCATTCCCTTCTTCTCGATCCTGTATTGATCCACAGATTTGACTTACTTCTTTCCTATATAAATCATAGTTCAAATGATGCATAATAGTATTCAATTGTCTTTTTTTTCTCTAAAAGAGAGCAAAAATGGTTTCGTACAAATTTTTTCAAGAAGGTCAAGACATAATAGTTCATATTTTAAAGTTACTAATTTTTTTTTTTGATAAGTTTTAAAGTTACTACTTAGTTTTGATGTCTTATAAACTAATATTGATTTCCTTGTTTAAAGTTTGTAATTAGCTTTAATATTTTATAAATGTTTTATATTATTATATTAGAAACAACAATATAATTTCATTGAAATCAATGATGTCTAATACCATTCATCCATTAATTCTTTGCCATATGAATTGCCTTGTTTTAACATGCAAGTGCCTTTTTTTCTACTATTAAGTTTTAATATTTTTGTAGTTAATATGAATTATTGTGTTTCAAATGGAGGAAAGAATGATATTTTCAAATTGAATCACGTAGGAATTTGATGTGATACTGATTGAATGGTTGGTTATATTACATTGTTAATATAATGGACTATGCATATTTAAACATTATTTGATATGTAAACAGGTTGGATCAAAAGCAAGTTGAACCCAAATTTGACTCGGACTTCTCTGGATCAAATACGGATTGGGTCATTCAACATGTTTTTCCCTAACAAAATCAAGAGCTAATGGATGGACATGATTTTTGCTGCTATGACTCAATGTTTGTCAAAACTCAACGAAAACTTGAATTTCCAAACATTACTGTATGTTGATTTGTCAGCAAGGATATAGCCTCAAATTCAATTGATCTGAAGTGCTAATTATTTGTCATTGTTCGCGGAACCCACAGATGGAATAACTAAAAGGAAGTTTGACAAATTGAATTTCGGAGAACAATGACCATGTTCCAGATCTTTGAACAACTAGTGGTAATAATCTCCACCAATTCAAAAACATTTCACAGCTGTGAGTGAAAATGAGGAATCTACAAAGAGTACTAGCTGTTGATATTCCCTCCTTCATGGGAACAACACCCGTTCATTCCTTCGAAGTCCTCCATAGCACTGTTAAATGCCCCATCTCTGAAGCTCCGTTCAATCTCCAGTAACTCACCCAGCAACCATGGCTTCGGTTCATCATCCTTGCACCACCTCCAACACTTCTTCCACCACTGCCGCTGCCGCTGCCCCCGCCTATGCCGCCTTCTTCACCGTCTTGGTCCACCGTCCTCCGTCACCACCAACAATGTTCCCCGCAGAAACCCCAACCACATTGGTGGTGAAAGTATTGGCTTCTCAGTGCTGAGAGGGAACCCGATGTAAAAGCAAGGAAAGTCATGCCCATCAGTCCCTAAATGAAATATTTATGAACCCGTGTGCAACCCATATTTAACCCACAAAGAACCCATTTTCAACCCATCAAATACTCAACCCATTTACAACCCTCTTACAAACAAGACACCCGAATCCATTTATTTTTGGCCGGGTTCATGGGTTTAGATAACATTTGTCACCCATAGTATGCATATTTGACCCTCATTTATGTCAGTGTAATTAAATCTTTATTTATGTCAATATAATTAAATCTTATGTTCATCATAGTGATTAGCGTTCTTTATAATTTATTAACGAGCACTTCCTTTACCTTCCATCCCACATACTAATCAATTATCACATATATGATTTATATGTAAAATATTGACTCAAAATGATGCATTAGTATCCCAACTAATACTTAAAAAATATTTCATTCAAAATTTTCACGATGTAATATTAATATTCATCATTTTTTAAAGAAATTTTGCAATATCAATATGTAATTGTGATATATCCATATTATTAGACTTGTGAAATATCCTTTTTATTGATATTTTATTCCTTGTCAGGGACCTAACTTTTTGACACATTCGGCCCCAAACAAACCAAGAGAGAGGGCTGCATATAGTTGGAAACCATTTATGAAAACCCCTATGAAACCATTATGAACATTGATCCCAAAAATAATCAATTGAAATTGCAAGAAGTGTTGTGTAGACAACTAAAGCATAAGGATTTGACGCGTCGGATAATTCTCAGTTGTCAATATATCCAAGGCCTACTACACCATACCTTTCTCTGTTACAAACTATGTAACAACATCACTTGACATTTGTTGAATATCAAGTAGAAATATGGGGCACATTTACTTATGACATTTTCATGATGTTTTTTCTGAATTTCATATTACTCACAAGTATTATAGTTATATTATATTGCAGGCCACATGGACTTGGGTACACGTTGTTTGTAGGCAATATTACCAGGAGGCAGGAACTCATACTGTTCCATGTAACAGGAATTGAAATGTACAATGCCACTTTTTCTACAGTGTGGTCGATGGGAGAAAACTTACAAAGTGACATAGTTGGAATGTGACAAGGTAATTCTAGTTGCAAGAGTGATTTTCTTTAACCAATAGATTAATGATAAAAGTTAGTATCAAGTTGTCCATTTACTATAAGAAATTTGAATTAATATCAAATATTCATTTGTAATTTTGGATATTTTATTATGAAAAGAAAGGCACGAGAAGAATTAGAAGCAACTTTTTGGCTAATTGGAATTTAGTGTTCGGGAATGGAAGTGTCATAATTTTGGAACAATTTCTTTTGGTAAGTATTCGTGATTTGGAACTGTTCCAAAATGTTACCAGTATTAGTGTTTTCAAGTAACTCTAGGCATGGATGTGTTTTTAAGTGAAAGATTTGTCTAATCCCCATACTTTCGCACACATGCACGTGGCTACATTGTTGAAGTATCTAAATATTTTGTTTGTACGTTGTTGGAAAATAAAATGTTTCTACGTTGTTGAAGACTTCACTAGACTGATGAAATTTTTACAGAAGTTCAATGTAAATTCTCAAAAGGGAAGATTCCATCAAGTGGCTACCTGGAAATGGTGGCACATTTTCTCTAAAATCTTTCTTCTCAGTGCTGTCCAGAAGTAGAGAAATAGACTTTCCATGGATATCCATCTGGAAGACAAAAGTGCCATTAAAAGCAGCCTTCTTTGGTTGGACTGCAGCTAGGAAAGCTATTTTGACAGGGAAAATTTAAAGAAACGGGGGTTTTCCATTGCTAATAGATGCGTAATGTGCAAGAGGGACGAGGAGACAGTAGAACACCTCCTTTTGCACTGTGAAATTGCAAGGAACTTGTGGCAGCTTGTTGCTGCGCTTGTTGGTCACTGCTGGGTCTCCTCAAGAAGAGTCCGTGACACCCCAGTAAGATGGAGAAGTGAATGCTCAAAGCAGCATTAGCGCGAGGCTTGGGAAGTAGTCCCCATTTGCCTTTTTTGGTGTGCATGGAATGAAAGAAATAGAAGGATTTTTTAGGGGATTGAAGCTTCCCTGAACAGAGTTAGGAGTATTTTTCTTTATGCTCTGTACGTATGGGTAAATAGTTCTTGTAATCCCTAGGTGGATGCTTTTGTAGAGTTCTTATCTAATTTGGGTCCCTAATTGGGCCCTTTTTTTTTGTACATGGGTGCGCCCCCATGTATAGGATTTATGTAGCCGACCCCAAATAATTGGGAATAAAGATTTGTTGAGTCGAGTTGTATCCATGGATATAATTTATATAAATTTTTTTAATGAGTACTATGTTTTTGGGTCAAGTTATGACATTGGATCATTATACATGGGGTTTAGTTTATTTATATGAGTTTTAGTGCCTTGGTTTCTAAGTATGAGGTCCAAGTTCTATTAGAGTTAGGAATGTATAATTATGTAATGCTTTCAATTTAATAGAAATTCTAGAGACATTTTCCCGGAATTAAGTTCTATGGGGATTGTGTGATGCAATAAAAACTCTACTTCTGGTGCCTAAGGGATCCTAGGAGTCATTCTTAACTTCTTTCTATACTTATTTTCTTCCCCATTTTTTTTTTGGAATAAGAAAGATTCACTATAGCAACCTATGTTTTCTTCAACTATTGCGCTTTTAAAGCTTTAGAACTCGCAACCAGATCTGATTAACCTTTCTTTTTGTCTTATAACCCTATTGACAAGCCTAAATACATGCTCCTTTAATCATTCAACCACAGCACACGAAAAAGAATCCAAAACAACCAGAGTACCAGTCAAGATACCAAGGACAACACCCAGAACAACCCTCAATCTTCCTCTTTCTTTACCTAAATAAAGCCTCAAATCTTTCACAGTTTCCTAAACATTTCAAACCCCTTAAATCCCCATTATCTCAACTAAACTTTAACCACTACCAAACAATAATCAGCCCCAAAAGACCTGCCTTAAGCATTGTCCTACAATATTCTCCTAATTTTATTTCTGTATTTATATTAAATTAAGTTGATTATAACGCAACCACCATGCGTTAGCTTGATTGGTATCTCCTCCACCTCCCAAAGAGAAGGTTGAGGGTTCAAGTCTCAATTGGACAAAGGGTGTGTGTGATCTGATCAAAAAATAAAAGAGAATTTTAAAAAGAGTTTATTATAAAGATAAATATAAACAGAAGAAAAATTATAATGATGATAACAACTTGAAAGAAGAAAGTTGCAAAGAAAAGCATGCCTCCAATTGTTCATGGAGTCGCTTCTGCACCTCCATCTGCAGCTTGAGTGCTTCAGTAATTTGCATACCACTGCCAACAGGGAGAACATGAATTTCTCAGATCAGGTAGCCCATCAACAAGGTAAATGAACATGACCGGATATTTCATGATATGATCTTAACCACAATA
This sequence comes from Nyssa sinensis, assembly GCA_008638375.1. NCBI lineage: Eukaryota > Viridiplantae > Streptophyta > Magnoliopsida > Cornales > Nyssaceae > Nyssa > Nyssa sinensis. The sequence goes on from CM018049.1 coordinate 894,228, forward strand.
TGAGTTCTCATCTGTTCACTACATTTTCAAGACCACATGACAATAGAAACAGATTGAATTGTTAAGATTATTCGATGTGAATTGCAAGGCCCAGGACACATTTAATACAGGAGCCTTTCAGCACTAAACTATTCTAGCAAGTATAGGCCATGTTTATATTTATGGAATGCATGTCATAAACTCCCACTACTATAACCTATCTGTCTACTCATTCCTGAATGACAAACAAAAATAAATAAATGAGGCAAAATCACTTACGACGAACCATCCAAACTGGAAAGCATATCCCCTGAATCTTTCTTGTCAACTTTTTTCCCTTGCATTAAAAATTTAAGACAATATCACCAAAACAATCCTTTTAGGGAGAGTTTTCTTAAAGAACACCGGTAAATATATGAAACCTGCCTAATCCACTTCTCCAAAAAAAGATGATCAGTATAATTGGCTGTATTATTATTGATAAAGAAAGTAAAATGAGAATATGATACACATACCATCAGATGAGGATTCCGGGAGGTATTTTGCAAGTCGATATTTCTGGATGCATCACATGCCAAAATTAATGAAAATCACAAAAGAAACAAAAATCTGAGAGGAGAAAAAAGTATGGATGAACCTAGGACCTTTTCCTGTGGGAATGGTGGGTTGTATTTTATTTTGTTTTTCCTTTTGGTGGTGGTGGGGAATAAAATGTAAAAACCAAAACAGTATCCAAAAAGAAATCGCCATTTTTATCATTAAGTAGTTAGGCACTAATAAAAACTATTAGAACTTTCTTTGTAAAGAGAAATGTTTTGTTATCAAATGATTCAGAATATAATAACAGGAAGGGTAAAAAAATGTCAGGACTGCAGGGAGGTAATAGCAAAAACACATCCCCCCCCCCCCCTTTCTCTCTCTCTGTGTCCCTCAACAGAATCAATATACCTGTAAATGGCTTTTGACATGGTAGATTGTTAGACCTTGTACACCCATGACTCTGAGGACACCTTTGGGTGTAGCCCCTGAAAGAAAGAAAGAAAACTATTTTAAATGATGTAGGACAGATATGGTACCCTAAAAATAAGGAAATTTGTTTCAAAGATGTATTACGGTTTTTAGTTTTTCAAATTTGAGCTTATTTCAAATTAGTTATCTTTATTCTTTTTTATTCAAAATAGGAGTCTTTACTGTATTAGGATTAGGATAAAGATAAGAGTTGTGGCTTCCTAGTCAAAATAGTAGTATTCTAGCTCTATAAATATGATGTAATAGGTCCTTATAGTTAAGTTTTTAATCAATAAAATATTAATTTTGAATTTTACAGAATTTTTCTCTTGCTTGGGTTGATTGTTCCTGTTGTAGATATTGACGTTGGTCGTATCTATTCCTTTCACGTTTCCCTACTGCATTAGTTGGTATCAGAGGATTCGCCTGGCTTGATGGCAATTGGTGGAGACGGAATCAAAAATTCCATTGACGTTGGTCATGGGATGAAGGCTATGTTGGGTACCATTGAAGAACATAGGCAGCAATTCTACGATATGTTTGTTGAGATCCGCGAGATGCTTCTAGAATTCAGTCTCAAAGCCAACAGAGACTCTACAATCAGCAAGAATTACACCAAAGGATTTGCTTGAGGCCAACCTGTTGATAAACCCATTCTACAAAAGTGTGGTAGCCTGTTAGAAAAACGAGCAAGCTCTAATAAGATTTCACCGCCAATTCTGGTACATTGACCGACGATTACTAGAGAGTTTGTTATACAAATGGCTAGTAAACACTAGCAACTATCTTTCAATGAACTTCATGTCAAGACAAACACTGAAGATTTTCAATGTATGACAACAACTCCTATTGGGGAAAAAGTTAAAAAAGAAGAAAGTTCATAATTAATAGATCAAAGTATGGATCTAGTGGAATCAGAAGATTCTACAGGCTCTTTAATGGAAGAGGAAGACAATATTAATTCAATTATTGTGGCAAAAAAAAAAAAGAAATCCTTATAAGTACAATCAGCGTTACCGATGGGGACAAATTTGAAGCATCATAATACACTTCTGGTGAAACTGCAATGTTATCTATGGGGCTTACAAGAGGAGGAAGTTCTCTTTCTTTTCAAGGTTCATACGGTACAACTCCAAAGGTTCTATTTATCTTGATAAACTAAAACTAATGTTAGAATCTGAAGGAGAAGATTGGGAAAGAACAAACAAGAAATTTGTCTACGGTAACGAGAAAGATGGGTCATTCCTACTAGGTTCAAAACTTGTACATATGCACTTTTTCCCTCTTGCACATTCTCTTTCTTTGGAATATGAAGACAGACAAGAACTTTTCTCAATTGACTCCCATTGGCCAAATCAATCTACAAGCAAAGACAATAGTGGAAATAATAACAAAGCACTAGAATTTGATAAAGAGTATGACACAGCTTTGTTTGAGATAATTTTCGATAGTTGCAGAACATCTTGATTTAATGGTTATGTTCTTATTAGTTACGGATGAGTTCGAGGTCAAGTACATCCTGTTAACTCAAGGACAAGTTTTTTCCAAGTGGGGGAAACTGATGTAGGATAAATATGGTACCCTAAAAAAAAGAAATTTGTTTCAAAGATGTATTAGGATTTTTAGTTTTCCAAATTTGAGCTTATTTCAAATTGGTTATCTTTATTGTTTTTTATTCAAATAAGAGTCTTTGTTGCATTAGGATTAGGATAAAATTAAGAGTTACGGTTTTCTAGTCAAAATAGTAGTATTTTACCTCTATAAATATGATATAATAAGTCTTTATGGTTAAGTTTTTTATTAATAAAATATTAATTTCAAATTTTAGAGAATTTATTCTCTTGCTTGGGTTGATTGTTCCTTGTTGTAGATGTTGACGTTGGTCGTATCTATTCCTTTCACGTTTCCGTGCTGCCTTGTTAAAACACTTCCATGGCTAGGCAAAAATTTTACATATAAAAACTTGTCAAGTTTCTCATTAAAATGCCCAAGCGCTTGAAAGAGTTTCATCAAGAAATTGATCCACCTTCTCTAGCAGTTCCTGTTCTCAAATGTTTTACACAATAACAATACCCATTTGACCTAACAGCCAGTTTAGATCATAAAAAGGTCAAATGTTGAATCATCAAGAACCCATTTAAGTTCAAAAATAATACTACTCACATATTAATGTAAAATATCACTGATGAGTACGAGTCACAAACAAAATGTTTTTTTTTTGTTTCATTCATTAAATTTTCCTAGATTGTCCAAGAACAGCTGGAAATTTCCACTAACTGGTTCATAATGTATTAACTTCTGTTACTTTGATAAAATGAATCAGAATTAAGAAGCTATACAGAAGGAAATCTTAACTTTTTATTTATTTTACTGTTGTGCAGGAGAGAAAAAGACATCAAACAACATTAATTTGGCATAGTTAATGTCACATATCAAAACTAAAAATAAAAAAAGTTGGCCATATGAAGGTCCGCATAACTCACGATCTGGTCCACCCAATTGTGCCACAGCATCAACAAAGCGTTCGTGAAGTTCATGTGTCCAACGCAGCCGTTGCTTTGAGGCCAGACTAGGATTATTGTTAAGACTGTTCCCTCCACCAATGGGGTCCATTGTTCTGGCACCACAATCTAATTGCTGACTATGGACCACTGAGTTGCTGCGAACTAAGCTTGAACTAGGAACACCCTTCGGTCGATACATTTGTCATTTATCTAAAACAAAGAAACCAGAGTCATCAAAAGCATGAACAAACAAGTAAAACTTCAAGCTTAATTACCATATGCATTTGGAAAACAGATGATTAAACAGCCAAAAGAGAGTGGCATATTTCAATAGTCTACAATAAAAAGGTTAAAGGATGAAATAATTCTGCATTCCTTGGCTGACAGGTTTGAGATGGAAAGTATAAACTTATACACACACTCACCCAATTCTTTCAATATTTTAGATTGCATCACAAGAGACGCTTAGCCAAAAAAGGAAAAAGAAGTATAGACATGAGAGTTGAGACACCTGAACCCTCTGGAAACCAACCCATTACCATTATCTTAACAAATCCATGTTATCATCTTTTTTATCCAGCCCAAACCCCTAAGATTTTGAACCAAACATAAGGGGAATATCTGTAAGAACTTCAATAAGGTATGCTGAAGCTTCCAAATATCCTTGAGAAAAGAAACCAACCTATGGTCAGTTCAAAATCTTGTATATGTAACTTTTTAACTTCTAATCTCCTTAAATCCTCATTTTTTTTTTTTTTTTTTTAACTTTTTGAGTAGAAGTCAATGCATGGAACCAGAGCAAGCAAAGTTAAAACCTTAGTAGGATTAAGCTGAACATATATCTACTCCATGTTTTAGTTACTTGGGTCCAACATTCAGATTGATTTGATCAGGCCTTCAACTAGCATAAAGCCAGTTATTTTTGTCCATGATAGAAATTAACAACTAATAACAACTCAATAAGTGAAGGTGCAAATAATTGTAAAGGAATACCATTCAGTGGATTCCGGAGCCATTATGAGGGGATATGTCATGATTGACTGAAGGTTTTGATTCAACAGTGGTCTCTTGCTTGGGGTGAGGCTCCTACGGCGGATATTCTCCAAAAAAGGGGATTTCACATTGTGGGAAGGTGTAGCATGTGCCTACAAAATGTTGAGACAATTAGAGATCTTTTCCTTCACTGTTCTTTTGTGAATGAAATATGGGACCTATTGTTTGCATTGTTTGGATGTTGTTGGGTAATGCCTTGTTTGTTGATTAACTTTTTGAGAAGTTGGGATGGGGGGAGGGGGTTAGAGCCATGGCCAGAGGATATGGAAGATCACACCAATATGCTTGTTTTTGTGTCTTTGGAGAAAAAGGAATCAACGCGTATTTGAAGGCAAATCAATGGATCTTTGTAGGTTTAAGGATCATTTTTGAAGATTTTATACTTTTGGATCAATAGAAGCATACCCCTCGTATGTATTAAGCAATCAATTGTTCCAAAAGTTTAAACTGTTAGAGAATGGGCCAATAATGTATATCAAGCTCTCGACACTCCCCCTCACGTGCGACCCCAAACTCGCACATGGCTAGGCAAAGAAACCACAGATAAATGCGAAGGAGAAGAGAATACAAATGCAAACAAGGAATAAATACAAATAGAGAGATTTCAACCCAAGACCTCCCACAACTAGAGCTTTAATACCAAAACTTAAGTTGTTAGAGAATACGCCAACAATGTATATCAAGCTCTCAACAGTATGTATATAATTTTGAAATTTTTTTAGATAGAATGGGGCTCTAGTTTTTGTGAGCCTTTTTTTGTAAATGGGTTGCCCCCCTTGGGCATGCTTGAATACAATTACTTACAAATAAATAAAAAAATTGTGGTCCATATATGGGTTAAAAATGGTGGAGCCAAGGGAGGATGCAATTAGATGGAAGCTGAGTCCAAATGGGAGATTTAGTGTGCAGTCCTTTTTTAGGGTGATGCTAGTTGACGTGGGAGATTGCTTTCAGTGCAAAAGTATTTGGAAGGTGAATGTTCCTTCCAAGGTGTCTTTTTTTGTTTGGATTGTGGCGTTGGATGTGATCCTTATGATAGACAATCTTGGTAAAAAATGAAAGATATTACCAAACTGGTGTTGTATGTGCAAGCAGCGACCATTTATTGCTTCATTCTCCAGTAGCTTAGGAAGTGTGGTCTATGACTCATGATTTTTGGCGTTTGTGACTATGCAAGGTCGATGAAGGAGCTTTTATGTGTTGGGGGCTTGCCTATCTATCTAAGAAGGTCAGATCGGCCTTGAAATCTGCTCCTTTTTGCTTAACGTGGTATCTTTGGTGGAAACGAAAACAAAGAACTTTCGAATGTATAAAGATTCCCATTTTTCAATTTTAAAGGAAAATGTTAGATACTTTTTATTTTTGGGTGGCAGAAAATTATCCCATTTCTTTGTCATCATTCATTGATTTTTTGGAAGAAATGCATTGTATTAGGAGGAGGTGAATAGTCTTTTTTTTGTTTGGTTTTGGGTTGTATATTGATTGCACTCCATCAATAATGGGTAGATTGTCATTGGGGTGTTGCCGCAGGAGCTTTGTTCATGTTCAAGTTCCCCTCCAAGGAAGAGGTATTGAGGGTCTTGAATGGAAAGGATTGGAACTTTGAAGGAGAACGAATATGTTTGGATCGTACAAATTGCATGATGTCTTGGAGGAAGCTTCAAAGGAGAAGAAGAGGCAGGGTCACCCATGAATGAACCATCCAAGGAAGAGGAAGAAGCTTAAGGTTGTGGCATTGGTCGAACATCGGAGGGGGCTATATGAAGGTGGAATCCTCTGTAGGGGAAGCCAAGCACTATCTTTACCTACCTGAAACAAACAAAGGACAAGGATGGTTGATGATGGCAAAGGCTTTTTGTAAGTCAGGGTTGTCTCCGCTGAGAAGGAGGATAACAAGGAACACGTATCGGGACAGGGTAGTGATCAGGGGATGGCCAAAGACATCATTATTGGTGGAGAAGGGTCATATGGGAGTTTGGGAAGCTATTTGTGTGAACTCTAAGTCTTGCAAAGCACGACTAGAGTTTCCGGGTAGGTGTTTGGTAGGGCAACTGGTTTCTTCACAAATGCCGGTGCCAGACATAGGGTTCAATAATGGGCAGATTGTCATTGGGGGGTTGCCGCGGGATCTTTGTTCATGTTCAAGTTCCCCTCCAAGGAAGAGGCATTGAGGGTATTGAATGGAAGGGATTGGAGGAAGTTTGAAGGAGAACCAATATATCTGGATCGTAGAGATGCGGCAGGGTGTTTTATTAGATCCGAGGAGCTCAGAGAATATTGGGTGCGATTCATGGGTCTGCCAGCATATTGTGGAGCATGGAGGTGTCTAAGACACTGGGGGAGTGTTGTGCAGACATCTTGGGTGTGGATGAGACTACTATGGGCAGACACCGGCTCCAGTGGGCCCGGGGTCTTGTTAGAGCTTTTCCTAGATCCATTCCAACCACAGTGAAGGTTCAAGCAAGGTTATAGAGGTTCGAAATTCGAATTTAGACATAGACGGGATAGCAAGTTGTGACGACTCAAGCAATCGGAGAAGATATCAGTCTTCAGAATATGGCGGAAGCTTCATTGACATGGATGACTGCTTTGCACGTGCGACAGGTACGTGAAGGTGAAGGGAATAGGAAATCTGCAAAGCTGACAGGTGGCAAAAGTATGAAGACAATCATATCAAATAAAGGGCGAGTTCAAATTTTAAAACCACAAAAGAGGGGTACTGGGCTGATGGGCTATGGTTATTATGGTGGGCAGCGATATGTCAATGGGACCCACTATAGTGGGCCTTGCAATTTAATGATAGAGGCCTTTACGTGCAAGGCCATGGACAAAAGAATGAAGTGGGTTGGGAAATGCCCAGAAGGGTGGCAAAGGTCCAAAGGACAGGTTCTCAAGGCAATAGGACTAGGCCAAGACAGTTCTATTAATCCGCTTAGTCATAAGTTGAATGGGAGGCTGTCTGATGAAGCGCAGCTTAATGCGCAGGCCCAAGAACCCACTCAACCAATTAAAATGGGCCATTGTAATACAATTGGGGTAAAGCAGTTGAGAGGATCTGATTCAACGAAAGGGGATTTACAGTACTCTTCAAGAAATTCAAGTTATTGATAAGGAGTAAGAATTCGAGGTTTCATGGCGTCCAAAGTCCAGGGCATTGTGGCTAAAAGAAGGTGTTCGCAAACTAAATTTTTTTCAGGGCTGCTAATGCACATAATAGGAGGAACAAGATTTCTTCTATGAAAATTGGGAATCAGAAGCTCTCTCAAGATCAACAGGTGAGGTAGGGGATTGCAAACTTTTATAAGGAGTTGTTCACTGAAATTTGTAATTGGAGACCGATGTAGAGGATTTGCAGTTGGCTGGTTTGAATGGTGAAGCGGCAGACAGTTTAGAAAAACCTTTTGTGGAAAGATTTTGTAGGCATTGAACTCGTGTGATGTGGTATTAAGTCCTAGGCCCCAATAGGGGTTCATAATGGATGTTTTTAAGCACTAATGGGAGGTAGTAAAGGGTCATGTGCTGGCCCTTTTTGAGCAATGGGGCCTTTGAAAGAAGCATAAATGCCTCTTTCATTGTGCTTATTCCAAAGGAGAGGTGCAGAGAATATTCGGGATTTTCAGCCTATCAACCTAGTGGAGAGCGTGTATATGTTATTGGCCAAGGTGCTCACCTTAAGGTTGAAGGAAGTGGTGGATAGTGTCATCTCTAGTAGTTAGAATGCTTTCGTGGGGTAGGAAAATCTTGGATGTTGTGTTAATGGCAAGTGAGTGCATTGATTCTAGAAGGAAAAGGAAGGAAAATGATCTGATTTGCAAGCTGGATATCAAGAGAGCATATGACCGCATTAATTGGGATTGCTTGTTGTCCTTGATGAGAAGGATGGGGTCTGGGAGAGGTGGTGGGGTTAGATGAGGACATGTATTTCTCCAGTTTCCATGTTGGTCTTGTTGAATGGGTCTCCTGCTAGCTTCTTCCAGTCGTCTAGCGGTCTTAGGCCAGGGGTGTTTTGCATTACGGAGGCTTTATAAAGCGAAAGTTGCAGGCTTCTTGGAGAGATTTAGAGTGGGAGATGGGGAGGGTAGCAATGTGGGGGTTTCACGTCTACTATTTCTTGACCAATGTAGTTAAAGGCGAAAGGCGTCCTTAAGGCACCAAGGTCTCACATTGCCCGAAAAGCGATGCGACAAAAAAGCGTTAGCCTTAGTGAAGAAAGGCACTAACTAATAAAATAAAATAAATATATATATATATATATATTACATATTAAAAGTTAATTCATTTTAAGTTAAATAATATCTTATCATTAAAATAATTATCATGTAACACTAAAAAGTTCAATCTAAAAACTACATATGACATACTTAGGTGATATAACCATTTTAAACTTTAGTGTTCTTTTCTAAATTAATATTCAAAGTTTTGTTATCTATCAAGTCTTGCTACTCCTAATAAGGAAGACATGAAAAGCACAATCTCGTAGACATCTAAACTAATTCTCAAAAATCAGGCCCACGTTAGGAAGACTTCCCATATAGGTGATTGATTTAGTTGATGGAAGGACAATGTTTTATCGTGGGCAAGTTCAGATTTTGTGAAAAATGATGATAGTTTACTGGTTATTGAAGATGAAATATCAATCCCTACTTAAAGTGATTACCTAGGTGTTGCCTCTTTGAAGACGCCTGGCCTAGAACATGTTAAGGCGATAAAACTGAAAATTGCCTCGCCTGATTGCCTAAGCGACAAGGTGATCACCTTTGATAACATATAAATGCATAAAACACTATAAACATAAGGACATACAAGTAAAATATATTACAATTAAAAAGGTCATCGCATGGTCATCTCTCAACTTGCTTAAAGTGATCGCCTAGGTGTTGCCTCTTTGAAGACGACCTGGAACATGTTAAGGCAATAAAACTAAAAATCGCATCGCCTGATTGCCTAAGCGACAAGGCGATCGCCTTTGACAACATTGTTGCTGACAACACTATAGTCTTTTGTGAAGCAAAGGACAGTCAACTACGGTTCCTTAGATGTATTCTCCTTTACTCTGAGACAATTTCAGGGGTTCATGTTAAATTGAGCAAGAGCGAATTAATTCAAGTAGGGGTAGTGGGGGAGTTGAGGAGTTGTCTTGGTCAATGGGATGCAAAGTGTTCCTCTTCTTACCCAAGCTTGCCCCCTAGGAGCCTCATCTTGATTTTTTGTACTGTGAGATCCCGTAGTTGAGGGATTCCGAAGGCATATAGCAGGTTGAAAGAGGTATTATCTAAGGGAGGGAGGATTAAGCTGATAAAGAGTACCCTTAACAACATGCCAACATACTAAATGTCTTGTTCCCTATCCTGGCTTCAATGAAAAGGAAGCTAAAGAATCTCCAAATGGATTTCTTATGCGGAGGCTTGGAGGATGGGAGAAAGGTTCATTTAGTAGAGTGGGAGAGGGTTAAGACCCCTTTGTTGGTTGCGGCATTTTGTGTCCAAAACATGAGAATCTTTAATAGAGCTCTTTTGGGAAAATGGCTTTGAAGGTTCAGGGTAGCGGGTCAAGCTTTATGGAAAATGATTGTCATATTTAAATATGGGTACGAGGATGGAGGGTGGTTTTTCAAGGAAGTGGTGGGGGCATTGGGGTGTGGTTTAAAGAAATCAAACCAAAATTAGATTGCTGATTTGAAAAAAAAAGCATTTGTTTTGTGGTGGGGGAGGATGCGAGGGTGAAGTTTGGAAGGATGATTGGAGCGGGGAGGGGAGTGTGGTCTCCCAATTTTAGGAAATTGTTTTTTTTTTTGATTGGGGAGTTAGAGGAGGTGACTAAACTCTATGACATATCAAGTAGGTGCAGTTATATACACATAGCGGACACCATTATTTGGATTGGCAACAACTCTAAATCCTTCACAGAGAAGTCTTTCTATAATATTTTGATGGGGCAGGGTGAGCAGCACTTTCCTTGGAAGTTAATATGGCATTCCCAAGCTCTTTCCAAGGTGGTTTTTTTTTTTTTTTTTTGCTTGGAAGGTGACTTGTGGGCTATCTTGACCATGGAGAATCTTCAAAAAAGAGGTTTTCAAATGGTGAATAGATGTTGTATGTGCAAGAGTGATGCAAGTCGGTTGATCATTCCTTGCCCGGTATCAAGGGGCAGCTAGTGTCTCATTTCTTTATTTTTGTTATCTCTGGGGTGCTGCCTGCTACAGTAAAAGACTTGCTTTTTAGGTGGAAGGGGAGAGGGGGAGAGCTAGAGGAAGAAACAGGGTGTGAAGGATGTACTTGATCTACCTTATAGGGTGCATTTGGAAAAAGAGAAGTAGGCTTTTTTTTACAGGATAGAGCAGCCCACTTTTGTTTTCAAAGATAACTTCTTGCAGTTGTTATTTTTTGGCCAAACTGGCTTTTCCATTGTATGTAATTTCCTTAGTTGGTTTTTGGGATCCTTAAGGTGTTAATTTGTTCCTTGTTAATTTTGTGGAATCCTTAAGGTGTTAATTTGTAGCCTTGCCCTTTTAATTAGTGGGTTCGTCCCCCTCAGGAAGCTTTTTTTATATATATACACATTATCAAAAAATGTAAAAAACCATTTTTAATAATGTGTTAGGATTTCAAGTGATCAAATACTATAATTGATTATACCAACAAGCTTTAGCTTAGTTGGTACCTCCTCCACCACTATGGGAGGTTGCGGGTTCAAGTCCCCTTAAGGTGCAAAGTGGCATGTGTGCGTATGTGTGCGCACATGCGATTTACCTAAAAAAAAATACTATTATTGATTATAAATTCTCTCAATCAAGGGGTCCCATTGATCTAAAACAATAGATTAGCGTTTTCTAATTTCTTTTGTGTCAATCTTTACAAGGATTTATATTTTGCAATGTTGTCAAAGGCAACTACGGCGCTCGCGCCTAGGAGATAAGGTGAGGTGAGGATCAAGCATGATACCTCAACACATTCCCGGCGAGATGACTTTAATGAGGCACACTCAAGGCGAGATGACTTTAATAAGGCATTTCCTAGGCAATTGACTTTAATGAGGTGATTGCCTCAACTAAAGCGAATGGCATTGAGGCGAGAACCTCTTTAACTAAAATTTATTTTTCATAAATGTCCTCAAGTATGTTCTTTTGTTATTTTAGTAGTAAGGACATCTTTGTCCAGGCAATGCACAACAGAAAAGAAATAGAAAGGACCCTCACATCTAGACTAGAGCCGATCTCCAAGGTTGTACATCATATGTCATTTTTTAGATTAATTTTTTTAGTGTTACATGACAATTGGTAGGCAAGATATTGTTTAACTTAGAATAAATGAACTTCTAATGTCTAATATATTTTGAATTATTTATATAACATAGTGCCTTGCTTCACTCATGCGAGCACTTTTTTGTCGACTCAATTTTCGAGCAATGTAGGACCTTAGCACCTTATGGGTGCCTTTAGCCTTTAACTGCAACTCCCAAACTTGTAGAATGTTTTACAAACAAATTGTGTTTGAAGCGTCGCTTATGAATACTTTTGAGTTTGAACTATGCTTGTCAGACCCAATGTTTTAAAACTCAAACTGTTCAACGAACAGGAAAAAAGACCGGGTCACGGGTCACTGGTTCAACCATTGGGTCTTTCGGAATCGAACCGTGATGTCATAATTACATCATAAATATATTTATTATTAACATTAATAATATATAAAACATGAAAACAATTTTAAATAATATATAATAAATTATTTATGAAAAAGGAACAAAATTTGTTGGAAAATTAAAGAAGTATAAAAGAATAATTTCAACATGTAAATTTCTAACAAGATCAAGGTGTAAAAAACAAAAAAAAAAAAAAAAAGTGAATACACATGTAGCATGAAATGAAAGTTTTCAAGAAATTGATTCTTAAAAAATCTTTACCAGACAACATGAAAAGTTCAAAAAAATGTTGATGCAAAATGCAAGTGTGTTTTTCCATTAGTCCCACATCGGCTGTGAGAAACTAAGATCAATGGCTTGTTTACTTATAAAAGCAAGTTCAAAAGTTCCAATGTTATACAATTCAGCCATCCCACATTGAATGGGAATTAAAAGGGCAGATGACATGACTAGCTTTAAAAGATTGCCATGTGATTAGTCAAATAGTGGAATGCATTTAAATATTTTATATATATATATATATATATATATCTCTGAAAAGTGAATGCAAAAGCATTCAATGTATATAATAAAAAGAAAATCTTTTTATGTTCACATAAGAAATTGATTATGTGCCAATCCGTAAGACTCGAACGGTCTTCAAAGTTTCCAGTTCAAAATTCGGTTTGAATGGCTTATTAAAATTAGAGCGGTTTTTCTTTATTTCCGGTTTACCGGTCTAAAATGAACCGTTTCTTGAACCGGTTGACGATTCAGCTGGTTGAACCGGCCGGTCCGGTTTGATTTTTAAAACACTGTTCAAAACCACTGCTTTGAAAAAAACAAATTCAAAGCATTTTTAGGGATGCCTTGCTTCAAGGCAAGCCTCAATAAAGCTTTTTAAAACATTGACAGTGTATCAACATAGATATGGAAACTTTCCAAGTAAAGGAAAGCTAATTGAGAGCATAATAATCAATGTACAATTAACAGAGGGCAATCATCACCAAATCAAATAGTAAAAAGAAAACAAAAAAAAAGCTTCGCGGACAAACTTTTGGTTAAAATTTGAAGGAAAGAGGAAAATAATACTAATTTTGATTCGAAACAAATGGTAATCAACCATGGATGGCTGCAAATAGTCAGAACAAATGTGAATAGGTACCGATGTACTATAAAATGTTTCATAACAATGCATAGATCAAAGTCCCCCAAAGGAGAAATGAACCTCCATATACGCTTGCCACCAAGTGAATTTTCCAACGGTCTCACATACAGCACATTGCTTATTATCACATTTTTTGGGTTAAGAAGGAATGTCCATTTTGACATTCAATAAAATTCTTTGAAAAAATACAAAATGAATTAAAATGATCCCATTAGTTTTTCTTAAAATGGCAGTGTTTGCGTTCAGTGAAATTTCCCATAATATATATCCCTCAACATCTCTATCACTCAGAATTGCTATACCTTACAGACTAATGACTTAACAAGGAAAAATGTGCAAAAGAACAGATGAGGTTCGGCCAACATGCTATTTGCTAATAAAAGATTACTTCATAGTTCATATGGCCAAAAGCTTTCTTTCGCAATGCCAGTCTCTTTCTCAACAAGCTTTGTTTCTTAACATTTCCTTACACTAAATAATTATCAAAAACATTATTTTACACTAACTCAAAACTAAGCTTTTTTTTTATAAGTGCAAAAGTGATTGTTTGAATATATATATATATATATATATAGAATCAAACACCACCAAAATACTATGTCAAATATATAATAAGTCTAATAAATGATAGAAAATTTGCACTTAATAAATATATCAAAGGAAATCAGATGTATTCTGGAATTCTGAATAAAAATTTAGGATAGAAAATGCTTTGCCCGCAAATTCCTGGATGAAAATGCAAGATGGGGATGAATCATGAATGCCCATTGAGTCTACTACACTTGTTCAAAATGAGGATTAAAAATGAAAACCCATCGAGTCTACTACACTTGTTTAAATGAATTTACTGACCTTCATAGCCAACAACCAATGGTTACACTTGGTTGCATCCTTGTAACCAACTTAAACAACCAACTACTTTGAGTCCTTGACTTCTGACCAACATTCACAGGTGAAGGACATACAAGAGTAAAAACAAATAACCAGAATATAGAAGAAAATATGAAACAGAAAACCACCAACATTCTACTAAAATATAGAAGAAAGCTGCACAAATAACCAGAAACGCCCCAAAATTTCAAGAGGAAAGTTTATTTACAAGCAGTCAATGCAAAGAAAATGTGATGGAGGACTCTGATATTTAAAATTCTTGAAGGCAATCTAAGTAATGACACCGCATGAAAACAATTTCCAAATATAATTGGAGAATCAGTGCAGTCAGTCAAACTAAGTTATTCAATTGACAATACACAGATTTCAATATGCACACAGGAAAAACACCACATAATCTTATGTTCCACTGCAATTGTTTTAATCTCGCAACTAAAAAGATCACACTTAAAGCAGAAGAATGAAGTTCTCCAAACCAGTAAATTGTGGGTCCTCAAGGAAGCGTAAGTGTTATATAAAAATCTCGTTGCCATTTCAAGGGAAAATAACAAGAATAAAAAAAAAAAAAAAAAAAAGAAAAAAGCCCACAACGTTGATGATAGTAGCAGATTCCAAAATCAAACATAATTAGGGTTGCAGTGATTAGGAGACGGGATAGTCGAGAAAATTTAAGAGAAATTACAGATAGTAGAATAACTCTTTTGAATTCAACTTCAAAAAGAAATTTAGAGTTGACCCACAACCACATGTTGTTGTACATAAATTTTAGTATACATAAAGGGTAGATTTGCATAATCATAATCAACAATCAATAATAAAACAAGGAGAAGGAAAAGGTGAAGGTGAAGGGGAGCATACCCAGATCTGAATGCCAAAATTAGAGTCGGAGCTACTTTAAAAGAAAAATGGAGCTGGATGCCAAAATCCAACTGACTTTGAATTTTCGTAAATTTGAGTTCGCTGGATTGGATTGGATTGGATTTGGATGGACGCTCTCTCTCTCTCTCTATCTCACACACACACAGACTTCCAACCCCCTTAATGTGACTTGGTCTATTATTTCATTTGAAGTCGCAAATATTTGTGAAACAGCCACTAAAAACAGAGAGAGCGCAATACATCTTCGGCTTTATTGTTTTAAACACTAAAATAGTGAGAAATTTTTTTTTGTTTGGATACTGAAAATTTTTAGTAAAATAAATAATACTAAAACTGCCCTCGGTCAGGTTTTGGGTCTACCCGTGATAATGATGATGGATGGGAATGGGATGACCGGCCTCGCCTCGCAACTGACGGAATCTTGGCAGTAATATTCCAGTATCCCGGCCATTTTGTCCTATTTCCGCTCTGTTTTAGGGGACGACGTCAAGATAGATTCAAAATTCAGCAAATGCATGCATGCATGCACACACAAATAATTTTTTTTCCTTCCTCAACGTTTGTATTCAAAGCAAATAGAGTATACTCTGGTCCTACACTACTTTTTTTTAACAAATGTATAGGTTTATAGATAAGAATGTAACAAATTCAAACCAAACATAACTAGGTCTCCGTATATAAAAAAATTTTAAAATATTTTTTAATAAGTAAAATATATATATCTATCTTTTATAATTTTTGTTTTCTTTTAAAAATACAAATATGTTTGATAATTATTTCTTGAAAATAATTTTTATTTCAATATTAATTTTTTTAATATGTTTATTAAAATTATTTTTTAAAAATAATATCAACGCCGTAATTTTGAACAAAAATAACATAAAAGTAAATTTATAATTCAACACTAAATAGCATAAAAGAAAATTTGAACAAAAATATCATAGAAGTAAATTTGTTTTACTTATAAAAGGTAAAAACATTTTGCTTTTATTTGAAAATATTTTTTTACTGTTTTAAATTTTTCAAAGTACTTTTTATTGGTGCAAACTAAATACTACTTTTTTAAATTTTTTTGCTTAAATAAGTAACAAAGCACTTTGAAAAAAATATTATCAAACGAACACGTTTTTAAATGCTTAATGTTGACCCTAGAGGCACAATAAGTGGTAGCCATCATAGTCATTTCTTAGAGCATCTCTAGTGGTGACTCAAATTTAAATTTGAGCCAAGATTCACAAAAATCTTTTCCAGTAATTACTCAAACCTAGACTCAAATAGGGTTTTACTCAAATCTAAATCCGAATCAGTGCAAAATTATTTATAGACTCAAAATTTAAGTGACTACTGAAGAGCATGAGACTCAAATTTAACTTTGACTTAAATTTGAGAGTATTTCATACTCACTCATTCCATCTACATTCAATTCATAGATGGATCTACCATTGTAAAATAGCACTTGTAAATGATGATCTTTCTTCGTAACGAGTATCCACGAAAGATGTTCTCGGATAATATGGTTTTGAAGATTTTGGAATGGCAAACTGTTTGATCCTTTAAGTTGAAGGATTTGGGTTTGAAGGGCTTTTTCGAGAAAAAATATCTTCAAGATTTTGAACCAATTCCTCTTCAGAAGTAAAAGTTACTTTATCAGAAGGTTGGATTGAAGAAGGCCTATTATTAAGATTATCTTGTAAAACATTTTCAAGGAATGTTTTGTTAGAAGGTTCATTTTGTAATATAACAGAGACAATTTTTCCTTTTGAATCTAAAGAATCAATTTTTTATGCTATAGAATTTATTATATCTTTATTTGTTTCTTCAAAAAGAAAGGTTGGTTTTTCATCAATTTTGGAAGAACCATGAGCTTTCTCTTTTTGCAGGATTGTTTCGATCCATTCAATTTGTTTTGCAATAGATTGTAAGGAACAATTTGTATAATTATTTGTTTGCTTTCATTTTTTATGTAATTTCCTTGAGTCAATAACCATAGAAATCCCTCTATAAGGAGTAACGATTAGGTATTATTCTAGTGTGAAGTCTGGATTTCTCCTTTAGGCAGATGGATAGACACAACAATTTTCGCAAGTAGAGAAATGATTTGCCAGTTAGTTGCTTTGGATGAAGAAGTCTTGATTTCAACAAAAGGGTATGAAAGATTCTATTCTTTTGCAAAGATTTCAAACCATGTGAAGAATAAAAAATTGCATTTCATCCTATTCATAAAACCATAATATTTTATTCTAAACTCCTATTTGTTTGGTAGAAAAATACCAATTTCTTTTTTTTGTGTCATATTTAGCTACAAAATCTTGCTAAATATAGGATTTTTCACTTTGAAGACTGGTTTGTTGAATCACATAGATCGAAGGATTGTGCATTTGACAATGAGTAGGAGACGTATTTGGAATCCTATCATCTTCTTCTTATCTAATTTTCTCAATTGGGATAGTCGAGTAAAAAGTTTGGGGTATTTGACGATGGTTAATGCCTTGTATATTTAAGGAATCTACATATGGTCTTTGAGCTCGAAAAGTTGTTTTGAATGAAGGAGTCTAGGTAGATGGTGTATAGCTAGAAAAGGGTTCATCCACACTTTTGATTTCATATATTAATTTTCTAGAAGAGGAGAAGTGTAAATCAACACTTCTTTCGGGATGAGCAATTATATGGTCAATTTCTTCTAGTTTTGCTCTTTGCGGTGGAACTTCAAATGGCAGAGTCCACAAAGAAGGTATTTCTACTTCACTTCTTTTTATAGTTTTTCGAACTATAATGGAACTTTTGGTTGTATTTGTTTGTACGAGCATTGTTTTGCCTAAAGGACTTGATTTAAGGCATTTTGGAATAATTGTATGCATTAATTTGTAGTGAACTCGGTAAATGATTCCAAAATGAAAGATTTTGTTATCCTAGAAATCATATCCTTGTATATTTAAGGAATCTACATAGGGTCTTTGAGCTTGAAAAGTTGTTTTGAATGAAGGAGTCTAGGTAGATGGTGCACAGCTACAAAAAGGTCCATCCACACTTTTGATTTCAGATATTAATTTTCTAGAAGTGGAGAAGTGTAAAGCAACACCTCCTTCGGGATGAGCAATTATATGTTCAATTTCTTCTAGTTTTGCTCTTTGCGGTGGAACTTCAAATGGCAGAGTCCACAGAGAAGGTATTTCTACTTCACTTCTTTTTATAGTTTTTCGAACTATAATGGAACTTTTGGTTGTATTTTTGTCACATCCCGAACCCCACCCTACGCGGATGTCGAGGACGTGACTGCCAGTCGGTCGCAACGCGACCAACCAAAGGCCAATTTTGAACTTTCCGACGAATTGCACTCCAACTGTAGGGTCAGATGCAGCGGAATTTAAAACTTTTTCTTTGTGTCACGGGAATGCAACTCACTTATCCATTTTAAGTATATGTATCACAGAGCAAGACTAAATCCAGTCAGTCAACAATTCTAATCTCAGAGCATATCTAAAATCAAGCATATAACAACAGAGCAGATCTAATATCTCTAGAGTACCATTAGTTCCATGAGCCATGTCTATCTAGTATATATCAGTCAAGTCAGTCATAACATACCACTCACCGGAATAACCAGGTTCAATCCACAATAAACCAGTCTCTACAGTTCAGTGCCGTCAGATCCTTACTTGCGATGCCACTTGGCCTATTCACGTCATGTCATAGTACCTTCTAATCCAATGGAGGTAATTCCTAAAAAATGTCAGAATAATGGGGTGAGCTTAAATAAGCCCAGTGAGTAACACAGGTTCCCTATCATGAGTTCAAAACCAGTTTTGTGCTTCCAAGGCACATGGATAATTTAGTCATTTCAAACATAACTATTTTTATAAATCCATTTCATAAGCAGTCTAGTACAATAATACAGAATCGAACAAACAATACAAACGGATCGGAACATGACATAACCAATCGGTCAAAACAATAACTAATGCTAATATATCGGTCAAGACACAGACTTTTCATTAACGGAACGAATCACAATCGGGACTGAGTGGGAACAATGAGTCAGTCAAGACAGGGGCATATTATCAATGGCTAGAACATAGCGGAGTTGAACAAGATCAATCAAGACAAGGCATACCAATAACAGGACGGAAACATAACGGAACTAGACCATCTATCAATCAGGCCAGACATATCATCAACGGACGGAATATAACGGAATCGAACGGAAACAATACATCAGTCAAGCAAAGGCATATCGCGAACGGGTAAAATTATAACGGAACTAAACGGAAACAATACACTAATCAAGACACAGGCAAATCATGAACAGGACACCACATAACGGAACTGGGTAGAAACAACATAACAATCAAGTCAGGGACACATCACTGTCGGAACTAATCATAACTGGACTGAACAATGTTTCAATCAAGACAGACGTATCATCAACGGACAGTACACAACGAAACTGGACTATATATCAATCAAGGCGGACTTAACATCATTAACGGACGGAACATGTCAAAACCGGACGAAACATATCAATCGAGGCAGACATATCATTAACGGACAGCACATAACTGAACTGAACGGAATTCCTAATTCGAAGGACACAAGCACATCACGTGGAATGTGGTACAAAGGGCGTACATTAAGTACATACATTTAAACAATATAGCATTCAGACAGTATACTATACAAAGTGGTACGATACAACAAAATGTTGTTCTTTGCCTATATCACATGGTTTATTTAATCATTTCGGATATAATGGTTCAATATATCCATTTTATCTCAACAGTTCAAAACGGGCAAAACAGTACGGGATGCTAGCACAGGGATCAGGAATATAGTCAATTATTTAAAAGACTAAAACCATGTCATAAGTGATATAGTACGAAAAGGGCATGCATTTAAATAATTGCACGTAAATAATTGCATTCAAAACAGATCAGTAAATCAAGGGACAGTATCAAAACAGTGTCAGAAGTTACTCACAAACTTTACGCTTATTTCCTTGCATAAATAATCCAATAACCTCCAGGTACGTCAGGCATCTCCATATATATCCTGAATAATAATCATCAATCACAGACAGATCAGAACTCATCCATTCAGGTCTCATTCGTCATCTTAGGTATCTATCGGATTACCTAAGATAGCCTAGTAGCCTATCGCCCTTCCATTGGGTCTCACCCGAGGCTATTTCATTCGTTAATTAGGCTTAGCAGTTATTAGGATTATATCCTAAGTCATTTAGACTTCAATTGTTATCAGTCAGGCACTCATTCAACCTTAGGGGCAAAATGGTAATTTTACCATTCTTCTCTCGGACCCTGTCGTGGTTTTCGGAATAGTCTTTATATCTTAAGTACAAAGTTCTACGTCCTTTGGACTCCAATCGGTATCAGTTAGGTTCTCATTTTAACCATAGGGGCAAAATGGTAATTTTGTCATTCTTATCCCGGACCCTATTATGGTCCTCAGAATATCCCATATATCGTATATATGAAGTTTTAAGTCTTTTAGACTTTAATCGGTATCAGTTGGGTACTTATTTAGTCTTAGGGGCAAAATGGTAATTTTGTATTTTTTGCCCCGGACCCTATCATGGTCCTCAGAACATCCCATATATCTCATGTATAAATTTGTAAGTCCCTTGGACTTCATTTGGTATCTGCTTTAGATCGTCGGGACACATCGGTCATTTCTCGTTTTACGCGTTGACTGTCTTGGAGTCTTATTTAGCCCTTCAGTGTTCATAATTATCCCTATGATAATTTATCAGATCAGTTTGACCTTTATTCGACCTCTACTTTGCACTTACAGTGCTCAAGGGGTATTTTGGTCATTTTACGTTTTGTGTAACTCTGACCCCGATTCATCACCTAATCAAGTATACAGTCTCACCAGTGTCTGGGCTCCTACCGGTATCAGTTTCGTCCCAATCGGACTTTGTTTAGGTCTCGTACGGCATCAAGGGTAATTTGGTAATTTCATGTGTCGTATTTTTCGGCACGTCAGTTCATAAAATGGACCTCACCATTGGGTCCAGAGCGTCCAACATAGTGAAATTGGACTGTCTGTTATGTTTAATCGGCCTTGGGTATCATTAAGGGCAATTCGGTCATTTACACTTTATGTGTCTGTATTTTTCGGGACTTCAGTTCGTTAAACGGACCTCACCGTTGAGTTCAGAATGCCCGAGATAGTCAAAATAGGCTATCTGATATTTTTATTTGGGTCTGGGTACCATCAGGGGCAGTTCGGTCATTTATCACTTACGGGTCTGTATTTTTCGGGACTGTATTTCCAAAATCGGATTATACCATTGAGTCCAGAATGCTTGAAATAGTGAAAATACACTTTTCATTTAATTTATTTGGACTCCGTTTGACATATTTAATGTCCAGGGGTAAAATTGTAATTTTACCTATTTAATAAAATAATAAAATAATTATTTTATTATTTAATTAATTACCAGGGGCTTAAATGTATATTTTATCCAAAATCTGGGCCACTGTGTAATTTTTTAAAACAGTGGGGACAAATCCGTAATTTCAGGAAGTGTTTGGGGTTCAAAATATAAATTTCATAATTTAGGGGTTCAAACCCAAGGGTTCAAGGGTTCACCAAGTGAACCGGTCCAAATCACTGTGAACCAAACGGTTGGTGACCCTCAGAAAATCGGGATAACATATCCCCCTTATCCGTGTTCAGGATTTGTCTAGTTTCAATTTTAATTTTCTATCACCGTACCCAAACAGGTCGGATTTGATTTTAAACAAACCAACCTACACCCAAAACGGTGCAGTTTTATTATTTCGGTGGCAGCCTCACAGGCCGACACGCGTCCGAGTCGACTCGCCAACTCGGTTGGAATCGCGAGTTGACTCCATCTTCCCCAATCCTTCCACGAACTGTAGCCCTACTTCTGCAGATTTTCTTCTTCTATTTCGTGATGTTTCAAGCACGGATTATTCCTGCCTTCAGTCCCAATTTATTTCTGGGTATCATGCCAACAATTTGGCATTCATTTGGTGGCTCGAAATAATGCATGGAGCTCGGTTCCTCACCATTATCGTGGGACCTGCAACTCCACTGTATGCCCTCATTTCTCCATCAAATTTGATGGTTTTTGTTTCTTTGTGACCGTATATCCATGAGGGTTCAATCTCCATTCCAAAATCATGGTTTAGAAGCTTGTTTCAGAGTTTGGGTTTGTTGGCCGAAAGCAATAGCTTCGATTTTGAGGGCCTTCCCATGCGATTTTGGGTCGCGGATGGTGATTTTTAAACACCTAATGGGGTCTAGTTCAGGTCTAGATTGGCCAAACTTGGTTTGGTCTCGGTCGTTTCAGACCTGCTACAGGGAAGCTTCATCCATGGCGGTTGGGTCTCGGTTTTATGTTTTCTACCCTATTCGACCCTCCCAATTTATTTAGGGCAATTCTAGAGTCTCACAGGAGCATATATATATGGTTTGCATGGACCAAAATTATCAGAAACAGTATGAAAATCTAAACAGAAATTTTTGCAGTTCTTTTGTGTTTACCTCCTAGTCGACCCATGTCCTCTAAGCAAGCTTGGTGGTGACCCTTGGCACCTCAGAGTCTCTCAACCAGTCGTGCCTCAGTGCCTTAGTCCTCCTTTGGTGCATCACATTAAGGACACATCATCCTTCACATGCACACACCCACTTGCATACACATGCAAGCCATGGACACCCACACATGCAGCCCATGGCCTTCACCCTGAAGACAGGTCTGTTTTCTCCTCTTTACCTAGCAAATATTATCTTTTTTATGAACTATCAGTCTTTGGTATGTAATATATACATATATATCTATATATATAATATCACACATACCTATACATATACATCTCTAGATGTATACATTAGAGAATCAGTGGGACCCTAGGGCTGAGGTGGGCTGATGCAAACCAATCATATGGGGTTTGCATGTAATCTCATTGGTCCAATTTGAGGTGGAGCTTAGGTAACTTGAGTATATATACAATTTAGTTGTATATATGTGCACAAGGTAATGGCAGCCAAGTTGGTAAGCTTTTTGAGAAAAATTCATTCCCTCCATAGGTCAAGGGTTCAATTCCCCTTGACCACCAATTTGGCCATTTTTCATCATTTTGGGCTAAGGCCCTGTTTGGCTACACATTAATTCAGTTTTTGATGTTTGCCTCATAACTTTCATTCCGTAACTCCTTTTTCGATGCGGTTTGTTCCGAGAGTTTCATATTTCAGTTATCTACAGTGTCAGAGGTTCCATGTCATTTATTAGTCATTCGGGATTTCCGTGGTTAATTAATTCAAATTTCGTCAGTGTTAAATTGACATTATTTTACCTAATTAATGGATAATTAGGTTCGGGTATTATATCCTATTCTCGGACATGTTTTAATTATTTTATCGGTCTCTCGTGACCATCGGGAGATTAGGGTTAATTCCCTTGATTATTCTCTGAGCCGGATATTAATTAATAATTAATATTTAATTATTAATTATACAGGATCGGGGTGTTACAATTTTCTTGTAAGAGCATTGTTTTGCCTAAAGGACTTGATTCAATGCATTTTGGAATAATTGTATGCTTTAATTTGTAGTGAATTCGGTAAATGATTCCAAAATGAAAGTTTTTTGTATCTTAGAAATCATATCCTTTTGTTTGATTATTCAAGGTTAAGGATTCAAGAATACCTTCACGCGGATTGGTAGTGGAATATCAAAATCTTTAACGAAATTGCTCTTTGGCGATGAGTAGTATAAAAACAAGATGATGCAAATATAACAGTTTGAAGCGTTGGACACATTTAACAAAATTTGCCTATTTGCGATGAAGTAAAAAATTCTTTGATGAAATTGCCCTTTAGCTATGAGTTGGAAATATGATAGGATGATAAAATATTTTTCAAGTGAATGGGGGGTTCAAAACCTTCTTCCATTTCTTATCATTAATTTTATCACTTTAACAAAAAAATCCGCGTCAACTCAGACTATGAGTTTTCATGAGGTCACAAGGACCTTGTAACACCCCGACCCTGTTTAATTAATAAATAATTTATTAATTTTTAATTAGCACCAACTTAAAGAATAATCATGAAGATTAATCGGGAATCTCTGGATGGTCACGATAGACCGATAAAATAATTAACTGCGTCAGAAAAGAGGGTCTAATACCCGGGCCTAATTACTAATTAATTAGGTAAAAATGATGTCGTTTTAATACTGACGGAACTCGAATTAACTAGTTACGAAAATCCCAAATAAATAATAAATGACACGGGGCCCTTGACATTGAGGCTAACTGAAATACGAAACCCTCGGAAGAAACCGCGTCGAAAAAGGAGCAACCGAAAAGAAAATATAACGGAAATAGCCAAAATGAAATTCTGCGCAGCCAAACAGCGCCTAAGCCCAAAATGGGAAAAATGCCCAAAAGAGAGGCCAAAGGGACTTGAACCCTTGACTTAAATGAGCAAGCACTCGG
Source organism: Nyssa sinensis (assembly GCA_008638375.1). Classification (NCBI taxonomy): domain Eukaryota; kingdom Viridiplantae; phylum Streptophyta; class Magnoliopsida; order Cornales; family Nyssaceae; genus Nyssa; species Nyssa sinensis. The sequence continues at coordinate 918,808 of CM018049.1, forward strand.
CACCCAAAAAGTTACCAAGTTGGCTGCCAACACCTTTGTGCCTATATAGACAACAGAATGGTATATAACTCTGAATTATCCTAGGCCACCTCCCAAATTGGCCAATGACCATACATGCAAACCCCTCATTATTAATTGAATCAGGCATATCACCCCCACCAATTGGATTTCATGCAGCACAATAAAAACAATAAAATATATCTACATGTGTATATGTGTACATAGATAGATGCACCTTGCATGTTGAGTGGGGCTAGAAGAAATCAGAAAACTACTTGACTGTGTTCTGCATATGGCTGTGGGCTGTTAGAGAGAGAGAGTGCTGTAGTGTAATAACCCGGAAATTTTTTTTTTTAAAATATAAAATTTTCTTGGTTATTAAATATTTTTTTTTTATTATTATTAGTATTATAAAATTTTGATGTGTATGGGTTATGTATATGTAACATGTATATATGTGTGGGATGTTATCAATGTGTATGTGTAAAATAATGTATGTACATATGTATGTTGGTATGTATATGTATATATGTATATGTATATCAGTGCATGTGTGCACTGTGTGTGTGGGTGAAACCGGATGGAGGTGTGAGTATAATACATGTGTGTGATACATGTATGTGTGTATGTGTAAAATGGTATATGTACATGTATGTGTGAATATGTATGTGTATGTATATATATGGCAGTGTGTGTGTGTGCCACAGACCTGGTGTGTGAGTGTGTGTGAGGTGTCGGCTATGTGTGTGTGTGTAATGAGTGGTGTATATATATATATATATATATATATATATATATATATATAGACTTGCATAGAGCAGCTTTGCATTTAATGCAAAGCTGCATTTGGGGAGAAGCAAGGGGCTGAACAGAGGGAGAAGTCAAAGAAGGCTGCAAGTGGAGAGGAATGGAGAGAGAAAGAGAGGAGAGAGAAAAAGGGTCGGTTGTGATTGTTTTATGTATATGTGTGTGTGCATCCGTGAGTTAAAGAGGGAAATAGAAGGAGAGGATTGAAGTGGGAAGAAGCAGAGGTGACCAAGAAGAACAGAAGTGAGAGGAAGCAACCCCCAAAGAGAAAAACAGAAATTTTAGGTAAGTGGGTGCTTCTGTTTTAAATTTCAAAAGCATGATTTGTTTGGTTTAAATCATAGGGTTTTATAAAGCATGATTTTAGCTTTTAAATGCAAAAAGAATGATAGAAAACAGTTAAGGAAATAGGGAGAAAATCCAAGTTGCAGGTCTCGGTTATGAGAGTTGATTCTTGATATTTTATGTGAGAAACCATGTTTCAATGACCTAAAAATAATCCTTCGAGGTGTAGAAAGAGAATAGAAAAAGAAAGAATGAAAAACAGTCGAGAACCGAGCATGAAATTAAGAAAAATCAGCTCACCGGAAAACCGGCCGAAGCTATTAAACCCCATATTCGAGATGATTGAGAGAGTCTTGATAGAAATGGAGGATGGATTTGGAATTCCCATGAAAAAACAGAGAGAATCACATTTTAAAAACCTTGAAAAGTCGCCGAAAAACAGTCGCCGGCGCCGGAGAAGGCGCCGGAACCCTACTGCTACGTCGCCGGAAAGTCGGGGAAGAAGGGGGGTGACCAGGGTCAGGTTTCGGGTCTGGGTCTGGGTCCGGTTCGGGCAGGGCTGAACCGCCCCTGCCACGTGTCGCTTCCCTATTTTAAATTAAAAACCCAATGGGTCTGTTTGGTTGCAGGTTTAATAAATTGAAAAATTTAATTGGAACAGGAACAGGGATATCCTATCCCTGTTCTAGAACTAACCCCTGTTTGGGTAACCGAATTGAGAATAAGGAAATTGAAAATTTCAAATTGAACCCTAAACTTTTAGAAATTGAACTTGACCCCAGAACTTTAGGAAATCTGATTTTGAACCCCAGAACTTTGATTAATTATGTTTGACCCCCCATGAATAAAATATTAAGAAATTATTAATTCAATTAATTAATTAATTAAATTAATTAAAAATCCAAAAATAATCTGGAGTCCAAATGAGACAAATCATTAGTGTATTTTGACTATCTCGGCCATTCTGAGGCCAACGGTGAGGTCCGTTTTATGAGACCGGGTCCCAAAAAATAAAAGACCTGTAGTAACCTTTAAAATTACTAAAATGCCCCTGAATTGAAACACAGTCAAACGAACTCCAAATTAAGTAAACAAATAGTGAAACTTTATTATCTCGAGCATTCCAGACTCAACCGTGGAGTCCGATTTGTGAAAAGAGGTCTAGAAATGTAAGGACCCGTGAAGAGTGCAAAATGACTGTTTTGCCCTTTTGAACCCAAATGTCCGAATTAAGTTCTACGAAAACCTAAATTTATTTTCTTCGACGTCCCGGACCCAATGGTAGAGTCTAATTTAGCAAAATAGAAACTTATAAGATAAAGACATAAAATTTGATGAATAGCATAATTCAAGTGACGATTGAACTGAGTCTCATGTTATGATTTTAGGGACACGGAAAGGCAAAGAGAAGGTGATCTGACCTTCGGTGTTCTTACAGTGATTTCACTTTACTACGAGTATACTTTCCCGGTTTGAGATCGATTATCAAGTACGATATATTGTGCTAAGTAAGAAATAGAACTGAGATTAGGGATACTTGTTCTGCTGCCTTGATTGTTCACATGTTTGCTTGAGTGTTCACCTGCTTATGTGCTTCCTGCTGTCTTGCTAAAGTTGGATGATGATGTAGATGATGATTATGTGTATATTGCATGTGTTAGCGTAGTGTGAGAATTATATGTTTTGAGAACTGTTGACATTATGAAATATGTGCTTAAAAGCATGCTTTATGTATGAATGAGATGCATCGTTGAGATTACATTATGACATGATGAAATCAAAGCATATTGGCATAGTGTGATTCCTTGGACATGGTGTGAGTTAAGCACTTGGTGCTTTGCATTATGAGGGTGCAGATCCTGTGGTGAAAAACCCAAAATCGGCTATTAGGTACTTGCGAGCCTGATGGATTCCGGACCATGAAGCGAGACATAGTCGGCGGTACTCATGCCAGCGGGGAAGGGCCGTATCATGAGACATGAGTGGCATAGAGTTGCATGGGCGTGTCACGCATACTGCTCATATACTGTATACTGTTCATATACTGCCATCATGATATCGAATGCCATATAGAAATAATTGTACACTTGCACATGCCACGACCTTAGTTTTGTTTCTTGCATTAGCATTATATTGTACCAACATGTTGAGCTGACCTCTTTAGTAGGGCAAACATTTCAGATGATGCCCCAGCTGTACGAGACGTGGAGATGATCTAATTAGGGACTATGTTAGGCCCAAGGGGCGCTTTTGATATTGTGTAAGGGCATAAGCCCGAGATTGTATCTTATTTTGTATGTTGTGAACAAATGGACCAGACCTTATGTATGTATCAGAATAGTGTATGGAATATAAGTAATTATACTTAATCGTCTTTATTTCTTTATCATTTTTATTTTCTTTTGTCTCCTTACTCGCGCCTCGGGTTCGCTGGAATTCGGGGCGTGACATGTAGAGAGAGAAAGTCCATGTGAGAGATTGTGTGTACATGCATGTGTGAGATGGTGCTTCCATAGAGATACACAAAAGAGGAGGAACTGAGGGTGCATGACTGGAACTGAGGATTGAGGTGCCAAAGATTAGAACTGAGCCTTGGAAGGGAAAGGTCGACCAAGGTACATGCATGGCACCTAATTATTTAAAATTTTTCCTTTGGATTATTGGCACCGTTCTTGGCATTATTGAGCCCCATTATTGCATGCATGATAGTTATACTATAAATCTGGGTTAAATGTGTGAGGTTTAGACCACTGAAACAGGCCTAGAACACCAAATCAGTGAGAACCGCCATGGATGGACCTTAGTGGTGCAGGTCTGAAACGACCCTCACCAAACTGATTTTTAATGATCTAAACCTGATCTAGACCTCAAGAGGGTTCTAAAATCCCTAGATCGTGACCCCAACACTCAGGTTAAGACCCTCAAATGGCGAGTTGTAGGTTCGGGTTCAAAACCCAACCTCACCAAAACCACGATTAAAATGAAATTTATGAATGGGGGCTTGAACCTCATGATCTGTAGGTCACCACAGATGAAACCCCATTAACTTTAAGCCAAAAATGGGGATTTGTAACTGAGTTGTAGGTTTGGTTATCTCTCAATAAACCGAGCATTTGAGCTTGTTTTGAGGCTCAAAAAGAATGCCAAAATGTTGGGATAACTCCTAGATATGATTTGGGATGGAAAGCAGTAGAAACACATGGCCAAAATATCACGAAATTGAAAAACATGAAAACTGGAAATTAGGGCAAAATTGGGGAAGAAGAAGACGAACAGTGCGGGCTGGACTTTGGGTCGGTTTCGGTTTCGGGTCAGAACCCGACCCGTCGCATAAAATGGGTTTAAGTGAACCTACGTCGTTTGGTTAAAAAGATTTTAAATTTTAAAATATAGGGCTGACGTTATCATGACGTCAGCATTACGCATTGAACCGGCCAAACCGGTTGGTTCAGTGAAATAGTGGACCGGTTCAGTTACAAACCAACTAAACCCTTTGGTTTATTTTAAAAGTTGTAAAGAATTGCATTTGTACCCCCAACTGTTTAGAATATTTTACTAAGGCCCAGATTTTTAAAAGGAAAATTCAAATGAGCCCTGGAAAAATAAACAATTAATAAAATAAATTATTTTATTATTTTATTAATTGGGTAAAATTACTATTTTACCCTTGGACATTAAATGACTCAAACGAAGTCCAAATTAAATAAATAAATAGTGTATTTTTACTATTTCTGGCATTCCGGACTCAATGGTGGAGTCCAATTGATGAAATTAAGTCCTAAAAAATATAGACACATAAATGTTAAATGACTGTATTGCCCCTAATATAATACGAAGCCCAAATGAAGTCCAAATTGGACGAAATTGACACCAATAGAAGCCCAAATATTAGCGAGCTTGTATATATGATTAAAAAATGATTTGGGATCAGAACGTCATGAAATTTAAATGATCGATGTGTCCCTATGATCAAAAGCAAATACCAAATGAAGTCCAAAAGACCTAAAAATTTACGTATAAGATATGTAAAATATTCTGAGGACCATAATAGGTCCGGGGTAAGAAAAATAAATTACCATTTTGCCCCTGCATATGCCCGAAGCCAAATAAAAAGTCGAAAAGGCCTAAATTGACTTTCTTCGACGTTCCGAATCCAACAGTGAGGTCCGAAATACCAAATTAGGTACTGAAAAATAAGTCACGTGAAAGATAAAACTTATTTAGTTACCACGAGTAGACCAGTAAGACCAATCCTAGGAAATTAGGATACGTTAGGTCTAAGATTAAATGACGAGCATCAATTAGAGATGATTTGAAGTAAATGAGGAATTAATTGAAGTCTTGATGAATTTGATTTTTAGGAATTACAAGGAAAAAGGGGAAGCCACCAGTAGAACTGACCCTAGGAGAACAAGGTGAGTAATCTTGCATTTGAAGTGGAGATTTAACTCCATGGATTTGAAGATGTTTTAAACTTCAAAATATCTAAAGCTTTAAATTTGAGATTACATGATTCTTGTTTTAAGATATTCCGTTCTTATAAATTTTATTATGACATGCTCAATGAATGATTTCTATTACAGTCTTCCTTAGAAGTATTTAACATGTCTACATATTCTGAAATTCTTATTCCTAGTATTTAAAGATCCTATCATGAAATCATGAACGTCATGTTTTAAATACTCATGAAAAATACCTATTTGAAGAAGCCATGTGATAAATGTTTTACAAGATAATAATGCAAAAATCACATAGTCAAGATTTTGGGTTTCTTCGGAACTCAATTGCCTTGACATGTGAAGTGTCGCACAGTCAGGATTTTGGGTTTCTTCGGAACTCAATTGCCCTAACATGTGAAATTCCTGGTAGCAAGATCTAATCCCCCAGGCAATGAGATATCTCCACGTATACGCAAAATGAGAGTCTGTTCGAAATAGATTCCACCTAATCAAAGAGAAAAGATGACAAATGTTTTTCGAAAATAGAAGCAGGTTTTAGCCCCATTTTCACTATGCATGTTTATATGTTTTGAAGTAACGCTTTTGAAAATGTAAGCAGGTTTTTACCCCCATTTTATTATGCATGCTTATATATTTGAAGTGCATATACTCTATTTGAAGAAACGTATGTTTAGCTTGGATACTTTAAATGTTTCAAAGCTATCTTTGTGAAGAATGCATGTACTCTATGTTCAAAATGTACGAGCAATTGGTAGTAAGTATTTTACAAACCTCTCATGTACGAAACCACTGCCAATTGAAAACCCATGACAAATGCTGGAATTACTCATTGGGCTTTTTAAAGCTCACCCCATTCCCTAACATTTTTCAGGTGATGACGATGGATGGGAGCCTTGCTCCATTTTGGGATGACGATTAGTAGCTCCATTATGATCACAAAATTTTGGAAGAATTAGAACATGTAGTTGGATAGGTTTTGGTGTAATAGATTTTGGGTGATATGTACTTAAGCCCGAGAGGCAAACGGATATGTAATATGTATAACACTTTAGAATTTTTATTATGCTCTGATGTTATATTTATAGTGTACCACTATGAAGAGCGGCAGTACCGAATGGATGTGCGAAAGTATTTTAAATGAGAAAAGAAAAGAAAAAGTTTTTCACGCTTCCGCAACCACAGGCCGCACCGCCGTCTGATACTGTTGCTTATATGAGCCTTACCCTAAGGCCTCGGCCGAGGGTGGCGGTCGCGATACGAGATCCGCACAGGGTGGGTTTCGGGTCGTGATAGACCTAATAAAAGGTCGTATCGACCTAGCAAAAGAAAATCTTTGGGCCTTCTCCTGGGCTTAACAAAAGTGAGTCTAAAGGGTCCTACTACAAAAGTGCTTCCACACTAATTAATCTTGTAATAATTACCATTGCAGAAATATAAGGAACTTATTCAAATCCTTTCTTTCGAATGAACACATTTTCCATATATAAATAATTGTAGAGTTTTCAAATCGAGATCATAAGCATGATTTACACACAAATTACTCAATCAAGAGTAATTAAAACATGATTCATGGTTTAAGATAGCACATTTTAATTTCAAAATACAAAGCATGCTCAACATCAAAAGTTGTAAACAACTAGAACTTTGCAACAAAGAAGTTATCAAAACAAGGAATTAAATTTAAGTATTTATCAAACAAGGGAATCAAATACCATATTTCAAAGTACAGGATTACTCACCTCGGCTCCTTAGTTTTTATTTCTTATCTTACTTCCTATAGACACCTCATTTTGTGACCTTTGATTGTATGAGGGCAATACTGTAATTTTTGCGGCATCCTATGTCACGACCCGAAATCCACCTTATGCGGATCTCGTGTCACGGGGCCGACCCTAAGGCCGTCCTTACTTTTTTCATTTCTGTATCATAGTACTAGCATGTAATATACTAAAAATTTAAAACAATAATAAGTCGAAGTCTTTATGAATACAATGATCAGTGGGAGTCTGTATATATAACATATGGTTTTACAATGTTAAATCAAAACTAAACATAACCAGCACCCGTGGGTGGTGAATACATGGGAGAACTAAACACAAACTGGTACATTCCTCAAAATATCCTCCTACGCTCTCAGACTCCTACTAAGGTCTTGTAGTGTCACTACCTGAAAAATGGTAAGTAAATGGAATGAACTAAAAAAGCTCAGCATGTAAATTCCTATTTTCGACACTGGTATCGGTGATCATAAAAGAATATGAATCCATGAATAAGAATATGATAGTCAATCATAAGAAATGAGATGCTATGATAGCCAATGAGAACAGTTGCCATAATGGCCAATGGATAGTGGGTCACAATATACAATCAAGAGTAATGGATATATCATTAACATGCAACTCTCAATAAATATGTATCAACATTAATATACTGCCACAATAAATTGATCACAATCAAAGCAAATAAGAAGAATCTCTTAGTGTATGATAAGTGTAGGAAAATGTGTTATTCAATAACGTGTTCACATCAACCCATAAGAATGCTTATAATCTGTAGTAGGATATGGAAGTCCCTCTGTATTTTGAGGCATGACATACCTCCAATAAACTCACATCTTTTGCCACGTGTCCGTTCATGGACTTGACTCGTAGGTCATATTTGTCATAGAAGCATTGGATGGATATTGTGATTGAGCATAAATTCGGCATTCATAAATATAACATGATCATTCATGATTCCAAAAGAGTACAAAAATGGAATATCATATATACAATAAAAACATAATAGTAAGTCTCTTAAGGTATGGTATAACATGATAACAATGATATAGCAGTCAATCAATGTCCACAAGATAGAAAAATATCACATTGTGGAGAACAATAATATCTGGTACATTCAAGAGTACAAGTTCGGCAGTAAATAGAATAAACTTGCCTTGGAAACACCACATGGAAGAAAATAGGTTTTACTTACCTCTAAATGCGGTCCTAGATTTGTATTTTGTGAGTTTGCCCTTCCCTTTCGAGTTCCCTATATATTAGTAGATACGTCTTAGAATTGATGCTATTCATCAAATATTATGCCTTGCTATCAGAAGTATCTCTATCACTAATTTAGACTCTACCATTGAGTCTGGAATGCCGAAGAAAGTCAGTTTAGCCTTTCGTGGAATTCCATTTGGGTTCGAGTAGCAATAGGGGTATTTTGGTCATTTTAGTATTTCTACGGGTCTTTATTTTTCGGAGTCCCATCTAGAAAAACATGCCTCACCATTGGATTCAGAATGCTCGAAATAGTTAAAGTACACTATTCATTCATATTTGTAATGACATGGAAATTTTTTTTTTTTATTATCACTTGTTTTTATCATTATTATTATTATTATTATTATTATTGATATTAAAATGTATATTATTATATTGGAAATGCATGGTGTATGTATGTGTAGCATGTATATGTGTGTGGAATATTATATGTATGTGTACATGTATGGAAAGATGTATGTACATGCCTATGTGAATATGTATATGTACATATATATAGCAGTGTGTGTGTGCAACAGACCTGGTGTGTGAGTGTGTGTAGTGTCAGTTGAGTGTGTGTGTGTCTAGTGTGTGTGTGATGAGTGGTATATATATATATATATATATATATATAGGTATATAGGGCAGCTTTGCATTTAATGCAAAGCTGCAATGGAGGAAAAGCAGGGTGGCTGAGCAGAGGGAGAGAAGTCAAGGAAAGGGGCTGTGGTGAGAGACGTGAGGGAGTTGGTGAGTGTGAGGCTATATTTTTGGTCTCGGTTGGGAGAAGAGAAGGAAAGAAAAACAGAGAGCAAGAGAGAGAGAGAGAGAGTTCTGAAAGGAGAAGAGATTTTGGGAGCTTGAATCGAGCTTGGAACTAGAGGGTGAAAGAGGTGCACGGCTAGAGAGAGAAACCCAACAGAAAAATCCGTAAGTGACCCATTCTGTTTTATTTTTTTTAAAGCATGATAATTAGTTTGATGTATATGATCTTAAAGAGCATGTTGTAGGGTTTATTTTGCAAAAAGAATGAAAGAAAATGGTTAAGAAACGAGATAGAAAACTCGAGTTGCAGGTTTCGGTTATGGGAGTTGGGTCTTGACATTTTATGTCTAGAACACGGTTTAAATGGTGGGGAATGAACCCTAGGAGGTGCAGAAACCCATTAGGTTAAAAATGGAGGTTAAACTGTGACCGAAGAGTCACGAAAATGAAAGAATAGGGTCGGCCGAAGAGTTGACCGAAATATTTGAGCCCTATTTTGTGAAGATCTAGTGGCTTAGATCCAAAACCGACCTTGGATATGAAATCTACGTGAAAAATTGAAGAGAACCACATTTTTAAAACTATGAAAAGTCGCCGGAAAAATGTCGCCGGCGCCGGAGAAGGCGCCGGAACCCTACTGGCATCTTGCCGAAAAAACGGGGAAGAAGGGGGGTGGCTAGGTCGAGGTCCGGGTCCGGTTCGGGTTCAGGTCGGGCTTGGGCAATCCACCCTTGCCACGTGTCGCCATGTGGTTTTAAATTAAAAGGAGAATGGGTCTGTTTGGTTATAGGTTTAAGAAATTAAAAATTTAAATTGAAACAGGAACAGGGATATCCTATCCCTGTTCTAGGACTAATCCCTGTTTGGGTAACAGAATTGAGAATAAGAAGAAAAATTAGAATTTGCAAATTTACCCTTGTACTTTTTGGGAATTGGCTTTGACCCAAGACTTTCAGAATTTACAAACTGACCCCCCCAACTGTTGGTTATTATAATTTGACCCTCCTGAATAAATATTAATAAAATATTAATTAATTAATTAGTTAATTAAATTAATTTAATTATTTAAATATGCTAAAATAATCCGGAGTCCAAATGGGACAAGTCATTAGTGTATTTTGACTATCTCGATCATTCTGAGACCAATGGTGAGGTCCGTTTTACGAGATGGGATCCCAAAAAATAAAAGACCCGTAGTAATCTTTAAAATTACCAAAATGCCCCTGAATTGAAGTACAGTTAAACGAACTCCGAATTAGGTGAACAAATAGTGAAACTTTATTATCTCGAGCATTCCGGACTCAAACGTGGAGTCCGATTTGTGAAAAGAAGTCACAAAATGTAAGGACCCGTGAAAAGTGCAAAATGACTGTTTTGTCCTTTTGAACCCAGAAGTCCGAATTGAGTTCTACGAAAACCTAAACTTATCTTCTTTGACGTCCTAGACTCAATGGCAGAGTTTAATTTAGCAGAATAGAAACCTATGAATTAAAGACATAAAATTTGATGAATAGCATAAATTCAAATGACAATAGACTAAGTTGTAATTTATGCTTTTAGGGACACTGACAGGACAGGAGAGGGCGATCTGACCTCCTGCATTTTCATTGACCAGTTCAGTTACGTATCGTGCACGATCTTCTAGGGTTGAGACCAACCCGTCAGGTATGGTGTTTTGCTAATGTTAGAAATGAAGTTAAGTTAGGAATGTTCTGTGAATGACTAGAATGACTTATGTGTTTATTTGGAATGTGTTTACTTGATGATTTGGAGTTGGTTGTTCACATGCTTACATGTTACTTGTACTTTATGAAAATTTAGTGAATGATGAACGTGAATCATGACATGTGTTTAAGTTGATTATATGAGATATGCTTGCATGTGGAATCAACTGGTGATTTATGTATTATTGTCTTGAGCATGCTATATTGTAGAAACCATGTTTCATTGAGATTGCATTGGCATATTGGCATATGGTGAATCCTTTGAGAACATGGCGTGGGTTGAGCACGTGGTGCTTTGCATTATGAGGGTGTAGATCTTGTGGTGAAAAACCCAAAATTGGCCATTGCATTGGTACTCCGTGCCATCGGGGAGTACCCGTAAATGAGACATGGGTGTGGCATAGAGTTGTGCATGGGTGCGTCACGCATACCATTCATATATTACTGCGATGCTTTGAATGTCATTTAGATATAAATGTACACTTTGCACATGCCACGCCTTAGCTTTATTTCTTGCATTAGCACTTCATCATACCAGTAGTTGAGCTGACCCATTCGTGGGCAACATTTTTCAGATGAGGATCCTCCAGCCACTTGAGACTCTGTGATATCCTGATAGGGTGAAGCATGTGATATATTTTTGGTCCATGGGACTAGTACTTTGTAATGTAAGGGCTCAAGCCCGAATGACCATGAACAATGCAGTTGTGAGATGTACTTTATATTATTTTATGTATTGATGGGAATGGATGCTTGTTTAGTGGATTTATTTAAATTTGTCCTTTTATTTATTTCATTTTCTGTCTCGTCAGTCGCGCCTCGGGTTTGTAGAAATTCGGGGCGTGACAATATTAATTGGACTTCACATTATTTCACCATATTTAATTTAATTAATTTAATATAATTTATACATAATGTGTATATATATGTGTGTGTGTGTGTGTGTGTGTGTGTGTGCACAATGGATACCACGGGCTTGCCTGTCCATTCAGTTTGGGTTAGGGTTTTCATTCATGCGATCACTGGTTCGAGTCTCCAAGGGCGCAACCCTTTTCATTTTATTTCCCATTTTATCTATTAGTTATAATATATATCTATATATATTTTCTTTTTTTATGCCCAAAAGTTGGCACGATCTTGCCTGTCAACTTGGTCACACACACTTCAATCCCACCCTAGGTCCCTAGTTCAATTCGTGAGGGCAGTGATTACGCCTAAAGAATAACGCGGTAGTTGTAGTGCACGTATGTCCTGGGTTTTCAGGTCTTTTACCGAAAGTTCACGTGTTGGGGTTCTAATCAACCTTATCACTTAAAGTTTCGGTCACTAATTAATATTTAATGATTTAATGATTCCTAGTCGAGTCGGGGTGTTACATTTAGTTGGCAGCCTTGCCGCCTTCACAATGGCCACACACCTCACACACATTGATACACACATACTGTTTCACTCAACACACATGCAGCCCCCCTTTCCACCCCCTTTTTCTTTCTTCCTTTACTTTTACATTTTTAAAAAAATATATATATATATATATATTATAATACCGTATATATATACGATATTATATATATACATATATATATATACATATATTTTTACTTAAATTATACACTCATATATATATATATATATCCATATATATACATCTATACCTATTTCTATAAGTGTGTACATACACTAATATTAAATATACTACGCATCCATGCAATGTACACGTGCATGGAAATGCGTGCATGCATGTATCACGAGGCTTGGTCCTAGGTTGCTCGGGTGTCGCTCGACACTGGTTATACAAAACAACCATTCATATTCAAAATCATTCAGTCCAATGAAATATCATGATATAGAGCTTAAACAACTCGGGTTACAACTGGTGTTACACTACTCAACCGGACCCACCTCGATATACGTGCCATATCCCGGGTCAGGATATTACATCCCGAGGACAATTTTGTCATTTTCATTGCATATTTATAACAAACCCCCTTAATTAGGGACAATTTCATCATTTTTGATGAATTACTAAGATATTTCCCACTCTGGGGTAATTTCTCTCATGGTTTGGTCCTTAAGGGTATTTTGGTCATTTTATATATTTTTTTACCCCCAAGGGAATTCTTATAATTCTTCACATCCTTCGGTCCTCAAGAACGTGCCTAGCAGCTTTTAATGGCATTTTGATAATTTTAGTGCAATTTTGCCCATTGAAAGGAATTTTTATAATTTTCATATCAAAATACCTAATTGGGAGTAATTTGGTAATTTTAGCCATTGGGTGACAAATTGGGACATTTTCATGCCTTGAGGGGAAATTTGGACAATTTGCATGCCTTGTGGCAATCTTGTGGTTTTTCATCAAATTGGGAGAAATTTGGTAATCTTGAGTCATTTAGGACTTTCTATTTTTTGGATTTCAATAAATCTAGGTGATAGATATTTCCTTTAAGGAGATACATTAAACTTAGACACTTTTTTTTTTTAAAAAAAAATAAACTCACCCATTTTAGTGCATTAGGTGTGCATTCATTTCATTAGTCCACATGGTGGCTTAGTTAGCATGTAAAATGCATTGTAGCCACTCTATTTGTCACTATCTAAAACCCACCCTAAGTGGATTAGGGGACTGTGATCATGGGATTCCTTCAAATAAAAAAATTCGTTCATTTCATACAGTCACATTACATTTAATCATTGCAACGGAAGCAAATACACATCTTACTATGATCTTTATAGTATATAGAATTGCCTAGAATTTTTTTTGAAATATACATCACATTCATCGTCACAATACATTCACTGTATGTCCATACCCCACATTTACATATGAACTTCAACTATTCTACCTGTGAGTCCCATACCTCACGTGTAATACCCCGAAAATCCGACATAGCCCAAACTACACCCCGACCTGGTGAAAGTAGGTTATGTGACGTTAATAAATTGAAATAGTGCAAAATACGGTAAGCCGTAACAGAATTTAGTATCCTCAGATATAGAATGACATATGCTCGAGAAATTAATTAACTGGGCTAATTGAGTGCCGAGATGGATGAATGAGGCCAATACGAATAATTAATTATGAAAATTATGTGAAAATAAATAAGTCATCAACAGGGACCCAATGTTGGCAAAATTAATTTCTGGCTTTATCGGAATGTTATAATTTAATATTTTATAGAATAAAATATTAAACCGATACAGCGAAATAACTATGTAGATAAAATGAATATAAAATAAATTATTGGAGACCCAAAGATAGTAACATATAATATTGCTACCGAGTCCTGGCTTTATGCCAAATGTATCGGTATTCCATAAATTAATATTTTATGGAATAAAAAGATTAAATATTACCGCATTATATAACAGAACATATGCTTAGACGCATACATGAGAAAATATATTGGTGCTAGTATAAAATAAATTATATTTATATTCTTCTAGAATTTGAAGAAGTTGATGGAAGGAGGAGCTAAAATAAGATATATATATATATATTTATATTATATATTACGTAGAAGCTTGAAAGAAGTGGTTAGAAGAAGGGAAAGTCGGTGGAGAAAAGTAAAGTAAAGAAAAGGGTGAAGGGCGGTGCAGCAAGAAGTTGCTAGAAGGCTGGAAGCACGTGAGAAAAGGGGCAGATATATTAAATAGATATATGTATATATGTATAAAAAAAATAATAATAATACTTAAGAAGCTTCTTGAAGAAGCTGGAGAAACCGACCAAAAAAAGCAGCCGTGATCCAATGGAAGCTGCTGGAAGAGAGTATGGCGGTGTAGCAGATCAGTGTGTGATATATATATGTATGTAGCGGTGTAGGAGGAGGTTGATGTTGGTCTCATACAGTGCGGGCATGTCACGCCCCGAATTCCCGACCGAACCCGGGGACGCGACTGAAGGAAACAAAAGAAGAAAATAAAATAAAATATAAATAAATAAATAACGATTTAACGAATTTTAACTAAGTTTACTAATTTAGATACAAGCCTAGTTCCACTAACATAACTATGCATCCGTATATCTCTGTCAATACACATACATTCCCGGTTTATAAAAATTTCGACAGAACCTCCTTTGTTTTTCGAACCTTTTTCCCCCTGATAATCACAATGCATCATATAAATATAAATACATCACAATCCATCCTCACTCGATGGCCACAACCTTATCAAAGTTAAATATACATTGTCTAATTATCCAATCCATCACATCTACTCCTACACTTAAACTAAAAGATCATTTATTACAATATACAATACCATTTCCATTCTTTTTAGAAACACACCAATCCTTTATAAAATCAAAATACGCCCCAAGGCCCCAAATGTTCTTCCAAATTTATTTCCCCTCCTTTCTCCAAGACTTCATCAAGTCCCGCGTACCAGGATGCTTTATCTGAAACCTGTGCCCACGAATGGGTCAGCGCCAACATGCTGGTATGGTACAATACTAATGCAAGGAATAAAATTAAGTCGTGGCATGTGCAAGTGTACATGTATATCTACATGCCTCCCTAATCATTCATACAATATAATGGCAATATACAAACTACACATCTATATAAAACCCTATATCACGTTCACAAATTCATCAACACAATGCACAGGCAACATGCGTGACACACCCATGCATCTCAATGTCACACCCATGTCTCGCTTCACGGTTCTTCCCTGTTGGCATGCAAGTACCAATATATGTCTCGCTTTACGGTCCGGACCCTGTAGGCTTGCGAGTACCTAATGGCCAATTTTGGGTTTTTCACCACAGGATCTGCACCCTCATAATGCACCAGCACCTCGTGCTGACCCACACTATGCTTTCAAGGAATCACGCAATGCCAAGATGCCATGCTTTCATCATGCAATAATACAGTCCAAATGAAACGTCACTTTCATAAGCATATGCAACATACTTTAAATAATTCATCACAATGAAGATCAAATCACAAGACTTCATTCACAATGCTACGTGTCATACTCAATCAATCTTAACACTTACGCAAACCCACGTATCACAATATCAATAAACCGTTTAGAACATAAATCACATATGATAATAACTCAAGAAGTAAATCATAACTCCCCAAATAATCATAAAGAGCACGGAAACATATAAACAATCAACTCAAGGAAGCAATAATTCCTACGTGATCTTCTATCAGCAGATAAGCACAAGAAGCATTCAAGCAATATGCACATCAATCCTAATTTAATTCTATTCCTTACTTAGTAAAGTACCATACCTGATCAGGGTTATCTCAACCCTAAGAAGCTATATCCACTAAGTAGTCCAATCAACTGATGAATGACTCAGTCCTCCTACTGTATCTATTTAGAGAGTCCTCGCCTTTCTCTTCGATGTTCCTAAAATTCACAAACAGGTCTCAATATATGTCGCTACACAAATTTATGCTATTCATCAAATTTTATGTCTTTTTATGATTGGTATTTCTTTTACTCAATTAGGCTTCACCATTGAATCCGGAACGCCGAACAAAGTCGGTTCAGGCTTTAGCAGAATTCAATTTGGACATTTGTACCCTAAAGGGTAAAATGGTCATTTGGTCCTTTCACGATTTCCCAATTCCCGAGGTCTCTTTTCGCAAATCAGACTCCACGGTTGAGTCCGGGATGCTCGGAATAATTAGAATTCACTATTTGTTTACTTTAATCTGATTCCGTTCGATTACTCTTTGACCTGGGGGCATTTTGGTTATTTCCCCTTTAAATAATTATTTAATTAAATATTATGTCATTTACTCGGGTCAATTCACAATTAACCCTAATTTCTGGGTATAATTAAAATCTTACAAGGTTCTATTTATTGCCCATAATTTTTCCAATTCCTGTAAGTTTATATTCTTTTTCCCGTACGTTTCCAATTTAAGCCAATTATTGGATAGCTTCTCCTTTTCAACCAAACACTTCCCGAACTCAAATCTAAAATTTTATCCATACAGTAATATTGTTAGGCAGCTATCTGAATGGTTGAGTTGGGTCGGACTCAACCCGGTTTGGCCCGAATAAAAATGCAAAACTCAATCGTTAAATTGTGTTTGGATTATTTTTCTGGATTCCCATTTGATCTAAAACAATTTCTATATTTAATGAAATCCCATAATCAATTTAATTATTCATGTTTCTAAAATTTCAAGACTAAAATTCAGTGTTTTACCCTGTTGTTTCACGTTCCTTCTTCAATTTTCATCAAGTTCCTCAAGCCCCTTCTTGTGACCCTCTACTTCAAGCATAAGACTCAGAATCTGATTATGCTCACTCCAAACCCCATCGTAATTCATAGAGTTTGCCAAATTTTACCGTATTCGTCTCATCTTCAAGACTTGTCCACAAATGCCGCACTAAGTCCTTCAACTGCAACTTCAATTGCTGCTATAACAACAGCTCTAATTGCTACATCAATGACCACCGCTTCATCCTTCAATACAAACCCTCAACTATGCACAATCCTCTGTTTTCTCACGAAACACAACAGACAGTAACAGAAATACTAAATCTCATTAAAATCCCAATTTCAGAATCTCAACCTTAGTTCTCCTTTCCTTCAATTTTTCCCAGCAACCCTCAATGAAGCAGTCATGGAACAAGAGGCGCAGGAATTGCGCTGGGCGTTCCTATAATGAGATAAGATCTGATTCATGGTTGATTTTTATATTCATCAATATCATATCCCGATTGCAGTGCTCTGGAATTTTCCTCGGTTATCAGAGATTTGATACTTGGACAGTAATCCGACCCATACATGAGCATTCGGCTTGGTCATCCTCTTGTTGCCGCAGCGCCGCTGCTGCGGTTTTTCTCTTCTCCTCCACACGACACCAACTACACGACAACAGTCTCGCCTCAACATTACAAACTCACAAAACACCATCACACCGCAACATTATCAATACACCCAATTCATCCATTCCAACCGACATCGGTGCTACTTTTCTCCCTGTTTCGGTTCACTCAATTCCAAGCTACCCCCACAAAGCCGTAATACTCACACACACACACATATATATATATATAGATGACCTGCTGTAGCTCCGCCATACCTGCTCGATTTTAACCCGACGGATCGACTGAGCTATAGGGACTCCAGCCTCGCAATCCAACTCAGCGACCAAGCACCACCACCGCTCCTTCGTCGCCACTTCGAGCCTAACCAAGAGACCCCACACACCTACAACCGTGCCATCATCGCAACCTTCCTTTCTCTAAATCTCAATCACTCTTCGATCAACAGCTTCCGGTGCTACGCTACGACGATCGTCCCTTCTGATCCCCTAGGCAGCGCGATCGACATCGAGGCCCAAGCCTCCGATAGCCACTACGGTCTGGAGAGAACCAAAGTGCCGAATCTCTCTCTCTCTTCTCTCTTCTCTCTTTCCCCTTTCTTTTTCTTTCTCTCTTTTTCTTCTCCCTTTCTTTTTCTCTCATTTTGTTCCCTGTTTTCACGCGACCTCCACCCCTGTTTTTCTATCTCTTCTCCGTTTTTCCTTTTCTCTCTCTCTGTATTTTTCTCTATTCTTCTATACATATCTAGAAGCTTCATATATTATATAATATATTCTAATATAATATAATATATATATATTATGTTGTCCCTTCTTCTAACAGTTTTTTTTTTTTTTCAAGTCTCTATAGGGCAGCTTGCTGATGGGAGGGAAATGAAGGAAAAATGGTGCGGTGCGGCAGCTTTGATCAGGTCCCGTCCCAAAGGTAAACTAATATGTATATTAGTTTTAAAATAATATGTTATTCTATATTGAGATATTATAGATGATTGATGGTCAGAGCTTGAGGTTCTCTGCCAATTTATTTGGCATTTTATAGTGTGCTGGCCATTGCCCGTCACGGCTGAACCAAATTGAAATAAAAGGGGAATGAATTTTTGATAAAATATTGATTAATTGATATTTGATTTCAAGGCTGAACTGATCTGATTCCAAGTAGGTACATGTTTATAGAATTTAATAAAAACCGGAGGAAGAAAAACATAATATACAAGTGATACTCTATGTGATGTTCATGTTCTTGAATTTGATAATATATATATACTAAAGTTGTTCATTATGTTGAGGGATTTACTATTATATTTTTGACCTGTTGAGCCCCTTATATAGCGTGAGACTGTTGTTATCACTTAAGTAGTATCTGATATATGCTTGTAAATTATGAAATTCAAGAGAAATTTAATAAAGGTCTCTATTGTTGAACTTGAAGACTGTTGGCATTGAATTTATATACATCTTACTTGGACCAAAATAACTTCTAATTGACTAAGCAGCAAGCCTGCTATTTAGTGGCTCCCAGCTATTGATTGAATATAGATTTAGCTATTGATTTGAATATAATTCAGCTATTAAAATTTGATATAATTCAGCTATTAATCTGAATATAATTCAGCTATGAAATCAAATATAATTCAGCCATTAAATTGGATATAATTCAGCTATTAATTTGAATATAGTTTCAACTATTGGGTAAAATCATGCGTGGAAATGTAAATCTGTATAGTGGACTGATTAAATCACGTTTTAATGGCAAACTAGTATAAATAGTGGTTTTAAAGAAACTGATTCATATATGGATATAATATATATTACATTGATTGAGCCAATCCACTTCTACCATCTTCATATGAATTTGTACCTTTTCTAGTTTCTGTTGCATCAGTGAACTTCAATGGCAAATAAACCTTCACAAAAAATCATCATAACTGTAATTCAATGGCAATACTGTGTACGTTGTTTACAAGCCGGAGCATTGGTGTAGGTTTCAGTTCAAAGAGGCAAACTAAGGGCCATGGACATTGATGCTAAAATCCAAAACTAATAAAGCAGCCAACAAATATGTTAATGAGGTCAAGGAATATAGAATTTATATTAAATCTGAGGTCTAAATGCAATGATAAATTTAGTTTTGGGCTAAACAAAATTATAATGCTTTGTTTAAAGATTTAATAATTGCTTGATAGATAACGATAGAGTCTAAATGACTTAATTTATAATCCTGATAGTTAATAAGCTTAATTAAAGAATATAATAGTCTCAGTTGAAACCCAATGAGAGGGCAATATGCCATTAGACTATCTTAGGTGATCCGATAGACTCCTAAGATGATAGATAAGTCATGAATAAATAAATTCTGATTTATCAGTGATTAATGATGATTATTCAGGATGATGATTATTGAGGATATGTATGGACGTGCCTAAAGACGTATCTGGAGACTATCAGGATATCTATGACAGGGAGATAAGCATTAAGTTTGTGAGTAACTCGGACTTCTGACTTGGTGTATATTTTTGTATACTGTACTATTTTATATGCTAGACTGTTTTATACACCGTATTGTTTTAATGCATATGCTTTCACGCATACTCTTTGTACTGCATTGCGCATGGCACGATTCCATTCTGTCTTGCCTTTTGATTTATCCTGTTCTGATTCTGTTCGGGTTTGTCCTGTTCTGTTATACGCCATTTGGAATTTATTCTGTTTTGGCTCAGTTTTGATCTGATCTGTTCTGTTAAGGGGCGAGTATAAGTCCTACCCCAAAGGGACCAGGTGGCTGCTCCTGACGAGGAGTGAGTATAAGTCCTACCCCAGAGGGACCATGTGGCTGCTCCTGATCTGTTCTGTTAGGGGGTGAGTATAAGTCCTACCCTAGAGGGACCAGGCGACTGCTCCTGATGAGGAGTGAGTATAAGTCCTACCCCAGAGGGACTAGGCGGCTGCTCCTGATCTATTCAGTTTTGATCTGTTGTGTTCTGACCTATTCTATCCTGATCTGTTCTGTTTGATCTATCTGATCTGGTCAGTTCTAATATGTTCTGTTCTTTTATGTTCTATCTTGGCTCTGTTCTAATTTGTCCGATCAGTTCTGATATGATATGTTTGAGCTGCATTTGTTCTACATGAGTTGCATTATTCTATTTGAGCTGCATTTGAGCAAACGTGTATATATGAACTGGATTTGAAACCCATGGTAGGAACCTATGTTACTCATTGAGCTTGTTTAAGCTCATTCCATTTATCTAACATTTTTTAGGGATTATCTCCACGGGATTAGAAGGTACAAGGAGATGATACTAGTAAGCTATGAGGCATCTCAAATAAGGTTCTGATGGCAATAAAATGTGGAGACTTGAGTCCTAATGGATTGACTCTGGTTATTTAGGTGAGTGACATGTTTATGATTGACTTCATTGATATGTATTAGATGTATCCGGACATGGCTCATGGTAATGGTACTCTTGAGAGATTAGATATGTTCCGTGCTCTCTGACTTGTGATAGATGTGCTCTGTGGCTTAGAGTTATTAATTATTTGGTTATAGACTTGCTCTGTGGTACATACCTCTAATTGTGGTATATTGATGAGTTGCGTTCCCGAGATAAAAAGGTTTTAATTTTCGTTGTTCTGACCTTACATTTAGAACGCAATTCATCATAAGGTTCAGAAGTTTGCCTTTGGTTGGTCGCATTGTCGGTCGGGAAATCGGCAAGGCGGCTAACTGGCATAACATCTTCGGCATCCGCGTAGGGTGGGGTGCGGGATGTGACATCACGCATTTCTGAACTTCACATTAATTCATCCGTGAGTCTCATACCTTACACACTTTTGAACTTCTGAACCTGTACTTCACTGTACATGTGGGTTCCATACCCCCACCTTCAAAACACCTATACATATGATGGATAATCCATGTGAGCTTCACTAAGCTCGTAAGTAAATTCCAGTACCTTGTCATGGGTTTTCAACTGGTAGTGAGTTTGTTACTTCTCATTGAGATATCTCATGCTTGGGGCATAAACCTTCTACCGGACATTTTACTCGTATGTGAGTCCTGAAGGGCCTCACGAACTCATAGTGCTTATGCACAAATATCTTGTAATACCAGTTTGCAAACAGGAGACATGTAAAAATATTTCTTTACAAATAGATGATATTTAAAAGTATTAAAATATGACCTCCTAGTAGTTACTTTTTAAAAGCATTTAAAACATAACTTCTTCAAATAGATGCTTTTCAAGAGCATTTAAAATATGGCTTCTTCAAATAGATGTTTTTAAGAGCATTTGAAATATGACTTCTTTAAATAGATGCTTTTCATGAGTCTTTAAAATATGACTTCTTCAAATAGATGCTTTTCAAAAGCATTTGAAATATGACTTCTTTAAATAGATATTTTTCGAGAGCATTAAATACATGAATATTTGACAAAGTCTTTAGTATACTTGGATTAAGCAAATTCAGAACATTTAGCACATAAGCTTCAGAGTATTTAACCACGATGTATGAGAATATTTAAAACATAACTAGAATGAAAGACATTTATTTTTAAAGAGGCATTTAATAAAATTTTGCATTTGACATAGACATGTTGGAATATAAACTTACAGAAAGTCAGCAATATAAAAAAGTTAACTTGTATGTCACAATAGAATTTTTAACAAAAATGGAAGCAGTAATACTTGAGTCATGAATCATATAAATACAAAATTTGAACTTAAAATACTTCAAGAATTTTGAACTTAAACTTCTTCAGAATTCATGGAGTTAAACCACCACTTCAAAGTATAAGATTACTCACCTTTGTCCTTGGGATTGGCGTTACTGGTGTGCCTTCCCTTTTCCCTTGCAGTTCCTAAGAACAATTTATGAAGAATTATCAATTCCACATTTCATTTACATTACCACCTATTTGGTGTTCTTAACTTATTTTTAGACCAGATGAATCCTAATTTCCTAGGATAGGTCTTGTTTCTTTTAAATCGGCCTACTCGTAGTAATTTTTATAAGGTTGTATTTTCACGTGTCTTATTTTTTAGTACCTAGTTTGATAGTATGGACCTCACTGTTGGGTCCGTAACGCCGAAGAAAGTCAATTTAGACCATTTCGGACTTTCATTTGGCTTCCGACGTCACTAAAGGTAAAACAATAATTTTACTTTTTACACGTCTCAATTTTTGGGTATTTAAATTCACAAGTTTTACTCTGCTATTAAGTTTGGAATACCCAAAAATATTGGGTTACACTGTCTTTTTATTTTATTTGGACACCAAAAACAATTTACTAAATTAAATTAAATTAATTTATATTTTATATTTATTTAGGTACTATTTTAACCAAATGCCTCAGTGGCATAGTGGTTCGCACATGTGGGTTAAATCTTTCATACACACACGTTCAATGGTTTGAAACCCACTAGCTGTAGTTTTCATATATATATATATATATATATATATTTTTTTTTGATTGTTAGAAAACCAAACGGCGGATAAAGGATAAAACTAGGATACGTTAACCCAGTTCAGACCATGGTTATCAGATCAGACCCTACCTCTGCAACCAAACAGGCCTTATTTTAATTTAAAACTAACATCAAAACGACACAATTTTGTTTTAAATTAAAACCTGAATATCCCATAACGGCACCGTGTCACTTCAACCCTTACGTGCGACAGGGCGGGTCCTGACCCAAATTCGATCCGATCCAATCCGACCCATCACTATTTATCTTCCCTATCGTCCCCGTCAATGTTGCCCTAAAACACATACATTTTTTCTTCTATTTTGTGAAGATCTAGTAGGTCTTTTGATATGTTTTTTGTTCCTATGGCCTTCTGGGACACTAAAGAAGGTATTATCGTTGGTCTTAGGGTTTGAGGTGAGCTAAATAGCTCGGTTGAATGTTTGATAGCCATGGCTGCCCCAGCTTGTTTCTCCACCAAATCAAGTATGATTTGGCTTGTTTTGGCCCTTATTGTAAAGGCTTCAAAGCCATGATCCAAAAAGTGGGTTTGGTGTCAAAATTGTGGGGTTGGCCTTTCAAGTCGTGACATGTAACTCCATTTTTCTCCCATGTTCTTTACCTTTTTAGTCTAGTTTTTGGTGTCCTAGAACCCTTGTGGCCTATAGATCAGACCCCATGTGATGGTAGTCACTTTATTCTAAATGAATTTAGACCCACTTTGGAGGTGGTTATCAATGGCAGCTTTCGTGTTTTGGGGGCATTCTGACGTGTCTCTTCTTATTTATTTATGTAATGCATGTATATATATCATTCTTATACTCATGCATACAATCTAAACTTGTTAAATATTAGGTTTGTGTAGGATTTTCTAGAGAGAGAATCTTGAATGGGTTAGGATTTTACCTCACAATGGCTTCCCCTTGGTTCAATTTTGAGTCCTTGGACTTGATTAGAGTGTGCTTCCTTGTCCTTCTCCCGTTGTTCCTTTTTCTTTTTTTTTCTTCTTTTCTCTCCCCCTTTCTCTCTACACGTACATGCACATAATACACACTATACACACATTTTAGGTCTGGTTTGTTTACAACACCCACATGCCATATATATATATATATATATATATAACACGTCTTATATATATATATATAAAAATATTTATATTGCATGAAATATCATTGATGGAGGAGATGGTCCAATAGAATGCTGGCAGTTTAATTTTGAATATGCAGCATTAGGGACTTATTTGAGTATATGTATATATTTGATGGGATATATAGCACAAATGTGCTTATAGCCAAGTGGTTAACTTTTTAGGTTTAAGTTCTTTCCATTTTTTGGTCCAAGGCTCAAACCTTTGGGCCAACCTTTTTAGCTTTATTTTCCTTCATTTTTTCTTCTTATACCTTGTTTGGCATTTTTACACTTTATCCCATTTTCCCCCTTTTTGCTTTATTTTTATTTTTCTTCTTATATACTTGTATTCTTATTCACTTCTTTTACATAGCGATTTTATAAATCAAAGTCTTTCAATTTCGTTTATTTTCTTCATGTGTCGACCTCGTTAGTTGAAGTCTTGTTATTTTATTTTCTTCATGTACCGTTCTTATTCATCGTATATTTATTTTACTATTGTCTTTGTCTTCTTGGTCTAATTTTTCTTAAGTCCCTAATATTTAATTAGTGACTTAATTTATATTTACGGGGGCGGGGTGTTATATTCTCCCCCTCCTTAAAAGAGTTTTGTCCTCAAAACTCAACTACTCATATAACTTAACAGTGTTTACTCATATCACTCCTTACTTCCAAATCACTAACATATGATTTTTAATTTCTCATGCCACTTACCAAATTCATGTCTCCCAATTGTTTAAGGATTTCCTCGATATGGTTGGATAAGGTAACATTGCGTGTTTCTCAGTTCCTTAGTCACATAATAAGGCGGTCATTCCTTACAGGTAACAGAGGTCCGAATAGCACACTAGTAATTGCCGTAATCCTCCTTTTCTCTTTTATCTTTCTACAATCACAATTATCCACTTTCATAGTCTACATTCAAAAATTGAGCATATCTTGTATCACTGCATGTCCCCATCAGGTCATCAATTGTCAGAAAATAACTTCACAAATTGAGTCCTCAGAGGTCTCCATTCAATGTTCTAGTTCCCTCTCTATATCAAACTTTTACTTCTTAACTCAGCCACGTTTCTAGTCCCCTTAATGACTATGTGACTTGTGGTTCTATCTTAGATTCTCAAACTGCTCATGATCCTCAAGTCCTATCCTTCACGTATACTCATGTCTTCTAATATCCTCAAGCTTCTCCCATTCCACTGTCTAAAAATCCTTAGCCTTTGCTTTGATACCAATGCTGTCACAACCCAAAACCCATCCTAAGCGGATTAGGGGACCGTGATCGTGGGATTCCTTCAAATAAACAAATTCGTTCCTTTCATACATCACATTACATTCAATCATTGCAGCAGAAGCAAATACACATGTTAGGATGATCTTTAAAATATTTAGAATTGCCTAGAAATATTTTTAAAATATACATCACATTCATCGTCACAATACATTCACTGTGGGTCCATACCCCACATTTACATTTGAACTTCAACTACTCTAGCCGTGAGTCCTATACTTCACACACTTCTGAACTTCGTATTACTTCATCTTTGAGTCTCATACATTACTTCATCCGTGAGTCCCATACCTCACGCACTTCTGAACTTCACATTACTTTATCCGTGAGTCCCATACCTCACCACTTCTGAACTTCTGAACTTGTACTTCACTGTACATGTGGGTCCCATACCCCACCTTCAAAACACTTATATATATGATGGATAATCCATGTGAGCTTCACTAAGCTCGTGAGTAATTCTAGTACCTTGTCATGGGTTTTCAACTAGTAGTGAGTTAGTTATAAGAGAGTTCATAAAAACATTCACTACTAATTGCTCGTATGCTTTAGATACAGAATACATGATTCTTAAAAATAGATAGCATGAAGCATGGAAGGCATTCAGGTTAGGCACATATTTCTTCAAGTAGAGGATATAAGACACTTCAAAAACACGTAACATGAAACATTTAAAACATTCAAGTAAAACATATATTTCACGTATACGGAGTACAAGAATCTTCAAAAACATGTAACACAAAGCATTTAAAGCGTTCGAGTAAAACAAATATTTCACGTATACGGAGTACAAGAATCTTTAAAAACACGTAACACGAAACATTTAAAGCATTCAAGTGAGGCATGCAATATGCAATAGAAAACTTGTAAACATGTACAGGGTGGCCAATTGCTGACCAAAAAAAGTTTAAGTCATTTACTTCTTAACAGGATGAATAAAATTATTTTTCTCGTAAATAAGAGGACATGACTCTTTGTCATTTTAAAAACTGGCCCATTTTTCTTAAAAACTCTCTTCATGTAAATGGGGGTTCGAAAACCTTCTGCTATTACTTATGAAAACATGAATTTTTTGTTCATGAAATCAAAACATGTAATTACGTTTAGAAAAATATGGGATAAACCTTCTACCATTTTCGAGCGTAACATCTTTTCACTTGCTAACAGAAGAATCTGTTTCGAACTAGACTCTAGTTTTACTTATCGTGGAGATATATCATGCTTGGGGAATAAACCTTCTACCGGGCATTTTACTTGTATGTGAGTCCCGAAGGGCCTCACGAACTCATAATGCTTATGCAAAATTATCTTGCATTACCAATTCACAAATAGGAGGCATGTAAAAATATTTCTTTACAAATAGATGCTATTTAAAAGCATTAAAACATAACCTCCCAATAGTTGCTTTTTGAAACCATTTAAAATATAACTTCTTCAAATAGATGCTTTTCAAGAGCATTTAAAAATGACTTATTCAAATAGATACTTTTCAGGAGCCTTTAAAATATGAATTCTTTAAATAGATGCTTTTCAAGAACATTTGTAATATGACTTCTTCAAATAGATGCTTTTCATGAGTCTTTAAAATATGACTTCTTCAAATAGATGCTTTTTGGAAGCATTCAAAACATGACTTCTTCAAATAGATGCTTTTCACAAGCCTTTAAAATATGACTTCTTCAAATAGATGCTTTTCAATAACATTTGAATTATGACTTCTTCAAATAAATGTTTTTCATGAGCCTTTGAAATATGACTTCTTCAAATAGATGCTTTTCGAGAGCATTAGATACATGAATATTTGACAAGTCTTTAATCTACTTGGATTATACAAATTCAGAACATTTAGCACATAGGCTTCAGAGTATTTAACCACGATGTACGGGCAATATTTAAAACATAGTTAGATGAAAGACATTTATTTTTAGAAAGGCAATTAATAAAATTTTACATTTAACGTAGACATGAAAAACTTATTATTGCATGTTGTTTGATGAGGATGGGGCATATGCATGGCTTTTGTGGGTGTTGTACTAGAGTTTTGGAGTGAAAATAAGACTTAAGAGGGCTCATAATACAAGAACCACAAAAATCTTCCATTGTTGGACCTCAAGAAAATGGGTCTAAAACAACTAAAAGAAAACTTGATTCCTTGTATGTAGACATAGAAAATACCTAATATGGGTCACAAAACCATTGTCCCACAACCAAAAATCCCTAAAAAGGACCCCTAAATCCAAACTTACAGGTTTCGGTTTCAAAACCAAGCCTCATAAATCCACACCAAAACTTAACTTTTCAAATGGGGAATGAAACCCCATGACAAAAGGATCACAACAAACCCAACCCCGCTGGCTTTGGTGAAAGAATGGCCATGAATGGACCAAATATCCAGAGTTGCACCAAAACTTTAATGGGGCATTTGAGCTCACTTCGGCCCCCAAAACCAATGAAGAAAGCTCACCATATGTGTTAAAAAAACCATAGGAAAAGAAAGCAGGTCAAAAGACCCAGTAGAAAATCACAAAATAGAGATTTAAAATCTCTAAAATTAGGCCAACAGTAACGGAAAGATGGGGAAGATGATGAACAGTAGACGGGTCGGATCGGGTTCGGGTCAGAACCCGCCCAGTCGCACATCTGGTTTAAATGGGACGGCATCGTTTAGAGGTATTAGGTTTTTAAATTAAAACAGAATGGGACTATTTGGCTATGAGGTTAGGAAATTGATTAAATAATCCCATGCGGAACAGGGATATCCTATCCTTGTTTTGTCCCTTGTCCGTTGTTTGGCTAAAGAAATATCATAAAAATAAAGGGGAGCCGTAGCTCCCTAGTTTCGATCCCTGCACCTCTTACATGTGTGAACCCTAAAACCAGGCACATGACCACTGTGCCACCATGGCACATGTAATATAATATTAACAAAATGAATATATAATATGAAATTAAATAATTTAATTATTATAGTAAATTATCCCGTTACTAAAGTAAAATAAAGGAATAGAGTATTTTAACTATTTTGGACATTCTAGACACAATGGTGGGGTCCGTTTTACAAGACAGGACTTCAAAAAATTAAGACGCGTAAAATAAAAAATTATCGTTTTACCCTTAGTGATGTTTGAAGCCAAATGGAAGTCCAAGATGGTCTAAATTGACTTTCTTCAACTTTTTTGACCCAACAGTGAAGTCAATATTATCAAACTAAGTACTAAAAAATAAGACACGTGAAAATACAATTTTATTAAATTATGCCTAATAGTCTGATTTAACGAAAATAAGACCTATCCTAGGAAATTAGGATTCATTGGGTCTAAAAATAAACTAAGAACACCAAATAGGTGGTAATTAAATTAAGCGTGAAATTAATTAAATTCTCTATAAATTGTTATTAGGAACTACAAGGAAAAGGGAAGGCACACCAGTAGCGCCAACCCTGAGGACAAAGGTGAGTAATTTTGTACTTTGAAATGGAGGTTTTTACTCCATGAAATCTGAAGTATTTTAAGTTCAAAATTCCCGAAGTGATTTAAGTTCAAATTCTTGTATTTACATGACTCATGATTCAAAAGTATTATTCCTTCCATTTTTAAATTCAATCTTGACATGCAAGTCAGCTTCTTTATATTGTTGACTTTCTATTAGTTTATATAACAACATGTTTGTCACACCTTGAATTTTCACAAACCCAGGGAGTGAGTGAAATGGAAGAAGAAAAGTAAGTGAAAGGTCATTAAGTTGGGTTAATTGATTATTCATTCATTTCCCCAAGTTTTTCCAAAATTTAAAATGAAGACTGACTAAATGACTTAACCAAAATAATCTCCTAATGTCACTCAAACGTCCTTCCCAATTTATGTTCAAAATAGTTTAAGTCATGTTCAAAAATAGCTCCCAAAATGGCCCTAAGGTCTCTCTAAACATGCTGTGAAATAATGGCCTAAATAGGCCCCAAAATCCCCTAAAGCATAAGCCTAGAATAGGTAAATTTTTTTACTAAAAGCGGTCCAAGGAAGTGACCAAACATGGCCTATAAGAGTGGCCAAACATGGCCCCATAAGGTGGTCAAACATGACCCAAAAGAATGGCCAAACATGGCCCCATAAGGTGGTCAAACATGACCCAAAAGAATGGCCAAACATGGCCCAAAATGATGGTCACACATGGCCTAAGGATTGGCCAAACATGGCCCAAAAGGGTACCCAAACATATCTCAGAAAGGTGGCCAAACATGGCTAAAAAAGATGGCTAAGGGGTGGTGTCAAAGTGCAAGGGCTGGGTGCCCAAAGGGGCTGTCAAGCAACAGGCTGGGCTACAGCACGCTGGGCATGCAAGGGCAGCAGGCAACGCGTAGGGTGAGCAGGACAGGCACGCGGTAGCGCGGGGCCCGCGGCAGGCCCGCGTAGTTGGCGGTGCGAGTGCGGAGGCGCGCAAGGCTGCGGGAAGCTGAGGGCTGGTCTGCTTTTCTACATTTTTACTATAGCAACTGAGGCTGATTTTTTTTTTCCAATTTTTGAGTTTTTACTATAGCGACTGCGGCTAAATTTCTCTATTTCCCTAATTTTTTCCCAAGTTTTGAAGGCTACTTTTTCCCATTTTTAGCCCACTTCTTTAAGGTTTTTAACCTCCCATTTTGGCACTTTTCTCACCTATGGTGTTTTACACACTTAATTCCCCCTTTAATTGCACAAAATTTTTGACATAACCTCATTTGTTTTCTAAGCATTTTTTCATCTAATATTTTGCAACCGGTTATATATATAACCATATCACAATCCATCCTCACTCGATGGCCATAATTCATGAAAATTAAACATACATTCATTTCCTTCAACATATATACATGTAAGGCACATTAAATAAATATATCTTACATGTCATTTGAGCTTAGGCCCTTATATTACAAATTTGGCCCAAGGCCTATAGTTCACCATTCTTGCAAATTAAAGCACAAGTCTTTTGGCCTTATGCCCATACATACAAAATATACCCCAAGGGCCAAATATCATTCCAAGTCCTTTTCCCTTCCTTCCTTCAAGACTTCATCAAGTTTCAAGTACCGGGAGCTTCATCTGTAGTATTATATCCCACGAAGGGTCAACTCAACTGCTGGTATGATATAATGCTAATGCAAGGAACAAGATTTAAGGCGTGGCATGTGCAAGTGTACATTTATACTCTACATGCATTCCAATTCATCAATACAATGCAATGGCAATATGCATGACACACCCATGCAAACTCTATGCCACACCGATGTCTCGCTTTACGGTTCTTCCCCGTTGGCATGCAAGTACCAATGTATGTCTCGCTTCACGGTCCAAACCCTGTTGGCATACAAGTACCAAATGGCCAACTTTGAGTTTTTCACCACAGGATCTGCACCCTCATAATGCATAGCACCAAAGTACTCAACCTACGCCATGTTTCCAAAGATTCACACTATGCCAACATGCCTTGATTTTTCTATGCAATTCCAATGAAGTATTTCATCAAACATATGGTATATGCCTTAAACAATGCAATGTAATTAAAGCAACTTTAACTTTTATATCACAAAACTTTGTCTACATGAACCTAACATGTAATTCAATCAATTTCACATATAAATGCATTACACACTCACAACCTTAACAATTTCTCAAAGATCATAAAATACATAATGTACCAACACATGGAATAAATCATAACTCTCAAACCATAAGAGTTTCTCTATATGAGCATAAGCTAGAATGCCATGAATCAAACATATAAACGAGTTACATGTTCATCAATTTGACAAATTCTCAAAGAACACATAGGTACACAAACTACCAACTCTAGGTTTTCAAATCAACTACCAACAAAATGACTTTTTAATAGCAAGTAAACATATAAACCATTCAATCAACACATAATACACTCCTAAACTTAATCTTATTCTTTACTTAGTAAAATATCATACCTAAAAGGGTTTTTTTCAACCCTCGGGAGTTGTGTTCGCTGTACAGCCAAATCGATGGGTGAGAATGTAGTCCTTGACGTGGGGAACAACTTCCTAGAAGGAAGTCTTATGA
Organism: Nyssa sinensis; assembly: GCA_008638375.1. Lineage (NCBI taxonomy): Eukaryota > Viridiplantae > Streptophyta > Magnoliopsida > Cornales > Nyssaceae > Nyssa > Nyssa sinensis. Next base: position 950,624 of record CM018049.1, read on the forward strand.
GAATCTAAGCTTAGAAGTGTGTTTTGGAAGCTTAAAGATTGGAAAACCTAAGTTTTCTCTTCATTTTTCTCCTAGGCGCGGATCCTGCTACTTCTCCAGACCATTTCTTTCATTGGTTTACACTAAGTTCTGTATTTATAGTCAAAGGGCTAAAGGGGCAAAATGACATTTTTGCCTTTAATGAATCCGGGACCCCGTTACATTACAACCCGTCTGGAAATGCCTCAGTTCAACATTTTAATTTAACAAAAGTTCTTAAAATTATTTTCAATGAAAATTTTTTTTAAAAAAATATTTTCACCTACGGCCGAGTTTGGCTGATTCCACCCGAGATGCCCTTTTGGTCCCATTTTTGAAATTATCTCCGAATAGGCTCAAGTTTTTACAGGAGATGTATTTTAACATTCTAAGAATATTTATCTTCTATGGCATACTCAAATTATGCTCCTAAACATGACTTATACCAAATGATGTGTGTATAGCAATTGGTACGAGCAATTGGTAGTGAATGTCTTTACAAGCTCTCTTATAACCAACCCGCTATCAATTGAAAACCCATGAGAAGGTACTGGAATTATTCACGAGCTTTTCATAAAGCTCACATGGATTTGTTACCCATGACTCTTTCAGGTGATGAAGATGGTTGGAAGCCTTGCCTGTACTAAGAAAGGGCATTGGGAGCTCCACGCTTGACTTTAACAATTTTTGGGAATGTTAGGACCATAGTTGGTCAAATTTTGTAGTAATGTAATTTTGAACAATTATGTAATTAAGTCCTTTGGGACAATGGACATGTAATATGTATAACTTAAAAAATTTTAGTAAGCTCTGTATGTATGTATTGTACTGTTCTGAAGAATGACAGTCCTGAGTGGATGTGTGGAGAAAAGAAAAAGTTTTTCACGCTTGCGCAACTGCAATCCTGGCTACACTACCGTCCGACACCGCTGCTTTTGCCTCACCCACCGGCCTCCTGGCCAAGGGGTAGCAGTCGCATCCCCATAATCGCACAGGCTGGGTCGCGGGTCGTGACAATAAGAGTGGTATCAGAGCTTTAGGTTTACTTAAAGGAATCAAGTGACACTAACAGGGTTAGTAACAGAACTATAAGTCTTGGTAGGTCTTAGGCTACCTAAGAGATTAAAATTAGCAAATGACCTATTAAAGGAAACCTAAGTGAAGTACGTGATCTGATATGAAGGTGGGGTATAAGACCAACAATAAAATGAAGTAAATGTTTTGAAGTACGTGATCTGATATGAAGGCGGGGTATGGAACCTACATTAGTGTGAAGTAAATGTCTTGAAGTACATAATCTGATATGAAGGCGGGGTATCGGACTCGCAATAAAATAAAGTAAATGTTTTGAAGTACATGATCTGATATGAAGGTGGGGTATGTGACCTGCATTAAAGTGAAGTAAATGTCTTGAAGTATGTGTTCTGATATGAAGGCAAGGTATGGGACCCGCAGTAAAGTAAAAGTAATAAAATCTGAAGATTAGAAATAAACGTGGGCTAAAGAACCTACCATTAGAATCAGAAAATGATTAATGAAAATTTAAACCTTAAATCATAAGGTAAATAAAAATAACATTATGTGTCATAGTATATGAAGATAAACTAACAAAATGTTTGTCTTTCAGTGACAATGGTGAATACACGAAAAAACACAAGTAATCTCGATAAACGGTTAGACAGGGTCGAGTAGATCCTAGAGACAATGGCCCGGACTATGAGTAGTGTCCATGCCTAGAGCGGGGCATGACAATAGGCACAAAATCCTTGGCCACCTCAAGACCAGGGACAACTTATAGAAGCAAGGAACACTGTAATGCATATGATATTCCAGAGTTTCAAACTGCCAAGGTTTGATGGTCTCGCATCTATGAACGACGCTGAGGCGTGGGTCTTAGAGATGAAGCATATATTTACAATCCTACTCTATACTGAGAAGTAGAAGGTCTCCTTTGCTGCCTTTACCTTTAAGGATGCAGCATATGGATGGTGGCTCTTGGAGAAAGAAAGAAAACCTCCAATGACCTAGGGGCGATTCTTAGAGGTATTCTATGACAAATACTTCCCACGGTCAACCAAGAATCAAAAAATAGCAAAGTTTGCAACCCTCACCCAAGGGAGTGTGACTGTCGAAGAATATGAGGCCAAGTTCATGGAGCTGGGTCGCTTCTCGCCCCATACTATTGCCACGGAGGACCTAAAGGCCAGGAAATTTGAAAATTTCCTTAATGACAGCATCAAGTACAGGATTAATCCCTTCGAGCTTCCAACATACAATGTAGTGGTAAACCATGCCAAATCTTCGAGAGAGCTAGAAATGCTCTAGCTCAGAAAAAAGATAAAAAAAAAGACTGGCACCGCTCCTTAATTGATAAAGAAGACTAAGACCGGGGCTAAGAGTGCGACCTCTATGAATGAGGGGGGTAAAACCAGCCAAAAGACTTCAGAGACCCCATTGTACCCTACCTATCAAAAGTATCACTTTGTACCTTACTGGCAACTCACCAAGGCTTGCTATAAGTGTGGGCAAATCGGGCATCTTATTAAAGATTGCCCAAAATGGAACCAAATCTCCTAGGAACCCACTATAGTAGCTTCTTCAGCTATACCACAATCTCAAGCCCTAACAGTCTAGAAACCAGGAGGAAGCAAAGAACCCATGAGGTACAGTCGAGTATTCAATCTATTCTTTGAGGCTGCACGAACCTCTATTGGTCAGCTAAGTATCCTGTCCAATACTTAACTACTTTTTGATTTATAGGTCTTCATCATTTAACTTGCCCTTTAAGATCACTACAATTTGTAGTAAAAATTGAAAGGATTAAGGCATGACTAAAAGAAAACAAGCAAGACATAATCACGACAATAAGACATAATCACGATCATGGCAGATAAAACATTGAGATAAGTCACGAGTAAGACACACAAATACTTTAGAGACTGATAATACGGAAGAAAAAAGGGCAGAGTCTTATAACGACCGAGAACCCTTGAGTTTTGAGGACAAAACTCTTTTAAGGAGTTGAAAATATAACACGCCAACCTGATTAATGGGAATTAAGTCCCTAATTAAATATTAGAGACCTTATAAGTAAAATAGTAATTAAGAAAACTGAACCGAGAAAAATATAAAGGCTTCAATAATAATAAGACCTTAATTCTCGAGGCCGACATACGAAGAAAATAATCAAAATCATAAGACTTAGATTTATGAAATCGGTGCGTGGAAAAAATTGAATAAGAATACAAGTACACTAAGGAAAATAAAAATAAAGCAAAAAGAGAAAATTGGGATAAAATGTGAAAATGCCAAACATGGCATAAGAAGGAAAAATGAATGAAAATAGGCCAAAAATGTTGGCCCAAAGGTTTGATCCTAAGACCAAAAAGGTGGGAAGAACCTAAACCTAAAAATTAAACCACTTGGGCTACAAGCACTTTTATGCTATATATCTCATAAGCTATATATATATATATATATATATATATATATGCTATAAAAAAGGCCATCCCACCACCCATCATAACCAATGAGAATGCATGCAACACATCAGCAACAAAATTAAAAATATATGTATATATGTATACATACAAGACTTGCGTGAGGCAAACACTAAGTGTGTGCATGTTTGGGCGGCTAGAGAGAGAAAGTGAGGTAGAAAGAGAAAGAAGAAAAAAGGAAGAAAAAAAAAGAAGAAAGGAGGAAGAAGGAGAGGCTACATGTAACCCTAGGCTAGTCTAAGAAGCTTAAAGAGTGTAGAACCGAACCAAGATGAGAAGAAGCTTCACTGTAGGGGTAAAATACCCAAACTGAAATTTTCCCTCTCTAAGAAAAACTTACTATTGCATGCTGTTTGATAAGGATGGGGCACATGCATGGCTTTTGTGGGTGTTGTACTAGAGTTTTGGAGTGAAAATAAGACCTAAGAGGGCTCATAATACAAGAACCACAAAAATCTGCCATTGTTGGACCTCAAGAAAGAGGGTCTAAAATAACTGAAAAGAAACTTGATTCCTTGTATATAGACTTAGAAAATACCTCATGTGGGTCACAAAACCATTATCCCATGACCAAAAACCCTAAAGAGGACCCCCAAATCCCAACTTACAGGTTTTGGCTTCAAAACGAAGCCTCACAAATCTACACTAAAACCTAACTTTTCGAACGGGGAATAAAACCCCATGACAAAAGTACAGGATTTTACTCACAGATTTTTCTTATTTTTCATGGCTTTTGTGGGTGTTGTACTAGAGTTTTGGAGTGAAAATAAGACCTAAGAGGGCTCATAATACAAGAACCACAAAAATCTGCCATTGTTGGACCTCAAGAAAGAGGGTCTAAAATAACTGAAAAGAAACTTGATTCCTTGTATATAGACTTAGAAAATACCTCATGTGGGTCACAAAACCATTATCCCATGACCAAAAACCCTAAAGAGGACCCCCAAATCCCAACTTACAGGTTTTGGCTTCAAAACGAAGCCTCACAAATCTACACCAAAACCTAACTTTTCGAACGGGGAATAAAACCCCATGACAAAAGTACAGGATTTTACTCACAGATTTTTCTTATTTTTCGTCTGCCTGGCAGCTGCTGTTGCATTCCTAATCTTTGGGCAACTCGAATTCTAGGAAATTGTTGCCCACACTTTCCTATTTTTTAGCCAGCCTTTGTGCGGCCTTTTCTCTCATTAATCAACTCATTGGGATGATGGAGGCCCTGTAATTGAATGGATTCTAGCTGAGGACTTCCGCCTTCCTGGCTATCTTTATTTTCCTCTCTTTTACCCTTTTCCTCCATGCTGGGTCGTCTATGATTTGCCCCTAAATCAGTTCACAAACCTACGACATAATTCAAAATCTTATTACTCACTTATTTGAAGTGTTACGTAATTAAATTACCATCTCAGCGCTTTTTATTTTTCAATTATATTCTTCTAGTAGCTTTATTAAATCTTGGGACATTTTTGTAATTTTACACTTTTATGTGTCATATTTTTCAATACTTCATTTGATAATATGGACCTCACCATTGGGTCTGGAACTTCGAAGAAAGTCAATTTAGACTCTCTCGGACTTCCATTTGGCTTCAAGAGTCCCTGAGGGTAAAATAATAATTTATATTTTATGCGTCTTAATTTTTTAGGATCCCGTCTCGTAAAATGGACCTCGCCATTGGGTCCAAAATGCCTAAAATAGTTAAAATACTATACTTTTTTTAATTTATTTAGGTAACGGGGACTATTTACAATGATTAAATTAATTTAATTATTTAATTATATATTATATATTTATTTCATTATTATTATATCACATGTGCCACGGTGGCACAATGGTCATGTGCTTGTTTTAAGATTTACACTTGCTCGAGGTTGGGGGGATCAAGATGGGGAGCTGCGGCTCCCCTTTATTTTTCTTATAATTCGGGTGCCAAACAAAGGACAAGGGACAAAACTAGGATAGGTTATCCCAGTTCCGACTGTGATTATCAAATCAGACCTCTACCCCTGCAACCAAATAGATGCAAACTTATTTTAAATTAAAAACTTAAACTTCCCAAAATGACACCGTGTCACTTAAACCCTTATGTACGACCGGGCGGGTCCCGACTAGAACTTGATCTGACTTGACCCGTCACTGTTTATCTTCCCCATCATCCCCGTTAGTGTTGCCCTAAAACACAGAACTTTAAACCTCTATTTTGCGGAGTTTTAGAACTTCATTTTCTCTACTTTCAAGTCCTATGGAATCATAGGGTAATAGGGTTATTTGGGCGTTAGTTTGGGCCATTGAGGTGAGCTCAAAAGCTCGGTAGGAAGTTTGGTGCAGATCTAGTTATGTGGCTCATTCATGGCCATTTCTTCACTAAAATTAATGGGGTTGGGCATGTTGCGATCGTATCATTATAGGGTTTCATCTCCCGATCACCAAATAAAGTTTGGTGTTCATTTTGTAGGGGTTGGGGTTTACAACCGTGGCCTTCGACTTCATTTTTCTCTCATGTCTTTTACTTTTTTAGTTTGATTTTTGGTGTCCTAGAATCCTCGTGGCCTTTATATCAGACCCCAAGTAATGGTAGTCACTTCACTCTAAGTAAATTCAGACCCTATCTTAGAGGTTGTCGTCAATGGCGGATGGGGTCTGGTTTACTGGTTTGGGGTGATCTGAGTCTCCTAGGTTAGTTTTTTTACATTTCCTCACAAGATACATTGACTTCTAGGCCATGCATGCATTTTAAATGTGTTAAACATTAGGTATTTTAAACGTGTTAAACATTAGGTTTGCGTAGGGTTTTCTAGAGAGAAAATCTTTGCATGGGTTACGGTTTTACCTCACAATGGATTCTCCCTCTTCCCTTTGGCATAACTCTAAGCTTCTTGGTGTGATCAAGGCTGCATGCAACAGTTTCTCCTCATCATTCTTCCTGTTTTCTTCTTCTTCCTTTTTCTTTCTCTCTCTATCTCACACACTCTCTCTTTAGCCGCATCACATGCACACACTCTGATTATTACACACGAAAGTTATATATATATATATATATGCATATATATTTATGTATATTGCATAAGCCTGATGTGTTGTGGTTGGTTGTTTTGGGTGGTGGGATGGCTTCTATATAACATATATGTATATTTAGTGAAATATATAATACCAATGAGCTAGCAGCCCAAGTGGTTAAATTTTTAAGTTTAAGTTCTTCCTATCCTTTGGTCCAAGTTTCAAACCTTTGGGCCATCATTTTGACCTTACTTTCCTTCTTAGGCCTTGTTTGGCATTTTTACATTTTATCTCATTTTTCCCTTTTTGCTTTATTTTCATTTTTCTTCTTATATACTTGTATTCTTATTCACTTCCTTCACGTATTGATTTTATAAATCGAAGTCTTGAAATTTTGTTTATTTTCTTCATGTATCGACCTCATTAATCGAAGTCTTGTTATTTTATTTTCTTCACGTACCATTTTATTAGTTGTATATTTACTTCATTATTGTCTTTGTCTTCTTGGTCTAATTTTTCTTAAGTCCTTAATATTTAATTAGTGACTTAATTTTTATTAATCGGGTTGGGATGTTATAGAGACAACTCCCGACACTCATAATAATATCATGATCAATAGAATTTCACAAGGGATGTACATATATGTGGAATATCAAATTCTCAGTAGTGAGAAACATAGAAATTTTCCAATATCCAAAGCAAGGTATAGAAATGAAAAAGCAATCACATTAAGATATTAGTAAGTGAATTCTCAACATATCCTCAAGGTAGAACATGTGTCAAATTATGGAATCAATAAATGCTAGGTATGCATAAGAATACAAATTGGCAGTATCAAGCAAATAAAATTGTGACATGGTTAAGAATTACCACATGTTAGCGTTCGGGTTTTACTTACCTCAAAAATGGTTTCTCCTCCCTTCACAAGGAATCAGACCTCATTTTCTTTTCCTTTTGATGATCCTATAAATCTAGAAACATTATTTAGTTCAATATTATTCATAGACTTAATATGATTTTATTGATGAATTTATGGTCTTTTAGTCTCATGGGTTGTATTTTAAATCTATGGACTCATGCAACTTAGGTTGTAACCTAATTGACTCATTTACCCCCTTTTGGTAGCATCATTGTACCTTTAAAGTGGTTCTAAAAATAGCCAATTGCATATATTAGTATTTTAAGTATCTTATTTGGCAAAACAGACTCCATTATTGAGTCTCGAACGTCGAAAAACCTTAGGGTAGGTACTCATAATTTTTGGAGGCCATTTGATGGCTTCATTTAGTCTTTAGGACATTTTTTAGATTAGTCCTAATTTTTTCGTTCACATTTTTTGAGATTTAATTTCGTAAATTAGACTCCACCGTCCAGTCCAGAATGCCTAAAAATATTGGGTTGCACTATCTTTTTATTTTATTCGGGCATCAAAAATATTTTACTAAATTAAATTAAATTAAATTATTTTATATTATATTTATTCAGTTATTATTTTAATAAAGTGCCTTAGTGGCACAGTGGCTCACGCGTAGGGTTTGAAACCCTCACATGCATATGGGCCAAGTTCGAAATTGGGGAGTTGCGGCTCCCTTATATTTTTCTGATTTTTGGTAGGCCAAACTGTGAACAAGGAATCATTTCAGGGATGGGCTATCCGTATTCTACCGTTGGTTATCAAATCAGTGACTCCAATACTTGTTTCCAAATAGTCCAAACTTATTTAAATTTAAAATTTAATCATCCCAAACGACACTGTGTCATTTAAAAAGAATCCATTTTATGTTTGGGTTGGGGCCCAGCCCGAATCCCATTCGAGGCCCGACCCAAACAATGCCCTCTTCCCTAGGACTCTAGCGAGGGTTCTAGTCACTCTCTCTAGCAACGAAGACTGTCGCCGATCACTTCCGGTGACTTTTTTAATAGGGTTTGATTCAAAATTTTGTGAGGATTTCTTATTTAGTTTTGGTTTATCAATTTGATGATTCTTCATTCTCGAAAAAATGGTGTTAGAGTCGGGCTCCGACAAGGGCCCAACTTTCCGGCCAGCTAATCTTTTCCTATTTCGTGAGTTTTTAGGCACTGTTTTATCCCCCTTTTTCTTCCTATGTGTTGCTATGAGTGTGGGGATTATTTCCCTGTTGCTTAAGTCCTACGAATTAACCAAAAACTTAATCACCCACTAAAACTCGATCGTACCTACAACTTGGCTTTTCTCCTTGGTCTCTTGACCATTTTAATTGATTTAAGTTGCAGAATGAGACACATTCCATTCTCTTTTGAGCCTTGTAATTTGTTTCAAGTTTTAGCCAAGTTAGATCAAAAACTCAATTTTTTATAACTTCGGGTGTTGGGGTTTCTTAGGTTTTACTTCGCTCAAATTGTCCCATTTAAATGCTATTCTCTTCCATTATGCATTTAAATTACAATCATGCATTCTAACAACATAAAATAGTAGTAAATTATACTTCTTTTTTGTTTTAGAGAGAAAAGTTAAAGTGAGTGTTTTACTTTCAAGGGGGGGCTTTCATTTTCTTGGGCTTGAGCTACTGAATTCTTTATAGTAGCTCCCAAAATTGCATGCATGCACAAGCTCTTCTTCCTCTTTATTTTTCTTCTTTGTATTCTTCTTCTTCTTCACTTTCTCTCTTTACTCTCTCTCTCTCTCTCTCTATCAGCTCACTAGACATGCATGGCATGCTTGTCTACCACACACGCATAACCCATATATACAAGTCATCATACATATATATATATACACACACACACACACATACACACAGGGCTGAGGTTTTGTATGAAAGGTGATTAGGTGTTGGGGTGGTGGAAGGGAATTTTATACAGCATATATATATATATCATATGAGATATATAGCATAAAAGTGCTTGTAGTCCAGTTGGTAATCTTTTTAGGCTTAGAATCCTTCCCCTTTTTGGTCTAGGGTTCAAACCCTTTGGCCAACATTTTGTCCTTATTTTCTCTCTTTTCTCTTCTTATGCCTTATTTGACATTTTGGGTATGTTTATTAAATTTTTGAAGTTGTATTTCAATTGTCCTAAAAACCTCTTGGTATTCTTGTCATATTTTTTTATTTTTGTATGCTTCCTTTTTATGTCATAAATTTTATTTTTGACACGTTACATCGTGTTTTATTTATACCAAAAATATATCGTATTTATCAAAAAATTCTTGATTAAATTTTTTTTACTCGCGTATCGCGCTAATTTGCCCAATTTCACTTCGTGTACTAATTTTAATATTCACAGGCTACCAATTTCTTTTTAAGATGTCTAATTAATTAATATATAATTAGTTTCATGAAAATGGCATTAACGTAAATTACTTTGCCTAATTAGGTCGGGATATTACATCTAGTTTAAGTTTACGCACAAAGAAACAAGTTTTCCTTCAATTGATTCAGACCCATTTTCTTAAGGTCCAACAATGGCAGTTTTGTGAGTTTGGGTGTTTTAAGCCTCCTAGGTCAGCCCTTTTTCATTCCTAACTATGGTATACTACTCACATAGGCCATGTATGCATCCCTTTTCATTTAAATAATATGCAACAGTGCACACTATCTCAAAGAGAGAGATTTTAGTTTCGGTTGTTTTACCTTCAAGCAGTGGGTCTTCTTCCCTCCTTACTAAGTTCTGATCCTTCTAGGTTCTTCTTGAGTTGTCTTAGGGTTGCATGTACCTCCCATTCTCCTTTTCCTTCTTCTTCCTCTACCTCTCTCTCTCTCTCTCTCTCTCTCTCTCTCTCTCTCTAACCGCACACATGCATGGTCTAAATGTCACTTCAGCTTTCACAATACGCAAGGTCTGATTTCCTATCTATACACACTCGCAAGGTACACATATATCTCTAAGGAGTTGGTTGCATGTCTTTTAATTGGCTAAGCCTTTGTCCAATGGGGTGATGACACCTTAGCTTTTTAATACAGACATATATGTATTTTATGAGATATATAACATATCATGTGGCTTATATAGCACAAAAGTGCTGCAACCTAGTTGGTATTCTTTTTAGAGGCTTATTATTTACTCGCACAAGGCGTAAGGTTCAAAACTTGGTGGGAGCATTTTTGGGTCTTTTTCCTTTCCTTTTCTTTTCTCTTTTTATGCATTATATTGCATATTTAGTGTATTTCATGAACTCCCAAATTTTGTATTTTAAATATCACAAAAGTCTCTTAAAATTCCCACAATATTTCTTGACTTAGCATACTTCATCTATGCATTACTAGTCTTGCCTTGGTATATTTTATTGCACTTTAATTATTCCATAAGTTTATTATAATTATTGAAAAAATCTTGATTAAACACACTTCATTCACGTATCATGCTAGTCTTGTTTAAGTGTACTTTGTGCATTAATTTTTCATAACTATTTGTGTGTTAATCTTTGATTAACACAAATCATAACTTGTTGTCAAGTCATGACCCTTTTGGCATTAGATCATATTCTTTAGAATTAGTTGTCTCCAATTTAGAACTAGTTGTTCTCATTTTGTGCTTTTGCTTCCACATTTACAAACTACTAGTCTTAATTAGAATTGTCCATAGTTAATAATCAAATTAAGTTATGACAATCGTCATTATCATTAATTGTTTCACTTAATTAGGTCAAGATGTTACACCTGTAATGGACAAGATCGAAATTGAGGATTGTTGGCAAACGGACAATTTTGGAGGAACCACCGTAATTGTCAACGACGGACCGGATCTAAGAGAAACAAAAAAGAATGATCAGTAAAGATTGGAATTATCAGTGACGAGGTAAGGAGATAATCCCAAGTTAAAACCTTAACCTTATAAACACATAGAACAACACCGTTAGAAGTAATATTTTGAGGCTCCACCGCCTCTGGTATAAAATAGAATTTAGAGAAGAGTACCTAGAAGGAATTAAAAACACAAATCCTAGAAGTCAGATCTACGAATCTTGAACCAAGAGTGGGAAATGATTAATACCTATAGTATGAGAAACGGGAACCGATGATCAATGATAAAACAGCCAAAGCCAAAGAAGTAGCCAAAACGACCATCAATAATCTGATGTTGTAAGATGATAAAATGAAAAATCATGGTTAACTGAGAAACCATGAGGAGGAAGAAAAGATAGGGATAGGTGAGTGCGAAGAATGAAAAGGAATCAATGAAAACCCTCGACACGATGACGTATTACAGAAACAGAAAAGATATGCAGGTAAAATATTACATCGTAATCTATACTGTTGGTAGACATAATGAGATGTGTGATAGGTAAAAACAATTACTAAAACTTTTGCCAGATCATCACCGGATTTCACGCTTCAATGTCTCCCACCCAAATGAGGACTCATATACCCAAATGCTTACACACGTTCTATCAACGTCAATCTACCAAAAAGTGGCCGTTAAATTATTACTTTGCTAACTTTAAAACTAAAGTGGCAAACAACGTGACAGCACAATGTGAACCAATCGTCTTTAATAAGGAAGACATTGATCTATAAATAAGAGAATGCATCAAGAAATGACTCATACTCAAATGTGAGGAAGTAATGGAGAGAAATGTGTGTATGTTTACACCTCCACCATACGACAACCGTTTGTATGTATATATACTTATGTTTACAAGTCACCAAATATGGGTTCTTCAAAATAGAAGAAGAAAAACAATCTCCAACCACTCCATGAAAGGGGTAGGGCCCTTAATCCTGCGCCTAGTATGTAAATTGAAGAAAAATGAGAATCTCTACCGATAATTAAAAAAGTGGACGAATCTCCGCAGGGAAATTAAAGAAGAGGGAAAACCCACACCAATATTGAAGGATAATAGAACCATTGAAAGATTGGTTGTGTGGAAAAGCTACAAGCTCCCAACATAGATTGTTGTCACACCTCGAATTTCCCGTAGGAACCTGGGGCGCGAGATGCGGAAACGAAAACCCAAAAAAAAGAAATAAAATGAAATACAATAAACTAGATTTAACTTACTGTGAAAGACTTGATAAGTTTCACATTTATAATAGTTGAGTTATTAAATTTTTCAGAAAATTTTGACAAAACCTCCTTTGTTTTTCGAGCCTTTTTCCCCCTAATAATCATAATACATCATTTATATACAAACACGTCACAATCCATCCTCACTCGATGGCCACAATTCATGAAAATTAAACACGCATTCTTTTCTTTTAACATATATACATATAAGATACACTCAATAGTTATCTCCTACATACTGTTTGGGCTTAAGCCCTTATATTACAAAAGTATACCCCAAGGGCTAAATACTCTCCTAAATTTATTTCCTCTCCTTTTTCCAAGACTTCATCAAGTCCCACGTACCAGGAGCTTTATCTGAAACCTGTGCCCAGGAATGGGTCAGCGCCAACATGCTAGTATGATATAATACTAATGTAGGAAACAAAATTAAGGCGTGGCATGTGCAAGTGTACATTTATCTCTACATGTTATCCGATGTCATCAATGCAGTATATGATCCATATGCATGACGCACACATGCAAACTCTATGCCACACATGTCTCATCTTACAGTCCTTCCCCGATAGCCTGAGTACTATGTTTCACTTTACGGTCCGTCCCTGCTGGCGTGAGTGCCATGGCCAATTTTGGGTTTTTCACCACAGGATCTACACCCTCATAATGCATAGCACCAAGTGCTCAACTCACACCATGCTTTCAAGGAAGCACACTATGCCAATATGCCCTGATTCCACCATGTAATGATGTGATCTTAATGAAACAATTTATCAGTAATGAAGCATGCTTTAAGTTATGCATATTCTACTTAAAGCAATAGTGACATCAAATCGCACAGCTCAGTCCACAAGTATTCATATCATGAACAACCAATTTAATCACATGTTTGAGTTACACATTCATCATTTTAACAATTCTCTGAAACATAAATCATACACGATGGAAACACATGGAATATACATATAGTCATGGCCCACATCAATCACTTAACCAAACATTCAGGAAGATAACAAGAAACACATAAGTATATACGTAATCAAACAGATATGTGAATCATGAAGTCAACTTGGAAATTATTCCTAACTCAATTCTATTTCTTACTTAGCAAAATACCATACTTCTCATTCAAATAAATTTCCTAACAATTCAAAGAAATACATAAGTGCGCAAACAACCAATCTAGGGCTCTCAAGACAATCAAATTCTAAGTGATTTCCTAACAACAATTAAGCACAGAGAACACTCAATCATCTTACCAAATACTCCTAAGCTTAACCTTATTTCTCACATTAGTAAAATATCATACCTGAAGGGTTTGTCTCAACCCTCAGGATTCATGTCTGCCATGAAGTCAAACCAATCGGTGATAATGTACTACTATGGTGGTTAGCTTCAAAACATTTCTCAAATTCCATGGCATTCTTGAAACCAATCCAAATCATTGTCAATGTCACAATAGTTTGGGCAGTTCGGTAACCGTCACCCCAAAAGACTTCAACTTCTACAGGTTTATATTTAGAGAACTTCTTCAACCAATATTCACTACTGCCAAAAGTATCTGTACTCTAGCTTCGCTCATCTAACACCCTTCCAACAACACTGATTTGTTCGGTTTCTCAAGATTCAACACAAATTCATTAGCTGAAATTCCCTTCCTTCATTGTATATTTTCCCTCTCAATCCATTCAAGTTTTATTTCAAGATTCATACAAAGCCAACTTTGTAACAGAAAAAATCAAATAAAAAGTCTCCGACCTTCAATCCTAAGGTCTGTTGCTTGCTGCCACCTCTATGCCCCACTGGTTAAACCCCACGACTTCACCAAGACTGAACCCCAGATCCGTCTAACACTGCTGCATCCAATTTTTCCTCTACTTTTTACTCAATCCCGAGCCATAATAGACAGAACCAAAACATCCCCATTCAACAACTGCTCCCAACTGTAACTCTCCTAATTAATTTACAATGCCAACAACCTCCTTATGCGAATCAGACTCCTCGATCAATCTAACATGATTTCCCCTAACTCACACCATCTCACCGCTGCTACTGTTTCCCATCAACAAGCTATTCTCTAAACACACACATCTACAACAGCAACAACATCAATTCCCCACTCCAAGCTGCTGTAACCTTCTTGACAATGCCATCAAAACACCCACAAGTTCAATCGTCACTCAACAGCCGCAACATCCATTCACACATATATATACACCACCTGCTACAGCCGTCTTCGGTACAAGAAGCTGAAGCCGACATCGATCTGTGCAAAGCAACATCCATCCAACAATCATCACTCCGTGTAGCGACTACTTCCTTTATTTCATCCGATTCATCATATTACTTATAACGTCTAACAGTTGCAGGAAAACAGAAACCCATAGCCCCCTTGTTGCACCGCAACACTATCACGCACACAAGTATATACATACACACACCGACCTGCCTCCAACAACCACAACATCTGTACCAAAATTTCCACATCAACAATGCCTAGATGGTTACCACCACTGATTCACTTCAAGCACCACACGCTGCTTTATGCTTCTGCCACTGCGTCTTCAGCTACGACACTTCCATGGTCCGAATTGAAGCTCTTCGCCCTTCAACTACGACACCCACACGCATAAATTCTTACTGCACCACTACTACCGTCTCACCCCCAAGCCCAATCACTCATCAGATCTCACTCTCTCTACTTGATTTAACCTCTTCACACAAATCACCCAAATCCAGCCGCTTCCAGCAGCTCTTCTGCACACCGACTCTCTCTCCATGTCGGTTGCCTCCTCTTCCTGTATTTCTTTTCTTTCTTCCTAGCTTCCTCAAGAAGCTTTCTCAGATATATCTATATATATACATATATTAGCCCCTCACGTGCCCAGCAGCTTCGGCTGCTTCTCTTTTTTCTTTCCCCAAATTCCAGCTCTCCAAGAAGCTCTCTCTCTCCGTCGGTTTCTCTCTCCCTTCAAGCCTCTTTATTTGACTTTTCATTAGTTTAGGATATTTTTATATATATATATATATATTATATAATATATATCACACACTAGTACACACACACCAACAAACACATTGCCGACACTTTTTTTTCTTTCTATTCTTTTTCTCTTTCTCTTGCTTCCTTGTTTTATTTCATTTTATTTTATTTTTGGGCACACATGTATATACAATACTAATAACACACATTCACATAACGTGATTTAATTAAATTAAAAGTAATTAAGATTTAAAGAAATTCAAATATTGCCTTATCATAAAAAAAAAATAAAAAATTATTCCAAAATTTCGGATCTTTACAATTGTTCATCTAAAAATGAAGCTAGATGGTTCGAAAAGCAAAGTTAAGGGTAACATTAAAGGGAAGACTACTGCAAACAACTACTGTTCTTTGACATAAGCTTTATTACTCCTCACCATACCACTCCTCACCATAAGTGATATTACCAATTTGGGTGATGATCACAGGATTACTCAAGAAGCACATTGGGAAATCAGTTCGGATGGACACGGAAACAAATGAGGCTACTCTAAAACAAGATGAATATTAGGAGCACACCAAAATGTTTGAAACAAAAGTTATCCTGAGTTTGAGGGACTAACCTCCTTTTAAAGAGGGGAGAATGTAACTATAACACCCGCCATTAGCAAGATAGGCAATTAAGCATAATGTGTCGAGAACTATAGTCATTTTTGAATTCTTTGAACACAAAACAGCAATATAACCTAAACTAGGGTTAGGAAGCAACCCAACTCAACAATGGGCCATAACCTTGGTTAGGCCATCACCCAAAGTAAGGTCAAACTCAAACCTAACCCGAGGTCAACTTAACCTAACCTAACTTGGGTTGATAAGACTAATAGGTAATGTGATCAATATATCACTAACCTAAGGTGGAAAATAATACACCAAATATTATAAATTATTAAATACTTTAGTTATTTAATAATTAAATAAAAAGAAGAAATAAATACATAACAATACAAGAAAAATATATAAAATCAAAAAATTTATAGTGGCCTATATACAAGATTGGGAGCCCAAATACACACACACACTAAAGTATGTAAGTGTGTGAAAATAATTATCAGATAATTAGGAAAAATCAAGAGAAAATATATAAAGAAATGTAAAGAGGCTTCGGTTAGACACGTCATCGATATACTAAAAAAAGTTAGTGTATTGGTGAAATGCCTAACTGGCCAGTCATTATTCTTAATCCGCATAGGGTAGGGTTTGGGATATGACAGAATTGGTATCAAAGTATTATATTGGTTTTTCTAACAACTAAGTGATACCAACAAAATTGGTATTTGAACAAAGATTACCTAAGATAGGTAACAAATTAAAGCAAGCGTTGCCTAAAGTAGGTGACTCAGGTTATAAGAGCCCAAGAAAACAATAAGGTCAGAGTATCCCAAAACCTAGAATACCCAAACATAATTCATGAATTGGAGCTTAGGTTACCCCTTCCTAAGCAACTATTAGAAGTAGGTTTCCCAGGAATCCTTGAGAAACTAGAAACCATTAGAACCTTTGGTACATGAAACCTAGGGAATGAAGAGATAAATTGATGAAAATTTTTGGATCCGAAATCCATAAGTCTTTGATTATGAATGACATGAAGTGTGATTTGAAGTTTAGGACTTGATGATTGCCAAGAGTAATATTACAGCTCCACGAGGAATGATTCCTTTGGAATCTAGAGCATTCGGGGAATAAGATTGGTTTGGAGCAGTGAAAATAAATTAATTATATGAGTCTCTCTTGGAGTCAATTAGATTACCCATTACAGATGACTTAAGGATGAAATTGGAAACTAATATTTCCATAAGCCGCAAGTGATTTTTTGCTATAGTTTTGTACTTAAGAAGCTTGAATTTGAAAGAAAGTCTTATTGAGGATAAAAATGTCATATACACCTAGATACATAAGAAATATGGGATTATGGTGAATCTCCAAATAAAGGAAAGTGTAAGAAGATAGTGGTACATGCTGGAATGTTGATAGATCCTTAATTACTAGTAAGGTAGGCCATTTTAGTTTGTGACTTTAGAGCTAGGAAACATGCCTGGCATTCCCTATCCAATCAACAAGCTAGAATCTCTAATAGATATGCTCAGTAAGGAGAGAAGAAATAGCAAATGTGATGTAACTTAGTGATTCAGTCATGATCAAGTAATAATGACACAAATAGACGAGTGGTTTCTTTTACAAAGAGATGACTCCCGAAGTACTGGAATAAGTTCTATGGAGTATAGTAAATGGTAGTCAGACTAAGTTTGGCACACTAAAAATAGAAAATACGAAGGACTTGATGGTTAAGAACTGATCACCAATAAATGTTGTCATGACCCAAAACCCACCCTATGCGGATTAAGGGTCCGTGATCGGGTCTGCGGCTCGTGGACCATTCCCTACCAAAAGGATCTTAAATTTTTAATAAGCACATGTTACAATCATTAGTAAATCTGATAGTATTATCAAGTTATCATTATACATGCCAAAAATGTAAGTATTTATAATACAAATCCTCAAAAATACAATCAAACAGGACCGTGGTATCATAGGAGGAATTAAGACTTCATAGTATTTAGTTTAACACAAAACTCGCAAAAAGGGCTACCAGCGACCTATCGGTGTCTAGTCCATCTGAGCACCCGAGGGTTCTCATAAATCTTGCTGTCCTAAAAAAAATATAATAGGAGTGAGCTAACGAAGCTCAATAAGTAAATTCCTAGCTTTGCCATGGGTCAGGGTTTATCCACAAGAATAATAGAAGGGAAAGGTAACAGATAGCCAGTCACCAAGATAAAGCAATAATGACCTGAGGGTCCAAAAGCATATCCCACAATATGATACAAGAAAGTGATGACAATCATCTAAAATGGGATGTAGCCTATCATGATGAATCGCTGCCACAAATAATGCATTAGCCAATCAAAAGTGTATCATGCTTACAATAATATGATCATTCATAGGGCATAGAATATGACCATCCAATGAATGCCAAAAATATTAATAGCGAGTTCTAATAGAACAGATGCGTAAACAAAACAGGGCCCGACATACCCCTAGAAACGCACATTCAGGTCCGCTTCTTTCTCCCTGGCTTACTGAATAGCGCTAGAACTCTTTCATCTCACATCCCAAAAGGACACACAAGACCCCAAAGGGTCCACCCCGCAATCTGTGAATAGATGGGTCATTGTGACTAAGCACAACCCCGGGCACTTACCGAATATCATAATTAATAAAAATTCACACAAGATGTACAATCATGTGAAATAGCCAAAATCTCAATCAATGAGACATAAGTGTGTTGAACAACAAGATTTCCATCAATAAGATATATCACAAGATCATGACATGGTATATATGATTGTATAATTATGCTCAAGTATCAGCAATCAAGTTCACAAATGATATAGGCAAGCAAATCAAATCTGAAGTACAGGCATAATCAAATAATTATAAGTCGATTGGCATCAAATCGGAGAGATCAAGTTCATTAGGTAGTGATAGAGTACAAATTTGGCAGCATTTGAAAATAAATGTGACTTGGTTAGGAAAAACCCATATTAAAGCGTAGGAGTTACTTACCTCAAAATAATTTTCAGCAGTTCTACTAATCTCAAGTTTCCTTCTCCTTTCCTTTGGAGGTTCCTATAAATCATAAACATTATTAAGTTATTGACATTTATTTGGCCTGATTTATTACCTATTATTTAGTTCCATATGTCGTATTTTATCCCTTAGGTTTAATTTCCTTCTCTTGGTAGTGCCATCGTATTTATAACGTGTATTAAAAATTAGCCATCATTTCATATATCAATACTTTACATATTTTATTTGGTGGAACGAATTTTTCCGTTGAGTTTGAAACGTCGAATAAAATAATTTTAGGCTTTTACAACTTTTCATTCGGCTTCGGGAATCTCTAAGGGCAAAATGGTAATTTCATATTTTATGCAACTTAATTTTTTAGAATTTTGTTTCATAAAATGGACCTCGTCATTGGGTCTAAAATGTTTGAAATAGTCAAAATACACTATCTATTCATTTAATTTGGACATTGTTTTATTTTATAATTATTATATTAATCAAATTAATTTAATTTAATTAATTATATAATATATATAATTTCAGTTAGAATTATTTAACACCAACAGTGCTGGCTCAGTGGAAATGGGTGAGGTTTTAGGGTTTGGCCTCACGCGCATCAAGGGTTCGAATCCCCCTGATCGCTGTTCCTCCCTTTACTTTTTTTTTTTTTTTTTTTTATATAAGGTATAACCAAATGATGGATAAGAAGCTAAATAGGGATAAGATATCTCAGTCTAAATAGTAAATCTAATTTGAATCCTTTACCTTCACAACCAAACACATTAAATCTGATTTAAAATTAAAACATAACACACACCATACGGCGTCGTCCTTCTTATCCCATATGCGTAATGGGTCGAGTCCCTACCCGAACCCGAAACCAACCCATACTCGATCCAGCCACTATTCATCTTTCCCCCCCTCCTTCACCCACTGTGTTGCCCTAATTTTAACTTTTCATGTTTTTCAATTTCGTGCATTTGAGGGTTGTTTCCTTCTCTATTTTTGGGTAGTGAGGATTACTGAATCTCTGGGCAATGGTTTGGCATTCATTTGAGAGCTCAAATTGAGCTCTAGGGGCTACGGTGAGTTGGATAGCTTCGGACTACAACTGGTTCATACATGCTCATTTTTTACCCAAATTCTATGGGGTTTCTTCCGTTGTGATCCTTTCATTATGGGGTTCAAGCCCCCATTCCTAAAATCACGTTTTGGGGTGGTTTTGTGAAGTTGGCTTCAAAATCGAGACCTACAAGTCATGCTTCCAAGGTCTTGTCCTACACTTCTAGGTCGCGGCCTAGTGTTTTTTGAATGCTTGTAAGGCTTATTTTGGGTTTAAAAAGTCAAAAATAGGTTTCATAAAGGTCATCTCAGACCTGCACCATTGGAGGTCCAATAATGGCAGTCAATCATGGCTGAGGGTTCTTCGAGCTTTCCTAGACCTCTAGGTCTACTTCTAGTAGCTCCTTTGTGTTAGAATAACCTATACATGCAACGGAAAGTTCAATAAAACCGAAACAATACAAAAAAAAAAAAAAAAATTTCAAAAGGAAAAAGAAAAGAAAGATTTTAACTTATGGTGTCTTATACCTTTGGTGGTCTGTTCCTTCTCCTAGGCTCACACTTGAGACTCTAGTGTTACTCCAACCCTGCAGGTACAGCCAGCCCTTCCTTCTTCTTCCTTCATTCCTTCCTTCAAACCACATGCATGGAGGCAAACCAACCTTCAATGTAACACCCCGACCTAATTTATTAATAATTAGTTCGCTAATTATTAATTAGAAACAACATGATGAATAATTAAGGGAATTAATCTGAATCTCTTTACGGTCACGATAGACCAATAAAATAATTTAATACGCCAAGAGGGGAGGGCTTAATTTAGCCATTTTAGCCTTGTTTTAACACCATTGAAACTTCAATTAGCTAACTACGGAAAACACAAAGAAATAATAACAGATACGAGGCATTCGACATCGAAGTTAATTGAAAAAGGGAATGACCAGAAGAAACCGCTTCGTAAAAAGAGCAATAGAAAAAAAAATTATGGAGGAAATAGCTAAAACAGAAATCTGCGCCAGCCAAACGAGGCATAAGCCCAAAATGAGGGAAAAATGCCAAAATTTGAGGCCAAGGGGATTTGAACCCTTGACCAAGTAAGGAAAGTAATTTCACCTAAAAAAAAAATTTACTACTTGGGCTGCCCACTTTTTGTGTCTTATATCACAAATTATATGTATATATATACACATTGAAATAAAGCCACCTCCGAAATTGGCCAATGGCCATTCATGCAACTAAAAGAATCATTTTTAAAATAAAACAAATAAAATATATAACTATATATGATTGTTGCATGGGATGGTTAGATTTCAGAAATCAGAAATCAAGAGAGAGAGAGAGAGATTGAGTGTATATATACAAGTGTGTGTGCATGCTTGTGTGTAGCCACTAGGAGGTGCACAAGAAGGGAGTATGGCTGCATTTGGAAGGGCTCAAAAGGACCAGAATTGAGCCACCAAAAAGAGGGAATCCACTGTTGTGAAGGTATACTCATTTAGCCCTTAAATTGATTTTTATTTTTTTTTTCAAATTATCACACACATATACACTATTTGAGGCTGAACAAGCACATGCATGTGTTTGAGATATTTGGGATAAAACAGTAGGAGAAAATGGGGTTAAAATTGAACTGTTTTGGGCACTAGGCCATGAGAAACCGAGAAGGAGATTTTACCTTTTTTTTGAAAACTGGCCTTAAGCTAGATTTAAGGAGTTTAGACTTGAAGAGCACACCAAATGGGTTTCAATGCAAGTTGAATGGGGCAAAATGGTCCAGAAATGGGCAAGAAAATGGCAGTTGCAGGTGTGGCCAATAATTTGAGGAGTGACCAGATTTCGGCCATTTCGTGAGGGTTAGACAACACTAAAATGATCAAATTGATTTTAGGAGTTCAAAGGATGAAAAATGGAACAAAAACAGCGCTCGTAGCCCCTTGAAATGGAACAACCATGGTCGCTGGAAACTGGGTAACAGTCACTGTAATTGGCCGTTTGACGACCAATATGTAGTCTAACCAAAAATTTGATAACAGATATGGAAACCCTATGAAATTTTCCTTCGAAACCTGTTGGACCAAAATGTCACCGAAATTTCCTGGCTCGTCAGAAAAGACGACTGTGGAGAAGACCATAGTGAACCCTAATTGGTAAGGGACGATGAATAGTGACAAGTCATGGGTCGGACCTCGGGTCGGGTCCTGACCCGATGTTTTAATTAGGATTTGGGTCACTCAAAACTATGACGTTTTAATTGAAAGGATTTAAAATTCAAAATTAGGGCTGACATCATCATGATGTCAGCATTGCATGTTGAACCGGCCAAACCGGTTGGTCCAGTGAAACCCTAGACCGGTCCACTTAAAAATTAAATAAACCAATGGGTTTATTTACGAAGTTTCAAAAATTGAAAAAGGGCCCAAAAACTTGTGGTTAATTAGAAATGCACCCCCAACAGTTTAGACGAATTACGAGAAGGCCCAAGTAATAAATTAAATATTTATTTTTTTATTTTAAATCCCCATATTAAATAGAAAATTACCAAAATACCCTTAAGTTAAAAATAGGCTGAACGAAGTCTAAATAAAATAAATGAATAGTGTATTCCTACTATTTCGGGTATTCCGGACTCAACAGTGAAGTCCGATTTATGAAATTTAGTCTCAAAAAATATAAACACGTAAATTGTAAATGACTATGTTACCCCTAATAGGACCAGGGCCAATTAGAAATAAAAGATAGTCCATTTCAATTATGTCAGACATTCTAGACTCAACGGTGGAGTCCGTACTAACAAACGAAGTACCAAAAGACGTGCGGGTATAAATATAAAATTACCAAAATGCCCCTAATACAGTACGAAGCCCGAATGAAGTCCAAATTGGACGAAATTGATACCAATGAAGGCCTAAATAATTGTAAACTCGTATATGAGTCTAAATAATAATTCGGGGTCTGAATATCATCAAATATGAAATAACGAAAACACCCTTAAGCCTGGAAAATGCAAAGTAAAGGCCGAATAAATTAGAAAAGAAGGCCAGTCTGATATAAAGCATAATTATAGGACTAAATAAGACTCCGAAACAGTTAAAGTGTAAAATGAGAAATGACCAATGTGTCTCGATAATCAAAAGCAGATACCAAATGAGGTCCAAAAGACTTAGAACTTTACATGTAAGCTATCGGGAATATTCTGAGGACCACGATAGGGTCCAGGGCAAGAATGACAAAATTACTATTTTACCCTAAGGTTAAATAAATGCTTAATTGATAACGACTGGAGCCAAATGACTTAAAATATTATTCTGACAGCTACTAAGCCTACTTAGGGAATTCAATGACATAAGTTGAAATCCGATGAGTGGGTAATATGCCAATGGACCTAATTAGGAGATCAGATAGATTCCTAAGATGATGAATAAGACATGATTGGATGAATCCTTATACTTTTATGATTAATGATGATTATTCAGGATATGCCTAGCGTATCTAAAGACTATCAGAGTATTTGTAAATGGAGAATGTGATACTAAAAAACTGAGGTAAGTAACTCCTATGCTTTACTATGGGTTATTCCTAGTCAGTCACGTTATTTTTCACATGCTGCCAAATTTGTACTCTATCACTACCTATTGAACTTGATTTCTCCGATTTGATGCCAATCGACTTGTGATCAATTATTCATGGCTGTACTTTGGATTTGGCTTGCTTGCTTATATCTTTTGTGATCTTGATTTGTTCATACTTGAGCATATTTATATCATCATGTATACCTTGTCATGATCTTATAATATATCTTATTGATGGAAATCTTGTTGATCCACACATTTGTGTCTCGTTGATTGAGATTTTGGCTATTTCACATGATTGTACATCCCGTGTGGAAATTTATTGATCATGATATTCGGTATGTGCCCGAGGTTGTGCTCAGTAACAACGGCCCATTATTCTCAGATGCGGGGTGGACCCTTTGGGATCTGTTGTGTCCTTTAGGACCTGTAGTAAAGGGCTCTAGCGCTTTTCAGTAAGCCCAAGGAATTGTGACGGAACTGAATATGCGTGTTTGGAGGGTATGCCGGGCCCCGTTTTGTTTACGCATATGTTTTGTTAGAATTCGATAATGACATTTTTGCATTGTTAGATGATCATATTTTATACCCTGTGAATGCTCATATTTTCTGCAAGCATGAATTACTTTTGATTGGCTAGCTTATTATTGGTGGCAACAACTTATTGTGTTGAGCTGGATCTCTTTTGACTGATTCTCTCTTGTATTATTCCTTATGGGAATAAGCCTTTTTGGACCCTCGGGTCATTGTTGTATATCTTGATGACTAGCTATCTGATACCTCTTTATTCTATATTCTTGTGGACTAACCCTGACCCATGGCAAAGCTGGGAATTTAGTTACTGAGCTAAGTTAGCTCTCTCCTTATTTATAACCATTTTCAGGTGGCCTATGACGGATCAGATGCAGTGAGATAACTAGTGGAACTAGTGAAGCACAAATGATTTACACTGATAATATGAACTCCAAGACAAGTTAACTACGTGCTCTGTAAGGTTAAGTTCACAATTAGTAATATAATATTACATCATTAGTGATGAGGTTAGCCTAGTATAACGGATCACTATGATTAAATGGTACTTGGAGATATTCTGATTGTTGATCATTAGAGATGAGTTTGATTAGCCGAGCTGTATTGGTGTAACTTCCGCTTTAATTAATTCATTGATATAAAATGGATGCATTGGGGCATGTATATTGATACTTTAGAGATATTTGGTGACTGATTTTAGACGTGCTCTGATGTATTTGGATGAGTTGCATTTTCAATTTAAAAAGGTTTTAATTTCTGCTGTTTTGACCCTACATTTAGAATACAATTCATTGTAAAGTTCAGAAGTTTGCCTTTGGTTGGTCGCATTGACGGCGAAAAAAACTGGCAAGGTGGCCAACTGGCATCACGTTCTCGAGATCCACGTAGGGTAGGTTTCGGGTCGTGACATTCAATCTCTCCCCCTTTCTCTCTTTCTCTCTTTTTCTTTCTCTCTAAGTTGGTTGCTGAGCCATACACTCAGTTACATATGTGAACATATATATATATATATATATTAATATGGATGGTTCTAGATTATCCTTCAGCCGCAACCTATGCTGTGGCAGCCCTATATATATAGCCCACGCTGTAGCAGCCCCATATATAGCTCATGCTGTAGCAGCCCTATACATACACACACACATATATATATTTTATGATTTTTTATTTTATTTATTTTTTTGTTTTTCTAAATTGTTCACTTTAGGCTTACATATAAATATATATATATATATATATCATATGTAATATGTATCACAAAATAGTTGGTAGCCCAAATGGTTATTTTTTTGGGACTTAAATGCTTCACTAGCTATGGTCAAGGGTTTGAAACCCATCCGTTGCATTTTTTATATTTTTGCCATTTTTTTGCTTTAAGGCTTTGTTTGGCTATTGGAAGTACATATTTTAGATTTTTACTTTTTATCCCTATTTTTATTTATCTTTTTGTGAAGCGGTTTCTTTTAGTAGTTTCCTACCCGGGTTGGCTTCGATATTCTAAGCTTCGCGTCGTGTCTATTTCATTATGATCTTCATGGCTCATAACTTCAAATTTTTGTAGTATTTAAAATCTAGCTAAGACGATTAAATTAACACATTAAATTCTGAAAAAGACACCATTTCATTAATTAATCGATAAAATAAGTTCGGGGTATTATAGATGTAAAAATAGAACTCTACGATTAAAGATGATCTGAAATAATTAACAGCTATGGGGATAAACCAAGTATGTGACCATAAACCACGAACAAAAGTGAAATATAAGTCTTGTAAGTAATGGGTCACAACTAGACCTAACTCAGAGTTACTATAAATTTAAATATCTAAGATTCACAAATAGAACCTATGAAAGGCAATTGCTATCTACTAACACTGCCAAAGTAATGTTATAGAAGATTATAATCATAAAAGGAAATGAGGTAGACTGCCACATGATTGGTAACATGAAAGTCTAATGAGATCCAAGGATCAAGTAAAAGTAGGACCCACTACTGGGAAATACTCAAGTAGGCTAGTTATACAGTAATGGCAAGCGAAAGACTAATGAATCTAAAAGAATTCCTAGAATTGTTATAAACCAAATGACTAAAAGAAGTGACTAATGACAACGAAAGTCATAAAACTTTAAGACTAGGGTTAATCACAAATAAATGCCCACAATGAGCTACAGAGTTCGGATATGAACTGAGCAAACCAAAGAAATTGTAAAGCAACTAATGACAGAAACTAAAATATCAGAAGGAATTGGGTATTCCTATACCCTAAAAACCATCCGATAAATTCACAAAGACTTATGAGAAATAGAAGTTGAGTACACTACTATGCTTTGACTAATGAGAGAAATAGAAAGGTACGATTATGTCATGACCCAAAATGCACCCCGTACAGATCCTGGATCATGATTGCCACCCTCAGGCCCAGGGGCCTTAGGGCGAAGCTCACATAAACGACAGGTGTCGGACGGCGGTGCAACCTGTGTTTGCGGAAGCGTGAAAAACTTTTTCTTTTCTTTTCTTATTTTAATTTTTCGCACATCCGCCCGATACTGCCACTCTTCAGAATGGTACACATGATTATACATTCAGAGCATAATAAAAACTTAAACCTTATAATTAATACATGTTCAACTGCCCCGTAGGGCTTAATACATAATAGTTTTACTAATTTCTAATACAAAATGTGACTACTAAAAAATCATAGTGCTTTCCAAAAGACTGCTAGTCTTGTAATAGCTACTTCCACCCTTCCTCAAAATAGGCTAAGCTCTAATCATCATCATCAAGTCAAAAATGTTGTCAGTCACCTGAAAGGGGTCAGATAAAAATTCGGGTAAGCTAATCTAAGCTTGTGAGTAATTCCAGCATTTGTCATGGGTTTTCAATTGGTAGTGGTTAGTATAAGAGAGTTTATAAAACATTCATTACCAATTGCTCGTATACTTCAAATACAGAATATATGCATTCTTTAAAACAACTAGCTTTAAAACGTTTAAAGTATTCAAGCTAAACATGTATTTCTTCAAATAGAGTATATGTGTCACGCCCCGAATTCCCGACCGAACCCGGGGACGCGACTGAAGGAAACAAAAGAAGAAAATAAATAGACGAGTAAATAAATAAATAAATATTTAATGAATTTTAACTAAGTTTAGATACAAGCCTATTCCACTAACATAACGCTACATCTATATATCTCTGTCAATACACATACATTCCCGGTTTATAAAAATTTCGGCAGAACCTCCTTTGTTTTTCGAACCTTTTTCCCCCTGATAATCACAATACATCATATAACATCATATAAATATAAATACATCACAATCCATCCTCACTCGATGGCCACAACTTTATCAAAGTTAAATATACATCGCTTACTTATACAATCCATCACGTCTACTCCTACATTTAAACTAAAAGATCACAAATTCAATACCTATTACAATATACAATGCCATTTCCATTCTTTTCATAAACACATCAATCTTTTATAATATCAAAATACGCCCCAAGGGCCCAAATATTCTTCCAAATTTATTTCCTCTCCTTTCTCCAAGACTTCATCAAGTCCCGCATACCAGGATGCTTTATCTGAAACCTGTGCCCACGAATAGGTCAGCGCCAACATGCTGGTATGGTACAATACTAATGCAAGGAATAAAATTAAGTCGTGGCATGTGCAAGTGTACATGTATATCTACATGCCTCTCTAATCATGCATACAATACAATGGCAATGTACAAACTACACATCTGTATAAAAATCCTATATCACGTTCACAAATTCATCAACACAATGCACAGGCAACATGCGTGACACACCCATGCATCTCAATGTCACACCCTATGTCTCGCTTCACGGTTCTTCCCCGTTGGCATGCAAGTACCAATATATGTCTCGCTTTACGGTCCGGACCCCGTAGGCCTGCGAGTATCTAATGGCCAATTTTGGGTTTTTCACCACAGGATCTGCACCCTCATAATGCACCAGCACCTCGTGCTGACCCACACTATGCTTTCAAGGAATCACACGATGCCAATATGCCATGATTTCATCATGCAATATCGCAATCTCAATAAAACATTTCACCAATGCATAAAGCATGCTTTTTTTAAACAATATCGCCCTCTTAAAAATAACAATAGCATCTGAATCAGAAGAACTCATCCACAAATATATGCATCATGCACAATCAATCTCAATACTTATACAATCCACATGTCACAACATCAACAATCCTTCTAAAACATAAATCACATATGATGGCAACGCAAGAAGTAAGTCACAATTCCCAAATAATCATAAAGAGCACAGAAACATATAAACAATCAACTCAAGGAAGCAATTAAGTCCTACGTGATCTTCTATCTGCAGATAAGCACAAAAGCATTCAATCAATATGCACATCAATCCTAAGTTAATTCTATTCCTTACTTAGTAAAATACCATACCTGATCTGGTTATCTCAACCCCACGAAGCTGTGTCCACTAAGTAGTCCAGTCAACTGATCAATAACTCAGTCCTCCCACTGCATATGTTTAGAGGGTCCTCGCCTTTCACTTCGATGTTCCTAAAATTCACAAACAGGTCTCAATATATGTCGCTACACAAATTTATGCTATTCAACAAATTTTATATCTTTTTATGATTGGTATTTATTTTACTCAATTAGGCTTCACCATTGAATTCGAAACGCCGAACAAAGTCGGTTTAAGTTTTCGCGGAATTCAATTTAGACATTTGTACTAGAAAGAGGAAAACGGTCATTTGCACCTTTCACGGATTTTCAATTCTCGAGATCTCTTTTCATAAATTGGACCTTACCGTTGAATTCAAAACATTCAAAATAATAAAAATCCACTCTTATCTTGTTTCAATCAAGGTTCGTTTGATTAGTCTTTCAACTCAGGGGCGTTTTGGTCATTTTACTCTTTAATTATCATTTAATTAAATATTATTTTATTCACTTGGATCAATTCAAAATTAACTCAAATTTCTGGGTATAATTAAAATCTCACGAGGTTCTATTCATTGCCCATAATTTTTCCAATTCCTATAAGTTTATTTATATTATTTTTCCCGTACGTTTCTAATTTAAGCCAATTATTGGATAGCTTCTCCTTTTCAACCAAACACTTCCCGAACTCAAATCTAAAATTTCACCCATACAGTAATATTGTTAGGCAGCTATCTGAATGGTTGAGTTGGGTCGGACTCAACCCGGTTTGGCCCGAATAAAAATACAAAACTCAATCATTAAATTCTGTTCGGATTATTTTTCTGCATTCCCATTTGATCTAAAACAATTTCTATATTTAATGAAATCCCACAATCAATCTAATTATTCATGTTTCTAAAATCTAAGACTAAAATTCAGTATTTTACCATGTTGCTACCTCTTCTCAGTTTGCAGCTGACTCTACAACAACGTCTATCCAACCACTGAATAGCATCAAAATGTTGTAGACCTATAGCAACCAACCCATTCAACGGATCAATCACCACTGCACTTCCGTCCCTCCTCCATCTCCACAAAACTGCAACATCAACACACAACCATAACACCAACACGCTGCTACCATTGAGCCAAAATCACCACAATCCGAACAAAAACACTGCCACGGTTCAATTTCTCATGCTACTACCCAAGATATCCAGAACATCCCAACACCCTGGCGTAAACTAGATTCAGCCGAGAGAAAATCAACCCAAATCCAAGTCAACCGACCCTACCACTGCTCCTCAACTTCCTCTGTTCTCAACTGAAACGGTCGAAACAGGGAAACCCCACAAACCATGACATCCACTCACACAACTCCAAACCGTAGTAGAATCCTCCCTGTTACACCGAAATCACCACATCAGATCTCTCTCTCACGCCTCAACATTTGCTTTTGATTTGATCTCTCCAACGCTCCCTCTGGTCTCCATCCATCTCTGCGCCACTATACACACCGACATATATGCATATTGCCGCAGCTACAGTCCAGCCCCTGAATCCCACAATGCCGCAGCAACAATCTAGCCCCTAAATCCCACAACTCTTTCCCTGGAAGTCTGCCTATCAATTTGAAGACTCTCGTCTTCGTCCATAACTCAAAATCTTGACAAAACAACAGTTGAGAACAAAGACCGCAGCCAGCAGAGTGAGGGAAAATCTACAGCTTCTCTCTTTTCAACTGTTTCCCTCATCTTCCAACAACTTCCCCTGCAACTGCCACACACAATTCCGAGCTGCTTAGAATCCACCACCTGAACAAGAAACTCAACGCATGAACTGATTGAAGCAACCATCTCACAAAAACCGCAACACCCACGCACAGTCCCAAGCCAAATTAGAATCCCCTCTGTTGCACTTCCTTACGCCACTGCACACACACATCGTTACACACACAAGCCCTCTCTCCTTTTCTCTTTTCCCCTTTTCTTCTCTCTTCTTTCTTTCTCTCTTTTCTTCTTTTCTTCCCCTGTTCTCACGCGACCAACTCCCTCTGTTTTTTTTTCCCTCTTTCAGTTTCCTGCGTATTGCCCCCCTTCTACCCGACTTTCTCTCCCTCTCCATTTTTTCTCTATTCTTCTATACATATCTAGAAGTTTCACGGTTTTGTCCCCTTTCTTTTTTTTTTTTTTAACTTACCATATTAAATATTTTATAAATATTTTATGCCACAAAAATATTATAAAATGCTAGTAAATTTGATATAAAGTCGGGGCTCAATTTAATTATTTATTTACCAATATCGAATATCGTTCGGGTCCCATTTTATATTCCCTATATTTTATGATTCGTATCAATCCTATGGATTTATCCTGGCACTTCGTAAACCGATTTAAATATTTTATTTTATTTTATTTATTTATTTTTTTCAAGTCTCTACAATATGAACCTCAAAACATGTAGATATGCATAGTAAGATTAGGGTAAAACCTGCTTCCAATTTCACATCTATCATCTTACCACTTTCATTAGTAGAATCTGTTTCGAACCGGACTCCAGTTTTACTACAATGGAGATATCTCATGCCTGGGAGATTAAATTCTACTACCTGACATTTTTCGTGTCATAGTTGAATTTCGAAGAAACACAACGTCGCATGTAGTGCTTAAGCACAGCTTATCTTTCATTACTAGTGGCAACAGGAGGTATTAAAAGATTTGCAAATATATGCTAAATTAAAGCATTAAACCATGGCCTCCCTAAAGTTGCATTTAAATACATTTAACACATAACTTCTTCAATAGAGTCTTCAAATACTTGGAATACGCAAATTCAAAATATTTAAAGAGATTTGGCATTTTAAACTTAAACATGCTAAAATATATTTTAAAGAAAACTGTAGTAGAAACATTCACTGAGCATGTCACAATAGGGTTTATAAGAACAGAATATTTTAAAATAGGAATCATGTAATACTGAATTTAATATCCAATGCTTCAGATATTTTAAACTTAAAACTTTTTCAGATCCATGGAGTTAAATCTCCACTTCAAATACAGGGTTACTCACCTTATATTTCTGGGTTGTTGCTATTGATACACCTTTCCTTTTCCTTTGTTGAGCCTAAAACAATTTATGAAAATTTCCATAAATTTCACATGTAATCTAATTGTCATTAAATTTATGATCTTAACCTATTCTTAGACTGTGTAAGCCTAATTCTATGATCAATTTTATTCTTAAAAATTGAACTAATCTCAAAATGATTTATAGTTGTATTACATGTCTATTTACCCTATATACTCATTGATAAATAAACATTACCTTCGAAGCATGTCATTAAGTGTTTTAGTATTTTCTCGCTCTTCTTTTTCTTCCTTTAATGTTGTTTCAGCAAGTTTCCTTGCAGCCTCTTCTTTCATAAGTCGCCCCTTTAGGACAACAGGGGTCTTGTACATAAATGGCTTCCAAAAGAGGACTTGAGATTTCTTAGCAGTATTTATCTTCCTTCTTATTACTTTTCCTTCCCAAATCCACTCATCCATGATGATTACTTGATCTTAACCTATGAAAAATTTTAAATGTGTTAGGAATTAATTTCATTTCAATTTATACTATTCTGGTAGCTCCATTATTTTTAAGTTTGATTTTATTACTTCACATGTTTACATGTCTTGTCTTCTCGTACTTTATTTCAAAATGCGGACCCCACTATTGAGCCCACAACGTCGAAAAGCATTTCAGTCTATAGTTATATGAATTTATGCTATTTATCAAATTTTATATCTCTTTATTATAAGTATATCTTTTGATCAAATAGACTCTACCATTGAGTCCGGAACGTCGAAGAAAGTCAACTTAGAGCCTCTCGGACTTCTATTTGGCTTTAGGGGCACTAGGGGCAATATGGTCAATTTACACTTTTAAGTGTCCTTAATTTTTCGGGGTCCCGTCTTGCAAAACAGACCTCACCATTAGTTTCAGAATGCCCAAACTAGTTAAAATACATTATTCACATGTTTAATTTGGACATTTGGTCATTTTACCATTATTTAATTAATTAAATTATTTTAATTAATTATTACATTTATATAATATATATATATATATATATCATATGCCCGAAATACCCATGGGCTTACCTGTCCAAGTGGGTTTAGGGTGGGGTTAGGGTTCTTGGGTCTTGGACGATGGAGGGTTCGATTCCTGGGCCGCGCAGCCCCTTTTTATTTATTTTTTTTATAATTTATAACTTAAAATATAATATATATATATATATATATCTTGTGACAATTATATAGCACGGGTGTAACACCCCGACCCAATAAAGTACCATAACGAAAATGGGTTCGCACTTCGATGCGCAAATTTTCAGTAAAAGTCCTGGAAACCCAGGACAACTGTACATCACTTTCATTACAATCACTAACTTGTTCTATTAAATCTGGTAGACTTATATACTCTCGTGTCAACCATCAATAATTGACTACGATTATAAAAATATGGCTATGAACATTGCGAAAATAAATGAATCAATAGTAATAAAAATATTGTTATAGGAAAAAAATAAAATAAAATATACACAAATAAAACTATATTTATAGGAATTAATATAATTATATATATATAGTTATTGCAAGTATATACATATAGAGCAATATGGTTGGCTTATATATGTAGCAATACATCTCTATGTATATATATATATATATATATATATATAAATAAATGTGTAAATTGAAGATTAAAACAAGGGATTTAACATAAAGGAAAAAGAAATGAAAATAGAAGGGATAAAGTAGAAAAGAGTAGAAATCAGTAGGAGCACATAGGAAGTTGGAGAGAGAATTAGTGGCTACACAACTGTTCTCTACATGAGATTAAATACAACAGCCACATGATGAAAACCAGAGTGGTGTACACCATGCAAGCCGGCAACCATGGCAGGTGGCAAGACCTTGCTTTCAAAATGCTGCATGCAACACACGTGTTGTTCAAAACCACAACACATATATAAACTTAAGCTTCTCTAAACATCAGAATTAAGTAAAGAGATTGAGGGAGAAAGAAATTGAGGAAGAGTCTCGGGAGAAAAGTGGAAAACTGCGATCAACTGAACAGGGATAAATTTGTTTAAGTTGTGTTAATTCTGTTTAGATTTAGAAGCATGCAATAGTTGGGTCTTATTATGCATAATTTAAGCTTCAAATTATGAAAGAAATGAAGGAAAATAGTGTAGAATCAAGTGAGAAAATTAGAATTACAGGTTGGATTAAAATACAAAAATTTTTTGGTGCAAGTCTGAAATTATTTGAACCAAACCTAGATTGGTGTATTGAGGCTTCAACTAGACCTCATTAGTGTTTCCAAAACATTAGCCCGCGACCTAAAATCTAAAAGATTGGACCCAAAACCTTAGTTGCAAGTTTCGGTCACAAAACTCAATTCTAGTTTTAGACGTTTAGGCTCGATTTTAAGAATAGGGACTGAAACTATACGTCATGAGGGCCACATTGAACCAAATCCCATTAAAAATGATCATGAAATGAGGATTTATTATCCAGTTGCAGGTCGAGTATCATCTCCCAAAACACGACCATGAGCACAAACTAAAACCCTAGACCGATGCTAAACTATTCCTTGATGTATTAGAAATAGTTTAGAAACAATAACAGAGGGAATCAGTACTTCAAAATGCACGAAATTAGAAAAAATGAAACCCAGAATTAGGGCTACAGTGAGGGTGAGTCGGGGGAAGACGATGAATAGTGTCGGGTTATGAGTCGGACCTCGGGTCGGGTCCTGACCCAATGTTTTAATAAAGGTTCGAGTCAAACTACGCCGTCTAACTAAAGTTATATTTAATTTAAAATTAAGGGCCGACGTCATCATGATGTCAGCATTACGTGTCCGAACTGATCAAACCAGATTGGTTCAGTTAAAACCAGACCGGTTCATTTGAAATGGAACTAAACCGACTGGTTCAGACCGGAAGTTCGTGTAATTGTATTTTGACCCCATAAATTCTGGGAAATTCTACTGTGGCCCAACCAAAAATTAAATTAATAATATTTAAATACAAAAATTACGAAATTGCCCCAAGTTCTAAAACTAGTCAAACGGAGTCCAAATAAAGTAAACGAATAGTGCATTTTAACTATTTTAGACATTCCAGACTCAATGACGGGATCCGTTTTACGAGACAGGAGTCCAAAAAATAAGGCACATTAAAATATAAATTTACCAAATTGCCCCTAACATGTCCAAAGCCAAATTAAAAGCCGAGAAGGTCTAAATTAACTTTCTTCGATGTCTCAGATTCAACGGTGAGGTCCGTGTTATGAAATGAAGTACGAAAAAATATGACACATAAATATTTGAAGTAGAAAAGCAAACCTTACAATTTAATGAAGCTACTAGAAGAGTATACGTTAAGAGGATAGCGCTTAGGTTAAAAGTTAGGATTTAATACAATCTAGACCTAAAATAAGAACATCAATAAGAGATATTTAAAGTACCTAGAAAGTTAATAGATTGTTTATGTATTGTTTAGGAACTACAAAGAAGAAAGGAAAGGCAGTGCAATACTAGCATCAACCCTAAGGACTAAGGTGAGTAACCTTGCATTTGAAGTAGAGATTTAACTCCACGGATTTAAAGATGTTTTAAACTTCAAAATATCTGAAGCATTGAATGTTAAATTCCACATTTCATGATTCCTATTTTTATAAACCTTATTGTGACATGCTCAATGAATGATTTCTATTACTGTCTTCTTTAACAGTATTTAACATGCCTACATATTCTGAACTTCTTGTTCTACATATTTGAAGATTTTATCATGAAGTCATGAACATCATATTTTAAATACTCTTGAAAAGTATTTATTTAAAGAAGCCATATGACAAATGTTTTGCAAAATAATAATAAGCACATAGGTAGAGTTGTGAGTTGTACGGAACTCAACGGACCTATCATGTGCATCAACACATAGTCACGATTTTGAGCATCTTCGGAACTCAATTGACCTGTCATGTGAAATGCTTGGTAGCAGGATCTAATCCCACAGGTAATGAGATATCTCCACGTATACGTAAAATGAGAGTCTGGTTCGAAACGGATTCCACCTAATTAAAGAGAAAATATGACAAACATTTTGGAAATGGAAGCAGGTTTTACCCTCATTTTCACTATGCAATGCTTATATATTGTGAAATAACACTTTTAACAATAGAAGCAGGTTTTTACCCCCATTTTCACTATGCATGTATATATCTTTTGAAGTAACGCTTTTGAGAATGGAAGCAGGTTTTACCCCCATTTTCACTATGCATGTATATATATCTTTTGAAGTAACATTTTTGGAAATGGAAGCAGGTTTTACCCCCATTTTCACTATGCATGTATATATATCTTTTGAAGTAACACTTTTGAGAATGGAAGCAGGTTTTTACCCTCATTTTCTATTATGCATGTTTATGTGCTTTGAAGTGCATATACTCTATTTAAGAAATGTTTATTTAGCTTGAACACTATAAATGTTTCAAATCTATCCTTATGAAAAGTGCATATACTCTATGTTCAAAGTATACGAGCAATTGGTAGTGAGTATTTTATACACTCTCGTGTGTAAAACCACTACCAATTGAAACCTATGACAGATGCAGGAATTACTCACTGAGCTTCTCGAAGCTCACCCCATTCCCTAATATTTTTTTCAGGTATAGATGATGAATGGGAGCCTTACCCTATTTGAGGATTGACGATTAGCAGCTCCATTGGAATCAGGATTTTGATGTACTAGGACTTGTAGTTGATGTAATAGATTTTGGAAGATATGTACCTAAGCCGAAAGGCAACCGAATATGTAATGTATATAAAAATTTAAGTTTTAGTATGCTCTGATTTTATTATCATATGTACCGCTATGAAGAGTGACTGTACCGGGCGGGCGTGCGACAGATGTTTAAAAAGAAAAAGAAAAAGTTTTTCATGCTTCCGTAACCACAGGCCGCACCGCTGTCCGATACTGTTGCTTATGTAAGCCTTGCCCTAAGGCCTCGACCGAAGGGTGGTGGTCGTGATACGAGATCCGCACAAGGTGGGTTTCGGGTCGTGATAACGGGCGTGCCTGTCACAGTGGTAAGAACATGGAGTTGGGTTCAAAGGGTTGGGGGTTCGAGTCTCAAGAATTGCGGCCCCTTTCATTTTTCTGAATTATTCAAGGCTAAACAGCGGACATGGGTTTAAAATAAGGATACGCTGTCTTATCTATGTAACGAATATCAAATTCAGGGCCCTTGTCCCTGTTACCAAATAGACCAAGTATGTTTATATTAAAACATAACACCCCAAAATGGCACCGTCCTACTAAACACCATTTATGCTCTGGGTCGGGTTCCGACCCGAACCCGCTTCGACCCAAACCCAATACTATTCATCTTTTTCCTCCTTTCTCCCCCATGTTGCCCTAATTTCTGTAGATTTTCATTTTGAATTTTGTGCTTTTCTAGTTGATCATTCTCTCTGTTTTTCATCCCAAATCATTTTTACGGGTTTGATCAATAGTCTAGTATTCATTTGAGGGCTCAAATTGAGCTCAACAGTTCAGTTCAAAACTTACATCTCCCATGGTTTCTAGACTAGTAAATGGCCATTTCTCCATGAAAGTTCATGGGGTTTGTCTTGTTTTGATCCCCTGATTATGGAGTTTCATTCTACATTCCTTAGGTTTAGTTTTGGTGCAAGTTTGAAGGTTATGTCAAGAAATGCGAAACCTTCAAGTCCAAATTTGAGAGGCTTCCTTTGGGTTTCTTGGTCGAAGCTTGGTGTTTTTAGAACACTAATGGCCCTTATTTGAGGTCTTGACAACTTAAACTTGGTTTGGTGTAGATTTTTTCAGACCTGCACCTTAGAGGTCCATTCATGGTGGTTTTTGTGTACGACTTGGGTTCCTGTTATATTTAGGGTCCATTTTTCATGCCTTCATTCAATACAACAAGTTCTAATGTCATGCATGCAACAAAACTTCAAAAGCAGCTTGTAGACATGCCTATATTTTTAGAAAGAGAAAATGGTGAGTTTTGTAAGTTTTTACGTCAACACTGGACTCATTTTCCTTCTTCCCCCTTCTTCTTTCCTTCTGAACTCCAGAAACCCCCCCTATCTTTTTGGTTTTTCCCTTTTGTGGTTTCTGATTCTCTTCTAACCTAAGCAACTGTATACATATGTATATATATATATATATATATATATATATTTATATGTAAAACCACCACTTGCAGCCCACGATTTCCCTATTTTTTTTCCTCCCTTCCTAACTTTCTTTTCTACTTTTTTTCTTGTCTTTCTGATTTGCATTTAATTCATGTTTGATATTTTGTGTTATATACATATATTATATTAAACACACTCACTTACACATAGACACTAGCAGTAGCCTGGCCTTCCCATCACTCCTCTCAAATCAGCCACTTGCTACATGTATTTAATATATATATACATATATATATATATATATATATACAGATTTATACATATATACCTTTATGTTTATACTTACACAAAACCTTTAAATACATAGCCTTATGTATATATATATATATACACACTTGCATATACTACCTATGTTTATACTTGTACATTCACATATATAAACACTAATATATATATGTATAAATTATATATACACCCTCGCACTCATATACGTATAATTACATAATGCACATACTTCGAGGCGTATCTCGGTATACGTGCACAATTGCCTGTACTGCCTAATTTCTCGTATGATTAGTCCTGGGGTATTCGGGGTTTATAGCCTAATCAAACTAAAAAGTTCAATTCTTGTAACGCGAGTTAATTCACTCAGGTATTTTAAGATCGAGGTATCACATTCTCCCCTCCTTATTAGAGTTTTGTCCTCAAAACTAGAGTGTTCCTGTCTTTATAAAATTACTATTCTCTTTTTCTTCTTCATTATTTCTTTCTATCATGTTCATGTGTCTAATAATCAAATTTAATTGATAAGTATATATTTATAAGACAGAAATTTAGTGTTGGACAGTGTACCTAGTTGACACTTAGAAGTCTATGCGGCACTAGAAAATATATTGTATACTCGTCCGTACCTCGTAGGTTCCTTGTTCCCCCGTGGTTTCTCAGTTGTCAGAGCTTTTGCATGTGTTGTAACTGTCACGACCCAAAACCCACCCTACGCGAATCTCGAGGATGTGATGCCAGTTGGCCACCTTGTCAGTTTTTCCCACCGACAACGCGACCAACCAAAGGCAACTTCTGAACTTTACAATGAATTTCATTCCAAATGTAGGGTCAAAACAGCGGAAATTAAAACCTTTTTAAATTAAGAATGCAACTCATCCAAACACATCAGAGCACAGTCTAGAATCAGTCACCAAATATCTCTAAGGTATAATATACATGCTCCAATGCAACCATTCTATATCAATGAATTTCTTAAAGCGGAAGTCACACCAATACAGTTCAGCTAATTAAACTTATCTCTAATGATCAACAATCATAATGTCTCCAAGTATCACTTAATCACAATGATCTGACATACTAGGCTAACCTCATCACTAATGATGTAATATTATGATGCATAACTTTAAAGTTAACCTTACGGTGTTCACGTTTGATCTTTAACTTGGAGTTCATATCGTCATTGTCGTTCATTGTGCATCACTAGTTCCACTAGTTATCTCATTGCATTTCATCCCACATGATGTCACCTGAAAAATGTTAAATAATGGGATGAGCTTAAACAAGCTCAGTAAGTAAATTCCTAGCTTTGCCATGGGTCAGGGTTAGTTCATAAGAATATTTGAGGAAAGGGATAACAGATAACCAATAGTCAAATGAGCAACAAGAAATACATAGCCAGTCACCAAGATACGTAACAATGACCCGAGGGTCCAAAAGGCTTATCCCGAAATAAGATATAAGAAGGTAGTAACAATGAATCCAACAACCGGGATCTAGCCAATCATGATAATCTGCTGCCACAACAATTACGATAGCCAATCAAAGTATGACATGCTTGCATAGAATATGATCATTCAACGAGTACCAAAAATACATGATCATCAAGTAAAGTGTAACACAATTGCAATAGTATGATCATTCACAGGGCATAGAATATGATCATTCAACGACGCCAAAAATATATCATCATCGAGTTCTAATAACCCAGATATGCGGGAATCACTCGGGGCCTGGCATACCCCACTAAAACAGCATGCTCAGATCCGCCACAGTTCCTCGGGCTCTCTGAAAAGCGTTAAAGCTCTTTTCTCTACAAGTCTCGAAGGACATACAAGACCCCAAAGGGTCTTTCCCCCACGCAATCTGTGAATAGATGGGTCATTGTGACTGAGCACAACTGATAACTGGTTAAAAAGTGCATATTTATTGTGTTAACCCTAGATATTCTTGCATTTTTATTATTTTAATTTCTCCAATCTATATGCATTTGCTAGTTAATTCTTGTTTTATCTTTTTGCAGAGAAAGCTTGACAAAGTTGATGATTTGGAGCAAAAAGGAAAATATTGGGCTTTGAAGTGCTAAAAGAAGTGGAAAACAAGTGATTTTGGATTAGAAGAGATGTTTGGTCCATATGTTGGTGGACCAGGGCCTATTTTAGCATTATAGGCTCTATTTTGGAGCACTTTAGACTCCCTTTTTGGGCCCCTAATGTCTAATTACAGGATTATTATTTTATTTTCCTAATTCTTATGT
This sequence comes from Nyssa sinensis, assembly GCA_008638375.1. Classification (NCBI taxonomy): domain Eukaryota; kingdom Viridiplantae; phylum Streptophyta; class Magnoliopsida; order Cornales; family Nyssaceae; genus Nyssa; species Nyssa sinensis. The sequence continues at coordinate 991,083 of CM018049.1, forward strand.
TGTGGGGGTAATTTTGGAAAAAGGGGAATAGGATTGGAAACTAGGGTTTTGGAGAAGAGGGAGGCCATTCTTGGAGAGCTAGAGAGGAGGAGAAGAAGGAAGGAGACAACTCAAAAGAAGAAGATGAAGAACTCCATGGCTATGGTGTTCTCTTCCACTATCATGGGCTAAGTTCTCTCATTCCTAGGGTGTAGATGAAACCCTAGTCAAGTAATATTGCTTCTTTGTATTTTATTTTTGGGTTAATTAGTTTTGGATGTTGATTGTATAACATTAGGATTTTATTAAGACAATAATCGTATTATTCAGTTTCACATAATCAATTTCTGTGATTTTGTTTATGTGGTTATACAATAGTAATATGTGTATATACATCAAAACCGTAGGACGAGTCATAACTCAAGAAAAACAAATTGTGACTATGACCTTAGAATTAGCGTAGACAATTTGTGTTGACCAAAGATGATTTGTGCTTAGGGTTTTGGTGCATGATTTTCTTGATGATTGTATTGAGGCTTGTAGCCAAAATACATCTTTTACATCCAAACTTAATGGCCCAAGAATTAATACAATTGAAGCTAGTTACAAGATTAGTGGTGGATTCAAGACCCTAGGAATCCTCTTTTAATTTGATTCATCATTAATTCAGCTGAATATTTATTTTAATTACAGTTCTCATTTAATTTTAGGAAAGAAAATCAACAACAATCAATCTTTGTTAATTTGAATTGAAATCAATCTCAACTTTGGTTTTTAAACAATTAACAGTCTCTGTGGGTTCGACCCTTACTTCTCTACTATACTAGTAGTTTAGTTTGGTAATTTGATTGATTTCCACGACAGATCAATTTTTGGCGCCGTTGCCGGGGACTGTTGAATTGTTAAAAAATTTAGTAGTTGATTTTTATTGTAATTCTTTATTTTCTGCTATTATTCTTTTTCTTTGTCTTTGGTGTGCAGCAATTATAAAAAGCTAAAGAGAAGCGGAGTCGATTGGAGCAAACATGGGTTCATAAAAAAAAAAAAAAAAAATTCTACCTGCTTGGCAATCTATCACGGTGAAATCTTTCCCTTCTCTTTGCATTTTATTTTTGCTACAGTTGGTATATTTGATTGGATAGGCTTATTTGTTTTATGTTTGGTCACCGTTCGTGCAACCCAGACTTAGAGAAATTAGACCTTGAGCTAGAAAGAACCTTGAGAGCTTTTCGTAGTTTGTCCATTAAGTCTGAGGTTTTAGGAAATCCTATTTTTATAGACATGGCTGATAATGGTGGACAACAACAACCACAGCCTCTTAAGGCTCATTTTGTTCCTACAACATATACCAATCCTTCATGTATTCAAATGCCTACTGTAACTGGGCATTATGAAATTAGACCGCAAACCATTCAGATGTTACCATCTTTTTATAGGAAATCAAATGAGGACCCATATCAACATCTGAATGAGTTTTTAGAGCTTTGCACCACTGTCAATGTGCAAAATCTAAGTGAGAATGCTCTTAAGTTAAGGTTGTTCCCTTTTTCATTGAAAGATAGAGCCAAACAATGACTCGGTTCTTTGCCTACAAATTCCATAACAACTTGGACTCAACTCCAACAAGAGTTTTTTAAAAAATACTTTCCTATAGGCAAAACCAATGATATGAGAAGAGCCATCACAAATTTTACTCAACTCGATGGCGAGTCTTTTTGTAATACCCCGACCCAAAATGATCGAGCAATTTGACTTACGTTACGAGACTCGAATTTCATAGTTTAAATAAACTATGAAATTACCAAATATACCGGGATCATTGATTTAAGAACCGATTATATGAAAATGCGTGAATACGTAAATACGTGTATATGTACACATATTTATATTCATATAAATATACGTGTGTGTATATATATATATACACTAGTAGTATGGATATATATATATATAAATATATATATATATGTATATGTTGTTATAATATGTTATAATATGTATGTATATAAAATTATACATATGTGTTTATAAAATAAATAAATAAAATAAAAATATTTATTTGAAATTAAGTTTGTTAAAATATATAAAAATAATAAAAAAATAAAAATAAAAAAAAATAATAATAATAATAAATGTATTAGTATAAGTGTGTACATATATAATAAAAATTATTATATATATACATAAGCATGTAATACATGCAAGTGGGGGAATAAAAGAAATCAAGTGTGTGCTAGATGTGTGTGTCGGCAACACTGTGAGTGTTTAGTATGTGTAAATATATTATATTGTATATATATACAAATATCTCTTATGTAATTAAAGAAGAGAAAAGATCAAGAAGGAAAGTCTAAGAAAGCCTGCCCCAAAACAGTGAAAACCTGAGGAAGGATGCTGCCACAAGTTAAGTTATTTGGTAGGGAAATCAGAAAAATAATCAAGTGTATAGTTATATACACACATAAACATGTTGTATACACACAACCATTTAGTCAAACTGAGAGCTTAGAGGGATTCTACAACATTCAGAAGTGAGAAACGGAAAGAGAAAGGAGGAGAAACCGAAAGAAAATGTGAGATATTTACTGTATTTTCATGTTTCGAATTTACTGGCTTTTCTATAGAATTGCTTAAAGCTTAGAAACAATTATATGGTTTTATAGAGCATGAAAAATGGTGAATTTAGGAAGAAACCGCAGCTCATTTGGTTAAGAAACGAGTGAGAAAAACTAAATTAAAGTTTGAAAGAAATTTCCGGGTCATTGAGTTTTAGATCGTTTTAGCTCGTTTTATGAATTGGAATTTGTTGCCCATAAGTGCAGAAACTTGTAGGTAAAATTTGGACTGAAAACAATGGCTAAAAAGTCATGAAAAAATAAAACTTCACTTTGTCGGAAAGTTGGGACAGCTCACCGGAGTTGGCTGCAACTCAACTTTTCGAGGCCTTCTGGTGGTCCAAACTGAATTCCGAGGGTAGATTTGGAAATCCCATGAAGAGTGGAAGGTGACCCAAGTGATCGGATGTCGAAAAATTTCCGGAAAACAGCTGGCCATGGCCGGAGAAGATGACCGGTGCAATCTGGCCGGAAAAATCCTGCACCATACGTGTTATGTTTTCTTGGGTTTTTGGGCCACGGGTCGGGTCGGGTCGGGTCGGGTTGACCCGCCCAAACCCAATACGGGTTGACCCAATACAGGTGTTGTCATGAGAAATTTTTAAAAGTTTAAAAATTTGTGAATAGGGGCTGTTTGGATGCAAGAATAGTGAAATTAAAATTAAATTGAAATAGGAACAAGGATAGCTTATCCAAGGTTTTGGGCTTATCCATTGTTTGGCTATTCCAAATTGGAATAGGAAATTATGATAATTAAAAATTTACCCATAAGTTATTATAATTATATTTTGACCCCAAGTAATAAAATAATACTTAAATTGAAAAGAAATTACCAAAATGCCCTTAAATCAAAAAGTAGTCAAACGGACTCTGATTAAAATAAAAGAATAGTGAATTTTTATTATTTTGAGCATTTCAGGACTCAACCGTGAAGTCTGATTTGCAAAAAGAGGTCTCGAGAAGTAAGAACCCTTAAAAAGTACAAAATGACCAAAATGCCCCTACTCTATAAACGAGTCAAACGAAGTCCTAAATTAAGTAAATAAATAGTGAATCTTTACTATTTCAAACATTCTGAGACTAATGGTAGGGTCCGTTTTACCTAGACGGGGCCCAGAAAATAAAGACACGAAAAGGAGTAAATGACCAAAATACCCCTTGTTCAAAATTAACAAATTATTAGTGCACTCTTACTATCTCGGACCCTCTGAGTCCAAAGGTGAGGTCCACGACATGAGATGAGGTCCCGAAAAATTGAGACCCGTAAAGGGATAAAATGACCAAAATACCCTTGGTACCCTTAAAGCCAAAATGAAACTGGAGAAGGTCAGAATTGACTTTCTTTGACATCCTGGACTCAATAATGGAGTCCAAATTACGGAACGAAGTACAAAAAATGTGACACGTAAAACGGTAAATGACCATTTTGCCCTTTTACATATAAAAGTCCGAATTAAATTCTAAGAAAGCCTAAACTGACTTTCTTCGACGCTCCGGACTCAATGGTAAAGTCCATTCGGCCAAAAGAAGTGTCTAAATAAAAAGACGTAAAATTTGATGAATAGCATCTGTCAGATGACTATAAACTGAGATATTGCTGAAGTATTAAACTAAGGCAAGTACGGGAGATAAAGTACGAGAAGATACGACGCATTAACTTGACAAGTAAATAAATTTAATTTAAAGTTAATGGAGCTACCAGAAGAGTATAAGTTAAAATAAATTAAGTTTCTAACACATTAAATTGTGTCGTAGGTTAAAAGTACGAGTTGAATTAAGTACATGCGAAGTTTATAGAATGTTAGTAAATCGGTTAGGATAAAATACGATCGAAGCATAAGTTAAGAAGCATCGATAAGTGATATTGCAGTAAATGTGAAGTTGATGAGATTGTTTATGAATTGTTCTTAGGAATTACGGAGGAAGTGGGAAAGCGCACTTTAGCACTAACCCTAAAGGACCGAGGTGAGTAACCCTGTATTTGAACTGGAGATTTAACTCCATATATTTGAAGAAGTTTTAAGCTCAAGTTATTGCAGCCTTTGAATATCAAATTCAGTCATTATATGATTCCATTCTTTTAAAATATTCTGTTACGGCATGCTTATTAAATGTTTTATATTCAGCTCTTTTCTTGAAAATAATTAGCATGTCTAAATCAAATGCAAATCTCTTAAATATTCTGAATTTGATTATTCCCAACAGTGAAGTTTCATTACAGAAGTTGTATATTTCATGTTTTAAAATGTTCATGAAAAACATCTATTGAAGAAGTCATGTGACAAATGTTTTATAAGATAAACGGTACTAAGTACCACTCCCTATGATGGTTGAAATCCTTCGGGATTCAACAGTACATGCCCGGTAGAAGGATCTAATCCCCCAGGCAAATGAGATATCTACATTGTAGCATTGCAGTAAAACGGGAGTCTGGTTCGAAACAGATTCCACCTAATTAAAGAGGAAAGATGACAAAGTGATTTTGAAAATGAAAGCAGGTTTTACCCTCATTTTCAAAATACATATTTATGTGTTTTAAAGTTTATATACTTTATTAACGAAGTACGAGTTTAGCTTGAACACCTTAATTGTTTCAAAGCTATCTGTTTTATGAAATGCATATGTTTCGAGTTTTATATACTCTATTTAAGGATGACATGTTATGTTATATGTTTTGAAGTTCATAAGTATAAGCATAGCTTGAATGTTTTAAATGTTTCAAGCCATCAGTTTTGAGAATGCATATATCCTATGTTATAAATTGTACGAACAATTAGTAATGAGTATTTTATAAACTCTCAAGTGATAAACCACTACCAGTTGAAAACCCCATGACGAATGCAGGAATTACTCACAAGCTTAGATTAGCTTACCCGGACTTTGTTCGGATCCCCCTTTCAGGTAAATGGCAAAAGGCAGTTTTTGATTTGAAGACGAAGACGATGGATCTGCCATTTTGGGAAGTTGTACTTAAGTAGTTTCCTTATGAAGCCATGTGAATTTTTAGTACGAACTCCTGTAGTAGTAAACAGTACAAAATATGTATTAAGCCCTCAGGGCAGTGATATGTAATATTATAAAGTCTTTAAGTTTTTAGATATGCTCTGAATGTATGATTATACATGTATACCGAAATGTGAAGAGCGGCAGTACCAGGACGGATGTGCAAATTTTAAATAAGAAAAGAAAAAAAAAGTTTTTCACGCTTCCGCAACCACTTGAAACACATCTATTCAATACCGCTGCAGATGCGAGCCTTGTCTCGAGGCCTTCGGGTCTCGGGGCGGCTGTCGCGATGCGAGATCCGCACAGGGTGGGTTTCGGGTCGTGACACTTTTCATGAAGCTTGGGAGAGATTTTTGGACCTTTATAGGAAGTGTCCCCATCATGATATCATGCGTTGGCAGTTGGTACAGAGTTTTTATGACGGTATCACAGAACAAAACCGTCAAATGATTGACTCTGCTTGTGGAGGGACTTTCCTCAACAAGAATCAAGATGAGGCATGGAATCTTTTTGAGACCCTTAGTGAGAATTCACAGCACCATGCCTCAGCAAGTCGGAGAGCTCCACCCACCTCCTCTAGTGTCCCTAAAAGAGGTGGCATTTATGAAGTTGGACAAGCTGTGGATATCCAAAAGCAAGTTGCAGCGTTGTCTAGGAAACTAGACCAAGTTTTGGCTAGAGGACAAGTTTCTACTTCTGCTCCTGCCACTCAAGAGGTGTGTGCTTTATGTTCATGCCCAACTCATTATGTGTCAGACTGTCCCTTAGCCCCGCAATATCCAGAGTTTGTGCAAGAGCAAGTTAATGCTCTTCAAGGTTTTTCCCAACTGGGTAATAATCCATATTCTAACCATTACAACCCGGGATGGAGAAACCATCCAAACTTTTCTTAGAGGCCTCAAGCCTCAAATCCTCAATTCTCATAAAATTCAAGGCCAAATGTGCCTAATTCTTTTCCATCATCATCCTACCGTCCTCCTCCTCAACAATATCAACAACCACCTCCTCCTCCTAGAAATTCAGCTTTTGAGGACAAAATGTTGAATGCTTTGCAAGCTTTAGAGTCAAATCATCAGTCTAACACTCAATTGCTCCACTCACACACTCAGTCCATCTCGAAGCTAGAATCCCAAATGGGACAACTAGCACAAACTATGAGTAGAAGAGATGAGGGGCGTTTACCAAGTCAACCGGTAAACAATCCTAAAGGCCAATATGGGCAAGAGACTTCCAAACCCAATGATCAATATCATGAGCAAGCTAAGGCCATAACTACTCTTAGGAGTGGGAGAGTGGTAGATAACAAAGTTCAATATAAGGCTGAGGGTGAATTGACAAGTTCTTCTAAAAAGGATGTAGTTGAGAATGACAATTTGCAAAAAGCGGATTCTTCATCCCCAAGTGATCCCTTGAGTGTTCCTGTGACATCCTATGTGCCCAAGGCCCCTTACCCTTCCTGCTTGGCCGACCCTTCTCCTTTTGGGAAAAAGGGTGCAAATATGGAGGAAATGCTTGAGATTTTTAAGCAAGTTAAGATTAACTTGCCACTTCTTGATGCAGTCAAGCAAATTCCTTCCTATGCCAAATTCTTGGAAGACCTTTGCACTCAAAAGCGAAAAGCTAAAACTCATATGTCAAAGAAGGTCTTTCTAACAGAGCAAGTGAGCTTAATTCTCCAGCACCAAACTGCACCTAAGTTCAAAGATCCTGGAGCCCCCACAATTTCTTGTGTCATAGGTAATCACATTATAGATAGGGCACTCCTTGACTTGGGGGCAAGTGTCAATTTGTTGCCATACTCTGTCTACAAGCAATTTGGGTTAGGTGAGTTGAAGCCTACGACGGTGTCTTTGCAGTTAGCTGACAGATCCGTCAAGATACCTCGTGGGATCATTGAGGATGTTCTAGTGAAAGTAGACAAATTCTACTTTCCAGTTGATTTCCTAGTTCTAGATATGGAGCCCGCTCATGACCCTAAGCGTCAAATTCCCATCATCTTAGGTCGACCCTTCTTAGCTACGGCTCATGCATGTATTAATTGTCGAACTGGAGTGATGGATATTTCTTTTGGGAATATGACTGTGAGGCTCAATGTCTTCAATGCTTCACAACAACCTCCACATGAGGAGGATTGTTTTTCAGTAGATGTGATTGATGGGATAGTTGAGGAATCTCTCCCTCAAATCTTGATTGAGGATCCTTTAGAGAGATGTTTGACTTACTTTGATAGTGATGCGTTCGATATTGATGCTTCTATTGAAGAAGTCAATTCATTGCTTGACTGTTCTCCTTTTATAAACTATCCTTCTTGGAAGTCTAGACCGGAACCCTTGCCTAATCTTACAAGCACTCCTGCTCCTCCATCTTTAGAGGTTCCTCCAAAGCTTGAGTTGAAGCCACTCCCGGCTACTCTTAAGTATTCATTGTTAGGACCCGATGACACTCTCCCTATTATCATTGCTTCTAATCTTCCAAGTGAGCAAGAGTGTCGTCTTCTTGAGGTTCTTAGAGAGCACAAGGGTGCTATAAGTTGGTCCCTAGCCGATTTAAAAAGGATTGATCCATCTATTTGTATGCACCATATTCATTTAGAGGAGCTTAGAAATGATGCGTATGAGAGTTCCCGTATTTACAAGGCTAGGACTAAGGTGTTCTATAATTCTCAAATTAATCGTAAGTCCTTTGAGCCCGGTCAAAAAGTGTGGTTGTTTAACTCTAAGTTACAGGTTGTTTCCTAGGAAGTTGCGGTCTAGATGGGATGGTCCCTATGAGGTTGTTCAATCTTGGTCTCATGGTGCAGTAGAAATTCATAACTCTCGGAGTGGCCAAACTTTCAAAGTTAATGGCCAAAGGTTGAAATTGTTTATTGAGGGTGTGGAGGAAAGGAGTTTGATTGAGGAGATTGGTCTTGAAGACCCAATTTATATTGATTGATGTTTTTCTCCGCTTGATGTTTTTCTCCGATTGCTCTTCTTTTGGGAGGAAACCCAATTTTATTTTATTTTATTTTGTTTTGTTTTTGTTTATTTTTGTTGTTTTTAATTGAGTTTTCTTTTTATTGTTTTGTAGGTGTTTAGTATTTATTTTATTCTTATTGTTTAAAAAAAAAAAAAAAAAAGGGGTTTCTCTTTAGTCATTTTTGTTTTTTGGACTAAAAAGCTCGAGCATTTTCTCATTTTTTTCTCCAAATGTTTCTGGTCCAAAAAGCTCGAGCACTCGCCAAAAAGCTCGAGTGCTTTTTCGTCAAAAATTGGTTAAACATTCTGCCCCGAAAAGCTCGAGCTCTTTTTCTTCCCTCAAAGCTCCTAAGGTGTTGTTCCAAACAGCTTGAGCTTTTCTCAAAAAGCTTGAGCACTTTTAATTCAATTTTTTTTTTTTAAAAAAAAAACAAATCAAAAAAAAAAACCTAACTCTCTCTCACCACCAGCCCCCTCTCCAGCCGTCACCACCATCACACAACACCACCACAACTCCACCCATCATCAAAATCACCGACCGCACCTCTTCCAATCAACACCATCATCTCCGACCGCCCCGCATCTCCACTGCCCCAGCCAGCCCGCACCCAACTCACCATCGCACCACCGAACCCCAACAGAACCACCCCCGCATCATCTCCATCACCATCGCGCCTCCACTGCACCGCCGCGCCATCTCTGTCGCGCCACCACCGCCGCTGACCCCATCTCTCTCTTCCTCCTCCATCATCACCACACCACGACTCCGCCGACCACATCACCACCACCGCACCGCCTGTCGCTTCCTTGCGCCACCGCCCCATCATCCCCCATCAAAACCGGCGACTTCATCTCCCATAATCCACAACCACCGTCGACTACCCCGTCCCGCCATCACCACCTGCACTGCACCATCATCTCCCATCACCCCCATAGCCACCGCATCTCCACAACCGCCAACCAGCGACTCCATAACCACCGCCCGTCGCTGCCATAACCACCGCCGCACAGCCACAACTCCGCCTCCATCGTCATCGCTCACCACCGCCGCATCTCCCCACCGCACCGCCATCACCACCGCTAATCAACCACCGCCACACCAGCAGCCATCACCGCCCGCCACTCCACCGACCTCATCTCTCTCTCTCATCCCGTCGCTTCCCACAGTCACCGCCGTACCTCAATCTCCGTCGCACCTCCACCACCATCTCCATCGCCATCATCAACAACTCCCCCCACTAACCCGAACCCATCACCCTGTATCACCATCATCGCCCTAACCCACATCCAAACCGACCACCGTCCATCCATCACCACATCCAAAAAAAAACTTAAAATAAAATATACTTTGATTTTTTTTTCTATTTTTATTATTATTTTTTTCCCTTTTATTTTTATTTATTTTTTTATTTTCTTTTTTGTTATTATTATTATTATTATTTTTTATTATTATTTTAGTTTAGTTTATTTTATTTTATTTTATTTTAGTTTATTTTATTTTATTTTATTTTTATTTTTTCTATTTATTTATTATTATTATTTTATTATTTATTTTAGTTTATTTTGTTATTATTCTGTTTTTCATTTTTTTTAAAAAAAAAAAAAAGCAAAAAAAAATGGCACTTATTGACATATTGATTCTCTTTTCCCAATTTGTTTTGTTATGCCAATATTTAGATTCTATGACCCTAATGATTTTTATTGTTTAGTTTGTTATTGTAGGGATCCATAGGTCGCCCAAAAGCTTTCAAAAGCCGTGCCATTGAAGTTGCATCCATTTCACACAAACGACCCATTCAAACCCGTCACAGTTACTACTTTGAGCAGCCAAATGAGGAATGGGCCACCAAACCAATTGCCATACAGACTACATTTGATGTAGCCCCGCTCTTTGCCCCCTTAGTTCTCTCCACTCAGGTGCACTCGTTCCTTTTACTTATTTCGTTCTATTTCATGTTCTTTCATGTCATGTCCCCTTGAGGACAAGGTGTCAAATAAGTTGGGGGGAGTTGCTATTATTTTGCCTACTTGAGCTCAATATACTTTGTGATTAAAATTTTATTGTTTTGAGTGTATTCATGTTTTTCTGAGCTTGCATGAGAATCATTGTGATAGTTGTGCACTGCTAGTGATTTGTCTTTCCCTAACTTTCATAATTGGAGACAAATTGGGTTGCTACTTTTGTGACTCTATGATTTGATGGTTAGACTGTGAGACTCTAGTATTATGATGGCATTGACTGAGACTTATAACCCATGTTATGTAGACTTGAGCTTGAGGTTTATTTTGAGGGTTATACAGTTTGCATATCTATATTCTATGAACTACCATTGTCACATGTCTAAGGTCAGTCAGTTCAGATGTCGGATGACACTTCTTGCCTTTGGGGAATGAAACTAGGCCATTTTTCTACTTTGAGCCTGTTCGTTTGTTTCTTGCATCTTTACATTATTTACCTGATTGGAACCAAGTTGAGCCTTCATTATTATATCTTTCTTTTCATAGCCAGTAGCCTCGCTTTGGGTGAAGAAGTTGGATGATTTTTCTTTGAGAAATTGGTGTTGTGAAAGTAGAGAAGTGAAGATGTGCATTTTTCTTTTATTGTAATTTTATTCAGTATAAAAAAAAAAAGAAAAGAAAAGAAAAAAAAAAAAAGAACAATCAGAAAAAGAAAAAAATATATATTTCATTGCCTTTTCCTTTTCTTTTTAGTTTGCTCAAGTAGAAAAGTTGTAAGTAGTTTGAGAATGCTTTTATTGAAATTTTGGGAGTGGTGTTGCAATGTTCAAAAGAGATGATGAGTTTGGAAAACTGCGGTTTATTCACTTTAACTTCTTCGCTTATCACATGAAAATTATTGTTCACTTACCCCTACATTATCCTTGACCCTGACCTACGTTACAACCAGAAACAAAGACCTAGCCGACCCCGAAGGTGTAGTAGTTGATGATTGAGGATCTGACTGTAGTGATCATGTGACATTGGGAGTTGATTTTCGTAGTGGTTAGAATTCTCTTTATATTATTCTTGTTGTGCTTTCATTCATGTTTACATGTGGATCATTGGATTTGTACTCAGCAATTATTCTATCCACATGTATGAGAGGATACATATACACCCTATCTCTGTGAGCTTCATTTGTGAGTGATATCTTTTGGTGAGATTTGGAGTCAAAGTAATGCCTGTTTGAAAAGAAGTTTCATTGCCTAGACATCTTGTTATGGTTGTTGCTTTTATGCACACTGATTCTATCCATTTATGAGCACTTGGGAAATTCACAGGTTGTTTTTAGTGACATAATTGCTACTTTGATTCGATTATAACTCAGTTATACATTCATTAAGATTCATTTTTATTGATTGTGGAGTATATTGTGTTCAAGTTGGGGGGTGTTGAATTTTGTGGGTAGATTCACTGCAAACCCTCACAAGACTATAACTCGTCTACTAGGGTAACCTAGGGGTTTAAAGCCTTATTGCATATGGTAAATGCAATCGTGTATCCCACGAAAGAGGATTTAGTTAGTTGTATTTTGTCTCTTATTTCCTTGGCTTTGCTCGAGGACTAGCAAAGTGTAAGTTTGGGGGTGTGATAACTGGTTAAAAAGTGCATATTTATTGTGTTAACCCTAGATATTCTTGCATTTTTATTATTTTAATTTCTCCAATCTATATGCATTTGCTAGTTAATTCTTGTTTTATCTTTTTGCAGAGAAAGCTTGACAAAGTTGATGATTTGGAGCAAAAAGGAAAATATTGGGCTTTGAAGTGCTAAAAGAAGTGGAAAACAAGTGATTTTGGATTAGAAGAGATGTTTGGTCCATATGTTGGTGGACCAGGGCCTATTTTAGCATTATAGGCTCTATTTTGGAGCACTTTAGACTCCCTTTTTGGGCCCCTAATGTCTAATTACGGGATTATTATTTTATTTTCCTAATTCTTATGTTGTGGGGGTAATTTTGGAAAAAGGGGAATATGATTGGAAACTAGGGTTTTGGAGAAGAGGGAGGCCGTTCTTGGAGAGCTAGAGAGGAGGAGAAGAAGGAATGAGACAACTCAAAAGAAGAAGATGAAGAACTCCATGGCTATGGTGTTCTCTTCCACTATCATGGGCTAAGTTCTCCCATTCCTAGGGTTTAGATGAAACCCTAGTCAAGTAATATTGCTTCTTTGTATTTTATTTTTGGGTTAATTAGTTTTGGATGTTGATTGTATAACATTGGGATTTTATTAAGACAATAATCGTATTATTCAGTTTCACATAATCAATTTCTGTGATTTTGTTTATGTGGTTATACAATAGTAATATGTGTACATACATCAAAACCGTAGGACAAGTCATAACTCAGGAAAAACAAATTGTGACTATGACCTTAGAATTAGCGTAGACAATTTGTGTTGACCAAAGATGATTCGTGCTTAGGGTTTTGATGCGTGATTTTCTTGATGATTGTATTGAGGCTTGTAGCCAAAATACATCTTTTACATCCAAATTTAATGGCCCTAAGAATTAATACAATTGAAGCTAGTTACAAGATTAGTGGTGGATTCAACACCCTAGGAATCCTCTTTTAATTCGATTCATCATTAATTCAGCTGAATATTTATTTTAATTACAGTTTTTATTTAATTTTAGGAAAGAAAATCAACAACAATCAATCTTTGTTAATTTGAATTGAAATCAATCTCAACTTTGGTTTTTAAACAATTAACAGTCTCTGTGGGTTCGACCCTTACTTCTCTACTATACTAGTAGTTTAGTTTGGTAATTTGATTGATTTCCACGACAGCATGCCAAATATTATGATCAACAAAATTCCACACGGGATGTACAACCGTACAAACAAATGATATCACAATCAACAAATCATGAAGTGTGTGGAATAACAAGATTTCTATCAACAGAATATATCTCAAGATTTGGTCATGGCATGATAGTGCAACGATGCTCAAGTATCAGTGATCGAGTTCATAATGATGCAAGCAAGTAAGTCAAATCCAAAGATCAGGCATAACCGATAACCACAAGTCGATTGGCTCAAATCAAGTACATCAGGTAGTGATAGGGTACAAATTTGGCAGCATGTAGAAATGAATAGTGACTGGCTGGGAATAACCACACAACAAAGTTCAGATTTACTTACCTTGGTTTCTTAGTGTCATATTCTCCATTTACAAATACTCTGATGATCTCCAGATACTTCAGGCGTATCCTTTCTTAGCCTGAATAATTATCAATAACCACAGACACATCAGAATTCGTTCATTCATGTCTTATTCATCATCTCAGGAGTCTATCAGATGGCCTAATTAAGTTCATTGGCCTATTACCCACTCATTGGGTTTCAACTTATGTTATTAAATTCCTTAGATAGGCTTAGCAGCTGTCCGAATAATATGTTAAGTCATTTTGGCTCTAGTCGTTATCAATTAAGCACTTGTTTGCCCTTAGGGGCAAAATGGTAATTTTGTCATTCTTGCCCCGGACCCTATCATGGTCCCCAGAATAGTCCACATATCGTATATATAAATTTTTAAGTCTTTTGGACTTCATTTGATATCTGCTTTTGATTATCGGGACACACCGATCATTTTTGGTTTTATACGTTGACCGCTCCGGAGTCATATTTAGCCCTTCGATTTTCATAATTATGCTTATAATAATTTACTAGATCAGATTGACCTTTATTCGACCTCTACTTTGCACTTACCGTGCTCAGGGGTATTTTGTTCATTTTACGTTTCGTAAGATTCTGACTTCGATTCATCATTTAACCCCATATGTGAGTCCACAAGCATTTGAGCTTCTATTGGTATTAATTTTGTCCCAATCGGACTTTATTTAAACATCAAAGGCATTTTGGTAATTTCACATGCCATAGCTAAATTTTCGGGACCTCGATTCATTAAATGGACCTCACCATTGAGTCCAGAATGCCCGACATAGTCAAAATAGACTGTCTTTTATTTTTATTTGGGCCTAGGTATCATCAGGGGCAGTACGGTCATTTACCACTTACAGGTCTGTATTTTTCGGTACTGAATTTCCCAAATCGGACTCCGCCATTGAGTCCGGAATGCCTGAAATAGTGAAAACACACTATTTATTTAATTTATTTGGACTCCGTTTGACATATTTAATGTCCAGAGGTAAAATTGTAATTTTACCCATTTAATAAAATAATTAAAATAATTATTTTATTATTTAATTAATTTACCAGGGGCCTAAATGAACAAATTTTTCAAAATCTGGGTCCACTGTATAATATTACAAGACAGTTGGGGTAAATCCGTAATTTCAGACAACTTCAGGGGTCAAATACCAATTTCAGAAAGTCTAGGGGTTAAAAACTAATTTCTTAAATTAAGAGTTCAGAACCAAAGGGTTCAACTGGCTGAACCGGTTCAAAAATCTAAAAACCAACCTAGTTCAATTTATCATTTAAACCATTTATAAAACGGGTCGGGTCCTGACCCGAAACCGAAACCGACCTGACCCGAGTCCAGTACTGTTCATCATCTTCCCCATGACGATGAACAGTAGCCCTAAATTCCAGTTTCTTTTCCTCCATTTTCGTCGAGTTTCCACTACCGATTCTTTCTGCCATCCAGCCCAAATAGTTTATGGATGTTAGGCCAACGTTTTGACATCGTTTTTGTGCCTCGAATCAAGCTGAAATGCTCAGTCCGTGTGGGGATAACCGGACCTGCAACTCGGTTGCAAATCTTCATTTCTTCACCAAATATTGTGAGGTTTGGTTTAAAATGATCCTTGAGTCATGAGGGCTTCAAGTCCCATTATCAAAATCCAGTTTAGGAGTCGATTTTTGGGGTCTGGGTTTCAAACCCGAGACCTGCAACTTCGGTTTTGAGGGTCTTCCTATGTGATTCTGGGTCGCGCATTTAGGTATTTAGGACACCTACAAGGTCTAGATCAGGTTTTGGTTGTCAAGGACAGGTTTTATGGAGGTCGTTTCAGACCTGCTACAGGGAAGGTCATCTATGGTGGATTTTGCTACGGGTTGGTGTTTCCAGACCTATTCGACCCTTTCAGTTGACCCGTAACAGTTCCTAGTTGTTACAGTAGCTCATGCATGTAGTCATAGGGCTTAAAAATCATCAAAACAGTGCTAAATCTAAACAAAAAAATCAAAGCAGTTTTAGCTATTTATACCTCCAATCAGACCTTCCACCACTTAGGCTCAGTTGACAGTCACTCTCAGGTACAGTCCAGTTCCTTTGGGGCCTTTCCAAATGCAGTCATCTCCCATCTTATGCACCTTCAAGTGGAACACCATGCACGCACACAAGCTGGTACATACACAATCTCTCACATGGGCAAGCTTCCTCTCTCTAAATTCTCACCCAGCACACTGTTATCTCCCTCTCGGTCTAGGTGCAGAATACATGCACCTTTTTTTTTTTTTTTTTTGTCTTATCAAGGAGTGCCTATATACATTTATACACACTAATGCACACCTATATAGATATACATTTATGTATAGCTTGCATGTCTATCAGAGATTCAGATGGAGTCAGGTGGCGAGGTGAGGTGATGTAAACCAATCATGTGGGGTTTGCATGCAAGACCATTGGCCACTTTGGGTGGTGGCCTTTGCTAATTTGGGTTTAAGTACAATTTGGCTGTATATTTAGGCACAAAGATAGCAGTAGCCCACTTGGTAACTTTTTAAGTGAAATTTCTTTCCGTCCATAGGTCAAGGGTTCAATTCCCCTTGGCCTCTCTTTTGGCCATTTTTCACCATTTTAGGTTAAGGCCCCGTTTGGCAGACGCAGTAATTCAGTTTCAATGTTTCCTTCCTAAATTTCATTCCGTAGCTCTTTTTTCGACGCGGTTTCTTCCGGTTACTTGCTATTCGGATTAGCTTCACTGCCCAAGGTTCAGTGTTGGTTTTTATTTGCTTGGGGTTTCTGTAATTAGCTAATTCGAGTTCCGTCAGTGTTAAAACGGCATTATTTCACCGAATTAATCAGTAATTTGGTTCAGGGTGTTACACCCTCTTCTCCGAACATGTTTAATTATTCTATTGGTCTATCGTGACCGCCGAGAGATTCCCAAGTAACTCCCTTGATTATTTATTTTATTTTTATTTTTTTTCAGTGCTAATTAATAATTAGCAAACTAATTATTAATAAATTGGGTCTGGGTGTTACAGTAACTAATGAAGCTACTATAGTAAGCTCCCTAGGAGAGGAACTCTACTTTGGGCAGTCCTTGATGAAATGTCCGGTTAGCCCACATTTGTAGCAGCCTCCAGTATCCTATCGATAGGGTGCAAAATGTCACTTCTGACAAGTAGGGCATACAGGAATCTTTGTTGACTTTTGGTTAGTGTTACCCCCTTCATTGACAGAAGTCACACTCCTGACCCCTGTCTTAGTCTTCTTCATCTATTGGGGAGCAGGGCTAACCTATTTCTTGTC
Organism: Nyssa sinensis; assembly: GCA_008638375.1. Taxonomy (NCBI): domain Eukaryota; kingdom Viridiplantae; phylum Streptophyta; class Magnoliopsida; order Cornales; family Nyssaceae; genus Nyssa; species Nyssa sinensis. Next base: position 1,008,084 of record CM018049.1, read on the forward strand.
TTTCTTCTGGGACAGGGCAATCCCATCTCTCTCAAAGATCTTAGCACAATTTACCACTACATTGTACGTAGGAAGCTCAAAGGGTTCAAGTCTATACCTGATGCTATCTCTGAGGCCACTCTCAAACTTTCTGGCCTTTAGATCTTCTGTGATGATAATGTGGGGTGAATAGTGGGCAAGTTTCATAAACTTAGCCTCATATTCTGCCACTGCCATTGTTCCTTATGTCAGAGTTGAAAACTCTGATATCTTTTTATTCTTTAGCGACCTTGGAAAATGTTTATCATAAAATACTTCCAAAAATCTTTCCCATGTCATCGGCGGCTCTCTTTCCTTTTCCAAAAGCCACCACCCATATACTGCATCCTTGAAAGTAAAAGCAGCAAATGAGACTTTTTGCTCCTCGGTACATGGTAGAACTGTGAATATACGTTCCATCTCTTGGACCCACGCCTCAGTGTCGATCATAGTGGCCAGTCCATCAAATCTGGGAGGCTTAAGGCTCTGAAACATCTTATAACTTGACGTGTTCATTGCCTCAGTAGGTTGTCCCTAATCCTGTGGTAGCTTGGGGTTTTGCACCTATCGTGGTGCTCTACCCTGAGCTTGGACACCTATCATGTTCTGAGCCATTGTTTCCAGAATGTGCTCAACTGGATCTAGCCTGTCCTCAAGGTTTCTTGCATTCCTTCTTGTGTTTACAATTGTCGCTGAAAAACATACATTCGTTAGTTTTTCATCATATATTTATCACATAAGGTTTACATTTACTTACTTGATGTTTTCAAGGTTTAATATTTTATTATTCTTGACTCTCGTGGTGGTTTTTATAGTCCACATTACTTCTTGTCTTAGTTATACTACTTCTTTTTAACTACGAGTCCCATACCTCACCTTTTTATCAAACACATATTTCTAATTGCTTACTTTACTCTAATACGGGTCTCATACCCCGCCTTCAAATCAAATCACATACTTCTAATCATTTACTTAACTCTAATGCATGTCTCATACCTTACATTCAAGTCAAATCACGTACTTCACATATCTACTTCAAGTAATGCGGGTCCCATACCCCGCCTTCAAATCAATTCACGTACTTCTAACATCTACTTCATGTACAGGTCCCATAGCCCACCTTCAAGTTAAATCACGTACTTCAATATCTTAGGTAGCCTAAAACCTACCAAACTCCTAGTTATGTTCCTAATTCTTCTAGTGTTACTAAGTTTGTTTAAGTCAACTTAGAGCTCTGATACCATGTTGTCACGACCCAAAATCCACCCCATGCGGATCCCGGATCGCGACCGCCACCCTCAGGCCTGGGGGCCTTAGGGCAAAGCTCGCATAAGCGACGGTATCGGACGGCAGTGTGGCCTGTGTTTGCGGAAGCGTGAAAAAACTTTTTCTTTTCTTTTCTTATTTTAATTTTTTTCACATCCGCCCAGTACTGCCACTCTTCAGAACGGTACACATGATTATACATTTAGAGCATAATAAAAACTTAAAAGACCTTATAATTAATATGTCACGCCCCGAATTCTAGCGAACCCGTGGCGCGACTGGCGAGATGAAAGAAAAATAAAATAATAAAGAAATAAAGGACAATCTAACAAATTCAACCCAAACTTACATTCATTTCCTTCAATGTACATCCATGTAAAGCACAGTCAATAAAAACATTCAACATGTCATTCGGGCTTAAGTCCTACATCACAAAACATGCCCCGACGGGTCAAATATCCTCCTAAGTTCATATCTCCTCCACTCTGCAAGACTTCCTCAAGTCTCAAGTGCCGGGAGCGTCATCTGAAATGTTTGTCCCACGAATGGGTCAGCTCAACTGCTGGTACAATATAATGCTAATGCAAGAAACAAAATTAAGGGCGTGGCATGTGCAAGTGTACAGTTATATCTACATGGCATTCAACATCATGCATACAATGTACTAGCAATAATCTACATGTCATCCAACTCATTAACATAATCTAAGGCGTGGCATGTGCAAGTGTACAGTTATATCTCCATGCACAATTATAACCTACATGCCATCCTATTCATCCATACAATGCATTAACAAGATTCAAAACAATTATAACCTACATGCCATCCAATTCATCCATACAATGCATTAACAAGATTCATCACACATTCGGGAATTCATTAATACAATGCAATAAAAATATGCGTGACACACCCAGTGCAACTCTATGCCATGTCAACTCTATGTCACACCCATGTCAACTCATGTAATGTAATGTCATGTCCCTTCACGGATCGCTCCCGTTAGTTCGGGTACCAAATGCAATGTCATGTCCCTTCGCGGATCGCTCCCGCTGGTTCGGGTACCAAATGTAATATCATGTCCCTTCGCGGATCGCTCCCGCTGGTTTGGGTACCAAATGCTATATCATGTCATGTCATGTCCAAGGAATCATACTATGCCAATATGCTTTGATTCCACCATACCATAATGTAATCTCAATAAAGCATCGTATCCACACATGAAGCATGCTTTAAATGATGTGTTACACAATAACATTTAAATCAGAAGATCCTTTCATCAAGGTTACATGCCATACATAATCCATTTAACACATGCTTTAAGTCACATACTTCATGATCCCAACAATTCTCAAAGAATATAATCCACATTTTATGCTAACACAAGCGATATACACATAGTCATGATCCACCTTCATCACCAAACTTTCAAAAAGATAACTAGGGCACATAAGCATATAAGCAATAAAACGAACGTGTGAATCATCAAGTCAATATGGCAGTTATTCCTAAACTTAGTTCTATTTCTTACTTAGCACAATATATCGTACCTGATGGTCGGTCCCAACTCGGAGAGATGCACTCGGTGTGTAGTGGAACTACTAGCGGAATGCAGAAGATTAGATCACTTTCTCCTTGCCTTTCCGTGTCCCTAAAATCATAAATGTAACTTAGTTCATTTGTTACTTGAATTATGCTATTCATCAAATTTTATGTCCTTATTTTATAAGTTTCTCTTTTGCCACATTAAACTCTACTGTTAAGTCCAGAACGTTGAAGAAAATAGGTTTGGGCTTTCGCGAAATTTAATTTGGACATCCGGGCTAAAAAGGGTAAAATGGTCATTTTGCACTTTTACGGGTCCTTACATTTCGGACCTATTTTCATAAATTGGACTCAATAGTTGAGTCTGGAATGATCGAGATAATAAAATTCCACTATCTGCTTACTTAATTCGGAGTTCGTTTGACTGCGTTTCAACTCAAGGGCATTTTGGTAATTTTTAAATGTCATTACGGGTCTTTTATTTTTTGGGACCTCATCTTGCGTAACGGACCTCACCATTGGTCTCAGGAGGTCCAAGATAGTCAGAATACATATATGACTTGTCTAATTTGGGCTCTGGCTATTTAGCTATATTTAATTAAATTAAATTATTTTAATTAAATAAATTATTAAGTTATAATATATATATATATATATATATATATATACATTTTATTTGCCAAAAAGGATGGGCGCGTATAGGGTGGCACCTTGGCCAGGTGTCACCTCCCCTTCCAATACCTCCTGAGTTCGAATCGCAGTAGCCGCAACCCCCACCCCTCTTTTATTTTCTTTTTTTTTTTTTCATTTCCTTTTTTCTGTTGGCCCAATGAAAACAGGCCCAAATTTCCTCTTTAAAATTAAAACAGCCAGCCCATTCCCTTTTAAACCAAACAAGCCCAACTGTTTTAAAAGAAGCCCAATCATTTAAAAATAAAAACCCACACCAGTAGCCCAACAGGGATGGCCCAACCCCTCCATCATCTTCCCCGATTCTTTGGCCAGGGAACACTAGGGTTCCGTCACCATCTCCGGCGACGGTGACCAATCCCGGCGAGATTTTAATATCTTTCCAATGCGTTTTTCTCTAGTTTTTCATGTAGATTCTTTATCTAATCTTTGTTTTCAATTTGGTTGATTAGATCTACGCAAATCTGAGGGAGATCGAACTTCCGGCCGACTAGAACTTCCCAATTTTGACCCCTTTTTCCCAACGGTTTTGACTCTATTCTTCTTCAAATTGATTCCTGCATCATAGAGGAACGTTTTTATTTTACCTAGACAAGGTTTTAGACATAAAGTTTCCAAGACCCGATGATCATCTCCAACCTGCAACTCTATTTCTCTCTCTTGTTTTTGAACCATTTAGGTTGATTCCTTTTGCATTATTTTTCATTTTTCATACTCTACAAGGCTCAATAACCAAATCTAAACTTCATGCTTTAAAACAAATAAAAACAGAATGCAAACTTCTTACCTATTTGAAGTAGACTCGAGGTTTTTCCCTTCTGTTCCCACCTAGTCCAACCTCTGAGTTGTCTCTCTAGGGTCCTCTCAGTCTCCCTGTAATGTTTATAGCCACCTTACTTTTCTGATTTCTCTTCCCCTCTAACCAATGTACATATAGGCACATACACACCTACCTATACACACCTACCTATACACACCCTCACGCAAGGCACCTGCTGCAGCCCCCTGTTTCTGACTTTCCCTCACAGTTTTCTTTCTCCTACTTGTTGTTCTTTTCAGAAAGGCATTAAATGCTTTGCTTGTTCTTTTGGTTTTTTCATATATATATATATATATACATACATACATATATCATATGACACACACACCACAGCCACCTGCCCATGGTACACACACACACACACACACACACACACACATATATATATATATATATGTTTAATCACTTGTATACATATAGTATATAATACTATATACATATACATACACACTATGCATTGTACATACAGATAATTCATCACACATATATGCCTACATACACACATGTACATAGCTGAAATACATTACACACACCCATCTACACACATACATGTATACACCACTATTTAACTAATAATAATAATATTACTAAATAATTAAATAAATGACTAAATAAATAAAAAAAAAATTATTTCAAAATTTCAAATCCTTACATAATACATGTTCAACTACCCCGTGGGGCTTAATACATAATAGTTTTACTAACTTCTAATACAAAATGTGACTACTAAAAAATCATAGTGCTTTCCAAAAGACTGCTAGTCCTGTAATAGCTGCTTCCACCTTTCCTCAAAATGGGCGAAGCTCTAATCATCATCATCAAGTCAAGACTGGTGTCAGTCACCTGAAAGGGGGTCGGATAAGAATCCGGGTAAGTTAATCTAAGCTTGTGAGTAATTCCAGCATTTGTCATTGGTTTTCAATTAGCAGTGGTTAGTATAAGAGAGTTTATAAAACATTTATTACCAATTACTCGAATACTTCAAATACAGAATATATGCATTCTTTAAAACAGATAGCTTTGAAACGTTTAAAGTATTCAAGCTAAACATGTATTTCTTCAAATAAAGTTTATGAACTTCAAAACATGTAGATATGCTATAGTAAAATGAGGGTAAAACCTGCTTCCATTTTCACACATATCATCTTACCACTTTCATTAGTAGAATCTGTTTCGAACCGGACTCTAATTTTACTACAATTGAGATATCTCATGCCTGGGCGATTAGATCCTGCTACCTGGCATTTTTCGTGTTATAGTTGAATTCTGAAGAAACTCAACGTTGCATGTAGTGCTTAAGCACAACTTATCTTTCATTACCAGTGGCAACAATAGGTATTAAAACATTTGCAAATATATGCTAAATTAAAGCATTAAACCATGGCCTCCCTGAAGTTGCATTTAAATACATTTAACACATGACTTCTTCAATAGAGTCTTCAAATACTTGGAATATGCAAATTCATAATATTAAAAGAGATTTGGCATTTTAAACTTAAACATGCTAAAATATATTTTAAAAAAAACTGTAGTAGAAACCATTCACTGAGGATGTCACAATAGGGTTTATAAGAACATGATATTTTAAACCAGGAATCATGTAATACTGAATTTGATATCCAATGCTTCAGATATTTTGAACTTAAAACTTCTTCAAATCCATGGAGTTAAATCTCCACTTCAAATATAGGGTTACTCACCTTATACTTCTGGCTTGTTGTTACTGATACGCCTTTCCTTTTCCTTTGTTGAGCCTAAAACAATTTGTGAAAAATTTCATAAATTTCACATAAATCTAATTGTCATTAAATTTGTGATCTTAACCTATTCTTAGACTGTGCAAGCCTAATTCTATGATCGATTTTTGTAACACCCCGACCCTGATTAATTAATAATTAGTTTGCTAATTATTAATTACAACCGACATAAAGCATAATTAAGAAATTAATCAGCAACCTTATGATGGTCAGTAAGCACATCAGAAATGAGGACGTAATGTTTGAACCTAATTACCAATTAATTAGGTGAAATGGTGTTATTTTAGCACTATAGAAATTCGAATTTGCGAACTATGACGGCCACAAATAAATAATAACTGATACGAGACCTTGGAAATGAAAGCAGGTTTTACCCCTCGTTTTCCTATGCATGTTTATATGTTTTGAAGTAACGCTTTTGAAAATGGAAGTAGGTTTTTACCCCCATTTTTCCTATGCATGTCTATATGTTTTGAAGTGCATATACTCTATTTGAAGAAATGTATGTTTAGCTTGAATACTTTAAATGTTTCAAAGTTATCTGTTTTAAGAATGCATATATTTTGTGTTCTAAATGTACGAGCAATTGGTAGTGAGTATTTTATAAACTCTCATGTGCTAAACTACTACCAGTTGAAAACCCTATGACGAACGCGGGAATTACTCACAAGCTTTAGATTAGCTTACCTGGATTTTTATTCGGACCCCCCTTTAGGTGATTGATGGCAAATTGATTTTGAAGACAAGGATGATGAGTCTAGCTATTTTGGGAAGACGTGCTTAAGTAGCTCCTTTTTGGGAAATCATATGAACTCTAGTAGCATATTTTGTATTAGCAGACAATGTAAGGTTATGTATTAAGCCCCTCAGGGTAATGGATATGTAATGTTATTAAAATCTTTAAGCTTTTAGTTATGCTCTGAATGTATAATCATGTGTACCGCAATGTGAAGAGCAACAGTACCGGACAGATGTGCAAATTTTAAAATGAGAAAAGAAAAGAAAAAGTTTTTCACGCTTCCGCAACCACATGTCGCACATCTATTCGATACCGCTGCGTATGCGAGCCTTGTCTTGAGGCCCTCGGGCCGAAGGGTGGCGGTCGAGACTCGAGATCCGCACAGGGTGGGTTTCGGGTCATGACAGAGTGGTATTAGAGCACTAGGTTAACTTGAACAAACTTAGTGACATTAGAAGAATTAGAGCAGAACTATGAGTTAGGTAGCTTTTAGGCTACCTAAGATATGTGAAGTACATAATATGATATGAAGGCGAGGTATGGGACTCGCGTTGAATTGAAATGGATATGTGAAGTGTGTGATATGATAAGAAGGTAAGGTATGGGACCTGCAGTACTAGAAATAGATAAGTGAAGTATGAGATATGAAATGAAGGCAGGGTATGGGACCCGCAGTACATGAAATAAATATGTGAAGCATATAATACGAAATGAAGGCGGGGTATGGGGACCCGCAGTATATGAAATAGGTATGTGAAGCATGTGATACGAAATGAAGGCGGGGTATGGGACCCGCAGTGCATGAAATAGATATGAGAAGTATGTGATATGAAATGAAGTCGGGGTATGGGACCCGCAGTGACATGAAGTAAATATTCTGAAGTACGTAATAGGAAGGCGGGGTATGGGACCCGCGGTAGGAGAAGTAGATATGTGAAGCTTATGACATGATGTGAAGGCGGGGTATGGGACCCGCGGTAGAGTAGAAGGAATAGAGTCTGAAGATTAGAAGTAAACGTAAACTAGGAAAAGAGATAAGGGTGATTGTAAAAAGCGAAAAGAAAAAGGCAGGATTTTAACAGTCACTAGTGTGCTATCAGGACTTCTGTTACCGGTAAGGAATGGCCACCTTATCATGTAACTAAGGGAACTGAGAAACACGCAAGGGCTACCTTATCCAGCCACATCGGGGAAACCCGTAAACCATTGGAAGACATAAATCTAGTATGTGACATAAAGAATTAGAAATTTTTAGTTAACGATTTAGAAGCAAGGAGTGATACGAGCAAACACTGTTAGGATATATAAGTAGTCGAGTTTTGAGGACAAAACTCTTTTAAGGGGGGAAGAATGTAACACCTTGACCCTGATTAATTAATAATTAGTTTGCTAATTATTAATTAAAACCAACATAAAGAATAATTAAGAAATTAATCGGCAACCTTATGATGGTCAGTAAGCACATCAAAAATGAGGACGTAATGTCCGAACCTAATTACCAATTAATTAGGTGAAATGGCGTTATTTTAGCACTATAGAAATTCGAATTTGTGAACTATGACGGCCACAAATAAATAATAACTGATATGAGACCTTGGAAATGGAAGCAGGTTTTACCCCCGTTTTCCTATGCATGTTTATATGTTTTGAAGTAACGCTTTTGGAAATGGAAGTAGGTTTTTACCCCCATTTTTCCTATGCATGTCTATATGATTTGAAGTGCATATACTCTATTTGAAGAAATGTATGTTTAGCTTGAATACTTTTAAATGTTTCAAAGTTATCTGTTTTAAGAATGCATGTATTCTGTGTTCTAAATGTACGAGCAATTGGTATTGATTATTTTATAAACTCTCATGTGTTAAACTACTACCAGTTGAAAACCCTATGACGAACGTAGGAATTACTCACAAGCTTAGATTAGCTTACCCGGATTTTTATTTGGACCCCCCTTTTAAGTGATTGATGGCAAATTGATTTTGAAGACAAGGATGATGAGTCTAGCTATTTTGGGAAGACGTGCTTAAGTAGTTCCTTTTTGGGAAATCATATGAACTCTAGCAGCATATTTTGTATTAGCAGACAATGTAAGGTTATGTATTAAGCCCCTCGGGGTAATGGATATGTAATGTTATTAAAATCTTTAAGCTTTTAGTTATGCTCTGAATGTATAATCATGTGTACCGCAATGTGAAGAGCAACAGTACCGGACGGATGTGCAAATTTTAAAATGAGAAAAGAAAAGAAAAAGTTTTTCACGCTTCCACAACCACATGTCGCACATCTATTCGATACCGTTGCGTATGCGAGCCCTGTCCTGAGGCCCTCGGGCCGAAGGGCGGCGATCGCGACTCAAGATCGGCACAGGGTGGATTTCGGGTCATAATAGTTTTATTCTTAAAAATTGAACTAATCTCAAAATGATTTATAGTTGTATTACATGTCTATTTACCCTATATACTCATTGATAAATAAACATTACCTTCGAAGCATGTCATTAAGTGTTTCAGTATTTTCTCGTTCTTTTTCTTTTTCCTTTAATGTTGTTTCAGCAAGTTTCCTTGCAGTCTCTTCTTTCATAAGTCGCCCCTTTAGGACAATAGAGGTCTTGTACATAAATGGCTTCCAAGAGAGGACTTGAAGTTTTTTAGCGGTATTTATCTTCCTTCTAATTACTTTTCCTTCCTAAATCAACTCATCCATGACGATTACTTGATCTTAACCTATGACAAATTTGAAATGTGTTAGGAATTAATTTCATTTCAATTTATACTCTTCTAGTAGCTCCGTTATTTTTAAGTTTGATTTTATTACTTCACATGTTTACGTGTCGTGTCTTTCCGTACTTTATTTCAAAATGCGGACCCAACTATTGAGCCCACAACATCGAAAAGTGTTTTAGTCTATAGTTACATGAATTGATGCTATTTATCAAATTTTATATCTCTTTATTATAAGTATATCTTTTGATCAAATAGACTCTACCATTGAGTCCGGAACGCCGAAGAAAGTCAACTTAGACCCTCTCGGACTTCCATTTGGCTTTAGGGGCACTAGGGGCAATCTGGTCAATTTACACTTTTAAGTGTCCTTAATTTTTTGGGGTCCCGTCTAGCAAAATGGACCACACCATTGGTTTCAGAATGCCCAAAATTGTTAAAATACACTATTCACATATTTAATTTGGACATCGGATCATTTTACCATTATTTAATTAATTAATTATTACATTTTATATAATATATATATATATATGTATATATATCATATGTCCAAAATACCCACGGGCTTGCCTGTCCAGGTGGATTTGGGGGTGGGGTTAGGGTTCTTAGGTCTTGGACGGTGGAGGGTTCCATTCTTGGGGCGCGTAGCCCCTTTTTATTTTTTGTCATAATTTATAACTTAAAATAATATATATATATATATATATATATATATATCTTGTGACAATTATATAGCACGGGCGTGCCAATCACAATGGTAAGAACATGGAGTTGGGTTCAAAGGGTTGGGGGTTCGAGTCTCAGGGGCTACAGCCCTATTCATTTTTCTGATTTATTCAGGGCCAAGCAGCGGACATGGGTTTAAAATAAGGATACGCTGTCTTATCCGTGTAACAGATATCAAATTCAGGCCTCTCATCCCTGTTACCAAACAGACCAAGTTTGTTTATATTAAAACATAACACCCCAAAACGGCACCGTCCCACAAAAGACCATTTATGCGCTGGGTCAGGTTCCAACCCGAACCCGCTTCAACCCAAACCCAACACTATTCATCTTCTTCCTCCTTCCTCCCACGTGTTGCCCTGATTTCTGCATATTTTCATTTTGAATTTTGTGCTTTTCTAGTTGATCATTCTCTCTGTTTTTCATCCCAAATCATTTCTGGGGGTTTGGTCAATAGTCTAGTATTCATTTGAGAGCTCAAATCGAGCTCAATAGTTCGGTTCAAAACTCACATCTCCCATGGTTTCTAGGCTAGTAAATGGCCATTTCTCCATGAAAGTTCATGGGGTTTGGCTTTTTTTTATCCCCTGATTATGGAGTTTCATTTTACATTCCTTAGGTTTAGTTTTGGTGCAAGTTTGAAGGTTGTGTCAAGAAACCCAAAACCTGCAAGTCCAAATTTGAGAGGCTTCCTTTGGGTTTCTTAGTCGAAGCTTGGTGTTTTTAGAACACTAATGACCTTTATTTGAGGTTTTGACAACTTAAACTTGGTTTGGTGTAGATGTTTCAGACCTGCACCTTGGAGGTCCATTCATGGTGGTTTTTGTGTACTTGGGTTCCTATTATATTTAGGGTCCATTTTTCATGCCTTCATTCAAAACAACAAGTTCTAATGTCATGCATGCAACAAAACTTCAAAAGCAGCTTGTAGACATGCCCATATTTTTAGAGAGAGAAAATGGTGAGTTTTGTAAGTTTTTACCTCAACACTGGACTCATTTTCCTTCTTCCCCCTTCTTCTTTCCTTCTGAACTCCAGAAACCCCTCCTGTCTTCTTGGTTTTTCCCTTTTGTGGTTTCTGATTCTCTTCTAACCTAAGCAACCATATACATATATATATATATACATATATATATATATACATATATATATATATGTAAAACCACTACTTGCAACCCACGGTTTCCCTTTTTTTTTTCCTCCCTTCCTAACTTCCCTTTCTACTTTCTTTCTTGTCTTTCCGATTTGCATTTAATTCATGTTTGATATTTTGCGTTATATACATATATTATATTAAACACACACTAGCAGCAGCCTCGCCTTCCCATCACTCCTCTCAAATCAGCCACTTACTACATGCATTTAATATATATATATATACATATGTATGTACATATATATATATATATATACAGATTTATACATATATACCTTTATGTTTATACTTACACAATACCTTTAAATACATAGCCTTATGTATATATATATATATATATATATATATATTATATATATATATATATATATACACTTGCATATACTTCCTATGTTTATACTTGTACATTCACATATATATATATACACTAATATATATATATATATGTATAAATTACATATACACCCTCACATTCATATACGTATAATTACCTGGTGCACGTACTTTGAGGCATATCTCGGTATACGTGCACAATGGCCCGTACTGCCTAATCTTTCATATGATTAGTCCTGGGGTATTCGGGGTTCATAGCCTAATTAAACTAAAAAGTTCAAGTCTTGTAACGCGAGTTAATTCACTCGAGTACTTTAAGATCGGGGTATCACAGATTACGTAAGGTTTCAGCTAATGATAGGGAAGAAATTGAGGAACAAAGTTCCTAAACTTTCCAACCCATGTAATAAGCACACATAAAACCGAACTTATAAAGTGAATCCAAAGAAGGGTTCACAACTAAAGAAAGATAAATTAGAAAGAATAAGCCAAAAACTTCATCCTTAAAACAAAACAAAACACTGTAGGGATGTAACTATATCTTACTCCGCGAGAATAAGTGCAATGGCTATAAGTAGTACCTAAATGAGATACAAAGTAGAGTGAAGAGCAGACAATCAACGAAGGAATGGTTCAAAATGAGCCACAAAAGGATAATAAACTTACAATTACAAATTTTAGGACAAATGAAAGGATACTGGAATACTAATATGGTATTAAAAGGACAACAAGATAGAAATTAGGACATTAAGTGAAAATTAGAAAGTCAAGCCCTTGACCTTCAAGACCACTACTGAGTGAGTCAATGAAACTAAAAGAAGACAAATGTTATTAAAATATTTCTTATTTAAGGACACAATGTCCTAGATACTAATAATCAGCCTGAGAGAACCTATAACACCCCGACCCGATTAATGGAAACTAAGTCACTAATTAAATATTAGGGACTTTATGAAGTAAAATAATGATTAAGAAAACTAGACCAAGAAAAATAAAAGCTACAAAAATAATAGGACCTTAATTAATGAGGTTGACACACGAAGAAAATAAATAAAATTACAAGACTTCGATTTATGAAATCAATGCGTGAAGGAAGTGAATAAAAAAAAACAAGTACATGAGAAGAAAAATAAAAACAATGCAAAAACAAAAATTGGGTAAAATATAAAAATACCAAACAAGGCATAAAAAAGGAAAAAGGAAAGAAAATAGACCAAAAGTGCTAGCCTAAGGTCTTGAACCCAAGACCAAAAATTAAGAAGAATTCTAAACACAAAAAATAAACTAGCTGGGCTACAAACACTTTTGTGCTATATATCTCACAAGATATATATATATATATATATATATATATATACTATATAAATTCCCTTCCACCACCCCTACACCAAATCACCTTTCATACAACACATCAGCACCAAAAATATATAAATATATGTATATATATGTGTATATATATATGTGTGTGTGTGTGTGTGTATACATGCGTGAGACATAAAAACTAGAAGTGTGTGCATGAGTGTGTGCGGCTAGAGAGAGAGTGTGTGTGAGGGAGAAAGAGTGAGACGAAGAAGAAGAAAAAGAGATGAAGAAGAATGAAGGAAAGTTTCAAGCGACTCATAACCCACCCTACACGAATTAGGGGCAACGACCAACACTGCCACTCGGACGGGCCGTACAAAATCAAATGAATCGCACAAAATTGTTAAGTGTGTACACTTAACAATTTCTTCACACATTATACATGTCACGCATCTTACCACATTAAATCACATAATCATGCATCGCAACATAGCATTTAGTAACATGTGATCACAACAATCATGCTTCAAATGCACATATAATCACATAACACACAAAATCCTATCGCATGACACTAACAGTTCACTCTAAGTCTCATTCTTTTCTCTAGGGTCTCATGGTGTTAAACAACACCCCACGGTCTCTAGGTATTCGAACCTAAGCTCTGATACCACGTTGTCACGCCCCAAATTCCAGCGAACCCGAGGCGTGAGTAACGAGACAAAAAGAAATAAAATAATAAAGGAATAAAAGATAATTAAGGACGATCTCATACATTCTACATGCTGTTTTGATACATACATAAGGTCTGGTCCATTTGTTCACAACATACAAAATAAAATCCAGTATCGGGCTTATGCCCTTACACGATATCAAAAGCGCCCCTTGGGCCCAACATAATCCCCAATCAGACCGTCTCTATGTCTCGTACAGCTGGGACATCATCTGAAATGTTTGCCCCACTAAAGGGGTCAGCTCAACATGCTGGTACAATATAATGCTAATGCAAGAAACAAAACTAAGGTCGTGGCATGTGCAAGTGTACAGTTATTTCTATATGGCATTCGATATCATGATGGCAGTATATAAACAGTATACAGTATATGAGTAGTATGCGTGACACACCCATGCAACTCTATGCCACCGATGTCTCATGATACAGTCATTCTCCGCTGGCATGAGTACCGCCACTTATGTCTCGCTTCACGGTCCGGAATCCGTCAGGCTTGCAAGTACCTAATGGCCGATTTTGGGTTTTTCACCATAGGATCTGCACCCTCATAATGCAAAGCACCAAGTGCTTAACTCACGCCATGTCCAAGGAATCACACTATGCCAATATGCTCTGGTTTCACCATGTCATAATGTAATCTCAATGATGCATCCCATTCATACACAAAGCATGCTTTCAAGTACATGTTTCATAATGTCAACAGTTCTCAAAGCATATAATTCACACACTACACTAACACATGCAGTATACACATAATCATCATCCACATCAGCAAGATAGCATGGAACACATAAGCATGTAAACATTCAAGCAACAAGTGAACAATCAAGGCAACAAATCAAGTATTCCTAATCTTAGTTCTATTTCTTACTTAGCACAATATATCGTACCTGATAATCGACCTCAACTCAGGGAAAGTATACTCGTAGTAAAGTGAAATCACTGTAAGAACACCAAAGGTCAGGTCACCTTCTCTTGCCTTTCCGTGTCCCTAAAATCATAACATGAGACTCAGTTCAATTGTCATATGAATTATGCTATTCATCAAATTTTATGTCTTTATCTTATGAGTTTCTATTTTGCTAAATTAAACTCTACTATTGGATCCGGGACGTTGAAGAAAATAAGTTTAGATTTTTGTAGAACTTAATTCGGACATCTGGGTTCAAAAGGGCAAAACAGTCATTTTGCACTTTTCACGAGTCCTTACACTTCGAGACTTCTTTCCACAAATCAGACTCCATGGTTGAGTCCGGAATGCTCGAAATAATAAAGTTCCACTATTTGTTTACCTAATTCGGAGTTCGTTTGACTGTACTTCAATTCAAGGGGCATTTTGGTAATTTTATATGTTGCTACGTGTCTTTTATTTTTCGGGACCCCGTCTCGTAAAACGGACCTCACCATTGGCCTAGATAGTCAAAATACACTAATGACTTGTCCCATT
Source organism: Nyssa sinensis (assembly GCA_008638375.1). Classification (NCBI taxonomy): domain Eukaryota; kingdom Viridiplantae; phylum Streptophyta; class Magnoliopsida; order Cornales; family Nyssaceae; genus Nyssa; species Nyssa sinensis. The sequence goes on from CM018049.1 coordinate 1,023,339, forward strand.
TGGACTCCGGGTTATTTTAGAGTATTTAAATAATTAAATTAATTAATTAATTAATTAATTTAATTATTATTTTATTAATATTTAAATCTGGTGGGTCTAATCATAATTTCTCATAAGTTTAGGGGTCAAGTGCAATTCCCGAAAGTTCTGGGTCAATTTTCAATTATCAAAAAGTTCAGGGGCAAAATTGTAATTTCTAATTCTCCTATTCCTAATTCGGACGACCAAACAAGGATCAACCCAAAACAGGGATAAGATATCCCTGTTCTTATTTAATTCAGATTTCCAATTTCTTAAATCCACAACCAAACATTCCCAATTTAGTTTTTAATTTAAAACAAGAAGGCGACACGTGGCAGGGGCGGACAGGCCCAAGCCCGACCCGACCCGAACCCGGAACAGTATCTTCCCCCCCGTTTTTCCGGCGAAGCTCCGGTCGCCTTCTCCGGCGCCGGTGGCCGGAATTTGCAGAAAATCAAGTTTTCAAACTTGATTTTCTTGGTGTTTTCGAAGCCTCTTTCAATTCCAAATCATTCTAAAACATTTTTGGAACATTTTAATACCATTTTGAACCTCCCAATCGTGTTGAAAGACCTGGATTTCTCCCCCATGGCCGTGACCCACAACTTGCTTTTTCTCTCTCATCTCTCACCCATTTTAACTGATTTTTCTTGCAAAATGATCTACATTTCATACACTACAATGTCCAAGACTTTAATCAATTCAACATGCTCTAAAACAGATTATGTACACATGATATTTCTAGAGAGAGAAAATAATGGGTTTAGTTGTTTTACCTCCGTTTCTCTCTCCTTCTCTTGGTTCAACCACTGGACCTCTTTACCTCACCGCTCTCCACCTTGCTTCCTCTTCCAACTGTATTCGCACACACACAGATCACACTCTCCTTCTCTCTTCACTTTCTCGATATATATATATATCTCTCTCTCTCTAAAACCCACGACTGTCTGCCCCTCTCAACTCTCATATACACTCACAAATTTCACTACCCACACCCACCTAATCTCTTACACACTCACAGTCTCTCCCATGCCCTGAAATCCACTCACACACACAACCACAAGCCATGCTTCCTTGAGTGTGCAACACTCAACACATACACACACACACGGCAGAAACACAGTGCACACATGCACTGTTATATATATATATATATATATATATATATTCTCCAAATTAGATTTTTTTTTTTTAATTATGTATATATTATATATACATGCACATATAGCATACACACATAATTATACACATACAATACACGCATTACATTCATATAATAATAATAATAATAATAATAATAATAATAATAATAATAATAGCTCTAATAATAAAATAAATAATCACAGAAATTTTATATATAAAAAAAAAAATTTCGGGTCATTACACCCTTCCCTCCTTACAGAAATTTCGTCCCGAAATTTAAAATAACATAAAACAAAAGAAAATACATCACTAATCAAACAACTCAGGGTACCTAGTACGGACCTCAGCCTCACGTTCCCAAGTAGCCTCCTCAACCCTATGATGGTTCCAACGAACCTTGACCAAAGGGATGGTCCTACCTCGCAAAACCTGTTCCCTCGAGTCCAATATCTCAACGGGTCTCTGGTCATAAGAAGCGTCACTCTCTAGCTGGAGATCTACCCAATCTAATACATGGGAGGGGTCAGGCTGGTATTTCCTCAGCATCGACACATGAAAGACATCATGAACTCCAGATAGCTACGGTGATAATGCCAGCTTATAAGCCACCTCACCAGCCCTCCCAAGAATCTCAAAGGGGCCTATAAATCGTGGCGACAGCTTCCCACCGCGCCCAAATCTCCTCAAGCCTCGTCTAGGAGATACCTTGAGGAACACATGGTCCCCCACCTCAAATGCCATGGGCCGCCGCCTCCTATCTGCATAACTCCTCTGGCGACTCTGGGCTGTCAACAAGCGCTGCCTGATCACCTGTATCTTGTCTGTGGTCTCACGGACTATATCAGGTCCCAAAACAACTGTCTCCCTTACCCTAGTCCAACACACCGGGGAACTGCTAGCTACGGCTGCAGACAACTCTACCAAAGCAAGGTGATCCCCTCAACTACCTCTAAAGTCCTATAACGCAGTCTCTAAGCATGTCCCCTACGATCTGAATAGTACGCCCTGACTGACCATCAGTCTGGGGATGAAGGGTAGTACTAAACTTAGCTTGAGTCCCTAAGGCTGTCTGGAGGCTCTGCCCAAACCGGGCAGTAAAACGTGGGTCCCCGTCAAAAACAATGGATACTGGAACCCCATGTAGTCATACAATTTCTCGACATAGTAATAAAAGATCAATGCAAAATGCATTGTAACATGTAAACTTGCAGCCTTACCTATGGATCACTCACCTCTCCCTCAGCCAAGCGATGTGGGATGCATTACCTCCTCTCATTACCATCTCCCCCGTAGGCTTCGCCTCACCGGCAGGCGTGCAGCAGCGTGCAGACATCTCCATACTCCCTGCTAGGGTCTGGTGCTAATCCCATCTGTAACGACTCACTCCACATGGCACAACACATAATGAAATCCTCAAAACACATTGGCTCATCAACGCCAATCCCTTTCAATTTCCATCCAAGTATCACGACTCACCTCAACAATTCAACACAATAAAAAGCAAAGGAGACCCCTCACTGTTCACAAGGATACCCCAAGGTCTCTCGCACATGTGATTTTATCTAACCTACCTCAATTTAATCCATGAAATCACCTAGTGATTTATCCCAATGGCATAAATACACATTATCCGCACCACAATGCAATCTCATCATACAGTATTTTCTAAGTACCCTAATTACTCACAAGATATCAACAGCACAGTCTAAAAGTAAGGCTATCATCTCCCACCTTAGTCTATATATAACCGAGACTAAGTGTCATGTACTAATAAGGACTAGCCTATTCATTTCATGTACGCATATATCGATTGGGTATACAAGTGTAGACAGTGTAGTTTATGTACTCTAATCATGAAACTTAAGTCAATATACCAAGGTTCAGAAGAATAAAACATTAGTGAAACTCTTCACCAATTTCTACTACGAACATACATCAATTTTCACACACATATATTAACGCACACATACAAACACGTTTAAACATTCTCTTATACATGCATTAATAACAACCAGTCTGTATATAAAAAAAAATAAAGTCATACTCGCAGCACTATAACAATCACTAAACTAGCATGCTTATACAGAGTAAACATACAACATTCAATAGCCAACATGTAGCTTATCACATCAGCACCCAGTATAAAATTTCATTCCAGGAATACACATATACATAAATAAGTACATAATCTGCTGTACAGGTAATCAGGCACATTCCCAACTTCACGGATATCCAGGCTCATAGCCTATCTCACAGACAACAAGCATACAGTCTACTATTTAACCTCATTCGTTATACTGTATAAAGGCAAGCATTGAATCCTAGATCATCAATAACCAAGCATGCCCCACATTGTATAATTTCACAAACTAAGGTAACGAGCACTTATCTAATCATGTAATTTAAACCAACCCAATTCAACTTAAAGTCTAACCCCTCTTAACCCACAATAAAGTCAATCTAAAAAGGATCTATGGACATCCCATGGAATAAAGAAAACATCTCCCTCAGGAGTGCACACTGTCTCTCCTCCCCCGTAGCAGCCTATACTTGTCTAAAGTGTAAATAACCGATCTATCTCCAACATAATACCAACACTAGACGCATCAAATAAGATGAAGAATCCAAATAAGGTATGCAGTCAACTACATTTATTGAGTAATCTCTACAGATTCTTGTCAACATCACTCTACCCCTAACGTCATGGCACATGGTGAATATGAATGAATGAGATGCACTATGGTCTGTCAATATGCTAGTCCATAAACTAAACATAAAAAAAAATGTACCTCACGACTCTGAAGGTCCAAAAAAAATTAGGTGACTCTAGGCTGGCTACTGCATAACGCCACTCTGAGTGGTCTGGTCCTACCTATCACCCCCTTGACTGAGAGTCCTGACACTCAATGCTGCAGGTACATGCTGAAAATACGGTGCCGGAGGTCCCTGACCCAATAGTGGCTGTGGCAGAGGCACTTGGGTATACTGATAGTAATGTGGCTCCTCTAAGTCCTGGGAAATCGGCCTCTGAGGACAATTGGGCCCTGACATGGCCAGCCTGGTGGCATACAAAACAAAGTCGTGGAGTCCTCCGTCCTTGACTCTGTACTGGTGATGGAAATGACTCCTGCCTAGACTCGATCCTCTGTCTCAAGCTGGGGTCCCTCAAAGGACAAGTGACCATCTTGTGGCCAGGCTTGTCCACAAATAAAACAAATAATGGTCCCTTGGGATGTGGATGTGAAAGAAGCAGCAGTCCGAAACCTCTTCGGTGGTCTCGTACCAGTGTGGGTGTGGGCGGGTATAGATATCTGTGCAGCAACAGCACGAGCTCGAGACCTCTTCGATGGCCTCTTACCAGTGTATATCGGGGTAGACCTAGGGATCTGTGCTAGAGTCGCCTCGCTCTGGGTCTGGGGCTCTCTGACTCCTCTAAGCTCAGCCAACTCTCTCTCAGCCCTGAAATCCACACTCATTAGTACACACTCACAGTCTCTCCCATGCCCTGAAATCCACTCACACACACAACCACAAGCCATGCTTCCTTGACTGTGCAACACTCAACACATACACACACACACGGCAGAAACACAGTGCACACATGCACTGTTATATATATATATATATATATATATATATATTCTCCAAATTAGATTTTTTTTTTTAATTATGTATATATTATATATACATGCACATATAGCATACACACATAATTATACACATACAATACACGCATTACATTCATATAATAATAATAATAATAATAGCTCTAATAATAAAATAAATAATCACAGAAATTTTATATATAAAAAAAAAAATTTCGGGTCAATACATGATAAAAAGCTCTAGTGCAATTCAGGAGCCCGATAGTGAGGTGAACTTGGATAAGTGCTTTTGGGGGTAGTCTCTTTGTGATAGCATCTATTTTGTCAGTATCTTATATCGTTTATTGATATTCTGATGATACACTCTTGTATTATTCATATGCCTTGCAAGCCTATCTTTGGATATGTTTAATAATGTATTCTTTGGATATTGATACGCCTTGTGAGCCTAACCTTGGATTATTTGTTGATATATTATTTGATTGATGATATGCTTGCTTGCCTATCTTTAGACTCGAATTTCTATCTTGTGATTGTGACAGCTAACTATTGTATAGGCTAATCCTTATTATCGATTTGTTTATTTTACCTTAAGATGTGCCTTTTGGACCTACAAGTCATTTCTATTGATTCACACTTTTAGTGACTGACTATTGTGATATCATATCCTTATTTGCTAGTGTTCATATCCTTCTTTTTGGACTAACCCTGACCCATGACAGAGCGAGGGAATTACTTATTGGGCTAAGTTAGCTCACTCCAAATATGTCACTTCTTTTCAGGACAACAAACTACCGAAGGACCACTAAGCGTACATATCGAGTAGACGCCATATTTTGCTACAAATTTTCCTTTTGCAAGTATTGTAGACGCTTTTGCTATCATTATAATATACTAAGTGTAGTGTAGTCTTAGTTCTCCCATGTGTCCACATCTTGGGTATGTTTTTGTATTTTAGTATCTGTAAACTAAACACTTATTTTTATTTTGGTATATACAAGTATACTCTTATGATGATATTAGATTAGCTAATGACATGACATGCAATTAATAATCAATTAAGTAATGTTTGAGATCTTTTGGCGAGGGATGGCTTGCGGGCTGCTGCCCCCGGTCGCGGGCCCTTGATCCCCACAGGACGGGTTATGGGTCGTGACATTATGTGGTTGTTTTAGGTGAATTGTTTCAAAGACCCAAATTCAACTCGAGATTCTAAGCTCATTTTTTTAGCTTTATGGTCGCAGACCTTTGTTTTTGTGACCCTCACAAGGCTTAGTTTAAGTCCCAATAAGCCAAACTCAATTTGGCTTTAGTTTGTTCAGACCTGCTGAAGTGGATGTCCATCAATGGTGGATTTATGTGGGTTTTGCATTCTAAGCCCTCCTAGGTCTTAGTTTCACTCCAACACTTTAGTACAACTCTAACAGAAGCTATGCATGTGCCTAATACCTATTAAACAACATGAAATAGTGAGTTTTTCTGAGAGAAGGAAAATTTTTAGTTAAGTTTTTACCTTCAACAATGAGGCTTATTCTCTTCTTAGCTTGGTTCTACGCTCTTCAACTTCTTGGTTAGCCTCCCATTCTTCCCCCTCTTTTCTTCTTGTTCTTCTTTCTTCTTCGTCTTCTTTCTCTCTCTACCTCACACACACCCTCTCTCTCTCTAGCAACCCACACATGCACCATTAATGTCTACGTCATGCAAGGTTTTGCATATATATATATATATATATATACATACATACATATATACATATATTTTATAAAATGTTGATATGTTGCATGTGTTTCTATTGATTGTGTTGAGTGGTGGGATAGGCTTTTGTATTATTTTTATATATATATATATATATATCTTATGGGATATATAGCACAAATGTGCTGGAAGCCCAAGTGGTTAAATTTTTGGGTTTAGGTTCTTCCCACCTTTTTGGTCTTGGGATCAAACTTCTTGCCCAACATTTTGGCCCCATTTTCCTTCATTTTTCTCTCTTATGCCTTGTTTGGCATTTTTACATATTTTACTTCATTTTTCCCTTTGTGCTTTACTTTTATTTTCCTTCTTGTCTACTTGCATTTTCCACATATCGATTTCATGAATCGAAGTCTTAGGATTTTGATTATTTTCTTTGTATGCCGGCCTCAATAATTAACGTCTTATCATTGTTGAAGCCTTGTATTTTTTTTTCTCGATTAATTTTCTTAATTACTATTTGCTTTGTAAGGTCTCTAATATTTAATTAGGGACTTAATTCTCGTTAATCGATTCGGGGTGTTATAAAGGTATATATATATATATATGCATATATGTATTTTATATATTAAGCTTAGGTGCTGATGTGTTGCATGCATCTTCATTGGTTGTGATGGGTGGTGGGATGGGCTTTTGTACAATATGTACATATATCTTGTGGGATATATAGCACAAATGTGCTTGCAACCTAAGTAGTTTAATTTTTAGGTTTGGGTTCTTCCCACCTTTTTGGTATTGGGATCAAACCTCTTGGCCAACATTTTGGCCTTATTTTCCTTTATTTTTTCCTCTTATGCCTTGTTTGGCATTTTTACATATTTTACCTCATTTTTCCTTTTGTGCTTTATTTTTATTTTCCTTCTTGTGTACTTGCATTTTTCATGTATCAATTTCACAAATCGAAGTCTTATGATTTTGATTATTCTCTTCATGTGTCGGCCTCAACAATTAGGGTCTTGTTATTGTTGAAGTCTTTATATTTTTCTCGATTAGTTTTCTTGATTACTATTTTACTTATAAGGTCTCTAATATATAATTAGTGACTTAATTTTCGTTAATCGGGTCGGGGTGTTATAGGTTTAGTTGCTGTTTTGGGAGTGTTCTCACTCAAATTAACTCGTATAACACATATATATGTCATTGCATGTACATTTGATCAAAAATATTGAATCCAGTAGTGAGTTCTACTTGAAATTTCTAGAGAGAGAAAGTTCATTTTTTTTTTATCCTTTTGATGGCAGTATTTTCTTCTCCCTCTGTTGGTGTGATTCTAGGTCTCTATTTCTCTCTTCAGGCTGCTATGCATGCAGCTACACACCTCCTTTCTTCCTTCTCTTTCTTCTTTTTCTTCTTCTTCTCTCTCTTTAGCCACACACACACATACACACATACCCAAGTCAATTCTGACTTCTCTCATATGTACAACATATATATATATATACACATATATTTATATTTTTAATTTAGGATGAGGTGTTGCATGCAATTTGATTGGGTGTGGGGGTGGTGGAATGAGATTTTATATAACACACACACACACACACACACACATATATATATATATCTTGTGAGATATATAACACAAAAGTGTTGTAGCCAAGTTGGCTATATTTTTGGGCATAAGTTCTTGCCCACTTTTTGGTATTGGGTTCAAGACTTGCCAACTCCATTTTCCACTCTTTTTCCTCTTTTTGTTGTGTTGGGAGGAGGGGATTTTCACTTTTATTTAGCATCTTGTTCATTGAGTATGCCTAATTTGTACACCTCTAAATTTCTTAATATATTTTACGTTACATAAAATTTTATCTTTTATGTAGTTGATTTAATTTAACAATATTAGTTATGATACTTGGTTAAATATTTATGTATTTCTCAACTAATTTCATCGTTGCTTTTCATATCACTTTCTTCTATTTAACTCTCATAAAATTATCATCGTGACACTACTGTCATGGTCTAATCGCACGTTAATATTCTCTTAAAGTTTACTAAGCACCCCTAATTATATGGTAATTAGGTCCAGGTGTCACATAATTATTTGTCTCCAATTCAGAGCTAATTGCTCTCATTTTTACATTTGTCTCCATATTTATAGATTATCAGTCTTAAGTAGAATTTCCTATGATTATTTAGCAAATTACCTTATGATAATCCTCATCATCCTTAATTGTCCCACTTAATTGAGTCCGAATGTTACAGTTTCAATCATAATCCTTTTCTCATAGAAATTCATCTCCCCAACAAGTCATAATCTAGCAATCCCCATAGAGTCTTTATTCTTCGCACAAGCCATCTATTACAGACATAACCATTATAAAAATTCTATAAGGATAACATTTCTTTTAGAAAAAGAAGAATGCTAGCGTCAGTCGCGAGTGTCCACACTTACGATCTGATTGGCTCGTGTATTACACGTGTCAATTTCACGCGCAACCATGCACACATGTGTAATGCACGCGTCAAATAGATCGCGAGTAACCAACACTCGCGACTGACACTAGCATTTCTCTTTAGGAAAATTCTGTTAGGATAGCATTCCTTTCAAGTAAGTCGTCCATCGTAATCTTATCAACCTATCAGGATGAAGTTCCCTTTCATGTAAGCCGTCCATCGTAATTTTATCAACCTATTAAGATGAAGTTCCCTTTTAGATAAGCCATCGATCGCAATCTTATCAACCTATCAGGATGAATTTCCCTTTTAGGTAAGTCGTTTAAGGACACATTCTAACAACCTATTAGGATGAAGTTCACTTTTAAGTAAGTTTTCTAAGGACGCAAATTCATTATCCTCTAAGCATAGCATTCCTTTCGGGTAAGTCGTCTATCAAATTCTCATCAATCTACTAGAATGGAATTCCCTTTTAGGTAATATGTTTGAGGACGTAAGACCATCTTATGAGAACACAACCTCATGAAAGACTTGTTAGGATCGTGTTTCCTACCAAGTAAAACTCTAAAGAGTTATTTTCGAGGGCGTAACCTTGCAACAATCCTATCGAGACAAATCTCTTTACGAAAATCCGATAAAGAAATCACTTATTTCTGCTAAGTCGCAAACTACGAACAGTCTGATTCACTTGAGGGGTGATACTTAGGAATCTCATTTCGAAATGAGTCTGACCACATGAAAATCACAATCAATGTCAAAATGGGTATCTCTTTTCTTGTGTTGATGTTCATTTGCTTGTAAGTTCCATCAACGAGGGGCTCTCTATAGACACCTCATTTTGTAACCCTTGATTTGATAGGAGCAATTCGGTAATTATGCCAAGAAACCCACTCCTATTAGGACTCTTCCGAACAGAGTCTTATTCTCAATAGGACTCTTCTTGTTAGAGTCCCAATCCGGTAGGACTCTTCCCGATAGAGTTCCATTCTTAATAGGAATCTTCCCATCAGAGTCCCATTCCCATTAGGACTTTCCTGTTAGAGTCCTACTCCCAGTAGAACTCTTCCCGACATAGTCCTATTCCTATAAAGACTCTTTTGTCAAAGTCCCATTCCCGGTAGAGCTTTTTTGTTAAAGTCCCACTTCTAGTAGGACTTTTTCATGTTAGAGTCCCAGTCCATTAGGACTCTCCTGCTAAAGCCCCATTCCTAGGATGACTCTTCTCGACAAAGTCCTTATCACGACCCAGAACTACGCCTATACAGATTAGGGGTCCGTGATTGGCCACCAAGGCCTTTCAATGATCAAATCATCTTTTTAATTGCATTTATCAAATGCAGCAGAATAAATTTTTTCGTCTTTTCTTTTTCATATTCATAAAGTAAGCCACATAACTTGATCAATCAATTAAACATTGTCTTTGAAGGATATAGCTCCGTGAGAATTCCATAACATGCCAAGGGTTTCAAAACTACTATGTAGTTCTATATTGAAATGTCTATATTCATTTAGGATTAAAATACGTCGTATCAAAACACAAAAGTTCAGAGAATAATATCAAATTCATTTTCAATGGATCTTAGTTCAATCATAGTCACAGTTCAAAATCATGATTCGATAACAATAGTCATAGTTCAAAATCAATATCATGGTTCAATCTTAAGCATAGTCCAATAACATAGTTTGATAAACAATTTCATAGTTCAATAATCAATATCATAATTCAATCATAGCCATAGTTTGATAAATCAAAATCATAATTCAATAATTCTTAGTTCGATGATTTAAAGTTCAATCAAAGTACGTATTCAATATTCATAAGGGTTCAAGCCAATAAAACTCCTCTTCTATGGTCAGCAAATTAAAACCTCGCTAATTAAGATCGATATTCGATACGACTAGTTCGCTAATGCCGTTCTTGCGACTCACAACCAATATACCTCGTGGGTAGGGTTTGATAAAGTCACAATCTATTCAACAATGACGAAACATAGAAGATTTTATGGTCAGCAAATTAAAACCTCGCTAACTGAGATCGATATTCGATAAACTAGTTCGATAACGCCATTATATGTGGTTCACCACCAATATACCTTGTGGGTAGGGTTTGATAAAGTCACAATCTATTCAATAATGACCAATCATAGAAAAATGATCCATTTAAAACATCCAAATCATGTCCAAAATCAATAATCATTAATAACAATCCTAGTTATCCAAATAAGAGTTTTATATCTAGTATTTAGTCAAAACAATTCAAAGGACAGTAAGAAACCGTATAGCATTCTAAGTATCTCACGAAAACATTTTCTTGAATCAAAAAGAAGATAATATAGATATCGATGAATCATTCACAACATATATTAGGTACAATGTATATGTTATCAAAGGTCATAAAGGAAATGACAATATATATCAATAAGTCATTTAAAATGGTACTAAATGAAAGGCGTCTATCATTGAAGTTATAAAAGAATTTAATATTTATATCTATAATAAAATCCACCTTAAACATGGTATGAAATACTCACCTGAAGTCCAAAAGCTTATACCCAAAATCCTTCATTTAGTCTAAGGTCCCTATAATCACAATTCAAGATCTTGTTACATTCTTGTTTAAAGCATCACTCAATTTAATCATTAACTTAGAGCTCTTTCTATTCCAATTACACTGTTTTGGTAGCCTCATTAGGTCTTAAGGACGTATCAGTTATTTTTTAGTTTGTTACTAGGTCTTATTTTTCTTAAAAGGATGTCACCGTTAAGACTAGAGTGCCGAAGATAATCGGTTTAAGCTTTTTCGGATCTTAATTTGCATACTTATAGCTTATATTAAGCCTAGGGCCATTTTTGTAATTTTACACTTTTACGTGTCATATTTTTTGGTACTTCATTTGCTGAAATGGACTCTACTGTTGAGTCCGGATTGTTAAAAAAAGTTGAAATAGGAATTCTCTGACATTTAACTAGCTTTGTGTCATTAAGGGCATATTGGTAATTATTACATTTCATGTGTTTATATTTTTGAGATTTCATCTCATAAAACGGACCTTGCCATTAGGTCTAGAATGTTGAAAAAGTCAAAATACACTACCCTTTTATTTTATTTGGGCAACGAAAACATTTTACCAAAATTAAATTAATTTAATTTAATTATTTTATTTAATATTATATATTCTATTATTATTATAACACAAGTGCCACGGTAGCACAATGGCACACGCAGTGGGGTTTAAGTCCCTCACATGCGTGAGGTTGGGCGTTCGAATTTGGGGAGTTGGGGCTCCCCCCATTTTTTTCTGACTTTCAATGTGCCAAACAGTGGACAAGGCAGGAAAACAGGGATAGAATATCTCGTTCCTATCTGGGTTATCAAATCAGGGGCCTTATCCGCATTACCAAGCAATCTAATTTTCCACTTAAACTTCTTAAATCCCAAGCTTTAAATGACGTAGTTTTGCTTAATTGGATCTGTGCCTAGGCAGGTTCCGACTTGAAACGCGACCCGATTGACCTGACCCATGAATAGTCTTTCTTTTTCCTCATTTTTCTGGTGAGGGATCTGGTTGCCTTTTTCAGTGCCGACGACTGGAAACTGGAAATTTTATTTCTTTTTCTTCGCGGTTTTTGCTTATTTTTGGACCATTTCTTCACCCAAACATAACTAAAACATTATTGGTAAGTTTTAAGACCGATTTTACTATCCAAATCCGATCTAATGGATGGATTTTTCAAAACTCTGATTCTTCGATCACTTCGGATATCTCACTCATTATTGGACCATTTTGGCCCCTTCTTGGTCTATTCTTCATGATTTATAGAGGGCTATATGTTCATGGTATTAAAATTTGGTTTAACCCTAGATTATGGAATAACCCAATTATTACCTAGACTTGTAAGTTGCTAGTAAATACCCGTTTCTAGGCCAAACTGTGTGGTTCTTGGTTCCTTATGATCCTTTGTGGGTCTAGTTTTGATCACCGATCACATAAATGGTTTTTATTTAACTTGATTTCTTGGCAAGCTTTTGAAGCTCCATTAATGGTGGCCTGTTGCATTCTTGGGTTTTAGGCCCCTTTGGGTCCATTTTAAACGTCAAATTCTATCAATACAAACACAAAAACTGACCGAGACTAAAAGTGGTTGAAACCATACCTATTTTGAGCCCCAACTCAATTTTCTCTCTCATCGGTTACTCCCTCTCTCTCTACAAGTCTCTCCTTCGGCTCCATTCATCTTCTCATCTTTTGTTTCTTCTCATTCAGTTCATGCATAGAGAGTCTAGATGGATCCTGTTGGTTGCTCTCAACTTCCTTCCTTCCTTCTCCTTCCCTCTCTCTCTCTCTCTCTCTCTCTCTCTCTCTCTCTATCTCTTCTATTTGAATCAATGCTGATAATCACAACACACATGCAAGGTATACACATATTTGTATGGGGGATTGGTTGCATGCATTTCGATTAGTTAGTGTTTGGTCCACTAGGATGAGGGAACATCACTATTTTCAGGAAGTTTCCCTACATTCCTTTACTTTATATACTTTTCTTGGAGCTATTAAAGCACAAAAGTGTTGATAGCTTAGTGGCTATCCTTTTTGGGTAAAGGTCTTCCTTTATTGTTTGGTCTTGAGTTCAAGACCTTGTATGAGCATTTTGTTCTCATTCCTCTCATATTTTATTTTAAATCACATTGCATTTAACCTTCATGTATTATTTTTAGTCTATTAACTTTCAGTTACTAGCTAACCTTATTTTATGTCACTAGTACTAGTCTTTTGACTCTTGCCTTCTTATCGTAAGTTGTGTCATTTTTTACAATTTGTGGAAGTATTGTTTTCTTAATACTTAACATGATAAGATTATGTGTTAATGTTATTAACATCTTTTTAATTGATACTAATTATTTGTTAATTAAGTTAGGGGTGTTATAGTTCTATTCCTAGTAGGACTCTTTTCGTCAGAGTCCTATTCCCATTAGGACTCTTCTATCAAAGTCCCACTCCCAGTAGGACTCTTCTTGACAGAGTCCTATCCCTATTAGGACTCTCCTATGAGTGCCCCGCACCTAATAGGATTCTTCCTGTCGGATTCCCACCTTTGTTAGGACTCTTTTGTCCATCGGAGAACGTTTCGATAATTTCGGCACCATTTTGCCTCTAGAAGGCATTTTGGAAATTTTGGCACAATCGTACACCCAGTCGGACTCTTTGGTCATTTGAAGGGCATTTTCATAATTTCTATATCATTTTACCCATTTAGGGGTAATTTGGTAATTTTAGCCCTTTGGTGATAAATTAGGCACATTTTTATGCCTTGATGGGCGATTTGGTCATTTCACATGTCGTGTGGCAATCTAGTAATTCTCCACCGAATTGGAGGGCAGTGTGGTAACCTTGAGTGATAGTAGTTTATTTAAGTATAAATAGGACTATCCATTTCTAGAGTTTCCATAAATCTAGTTGCTAAATATTTTCTTAAAATGAGATATATTGAACATGGATGTTTGCATTTTAGAGTTTATTTCCAAGTAAATTCTATCATTGGGTCTTAAATATAGAATCAATTCTATTGGCTCTTAGATTATCATAATTACTTTATTAATTCATTTATTTAGGATACTCATCACTTAGGATAATTATTTGATTTTTTTTATTTAATCACATAATTATCACTTAAGACATGATCTCAGCTTTCCGTTTTAGGGTCTCATTTTAGGCTCTTGGATCAAATCTCCATATTTTGCCTATAAATAGAGCCCCTTGGCCATCACTTTTAGACACATTCCCATAGCTTTATACAATTAGTATAGTCCTAGAGTTCTCTCTAAAAACTCTCCCTTTTTCCAAGACCGAAGCCCTGCCAAAGTGACAATCTCCCTTTAAGAAATAAGTAGGAACACTGCCAAAACGAAAATTTTTGAATCGATGAAACAAGCCTAAGATTTACACGATTGAAGACTCCAAATCAGATTTCCCTAGCCTAAATGTTTCCCGACTACCATGACTAAATAAGGTACACATCTCAAACCTTTAATAGTCTTCTTGTGATACCCCCAAAGCTTTAGGAATGAGGACAGGCTCATTTGTACTGTTAGGTCCTGAAGGATCGAGTGTGTTCTTAAGCTGGCTCACCTTAATTAACTAGGATGAGGATGAGGGCGCAGTTGAAGGATTAGGCTCCTCGAGGTTAGGAACCGCTATAGGAGGTGCCATGGGAGCAACTTGGGTGCATAGCTCCACATGTTGATTTCCTATCATCGCGGCTAAGGTTTGCTGAATGGATTTGGGGATAACAAGAATTTCTAAGTTGAATGGGGCTGTTACACCAGCCAAGGGTGTGGGAATCTGCCCCTTAGAGATAGGAGGTGACACGAGGTTTGGGACTTGCTCCTCTTTCTTTGAGGTCTCCTGTTTTTGTCCTACTTTTGAGAGTTGTGGGCATCTTTCGTAGAGTGTACTCCCTAGTAGAATCGCCAAAATGTAGACAACTAGGAAGCTATAGAAGTTGAATTAGAGATGTGAGTTGTAAAGGCAAGCGGAACTTGGACATCAGATGCTAGGTAGGACTTCAGAGTCAAGTGGAAGGGTAGAGGTAAGGTGATCTAGAACCTTTCAAGAGGGTTTCCCAAGAGGTTGGGGGGAGATTTATGCCAACCTTCATATGATTCCCAATGCCTAGGCCACAACTAGCGCGTGATTTCAGATATTGAAAATTGAGAGAAAATGTGGTCAAGGTCAATCCTCTTTATTGATTGGTTAATTTCTCTACTATCTTTATTGTGGTAGCTGTGAGGGTATTTATAGTGATAGGTCACGTGTCAATCTATGGTGAGCTCACGTCAGCCCTTAGGTGTTGACATACGTCCTACTATGGCCCAAAATAGGAGTTAGTTAAGGTGGAATCCCTTATTGGTTCTAGAAGGTTTAGACTAGTCCCACACACGAGGTGCATAAAGCTTTCTAGAGTATTTGTTACCACATCCACCAATCCATAAGACCCTGAATATCCTGTATTGTAGGGAGTGTAGCACGAAGTTTACGCTACGTCCGCATGCTAAACTCTAAAGTTTCCCATGACTTGCCCCAAAGCCTTTAGGGCACCCTTATGAAGGGCAAACGAGGTAGTGGTTACACGTAAGACTCGCAAGTCTTTACAAGTGCTTGGTTGGACGTGCGAAGAAGGGGCCTTTTGGGCAGGGTTCTCCTAACTTCCTAGCCATTTTTTGTACTTGATACTGTCTTTTAGGCCATTTTCAAATTTTCTAGCCTTTAGGTCCTCAGTGGCAATAGTGTGGGGTGAGAAGCGAGCCAGCTCTATGAACTTGGCCTCGTATTCCTCAATAGTCATGTTTCCCAGTGTAAGGGTTGCGAATTCTGCTATCTTATGGTTCTTGGTTGACTGTGGGAAATATTTGTCATAGAATACCTCTAAGAATCGTGCCCAGGTCATTGGAGGTTCTCTTTCCTTCTTTAAGAGCCACCAACGGCATGCTACATCTTTAAAAGTGAAAGTAGTAAATAGGACCTTCTACTCCTCTATATAGGGCAGAACTGTGAATATACGCTCCATTTCCAAGACCCACGCATCCGTGTTGATCGTTGATGCGAGCCCATCAAACCTAGGAGGTTTGAAGCTCTGGAACATCTTGTGTGTCGCAGTGTTTCTGACTTCAACAAGTTGTCCTTGGTCTTGAGGTGCTTGGGGATTTGGCGCCTGT
Organism: Nyssa sinensis; assembly: GCA_008638375.1. Taxonomy (NCBI): domain Eukaryota; kingdom Viridiplantae; phylum Streptophyta; class Magnoliopsida; order Cornales; family Nyssaceae; genus Nyssa; species Nyssa sinensis. The sequence continues at coordinate 1,039,965 of CM018049.1, forward strand.
TGTCGAACCCCACTCTGAGCTTCAACACTACTCATGGTTCGGGCCATTGTTTTCAAGATCTGTTCGACCCTGTCTAGCCACTCATCTGGGTTACTTGCGTTCCATCGAGTGTTCACCAATGTCACTGTTACGAAAGGTAAACATTTTGTTAGTTCATCTTGATATGTCATAACACATAAGGTTATATTTATTTACCTTATAATTTAAGGTTTAAGATTTTCATTAATCATTTTCTGATTCTAATTATGGGTTCTATAGCCCACGCTTACTTCTAATATTCAGATTTTAACACTTTTACTCTATTGCGGGTTTCATACCCCACCTTCATATACTTCAAGATATATACTTACTCTATTGCAGGTCCCATACCTCGCCTTCAGATCAGGACATTTACTTCAAAACATTTACTTCACTTTTGCGGGTCCCATGCCCTGCCTTCACATTAGAACATATACTTCAGGACATTTTCTTTCCTTAGTTTTTCTTTAGTAGGTCATTTACTAATTTTAATTTTCTTAGGCAGCCTAGGACCTACCTAAGCCTATAATTCTATTACTAACCCTGTTGGTGGCACTTTTTTCTTATTAAATCAACCTATAGCTTTGATACCACGTCTGTCATGACCTGTGACCTAGCTTATGCGGATTACAAGGACGTGACTGCCACCCTTCAGCCTGGGGGCCGACGGGTGGACCAGGAGTGATGGTGCCAAACAATGGTGCAGACATGAACATAATTTGCGAAAGCGTGAAAACTTTTTCTTTCTGCACATCCGCCCGGAACTGCTGCTCTTCAGAATGATACAATTAACAGACATACAGAGCTTACTAAATTTTCAATAGTTAAACATATTACATGACCATTTTCCTTAGGGACTTAATTACATAATTTGTCCAAAATAAAATGCTACAAAAGGTTGACCAACTATTGGTCCTGACATTCTCAAAATTGTTAACTTAAATGCGGAGCTCCTGACGCCCTTACTTGGTACAGGAAAGACTTTCAACCATCTTCATTACTTGAAAGAGTCATGGGTAACAAATCTATGTGAGATTTATAAAAGGGTCGTGAGTAATTCCAGTACCTTGTCATGGGTTTTCAACTGATAGTAGGTTAGATATAAAAGAGTTCATAAAACAGTCACTACCAATTGCTCGTACACTTCAGATACATAATACAAGAATCTTAAAATATATAGCATAAATCATTCAAGGTATTCAGGTTAGGCATTTATTTCATCAATACAGGATACAGATTCTTCAAAAGTTGTAGCACGAAGCATTTTAAGCATTCGAGTAAAACAGTCATTTCACGTATACAGAGCATAGGAATCTTCAAAATGTGTAACATAAAGTATTTAAAGCATTCAAGTAAAACATTTAAGATGCAGTAGAAACCTTGTAAACATGTACAGGGTGACCATTTGGTGGCCAAAGAAATTTAAATAATTTACTTGTTAATTAAGATGATAAAATCATTTTCTTGTAAATAGGCTGGTATGACCTTTCATTATTTTAAAATTGAGGCCATTTTAAAAACTCTTTTCATGTAAATGGGGATTCAAAAATCTTCTACCATTAATTATGAAAACATGAATCCTTTTCATCATAAAATCAGGACATATAAATCACATTTAGAAAAATGGGGGATAAACCTTCTGCCATTTCTAAATGTAACATCTTTTCACTTTTATTTTAGTGGAATTAGTTTTGAACCAGACTCCCAGTTTAACTTCTCGTGGAGATATCTCATGCCTGGGGGATAAACCTGCTACCAGGCATTTTTCTCGTATGTGAGTCCCATAGGGCCTCACAAGCTCGTGGTGCTTATGCACAATTATCTTGCATTACCAGTTCGCAAACAAGAGGCATTTAAAAACATTTCTTTACAAATAGATGTTATTCAAGAGCATTTAAATATAACCTTCCAGTAGATGCTTTTCAAGAGCATTTAAAAGAACTTTATGAATATTTTAACAGAGCCTTCAAAATACTTGGAATATAAAACTTCAGAACATTTAAGACATAACCTTCAGAGTACTTAATCACATTATTCAGGAATATTTAAAACATGGCTAGAATAAAAAATATTTACTTTTAGAAAGACATTTAATAAAATTTTGAATTTAAATAGACATGTTGCAGTACGAACTTACAAAAAGTCATCAATTTAAACAAGCTAATTTGCATGTCAAGATAGTAGTAAAAAATAGAAGCAATAATATATTTGAATCATGAGTAACGTAAATATAGTAATTTTTGAACTTAAAATACGTCAGGATGATAGAGTTAAAATCTCCACTTCAAAGTACAGGATTACTCACCTTAGTTCTCGAAGTTGGCGCTACTGGAGTGCTTATCCCTTTCCTTTGTAGTTCCTAAGAATAATTTATGAAGAATCTAATTAATTCCACATTTAACTTAAATCACCACCTATTTAGTGTTCATAATTTATTCTTAAATCGGGTGAATCCTAATTTCCTAGGATAGGCCTTATTTCCTTTAAATCGGACTATTCGTAGTCAAATCTGACTCTTAGGCGTAGTTTAATGAATTTCTATTTTTTTGTGTCTTATATTTCAGTACTTAATTTGATAATATGGACCTCACCGTTGAGTCCGGAACATCGAAGAAAGTTAATTTAGACCCTTTTGGACTTCCATTTGGCTTCAGGCACCATTAAGGATAAAATGGTAATTTTTACATTTTACGTGTCTTAATTTTTTAAAATTTTATCTCGTAAAACGAACCTCACCATTGGGTCCAAAATATTAGAAAAAGTTAAAATATACTACCCTTTTATCTTATTTGGGAAACGGAAACATTTTACTATAATTAAATTTATTTAATTATTTAATTTAATAATATATATATATATATATTCTATTAATATAATGACACAAGTGTCACAATGGTATAGTGGCACACACATGAGGGCTTAGGGTCCTCACGTGCGTGAGGTCCTTGTTTCAAGTTTGGGGAGTTGCGGCTCCCCTTAGTTTTTCTGATATTCTTGGTGTCAAACTATGGATAAAATGGGAAAAATAAGGATAGGATATCCCAACCTCGTATGGGTTATTAATTAGAGCCCTAACCTCGTAGCCAAATAGACCCATATTGTTTTAATTTAAAACCCAAAACCTCTAAACGACGTCATGTTACTTACCCATAGGTGCGCCTAGGCGGGTTCCAACCCGACCCATCTACTGTTCATCTTCTTTCTCATCTCCTCTGTTACTATTGCCCTAATTTCAAAGATTTTAAATCTTTATTTCATGACATTTCAAGTAGCTTGTTGGCCTACTTTCTTCTCTAATGGTTCTTTAGAACACTAATTAAGAACTCTACGTTGGTTTGGGACCTCGAATCAAGCTCAAAAGTTCCATTGAAAGTTGGATAACCGTACTTGTAACTTAGTCGTACAAGCTTATTTTTTACCCAAAATCGATGGGGTTTCTTCTATTGTGGTCTTTTCATCATAGGGTTCAAATCCCCATCTAAAAATTGGGTTTTGTGTTTGTGAAGGTTGGTTCTTAAAATTGAAACCTGCAAGTTGAGGTTTGGGGGTCTTTTCCTAAGATTCTAGGTAGCGGACTAGGGTTTTTGTAACCCCCCATAAGGTCTAGTTCAAGCCCTCGAGTAATGGAAATTGATTCTTTTGGGTTGATTCAAACCCACCTTCATAGTGGTCATCCATGGCATTTCATGTGGGGCGGACTGTTTTAGGTTTCTTAGATTAGTTTTCTTACATTCCTAACAAGGTATATTAACTCTAAGCCATGCATGCATCCCAAACTTGTTAAACAACATGCAACTGCAATGTTTTTCTTAGAGAGAGAAACTTAGGTTTTTAGGGTTTTACCTTCACAGTGAGCTCCTTCTCTCTGATTGGCTCAGTTCTAGAGTTCCTAAGCTTTCTTAGGTTTTGATCAATGCTTGTATGAAGGTTTCCATTCTTCTCATTTCCTCCTCCTCCTTCCTCTTCTTCTTCTCTCACTCTCTCTCTAGCCGCACACGCATACTAATGCACACACTTAGTCAATTCTAACTTCCCCTCATATGCATAGCATATATGTCAAATCCCGCACCCCACCCTACGCGGATGCCGAAGATGTGATGCCAGTTAGCCGCCTTGTCGATTTCCCAACCGACAATACGACCAACCAAAGGCAAACTTCTGAAACTTACGATGAATTGCATTCCAATGTAGGGTCAGAATAGCGGAAATTAAAACATTTTCATCTCAGAAATGCAGCTCATCAGTCTTCCACAATTAGAGGTATGTACCACAGAGCAAGTTTAAAATCAACAGTTAATAACTCTAAGCCACAGATCACATCTATAACCAGACATATAACATAGAGCATGACTACTCTCTCTAGAGTACCATTTCCATGAGTCATATCCCTACTCATTTATTATATACGAATAAAGTCAACTATATCATCATGCTCACCTGAATAGCCATGATCAATCCATTAGAACCTAAGTCTCCACATATTATTGCCATCAGATTCTCACTTGGGAATGCCTCTCAGCCTACTAGTATCATCTCCTTGTGCCTTCTAATCCAATGGAGATACAACTTGAAAAATGTTAAATAATGGAATGAGCTTAAACAAGCTCAGTGAGTAACATAGGTTCCTGCCATGCGTTTCAAAACCAGTTCATATATGTACGTGCATGCTCTAATGCAGCTCAATTAGAATAATGCAGCTCATGTAGAACAAATACAGCTCAAATAGATCATATCAGAACAAACTGGTCGGACAAATCAGAACATAACAGAACAGAACATATCAGAACTGACCAGATCAGACAGATCAAATAGAACAGATCAACAATCAAAAGAGCCTCAGCAAGTATGTCTGATCCTTCCCCAGTAATGTGGGATGCTGAGTACTGGGATCCTGAGTTCCCCACGCCTCATAACCAGCCATCCTGCCTCTTAGCCAGCTATCCACCCTCTAGGGTTAGATCAGAACGGAATAGGATAACATGTACTAGATGTCCGAGTACTAGGATTCTGAGTTCACCACGCCTCATAACCAGCTATCCTAGTATCAGGGCAGAACAGATAGGATTTAACAGATGTCTGAATACTGGGATTCTGAGTTCACCAAGCCTCATAACCAACTATCCTAGTATCAGAGCGGAACAGATCAGGATTGAGCGGATGCTGAGTTCACCACGCCTCATAACCAGCCATCCATCCACTGATGTACTCAATCCCATGGTGGGCCCCAGATAAGACACAACACAACGAATCAGAATCAGAACAGACTCCAAACGGCGTACAACAGAACAGAGTAGACCCGAACATAATCAGAACAGAACATATTAAAAGACAGGTTAGAATAGGATCATGCCACATGTAATGAGTATGCGTTAAAACATATGCATTAAAGAGTACAGTGTATAAAATAGTTTAGCATATAAAGCAATACAGTATGCAAGTTTAGGTGGTACAGAAAATATACACCAAGTCAGGAGTCCGAGTTACTCACCTGAACATGACGCTTATCTTTATTCATAGATATCCTCTAGATACGTTGTTAACCACGTCCATGTATATCCTGGCATTATCTTTTTGATGGCCATCATAATTGATTCAACATCCAAAAGATCATCATATGCCTCAGATGTAAACATATCCAACCTTTGTCTGGTTGCAGTCAACATTCCACTGGCACTGCAATCATCATTTAACTTTCTGACTGATTCTTTGTTTCTCCATTCCGAACCCCAACCACATGAACTTCTAGTGGAATCATTATCTTGGGGGCTGTAATATCCAAGTCCAAGAAAACCAGACATGATCCCTTAATACTTTGTTCACTTGTTACTGAATAGTTTGCTTAGCTTCATCAATTCTCATTTGGACTACAGCAGTAGTTTCCAAAGCTATAATCTGACTAACATCAACATTGCTTTCAAAACAATTAATAATTTGATCCATGGAATCCGTCAGATAAGTCACATAACAAGGAGAAGCTTTAGTAATCATGCTCCAGTCCACATCTAGTGACTTCATAATCTCACATAATTCATCTTCATAAGACGACATCGCTTGTCCAATAGTAGCAAGGTGGTTAATGTTCCAGGTGTTATTGTCTATCATCACAGTTCTGTTTCCCATTCATCACTGGTTCATCATTGTTTGCAAGCCATTGTCGGCACATTGTCAATTTATATCTTCGCAGATTTCTGGTCAGCTGTCCCTTTGCTTACAGAACAGAGTCAAGGTCACTGCCGTTGACAACGATCATCACCGACCATTGCTACTACTGCCAGTGACTCAACATAAAAGTTCTTCTCCATCAAGGTCAACTCCTCCAAACCCCACTTGCATGGTGATTCAACCCCGTCGAAGTCCCTTCTACTTGACGAGGAACGAACGCCATAACCTGAAATTCCACCAATTATTCAAGAGATCCCCGTGAACAGCCTTTGTTCTCAATTAGAAACGACAAAATAGAGGAACCCGAACAGAATCCACCCCGTGCAACGAACTGCTTTACTCCGCACTTCGGTTCCTCCTTTCTGCACCAACACATATATACATATATTCCCACTGCAGCACCATCGTCGCTCCCTATCGCAACTCCAGTAGCAACCCCTGTTCGAATCAGGTTATGGTGCAACGTCTTCCTTAATCAACAGCTCTGATTACTGCTCAATTTCAACCTAAGTTCAGTTCCATCCATGCCCATACATCCGTGTCATCATCCTCCGTCGACCATCGCAAAACCATTTGCCTTCGATCAAAACAAGGGATTTCGCCAACTGCCGCTTCTACCAATTTCATGGCACCCAAATTGATTCGAATCACCTTCTCGCAACCACTCCTCAAGCAAACCTCAAACGTCTCATACAGAATCCCCCACCCACCGATCAATCCAATGTGATTTCCCCCCAATTTTCCTACAAACAGGAACGTATATATATATATATATATCTACACATATATATATACCTACTGCTGCACCGTTTCTAGAGCTCCATGATTTGCCCCTTTTTTTTATCAATTGCTTTGGCTGCTTCTTGCTAGAACCTTCTGGATGCCATGCTATTTTTTTTTTTGTGTATCTAACTATATATATATATATATATATATATACACTTCATGAGAGTTCTAGCAGCTTCTGCTGTTTCACCGACTCTCTCCTTCTAGCAGCTTCGGCTGCTCTTCTTTTCCCCCTAAATTCCAGCTTCTTCAAGAAGCTTCTCAAATAATCTACCTATCTATATATATATATATATATATATTTTATGTTTGCCACACACAATATTTTTATATGTATTTATTTATACACATACAAATAGTATGTATAATTATTTAATAATATATATATATCCGTATTTTATTTTATAATTTCGAAATTTATGGCATGTCGATAATTTGGCTTAAAACCAAGGCTCGAAATTATCAATATACATTTTACCGACATTGGGTACCTTAGTCGTCCCCACAAAATTTTCATAATTATTTCACTGTAATAGTTTAATAGTTCATTCTATAAAATATTAAACTATAACGTGCCGATAAAGCCGGGAATTTATTTGCCAACATTAGATCCCTGTTAATGTCTTATTTATTTTCACATAATTTTAATTATTCGTATCAGTCCCATATATTCATCTTGGTACTTGTTTGACTGAATCATCTATCTCTCTGAGCAAGCACCATTTTTAGTAGTCTGGATTAATTTTATATTTTCTAATAATTTACCCCATCATTGCTTGCTGTATTTTAAGTTATTTTAAATCACTAGCGTCATGAAATTTATATTTATTAGATCGGGGTACAATCTCGGTTATGTCAAATTTTTGGGGTATTACAATATATATATATATATATATATACATGTACATATATATTTAATTTGGGTGAGGTGTTGCATGAATTTTGATTGGGTGTGGAAGTGGTGTGATGGGGTTTTATAATGTGTGTGTGTGTGTATATATATATATATATATATATATATCTTATGAGATATATAGTACAAAAATGTTGTAGCCAAGTTGGCTAACTTATTGGACATAAGTTCTTGCCCACTTTTTGGTCTTGGGTTCAAGACCTTGGGCCAACACTTTGGCCTATTTTTTCATCTTTTCCCTTCTTGTGCCTGGTTTGGCATTTTATATTTTATCCCATTTTTCTTTATTTTGCATTATTTTTATTTTTCTTCTTATGTACTTGTATTTTTATTTATTTCCTTCATGTGCTGACTTTATAGATCGAAGTCTTATTGTTTTGTAGTTTTTATTCCTCCTTGGTCTAGTTTTATTAACTATCATTTTGCTTCTTAAAGTTTTTAATATTTAATTAGTGACTTAATTTCAATAATCGGGTCGGGGTGTTATACTTTATACTCACAAAGAGAAAATAAGGATTCTCTAACCCTAGTTATGAGTAGCTAAGAAAGTTTAGAGAGAGATCAGGTGAGCAACCAGAAAGAAATAGGGTCTTTGTATATTACCCTAAAAAATCTGATATGACTAAGATGGCACCTGGACCTACTAAAATTAGGTTATATAACGGTAATGTTCGAAATGGCTGAAAATACATTAAGTCATAATGAGATTAATTATCCTAAGATACGAACTTAATCAAAAACACCAAAGATAGTGCATGCTCGGAGAATTGACAACCTGGTCAACCGAGTCAAAATAATTTGAACTAGTGCCGAAATTGACATTATGAAACCAATACGGATAATTAATTATGGAAATAATGTGTATATGGAATAAGGCACTAACGAGACCCAATATCAGTAAAATGAGTAATGATGATAACGAGCCCCGAATTAATACCAAATTTGTTGGTGTTCCATAAATTGATATTTTATAGAATAAATATCGATGTTCGGGGGGGGGGGGCAATGTGTGGATAACATAAATATACATATACACATGTCACATCCCCCTTACCCACCCTGTGCGGATTAGGGGCATGCGACCGGCCAGTTAGGCACCCATCGGTTTTTTTTTTTTTTTTAAAATCAAAATGCCAACGGTAATCCTAACCACAGGCCATTCATCAGTAACATCCAATTACAATGCATTCAATTAATATAAATTACAGCGAAACTAAGGGAATGCATAACACCTTGGCAGAGCCATTAATACATCCATGATTAACTATTACATCATTGTCCTACAAAAGATACGAGTCTTAGGTTTCAGTACATCATATTCAGAAATGGAGTTAGGTACAAAAATGGTTAATTCATGAGTTCTTCAAAATAGTTCTCCGGGTCTCCAACCCGCTAATCTTGATCGCTGGGTCCCTCACCTGAAAAATGTTAGGGAAGGGGTGAGCTTCTAAAAGCCCAGTGAGTAACACGGGTCCCCTGTCATGGGTTTCAAACCATTGTTGTTTATAAAACAGGTGGTTGAATCAGGCATTTCAGAAGATATAGTTAAATCCGTATATTTTGAACAGTATTTAAAAACAGGGATACAGTCAAAACATCAAAGCGACAGAACAGTTCAACAATGAGCAGAGCAAAACAGTATAACAGGATAACAGTACAGTATACACAATTCAAACAGTGCAATATGCTCATGTAGTGCTCAAGACTGAATTTGGTACCATGAATCAGTTGTTCTTTCAGTAAAAACAGGGATAGTTTCATTTCAATACGGAACAGTGAAATCAGACAGAGTAAAATATAGTCATGCATTGGGTAGAAGCATGAAAGACAGTATATCAATAGGAACAGTACAGTACGGTATTTAAAAGTACAATAACTAGACGGTGTACTTATACACCGATTCAGGAGTCTAGGTTACTCACCTTGTGCGGTAACGGGACTTAACTGAGAAGCCTTTCTCTTCTTCTTATCCTTATTTATCCTAGAAAATTTATGAACATTTCGTAAATCTCACATGAAACTTAACTTGGTTTATTTTAATTCAAAATTCAACCTGAGTTAGACTATCTCGCTGTCTATGTGTTTTTATGATAGTTGAAAATTCACCTTTGTATCCACTCTTTCAGGGTTTTAGTGTCTTCTTGTTTCTTTAATTTAGCCTCTACGATCATTGCCTTGGTAGGCATTTTGTATATAAACGGTCGAACGGAGACTACCTCGGTTGTCTTGGCTATCCTTATGTGTCGTTCGATAATCTTTTGTTGCCATAATAGTTGTCGCATGAACTCCTGTTGCTTCTTGTCAGCTAGTCTTTCGGATTTAGACATAATGGTAAATTTCTTGTTTTTCCCTTCCATGACTGGCTTGAGTTTTTATCCTATAGCATAATCCCAAGATGTCAGGATGTGTACTACCTCTAGGCAGTCCGGTCATGAAATTATTTAAGCTTTCATTGGGTTAGTTCTTAGTTCATTCGGTTGTTATCTAACTTGATACAGGGTTAGGGGTATTTCGGTTATTTCACAGTTGTGAAGTTTCGACTCCGATTCGTCATCCGATCACGTGTATAGTCCTATACGTGTCAGGGTTTCTATTGTTTTCAGTTTCGTCTCAATCGGACTTCGTTTGGGTTTTAAACAGTGTTAGGGGCAATTTGGTAATTTCATGTGTTGTATTTTTGGCACTTTATCTGCTAATACGGACCTCACCATTGAGTCTGGAATGTCTGACATAGTCAAAATAGACTATCTTTTAGTTGTATTTGGGTTCGGGTATCATCAGGGGCAGTATGGTCATTTACTCCTACGTGTTTGTATTTTTCGGGACTTAATTTCCCAAATCGGACTCCGCCATTGAGTCCGGAATGTTTGCAATAGTGGAAATACACTATTCATTTGACTTATTTGGACTCCATTTGACCTATTAATGACCTAGGGGTAATTTGGTCATTTTTATTTAATTAATAAATTAATTAAATAATTTAATTTATTTTTTATTAAATTAGCAGGGGTATAAATGAAGTAAAATATCAGAAACTGGGCCAGAGTTAAATTTCCTAAAACTGTTGGGGGCTGGTTTGTAATTTCCAGAAAATTTAAACTGAACCAAGGGGTTCAGTCCATATTCAACTGAACCATACCGGTCCAGTCCGGTTCTAACCGGTTCAGGGTAATGTGCTGACGTCAGCCCTAAAATTTTAAAAATTTAATAACAGTTATCAAAACGACACAGTTTGGTTTATGGGTTATATCCGTTTTTATCCGGGTCGGGGCCCGACCCGAAGACCCGATCCAAGACCCGCTACTGTTCATCGTCCCTACCCGTATAGGGCCACTGTTGCCTTAGAAATTTCAGAATTTCTTTCTCAAATTCGTGGGGTTTTAAGCAACGATTCTCACTGGTTTTTGTTCCAAAAGATTTCTGGGAGTAATGTCATTCATTTGGCATAAATTTCAAGCTTCAACTCAACAATGGGGGCCTGTTCTAACGGATTATCGTGGAGAGTTACAGTCGGGTCATACAGCCTTATTTCTCCACCATTTTGCATGAGATTTGGTCCTCTGCAACCCTTACAACGTGTACTTCCTTTCCCAATTCACCAATCTCAGTTTAGGGGCCAAATTCGAAGAATTCATTTTTGGGCCGAAAAGAATAATGTCATTTTTGGGGGTCTCAACCTAGGTTTCTAGGTCGCGGTTGGGGTTTTCCAAGGTTCTACAAAGTCCTATTTTATGTTTTGATCATCCAAAGTTCGGTTGGTTGAGGTCGGATCAGACCTGCAACCTCAAGGTCCATCAATGGCGATTTTCATAGTTCTGTGTTCTGGGGCAGTTTCGTAGGTCCAATTTAATCGCAAATAACCCAGTTCTCAAGTTAAAATACTACACATGCAATAACAGATCCTAAAAGCTATAAAACAATAGCTAAATCTAGTAGGAAAATTTCCAAAAAAATTTTGAACACTAACCTTGAACAGTGGTCTCTCCCTCACGGCTGTGCTCAAATGGAAGCTTCAAGAGTTGGATTTGATCCTCCTCGTGCAGTTCCTTGGCCTCCTCAAGCTCCTTCAATGGCTCACCAAGGTATACAACTTGCACACACACACTTGTCTTCTCCCACTCTCTCTCTAGGATTCACTCTCTCTCACCACTTTCTCTCTCTATAAAACAGTGTACTAAACCTTCAAATTCAGATCTGCATATATGGAAAATGCATATATGGAGATATACATATCTCACATTTCTCTTGCCCCTTCATCTCCCCAAATGCATGATTATTTTGCATGCAATTTGGTTGGGAGAGAGGTTTCATCATGAGACTAGAGGCATGATGGCTATAGCATGATGTAATGCTGAGGTGTTGCATGCTTGTCCATTGGTCACTTTGGGGAAAGGCCAAACCTGAATGCTATTTAAATATATATCTTTGCACATATATGCACAAAGGTGCTTTTAGCTTAGTTGGTAAATTTTTGGTAAACCAAATTCTGCCTAGATTGGTCAAGGGATCAAATCCTCTTGGCCACATTTTTGGTTATTTTCCATACTTCGGGCTTAGGCCTCGTTTGGCTGCGCATTAATGCAGTTTCACTGTTTCCTACCTAACTTTCATTCTGTAGCTTATTTTTCGACGCGGTTTCTTCCGGTCAACTCCTAGTTAGGTTAGCTTCAGTGTCTAAGGGTTCAGTGACAGTAATCAGTTTCTCAGAATTTTGAAATCAGCTAACATGGGTTTTGTCAGTGTTAACCAGTTGAATTTAAACAGTTAAATGCCAGATCAGATTTCAGAAAGAGTTTTTCATTACATAATTTAATAATTAAGTCTGGGGTGTTACAACACATATATGTATTGGCGGTTAATATGTATACCAAAATATAATATATATATATATATATATCAATACATGTATAAGTGTATGTATACTAATATGTAATGTATACATTACATTCTTCTAGAATGCTACTAGACAAAAAGGGGTTGAAGGATATATTTATATATGTATATATATGTGTGTGTGTGTGTGTGCAGTATATACACATATATGTGTACGACATAGGTATACCTAATGCATCATAGGTATACATCAGGTATATAGGTGTGCAACACAAGACAACTGCTAGAATTAATGTGTGTGTGTATATATATATATATATATATATATATATGGAAGTTGCTAGAAATTCGGTGGGGCAGGTGGTTATATATATATATATATATATATATATATACACACACACACAAAATGACAGCAGATTTTTTTTGGTAGAAGCATCTAGAATACTCTTATGTGTATATATATATATATGTGTGTGTGTGTGTGTGTGTGTGTGTGTATAGGTAGCCAAAGCTGTAGCAACCAACCCATTTATGAACAAAAAAGAGAAGGGCCTACTGTGAGTGAGGAAGTGAAGAAACAGAAACAACAAAGACTGCAAAGAGAGAGAAGGATAGAAAACAACCATGAAAGACTAAGGTTTTCTCTCTCTAGAATTTTCTTTTCAAATGCTATTTTTTTTTAGGTTTTAGTAGCATAAAAGTGAATGAAATTATGAGGAGATTAAAATGGAAAATAAATAGGATCATTTGAGCTAGAAACCCTTAGGAAAACCCTAAACCCGAATATGAGAGAAATTGAATTTTTAATGTAAACTCTTGTAAACTTGAAACCACTTGCACGGTTAAAAAGAATATAAAAAGTGGAGTATTTTGCAATTTAAATCGTTGAGAATGGTCAAGAGACCATGGAGATACTGGGCAGTTGTAGGCATGGTTGGCTTTTGATAGGTGATTAAATTTTGGTCATTTGTAAGGCTTAGGCAACGATAAAATGTTCCATGTGGTTTCAGCAACACGTGTGAAATTTGAGGCAAAAATAGTGGCTAAAAATCCATGAAATAGAGAAACAATGGGTCACCGAATGCAGGCTGAAACCTCCTATTCCGATGGCCTATGCTGTGTAAAACCAAAATGTAATTATAGATATGAAATTCCTCAAAAAAAAATGGAATCGAACCCCATTGAAAATGTGGCCTAAAAGTCATCGCCGACGGTCGCCAGCGCCAGAGAAGACGCCGGAGCATTGGGGACGAAGATCCTGTGCAGGTCGGGTCATTAGCCGGATCTCGGGTTGGGCCTCGACCCAATTATAAAATAGGTTTTAAACCATTTATTGAAACTACGTCATTTTGGATTTAAAAGATTAAAAAAATAAAAGGGCTAGGGCTAATTGGCCCCCACTAGATTCTGGAATTATTTAAAAGGTTTTCAAAAATTATGTTTTGGCCCCCACGAGATTCTGGAATTATGATTAGACCCCGGAACCTTCGATTACTTGTAAAAGGACCCCCAACAGTTTTGATTAATCATGAAATGGCCCAGAAAATAAACTAATAATTAATTAAATTATTTTATAAATAGGATAAAATGTTCATTCTACCATTGGATCCTAAATAAGGCAAATAAAGTCTGAATTGAGATTTGGGAGATGCTATCTTAACATTTTTGGACGTTCCAAACACAATAGAAATGTTGAATTGGACATCCGGGGACTCCGGGGTGGTCCCACCATAAAATGTAAAATTACTAAAATACCCCTAATACAATACGAAGCCCAAATAAAGTCCAAATTGGACAAAATTGATACCAATGGAAGTTCAAATAATTGTGAAATCGTATAAATGACTAAATAATGATTTGGGATCAGAATTTCATAAAATGTGAAATGACCAAAATACCCCTAAGCATAGAAATACAAAGTAAAGGCCGAATAAATCCTAAAAATGGCCAATCTAATATAATTGACTGTCATTAGCATAATAATGTGCATGAAGGGTCTAAATAAGACTTCGAAACAGTCAAAGTATAAAATGGGATATGACCGATGTGTCCTGGTAATCTAAAACAGATACCAAATGAGATCTAAATGACTCAAAAATTTATATAAAGGACATGCGAAATATTCTAAGGACCAAGATAGGGTCCTAGAGCAAGAATGGCAAATTATCATTTTGCCCCTAAGGTTAAATAATTGATTAATTGATAACGAATGAAGTCAAAATGACTTAGATTATAATTCTGAAAGCTACTAAACTTAATTTGGGAATTCAATAACCTAAGTTGAAACCTAATAAATGGGTAATAGGCCCATGGATTGAATTAGGTGATCTGATCTGATAGACTCCTAAAATGATAAATAATTCATGAGTGGATGAATTCTTATATTTTTGTGATTGATGATGCTTCTTTAGGAAAAGTAAGGATGTGCCTACGGAAGGATCTGGAGAACATTTGTAAATGGAGATAAGCGTAAAAGTTTGTGAGTAACTTGGAACTTTTGATTTGGTGATATTTTAACTGTCATAGCATTTTCGTATACTGTATTACTTTAATGCATACACTTTTTATTACATTACACTTGGCATGACTCCATTCTATTATGCTCTTCTGTTTTATTATATTCTGTTTTGATTCTGTTCTGATTCTATTCTGTTTTGTTATGCTTTGACTCTTGGGCCCAATACAAAATTTGAGCGATGTGGCATGGGTAGACCAAAAGCAAACCCAGAGGGTAGAGGCCCCACGAGTGTCCGCTTATGGGCAATTGGGAAAGGCTCAGACATACTTGATGATATGCCTAATGATTGATATATTGGCATTCAGTTCAGTTCAGTTATGTTCTGTTCTACTTGAACTGCATTTAATCATGCATGTTATTTGGAATTGTTACGTTAAATGATTAAATTATCCATGTGCTTTATATATAAGAACTGGTTTTGAAACCCATGGCAAGGACCCTATGTTATTCACTGGGCTTGTTTAAGCTTACTTTGTCTTAACATTTTTCAGGATTTATCTCTATTGGATTAGAAGCTACAAAGAAATAAAACTAATAGGCCAGAGGCAATCCCAAGCAAGGATTTGATGGCAATGAATTATGGAGACTTGGATTATTGTGGACTGAATCATGCTATTCAGGTTCGTGGAATTATATTATTGAATTCATTGATATACAATAGATGTATTGGGACATGACTCATGTATATTGGTACTTTAGATATATTAGGTGACTGATTATAGATATGTTTTGATGTGTCTAGATGAGTTGCATTCCCGAAAAAAGGTTTTAAATTTTCGCTGCTTTGATCCTACATTTGGAATACAATTCATTGTAAAGGTAAGAAGTTTGTCTTTAGTTGGTCGTATTGTCAGTAGGGAGAGTGGTAAGGTGGCTAACTAGCATCACGTGGGTGGGTTGCCAAGATTTGACACTTTGACCCTATTTTCTAATTTTACACCCTATCACATGTGTGATATCCCGACCCGGGATACGACACGTATATCGAGGAAAGTTGATTGAATAGTATAATATGGGCTATTTAGAGCTCTAAATTATTTTATTGTATGTACAAAATAGTATCAGTAATATAGCCAATGTCGGGTAGTACCCGAGCAACTCAGAACCTTACCTCGAAAAATGTGCATGCATGCAACCCATGCATGTATACGTACGTACACATGCATACTTCCCGAAACATTAGTGTATGTGTACGTGACTAAAAATACAATTATATGTATTTATATGGTTATAAATACATGTATAAAAGATATGTATTTTATATGTATATATGTGTATAATATAATGTATTATGTATATAAATGCAAGAATTCAATTAAGATAAAGAAAAGGGAAAGGAAGCTTCCAACCAAAAATATCAGTGTGTGCATCACTGTGTGTGTGTGTGTGCATCACTGTGTGTTTGTGTGTGTTGGGAAACCACACCAATCGACTTGGTGAGGTGGTGTGTGTGTATATGTAATATATGTGTATATATGTATATTGGAGGGTACGTGGATGGCTACAGGTGAAGGGGGCGGTTCTCTGCAGTCAAGGATGACTGCAAAAGAGAGAGAGAGAGAGAGAGTGATAAGGTAGAGAGAGAAAGGGGCGGTGGTGTTTATATATATGTATACGGGTCTTGTGAGTTGAGAGGAATAGAAACAACTGAAGGAAACTAAGGGGCTTAGAGTGAGAAGAGTATCATCAGGGATTCAGAACAGAAGCAAAAGGGGTTCAAGGGCATAACAACCGTGAGCAAACAAGCAAAAACAAGTAAGTGATAGTGTTTTTGTTTTTATGATTCTAAGTATGAATGTTTGATTTAGAGCTAGGGTCTTAATAAGCATGATATTAGCTTTTAAATGCAAAAAGAATCAGGTTAAATGGTGTAGAACCGAGAGAGAAATTCTCAGTTACAAGTTTCATGGATAATCTGTGTTACACGGATTTTATGCTAAAAACTTAGTTTAAAATGCATGGGATTGATCCCATAAAGTGCAGAAATTAAATAGAATGAAAAGAGGGTCAAAAAAGTTGAGAACCGAGTGTAAAAATGAGAAAAACCAGTTCACCGGAAAACCGGCCGGAGCTATTAACCTCCATATTCGAGAAGATTAGAAAGGTTTTGAGGGAAATGGAGGATAGGAATGAGGTCGTGGGGAAGAAAGGAAGAGATTGGCATTGAAAATGGGAGAGAAAACTGATCGGGACAAGTTGCCGTCACCGGAGATGGTGACGGAACCCTACTGTTTTCCCACCGGAGTGATGAAGGGGGTGACCGGATTGTCGTGGGGCTATTCGGGTTAAAAGGAAACGGATCCGGGTTGGATCCGGGTCGGGACCCGACCGGATATGAGATGGGGCATGAAACTGTGTCGTTTAAATTGGGATTTTAATTGTGTTTGGGGCTGTTTGGTTGCAGGGATAATAAATAGGAAATTGGTTTGGTGTTATCCAAACCAGGGATGGGATAGGAAACCAGGTTTATTGTAATCCGGTTTTTCAAATGAAGTGAACCGTTTGGTTCAGGGGAAGGGTGGACCGGTTTAGGGTTTCTGGTCCTGAACCAACTGGTTCAGACCGCAGGTTTTGGAATTTATGAACCGGCCCCAAATATTTTAAGAAATTTCACTGTTGCCCAAACATAAAAAATTAATTAAATATTAATTTTTACAATAATGCCCCTGTTTCAAATATGGGTCAAACGAAGTCCAAACGATACGAATGAATAGTCAAAACCTATTATCTCGGACGTTCTGAGTCCAATGGTGGGGTCCGTTTTACGAGATGAGACCCCGAAGGATAAATACCGTAAAAGTGTAAAATGACCATTTTGCCCTTTTTAGTACAAAAGTCCAAATGGAATTCCGCGAAAGCCTAAATCGACTTTCTTCGGCGTTCCGGACTCAATGGTAAAGTCTAAAATAGTATTTGAAATACTTATGATAGAAAGGCATAAAATTTGATGAATAGCATTTATTCTGAAATGTATTCACTGATATATAGGAAACTCGAAAGGCAAGGGTATACTCACGGATTTCTAAGATAGAATCACGATAGAGGTAAGTGGATCACTTTCTCTTCCATGTGGTGTTTCTAAAGCCAAGTTTATTCCTTACTGCCAAACTTGTACTCTTGAAAGTACTTCATGTTATTGCTATCCACAATGTGATATTGTTCTATCTTGTGGACATTGATTGACTATTGTACCATTGTTATTATATTGAACCATGCCTTGAAAGGCTTACTGTTATGCTTTACTGTATATATGATATTCCATTTTCATACTCCTATGGAATCACAAATGATCATGCTATGTTTATAAATGCTGGAATTGTGCTCAGTCACAATATCCATCCGATGCTTCTGTGACGAACTAGTCCGTGAACGGACGTGTGGCAAAAGATGTGAGTTTAACTGAGAGGTATGCCGGGCCTCGAATTACGAAGAGGGACTGCCATCCCCTACTACAGATTATAAGCATCTCCATTGGATTATTGTTATGGATATATTGTTGAATGGTTACTGTTCCTTATGGATTACTGTTTCTTATGGGTTATCTTACGTTGTTCATTGGTTTGATTGAAATCGTTTTATTGTGGCAGTACTTTTATTGTGACAGGTTATTGTTGAGAAATCCTTATCACTGCTTATTCATTACTCCTGATTGTATATTGTGCCCCACTATTTATTGGCCATCATGGCAACTGTTCTCATTGGCTATCACAGCATCTTACTTCTTATGATTGGCTATCATATTTTTATTCACGGATTCATGTTCTTTATAATTATCGATACCAGTGTCGGAGATCTGGTTTACTTGCTGAGCTTCATAGCTCATTCCACCCCACTTACCCCCCATTTCAAGTGATGACGCTGCGAGACCCCAATAGGAGTCTGAGAGCGTAGGGGGACATTTTGAAGTACTGTATTAGTCTATGTTAGTTCTCCCATGTATTCACCACCCCCGGGTGCTGGTTACGTTTAGTTCTCATTTTGTTTTATGTAGAACTATGCCATGTATTTAATAGACTTCCGCTGTTTAATTTATTTAAAAAGACTTCCGCTGGATTACTATAATTGATAAAGACTTCCGCTGTTCATTTTTTAAAATTTTTAGCACATTGCATATTAGTACTATGATACAGGAATGGAAAAAGTAGGGACGGCCTTCGGGTCGGCCCCGCGACACGAGATCTGCATAGGGTGAATTTCGGGTCGTGACAACATGCCAATTTTCTTTTTGCACATTCTTATATCTACTAACCTGTTTTTCCTTCTTTGGTTTAATGGTAATTCTATCCTTTTTTGTTTTTTAATTTTAGAATTAAATATAATTCTAATTATTTTCTAAGTATCATTAATTATATCTTCTACTACTTTCACGTAGTCCTGTGTATTTGATAAAATAACCAAATCACTTTTTTGGTCACATAACATGACTAAATAATTTTAAGAAGTTCTAAAGTTTTTCTACTTCATCAACTATCATTATTTATAATTATTCCCCATCATTTTTGTAATTTTACATAATTAATTAAAATTTGAAAAATTTAGAGACATTACAAATATTATATGTTTACTAAATAATACTCTGTTAATAGCACATAACAAATCGTTGATAATACATATTGAACTCCTAGCAACACGTACTGTAATAGCACACATCAACTAACTTCAAAAATGTTCAGCCCAAGTATAATTTTTTTTTTCCATCAAGGTTAAGTGTAAATTAGCTAAACTATTTGGACCACTCATGTTAAGTATAATTTTTTAAATTTATTATTATTATTATTATTTATTTTTAATTTAATTTCAAATTTATAGTAATAATAAAATATCACGAGTTTCTTCTTTTTTCTTCTTCGGAGTTGCTTCTCCACCGATTTCGATACTTTTTAGGGGGTTTTGTATCAGATGTTTCCCGGAGTGATTCAACCGATAGTAAACCAGGAAGACATCCAAGGTTGTAGTGGTCCGAGTCACCACAGAGGTGACCCATGCCTGGTCCTGACTTCCGATCCTAAACCTCGACTCCGATGGACTACCGACCTTCACCAGCGATTCGTCGATGCCGTTACTCAGCTTGGAGGCGCCAATAGTCAGTATTCTTTACGTTTTCTTTTTTTTCCTCCGCAGTTCCCCTTTTGTTGAACCAAAAAAAATTATATTATTTTCTTTCTCTTGGCTGCTCCCTGATTCGCCTCTACAGTTATTATTATATAATTAGTGTTGGTTGCCCATAAAATACCCCAGACGTGTGCTTTTGTAAATGTGGCGTTTTAGTATGTTGTTTAGTAATGTACCATATGACACAAGCATATTGGTGTTCCTGCCATTCTCCGTTAAATGTGTGTGTGTCAGTTATTGATAACTGATTTTAATTCATTCAATGGGCTAATCCATTCATATCCTTTTCCTGTTGAGTTTCTCAACAGAGATTTTTGCTGAATTTTGTTCTCTGTTATGCTTTCCGAGCTGGTTTTGTTTGACGACCAACTGTACCGAGCCGGGCCAAGTAGCTGAATACCTTATCAATATATAGATGAAGAGTAAATTACACTGACCTCCTGCAATATCTGACAATTGCAGATAACACCGAAATTACACTGCACCCTTTATGTTTCAAGTGTTTGTTACGATCCACCCCTTGCCGTCAAGAGCCATTTAGTGGCTCAGACAGTAATAACTGCCATCATCATATTAATTTTTGTAAATACCTATTTTACCCTTATAACTAATAAAAAGACTATATTACTAAAAAAAGACACTTTAAAATGACAAATATAGCCTCATTAGTTATATATGTATGTATATATATTTATGTGTGTACATATTTTCCATTCCTAAAACAGACCATTCATCAACTTCCTAATTAGAGAAAACTAAGTAGAGCATTCCATACAAAACTATGGAATATATATATATATATATATGTAGTGATGCTGCACTTTTCTTGTCAGTAGGGCTCCGTTCTTCGTCGTCAGTCAAACACTCGAAGAAAAAGATTAGAGGGCCACCGGATTGGCTGCGGCCGTAGCCACTCCGATGGTAAAGTCAATAAACTGAAGAGAAAATACTACAATTGAAAATAATTCAGAAAGCATAATTGAAAAGCGCACCTTAGGATTTAATTTATAGGCTGCGGATCTTCCCAAGTTGAGTAGGATTTGGAGTTGCCATATTAGGGATTTGATTGTTATCCGATAATGGCAGTTACGATGTTGATCTCTGCTTTCCATAAGAATAGGAAGTGAACGATATCCAAGAATGACAGTTTCCTGTTGCGCGCTGTTTCCTCATCCTTAGGTCGGTAGGGCACCTGAGGCGGTGATTAGCTTGGGACCCCTTTATGCGTGTGCTTAGTATTTTTTGCTCTGAAGTTGGAAGACTGGGGGTCGTATGGGATTCCGAGCAAAGAGACTCTGAGCTTTGTATATCAGTCTGCTCTGGATAGGTGAGCTTTGATGGTTTTGTATGTACACGTGTCATGTGGAGATTGGTCTGTTAGTTTGTGGTATATCAGCTACTCTCCCCCGAGCCTTAGTTTAGCGCACCGCGTGATTGAGGCTGTGGGTTTCCGAAAGGTCACGTGGTATGCCCACGTGTCTTGCCTCTTCGTTTTTCCAGATGATCGTTGATGTGGCATTTATTACGCCTGCCACCATTTGGGCTTTCGAGGCCATCATTTCTTCAACCGCCGCGATGGTTCGGAGTGATGGGCCCCCATTTACGAAACCCTTATAAAAGGAAAAAGGGGTACATGTACGCCCTTTCCTTCATGATTTCTATTACGCCAAAAGCTGTTCCGCCGCGCAATCATATTGACAAAAGGGATCATCGTTGTTCAAGGCCCCCTTTTTCTGACCAAGTCTTCGGCCATGTTCGGTTTTGCCTCGTTCATTCCTTTTTATTTTTCGTTCTCCTTACAATGTCGGCCTCAGTTGCCATGTCTAGCATTGGCTATAGTTCAGAAACTTCTTTTGAGTCGACCGTACCGTCACAAATTCAAGTTATAGGTAGTTGTTCTTTCGGGGATGCCGGAAATAGGATAGTTGAGTCCCCCTCTAGTCCCGAACTTAGGATCGTAGATGCGTTTGTTGAACCTAGGAGCATAGTAGGGGAGACCTCTGGTAGGCCATCCGAAAGAGAGGAAGGCGAAAGTGCCATCACTCAGGACATGCTAAGTGACCTGAGGGCTGCTTTCGATTTCCCTCAAAAAGTAACATGTAGAGCCCCTAGTTCTCTGGATTGCCCTACTGACGTTGGTCCGGGCGAAATCTGTGTCTATCTCGAGTGGTTCGAGATGGGGCTGAGATTCCCCCTTCCTTCCTTAGGGAATTTTTAAGATGGTTCAACATTTGTCCTGTCGATCTCAACGTCAATAGTTGGAGTTATCTGTTAGGATTTATAGTGCTAGGGCATCTGAATGGCATCGAGGTAGATCTTAACCTGATCTGTAGCAATATGAATCTGAAATTTCTGAGGTCGGAGGGCTTGTTTTATATGTCTTTCGAAAAAGGTTTTAGACTCCTGTCCTCGGTACCTATTTCCAACAAGACATGGAAGAAGTGATACTTCTTCGTAGGAGAAGGATGGGAGGTGGAAGACTTCGAGGGCTAGACCTCGACATTCCCTCGGAGTACCGAGTTTAAGGGTGAGACCCCCCTCTTGATATAATCTTGCTTTTATTTTTGCTTCATTTCTTGGTTTTTGTCTGATTTTGGTGTTTCATGGTTTCTGTGCGGATAAAAGAGCTTAGAAGAGGTCAATCTTCACTGTTGACCTTCAGGACAGATACTGTAGACTCTTCTAGACCAACAACAGAGCCGACATCACCATTCTCTCTCCTGAACATCTAATGGAGGCCGGCTTCACCAAAACCAGAGCCGGCAATTTGAGGAAATCCCTGATGTCCAGTTGGGCACCAGGGAAGAAGAAGAAGATGGTGGGGAAAACTTCTTCCCCTGGCGACTCACCCTTTTAGGTGAAGAGGAGGAGGCTTCTCTCCTGCTCCCCAGACTGGACTCCGTTTGAGGACGTGAGGGAGCCTCCTGCTCCCGAGCCTGCCCTTTTCCTTGCCCCCGTAGTACTGCAAGCGAAGGGGGAAGGGGAAGGTTGCTGCTGCTATTGCAACGCCTAATGACTCCGGTTACTTAGCCGCGAAGAAGGCTTTTGATGAGTCTTAGGCTTCAGTCCCAAGCAAATATAAAGGTCTGAAGGCGGTGAAGATCGCCAAAGACCTTCTGACGTTCCAGCTGAGGGTAATCTCTGAGCCTTTTCTCTTATCTTTTCTTTCTCTTCTTTTTTATGTCCTGTTCTAATCCGTTTGTTTTTTTTCTTCTTTTGTTCAGACTTTGCACGGCCTTGCTGCCATTGTGGAGTCCTCGGCGGATTCGAAGTTGATTGATAACCTCCAATTCGAACTGGATGAAGCCAAGTTGCTGCTGGCGACAGCCCAATCCACCGCCACTGCAGTTGAGGAGAAGTTGAAGGAGGTTGCGAACTCACTCCATCCTGGAGTCTGAACGGGACTCCCTTGCTTTGAAATTGGAAGACCTCCAAAAGAGGTTTGAAGACTTCCAGTCTGCCTCCCTCAAAAAGATCCAAGACGCAGTTGATTCCGCCAAGGCTCAGACCGAGGCTGAGATGAAGGCTGAAGTTGAGGAGATGTGTGGAGAACTGATCGAGCATGGGTACAATACCTTCAGATCTAAGCGCCTCACGAAGTACCCTAACCTTGATTTGACCGGGATTGATGATGTTGAAGTCCCTCCTAGTGAGACCGAGGTGCGGGACGATGATGATGAGGTAGCACCTCCTGATCTTCCCCCAACAGATGCACCTGCTCAAGCTGATATGGATGCAGTGTGCTAAATTTGAGGAGAACGAAGAAGAGGAAGAAGAGAGTGATCTTGACATGAAGAATTCTTCCTTATTCGCAATGCTTCAGAAGTGGCCGAACCAGCAGTAGACTAGGAACTTTCGTATTTTACTTTACTTTGTAACTTTCCAAGTTTTTGGGCCAATTATCAATGAGATTGACTTTCTTCAGAACTTGTGTACTCTGTCTTTCTTATATCTCAAAGCTTTATTTGTCAGTTGAATCTCCAGAGTGCTCGTACTTGTAAATTTTTGTGGATGTCAAGGTGTTGCTTGTTATGGTATACCGAGCTTTTGTGCTCGTAATGAACTTCAGTATTTAAAGCAAGTCTTCGTTTCAGACCATCACTGCTTTGTAATAAAACTTTAAGCTCCCCATAACTCGTAATTAAATCAAGTAAGGGTGAATAACATACTTCCGAGTATAATGACTTGTAATCAAGTAATGACCCTTAGTCGCAGCAACTGTTTCAATTTGTCATAATTAAAATTGGCGATGCTCCTTAGCAATTGAATCCATACCTTCGACAGAGATCTTTAGGACTTGGAGCCAGGTCGAGGTTTTTTGCTTCATAAAAAATAGATGGCTATGGCATACCGAGCAATCGATGCTAATGGTATTTGATAGTCCTCGAAAAATGGACCAAGCCTTCAGCGCTCGTAATGGACGCAAGGCTATGGGCTAGACCTGTAACTCTTGCAATGGATGCAAGGTTTTTAGGGGTCTGTACATTGAGATGGACTAGACCTGTAACTCTTGCAATGGATGCAAGGTTTTTAGGGATCTGTACATTGAGATGAGAACACTTTGGAGAATAAAAAAGAGAATTTTTATTGATAGTATTTTCGTAAGTGTTCTATATTCTAAGGCCTAGGTACATGCTTCCCTGTTACATCCTCCAACCAATACGTCGTAGGCCTGACGACTTTGGTTACCTTGTAGGGTCATTCCTAGTTGGGTGAGAGCTTTCCTATGATGGGATCTTTGGTGTTAGGGAATACTCTTCTTAGGAAGAGATCCCCGAGCTGGAAATTGACATGCTTTAGCTTTTGACCGAAGCTATTGGCTAGTCTTTGCTGGTATGCTTCGTTTTTGATTCTGGCCTGGTCTCGTTTTTCTTCAAGCAAATCCAGGTTTTCCGCAAGTTGTTGGTTATTGGCTTCCAGGTCAAAAGCATCCGTCCTCAAGGTTGGCATGCCAATTTCGACAGGAATCACTGCTTTCGAACCATATGCAAGTAAAAATGGTGTCTCTGCGGTTAGTATTCTTCTGGTAGTTCGGTAGGCCCAGAGCATACTAGGGAGTTTTTCGACCCATCTTCCCTTAGTCTCTTCCAACCTTTTCTTAATGGCATTAAGAATTATGCAGTTGATGACCTTGGCTTACCCATTAGCTTGGGGATGCTCTGGCAAAGAGAAATGATGACTGATGTGCAGATCTTTGCAGAATTTCTTAAAGATTTTGTCAGCAAACTGCGTACCATTGTCTGAAATGATGACGTGAGGTATGCCGAACTTGCAAACTATGTTCCTCCATGTGAAACTCTTTACTTCCACTTCTGTGATGTGAGTTAGAGGCTCGGTCTCTACCCACTTGGAGAAGTAATCAATGGCGACCAGTAGGTACCTTCTGTTTGGAGAGGCTTTTGGTAATGGCCCTACGATATCCATTCCACCGAAGGGCCATGTGCTGGCAATAGGGATTAGTTCTTAGTGGGGTTGGTGCTGATATGGAGCAAATCGTTGGTACTTGTCGCACTTCTGGACATACTCTTTGGCCTTCTTTAGCATGCTGGGCCAATAGTAGCCCTAAGTTAGAGTTCGGTGGGCTATGGTTCTACCACCATTATAGTTGTCGTAGATTCCCTCGTGTATTTCTACTAGCACATATTAAGATTCTTCTGGAGATAGGCACTGCAGAAGAGGTTGCGTTAGGATCTTTGGTAGCGCTTCCCATTCAAGATTAAGTATCGAGCTGCCCTGATTTGGATCTTTCAGGTCTGGTTCTTGTCTTCTGGGAGCAATCCTTCTTCTATATATCAGAAAATGGGAGTCATCCAGTTCTGGGTTTGCTCTGAAACCTGGGAGGATTGCACCTCCTCAATGCTTGGCCTTATTTGATGAGAGATCCTCAGAGTTGAATCCCTTTTTGATTTGAGATGAGAGGCCATGTTTGCCAGGGCGTCGGCCCTAGAGTTTTGACCTCGTTTGATCTTCTGAATGATGAATTTGTGGAAGGAGTGCTTTAATGATCCTACTAGTTCTGAGTATCGGATCATTATGTCATCCTTGGCAGAAAACTCTCCCGAAACTTGGCTTACCACAAGTTGGGAATCAGAGAACGCTTCGAGGTTCTGAGCTTCATGTTCCAGAGTCAGTTTCATTCCAAGGATGAGGGCTTCGTACTCAGCTTCGTTGTTGGAAGCCCTGAATCCCAAGCTGATTGCCTTTTCTGTTATAAA
Source organism: Nyssa sinensis (assembly GCA_008638375.1). Classification (NCBI taxonomy): domain Eukaryota; kingdom Viridiplantae; phylum Streptophyta; class Magnoliopsida; order Cornales; family Nyssaceae; genus Nyssa; species Nyssa sinensis. The sequence goes on from CM018049.1 coordinate 1,066,525, forward strand.
CCCGTCGGGGGATTGGAGCATTACGCCGATGCCGGAGCCTCTATCGGTGGATGATTCGTTGGTATGAAGTTGCCATACCGAGGTGTTCACATCGAGTTGTGCCTTAGCGTGCAGTGCCGGAGTGAAATCAACAACGAAATCCGCAAGTGCTTGCCCTTTGACGGAGGTCTGAGGTGCGTAGGATATATCAAATTCTCCTAACTCTATAGACCACTTAATCATGCGTCCTGAGACTTTAGGTTTGCGTAGTACTGACTTTAGAGGATAAGCAGTCGGGATCTCAATGGGATGCGTTTGAAAGTAGGGCCTAAGCTTTCGAGCAAAGATCACCAGGGCGAAAGCTAATTTTTTGATCTTGGAATACCTTGTCTTTGCGTCCAGGAGCACTTTGCTTACATAAAAAATAGGCCTTTGGACACCTTTCTCCTGTTTGACTAGTGCAGAGCTGGCGGGGTTCTCTGAAACCGCAAGATAGAGGAGCAATTTTCTGCCTGGACTGGCTTTGAGAGGAGCTCGGGGGATGCTAGATACTGCTTCAATTCGTGAAAGGCTTCTTCGCACTCTAGGGTCCATTGTAAGTCCTTACGCCCCTCAAGGCTTTGAAGAACGGAAGACACCGATCAGTAGACTTGGAGATGAATCGGTTCAGAGCCGCGATTCTCCCATTCAAGGCCTGAATGTCTTTCTTGGTTTTCGGCGACTCCACGTGGGGTCTGCTTCGATACCCTTATAGGAAACAAGGAACCCTAAGAACTTCCCCTTAGTTACCCCGAATTTAATTTCATCCTGTGTTACCTCAGGATATTAAATGTTTGGCTCAGATGCTGGATGTGGCTGCTCTTGTGTAGGCTTTTTACCAGCATGTCATATATATAGACTTCCATTGTGTCTCCGATTAGAGGACTGAACATCTTGTTTACCAGATGTTGATATGTAGCCCCGACATTCTTCAGATCGAACGACATCACTCTATAACAATAAAGATCTCGCTCGGATATGAAGGCCGTCTTTTCTTGGTCTAGTGGGTACATCTGGATCTGGTTGTATCCAGAGCAAGCGTCCATGAAGCTCATGAGTTCGTACCCAACTGTCGTGTCAACGAGCTGGTCAATCCTCGGAAGGGGAAAGCTATCTTTGGGGCAGGCTTTATTGAGGTCTGTGTAGTCCACGCAAACCCTTCACTTGCCGTTTTTCTTTTTGACAAGAACGGTATTAGCGAGCCATTCTGGGTAAAACATTTCCCTTATCATTTTGGCGTCCAGCAACCTTTGGACTTCTTTGTTAATGATCTTGATCTTGTGGTGCTCTGGAGCGAACGTCCTCCTTTTTTGTCTTACAAAAGGGTGATCAGGATTGGTCATTAATTTGTGGATCTTTGGTTTCCTAAACAAATGCCGAGAGGTTTTTCTTTAGAAACTCCACTATCTCCTTTTGCTCGGAAAGGGATAGGCCTGAACCGATTTGCAAATACCGACCTCCCCCTGTAGAGCCTACGGGAACTTTGATGGGATCTTCTATTGGCTTGGCCCTGCTGTCCCTACCTCGAGGGCTTAATGGCTCGTATATTTTGGGGGGGCACTCCTTCGTCTCATGAAGTTGGGAAAGGACTGGATTCCCTCCTTCATGGGGGTACTGTAGTTGCTATTTGGGGGGCCTTTTCCTTCAGTGCAAGAGCGTGGCATTCTCGGGCGGTTGGCTGACAGCCCCTAATGGAGCAGACCATGTTGTTATGCATATACTTCAGGCACTGGTGGAGGGTCGAGGTGACTGCTCCCATCTGGTGGAGCCAAGGCCTTCTGATGATAACGTTGTAAAGGGACTTGCAATCCAGAACCATGTATTCGGAGATTAAGGTCTTTTGCCTGTCCCCTTCTCTTGCGGTAGTTGGTAGGTCAATCTTGCCCAGCGGGATGCTGAGATTTCCGTCGAATCCTGTTATTATTGCTGTGGTGGTCTTGATGTCACTAGGGTTGAGCTTCATGTGCTTGAGAGGCTCATAGAATAGCACATTGGTAGAACTCCCCGTGTCCACCAAAACCTTTCTGATCTCAAAATTGGCAATTTTGAGTGAGATAACAAGGGCGTCACCATGGGGACAGTGCACCCTTGCGAGATCCAACATTGAAAACTGGATTTCAGGTGCCGGCTTCAGCCTTTTCTCGATTGTAGAGATCTGGAGGGCACTAGGTGTTGTCTTGGCCTCCCGAGCGTATCGCTTTCTTGCGCAGTTGGACATCCCTATCATTGAGTTATCCGCATGGAGGACGAAGATGACCTGGTTGTTCTGTTGTTGCGGCTCGTTCCGGACATCCCTCTGTTTAGGCCTCTGTTCTTGCCTCCTTTGCTGCGGCCTGTCATTATGGGAGTTCTGCCTCGTCCTGCTTGACGAACTCCTGCAGCTGCCCTCGCCTAATGAGCTGCTCAGTTTCTTGTCTGAGGGCTCTGCATTCGTTGGTAGTGTGCCCGTGATCCTTATGAAAATCACAGTATTTGCTCTGGTCCCTGGTATCGGGATTGCTTTTCAGTGGTTCTGGCCATTTCAGATCTTCTCGGGCTTGTACTTGTCGAAGTATATGAGTGAGGGAGGCGTTCAGAGGACTGTACGTGCCATACTTCCCAACATTAGGGTTATTCTGTGCCCTGGGTGCCGTCTTTTTGTGGGGACTTCTGACCCTCTTTTTAGTTGCGCTGGAGTCTCTCTTGTGATCGTCCCTCTGAGTCTGTTCTTTAACTTTTCAGGAGGATATCTTGGTCTCCTCCAAGTTTATGTACTTACGAGCTCGCTCCATGAGCGTTGCCATGTCAGTGGAAGGATTCTTTGTTAAGGAATCCTAAAAACGTCCCAGCGCCAGGCCAGAGGTGAGAGCTGCTACTAGGAAGCTCGGGCTGTAATCCGTTATTTCTGTCAGCTCGACATTGAAGTGTGCAATGTATTCTCGGAGCGATTCACCTTTGGCCTGCTTTATGTTTAGTAGGAACTCTGGCCCTTTCCTCAACCTTCTGCTGGTCATGAACCGGTCAAGGAACCGCTTGATGAGTTCGTAGAAATTGATGACAGACTCTTGAGGGAGGCTGTGGAACCACTTTAGTGCAGTTCCCTTGAGGCTGGTTACGAAGGTGCGGCACATAAAGGCGTCAGTGGCTCCATGTAGCGCCATGGTATGTTGATAGTGAGAGAGATGGTCCTCGGGATCCTCGGATCCATCATACTGAGTGAACTTCGGGACAACAAATTTCTTTGGCTGCTCTTATGCCATTATAGCCGAAGTGAATGGCGTGGTGAACCTTTCAAGCAGCCCTGCCAGTTCATCCTGCTCCGGAGGGATGTAGGTACCTTTAGTGATGACAGTGTGGTCCATGGAGTCTGCTACTTTCTCCACCCTCTGTGGGCCTCTGGGTTGAGCCGGTTGTTGCTGGCCTTGCCCTACGGCCTTTGTTCCTATATGGAGGGGACGATTCTGTCCAGTAGTAGGGGGAGGACGCTGATCTTTTTGGACTGGGGGGATCAGCGTCGATTGAGGCTGGAACTCATGCAGGCGTTGGGTTGGCCCCTGAAGCTGCAAGAGTTGGGACCTTTGTCCTGCTTTGGTAATGAATAGTGGGAGTGAAGTCTGGCATCCCTTTGCCTGCTGCAATGGATGGCTGGGGGGTGCGCTGGTTGTTCATTAGCAGTCTCTGTGTGGGGTCCTCCGCCCATAGTGGTAGCGGGAGGCTGAACCCCTTCGCCGGTTGCGCCGGTGGGAGGACAAGTGGGATTGTTTTGCAGGTTCTGGGTGAGTAATGCCAAAGTCCTAGAGATGGCAAGGAGCTGCTTCTGCATCTGATCGGACTGTTGCTGGACCCAATCGAGTTGTTGCTGAATAGGGTTGGGTGCTTGTCCCCTTCCTCTCCCAACCGGAGGCTGGTTTTGAGGATTTTGAGGATTTTTTCTCAGACGAAGATTGGGAGCCATGATCTTTTATTGAGGAAAGACAAAAGCTGTATTGTCACGAAGATTGGGAGCCATGATCTTTTATTGAGGAAAGACAAAAGCTGTATTGTCGAAGAAGGAACTTAGCAAGAAACGATTTTCGCTTCCCACAAACGGTGCCAAACTGATGCTACACTTTTCTGATCAGTAGGGCTCTGCTCTTTGTCGCCTGTCGAATACTCGAAAAAGAAGATCAGAGGGCTATTGGGTTGGCTCTGGCAGTAGCCACTTCGATGGTAAAGTCAATAAACTAAAGAAAAAAGACTGAAATTGAAAGTAATTCAGAAAGCATAATTGAAAGGCGCACCTTAGGGTTTAATTTATAGGCTGCGGATCTTCCCAAGTTGAGTAGGATTTGGAGTCGCAATATTAGGGATTTGATTGTTATCCGATAATGGCAGTTACCATGTTGATCTCTACTTTCCATAAGAATAGGAAGTGAACGATAACCAGGAATGGCAGTTTCCCTGTTGCGCATTGTTTCCTCATCCCTAGGCCAGTAGGGCACCTGAGGCGGTGATCAGCTCGGGACCCCTTTATGCATGTGCTTCATCTTTTTTGCTCTGAAGTTGGAAGACCAGGGGTTGTATGGGATTCTGAGCAAAGAGACTCTAAGCTCTGTATATCAGTTTGCTCTGGATGGGCGAGCTTTGATGGTTCTGTATGTACACGTGTTATGTGGAGGCTGGTCTGTTACTTTGTGGTATATCATGTATACATGGATTTCAAGCCACAAATTTTCTCACCGGCTCCTCATCACTCTCAATCTCTTTCATTTTCGGTAACCAGATGCTTTAAAAAAAAATCAATACACTTAACTTGGGTCACATGATAAGGGCACAATCTTACTTGGGTCATATGGTTAGGATACAATCTTAGTCCTTTTTCATTGATCAAAGAAGCTTCGAAAAAGACATGGGTGGTGAAGTTTTCAATATTTTTGATTTTGAAGATGTGTTAATCTCTGTGTATAGCTTCAGTTCCCCATTTCTACCAAGAAAATGAAACTAACAGCGTGGGCGTGATAGTGGTGGATGTTGTGATAATCTGGTGGAGGCCAAGGGGTGGCGGTGGCGACGGGAGTTGTCGGTGAGAACCCGTGATGGTAGGGCTATTGGGTTGGAAATCTAGAGATTTTTCCTTTCACAGGTCTTCTATTTTTTTGTGTGGCTTCATTTATAGATTACATGTTATATATATACATAAATATGTATATCTGTGTGTGTGTGTATAGAGATTAATCAAAAAAAAGAAAAGAAAAAAGTGCATATATATATATATACATATGTGATTGTTTCATCCGTGGATTGATGATGGCAGAGAAGGGGATCGGTGATGGGAAGGGTGATTCAACCGTGGTGGTGAGCAGAGGGAAGAGGAAGGGGAGCGGTGGTGCTGTTGGTGGTGGTGGGTGAAAGGAAGTGGAGAGGGAGTGGCCTTGGTGCTGGCGGTGGTGAGAGAGAGTTGAATTTCTTTTAGAGAGAGAAAATGAAAGAAACGTAAGTAGAGAAAGGGGCAAGATGAGAGAGTATTTTTTGACTGAAAAAATTGTATAATTGGGGGTTTATTTTTTGTTTGACTTTTTGACTAGATAATACATTTTTAATTGAAGGGTAAATTTGTCTTTTTCAAAGTTCTGTTAACTCCGTTCAGCAGACAAGACTGACTGTTATTTCAGAAATAGGAGGGGTGCCATTTGTAATTGTCAGAAACATCAAGGGAGGTTAGTGTAAGTTACCCATAGATGAATTAAAAAGAAATCTACAAATTCGAAGGTGGTTAACTTTCTATTTTTAAAGGAACCTTATCTCTAACATGTTACATAATTCTTGGTTAGGTTGGTTACATAATTGATATTTGATTAAGAATGGCAACGGGGCGGGACCCCCTCCCCCGCTCCGCTTTAATGGTGGCTCTCAAATGCTATTCCAGAAAATAAAAAAAAAAAAAAAAAAACTCAATGAACTAGGTAGAGGGAAAAAGATACTATAGCAAATGATGTTTAAACCAGAGCATTCATTTTACACACAAATGCCGCAACCAAAATGATTCAATGGAGCAAAATAATTAGAAGCAGTGCATAAAAATACAGCACAGACAACAGAACATCACCGAAATTAACAAAAAATTACAGTGATGAATACTTAAAGAGGACACAATCAAAGAAAATCAGAAAAGAAAAGAAGATAAAATAATGCAAACCTGGAGTTGAGAAGGAGATGGCGACGATCTGAGTGTCGAAGATGAGAAGAACACAAAGATGGAGACGAGAAGACCATTGGCAATGAAATTGAAGAAGACGATTGCACGGTGGACGGATGGCAAGTCTAAGATGATGATCGGATGGTGAGATAAATGGCATAGTGGGATGGCATGAAGGGAAGGGGTGATTGCAGCGGCATGACGTGAGGGGAAGTGGGTGATTGTAGCTGCGTAGGGTGAGGGGAAGGGAGAGGGAGTGGAAGGGGAAGTGGCGCGATTGACAAGGGAGTGTGGGTCTGGGTTTGAACTTTGAAACCATAAAGAAAAATGAATATTTATATAACTAGGTATTTTTGAAATTATATAAAATATCAAGGGTACTTTAGTAATATTCTTACATAAATGAGATGGGGCCGGGCGGGGTGACTCTTCCCCGACCCTGACCCTGTGACAGGGTATGGTTTTTTCCCAATATCCGCCCCGCCCAAACCCATTCCATTAGGGGTGGGGGTGGGGCCCCGATATGGTAGGGTAAATTGCCATCGCTTTATTTGATATAGACTATAGAGGTAATTTCATATCAAACTCAAGTTGTGAGTGATGTAAAAAGGATTAGTTTAAGTTAGTGTGTATTGGGTAAGGAGTTCCACAAAGCAGCCAGCTTAGAACATCAGTCAGTGCACTGTGGTAGTCATCCTGAGCTTTTGGTGTAAGGGTGGGTTCATAATACTTCCAATCATCCAAATCCCTGGTTTGAAAATTTGCAATTAATTTTGGTATATTGTTTATACTTGTTTGAAAATTCAACTCTGAGATTATTGTATGCATTGCTTAGTGCTGCATTGCTAATAGTTTAGTTCTAGCATGGACACTGATTAACACTGGAGACAATTTCTGAAAAATAGGCAAAACATGAAGGCATTCATAAAAGAACTTAGCTAACCTCTTAAATTATCATTAAACCGAATTGTTTTGATCATAAGCTGTGAGGGTCAAGGATTGTATCATTAGGATGGGGCTTCTCCCCCCCCCCCCCCCCCCCCCTCTCTTCAGTGAGGAGGTTGAATGTGCAGGGAAAAGGAGAGGTGAAAAGAACGATGATCTTTGCTGTGAGAAAAAGTCATTGTGGCCTATTGCTACTGGCAGAAAAGGATTGCACCACCAGTCTGGTTAGTTTGGATAAGAATATTTCTAGTTAAAAATAATTTTTCATTTGCAATGAGAACTGAATATGGATTGTTTAGGGAGGGCATTGCATAAGCCATAATCAAGAAAGTTAGGAGGTGTTTTCGATGCTGGAAATGTGCCTATCAAATTGGAAAGCAATAAGTTCTTTTTGGTCAAGCCTAAGGCTAAGAGAGTAGAATTGGTAATTGCATTGAAAAGAAAAACCAGTGTTTACTCATCTACTCTGTCTCTATTGGAAGCTAGGTATGAAGGAAAAAGAAGTTAAGGGTGCTTGTTTTTGACTTATGATATTTAGCTAGAGTGTCTTCAGGTGCTGTGTTGTATCAGTGACTATTAGAATGAATAAAGATTGGCTAAGGGTTGCCTAAAGGTGGCACCCTGCTTTGATATTGTATTGTGCATAGTGGTAGGGAAGGGCCATAAACAAGGCAAGGTTCTGTCTAAGAGAAAAGGATTTGCACAGCAATTAGGAACTTGAAAGGAAACATATAGCTAATATTTAATAAGATGCAATTGGTAAATATAGTGAAAAGCAAGATGGCAGTGTGCAATAAAAGAAGTTAAAGAGAACTGGTTGTTGGAAACTCTGGTGCAAAGGAGAAGACGGTGATCGGAAAGTAAAGTAATTTTGACTATTATTGTTAAGGTTGGAGTACTGCTTGGTAAGAGAACTAGAATACAAAGTTGAAAATACAGAAAATAGAAGAAAAAGGAATAAAGAACGAAAGAAAGAGAGTTGTAACAGAAGTGAAACCAAAAAGCTAGGGTTCTCTCCCTGATTCTTTTATTTATACTAGTTCCACCAAAAAGCTTGTTTAGAATATTATAAAAGACTTTATTCTAGACTTCCTTGGTCCACACATCTGCAAGTTGGTCACTTGTCTTCACATAGGGAGTACAAATAATACCAACATCCAATTTCTTTTAATAAAGTATCTATCAACTTCAATATGCTTGGTTCGATCATGATGAATGGGATTATGAGCTATATTAATTGATGCCTAGTTATCACAATACGACCTCATGGGTTCGTTAAATTGAAACCAAGCTCTTTTAACAATATCTTTATCCACAACAACTCACAAACTCCATATGCTGTGGCTCTGAATTTTGCCTCTGCACTTGATCTGGCCACAACTGATTGCTTTTTACTGCGCCATGTCACCAAATTTTCTCTTACAAAAGTTTAATAACCAGATGTAGATCTTCTGTTAGTAATAAAACCAGCCCAATTTGCATATGTGGGTCGCTCAACAACTCACTCACTTGACCTATGGAGTAGACTCAATACAATATTTATACTAGACTAAGCCGGCTAACAGGAGACCTCTTAGCCACCCATTGAGTCGACAACCGAGGATAATTCTAGAGTCAATTTTCTAGACATGGGAAGCTGCAGCAAGTTGGTGAGGGATAGAAGGATCTAAAGAGAGAAAACAAGGTGTTGAATCTCGAGAGTTCTTGAAATTTCCAAGAGAGTCGGTGGTGACTAAAATCCTACTTGGATAATTTTGGTTTTGCTCAAATTCACCCTTAAACCCGACTTTGCCTGAAAGCACAACAAATCACACCTCAAATAGGAGGTGAGAAATGCTCACCCTACTAAGTCTTACCACCACCATCCTCCACTATAAATCCCTTCTTCAAATTCCTTGAACCTGCTCTCAACAACAATCTATTAAACGCCTCCATCACTTTCAAAAACAAAAAATGGGGGAGAGAATCTCACTATCTTAGCCCACGTGAAGACTAGAAGGAACCCGATAGAGACTTATATACCAAAACTGAGAAAGACACTGAAGAAATGCACAACTCCATTCACTTTCTCCATTTATCCTTCACAATAAAAAGAACGAAGCCCCAACTAACATAATCAAACGCTTTTTCTATGTCTAGTATACACACCAATCCCACCTCTTTCCTTGACCTCCTTGATTCAATACATTCATTAGCTATAAGTACATTATCAAAAATTTGCCTTCCCGTACGAAAGCTTTTTGGTCTCGTGAGGTAACAAAGAGTATGATTCTCTTCTTCAGCGTGCCATTGCCTCTTCTACTTCCACAACCAATTTGGTCTCGTGAGGTAACACGTCTTCATTCTTCTTCCAGTACTTCTTGGATTCTTGATTCTGAGACGTCTAATCATATGACATGTAACTTGTCTCCTATCTCTTCTTCCTAATATTTTTCATCATTCTTCTCCCTCCTTTGTCACTTTTGCTAATGGGACTAAAGCTTGTGTTCAAGGAATTGGTAGTGTTTGCACTTCTGGTTTCATTTTTTCATTTGTTTTATACACACCCCAATTTTCTTTTAATTTGCTGTCGATTCATAACTTACTTAGTCCTTTAATTGTTTATTGACCTTATATCCCTCTTATTGTAAATTTCAGCATTTAAAGACGAAGAGGAATGATTGGTGGGGGATATGAGAAGAATGGACTACTACCTTCAATTATCTTGTCAGTCGACTCCTTCTGCTCTACATTCTGTTGTTTCTTCTTATCAGTGGCACTGTTGCCTTGAACACCTTTCTTTCGCAAATTTTCGTTACTTAGTTCTTACTTTATCTGATTTTTCTAGTTTTAATTGTGAGACATGTGAACTTAGTAAGCATCATAGAGTTTTGTTTCCTCTACGTGTTGACCCCCTTGTTTCCAATCTTTGGCACTAGTTCATTATGATATTTGGGGACCATCTCGGACCATTGGTTTATGTGGTTCTTGATATTTTGTTACTTTTATTGATGATCATTCTCGTTTGACATGAGTGTATGTGCTTAAAAACCGTTTTCAATTGTTTAATGCTTTTTAATCCTTTTATGTTGAAATTTCTAATCAATTCAATGCCAAATTGTTAGCTTTTCGAACTGATAATGCTTAAGAGTATAAAAATAGTTGTTTTAAATAGTTTCTCGAGTCCAAAGGAATTATACACCCCAACAAAATGGGATTGCCGAAAGAAAGAACTGTCCCATCCTTGCTATAGCTCGTACCTTTATAATCCAGATGCATGTTCCCAAGTGTTTTTGGGGGAATGCTGTCCTTACAGCTACATATCTTTTAAATAGGATGCCTTCTCTCATTCTACAGGGAAAATCACCTTTTAATATCATGTTTCCTGATAAAACACCTTTCTGCATTTTTCCAAAGTTTTTGGACGTGTTTTTTTTGTGCATAACTTGCAGTCTAGTCGTGACAAACTTGACCCTCGTGCTCATAAATGCATATTTCTTGGTTACTCACGCACACAGAAAGGTTATAGGTGCTACAATCCTATCTTACGTAAGCACTTTGTTAGTGCTGATGTCACTTTCTTTGAGATTGTTCCCTATTATTCTCTAGAAGGAAGTCAGAGTTATAGGCACTATTATTTCTTGACCTTGTTTTACCTACTAGCGTTCCTACCCCTCCTATTTCTCAGGTGTATGTTCATCGTCACTAGGCTGTAGCTCTAGTCAGTCTTCTTGTTGGACCTTTTCTCTCACATCTTCCACCTATATCGCCTTCTGCCGATCTATCTCATTCTTCTGACTCTGATCTTGATCTGTCCATTGCAGTCCATAAAGGTACACATACTTGTACTGCTCATCCTATCTCTAAGCATTGTCTTTTATGATCATTTATCCTTTTCCTTTCAAGCTCTCTCTCTGTCCCTGTCATCTCTTATTGTTCCTAAATCCAACAAGGAAGCTCTTTTCCATCCTGGTTGGCAAACCGCAATGGAAGAGGAAATGTATGCTTTGGAATTAAATTGTACTTGGGCTCTTGTTCCTAAACCTGCTGGTGCTAAAATTGTTGGCTGTCGTTGGGTCTTCACAATCAAGCAGAATTCTGATGGTACTGTTGATTGGCTGAAGGCTCGCCTCGTGGCCAAAGGTTTTATCCAAACCTATGACATTGATTACACTGAGACTTTCTCTCCTGTTGCCAAATTGAATTCTGTTCGGGTTATCATATATCTTGCTGCGAATCTTGATTAGCCTTTTCATCAACTCGATGTCAAAAGTGCCTTCCTACATGATCTTGCCGAGACTGTGTATATGGCTCGACCACCTGGTTTTGAGTCTAAGGGGGAGTATGTTTGTCATTTTCAGAAGTCTATTTATGGACTCAAACAGTCTTCTCGAGCTTGATTTGATAAATTCAGTAAGACAATAGTTTCTTATGGTATGACTCAGAGTGAAGTTGATCACTCGGTATTCTTTAAGAATACACAAAGAGGTATCGTGATTCTAGTTGTCTACGTAGATGATATTGTGATCACTGACAGTGATAACGCAGGTATCCAGACATTGATTTGCCTTCTTGGTTCCATCTTTTTCATCAAAGATCTTGGAAAGCTCCGTTATTTCCTTGGTATTGAGGTCGCAAGATCAAAAGTAGGGATCAATTTGTCTCAGAGGAAGTACACTCTTGATATCTTGGCTCCAAACCTGTAGCTACCCATAGAGACCAATCTAAAGTTGATGCCAAATGAGGGTGATTTGGTTGAGGATCCAGAGATGTATCAAAGACTCGTGGATAAGCTCATTTACCTAACCATTACTCGACCTGACATCTCCTATGCAGTTAGTGATGTGAGTCAGTTTATGACTAGTCTTCAAGTTCCTCATATGGATGTAATTACTCGTATCTTGAAGTATCTTAAGAATGTCCCAGGATGTGGTCTTCTTTATCAATCATTTGGACATTTTCGGATTAAGGGATATACTGATGCTGATTGGGCAGGATCACCTTAGATCGCAAATCTACCATTGATTATTGTACTTTTTAGGGGATAATTTCGTGACTTGGAAAAGTAAGAAACAGTTGATTGTGGCACGTTGTAGTGCTGAGGCAGAGTATTGAGCAATGACACATATTACTTGTGAGCTGACTTGGTTAAGAACACTTGTGCAAGAATTTGATGTTCCAGTACGTGGTTCAACACCTCTCTATTGTGACAATCAAGCAGCGATTCGTATTGCCAATAATCCAGTCTTTCACGAACGACCTAAGCATATTGAAGTTAATTGTCATTTCATTCGATCTAAAATAGCGTCCTAGGAAATCACCACTCCGTTTGTTCCTTGTGGTAGTTAACTTGCCGATATCTTTATCAAAACTTCACCAAAGACTGCCATCGACTCTATTTGTAACAAGCTGGGAATTATAGATATATACTCTCCAGCTTGAGGGGGGGAGTGTTGTAAATATTGACAGTAAATATTAACATAATATGTAGTTTAATTTAGGCATTAAATTGATTGATTGATTGTATTGATTATAGGAAATAATTTAGGATAGTTTTCTTATTTACTTGTAAGTTGTGACTATAAATCTTGATCTTCTAGAGAGAAGAATACATCTTTTTTATTCTCTAAAATACCTTTGACAATAGAAATGACAAGAAACCCCCAAAAATCTACTGCTACCTTTGATCTTTCTCAAGACCCAATCTGACACTTCCACTCTCCTATTTTCCTTCAGAACAGACTCCTGCCCTTGCCTGTCCAGTGGTGTAATAACTGCCAGAGGACTGCACCAGATCGGCTCCTCTTCTTGCTGACCCAAAGACTCCATTAATACTCCACTATGTTCTCTGCCACCATCTGTCCCACCCCTGGCCTCTAATTAATTCTCTATAACAATCAGCAACTGTAGCCTTTCTGCTGGTTCGCCATCCTCACTTCCTGCGTTCCGCTCCTTTCATCATTACACTGAGCTATCCCCGCCAGAGCATCTCCTTGAGTCTCAGCTACCACAGTAGCCAACACTGATTCTTCCTCATACAGATAACCAGAGCTTATCTGTATTTGGTTCGAGTCACACGGGCTGCATACCTCTCCTCCCTGTATTCTCCCATTCTTCGATAACTGCAAGTTTCTATCTCTTGGTTGTCTATTTCATCTATCTCAGAAACCATTGTTTCCCGGTCTTCCTCTTCATCTTCTTCAGCTAAGCTCCCACAATGATCTCCCCATCTGTCACACCTTGGATTCCAGACTCGATAGTATTACCGGGGAATAGGGAAAGGGGATGAAATAGAATATAAACTACTACATATGACAAGGTTGCTTAATAACACGTGGAGGGATTTAAAAGTGTTGCACACAAAACACTCATTGAAGATTTCCCTAGAATCCCATCTTGACCACCTCACACTTCAAAATTAATAACTCTTAATGTAGTTAGAAGTTTTAAATGAAATCAATTTTAAACGAAAGTAGACTTCAAGTGCTTCAATTTGGATACAAATTTCATTTAATTTGGACTTAAAAACGAATGAGTTATAGTTTTTCGAAGTTGTTATAGTGCTTCAGACAGCATATCATGACTTAACATTGGTCTTAAGTGATAACTGGTCAATCAAACCCAAAATCTAGTCATCCAGATCTGTCCCAAAGTGAAATATTGCAAGGTAGTTGACAACTGGTCATCCAGTAGTCCACAGACCAAAACCCCTGTTCAGATTTTTCCCTGTGCAGATCAGTTGTGTTCAAAATTCAATTTTTCTCAAGCCCTACATCTGTTGCTATAAAATTTTACAGGCATATTCCTTGACGAGTCTAGTTTTCAGCCTCATTGGAATCATTCAAAAATCCCATGTTTAGCCCAAAGTTTTGATCAGAACAAGTTACATAGGTCAGATTTTGACTCTCTCATTTTAAAACATATTTGGGCTCATAATATATCAAATGAAAGCTAAGACATCTCTATTCAATTCCATATGATTCATGAATTAAATCCAAAAGACCGAAAAGTTATAGACTTGGAAAGTGGACTGTTATACCAAGGGACTTTCAGGAAAGTGGTAATACTCATTTTTCAACATCATGCTACATAGAACAACCCATGAAAGTACATAAAATGCCTTCTAGCCATACAATTACATCTTACAAGAGTGTTACAGAATAAGGCCTAAACAATGGCCAAAACCATCACTTATATGATGTTCATTTTCACTACAAAATATAGCTCAAAACACTCCTTTAAGTTCAACACAAACTTGGTGAGCATGCCAATCACATTCTTTTGCTAAGTACCTGAAATTTTGTATCCTTATAGGAGTGAGCAAAACCACGTGCTCAGTGAAAAACATGCTTTTCTCAAGACAATGCAGTTTCAAAACAATACATACATAGTTCACATTTTTAAGTGCATAAATACAGTTTAAAATGCATGAATTAATTCACAAGCAACGCAGAAGTTCCAACCTTCATGTCAATTATTTGAGTTCAAAGCCTTTATCTTTTAGGGTACACAACCCGATCTTAGCTGGAAAAGTAACCACACACATAGCCTACCCTTAGGACCTCATGTAAGAGATTTAAGGGTTTCACAATCTATGGGATCACAATGTCCTTTATTTCTTTAGGGGAGTCTAGAAGACAACCGAGGCATAAAATGCCAATAGCATCCACTTGCCCTCCACTATTGTGTGACCCTTCAAGTCATCTAAATCACTTGCTCAACCTTTTCATTCTCACAATCATTAATCCATCATACTTTTCTCATTAGTTTTTCCAAGTCAAGTACATGTCATGAATGAAATATTTTATTGAACACATGATGTGCAAAAGTCAAGACCTATTCCATGTTGTACAATGTTGTCTTCTAAGTTTCCCATACAACCCAAAATATGATGTATAATAGAGATTAGCATTCTGGCCATAAAATGTGAACATTTTATGAATAAGGCATTTCATCAAACACGTGGTGTGTAAAACATTTTTCCTCAAATTTTCCAAAGTCATGTTGGATCTCATATAATTGCATTTTAACCCAATTGGAAAAGATAGACTCTAAAATGACAACAAAACATATGAAATCAATTTTATAATAAAATAGGGTAAAACTCACGTTTCAAGTTTAAGAATCATTTTGCGGAAACATTAACCGAACAAGCAATGAATTAATGCAGTTCACATGTTTATGTGCATAATTATAGTTTAAAATGCATGAATTAATGCACAAGCAATCACAAGTTCCAATCTTCATTTCTCATATTTGGGAACAAAGCCTTTATCTTTCAAGGTCTTTAATTACAACATCCTATCAATAGTAGAATCAATTTTACCACAACCCGATCTTAGCAGGAAAAGTAACCACGCATACATAGCCCACCCTTAGGGCCTCACGCAGGGGATTTAAGCATTCAAAACCAATGGGATCTATGCCCTTTATTTCTTTAGGGGAGTCTCGAAGACAACTTAGGGAATTTAAGTTTTCCATTGTGGATAGTTTTACTGTGGTGGTTTCTCCGTCATCATCTTGGTTTGCACTTTCTACTCTATTTGTCTTTAAAATTCCTAATTTGCTTGATTTAATTGCTTCAACTATCTTGATAATTAGGTTTTCATGATTGTGATTATTGAATATGAAATTGATAATTAAAAATTTTATTTGAGCAAATGGAATTGTATTAGAAAATTGCAAATAGTTGAATTTAGATTTGAATTGTAAAATTGATACTAAAATTGGACTAGTGAATCAATCGGGCTTTGTTGGATGGTATGTATTGATAAACAATACTTAATTGCTTAATTGAATGTCTTGAGATAATTGGTTGAATTGTAGGCTATTGTTGAATATTGATTGGAGTTACAATTTACTTAGCCAATTGAAGTAATCATTAGTGTTGTGGTTGAAGATTTGTAAATAGTGAAAAATTATACATACCTATACCACCCCTCTCCCCCTCTCTTCTAGGTTAGTATCACACCGGGACCTAAGCCAAAACATTCCTTAGCCTCCTGAAAACAAATGCTATAGCTCATTCCCCCACTGGTTGAACTTACCTCCCAAATACCCCTAGATGATCCTTCGCAATGCACTTCCTCGGCATGCTGCAGCTCTGCCTACCTAGTCTTTTCTAGTTGCTGCAACCCTGTTCCTGGTCTCTTTGGCATTTCACTGGGTGAATTACTTGAATGGGCTCCATCTTTGATTGATTGCAGCCCACCCTCTCTTGCAAGACACATTCCTTCCATGGTCAGGCCAACCTTCATTTGGGTATTCTGGATCAGATTGAGCGCCATAGGGCTTTTCGTCCACTTGGACCAACACGTCATATCTTCCTCTCATCACCTGTAGATTGGTTTAGGCTTTTACATATGAGCCCACTTTACTCTTTAAAGTTAAGTCCAGGCCCAGGCCTGGGCCTGGTATATTGCCCACACCCAAACTCCTGTGTGCCTCTTTTCAATTTCTTTGTCTTAGAACTTACTCTAAAGCCCATGCAGTTAGATCCAGCCTGCCTTCAACAGCTTAGACCACATGAACTACTAAGTTGATCATGTGTTCTGTCTCTTCTCTCTTTGAAATTCAAATTGCCAGCTGTTCCTGCCTGTTACCCCGACTGGTTGGCACGTGTCTTACTCCCATTTGACCCCAACCTTGTGATCTTATGCACCTAAAAAGCATTCCTCTCATGCATTACCACCTTGGTTTCTCACCTCTAGTCCAGCCTGCAAGGCAGCAACTGATATCTTCACATTCAATCTTGCTGTCCTCTTTTCGCAATTCCTTTTAACAGCTCCAATAACATCCTGGACCCTGATACCCATAGCAGCACCTCAACCTTCCAAGACGCCAATCCCAGTCAGGCAACGGAAAAGGCATATCCAACGATGTCACGGAAACCCTTATCCACTTGAATTGGCAACACCCACTTGAATTGGCAATACTTTCCAGGTGTACTTATCAACACTGATTCCTGACCACCTTCAATGCAGATGGATCCCAAAATGGATGTATGGGAATGCCCACTAACCGAACCTAAACATGGTCTCCAGAAACTCTAGCCTTGAGTTAGTTGGCAGAAGGTTCCCACCAGTCCAATTGCACTGGTTTTCTGTTGCACTTCCATTCCCATTGTTGGAGAACCCACCACTCAACTGTACAACCTTAACCCCTGCTGATACCTGCAACCTCTGTTTTGCCCCTCTAAGTTTTGACAGCGCTGGAATTTCCCCATCTGCACCACAGTCCTACCCACCAAGGCTCAACTCAGGTATTCCCTCCTAGCTCATGACTCACGATCAATCTCCACCTCAAAATGCAACATACTATCCTTCAACTTTGCAACTGTTTGGGTTTTTGGCCACAGCTCCATCTTAGCTACACAACCTAAGAAGCCTGGATACGGATATGACACAGATACAACATTTTTCAAAACATTAAGAAAAGGGATATGTTAGGGACACATTGAAATATATATATATATATATATATATATATATATGTTATATGACCATATAATAAAAACCTAACATTATTTCAATCATGATTAGTATCGAAAGTATTTTAGAGAATGAAAAAGATGTATTTTTCTCTCTAGGAGGTTAATATTTATGGCCACAACTTTCAAGTAAATAAGGAAACTATCCTAAATTAATTCCTACAATCAATCAATCAATACAATCATTCAATTAATCAATCTAATGCCTCAATTAAGCTACAAATTAAGTCAATATTTACAGCACTCCCCCTCAAGCTGGAGAGTATATATTTATAACTCCTAGCTTGCTACAAATAGAATCGATGGTAGTCTTTGGTAAAACTTTGGCAAAGATGTTGGCAAGTTGACTACCAGAAGGAATAAATGGAGTGTTGATTTTCTTGGACTCTACTTTAGATTGAATGAAGTGACAATCAACTTCAATATGCTTGGTTCGTTCGTGAAAGACTGGATTGTTGGCAATATGAATCGCCGCTTGATTGTCACAATAGAGAGGTGTTGGACCACGTACTGGAACATCAAATTCTTGCACATGTGTTCTTAACCAAGCCAACTCACAAGTAGTATATGCCATTGCTCGATACTCTTGCCTTAGCACTACAATGTGCCACTACCTACTGCTTCTTACTTTTCCAAGTTATGAGATTACCCTCTAAGAAAGTACAATAACCAGTGGTAGATTTGCGATCTGAAGGTTATTCTGCCCGATCAGAATCAGTATATCCCTCAATCCGAAGATGTCCAGATGATCGATAAAGAAGACCACGTCTTGGGACATTCTTAAGATACTTCAAGATACGATTAACTGCATCCATACGAGGAACTCGAGGACTAGTCATAAACTGACTCACAACACTAATTGCATAGGAGATGTCAAGTCGAGTAATGGTTAGGTAAATGAGTTTATCCATGAGTCTTCAATACATCTCTGGATCCTCAACCAAATCACCCTCATATGGCATCAACTTTAGATTGGTCTCCATGGGCGTAGCTACAGGTTTGGAGCCAGGATAACCTGTCTTTTTCAAAATATCAAGAGTGTACTTTCTCTGAGACAAACTGAGCCTTGCTTTTGATCTTGTGACCTCAATACCAAGGAAATAACGGAGCTTTCTAAGATCTTTGGTGAGAAAGATGGAACCAAGATGACGAATCAATGTTTGGATACCTGCCTTATCACTGTCGGTGATTACAATATCATCTACATAGACAACTAGAATCACAATGCCTCTTTGCATCTTCTTAAAGAATACCGAGTGATCAGCTTGGCTCCGAGTCATACCGTGAGAAACTACTACGTTACTAAATTTATCAAACTAAGCTCGAGGAGACTGTTTGAGTCCATAAATATATTTTTGAAGATAACAAACATACTCCTCCTTAGACTCAAAACTAGGTGGTTGAGCCATATACACAGTCTCGGGACTCTCAGTAAGATCACCATGTAGGAACGCATTTTTGACATCGAGTTGATGAAGAGGCCAATCGAGATTTGCAACAAGAGATATGATAACCCGAACATAGTTCAATTTTGCAATAAGAGAGAAAGTCTCGATGTAATCAATGCCATAGGTTTGGATAAATCCTTTGGCCACAAGGTGAGCCTTTAGCCGATTAACAGTACCATCAGGATTTTGCTTGATTGTGAAGACCCAACGACAACCAACAATTTTTGCACTAATTGGTTTAGGACAAGAGCCCAAGTATGATTTAATTCCAAAGCATGCATTTTCTCTTCCATTGCGGTCCACCAACCAGGGTGGGAAAGATCTTCCTTGTAGGATTTAGGAACAACGAGAGATAATAGGGATAGAGAGAAAGCTTGAAAGGAAGAGGATAAATGATCATAAGAGACAAAGTTAGAGATAGGATGATCAGTGCAAGTACGTGTACCTTTACGGATTGTAATGAGCAGATCAAGATCAGAGTCAGAAGAATGAGATAGATCGGCAGACAACGAGGTCGGTGGAAGGTGTGAGAGAGAAGGTCCAGCAGGAAGAGTGATTGGAGTTGTAGCCTAGTAACGACGAACATATACCTACGAAATAGGAGGGCGAGTAGGAACACTACTAGGCAAAACAAGGTCAGGAAATAATGGTGCCTGTAACTGACTTCCTTATGGAGAATAATAGGGAACAGGCTCAAAGAAAGTGACATCAACACCGTAAAAATGCTTATGTAAGATAGGACTGTAGCACCTGTAACCTTTCTGTGTGCGTGAGTAACTAAGGAATATACATTTATGAGCACGAGGGTCAAGTTTTTCATGACTAGGCTACAAGTTATGCACA
Organism: Nyssa sinensis; assembly: GCA_008638375.1. Lineage (NCBI taxonomy): Eukaryota > Viridiplantae > Streptophyta > Magnoliopsida > Cornales > Nyssaceae > Nyssa > Nyssa sinensis. Next base: position 1,086,401 of record CM018049.1, read on the forward strand.
AACGAAACACATCCAAAAACTTTGGGAGAAAGGTGTTTTATTAGGAAACATGATATTAAAATGTGATTTTTCCTGTGAAATGCGAGAAGGCATCCTATTTAAAAGATATGTAGTTGTAAGGACAGCATCCCCCCAAAAACACTTAGGAACATGCATCTGAATCATAAGGGTGTGAGTTATAGCAAGGATGGGACCGTTTTTTCTTTAGGCAATCCCATTTTGTTGGGAGGTGGTGACATAGGATGTTTGGTGCATAATGCCTTTGGACTTGAGAAATTGTTTAAAATGATTGTCTTTATACTTTTGAGCATTATCAGTTTGAAAAGCTAATAATTTGGCATTGAATTGATTAGAAATTTCAGCATAAAAGGATTGAAAAACATTAAACAATTGAGAACAATTTTTAAGCACATATACCCATGTCAAAGGAGAATGATCATTAATAAAAATAATAAAATATCGAGAACCACATAAAGTAGTGGTTCAAGATGGTCCCCAAATATTAGAATGAACTAGTGCAAAAGATTGGAAACAAGGGGGGTCAACATGTAAAGGAAATTAACTCTATGATGCTTACTAAGTTCACATGTCTCACAATTAAAACTAGAAAAATTAGATGAAGTAGGAATTAAGTGACGAAAATTTGTAGAAGATAGGTGTCCAAGGCAACAGTGCCATTGGTAAGGAGAAACAATGGAATTTAGAGCAGAAAAAGTCGACTGACTAGATGACTGAAGGTAATAGAGTCCATCCTTCTCATATCCCCGACCAATCATCTTTTTTGTCTTTAGATCCTAAAATTCGCAATAAGAGGGATAGAAGGTTACTGAACAGTTGAAGGACTGGGTAAGCTTACGGATAGACAGCAAATTGGGGTATGTATAAAACAGATAAAAAAGTGAGATCAGAAGTGCAAACACTACCAATTCCTTGAACATAAGCTTTAGTTCCATTAGCAATAGTGACAAAGGAGTGGGAAGAAGGACAAAAAATATTAGAAAGAAGAGACAAGTTACCTGTCATATGATCAGACGCCTCAGAATCAAGAATCCAAGAAGTACTGGAAGAAGAATGAAGACACGTGTTACCTGAAGAGACCAAATTGACTGTGGATGTAGAAGAGGCATTGGCACGCGGCGTTGGCATGCTGAAGAATAGAATTATACTCTTTGTTGTTCTTGGTGTCCAATTTATCAGCCATGATAGGACAAGGAAGTAGCTAGAGCAAAGACTTGGGAAGCAAGAGAAGCTAGCCGAGACTGGTTGGGCTGAGGGAGCTGAGAGGCTCTGTTGAGGGTGACGAGAGGCTGGGCCGAAGAGGTTGAGAGGTGCCGAAGGAGTCAAGAGGCTCTGCTGAGAAGGGCCGAGGGAGACGAGAGGCACCAAGAAGGAGAGGACCGAGAAAGAGAAGCTATGATTTATAAAACCTGTTCTGATATCATGACGAAAGTATTTTAGAGAATGAAAAAGATATATTCTTCTCTCTAGAAGGTCAATATTTATAGTCATAACTTTCAAGTAAATAAGGAAACTATCCAAAATTAATTCCTATAATCAATACAATTAATCAATCAATACAATCAATCAATTAATTAATCTAATGCCTAAATTAAGTTACAGATTAAGTCAATATTTACAATCAATATTTACAACAATTAGCATAAAAACAAATAAATCACAACAATATTATTAAGACATCAAAATAACAAATTCATTAGATAAAAAATTCATGAAAAAATTTGAGTTCCAATACAACTTTACTAACGATTACATAAAACACATATATGTGTGTGTGTAACCCGGGGGGGGGGGGGGGAAGTCTCCAAAAAAAAAGAAAAGAAAACAGAAAATTTCTTAAAGTCAGAAAAAAAAAAAAAAAATTAGACTCTTTTTTGGCATATCCAGGACGTGTCTGAACATGTCGAGGACATGTCTGAACAGTCCATGTCTAACATGGATAATTCAAAATAGTGTCTGTGCTTCATAGAATACAACTGTATGAGGTGAGGATCCCTTGAAGGGCGATATTCCTAGCATTTACAAACTGAGGGGCAATACACCTGGCATTTGCAAATTGACATGAAGTCCAACAGCTCGAGCTACCCTCTACTAGAGTTTTCTATGGCAAAGTGAGAAAGGCCAGTTCCCCTTCAAACTTTAATTGAACACTAAATATCACTCATCATTAGAGGCCATAAGAGAACTACAGTAGTACTAATCTCTGACCTGGAAGCTTCCAGTGCAACCCCCTTTTCCACTGCCGCTGATACTTCCATGAGAGTTGAGACAGCCATTGTAAAACTTTGAAGCCAATCCAAATTGATCAGACAGCCCCTTTACCCCTTGAATTAACCTGAATGCCAGTCCTTGCTGGAGCTCATCCAAGAGAACTACATTTTCTTATGTACACACATGCATGCACACACTTTCACCTTAGTATTGCAATATCCCATCTGTCATTGGTTTGTAAATATAATGTTTATAATAGGCAAGAGACTGTACAAAAAAAAAGGGAAAAGAAAATGCAGGTTCCATTATAAGTATGCAAAAAATCGTGCTGGTTTCGCTTATTTCTAAGGCCTCATCACAAGATAACTTTCTGTTCTCTCTGATTTGCTCAATTTTGTTGTTTTAGCAACTAGCCTTACTTTCAATTAAGAGATACTAACAAAGGCTTCTTTTGGGGCCTTTTTTTTATATTATTCTTATGGTTGTGTTTATGAGTTGCGGTTTTCTGATTCTGCATAGCATATGAACTATTTTGCCGATTTTTACCATATTTTTCGAAGAATAAGGGTGAAAGCAAGAACAACAGTGCTGAGCCAGGTGTTAGGGTGTTGAAGTTGGGTGGTTGAATGTGGATTGTGTTTGAGCTTCATCTAATCTTGGATATAACCCTCATGCTTGGTTTGTTATAGGTTTCCTGGGCCTTTGCATATGTTTTTAGCTGAACTGATCTTGTTCATGAATCATGAGGCTAATCCAACATTTTTATGTATGGTACCGCTACCAATGCAAGACAGACCTCATTAGTGATTGTGAGACTGTCAAGCCCTTCTTGGTTCCTCTTCATTGGAGTCATTCCCGTTGGAGCTTGTATCTATAACTTTTCTTAAGTGTCATGTTACTGCAGCTGCATGACACATACCTCGTCTGTTCTTGTGATTAATTGAGCAAAAGTCCTATGTTTCTCAAGCTTAGATTGTTAAGGAATCGATCTTGAAACTCAGGGAGGGGCTCAGCTTGTTTAGGCTTGTGAATAGAGTTTGAAAGAGCGAACTGTGATTGAGCTATTCATGAGTTTCTTTTTGACTTCAGCCCTATGAAAAACTACTAATTCTAGGCAATGACTATATGGAACTCGAATTGTCTGTTTAAGTGTTGAATCATCATGATTTCAATATTCTGATGCATATCAGGACATAATGCTTGCAGAAGCTACCCCAAAGGCTCTAATGCGGACAATGGGTGTAAAGGGACTTACTCTCTTCCATCTAAAGAGTCATCTCCAGGTTTGTTCTAACTATTAAACTTTTAGTTTCTGATTCCACTTAATTTAACGAATGCTGATTAAATGAAAGTGAAACTCTCGCCAAGATATTTGACTGTGATATGTCTTGGTGTGTTACAGAAATACAGACTAGGTAAGCAATCCGGGAAAGATTTGGGTGAGACTCCCAATGATGGTATGTTTAGTTTTAGTTCTAATTTACTGTTTCCAAGTGTTATAACTTTTTCTTCAGTTGCTGTGATCCCTTGGTACATGCATGTCAATTGAACTCTTAAACCTCACTGATTGACACCAAGCTTTAACTTTACTATGTAGAATTATTTCTATTACATTGAATTCTGACTTAACTTTCTCTAGAATGACCTAGCCCCACCCACCCAAAAGCGCTCTTTTTTTTTTTTTTGGGGGGGGGGGGGGGGGGGGGGAATGTGATAATGGCAGAGACCTATTCACCCGGCTGAGCGTAAAAGCAGTATATATGACCAGCTGACCTTCATATTATTGTTCTTGCTGCTATTATTATTATTTTGTATGCGACAGCATTATACATCGTGGGGTGGTTTATAGCACTTCTTAATGTTCTTAAATTAGAGGGCAAAAAAAGATCCCACAACTCCCTACCAATTGGCATTGCCTGATCTAGGATTTTCAGTTCATTAAAATATAATCTTAATACTTTCAATATATATATATATGAGTTGATAGGCAAGATTTTAGGTTCGAAAGAAAGAAAAGGCAGAGGGAAAAGAAAATATAAAGTATCTATTGTAGTAATAATCTATTCTTGATCTTCTTTCTTCCAGAGCTATTTATACAATATATAAACAAATGGAAGAATTATAATATTACTCACTAAAATACTCTGATATATCCCATAATAGAACTAAATAAAGAAAATAGTAAACTAAAATAAATAAGAACTCTAACACTCCCCTCTCAAGTTGGAGCATAACGATCAAATATGCCTAGCATGGAACACATGCTCAAATGTGGGCCGAGCCAATGATGTAGTAAAAATATCACCCAGTTGGTCTCTAGATTGAACGTAAGGAGTGATAATTTGCTTTTGCATAAGGAGATCGTAAATAAAATGACAATCCACCTCGATGTGTTTGGTGCGTTCATAGAACACGAGATTACTAGCTATAATGATTGTTTCTTGGTTGTCACAATACATTGACATAAGAGATGACACATTCACACCTAAATCACGAAGCAAAGACTGAACCCACATCTCATATGCAATATGAGCCATAGCACGGTACTTAGTTTCAACACTAGATTGACCGAGCCACCAAATTTTGTTTCTTGCTACGCCAAGTAACAAGATTATCACTAATAAATGTTCAATATTCAGAAGTAGACCGTCTATCACTACGGTTACTTGTCCAATCAACATTTAAAAAACCAATAGTAGACAACGATGATAATGGCCTATATAGTTATCCTCTACCTAGTGCTCCCTTAAGATAGATAGCCTCCCAATGAGGTTTACTAGGAGCATGCATAAACTGACTAACTACACCAACAACATACATGATATCTGGATGTGTCACTGTGAGATAAATCAATTTACCAATCAACCTATGATATTTCCCTATATACTCAAAACACTTTACTATTTTCAACATCTAATTTCACTGTAGAATCCATCGGAGTAGCAACAGAATGAGTGCCAAACATACCAGTTTCAGAGAGCAAGTTTATGGCACACTTCCGCTGACTCAAACTATTACCTTCCTTCAACCTGATGACTTCAATTCCAAGGAAATGGAAGAGGAGACCCAAGTCTTTAGTGTGAAATTACTTACTCAAATTATATTTTAAGTCAACAATACCTGTGGAGCCACTGTCACTGATGATAATATCACCCACGTAGACTATCAAAACAATGATACCAGAGGAAAAACGTGTGAACATAGAATGATCAGACCACACAAATGTTGACTATTTTAACCCATATAGTGTTTTCCATAAATGGCACACCAATTGTTCCTTTTCAGAAACAACTTATCCTAGTGGCCGAGCCATATAAACCTCCTCTTCTAAATTTTGATGCAAAAGGGCATTCTTTACATCTAGTTGATATAAAGGCCAATTAAGACTCACCACAACTGAAATAAGAGCTTTAATAGAATTAAGATGTGCAAAAGGGGAGAATGTTTCATAGTAGTCCACATCATATTTCTGAATGTAACCCTTAGCAACTAATTGGGCCTTTAGATGCTTAGCAGAACCATCCAGATGATACTTCACAGTAAAGAGCCAACGACAGCCAATAAGTTGTTTACCAGGGGGAAAAGTGGTAAGAACCTAAGTCTAGCATTCATCTCCTTATCAATAGCGAGTTTCCATCCAGAAGAAGTCAAGGCCTGTTGAAAGGTACTAAGTATAGAAATTGAAGATAAAGATGAAAGAAAACAACGGAAAGAAGAAGAAATGCAATGAAAAGAAGCAAAATTAGAAATGGGATGTGGAGTACAACTACGAGTACCTTTCCGCAATGCAATAGGTAAGTGAGGAGAAGATGGGATCGTAGTGGGCGAAGTAGGCGGGACCTCATTAGAAGCTGATGGTGGTTGAGGGGTAGGAGCCCATGGAGCAACTTTTCTGTCTTTGGAATGATGGTAAACTTGGAGTGGAGGATCATCCACAGGAGGATAGTATGACATAGAGTTGGAAAAAATAGGCAAAGCAAGCGCGCCCCCCCCCCCCCCCGGGTGGCCGAGGCGTGCTGAACTAAACCAAAAATAGTGTCCAAACCAATGAAACCAACACCAATACAGTGACGGAAGAGTCAAACAACACCAAATGCACATTGTATAGCATTCAACAGAGCAAATCACACATACAAGGCTGCACGGTCCATTGTTGTAGCTTATTCTTCACCAAAACACTATCAAAACTTCATGGGCTGATTAAAAAAACACCACCAAAACACACGATATAGTTTCTAGCAACACATCTCGCACATACAAGGCTATCCGACCACTTTTGTACCTTAGAATCCAACAAAATGCTATCAAAACTTCGTGGGCTGAGGAAAAACACTTAGAGAACCTCTAATCGCACCTCTTAGGACCAAACCCAAGTATCAAATTCCTTCAAATCCTTCAGAAAATGAAGATTGACAAAAAAGGTCCTTTTTCAAAAAAACAAAATCCAAAAATAGGAAAGACCAACTAAATGACTTCGAAAAGATTTGAAGAAAATAGCCATGAGACTGAGGAGGAGGAGATGATCTGACCGACAACTTCTGCCCATCGGAAAGCGCAGACGTCAGCACCTATTCTGGCAAGATTTTCACCCTTTGATCAGTTCTACTGTGTTTTTGGTGAGATCCAGTGTCTATCGTGGCTATGATACCAAGTTGACATGAAAAATTTTGGGTTCGAAAGAAAGAGAAGGCAGAGAGAAAAGAAAATACAAAGTAACTGTTGTAGTATTAATCTATTCTTGTTCTTCTCTCTTCCAGTTATATATACAATGTAAAAACAAATAAAAGAATTACAATATTACCCTCACTAAAATATTCTAAAGTATTCCAAAATAGAATGAAATAAAGAAAATAGTAAACTAAAATAAACTAGAACTCTAACAATATATATATATAAAATCTTATAACAATATAAGTTCTATCATGGAAGGATAAATGGTCAAAATATTTTAAAGAAAAGTTAAGTTGATAAGTTGATGGGTGGAGGTCAAATCTTAGTTCGTTGGATTGGAAGTTTTGATATTACTCATTGACTACTCATTTCTTCCCTTGGTAATTCTGCTGTGAGTCAATGAAGATAAATTCTGAATGCTAGAAGGGCGTGTTTCATATGTGCACTAGCAACTTGTTATATTCGAAGAGAGATTGGTGTGGAAAGCTGCTCGAAAAAAAAAACCCCTCCTGTGTTTAGAATATTAACCTTTAAACTGACCTCTTTTTGCTGCTGAATGAAAGGAATCTCAGCTTCATATCTTTTAGAAAGTCCTCGTACCAGTAATTCTTCTCAAAGATTGCCAACTTCTGATATGAATGAGTAAGATAGAATTTCTGTTTTTTTTCCCCCTCAAAATTCTATAATTTCTTTTATAGTTGTCAGTTTTATTGCAATGCTTGCAACTTCCAGAAAATCTTAAGGGGTTCAATAACATGCTTAGGGGCTATGTAGTCAAGGAGGCGTTGAGAGCTCAAATGGAAGTACAAAGTAAATGACACCTGCAAGTTGAAGTAAGTTCTTGTCATTTTCAAAGAAGTGGATTTGTTTGAAGTGTTTTTTGAAATAGTAGAGCTGGCTATTTGGAAGTAGTCAGGTAACATCGTGACTTTGTCCAGGTCTACATTCCAGTTAGTTTTATTCTGTGTTGATTGTACCATGCAGGCTGAGAAACACTTGCAGATTCGCCAGGATGCTGAACAAAGATATATGGCCATGCTGGAGAGAGCCTGTAAGATGCTTGCTGATCAAATTATTGGTGGTGCAGTTACAGAGATTGACAGACAGAACTATCGAGGTTTGGGAATGGAGACACCAGCAAGTTCCTCCCACAGTCCTCTTGGCTTATACTCTTTACAATCTGCCATCAGAGTCCATGGCCCTGAAGAAGTGCCACCTAGAATCCATCCCCAGAGGACCGATTGTTCCACCGAGAGCTGTTTGACTTCACACGGAAGTCCTGTAGGATTGCCTCTGGAAGGATCTCCATCTGGAGGGAATAAACAGATGCAAAGCTTGGATTCGACTGCATCATTAATTTGGGTGAATCAAATATGAGAACCCAAGAAGTTAATGTGGTTCAAATTAGTTTCCATGGAATCACTGGGTATGGCATATAAAAATGCTCTGATTGATGGTGACTTTATATGCTCTGATTGATGGTGACTTTGTTATTGTCCAGTTGTTCACACTTTTTCTTTGTTGAAGTGCAGAACCGTGATGGAGTCAACTTCTTTCAAGCTGTAAATTAAACTTGTTAAACGTTCTAAAGTTAGACATTTATATTAGTGTTTTTTTTTAAAAAAATTGTAATTTAGGCAAAGCTATATATAGTAGTTGGGGTTTTGGTTTTTGAGAGCAAAGGTAAAAAATTGGTGTGAGCCATGTCCATGTGCATATAAATGCATTGGTGTTAGCTATATGTGCATACAGGCTAAGGGAGGAAACGGATGATAACTCAAAAGGAAAAAGAAGCTCAGCCAAACGATTGGGTAGTTAGATTGTACATACAATTGCTTGGGGTAGGTCTCAATCACCATGGACCATGGCACTAATTTTTCAAGGGTTTAAATTCTGAACGGATGGTCTCGAAGTCTTGGGTTTGTGTTGGAAAGCCTAGGCATCCATCAGTTGAATTAGGTCTCTTGGATTTTGTGCCGGGTTCAATCCGAATGTGAGTGGTTGTTTAAAAGAGTAGGGGTGTGTATGACATAGAGTTAAGGAGTTTGAGTTGACAATAAATGAGTTTGGTTATTAACGGGTTGATGTCCTATTTCGGTTTTAGTAATGTCAAACTGTTTAACATGATTTAATTATTAAAAATATCATGAGTTAAGGTAATTTGTCTCATATAAAAAATTTATCAAGGTTTGGAGACTTTTTTACTTATAAAAAAAAACATTTTTACTTTGTTTTATCCTATGTAAGTTTATCAAACATAGAAATTATCTATACATATAAAAGGACAAGTAACATTTTTTATTATAAATAAATGGACTAATTGTGTCAATACGTGTAATCTGTTTAGTAAATGAGTCATGTTTGGGTTTTAAAATTTGATATGATTACTTAATAGTGTCAGGTTAGGGATACACATTTTTGAATATGTATGTCTTGACATAATCCGAACACGATACTAACAATAATTGACAAACTTAAAAGAGAGTAAGGATAAGACTTGGACTCTTATTTTAATAAGAGATGTTGAATTTAGTATTGTATCTCTACCATAATATAGATCTCATATCTTATGTGGTAACGAAGGTATGTTGCACTATGGTAGTCTCTTCGGCTCCTGACTACTTTTCTCTCTGAGACTCTCTCTAGGGTTACCTTGTTTAGACCTTTGTTTTTGGATCATAGAAACTAGATAGGCCACCCTAGTAGTTGTGATATAGACAAGAAGGTCTCTTTACGACATTCGTTTCCACAAAGCACGTAACACAAGTTACAGGTTCCTTTCGTTATCGCGAATTCGGATCACATGGGGTAATCAGATTTACACCCATGTATTTGTAGTTTTCTAACATTGCTATTTGAGTCTTTTACTTGTTTTTGGCTTATATGTTGAGTATATGCATGTTTAAATTCATGTATATTAATATTACATGCATTGTATACATAAAACATGCACAATTTTTTTTTTAAATGAGTTTATTTCAAATGTTTAAATTTATTTTTTTTCCCAAGAAATCGATTATAAATTTCAAAAAGCTGTTTTTAATGTAGAAAATTTATGAAAAAGTTTTGGACTTGAAGAATTTGTGATGTATGCATGGATCTAATTATTGGGTTACGTGAGGATCATTTTTATTACATGGATAATTATTGTCATGACCCAAAACCCACCTTATGGGGACTAGGGGTCGGCGACCAACACTGTTACTTAGATAGGCCATACAAAATCAAATGAATTGCACATGACAGTAATAATGTTACTTAGATAGGCCATACAAAATCAAATGAATTGCACATGACAGTAATAATTTTTTTTTTCTTTTGTTTTTCAAACATGGAAGCTACACATATACAACTCATATGCAACTCATCTGATATCCAAATCAACTTTAACAATCATCAATAAAATTATCTTCAATTATAATTTTCATCATCATTAATCACCATTCAAGTCTAATAACATTTCTAGTGTCACTATGTCACAATATCTATCATTAGTCTCAACCTTACAACATATATATTCAATTTAAGACTTGGAGCTATACATCATCAAGGTTGACCACAAGCATACCACTAGCTCCATTAGTCACCATCGTTACCTTTCCTTTCTTATTGTGTTACGTGAAAAATTGTTATAATTCTGGGGTGAGCTAACTTAGCTCAGTAAGTAAATCCTTTACCCTGCCATGGGTTAAACAAATATGTATAACAAGAGAATAATCACAAGATTTCAAGCTCAAAGGGATCGGCCATCAGGCCATAATAACACAGTTCACAAATGCAATAACAAAGACTAAGCAAGTTAACAAGTACAAATTTATCAACAAGTACAAATCAAGGGATTCAAATTGAATACAAGGATAAGCCTCGTAGGTGTATTTATTATAGGACCCCGACCCGATTAGTAAAAATTAAGTCACTAATTAAATATTAGGGACTTAAGAAAAATTCAACCAAGAAGACAAAGATAATAATAAAATAAATACACGACTAATAAAAACAGTACGTGAAGAAAATAAAATAATTGCAAGATTTCGGTTTATAAAATTGATACGTGAATGGGATGAATAAGAATACCAGTATACAAGAAGAAAAATGAGAATAAAGCAAAAAAGGAAAAAGTGGGATAAAATGTAAAATATGCCAAACAAGGCCTAAGAAGGAAAAAATGAAGGAAAATAAGGCAAAAAGGATAGCCCAAAGTTTTGAATCTTGGACCAAAAGGTGGGAAAAACTTTAACCTAAAAAGTTAACCACTTGGCCTACTAGCACATTTGTGCTCTATATTGTACTAGATATACATATATGTTATATAAAAGCCATCCCACCATCCAAAACAGTTAATCACAACACATGCAACACCTCATCATATTGTAATATATATATATATATATATATATATATATGCATATGTCACTACATATATATGTCTTGCATGTAAAGAAGAAAAATCAGAGTGTGTGCATGTGAGGCGGCTAGAGAGAGAGTGTGTCACGACCCGAAAATCTGCCTCGTGCGGACCTCGAGCCACGACCGCCACCGTTCGGCTTGAGGACCTCAGGACAAGGCTCCCATACGCAGCGGTATCGAATAGATGTGCGACATGTGGTTGCAGAAACGTGAAAACTTTTTCATTTTTTTTTTCATTTTTTTTTAAAATTTGCACATCTGTCCGATACTGCTGCTCTTCACAATCGTACACATTCAGAGCATAACTAAAAACTTAAAGACTTTATAAACAATACATGTTTAACTACCCCGTGGGGCTTATACATAACAGAGTACCACTTTACTAATACAAGATTTCATACTTAAAGTTCGTAGTGCTAGACAAAAGAGCTACTTGAACATGACTTCCCAAAAATGGCAGATTCATCATCATCGTCCTCAAATCAAAACTGCCGCTAATCACCTGAAAGGGGGGTCCGAATAAAATCCGGGTAAGCTAATCTAAGCTTGTGAGTAATTCTTGCACTTGTCATGGGGTTTTCAATTGGTCGTGGTTTAGCACATGAGAGTTTATAAAATACACACCACCAATTGCTCGTCCGCTTAGAACATAGAGTATATGCATTCTTAAAACAAATAGCTTTGAAAATATGTAAAATATTCAAGCTAACATACATTTCTTCGAGTAGAGTATATGCACTTCAAAGACATATAAACATGTATAATAAAATGGGGGTAAAAACTTACTTCCATTTTCAAAATCGTTTGTCATCTTTTCTCTTTAATTAGGTGGAATCTGTTTCGAACCAGACTCCCATTTTACTGTCAATGCTGACGATCTCATTTGCCTGGGGGATTAGATCCTGCTACCGGGCATTTGTTCGTGTTATAGTTGAATTTCGAAGAATATCAACGCCGACTTCGTGTCATAGTTGAATCCCAAGGGATTTCAACTTCACACGCAATACTTAAGTACCATTTATCTTGTAAAACATTTATCACATGGCTTATTCAATAGATACTTTTCATGAATATTTAAAACATGAAATGTATAACTTCTACAATAGAACTTCAAATACTTGTAATGATCAAATTCAGAATATTTAAAGAAATTTGCATTTTTACTCGGACATGCTAAATATTTCCAAGGAAAGAACTGAATATAAAAACATTTAACAAGCATGTCGTAATGGAATATTAAAAATAGGAATTGTATAAAAACTGAATTTGATATTTAAATACTTCACATAACTTGAACTTAAAACTTCATCAAATATATGGAGTTAAATCTCCAATTCAAACACAGGGTTACTCACCTTGCTCCTTAGGGTCAATGCTAATAACGCGCTTTCCCCACTTCTTCTGTAGTTCCTAAGAATAATTCACATACAGTCTCATTAACTTCATATCACTGCAATATCACCTATTGATGTTTCTTAACTTATGCTAGGGTCATATTAAATCCTAACCAATTTACAAGTATTTCATAAATTTCGTATGTACTTAATTCAACTTGTACTCTTAGCCTACGATATAGTTTAATGTGTTAGGAATCAAATTTATTTCAAATTTTAAAATTATACTCTTCTAGTAGCTCCATTAACTTTAATTTAAATTTAATTACTTCACATGTTTACGTGTCGAGTCTCCTCGTGTTTTGCTTAGACATAGGAGCCTTAGTTTAGTACTTCGGCAATTGTCCTAGTTTATAGCCACCTGACTGATGCTATTCATCAAAATTTTTTTGTCTCTTCATTTTAGACACCTATTTTGGTTGAATAGGCTCTACCATTGAGTCCGAAATGTCGAAGAAAGTCGGTTTTGGCTTTCTTAGAATTAAATTTGGACTTTTGTATTTAAAAGGGCAAAATGGTCATTTACCTATTTACATGTCATATTTTTTTTTGCCATACTTTGTTTCGAAATCTGGACCTCACCATTGTGTCTGGAATGTCAAAGAAAGTCAATTTAGACTTTTGCGGGACTCTGTTTGAGTTTGTTAGCAGTAGGGGCAATTTGGTCATTTTGACATTTTTACGGGTCTTTAATTTTTTGGGACATCATCTCGTGTCGTGGACCTCACCATTGGACTCAGGAGGTCCGAGATAGTAAGAATACATAACTAACTTGTTAATTTGGACAACGGGCATTTTTGACATTATTTAATTTAATTAAATTAAATCTATTAAGTATTATATATATATATTTTATTTGCATAAAAGGTTGGATGAAATGGGTGGCACGCTGGCTAGCGTGTCACCTCCCCCCCCAAAAGATATTGCGTTCGAGTCCTGCCAAGTGCAAAATGCACCTTTTTATTTTTCTTTGTTTTTATACATATTAATTTTATAATATATACATATCTTGCACCATATATGTACACATGCGTGCGCGTGGCCGAGTGGAAAAGGCGAGGGTTTTGGCGTGTGAGGGTGAGGGTTCGAACCCCAAGGCTTTCGCCTTTCTTTATTTTTCGCTGTTTTCTTAAACAAAACGGCGGATAAGGGTAAAAAACTCGTATAGGCTATCTAAACCGCGTGTAGGATATTAAATTGAGCCCATATACGTGTAACCAAACGAACCGAATCAGGGTTTTAAAACCCTTAAGCAAAACGACGTCGCCTCACTGATGCGATGGCCCTATTCTCGTCATGACACGTGTCTGAGTCAACTCGCGTGACTCGATTCAAACAGTGAGTCGACTCATCGTCTTCTCCACTATTTTCTTCACTGTTGCCCTAGTTTTTTGGTTTTCTTCTTCTTCAATTTCGTGTGTTTTGGCTCCATAAATCCTTACTGTTTTCAAACAGAAATGTTCCTAAGGCATCAAGAATCAATTTGGCATTTGTTTTAGGGGATGTATTGGCCTCACGAGTTCGGGCAGAGGGTTGATAACCCAACCTGCAACTCGTTCGTATACACTCGTTTCATCACCATTTTTGATGGAATTTGGTTCTGTGTGATCCTCATGGCATGGGGATTCCACTCCCATTCTTAAGATCGAGTTTAGGAGTATAAAACCAAGAACTGGGTTTAATGACCGAAACCTGCAACTAAATTTTTCTAGGGTTTATGTTGAGTTGTAAGGTCGCGGTCAAGTGTTTTTGGAACACCCATAGGGTCTATTTGAGGTCCCAACTAACCAAATAGGGTTTGGTTACAATGGTTTCAGACCTGCTCTCACCAAGCTCAACAATGGCGGTTTGATGTACGGTTGGTGTTTCTGATGTGTTTTAGAGTCCATTATTCATGCCTTGTTCATGTCTATTTATTTTAAACATCATATATACAAAAATCAAAAGCTAAAACAGTCCATACTTAGGAAAATTCTAGAGAGAGAAAAATGATAGTTTCAAGTATTCTCACCTTTTTGGGTTGTGATTGTTGATCCTCGACCCTTCTGATCCTTCCTCCTCCTTCTCAGAAACTCTTCTCTCTCCCTCTCAGTGACTGAATGTTGTGTGGTGTGTGTATGCGATTATGTATATAGGTGTATATAAACATATGTTTGATAATTGCAAAATTTGATTGCCCCAACCACTAACTCACCTCTTGCTTGCTGCAGCTTCTCTAATGAGTGTCCTTAGTTACTGTTTGGGGCAGGCCATCAAGTGGCTGTGCATGAGTGTGTGTGTTTTTGTTTTGTATATATATATATATAGAATAGCTCACACACACTAATACACTTGGACACACACATACACCTCTCCACTGACACACACTCTTTCCCTCATCTGCACACACTTTAGTTATATATATATATATATATATATATATACTACATATATTTATATTTTATTATTCATGTATATACTTACATATATATATATATATATACTTGGCCATATATACACACACAATACACCTTTAATGTGTGTGTGTGTCACAATATCTTCTATTAATTAATTTCTTATATTTAATTAATTAATTAATTATATTAAATTAATTTATTATTCTCTTAAGTGTAAATATTTTTACACTAATTTTTCAAGATCTCGTAATGCGTGCCCAAATCTCATACTCGTATCAATGACCGACAGTTGACGTGAAAATCTACGATTACTATGGAACTAACCGAAACAGGTTGGTGATTGCAATGAAAGTGATGTACAATCGTCCTGCATTTTCAGGACTTTTGCTAAAAGTCCGTGTGTCGGGGTTGAAACCGACCCCGTCACTCAAGGTCTCGTTCACCAATTCATAACCCACGACTCGATGATCCCATATTTAGGTCGGGGTGTTACAAAGTGAGATAAAAAGAGAAAGAAGAAGAAGAAGGAAGAAGAAGATGCATGCCATCTAAGAGCTGCTTGAGGATTCAGTAGCTTGAACTAGAGGGAAGAATCACCACGGTTGGAAGGTAAAAACACTAACTATGCTAGGTTTCTCTATCTAGAAAATCATAGTTAAAACCTACTATTTAAGGGTTTAAAATGCATGCACGCATATGACATTGAAAAAGGAAGAAAATCGGATGAATATGGCTTGGTTAAACTAGGAAGAAACCCTAGAACTAGTTGACCCGAAATTGTAAAAAATGATGTTTTTGTACAAACTTAACTTAAGCTTGAAACCACCTACATGGCTCGAAAGAGCATTGAAAGTAGAACACACTGCAACTTAAATGGGTTAGAACGGTCAAGGGACTAAGGAGAAAGGCCAAGTTGCAGGTTCGGTTTGGTTTGATGGATGATCAAGATTTTGATTAATTCGTGGGCCTTATGTAATACCTCATGTAGAGACTTGGAAAAAAAAAAAAATAAAATATTTACGTTGGTTAACGAAGTTCCAGGATAAATCCATAGGATTGATACGAATTATAAATTTATATTTACATATATATATATATATATATATATGTCCGTGGAAATTATGAAAAAAAAAAAAGAAAAAAAAAAAGAAGATAAAAAGGGAGTGTCGGCAGCCTTGGGAGTGGCATTGTAATGTGTGGTGTGTGTTTGAGTGAAGAGAGAAACTAAAGGAAAAAAAACCGTGAGATGGAAAAATGGGAAACAGGGGAGTGCAGGTCGCGTGAAAGAGAGAAGAAAGGAGAGAAAGAAAAAGAAGAAAAAGAGAGAGAAAGGGGAAAGGAGAAACGGAAGGGGGCGAATCCGACGGTGGTCGCGAGGGGACTCGAGGCTAAAGGGCGACGGCCTGGCGTGGGATTTTGGATTGCGATTTGGGTCTCTTGTAGCGTTGGTGCAGAGAGACAGAAAACAGAGGAAAAGAGGAGTTTGATTCAGGCGTAAAGGGACTTTTGGTGATTTTAATGAGGTGTTGCAGGTGCCGTTTCATGATGTTTGGGCCATTGGAAGAGAAGGCCGTGGAGTGTCCGGCGTGGTGATGTGCAGAAAAGGTAACCGTGATTTGGTGTTGGTAGTGATGTTGGGATTGAAAGAGATGAGAATGGGAATGTAAGCTATTGTATTCCGCAATTGGGAAGTTATTTGCACCGGAACAGGGGATTTTGCAGGCCAGTATATGTGTATGTATATACCTGTGTGCGTGTTGGTGTAGCAGTGCAACAGGGGGCTATGAGTTTGGTTTTCCTGCAGTTGTTGGACGTCGTAAGTGATGTGATGAAATTATTGGAAGCAGTCGCTGCAGGGGGAGTTGTTGGAAGATGAGGGAAACGTTGAAAAGAGAGAAGCTGTAGATTTTCCCTCACTCTGTTGGCTGCGGTCTTTGTTCTCAATTGTTGTTTTGTCAAGATTTTGAGTTATGGACGAAGACGAGAGTCTTCAAATTGAGAGGCAGACTTCCAGGGAAAGAGTTGTGGGATTTAGGGGCTAGATTGTTGCTGTGGCATTGTGGGATTCAGGGGCTGGACTGTAGCTGCGGCAATATGCGTATATGTTGGTGTGTATAGTGGCGCAGAGATGGATGGAGACCAGAGGGAGCGTTGGAGAGATCAAATCAAAAGCAAATGTTGAGGCGTGAGAGAGAGATCTGATGTGGTGATTTCGGTGTAACAGGGAGGATTCTGCTACGGTTTGGAGTTGTGTGAGTGGATGTCACAGTTTGTGGGGTTTCCCTGTTTCGACCGTTTCAGTTGAGAACAGAGGAAGTTGAGGAGCAGTGGTAGGGTCGGTTGACTTGGATTTGGGTTGATTTTCTCTCGGCTGAATCTAGTTTACGCCAGGGTGTTGGGATGTTCTGGATAACTTGGGTAGTAGCATGAGAAATTGAACCGTGGCAGTGTTTTTGTTCGGATTGTGGTGATTTTGGCTCAATGGTAGCAGCGTGTTGGTGTTGTGGTTGTGTGTTGATGTTGCAGTTTTGTGGAGATGGAGGAGGGACGGAAGTGCAGTGGTGATTGATCCGTTGAATGGGTTGGTTGCTGCAGGTCTACAGCATTTTGATGCTATTCAGTGGTTGGATAGACGTTGTTGTAGAGTCAGCTGCAAACTGAGAAGAGGTAGCAACATAGTAAAATACTGAATTTTAGTCTTAGATTTTAGAAACATGAATAATTAAATTGATTGTGGGATTTCATTAAATAGAGAAATTGTTTTAGATCAAATGGGAATGCAGAAAAATAATTCGAACAGAATTTAACGATTGAGTTTTGTATTTTTATTCGGGCCAAACCGGGTTGAGTCCGACCCAACTCAACCATTCAGATAGCTGCCTAACAATATTACTGTATGGGTGAAATTTTAGATTTGAGTTCGGGAAGTGTTTGGTTGAAAAGGAGAAGCTATCCAATAATTGGCTTAAATTAGAAACATACGGGAAAAATAATATAAATAAACTTATAGGAATTGGAAAAATTATGGGCAATGAATAGAACCTCGTGAGATTTTAATTATACCCAGAAATTTGAGTTAATTGTGAATTGATCCAAGTGAATAAAATAATATTTAATTAAATGATAATTTAAAGAGTAAAATGACCAAAACGCCCCTGAGTTGAAAGACTAATCAAACGAACCTTGATTGAACAAGAGAAGAGTGGATTTTTATTATTTTGAATGTTTTGAATTCAACGGTAAGGTCCAATTTATGAAAAGAGATCTCGAGAATTGAAAATCCGTGAAAGGTGCAAATGACCGTTTTCCTCTTTCTAGTACAAATGTCTAAATTGAATTCCGCGAAAACTTAAACCGACTTTGTTCGGCGTTCCGAATTCAATGGTGAAGCCTAATTGAGTAAAAGAAATACCAATCATAAAAAGATATAAAATTTGTTGAATAGCATAAATTTGTGTAGCGACATATATTGAGACCTGTTTGTGAATTTTAGGAACATCGAAGTGAAAGGCGAGGACTTTCTAAACAGCTACTGTAGGAGGATTGAGTCATTCATCAGTTGATTGGACTACTTAGTGGATATAGCTTCTTGGGGTTGAGATAACCCGATCAGGTATGGTACTTTACTAAGTAAGGAATAGAATTAACTTAGGATTGATGTGCATACTGATTGAATGCTTTTGTGCTTATCTGCGGATAGAAGATCACGTAGGACTTAATTGCTTCCTTGAGTTGATTATTTATATGTTTCCGTGCTCTTTATGATTATTGGGGAGTTGTGATTTACTTCTTGAGTTATTATCATATGTGATTTATGTTCTAAACGGTTTATTGATATTGTGACACGTGGGTTTGCGTAAGTGTTGAGATTGATTGAGTATGACACGTAGCATTGTGGATGAAGTCTTGTGATTTGATCTTCATTGTGATGAATTATTTAAAGTATGTTGCATATGCTTATGAAAGTGACGTTTCATTTGGACTGTATTATTGCATGATGAAAGCATGGCATCTTGGCATTGCGTGATTCCTTGAAAGCATAGTGTGGGTCAGTACGAGGTGCTGGTGCATTATGAGGGTGCAGATTCTGTGGTGAAAAACCCAAAATTGGCCATTAGGTACTCGCAGGCCTACGGGGTCCGGACCGTAAAGCGAGACATATATTGGTACTTGCATGCCAACGGGGAAGAACCGTGAAGCGAGACATGGGTGTGACATTGAGATGCATGGGTGTGTCACGCATGTTGCCTGTGCATTGTGTTGATGAATTTGTGAACGTGATATAGAGTTTTATACAGATGTGTAGTTTGTATATTGCCATTATATTGTATGAATGATTAGGGAGGCATGTAGATATACATGTACACTTGTACATGCCACGACTTAATTTTATTCCTTGCATTAGTATTGTACCATACCAGCATGTTGGCGCTGACCCATTCGTGGCACAGGTTTCAGATAAAGCTCCTGGTACACGGGACTTGATGAAGTCTTGGAGAAAGCAGAGGAAATAAATTTAGAAGAATATTTGGGCCCTTGGGGCGTATTTTCTGAAAAGAATGGAAATGGCATTGTATATTGTAATAAATATGGAATTTGTGATCTTTTAGTTTAAGTGTAGGAGTAGACGTGATGGATTGTATAACTAGGCGACGCATATTTAACTTTGATAAGGTTGTGGCCATCGAGTGAGGATGGATTGTGATGTATTTATATTTATATGATGTTATATGATGCATTGTGATTATCAGGGGGAAAAAGGTTCGAAAAACAAAGGAGGTTCTGCCGAAATTTTTATAAACCGGGAATGTATGTGTATTGACAGAGATATATGGATGTAGCGTTATGTTAGTGGAATAGGCTTGTATCTAGATGTATCTAAATTAGTAAACTTAGTTAAAATTCGTTAAATATTTATTTATTTATTTACTCGTCTATTTATTTTCTTCTTTTGTTTCTTTCAGTCGCGTCCCCGGGTTCGGTCGGGAATTCGGGGCGTAACACCTCAACCCAAAACACTCGGGTAATTTGGCTCGCATATCGAGATTAGAATTTTATAGTTTAAATAGACTATGAAATTACTTGAGTACACCGGGATCGTTCGGTTAAAGAACTGACTGCACGAAAATTCGTGTATACATAAACATATGAATACGTACACATATATATTCATGAAAAAATATATATATATATATATATATATAATACTCATGAATATATAAATATAGGAAAAATATAAATACATGTATATATATATAAATATAAATATAAATATATATATATATATATCATTAGTATGTATATATATGTTCTAATATACATGTACATTAAAATATATATATATATATGTATGGGTAAAATAATTAAATTATAAATGAAAATTTAAAATGGAAAGAATTAAAGAAAGCAGAAGAAGATTGTGAAGAGAAGCTGGGACTGTCGGCAATGTGTGTGTGTGTTAATGTGTGTTTCAATATAACATACATATATAACACAAAATATCAAACAAGAATTTAATGCAAGCTGAAAAATGAAAAAGGAGAAATTAAAATCAAAAGAAGAAAGTCAAGGAAGGGAGGAAGAGAGAGGGAAGAGAGAGAGAGAATTTTGGCCAACTTGCTTTATACATATAACCATGCACTAAGCATGCGTTGGAAGGAGAATAAGAAGCTAAAGGAAGTTTTGGGATATTCAGAAGTAAGAAATAGAAGGAAGAATAGGAAGAAAAAGGAAAGAAAAATTTATTGTAAATTCAAAAATTCATTTCTGGATTTTTCATAAACTTGCTTAAAGCTTAGATCAAATTGCATGATTAAATTCTATGAAGAAAATGGAACATGTGGGAAGAAACCGCATGAAAAATGGTTGAGAAATGAAGGAGATATTAAGGGTTATCGAAAAATTGTTGTTTAGGAAATTTGGAGTTTGAAGATGTTTTTTGATGCTTAAATTGCTATATAAATGTTTTAAAACACATTTTAGGATGATTAGAAGTGAATTTAGGCTTCAAAAGGAAGAAAAAAGATGGGAAAATATAGTAGTCTGGTCACCGTCGCCGGAGAAGGTGATCAGAGTTACTGGATTATGGTCGGAAATACGTGAGGGGAAGAAGAGGGAACGGGCTAGGTCACGGGCCTGGGGTGGGAGTAGTAGTGGGCCATTGAGGCTGCCATACGCTACACTGCTTCAATTAAAAAAAAAAAAAAAAGAGAAAGAGAAGGGCTACTGGGGGGATAGAAACAGGGAATGAGTGGCAGTGGGGGGCATGCCCACCACTGTGCCACGCACACTTATGTGATAAGGAGGCCAATGTATATATATATATATATATATATATATTGCAATTAGAAGCAGCCTTAGAAAAATGGGTTGAAGAAATTGTGGCTACTGAGTATTGAACTAGGAACGGATGGCATGTTGGGGGGGGGGGGGCATGCTAAACCATTATGCCACGCTACCTTATGTGATAAAAATGGGCAATTATATATATATATATATATTTTATATAATGAAGAGATTTAATTAATTAAATTAATTAAATATTAAAGTAATTTCTGATGTCCAAATAAAATAAAGTAAATAGTGTAATTTGATTATCTCGGGCATTCTAGACCCAATGATGGGGTCCGTTTTGTGAGACAGGACTGAAAAATAAAGACATGTAAAAGTGTAAAATGACCATTTTGCCCTTAGTGCCCCTAAAGCCAAATAGAAGTCCGAGAGAGAGTTAAGGTTGACTTTCTCTGACGTTCTGGACTCAATGGTGAGGTTCATAATATGAAAACAAGTATGGAACAATATGTGAAGTAATAGAAACAAACCTAAAATTTAATGAAGCTACTAGAAAAGCTTACTTAAAAGGTATAAAGCCCTAAGATGGAAATTAGGATTTAACACGATCTAAGAATAAGTTACGAGCATCAATATGTGATATTTGAAGTGAATATGAAGTTATAGACTCTTTATGAATTGTTCTTAGGAACTACAGAGGGAGAGGGAAATCACACTATTAGCACTGACCCTAAGGACAAAGGTGAGTAATCCTGTATTTGAAGTGGAGATTTAACTCCATGAATTCGAAGAAGTTTAAAGTTGAAAATATCTGAAGCATTAGAATATCAAATTTGGTATTTACTTGATCCCTGTTTTAAAGTATTTCTATTCTTATAAACCCTATTGTGACATGCTCAGTGAATGGTTTCTACTATAGTTTTCCTTAAAAATATGTTTTAGCATGTCTAAGTTTAAAATGCTAAATCTCTTTAAATATTCTGAATTTTCATATTCCAAGTATTTGAAGACTCTATTATGAAGCCATGAAATCATGTTTTGAATGCTCATAAAAGCATCTATTTGAAGAAGTCATGTGTTAAATGTATTTAAATGCAACTGTAGGGAGGTCATGGTTTAATGTTTTAAATAGAATCTATTGTAAATGTTTTATATCCTTTATGTTGCCACTGGTAATGTAAGATAAATCGTGCATAAGCACTACGAATAATATTGGGTTTCTTCGGAACTTGATTGACATGTAAAATGCCAAGTAGCAGGATCTAATACACCAGGCATCAGATTTCGCCACAGGAAGTAAGACTGGAATCTAGTTCGAAACAGATTTCCACCTAATCAAAGTGAAAAGATGAGACTTTAGAAATGGTAGCAGGTTTATCCCTCTATTTCTAAATGTACTATATATGTTGATTTCATGAACTAAAGTTTTCATGTTTTCATAAGAAATAGCAAAAGGTTTTTCAAACCCCTTTCACATGAAGAAGTATTTGTTTTAAAGGAAATGACTCAGTTTTAAAATAAAGGGTCATACCCTCATGTTTACAAGAAGAAAGATTTTTATTCATCCTATTGAGAAGCAAAAGATTTAAACTCTTTTGGTCATATTGGCCACCATATACATGTTTACAAAGTTTACATTGCATATTGCATATCCCACTCGAGTGCTTTAAACGCCCCGTGTTATATGTTTTGAAGATTCTTACACTTTGTATACGTGAAATATCTGTTTTACTCGAATGGTTTAAATTGTTTTGTGTTACTTGTTTTAAAGTTTCCTATACGCTATTTGAAGAAATATATGTTTAACTTGAATACCTTTGAATGTTTTAAAGCTATCTATTAAAAAGAATTCCTATATTCTTATTTGAAGTATGTGAATAATTGGCAGTGAATGCTTTATAAACTCTCTTATACTAACCACTGCTAATTGAAAATCCATGACAAATGCTGAAATTACTCACAAGCTTAGTTTAGCTTACCCGGATTTATCCGACCCACATTACAAGTAACTGAAAGCAATCTTGACTTTTGGTGATGAAGATGGTTAGAACTTTGTCCATTTTGAGGAAGGGCGTAGAAAGCTCCTTACAGGATTAGCAATTTTTTGGGGAAGCACTAAGGACTTATAGTTAGTTACTTTTGTTATAGAAGATGTTTAAATGTTATATAACTAAGTCCTGATGGACAACTGGATATGTATTATTTATAAAGTCTTAAAAGTTTTTATTATGCTCTGAATGTATTATCATGTGTACCGTTCTGAAGAGTGACAGTACTGGGCGGATGTACGGGAAATTTAAAAGAAGAAAAGAAAAAGTTTTTCACGCTTCCGCAAACACAGGCCACACCGCCGTCCGATACCGTCGCTTATGTGAGCCTTACTCGACGGCCCCCAGGCCGAAGGGTGGCAGTCGCGATTCGGGATCCGCACAGGGTGGGTTTCGGGTCATGACAGCTTAAGTAATGAGAACGTGTTCCCTAGGTGTCACACCCCGAATTTCCACGAACCTGGGGGTGAGCGAAATAAAACAAGAAAGATAAATAAAGGATAATTACATGCATTTCAATACTAACTCAATTCAGGTTCTGATATAATTCCATAAACCTTACCCATTGTTGCACGATATACAAACTAAACATGCATAGTTCAGGGTTTATGCCTTTGTACAATATCAACACATGCCCCAAGGGCCAAAACACTTCAAGTTCTTTCTTATTCACTAAGACATCACCGAATCTCATGTAGCCAGGGCGTCATCTGTAATATGGTATCCCACGAATGGGTCAGCTCAACTGCTGGTATAATATAATGCTAATGCAAGAAACAAAATTAAGGTGTGGCATGTGCAAGTGTACATTTATATCTAAATGTGATCCAATATCATCTATGCAGTACATGAACAGTGTGCGTGACACACCCATGCAAACTCCATGCCATACTCATGTCTCGCTTTACGGTCCTTCCCCACTGGCCTGCAAGTACCACAGTATGTCTCGTTTCACGGTCCGGACCCCGTTTGGCATGCGAGTACGAATGGCCGATTTTGGGTTTTTCACCACAGGATCTACACCCTCATAATGTGTAGCACCACGTGCTCAACCCATACCATGTTCCAAGTAATCACACTATGCCAATATACTCTGATTCCACCATGCCATAATGTAATCTCAATAAAGCATCTTATCCACACATGAAGCATGCTTTAGATAATGTATCGCACAACAACGTTCCAATCAAAAAATCCCTTCATCAAGGGTATATGCCATACATGGTCCCTTTAAACATATGTTTTAAGTCACATATTCCATAATCTCAACAATTCTCGAAAATATAATTCACACATTATGCTAACATATGGAATATACATGTAGTCATGATCCACATCCATCACTTAACCAAACTTTCAAAAGATAACAAGAAACACATAAGCATATAAGCAATCAAACAAATATGTGAATCATCAAGTCAACATGGAAATTACTCCTAAACTTAATCCTATTTCTTACTTAGCACAATATATCATACCTGACGGATTTGTCTCAACCCAAGAAGTTGTACTCGTAGTGTAGCGGAACTAACAGTAAGAATGCAGAAGGTCAAACCACCTTCTCCTTGCCTTTCAGTGTTCTTAAAATCATGAAATATAACTCAGTTCATTTGCTACTTGAATTATGCTATTCATCAAATTTTATGTCTTTATTTTATAAGTTTCTATTTTGCCAAAATGAAGTCTACCATTGAGTTCGGAACGTAGAATAAAATCGGTTTAGGCTTTCGCAGAACTCAATTTGGACTTTTGTGCTAAAAAGGGCAAAACGGTCATTTCGCACTTTCACTGGTCCTTACATCTCGAGGCCTCTTTTCACAAATTGGACTCCACAGTTGAGTCCTGGATGGTTGAGATAATAAAATTCCACTATTTGTTTACTTAAATCAGAGTTCGTTTGACTGCATTTTAATTTAGGGGCATTTTTGGTAATTTTTAACGTTATTACGGGTCTTTTATTTTTTGGGACCTCGTCTCGCATCACGGACCTCACCATTGGTCTCAGGAGGTCCTAGATAGTCAGAATACACCTATGATTTGTCTAATTTGGGCTCCGGGCCATTTCGGGGTATTTAATTTAATTTAATCAAATTAATTAATTAAATTAAATCAAAATGTAATATATATATATATATATATATATATATATTTTATGCCAAAATAGGCACGGGATTGTCCTGTCCCAATTGGCTCACACGTGTCCTTCCATCAATCCCATTCCTGGATTGAAACTCAAGGGCTGCGCCTTTGTGCGCGCCCCTTTATTTTTTTCAATTTTTTTGATTTCCAAATAGCGGTTAGGCTAATTCGAGAATAAGCTAACCCCATTTCCTATTCAATCCCCATTTCAATTTATTAACCTTACAACCAAACAACCTGATTTTCACTTTTAAAATTTAAACCTAACCCCCAAAACGGCAGCGTTCGATTAATGCGGTGGCCAACCCCACCGCGTGACATGCGTCTTGAGTCGACACAGCCTTGGCACAACTTGGTTAGGACTTGGCTGAGTCAACCCACGAGTTGACTCAGCAGAGCCGTTTTCCTCCCCACACTTGAACCACTGTTGCCCTAATTCTGCAAATTCAAACTCTTTAATTTTGTGGGTTTTGAGAGATCAAATCTCTCTGTTTTTGGGTGTCCTGAGTTCCTGTGGGCTTTAGCAACATTTTGGCATTCATTTGGAACCCTAGGTCTAGCTCAAACGCTCGGTTCATGGCTTGATGGCCGAACCTGCAACTTGGCCGTTCATGGTCATTTTTGGCCCAAAGTTCTTGGGGTTTGTTTTGTTGTGGTCCATTTATCATGGGGTTCAAGTCCCCATTCTCCTATTTAGGTTTTTCTCAAGGTTTGGGAGGTTGGGTTTTCAAAACCGTATCTGCAACTGAGATTTTCTCTCTCGTTTCTTGTCCATTTAAAGTGATTCCAACGGATTTGGAATCCTTGGAGGGTCCTTGTTTGGTTCTAAAAGAAAGAATAGGGTTCTGTTTTGGTCCTTTCAGACCCAAACTCCAAGGTGGTCATCCATGTAGGATTCTTCATGGTTTGGTGTTCTAAGGCTGGTTCGGGGTCCAAATTCCACACCTAGATCAAATCTTACATATTCTAAATGCCATGCATGCATTAAAAAGGCTTAAATAGTTTACCTACGTGCATAAATTTTTAGAGAGGGAAACAAAGTGGGTTGGTGGTCTTACCTCAACGATGGCACCTCCCCTTTCTGCTTCAACTATTTGGATTTCCTCTACAGTCCTCTCAGCTCCTCTACAATGTCTATGGCCTCTTCACCACTTCTTCCTTTCTGATTTTTTTTTTCTCTCTAACCGACACCCACACCCATATACACACAGGCATATACATAGCTACATGCAACCCTTACAGCAGCCCTACCCTTTCTGACCTCTTCTTCTTTTCCTTCTCATCAGAATGCATTTAATGCTAGTTGACCCTTGTGGTTTATATATATATATATACATATATTTCACATCACCCACACACTTGCACACACACACACACACACACACTCACAGTTGTGCACACCAGGCCCCCCACACACAACCTGTTCTCCACCTCCCTTTAATCTATATATATCTACATATATATATATGTATATATACAACACATGAAATAGATATATATATATATATATATAATCACATACACATCACACACATACATACATACATACATACATAACTTACATGCTTACCATACATATATATATATATATATATATGTACATTCCACCACACATACCTACACGTACATAACACACATTTAAATTAAATGAATAATAATAATAATAATAATAATAATAATAAAATAAAAAAAAATTTTGCTTCGAAAATTCAAATTCTTACATCCTTCCCTCCTTAAAGAAATTTCATCCTGAAATTTAAAATAAAATACATCAATGAACAAACAACTTGGGATACCTAGCATGGACCTTAGCCTTACGTTCCCAAGTAGCCTCCTCGACCCCATGATGGTTCCAACGAACCTTGACCAAAGGAATGGTCCTGCCTCGCAAAACCTGGTCCCTCGAGTCTAATATCTCTACGGGTCTCTGATCATAAGAAGCGTCGCCCTCTAACTGCAAATCTATCCAATCTAGTACATGTGAGGGGTTAGGCTCATACTTCCTCAACATCGACACATGGAAGACATCGTGAACCCCAGATAGCTGTGGTGGTAATGCTAGCTTATAGGCCACCGCTCCAAACTTCCCAAGGATCTCAAATGGGCCTATAAACGGCGACGATAGCTTCCCACTGCGTTCAAATCTCTTCAATCCTCGTCGTGGGGCTACCTTGAGGAACACATGTCCCCCAACATCAATTGACAGAGGTCGTTGCCTCCTGTCTGCAGAACTTTTCTAGCGGTTCTGTGCTGTCAATAGACACTGCCTGATCACCTGTATCTTGTCCGTGGTCTCACGGACTATGTCGGACCCCAAAACAGCTGTCTCCCCCACCTCGGTCCAACACACCGGTAAACAACACGGCCTTTCATACAATGCCTCGAGTGGTGCCATCTCAATACTGGACTGATAGCTGTTGTTGTAGGCTAACTCTACCAAAGCAAGGTGATCCTCCTAGCTACCCCTGAAGTCCATAACACAGGCTCTAAGCATGTCCTCTAGGATCTGAATGGTACGCTCTGACTGACCATCAGTTTGAGGGTGAAAGGCAGTACTAAACTGTAGTTGAGTCCCTAAGGCTGTCTGAAGACTCTGCCAAAACCGTGCAGTGAAACGTGGGTCTCTGTCTGAAACAATGGATACCGGAACCCCATGTAGTCGTACTATCTCACGAATATACAACCTACTGAGGACATCCGATGAATCGGTCGCTCTAATTGGTAAGAAGTGGGCAGACTTCGTCAACCTGTCCACGATAACCCAAACTGCATCATGACCTCTAGGTGACTTCGGAAGACCCATCACAAAATCCATGGTAATATGCTCCCACTTCCATTCGGCCACTGGCAATGGTTGCAACAAACCTCCAGGCCTCTGGTGCTCAGCCTTCACCTGCTGGCACGTGAGACATAGATCATGATACATCTTAGTGCCCCCTAGGGTACACTACTAGGCGTGAATGATGGAAATCTCTAAGGGCATCGGCTCTAAGAGGCTCGGGGCGAAATACTCTACCTATATATCTCAAGCCAAGGTCAGAATGAACGGTCCACCCCTCAAATCCCTCAAGACTAGCAACTCGTGCTCTAATCTGCTCTGCCTCTGTGTCCTGTAGCTGTGCCTCAATAACCCTACTCAACAATGATGGCTGTGCACACACACTAAATAGTGTGGCATGTTCCTCCGACTTGGAAAGCTCTAAGTCAAACTCTCCTATGTCCCCTATCATCTCCCACTCTCTGATAGCAATGCTAGCCATAGTGCTCCTCGGCTTCCTACTGAATGCATCTGTTATGACGTTAACCTTCCCAAGTTGGTACTGAAGGTCAAAGTCGTAGTCCTCCGTGTACTCCATCCATCTCATTTGCCAAAGGTTCAAGTCCTTCTGCGTGAAAATGTGTCTGAGGCTCTTGTGATCCGAGAACACCTCGAACCTCACCCCATATAAGTAGTGTCGCCAACTCTTAAGTGCAAAGATGACGGCAGCTAACTCTAAATCGTGTGTGGGGTAGTTCTTCTCATAGCTCTTTAACTAACAAGAACCATAGGCTACCACTTTGCCCTCCTGCATTAGTACACAGCCCAATCTCTCTCGGGAAGCATCACAATACACGGCATAACCCAAACCTCCCTCAACGATAATCAAGACGGACGCTGAAGTCAGTCTCCTCTTCAGCTCCTGAAAGGACTGCTCATAGTTGTTTGTCCACTCAAATCTAATGCCCTTGCACGTCAGACGAGAAAATCCCTCCACAAAACGACGGTAGTATCCTGCCAATCCCAAGAAACTCCGTATCTCAAATACGTTCTTTGGTCTCTCCCAACTCATAACGGAGTCAATCTTAGAAGGATCTACAGATACTCCACTCCCTAACACAACGTGGCCCAAAAACTGTACCTCTTGTAGCCAAAACTTGAACTTCGAGAACTTGGCAAATAAGCGGTGCTCCCTTAAAATCTGTAACACAGTTCGTAAGTGAAGGGCATGCTCATCCTCAAAATGTGAGTAAATCAAAATATCATCCACAAACACCACTACGAACTGATCTATATACTGGCCAAAAAAACGGTGCATCAGGTCCATGAATGCTGCTGGGGCATTCGTCACGTCGAATGGCATAACCACAAACTCGTAATGGCCATAGCGAGTGCGGAAGGCTGTCTTCGCTATATCCTCCTCCCTGTACCCTCAACTGATGATACCACGATCGAAGATCAATATTCGAGAAGCATCTCGAACCTCTCAGCTGATCAAATAAGTCATCGATCCTCAGCAACGGGTACTTGTTCTTGACAGTAACCCGATTCAGCCTCCTATAGTCCACACATAACCGCAATGTCCCATCCTTCTTCTTCGCAAATAATGCTGAAGCACCCCACGGAGAAGTACTAGGACGGATAAACCCCTTACTCTACAGGTCAGTCAACTGCTCCTTTAGCTCTCTCAACTCAGCTGGAGCCATGCAGTAAGGTGGGATAGAAATGGGTACAGTACCGGGGATAAGCTCTATCGTGAACTCTATCTCTCGTCTAGGGGGTAGACTAGTCAAGTCATTCGGGAAGACGTCAGGAAACTTATCCACTATTGGTGGTAACGCACCCTCTGTAGTCCCACTATCCCCTACAACCAAGCTAGTCAACATATAAGTATGACCTCCCCAACTCTGAGTCGCACAATGGTGGAACCAAGAAATCCTCACGATCTCTTGTGAAATGAAAACTATCTCCCGCTGGAGTGCATACTGTCACTCTCCCTCTGTAGCAATCTATACTAGCCCAGTAAGCGAACAACCAATCTATCCCCAAAATAACATCAAAGCCAGTCATATAAAGCAAAATGAAATCAAATTAAAGGGTGCGATCCGCTATCACGAGCGAGCAATCTCTACAGATCCTCATCAATACCATATTACCCCCAACTGGTGTATCAACATGCAACGGTGGATCCAACCGATCTATATCCAACCCTAATGACATGGGAAACATAGTAGATATGAATGAATGTGATGCGCCTGAGTCTATCAATACACTAGCCCATGAACTGAACATAAGGAATGTACCTCTAACTACCAACGGTCCAGATGTAGAGGCCTCTAGGGTGGCTACTACATAAACATGGCCCTGGGTAGTTTTGCCCAGCCTACCCCCCCTCTCTGTCCTTGCTAGCCTCCTCTCCTCGGCGCGGGAGCTCTGACACTCAGTGTGGAGGGTGCAGCCTGGTGATATGGTGCCGGGGGTTCATAGCCTGGCTGTGGCTATGGTAGAGGCACCTGGGTATGCTGGTAGTACTGTGGCCTCTATGGGCTCGGTGAGGTCTGTCCCTGAGGACAGTTGGCCCTAACATGGCCTGGTTGGTGGCAAGTGTAGCAAATTTGTGGAGCTCTCCAGGCCTGACTCTATGCTGGCGGTGGGAACGACCCTTGACTAGATCCGGTCTCCTGTACTAGGCTGGTGCCCTTCAGAGGGCAATCGGCCCTCTTGTGGTCGGGCTGTCCACACATATAACATGAAGAAGATCTCTGTGATCCCTTTCCTCTAGAAGTGGCTGGCAGAACGGGTCGGGGAGCTAATGACTGGAGGGGTCCCGATGGTGTCTGTGTAGAAGAAGCACTAGCTCGGTACCTCTTCTACGGTCTATAAATTGGAGCAGGTGTAGGGGTCTATGCTAGGGGTGTCCTGCCCTGTGCCTGGGACTCTCTAATCCCTCTGAGGTCGGTCAACTCTCTCTCAACTCTAGTGGTCCTGATCACTGCCTCCTCATAGGTTTCTATAATGTGGCCTGCCAGCTTCTCTCTGATAGAGGTCTTCAGCTCCTTGAGAAAATAGAAAACCCTCAACTCCTCATCTCCAATGATATGTAGGGCAAACATCTCTAATGCAGTGAAACGAGACTCGTATTGTGTCACCGTCATGTCTCTTTGGAGAAGCGCCTCAAACTCCTCCCTAAATCCAACCCTGGCAGCCGTTGGGAAATAGCGGTCATTGAACATGGCCACAAATGCGTCCCATCCCTCACCAAACCTGTCGATCCTATCGACAGCCAATCGCCACCACTGGCTGGCCAAGTCCATAAACTGGAAAACAGCACACCTGATCCGTAGATGTGGCTCGACTATCCTCTGTGAATCCAGAATACTAGTGATCTGCCTCAGCCACTCCTCAGCGACCAATGGATCAGGCTGTCCGACAAATGTGGGAGGCCTCATCCTCTGGAACACCTTCATCACGAAAGTATCCCGTGTCTCCCCACTAGTAGGTCTCGCCTCCTGTATAGCACGAAGGCACTCCTGTAGAAGGGCCGCTATATCTCTAGCGCCGACGGTCTGCTCCATCTCCTCTACTAGAGCAGGCGCTGGAGTAGGTGCAGGAGCAAGAGCAAGAGCAGGAGCAACTGCCTCCTCAGCTGTACTGCGAACAGGTATATCAACCAAAGCAATAACTTCCTCAACAGTTTCATGAGCTGGAGTAGTAGCTCTGGGTCTACCACGTCGGGGCTGGGCAGCGGCCCTAGGCCTACCCCGTCTAGGTGGCCCGGCTTTCGCAGGAGCTCGTCTCGGTGGCATGTCTACAAGTCCAAGGAGAAGAGAAAATTTAATACCCCTTTTTACATCTAGACATAAACATTTTAAATGAAATCTTAGTCATGTTTTTGTCAACGACTTGCACTAAACAAGTAGTACGTATAGCATGTCATAATGTACACTTTATCATTCCTCACACGTTACACATATCATGCATCTAACTACCTTAAACCACATAATCATGCATCATAACATAGCATCAAATAGCACGTAATCATAATAAGTCTTGCTTCAAGTGTATATAATCACATAACATACAAGATCCTATCGCATGCTACTGACAGCTCACACTAAGTCTCATTCTTTCCTCTAGGGTCTTATAGTGTTCAACAACACCCCACAGTCTCTAGGTATTCGAACCTAGGCTCTGATACCACGTTGTCACGCCTCGAATTTTCACGAACCTGGGTTGAGCGAAATAAAACAAGAAAGATAAATAAAGGATAATTACATGCATTTCAATACTAACTCAATTCAGGTTCTGATACAATTCCATAAACCTTACCCCTTGTTGCACGACATACAAACTAAACATGCATAGTTCAGGGTTTATGCCCTTGTACAATATCAACACATGCCCCAAGGGCCAAAACACTTTAAGTTCATTCTTTCATTAAGACATCACCGAATCTTATGTAGCCGGGGTGTCATCTGTAATATGGTATCCCACGAATGGGTCAACTCAACTGCTGGTATAATATAATGCTAATGCAAGAAACAAAATTAAGGTGTGGCATGTGCAAGTGTACATTTATATCTAAATGTCATCCAATATCATCTATGCAGTACATGAACAGTATGCGTGACACACCCATGCAAACTCCATGCCACATTCATGTCTCGCTTCACGGTCCGGACCCTGTTTGGCATGTGAGTACCAATGGCCGATTTTGGGTTTTTCACCACAGAATCTACACCCTCATAATGTGCAGCACCACGTGCTCAACCCAGACAATGTTCCAAGGAATCACACTATGCCAATATGCTCTGATTCCACCATGCCATAATGTAATCTCAATAAAGCATCTTATCCACACATGAAGCATGCTTTAGATAATGTATCACACAACAACGTTCCAATCACAAAATCCCTTCATCAAGGGTACATGCCATACATAGTCCCTTTAAACATATGTTTTAAGTCACATATTCCATAATCTCAACAATTCTTGAAAATATAATTCACACATTATGCTAACATATGGAATATACATATAGTCATGATCCACATCCATCACTTAACCAAACTTTCAAAAGATAACAAGAAACACATAAGCATATAAGCAATCAAACAAATATGTGAATCATCAAGTCAACATGGCAATTACTCCTAAACTTAATCCTATTTCTCATTTAGCACAATATATCATACTTGACGGGTTTGTCTCAACCCAAGAAGTCGTACTCGTAGTGTAGCGGAACTAACAGTAAGAATGCAGAAGGTCAGACCACCTTCTCCTTTCCTTTCAGTGTTCTTAAAATCATGAAATATAACTCAGTTAATTTTCTACTTGAATTATGCTATTCATCAAATTTTATGTCTTGATTTTATAAGTTTCTATTTTGCCAAAATGAAGTCTACCATTGAGTCCGGAAATTCGAATAAAATCGGTTTAGGCTTTCGCGGAACTCAATTTGGATTTCTGTGCTAAAAAGGGCAAAACGATCATTTCGCACTTTCACGGGTCCTTACATCCCGAGTCCTCTTTTCTCAAATTGGACTCCACGATTGAGTCCGGAATGGTTGACATAATAAAATTTCACTATTTGTTTACTTAAATCGGAGTTCGTTTGACTGCATTTTAATTCAGGGGCATTTTTGGTAATTTTTAATGTTATTACAGGTCTTTTATTTTTCGGGACTTCGTCTCGCATCATGGACCTCACCATTGGTCTTAGGAGGTGTAAGATAGTCAGAATACACCTATGATTTGTCTAATTTGGGCTCTGGGCCATTTCGGGGTATTTAATTTAATTTAATTAATTAATTAAATTAAATCAAAATGTAATATATATATATATATATATATATATATTTTATGCCAAAATGGGCACGGGATTGTCCCATCCCAATTGGCTCACATGTGTCCTTCCATCAATCCCGTTCTTGGATCGAAACTCAGGGGTTGCGCCTCTGTGCGCGACCCTTTATTTTTTTCAATTTTTTTGATTTCCAAACAACTGTTAGGCTAATTCGAGAATAAGCTAACCCCATTTCATATTCAATCCCCATTTCAATTTATTAACCTCACAACCAAACAGCCCGATTTTCACTTTTAAAACTTAAACCTAACCCCCAAAACGGCAGCGTTCGATTAATGCGGTGGCCAACCCCAACGCGTGACACGCGTCTTGAGTCGACACAGCCTTGGCACAACTCGGTTAGGACTCGGCTGAGTCAACCCATGAGTTGACTCAGCGGAGCCGTCTTCCTCCCTACGCTTGAACCACTGTTGCCCTAATTCTGTAAATTCAAACTCTTTAATTTCGTGGGTTTTGAGAGATCGAATCTCTCTGTTTTTGGGTGTTCTCAGTTCCTGTGGGCTTTAGCAACATTTTGGCATTCATTTGGAACCCTAGGTCTAGGCTTAAACGCTCGGTTCATGGCTTGATGACCGAACCTGCAACTTGGCAGTTCATGGTCATTTTTGGCCCAAAGTTCTTGGGGTTTGTTTTGTTGTGGTCCATTTATCATGGGGTTCAAGTCCCCATTCTCCTATTTAGGTTTTTCTCAAGGTTTGGGAGGTTGGGTTTTCAAAACTGTATCTGCAATTGAGATTTTCTCTCTCGTTTCTTGTCCATTTAAAGTGATTCCAACGGATTTTGAATCCTTGGAGGGTCCTTGTTTGGTTCTACAAGAAAGAATAGGGTTCTGTTTTGGTCCTTGCAGACCCAAACTCCAAGGTGGTCATCCATGTAGGATTCTTCATGGTTTGGTGTTCTAAGGCTGGTTCGGGGTCCAAATTCCACACCTAGATCAAATCTTACATATTCTAAATGCCATGCATGCATTAAAAAGGCTTAAATAGTTTACCTACATGCATAAATTTTTAGAGAGGGAAACAAAGTGGGTTGGTGGTCTTACCTCAACGATGGCACCTCCCCTTTCTGTTTCAACTATTTGGATTTCCTTTACAGTCCTTTCAGCTACTCTACAATGTCTATGGCCTCTCCACCACTTCTTCCTTTCTAATTTTTTTTTTCTCTCTAACCGATACCCATACCCATATACACACAGGTATATATATAGCTACATGCAACCCCTGCAACAGCCCTACCCTTTCTGACCTCTTCTTCTTTTCCTCTCATCAAAATGCATTTAATGCTAGTTGACCTTTGTGGTTTACATATATATATATATATATACATACATATATTTCACATCACCCACACACTTGCACACACACACGCACTCACGGTTGTGCACACCAGCCCCCCCACACACACAGCCTGTTCTCCACCTCCCTTTAATCTATATATATCTACATATATATATATATATATGTATATACAACACATCAAATATATATATATATATATATAATCACATACAGATCACACACATATATACATACAAATCTTACATGCTTACCATACATATATATATGTACATTCCACCACACATACCTACACATACATAACACACATTTAAATTAAATGAATAATAATAATAATAATAATAATAATAAAATAAAAAAAAAATTTTGCTTCGAAAATTCAAATTCTTACACTATGAGTTCAGAAAACTATAGGAAGAAATTGGGGCCAAAACAATGTCTAGAAAGCCACGAAATTAGAAAATGGTGGATCGCCGAAAAAGTCGGGCCCTCGCTGGAGCCCGACTGTAAGTCCCTATTTCGAGCTTAAGGGATTATCAAATCCAAAATGTAAGACCTTAGATGGAAACCTCATGGAATTAGGGATCAATCCCTGTTGAAAATAGGTCGGAATCCCACCGGAGACAGTTGCTGGCACAGGAGAAGACACCGAAACCTTCGCCGGAGAAGAAGAACAGTGGTGGGTTGGTCATCGGGTTAGGACCCGCCTAGTCGCATATAAGGGTGGTGCTATTTTGGGATATTTGGGTTTTAATTTAAAACGAAATGGTGTTGTTTTGATGTTAGTTTTAAATTAAAATGGGTTTGTTTGGTTGTAGGGGTAGGGGGCCTGATTTGGTAACTATAGTTGGAACTGGGATAACCTATCCTGGTTTTACCCCTTGTCCGCTGTTTGGCAAGAGAAATATAAGAAAAATAAAGGGGAGCCGCAGCTCCCCAAACTTGATCCCATAACCTTGAGCAACTGTAAACCTTAAAACAAGCCTATGACCACTGGGTCATTAAGGCACATGTGATATATTAATAACAAAATAAATATATAATATAAAATTAAATAATAAATTAATTTAATTAATGTAAATAGTCCCGGTACCCAAATAAATTAAACAAGTAGAGTATTTTAACTATTTTGGGCATTCTGAACCCAATGGAGAGGTCCATTTTACGAAATGGGATCCCAAAAAATTAAGATGCTTAAAATATAAAATTACCATTTTACCCTTAGTGACACTGGATGTAATATCCGGACTCGGGATATGGCACGTATACCAAGGTAGACCCGGTCGAGTAGTGTAGTACCAATTGTAACCTAAGCTGTTTAAGCTTTATATCATGATATTTTATTGGACTGAACGAATTTTGAATGAGAATGGTTTATTTGTACAGCCAGTGTCGAGTAACCCCCGAGCAACCCAAGATTGAGCCTCGTAATACGTGTACATGCGCATCCCCGTGCATGTGTATGTTTGCATGCATGCGTAGCCCTTTGATATGAGTGTATGTATATACTATTAGAAATAGGTATATATGTATATATATGGATATATACGAATGTATAAATAAGGTATAATATATGTATATATATATGTATGTATAAGGTATTGTATTAAGTATATATATATATATATATATCTGTGTGTGTATGTGTGTGTGTGTATTTTGAAATATAAAAGAAAGGAAAAAGTAAGGGAAGGGGACTGCAAGTGTGTGTGCATGTGTGGCTGTGTATGGCTGTGTGGGTATGTGTAAATATGGTGAAGGCAGCAAGGCTACCGACACCAAGGTGCAAGTGGGGGGTGCAGTTATATACATATATATATATATATATTGCGTGGTTTGGACATGGATGATAGAGAGAAGAAGGGAAGTTGAAGGCAATCCATTTTGGCTGCAAAAAATGGAGGAAGAGAGAGAAAAAATGGGCGTGAGAGTGAGGCAAGTGGGAGAGTTTAGAGCTATAAATACAGCGGGGTAATTGAAAGAAATCAGAAAAGGAAGAAGGGAACCAAGGAGCTGAGACTGAGAAGAGTGATTCCAAGAATTCAGAAGCAGAAGCTAAGAGGTTCTAAAGAGTAATAGTGAGCATAACTGAGAAATTCAGGCGAGTGATCATGCTTCTGTTTTTACAATTCAAAGCATGATATTAGGTTTTAATCATAGGGTCTGAATCAGCACGAACTGTAGAGTATTTTGCAAAATGAATCACTCGAAATGATGCCATGAAGAGGCAGAAATGGGGAGTTGTTGGTTTAGGGGATAATTCGGCTTTCTAAATTTCTATGCTTCAAACCTTGTTTTAACTTTGAGGAATTGATCCTCAATAGTGTAGAAACCATTTAGGATTAAATTAGAGTGAAAACAGTGACCTATAAGCCACGAAAATGAAAATAAACACTTCGCTGGAAAATCGGCCGGAGTTGTAAATCTCACTATTTGTGAGGTTAGGGAGGTTTAAAAGGGAAACTGAGGGTGGATTCGTGATCTCCATGTGATTATGAAGAAGATGGCATCGAGAAGGGTTAAAAATATGAATGAAAATGGGTCGTCGTCACCGGAGAAGGTGACGGAACCTTAATGCTCCTTCATCAGATAAACGGGGAAGGTGATGAACCGTATTGACTGAATGGTGTCATGTTGGGACTTTGGGCCTTGATACTGCGTCGTTTGGGTTAAGCATGTTTTAAATTAAATGGAAAGGGGACTGTTTGGTTGTGAGTGTAAGGAATTAAATTGGGGATTTGGGGATATCCTATACAGCCACTGTTTGGCTTAGAAATAAAGAGAAAAAAATATGCAGGGGCTGCTGCCCCTGCGAGTCGAACTGTGAACCTAGGGTAAGGGTGAGACACGTGTGACCAAGTTGACAGGCAAGCACGTGTTAACTTTTGGGCATAAATATATATATATATATATATATATATATTATATTACATAACTAATTGATAAAATGGAATAAAAACAAAAAGGGCTGAGCCCTTGGAGATTCGAACCTGAGGCCCTGTAAATGGAAACCCCTAACCCAAACCAATTTAACAGGTAAGCCCGTATTAACCAATGTGAATATATATATATATATATATATTATGTAAAAACTATATTAAATTAATTAAATAAATAATAGTGAAATAATGTGAAGTCCAATTAAAATAAATAAATAGTGTATTTTGACTATCTCGGGCATTCTGAATCCAATGGTGAGGTCCATTTTATGAGATGGGACTTCAAAAAATAAAGACCCGTAGAAATGTTAAAAGGACCAAAATACCCCTATTGCCACCTGAACCCAAATGGAATTCTGCGAAAGCCTAAACTAACTTTCTTTGGCATTTTGGACTCAATGGTAGAGTCTAAATTAGTGATAGAGATACTTATGATAGCAAGGCATAAAATTTGATGAATAGCATTACATCTGAGACGTATTTACTGATATATAAGGAACTCGATAGGAAAGGACAAACTCACGGGATACTGATCTAGGACCGCATTTAGAGGTAAGTAAAACCTATTCTCTTCCATATGGTGTTTCCAAGCCAAGCTTATTTCATTACTGCCAAACTTGTACTCTTGAACGTACATGATATTATTGTTTTTCACAATGTGATATTGTTTTATCTTGTGGACATTGATTGACTATTATATCATTATTATCATGTTGAACCATGCCTTGAAAGACCTACTGTTATGTTTCCATTGTATATATAATATTCCATTTTTTACTCTTATTGAGTCACTTATGATCATGATATGTTTATGTATACCAGATTTGTGCTCAGTCACAATATCCATCTGATGCTTTCTGATTCACTAGAGACCTACGGGTCAAGTCCGTGAACGGACATATGGCAATTCATTGGAGTTCATTGGGGGGGGGGGTATGCTAGGCCCTAAAAGACCGAGGGTGTGCCAAACCCTGACACAGAGTAAATGCATCTCTTATATGATTAATATGACTACGACTGTTGAATGACACTATCCCTTATGTTTTATCTTATACTGAGTGACATTCCTTATTGATTTGATTGTGAGCGGTTCATTATGGCAGTATATTCTTGTTGTTACATTGTTATTGAGAGTTCCTTGCTGATGTTACATCCATTGCACCTGATTGAATATTGTGACCTACTGTTCATTGGCCATTATGGCAATTGTTCTCATTGCATATCACAACATCTCATTTTCTTATGATTGGCTATCATATTCTTATTCATGGATTTATATTCCTTTATGATCACCGATACCAATGTCGGAGATGGGAATTTACTTGCTGAGCTTTTGTAGCTCATTCTTTTACTTACCGTTTTTCTGGTAGTGACGCTACAAGACCCCAGTAGGAGTCTGAGAGCGTAGGAGGACATTTTGAGGAAATGTACCAGTCTATGTTTAGTTCTCCCATGTATTCACTGCCCATGGGTGCTGGTAATGTTTAGTTTTTGATTTGACATTGTAGAACCATATGATATATATTGCAGACTTCCGCTAATTATTGTATTGATAAGACTTCTACTGATTATTGTTTTAAATCTTTAGGACATTGCATATTAGTACTATGATACCGGACTAGAAAAAGTAGGGACGGCCTTAGGGTCAGTCTCGCGACATAAAATCCGCATAAGGTGGGTTTCAGGTCGTGACAGCTTGGTATCAGAGCTATAAGTTCAATTGTGAGTTATGAGAGATAGGACTAGGACTAGAATCGATAGATAAGACTGACGTTTTATTTTATACGCTCATTGACTATTCTCTTATACATTGACTGGTCATTTCATTGGTTATCTTCACATTGGCTATCTTATAGACATGGTTAACACGAGGAACAATCCGTTGCCTATAGATTTTTTAGATTAGTTAAAAAGATTGATGTAGAGTGTCATCGAGTCTCTGCCACAGATTCAGGCCAGTACGAGTCAGTCGGTACGACAGGAGCAGCCTGTCAACACAGGCGGCAACGTAGGCGGCCGTTAGGGGAACGAGAGAGACTCCACATTTTTATACGAGCGGTTTCAGAAGATGAAACCCCCGACATTTGACTATACGAGAGGAGCCACTGTAGCTGAGGAGTGGTTATTAGAGATGAACAAGATTTACAATATCCTGATATGTACTGAGGTTCAGAAGGTGGCATACACCACTTATATGCTCAAGGGGATGATGCATAAATGATGGATGATAGAGAATGCCAGAGAGCCAAGCATGGACTAGCAGCGATTCACTACGGTCTTTAACAAGAGGTACTTCCCTCAAGAGGTATGGAACCGGAGGGTTGCCGAGTTTATGGTATTACAACAGGGAAGGATGACGATAGAGCAATATGAGGCTACATTTACTAAGTTGGCCAGGTTAGCTCCGAACGTCATCAACAATGAGGATTTGAAAGCTCGAAAGTTCGAGGAAGGGCTGCGATGGTCTATCAAGGATAGACTTAAACCCCAGCAGTTGACCACTTATGATGACGTAGTGGAGATTGCACGGGTTATAGAGAGAAGTGGCGAGGAGTTCGCCAAGAGGCGAGGGAGCCAGAGACAAGGAGGTAATTAGAATAGGAGGCAAGGGCCTTCTTCTTCTAGACAGGGGTCCACATTTACTAGACCTGGAGCTGTACCACAATCGACAAGGTCCGGTCAGAGGAGGTAAGGCAACACTAGAGGGGTGTAACCAAATGCCTCCGTTGCGAGAAGATCCATAGAGGCCAGTGCCTCAAGGACAGCCGCACTTGCTACTACTGTGGCCAGGAGGGACATTTTGTGAGGGAGTGCCCTCAAAAGGGTCAGGCCACAACGAGCACTGCTTCGGTTAGAGCGCTAGTACCCGGAGCAGCAGTACCTAGACCTTAGACCCATAGGGGTGGACAGGGGAATGTCCAGCAGCAGGTAAGATGGGTCTTCTCCATCTTACCAGGAGAAGTGCAGGCTACAACTTCTGTAGTCGCAGGTCTTTTAGTCTGCACAGAGCCCGCTCATGTTTTATTTGACACTAGATCTACACATTCATTTATATGGGTCTTCTCCATCTTAACATGAGACGTGCAGGCTACAACTTTTGTATTTGCAGGTACTCTTTTAGTCTGCACACAGCCCACTCATGTTTTATTTGACACCGGATCTACACATTCATTTATATCCCCTACATATGTTGCTAGATTGAACATAGTGACAGAACCCTTAGGATATTTACTAAGTGTTTCTATACCATCAGGGAAGTCAATGTTGGTGGATACCATGTATAGGAATTATAGGATACAGATTGGGGATACACATTTATTTGCTGACCTTATACCATTGGGAATTTGTGGGTACGATGTTATCCTTGGAATGGACTGGTTGGCCCCAAACCATGCTACGATAGACTGTGTGGCCAAGCGAGTTCTCGTATAGAACCCCAGATTTTCGACAGTTGATTTTAAAGGGATAGGGGTGGCTTCCCCACCCTACTTCGTTTCCTCTATCCAGGCTAGGTGTCTGCTTCGCAAGGGATGCCACGGTTTCTTATGCAGTGTCCAAGACACTG
Source organism: Nyssa sinensis (assembly GCA_008638375.1). Taxonomy (NCBI): domain Eukaryota; kingdom Viridiplantae; phylum Streptophyta; class Magnoliopsida; order Cornales; family Nyssaceae; genus Nyssa; species Nyssa sinensis. Next base: position 1,128,400 of record CM018049.1, read on the forward strand.
ACTCTTAGTAGCATGAGTTAGAAAAGATTCCCATTGCTAGGGAATTCTCTGAGGTATTTTTGGATGATCTTCTAGGGATGCCCATAGACAGGGAAATTGAGTTTTGCATCGACATACTGCCTGGCACTACATCGATATCCAATACACCTTACAAGATGGCACCAGCAGAACTGAAGGAGCTGAAGCTTCAGTTACAGGAATTGTTGGACAAGGGTTTTATACGACCCAACTCGTCACCATGGGGTGCACCTGTATTATTCGTTAAGAAGAAGGATGGAACCATGAGGCTATGTATTGATTACTGTGAGTTGAACAAGGTTACCGTCAGGAATAGGTATCCACTGCCCAAAGTAGATGATCTATTCGAACAGTTAAAGGGAGCTCAAGTGTTCTCGAAGATCGACCTAAGGTCCGGTTACCACCAGCTGAAGGTCAGACCTGCTGATATTGAGAAGACGACGTTCAGGACACTGGTATGGACATTACGAGTTTCTAGTTATGCTATTTGGGGTGACCAATGCCCTAGCCACATTCATGGACATGATGAACCGTGTGTTCAAGCCGTACTTGGATGACTTTGTGATTGTGTTCATAGACGATATCTTGGTTTACTCCAAGAACCAAGAGGAACACGAGTTATATCTGAGGAGAGTTTTATAGAAGTTGGGGGAGCAGAAACTGTAAGCCAAGCTGAAGAAGTGTGAGTTTAGGCTCCCTAGCATAGCATTTCGGGGACACGTGATTAGCAAGGAGGGAATCTCTGTCGATTCTCAAAAGATCGAGGCAATCATGAATTGGCCTCAACCTACTAGTGTCACGAAAGTGCGGAGTTTCATGGGGTTAGTAAGCTACTATAGAAGATTTTTCAAGGACTTTTCCAAGATAGCCACGTCTATTACCCAGCTAACCAAGAAGGGTGTTCCTTTTGTTTGGACAGAGGAGCAGGAGAGGAGCTTCCAAGAGTTAAAGGATCGACTAGTTACAGTTTCAATGTTGATAGTGTCAGATGGAACCGAGGGATTTGTGATCTATAGTGATGCCTCACTAAAAGGCTTGGGGTGTGTGTTGATGCAGAATGGAAGGGTGGTAGCATATGTTTCACGACAGTTGAGACCACATGAGAGGAACTACCCGACACATGACCTCGAGTTAGCAGCCATTGTCTTCACCTTGAAGATATTGAGGCATTACTTATACGAAACCATGTACGAGATCTTCATTGACCACAAGAGCCTCAAGTATCTGTTTACACAGAAGGAGCTCAACATGAGACAGCGCTGTTGGTTAGAGTTGTCACGACCCGCAACCCACCCTCTACGGATTAGCGGACTGCGACCATCCGACCCGACCCTTTGGCCGAATCGGACCTGATCATCCTGTTCATTCACATCAGTGTACTAATAGATAACCACATGAATCATCATATGCAAACATAGCGGAAAACATTAACTGAATTGTTCTAAATACAAATCGTTCTGCAAATAATAAAAAAAACACACAGCCTGTAACATCTCTAATAGATCATCTCGTCCCCAGGACGTGAATACACGAGAGTTCTACAAGACTGTACTACTATTACCAATACTTGTCAAAATGTCCATCCTATAGCCACAAGCCTCCTATTGTCCGTCCTCTGCGTCAGTCCCTGAAATGTGGTAGGGGGGTGAGCTAAACAAAGCCCAATAAGTAAGTCCCATACTCTGTCATGTGTACAAGATTTGGAAAGAACTGAATAATAATAAAGATATGATAGCCAGTCAATATCATAACAATAATCAAAACTCGTCAGTGAATATCACAATAAAGGAACATCTAGTCTGACTGATGACATCACAAGCTATAGACCAAGGGTCACATACAAGATCATAGGAAGTACTCGAACAAAGTGGAGCAGGATTTCACTATGAATCTCAATAGATAGATGGTGATGTCAAAACTGGTAGATGCTATAAACTATGGGGCCCTGGCTACCCCCTGTGTGCATAGCACTGAGCTCAATCATGTAAATCTGGTCCCCATACTCGGGACAAGACCCCATACTCGGGTCAATAATATAAGGCTGGTCCCCATACTCGGGACATACTACGCATCATAACTAAGCTATTCCACGGAAAAGTAAAATCACACAAGTGGAATCATAAAGGATCTGATATGATAAATAGAGTACAAATGCGTATAGCAAGAACTGTGACATGGCTGAGTGTACAACATGCAGAGGTCAGATATTACTTACCTTATCTGTGTCTTAGTACTTTAGGACTTTCTCCTTTCCCGTTGACTGGCCTATACATCAATAAACACGTCTCAGTTTTACTTTCATTTATCAATTGTACATTTCGCTACTCTAAATATCTCTTTTACTCATTTACGTTTCTACGGTTTCCAGTTTGGACTTAATTTGTCCAAGGGCAAAATGGTCATTTACGTGTCTCTACTTTTTGGGTTCTGTTTTCATAATTTGGACTTCACCGTTAAGTCCAGTAGGTTTGAATTAATAAAAACTCACTATTTACTTAACTAAATCGGAGTCCGTTTGACTTACCTTTGACGTAGGGGCATTTTGGTCATTTTGGCATTCTACAGTTATTTTATTTTTTCGGGACTCCGTCTAGCAAAACGGACCTCACTATTAAATTCAGAGGGTCCAAAATAGTAAGTTTTCATTATTCGTTCTACTAATTTAGGCGTCGAAATTAAATTTAAAATTTATTAATTTAAATCATTTATTTAAATTAATTAATCTGGATAATACATATCGTATTTGAGCCCAAACAGACCACATGTGCCTTGGTGACACAGTGGCTAAGCTTCTCTCCCTTACTCCTTTGGTCACAGGTTCAATTCACTGCCATACCAATTTTTCATTTAACATTTTTCATTGTTTTTCATTTCCTGTTCAAGTTTAACCCAACCATTGGATAGCTTCTCCTTTCCAACCAAATACTATCTAAACTGGAATTTAAAAATTTACCCATGAAGTACAAGTGTTGGGCAGTCATCTGAATAGGTGGGTCGGGTCAGACCCGACCCGGTTTGGCCAAAATAAAATCGCAAAATAGCAGCCGCGCAGCAGCCTTTTCTAGCGTACAGGTTGTCTTCTTCGTCAACGGCGACTCGCCGGTGACGGGTTTCTTGCGTTTTTCAGCGGGGTTAACACCTACGAGTTATGGGCAACTCAAATCTACCGTCAGATTTCAAATCGGAGTGCCGGAGCACTCCCAAAATGTCCGGAACAGTGGCGCACCTAGGGCTGTGCGGTTTTTCCGGCAGCCCCTTTCCCTTCCGTTTTTTCCCGTTTTCTCCTACGGTTTCAATCCCGATTTGATTCTAAAATTTCCCTACACCCAAGAGAATCAATTACCCATGATCCAGCCCAATTGATCGCAACAAAATCAACCCATCCGATCGGTTTTTCACCTCTGTTTTCTACCGTCGCGCCCAGTTTCAATTCTGTCCGTTTCTTTTTTTTTTTTTGTTCTGTTTTCCTTGATTCAATTTCAACACCAATCAAATTCTATGCATTCAATCAAGTCCTATGTTTCACACGATTCTATATCAACATAGTAATTCATGCTTGACAACAAAATTAAACACAGAAAATTAACCGCACTCACCCAATCACGCGTACAGAGCGGTTACTGGTTTCTCTTCCGAATCCACTGCCCAATCTGATTTTCTTGGCTCGTTTCCTCCTCCGCTTCTTTCTCAACTCACGCAAGGTGCCCGACTTGCCTCTTCCTTCTTCCTCCTCTCTTTTTTTCTTCCTTTTTCTTCCCTCTGTTCTAGCGTCCAGCCGCTTGCTCTGTTTTTGCCTCTGTTTTTGTTTTTTTTTTCTTCTTCCTTTGGTTTTAACGCATGGTAGGGATTAAATGGAGACTCCCTTTCTCCTTCTCTCTTTCTCTTCCTCTCCCATCCGTTTCAAGCCCCCTCATTTCTCTTTCTTTTATTTTTCTTCCGTTTTTTTTTTTTTTTTTTTTTTTTCTGCTTATGCCGTTTCCCCTGTTTCTCTTTTCTCCCTTTTTTTTTTTTTTTTTTTTTTTTTTTTTTCAGTTACACTACCACACTTATATATATATATATATTGCTTCCTTTAATTTATTTCCATATATATATATATATATCTATGTTCATATGTATATAAATTCTCATTTCATTTTTTTTTATTTGTATTTATTTACTGACTTATTTATTTATTTCTTTATTTCTATTCACATATACTCAAGCAATTTAAAATCCAAATCTTTTACTTTATTATCATACGTAGAACCTTATCAGCTCGGTTACATCTGGGTCAGGTTATTACAAGAGTTGTTGAAAGACTACAAGCTCAACATACAGTACCACCCTAGGAGGGCAAACGTGGTAGTTGAAGCTCTTAGTAGGAAGTCATCAGGGAGTTTAGCTTGCCGATTGACGATACTGTCACGCTCCGAATTCCAGCGAACCCGAAGCGCGAGTAACGAGACAAAAAGAAATAAAATAATAAAGAAATAAAAGATAATTAAGGACAATCACATACATTCCATATACTGTTCTGATACATTGCATAGGGTCTGGTCCATTTGTTCACGACATACAAAATAAGAAATAGTCTCGGGCTTATGCCCTTATACAATATTAAGTACACCCTTCGGGCCAAACATAATCTACAGTCAAATCATCTCTACATCCCGCACAGCTGGAGCGTCATTTGAAATGTTTGTCCCACGAATGGGTCAGCTCAACTGCTGGTACAATATAATGCTAATGCAAGAAACAAAATTAAGGGCGTGGCATGTGCAAGTGTACAGTTATTTCTATATGGCATTCAATATCATTATGGCAGTATATGAACAGTATGCAATATATATGAATCAGTATGCGTGACACACCCATGCAACTCTATGCCCACCCATGTTTCGCTTCACGATCTTCCCCGATGGCATGCAAGTATCATGTATGTCTCGCTTCACGGTCCAGAATCCATTCAGGCCTGCGAGTACCTAATGGCCGATTTTGGGTTTTTCACCACAGGATCTGCACCCTCAGTAATGCACAGCACCACGTGCTCAACTCACGCCATGCACAAGGAACCACACTATGCCAATATGCTCTGATTCATTCATGTCACAATGTAATCTCAATGATGCATCTCATTCATACATGAAGCATGCTTTCAATCACATATTTCATACTCTCAACAGTTCTCAAAGAATATAACCCATACACACTATACTAACACATGCGATATAAACATAGTCATAATTCACATTATCACCCAAATTACAGCAAAATAGCATGAAGCACATAAGCATGTGAACAATCAAGCAAACATGTGAAGCATCAAGCCAGTATAGCAAGTATTCCTAAACTCAATTCTATTTCTTACTTAGCACAATATATCGTACCTGATAATTGATCTCAACCCGGGAAAGTGTACTCGTAGTATAGTAGGATCACTGTGAGAATACCGAAGGTCAGATCACTTTCTCCTTGCCTTTTCGTGTCCCTAAAATCATAACAAGTGACTCAGTTCATTTGTTTCCTAAATGATGCTATTCAACAAATTTTATGTCTTTACTTTATAAGTTTCTATTCTGCTAAATTAAACTCTACTATTGAGTCCGGTACATCGAAGAAAATAAGTTTAGGTTTTCGTAGAACTCAATTCGAATATTTGGGTTCAAAAGGGCAAAACAGTCATTTTGCACTTTTCACGGGTCCTTACATTTTGTGACCTCTTTTCACAAATCGGACTCCACGGTTGAGTCCGGAATGCTCGAGATAATAAAGTTTCACTATTTGTTCACTTAATTCGGAGTTCGTTTGACTGTGTTTCAATTCAGGGGCATTTTGGTAATTTTAAAGGTTACTACGGGTCTTTTATTTTTTGGGACCCCGTCTCGTAAAATGGACCTCACCATTGGTCTCAGAATGGTCGAGATAGTCAAAATACACTAATGACTTGTCCCATTTAGACTCCGGGTTATTTTAGAATATTTAAATAATTAAATTAATTAAATTAATTAAATTAATTAATTAATTAAATTAATATTTTATTAATATTTTATTCTGGTGGGGTCAAATTTTAATAAGTAACAGTTGAGGGGTCAGTTTGTAAATTCTAAAAGTCCTGGGTCAAAGTTAATTCCTAAAAAGTCTAAGGGTTAATTTGTAAATTCTAATTCCCCTATTCTTAATTCGGTTACCCAAATAGGGATTAGTCCAGAACAGGGATAGGATATCCCTGTTCCTGTTCAATTTCAATTTTCAATTTCTTACACCCGTAGCCAAACAACCCCTTTCCATCTTTTAATTTAAAACAACAGGGCGACACGTGGCAGGGGCTGATCGCCCAAGCTCGACCCGAACCCGAGCCGGACCCGGACCCGACCCGAACGCCCCCCTTCTTCCCCATTTCTCCGGCGATGCACCAGTAGGGTTCCGGCGCCCTCTCCGACTCCTGTAACATTTTTCCGACGGACTTTCCATGTTTTTAAAATGCTACTTTCTTCCATTTTTCCTGTAGATTCCATATCCAACCTTCATTTTTGGTTTGGGTCACTCAAACGCCACGAATAGAGGGTCAAAGTGTCATGACCCGAAACCCACCCTGTGCGGATTACCGGATCACGACCGCCGCCCCGAGGCCCGAAGGCCTCGAGACCAGGCTCCCATCTGCAGCGGTACCGAATAGATGTGCTCCATATGGTTGCGGAAGCGTGAAAAACTTTTTTTTTTCTTTTCTTTTCTCATTTTAAAATTTGCACATCCGTCCGATACTGCCGCTCTTCACATTTCGGTATACATGTATAATCATACATTCATATTAAATCAGAGCATAACTAAAACTTAAAGGACTTCATAATTAAAATCTTAATTCAACTGCCCCGTAGGGCTTAATACACGTCCTTAAAATATCAGCTAATACAAAACATATTAATCAGAGTTCATGTGATTTTTCCCCAAAAGAACTCCTCAAGCAAATCTTCCCAAAAGCTAGGTTTCTCCTTATAGTCTTCAATAATCGATCTGCCCTTAGTCACCTGAAAGGGGGGGGGCGGATAAAATCCGGGTAAGCTAATCAAAGCTTGTGAGTAATTCCTGCATTCGTCATAGGTTTTCGACTGGTAGTGGTTTTAGCACATGAGGGTTTATGAAATACTCACTACCAATTGCTTGTACATTTTAGAACACAGAGTATATGCATTCTTAAAACAATAGCTTTGAACAATTAAAGTATTCAAGCTAAATACACATTTTCTTCAAATAGAGCATATGCAATTTAAAAGCATATAAACACGTGAAATAGAATAGGGATAATACCTACTTCTATTTTCAAAATCACTTGTCATCTTTTCTCTTTTATTAGGCGGAATCTGTTTCGAACCAGACTCCCATTTTACTGCCAATACTGTCGATGGAGATATCTCATTTGCCTGGGGGATTAGATCCTTCTACCGGGCATGTACTGTTGAATCCCAAAGGATTTCAACCATCATAGAGGGTGGTACTTAGTACCGTTTATCTTATAAAACATTTGTCACATGACTTCTTCAATAGATATTTTTCATGAACATTTAAAGCATGAAATGTACAAATTCTACAATAAAGCTTCAAATACACGTGATAATCAAATTCAGAATATTAAAGAGGTTTGCAATTGATTTAGACATGCTGATGTATTTTTAAGAAAAGAGCTGAATTTAAAACATTTAATAAGCATGCCGTAACAGAATATTTTAAAAGAACGGAATCATATAAAGACTGAATTTGATATTCAAAGGCTGCAATGACTTGAGCTTAAAACTTCTTCAAATATATGGAGTTAAATCTCCAGTTCAAATACAGGGTTACTCACCTCGGTCCTTTAGGGTTAGGGCTAAAAATACGCTTTCCCACTTCCTCCGTAATTCCTAAGAACAATCCATAACAATCTCATTAACTTCACATTACTGCAATATCACCTACTGATGCTTCTTAATTTATGCTTAGTTCGTATTTTATCCTAGTCGATTTACTAACATCCTATAACTTCGCACGTACTTAATTAAACTCGTACTTTAACCTACGACACAATTTAATGTGTTAAAAACTTAATTTATTTCAACTTATACTCTTCTGGTAGCTCCATTAACTTCAATTTAAAGTTATTTGCTTCACATGTTAACGCGTCGCGTCTTCTCGTACTTTATTTTTCCGTATTTGCCTCAGTTTAATACTTCGGCAATGTTTTAATTATAGTCATCTGACTGATGCTATTCATCAAATTTTATGTCTTTTTATCTTAGACACTTCTTTTGATCGAATGGACTTTACCATTGGGTCCAGAGCGTCGAAGAAAGTCAGTTTAGGCTTTCTTAGAATTTAATTCAGACTTTTATATGTAAAAGGGCAGAATGGTCATTTATCGTTTTGCGTGTCACATTTTTCGTACTTCGTTTCGTAATTTGGACTCCATTATTGAGTCCGGGATGTCAAAGAAAGTCAATTTAGGCCTTCTCCGGTTTCATTTTGGCTTTAAGGGTACCAGGGGTAATTTGGTCATTTTACCCCTTTGCAGGTCTCCAATTTTTCGGAACCTCATCTCATGTCGTGGACCTCACCATTGGACTCAGAGGGTCCGAGATAGTAAAAGTACACTAATAATTTGTTAATTTTGAACAAGGGGTATTTTGGTCATTTACCCCGTTTGGTGTCTTTATTTTTTGGGCTCCGTCTCGTAAAACGGACCCTACTATTAGTCTCAGAATGTTTGAAATAGTAAAAATTCACTATTTATTTACTTAATCTGGACTTCGTTTGACTCGTTCATAGAGTAGGGGCATTTTGGTCATTTTTGACATATTTAAGGGTCTCAAATTTTTTCGGGACCTAATCTTGTGTCATGGACCTCACCAATGGACTCAGGAGGTCCGAAATAGTAAGAATACCCATATTACTTGCCTTGTTAGTACACAAGGGTATTTCGATCATTTTAAGACTTGTTTTCATTGTATTTTAATGTTCGGAGTCCCGTCTCGTAAAATGGACCTCCTCATTGGACCCGGAATGCCCGAGATAATAAAGTTTGACTATTTATTCGCCCCGTTCGGACTTCGTTTGACTTATTTGTGACTCAGGGGTAAAATGGTAATTTCCCCAATTTAATAAATTATGTAAATATTTTATTTTATTATTTTATTATTTATCAGGGGTACATTTGAAATTTATTTTTGAAGTTTGGGCCAGATTTGAATTAGGGTAAACAGTTGGGGTCAGAATTAAATTTTGAAAAGTTTTGGTTCAATTTCTGAATTTTGTATAGTGAACCAAACGGCTCACTTGTGGTAACCCTAGACCTGACCGATTTTGCACCGAACCAGCCGGTTCAAGCTAACTCAGAGAACCGGTTTAAGAGGTCATGCTGACGTCATGATGACGTCAGCCCTAATTTAAAATTTTAAAATTCTTTGGTTAAACGGTGTAGTTTCATCGCCCCGTTGGATCCGGTCGGTCCCGACCCGACCCAGACCCGGGTCCGGTCCCGTCTTAACCCGATACGCCCCGCGACTTTCCAGTCGTCTTCTCCGGTTGGTCTAACCGGCGCCGGTCGCCGGAAAAACGAACCAGTCGCCGTTTTGCGCCGTTTTCACGTCCAAACTTCAAGTTTTTTTCACCGAAACGTTTCTGGGACATTGGGCATCATTATGGGGTTGGTTTAAACCTCAAAATTCACAGTTTTTTGGTTATCCATTTCGGTTTTCCGATCGGTTATCGTTTACTCTAGCATGGCCGGTTCTTGGTCGCTTTAATAGATTTTAACAGATTTGGAACCCTTGCATCATCTCCTACACATACGTACATGTAGAACTAAAGCCAAACTCAAGTTGGCTTAGACCCATTTTGAGGGTGGTCGGCCATGGAGGTTTTCGTGGGGGTACTGTTTTTTGGTCATTTTCAAAGCCTAAAACCGTGTTTGACAACCTCATGAACATGTATCTATCACCATATGTATGTGCATAATTCAAAAACAGTCCCTAATACATCAAAATTTTAGAGAGAGAAAACATTAAAATTTTGCATTTTTCTTACCTTCCCCACTGTTTTCTCCCTTCCTCTTGCCCTGATTCTCCTTTCCTTCTTCTCCTCTTCAGCTTTCTTCTTCCTCTCCCTCTCTGTCCGTGTCATGGTGAAGATTTTTCTTGTGTATATATGTATATATATATATTTCTCTCACTAGCCCCACTTTCTCTCTCTCTCTCTACCTTTTCTCCACTGTTGGCCTGCCTTATACACTTACACACTCATATTTTCTGACCTTGCCCATACTTCTTTCCCTTTCACCATGCTTCCCCTCACCTAATGGTTTATAAAGTATTCATGTATATATATATATATATATATATATATATATAACACAACACACACACACATGCACGTGACACACACACACATGCACTGTTCATCCCTATATATATATATATATTCATTTATCATTTAAACATATATATATATATATATACACACATGCATATTTGGTCACACATACACATACACATCTCTCCTCTTCTTTGTTTTTTGTCATTATTATTATTATTATTATTATATTTTATAATTATCCTCATAATTTATATTACATATAACTAATATTCAATTTAATAAATTAATTATGTTAAATTAATTTATTTTACACTCATTTTCCATAGCCTCGTAAAACGTGCTTTATTACCCGGCATTCCCGGGTCGGAGTATTACACAAAGTGCCATGGCCGAATCTTCGGCCAACATTTCTTTTTGGTTTTCATGCTTATTCTTTTACTGTTTTTGGCCCAAACAACTCCCTTTAGTTTTCTGCACCTAAGAGGACTATTTTACTCCTATTTAAACCAAGTTCTACACATAAAATGTCAAGACCCACTTCCTATAACCGAGACCTGCAACTCACTGTTTCTGTCTCGTTTCTTAATCATTTTAAGCGATTTATTTTACAAAATAATCCACATTTCATACACTATAAGAACCAAGAATCAAATCTATATAACATGCTAAGAAACAAAAAAAATCAGAATGGAGTCACTCACAGTTTTCTGGGTTTCTCTCTCTAGCCGTGCACCTCTTTCACCTTCTGGTTCCAAGCTTGATTCAAGCTCCAAAATCTCTTCTCCTTTCAGAACTCTCTCTCTCTCTCTTGCTCTCTGTTTCTCTTTCCTTTCTTTCCTCCCAACCGAGACCAAGATATAAACACTCACACATCAACTCCCTCACGTCTCCCACTGCCAGCCCCTTTTCTTGACCTCTTCTCCTCCGTCCAGCCTTCCTCTTTTCTCTACAAGGCAGCTTTGCATTAAATGCAAAGTTGCCCTATATATATATATACCTATATATATATCACTCATTACACACACTCTAGACACACACACTTACACCACACCACACACACACAGTGCACACATGCTCTGCTATATATATATATATATATATATATATACCAATACACATACATGTACATACATTATCCCATACATATACACATACACATAATATTCCACACATCATCCATTCATTTAATAAGCACTTTACATTCATTTCACATTTTTAATAATAATAATAATATTAATAAGAACAATAACAAATAATAATAATAACCAACAAAATTTTATATATAAAATTTTTTTTTTGAGGTTATTACAGATACAGACAGAGATACTGAGAGACTTGGAGGATATGGAGATAGAGATAGTTCTGCCCATCTCTGAGGCAATGTGTGCTAATGTCACAGTCAGTTTATCGATCATGGACAGGATTAAAGAGCAGCAGACTCATGATGAGAAGTTGACTAAGCTTTGTTAGGAGGTTGAGACAGGCATAGACTCTGAGTGTTCAGTACGAGAGGGGATGTTATGCTATCAGGACAGAATCTGCGTACCCGATGTGCCAGAGCTTAGGAGGGAGATTCTTGATGAGGCACATAGTTCAAGATTTACATTGCATCCAAGGAGTACCAAGATGTATCACAATGTCAGAAGCACTTATTGGTGGTCTGGATGAAATGTGACATAGCTGAGTACATAGCAAGATGTGCTAAGTGCTAGCAGGTCAAGGTAGAGCATTAGAAGCCTGGAGGACTTTTGCGGTTGCTACCTATTCCTGAGTGGAAGTGGGAACACATTACGATGGACTTCGTGTTAAGGTTGCCAAAGACATCGAGAGGGAGTGATTCTATCTGAATCATTGTGGACAGTTGACCAAGATAGCTCATTTTCTGGCAACCAAGATGACATAGACCTTACAGCGACTAGCCGAGTTATACATTAGAGAGATTGTCAGACTTTATGGAGTTCTAGTATCGATCGTATCTGATAGGGATTCACAATTTGTATCACAATTTTGGAGTGGTCTATAGCAAGCTATGGGCATGAAACTGAGTCTCAGCACTGCGTATCATCCCGAGACTGACGGCCAGTCGGAGAGGACGATATAGACTCTAGAGGACTTGTTGCAGTTCTGTGTAATAGACTTTGAAGGGAGTTAGGAAGATCAGTTGCCACTGGTAGAGTTCATATACAATAATAGCTATCAAGCTAGTATTGGTATGGCGCCATATGAGGCATTATACGGCAGGAAGTGCCGATCACCACTGTGTTGGATGGAGGTGGGTGAGAGAAAGCTCTATGGGCCAAAGATAGTGGAATAGACTACAGGGAAGATACAACTGATTAGACAACGTTTCCTAGCGACTCAAAGCCGACAAAAGAGCTATGCGAATGCTCATAGACGAGAGTTTGAGTTCACAGTAGGCGATTACGTGTTCTTGAAGGTATCACCCATGAAGGGTGTAGTCAAGTTTGGCAAGAGGGGAAAGCTCGGGCCAAGATACATTGGGCCATTCAGGATCATGGGAAGGGTTGGGCCCGTAGCCTACCAGCTTGCCTTGCCTTCAGAGTTAGCACATGTACACGACGTGTTTCATATTTTGATGCTGAGGAAGTGTATATAGAGTGCAGATCAGGTAGTTGAGCATGAGCCCTTAGATGTCCAGGAGAATCTGAGTTACATAGAGCATCCCGTGCAAATTTTGGATCGTCGAAATCAGGTTCTACGGAACAAGACTATTCCATTAGTGAATGTTCTGTTGAGGAATCATTGGATAGAGGAAGCTACTTGGGAGCGAGAAGACGACATGCGCGCCAAGTGTCCTTAGTTCTTTTCATTGTAGTATGTGCTAAGTTTGGGGACAAACTTATTCTTAAGGGGGTAAGAATGTAATATCCCGACCGGGGATATGGCACGTATACCGAGGTAAACCCGATCGAGTAGTGTAATACCAGTTGTAACTTGAGCTGTTTAAGCTCTATATCATGATATTTTATTGGATTGAATGATTTTTGAATGGGAACGATTTATTTGTACAGCCAGTGCCGGGCAACGCCCGAGCAACCCAAGACTGAGCCTCGTAATACGTGTACGTGTGCATCCCCATGCATATGTATGTTTGCATGCATGCGTAGCCCCTTCGATATGAGTGTATGTATATACTATTAGAAATAGGTATATATATATATATGGATATATAAGAATGTATAAATAAGGTATAATATATGTATATATATGTTTGTGTATTTTGAAATATAAAAGAAAGGCAAAAGGAAGGGAAGGGGACTGCAAGTGTGTGTGCATGTGTGGCTGTGTGGGTATGTGTGTTGTGTGAATGTGGTGATGGCAGTAAGGCTGCCGACACCCAGGTTCAAGTGGGGGTGCAGTTATATATATATATATATATATATATCTATTGTGTGGTTTGGACGTGGATGATGGAGAGAAAAAGGGCATTTTGGCTGCAAAAAAAAGGGGAAGAGAGAAAAAGAGGGCGTGAGAGTGAGGCAAGTGGGAGAGTTTAGGGCTATAAATACAGTGGGGTAATTGAAATAAATCAAAAAAGGAAGAAAGGAACCAAGGAGCTGAGACTGAGAAGAGTGATTCCAAGAATTCAGAAGTAGAAGCTAGGAGGTTCTGAAGAGTAATAATGAGCATAACTGAGAAATTCAAGTGAGTGATCATGCTTTTGTTTTTGCAATTCAAAGCATGATACTAGGTTTTAATCATAGGGTCTGAATCAGCACGAACTCTAGAGTATTTTGCAAAAAGAATCACTCGAAATGATGCCATGAAGAGGCAGAAATAGGGAGTTGCAGGTTTAGGGGATAATTCGGGTTTCTAAATTTCTATGCTTTAAACCTTGTTTTAACTATAAGGAATTGATCCTCAATAGTGCCGAAACCATTTAGGATTAAATTAGATTGAAAACAGTGACCTAGAAGCCACGAAAATGAAAATAAAGACTTGGAGGGAAAATCGGCTGGAGTTGTAAATCTCACTATTCGTGAGGTTAGGGAGGTTTAAAAGGGAAATTAAGGGTGGATTCATGATCTCCATGAGATTATGAAGAATATGTCATTGAGAAGGGTTAAAAATATGAACGGAAATGGGTTGCTGTCACCGTAGAAGGTGACGGAACCCTAATGCTCCTACACTGGATAAACGGGAAAGGTGATGAATAGTATCGGCCGAACGGTGTCGTGTTGGGGCTTTGGGCCTTGATACTGCGTCGTTTGGGTTAAACATGTTTTAAATTAAATGAAAGGGGATTGTTTGGTTGTGAGTTTAAGGAATTAAATTGAATTAAATCAGGGATTTGGGGATATCCTATACGCGGTTTAGTGCTAGCCACTGTTTGGCTTAGAAATAAAGAGAAAAAAATACACAGGGGCTGCTGCCCCTGTGAGTCGAACTGTAAACCTAGGGTAAGGGTGAGACATGCATGACCAAGTTGATAGGAAATCCCGTGTTAACTTTTGGGCATAAATAAATATATATATATATACATATATATTATATAACTAATTGATAAAATGGAATAAAAATAAAAAGGACTGTGCCCTTGGAGATTCGAACGTGAGACCATGTAAATGGAAACCCCCAACCCAAACCATTTTGACAGGCAAGCCTGTATTAACCAATGTGAATATATATATATATGATGTAAAAACTATATTAAATTAATTAAATTATTTTAATTAAATAAATAATAGTGAAATAATGCGAAGTCTAATTAAAATAAATAAATAGTGCATTTTGACTATCTCGGGCATTCTGAATCCAATGATGAGGTCTGTTTTATGAGATGGGACTCCAAAAAATAAAGACTCGTAGAAATGTTAAAATGACCAAAATACCTCTATTGCTATCCGAACCCAAATGGAATTCTGTGAAAGCCTACACTGACTTTCTTTGGCATTCCGAAATCAATGGTAGAGTCTAAATTAGTGATAGAGATACTTATGATAGCAAGGCATAAAATTTGATGAATAACATTAAATTTGAGTCGTTTTTTACTGATATATAGGGAACTCGAAAGGAAAGGGAAAACTCACGGGATACTGATCTAGGACTGCATTTAGAGGTAAGTAAAACCTATTTTCTTTCATATGATGTTTCCAAGCCAAGTTTATTTCATTACTGCCAATGTGATATTATTGTTTTCCACAATGTGATATTGTTCTATCTTGTGGACATTGATTGACTGTTATATCATTGTTATCATGTTGAACTATGCCTTGAAAGGCCTACTGTTATGTTTCCACTATATATATGATATTCCATTTTTTATTCTTATGGAATCACTTATGATCATGATATGTTTATGTATATCGAATTTTTGCTCAGTCACAATATCCATCTGATGCTTTCTGATTCACTAGAGACCTACGGGTCAAGTCTATGGACGAACATATGGCAATTCATTGGAGTTCATTGGGGGGGGTATGCCGGGTCCTCAAAATGTCCTCCTACGCTCTCAGACTCCTACTAGGGTCTTGCAGCGTCACTACTTGAAAAATAGTAAGTAAATAGAATGAGCTACAAAAGCTCAGCAAGTAAATTCTCATCTCCAACACTGGTATCGGTGATCATAAAAGAATATGAATCCATGAATAAGAATATGATAGCCAATCATAAGAAAATTAGATGCTGTGATAGCCAATGAGAACAATTGCCATAATGGGTAATGAACAGTGGGTCACAATATTCAATTAAGAGTAATGGATGTAACATCAGCAAGGAACTCTCAATTACAATGTAACAACAAGAATATACTGCCACAATAAACCGCTCACAATCAAATCAATAAGGAATGTCACTCAGTATAAGATAAATCATAAGGGATAGTGTCATTCAACAGTTGTAGTCATATCAATCAAATAAGAGATGCATTTACTCTGTGTCAAGGTTTGGCATACCCTCGGTCTCGGGCATTTTCGATGGTCAAACGGCCAAAAGAGGCCGTTTTGGCACTTGAGTCCCTTCTTTTTGGAGTAATTGCAAAGCGGGCATCTGAATTGTGTTTCGTCAATTTGAGGACATGTATTATAACTTTGGAGGTGTGTGAGCTAGTTTGGTAGTGGTTTGTCTTTTTCTAGGCATTGTGGGCGGTCAAACTTTCAAAATTGGGCTACTATTACCTTTGTAGGGGCTTCGTTGGTTAGTTCCATTGGGAAGCTCACCATAGCTTTTATGGTTTATGTTTTGTGGCGGGAAAGGAAATCTATACTCTTCTCCAACCAGAACCAATCCCCCAAAGGCATCATTACTTAAGTTCAGAATATGATTCGCGGAAGGTTTTGCACCATTAAAGGAATCACTCCTTCTTGTTCCAACCAGCTCCTTCAACATGTTTGGAGTTTGCCAAGTAGTATCTTCTAGTTCCTGTCTGTTGTTGTTTGTTTATTTTGTTTTATTTCTTTAGCTCCTAGCTTCGGGATGGGCTCCTTCTGCCTGTAGAAGTTATTCCCTTCTTTGGCTCTGTTGAGGTTTGTCCTCTAGTTTTTTGTTTCCTTTCTTCTTCTTTAATATACATTTACCTTTCAAAAAAAAAAAAAAAAAACTTTCAAAAGGGGTCCGTTAGGGCACTTAAGTCATTTTTTTTTTGCATAAGTTGCAAACCGAGCGTGTTAATTTTGTTCCGCAAGCTTTTAGGACAAGTGTTTCAACATTAGAGGTGTGCAAGCTAGTTTGGTTGTGGATTGACATTTTTCGGGCATTATGGTTGTCAAACGGTAAAAAAGGGCCCGTTTTGTCACTTAACTCCCTTTTTGTTTTGCATATGTTGCAAACTGGGAATCTGAATTGTGTTTCATAAGTTTGAACACTTGTATTTTATTTTTCTAGAGGTGTGTGAGCCGTTTTGGTGGTGGTTTGACCATTTCTAGGCATTTTTGGCGTTCAACGAGCCAAAATAGGTCGTTTGGGTATTCAAGTCCATTTTTTGGCATAAATTGCAAACCGAGAATCAAAATTGTCTTCCAAAAGTTTGAGGACTTGTATTACAACTTTAGAGGTGTGTGAACTAGTTTGGTTATTATTTGACATTTTGTGGGCATTTTGGGCGGTCAAACGGCCAAAAGGGGCCGTTTTGGCACTTGAGTCCCTTTTTCTTGGCGTAAGTTGCAAAGCGGGTATCCGAATTGTGTTTTGTAAGTTTGAGGACATGTATTATTACTTTAGAGGTGTGTGAGCTAGTTTGGTTGTCGTTTGACCTTTTCAAGGCATTGTGGGCGGTTAAGCTTTCAAAATTGGGCTTCTATTACCTTTGCGGGGGCTTCATTGTCTAGTTCCATTGGGAAGCTTACCGTAGCTTGTTCAGTTTATTTTTTGTGGGGGGAAAGGAGCTCTAGGCTCTTCTCCAGCCAGAACCAATCCCCCCAAGGCATTATTACTCAAGTTCAGAATATGATTCGCGGAAGACTTTGCACCCTTAAAGGAATCACGCCTTCTAGTTCCAATCAGCCCCTTCAACATGTTTGGGGTCTACCAAGTAGTATCTTCTAGTTCTTGTCTGTTATTGTTCATTTTATTTTGTTTTATTTGTTTAGCTCTTAGCTTCGGGATGGGCTCCTTCTACCTGTAGAAGTTATTCCCTCCCTTGGCTCTATTGAGGTTTCTCCTCTAGTTTGTTGTTTCCTTTCTTTTTCTTTAATATACATTTACCTTTCAAAAAAAAAGAAACTTTCAAAAGGGGTCCGTTAGGGCACTTAAGTCCTTTTTTTTGCATAAGTTGCAAACCGGGCGTTTGAGTTGTGTTCTGCAAGTTTTTAGGACCAGTGTTTCAACATTAGAGCTGTGCGAGCTAGTTTGGTTAGGGATTGACATTTTTCGGGCATTATGGGTGGTCAAACGGTCAAAAAGGGCCCGTTTTGTCACTTCACTCCCTTTTTGTTTTGCATAAGTTGCAAACTGGGAATCTGAATTGTGTTTCATAAGTTTGAACACTTGTATTTTATTTTTTTAGAGGTGTGTGAGCCGTTTTGGTGGTGGTTTGACCATTTCTGAGCATTTTTGGCGTTCAACGGGCCAAAACAGGTCGTTTCGGTACTCAAGTCCCTTTTTCTAGCATAAAATTACAAATCGTGAATCAAACTTTTGTTCCATAAGTTTGAGGACTTGTGTTACAACTTTAGAGGTGTGTGAGCTAGTTTGGTTATTATTTGACATTTTTGGGCATTTTCGACGGTCAAACGGCCAAAAGGGGCCGTTTTGGCACTTGAGTACCTTCTTTTTAGTGTAAGTTACAAAAGGCTTTGCACCATTAAAGGAATCATTCCTTATTGTTCCAACCAGCTCCTTCAATATGTTTGGGGTCTGCCAAGTAGTATCTTCTAGTTCTTGTCTGTTGTTGTTTGTTTATTTTGTTCTAGTTCTTTAGCTCCTAGCTTTGGGATGGGCTCCTTCTACCTGTAGAAGTTATTCCCTCCCTTGGCTCTGTTGAGGTTTATCCTCTAGTTTGTTGTTTCCTTTCTTCTTCTTTAATACACTTACCTTTCAAAAAAAAAAAAAAAACTTTCAAAAGGGGTCCGTTAGGGCACTTAAATCCTTTTTTTTTTTTTTTTTGTGCATAAGTTGCAAACCGGTAGTTTGAATTGTGTTCCGCAAGTTTTTAGGACAAGTGTTTCAACATGAGAGCTGTGCGAGCTAGTTTGGTTGGGGATTGACATTTTTCCAGCATTATGGGTGGTCAAACGGTCAAAAAGGGCCCGTTTTGTCACTTAACTCCCTTTTTGTTTTGCATAAGTTGCAAATTGGGAATCTGAATTGTTTTTCGTAAGTTTGAACACTTGTATTTTATTAATCTGGAGGTGTGTGAGACGTTTTGGTGGTGGTTTAACCATTTCTGAGCATTTTTGGCATTCAACGAGCCAAAACGGGATCGTTTCGGTACTCAAGTCCCTTTTTTGGCTTAAAATTGCAAACTGTGAATCAAACTTTTGTTCCATAAGTTTGAGGACTTGTGTTAGAACTTTAGAGGTGTGTGAGCTAGTTTGGTTATTATTTGACATTTTTAGGGCATTTTGGTCGATCAAACGGCCAAAAGGGGCCGTTTTGGCACTTGAGTGCCTTTTTTATGGCGTAAGTTGCAAAGCAGCCATCCGAATTGTGTTCCGTAAGTTTGAGGACATGTATTATAACTTTAGTGGCGTGTGAGCTAGATTGGTTGTGGTTTGACCTTTTCTAGGCATTGTGAGAGGTTAAACTTTCAAAATTAGGCTTCTATTACCTTTGCGTGGGTGCTTCCTTGGCTTTTCACCACCCACGGGTGCTGGTTATGTTTAGTTTTTGATTTGACATTATAGAACCATATGATATATATTACAGACTTTTGCTGATTATTGTATTGATAAGACTCCCATTGATTATTGTTTTAAATCTTTAGTACATCGCATATTAGTACTATGATACAGGAATGGAAAAAGTAAGGACGGCCTTAGGGTCAGCCCAGCGACATGAGATCCACATAGGGTGGGTTTCGGGTCGTGACACCCGAAGCCAAATGAAAGTTCAAGAGGGTCTAAATTGACTTTCTTCGACATGCCAGACCCAACGGTGAGGTCTATATTACCAAATTAGGTACAAAAAAAATAAGAAACGTGAAAATACAACCTCATAAAATTTACTACGAGTAGCTCGGTTTAAAAAGAAAAAAGGCCCATCCTAGGAAATTAGGATTCATTCGGTTTAAAATAAATTAAGAGCACCAAATAGGTGGTAAAGAAAATGAAGTGTGGAGTTAATTAATTCTTTATAAATTATTTTTAGGAACTACAAGGAGAAAGGGAAGGCACATCAGTAGGGCCAATCCCGAGGATAAAGATGAGTAATCATGTACTTTGAAGTGAAGATTTAACTCCATGAATTCTGAAGAAGTTTGAGTTCAAAATTCTTGAAATATTTTAAGTTCAAATTTCCATATTTATGTGATTCCTGACTCAAGTATTACTGCTTCCTTTTAAGAAAATCCTATTATGCAATGCAAGTTAGCTTGTTTATATTGTTGACTTTCTATAAGTTTATATTCCAGCATGTCTACGTTAAATGTAAATTTTTATTAAATGCCTCTCTAAAAAATAGATGTCTTTCATTCTAGCTATGTTTTAAATATCCCCATACATCGTGGTTAAATACTTTGAAGCTTATGTGTTAAATGTTTTGAATTTGTATATTCCAAGTATTTGAAGACAGTTATAAATTCATGAATGTCATGTTTTAAAATGCTCATGAAAAATATCTATTTGAAGAAGTCATATTTCAAATGCTCATGAAAAGCATTTATTTGAAGAAGTCATATTTCAAATGATTTTAAAAAGAACTACTGGGAGGTCATGTTTTAATGCTTTTAAATAGCATCTATTTGTCAAGAAATATTTTTACGTGCCTCATTTTTGACAACTGGTAATGCAAGATAATCGTGCATAAGCACTACAAGTTCGTGAGGCCCTTCGAGACTCACGTACGAATAAATTTTTTGATAGAAAGTTTATCCCCCAGGCATGAGATATCCCCACGAGAAGTAAAACTAGAGTCCAGTTTGAAATAGATTCTTATGTTAAAAAGTGAAAAAGATGTTACATTCAAAAATGGCAGAAGGTTTATCCCCCATTTTTCTAAAACGTAATTACATGTTTTGATTTCATGAACAAAAGATTCATGTTTTCATAAGAGATGACAGAAGGTGTTGAACCTCTATTTACACGAGAAGGATTTTTAAAGAAATGACCCGGTTTTAAAATAACAAAGGGTCATGCCCTCTTATTTATGAAAAAAAGGATTTTTATTCATCCTGTTAAGAAGTAAATGATTTAAACTCTTTTGGTCACAATTGGTCACCTTATACATGTTTTCAAGTTTTCCAATTGCATATAGCATGCTTCACTCGAATGCTTTAAATGTCTAGTGTTACGTGTTTTAAAGATCCTTGTACCCTGTATACGTGAAATATTTGTTTTACTCGAATGCTTTAAATGATTTGTGTTACGTGTTTTTGAAGTTTCCTATGTCCTATATTTGTACGTGCCTAGCCTAAATGCCTTTAATGCTTCATGCTATCTATTTTAAGAAATCATGTATTCTGTATCTGAAGTGTACGAGCAATTGGTAGTGAATATTTTTATGAACTCTCTTATAACTAATCCACTACCAGTTAAAAACCCATGATAAGGTACTGGAATTACTCATGAGCTTTTCATAAAGCTCACATGGATTTGTTATCCATGACTCTTTCAGGTGATGAAGATGGTTGGGAGCCTTGCCCGTATTGAGGAAGGGCGTGGGGAGCTCTACACATGACTTAGCAAAATTTTTGGAAATGCTAGGACCCTATAGTTGGTCCAATTTTGTAACAATGTAATTTTGGACAATTATGTAACTAAGCCCTTAGGGACAATGGACATGTAATATGTATATCTTTAAAATTTTTAGTAAGCTCTACATGTATGTTATTTGTATCGATCTGAAGAGCGACAGTCTTGGGCAGATGTGCGGAGAAAAGAATAAGTTTTTCATGCTTCAGCAATTGCAATAATGTGCGGAGAAGGATGTATTTAGGTTGCTAGTTGAGAAATGATTGATTGTGTTGTGGAATATTAGGTGAAAAAGGCTTAGAAAACAAAAGAAACCATACAAAAATTTTGTGAAATTAAAAGGTTAGTTAGGTGTGTAAAACACCATTTAAATAGGTGGGAAAAGTACCAAAAATAGGGGGGGTGTTCAAAAATCTTGAGGAAATAGGCTAAAAATGGAAAAAAATTGGCTTGTAAAACTTGAAAAAAAATCAAAAAATAAAGAAAATCAGTGCTGAAAACAGAGAGATTTAGCTACAGTAAATACACTATAGCTACAATGAATTTGCAAGAAAAACCAGACCAGCCAGCCCGCTGCTGCAGCCCAGCCCGCGCGCTCATGCCTCGCCCTGCGCGCCCACATCGCGTGTCCCGCACCCTGCCTGCACGCACCATGCCCGCACGGCCCCACACCTGCTGCCCTGCGCCCATGCGCGCGTCCAGCCCGGCTTGACATTTGCCCTTGGCCACCTTTTTGAGCCATGTTTGGCCACCCTTTTGAGCCAGGTTTGGCCTCCTTATTGGGCCATGTATGGCCAATTCTTAGGCCATGTTTGGCCACATTTTTGGGCCATGTTTGGCCACTTCCTTAGAATACCTTAGGTAGAATTTTTGACCTATTCTTGGCCTATGTCTTAGGACATTTGGGACCCACTTGGGCTATTGTTCCAAGTTATACTTAGGGAGATTTTGGGGCTATTTTGGAGGCCATTTTTTAACATGACTTAGAGTAATTTTGAATATTAGTTGGGGGAGATATTTGACAAACATTAGAAGACCATTTTGGTTAAGTCTAATAGCAAGTTTTCATTTCAAACTTTGGGAAAACATGGGAAAATAAACGCATAATCAACTAAATCCATCTTAATGGCCTTTCATTTATTTTTCTTATTTCATTTCACTCACTCCTCGGGTTTGTGAAAATTCAGGGCGTGAAAACGTGGTATCAGAGCTTAGGTTCGAATACTTAAGGACCGTGGGGTGTTGTTGAACATAATAGGATCACAATGCATGATTTGAATTTTTTTTTTTTTTTTTTGTAAATATCTGACAACTTGGACTGCTTGGCATTAGAGATCTAGTTTCAAAATACCTGACGATGATTGGGTGTTGTTGAACACCATGGGAACCTAGAGGAGAGCGTGTGACTTAGTGTGAACTGTCGGTTGTAACACCCCGACCTGATGAAGAATTAGCAAGTCACTAAATATTAACAAGTGACTGAGACCTGAAGTAACAAGGTTGGTTTTCAATCACCAACTTGTTTCTATTGATCCCATTGAGACTGTACACTTTCATTTTGGAAGCCAACCTCGAATCGAGACGTGAAAAAATAGATTGCTACGTCGGGTAGATTATCAAAGTATGAACATGGATATATAAATATATAAATATATTTATATATGAGAAATTGTGAAATATAGATATGGATGTATATGCATACATAAATATGCATGTTAAATTAATAAGTGACTATTCAAATTCATATAAAGATATATTATATATAATATGATTATATAAAACATATATATACATATTTATATAGGAATATAAAGTTGGGTGTAATATATATATATATATATATATATACTTATAAACAAAAGAATGAAATTGGGTTTAATATAATACAATTGAGAAGAGAGGGAGGCGGTGGGCACTGCTCTCCATACCTCTCCCATGTGAGCTGCTTGTGAAAAATAATGATGAGAAGGGAGGTGGCAGCCATGGCTATGTGCCATGCAAATTCTGATACCAACATGTGGCAAGGCCACCGATTGCATGAGTAAATGAAGGGGAAATAAAAGGAAAAGAGAACTTGTAATGGAAGAGGAGACGTGTGCAAACAGTAGCAAGAAATTGAAGGATAGGGACTGAAGTAGGAGAAAAGTTGGAAAACTGTAAACAACTTGAACAGGTAAGATTTCGTTGGAAATTGTTTAAATTGTGTACAAATTTAAAGCATGTAATAATAAGGGTCTATTCTGCATAATATAAGCTGTAAATTGCAAAAGAAATGATAAAGAATGATCAAGAATCGACTGTGAAAAAATCAAGTTACAGTTGGAACGATAATCGAAAAGATCTGAAACAGGTCTAAATCGACCATAATCAATTCAAATTTTGGTTATAGGAACCTAAACTAGACTGTTCTAGGACCTTAAAAATCCTAGACCGCGACTCTAAAACACAAGGGAATGACCTTTAAAGACGAGTTGCAGGTTTAAGTTGAGAAACTTAGTTTCAGTTGTAGACATCTAAACCTGATTTTGTGAATGGGGATTTAATCCCCATGTCATAAGGATCACACAGGGCCAAATCTCATAAAAGATAGTGATGAAATGAGGATGTATTATAAAATTATTCATTCGGCTATCAAACACTAAAACCGAACACACGAACGGGTTTTAATGCCTAAAACCATTGCCAAACTCTTTAACAAAGATTCAGAGAGGGATTGATGAGGAAACAGAAGAGTTTAACAGAATAAATTGGCTCAAAATTGAAGCTATTAAGCTTAGAAAATTAGGGTTACAATGGGTAACGAAGGAGGAAGACGACGGGTCGACTCGCTGTTGAATCGAGTCACCCGAGTTAACTCGGGACACATGTCAAGAAAGGGCAAGTCCACAGAATTAAGAGAACGGTGATGTTTTGGTTATGTTTTAAAGATTTAAAATAGTAGGGCTGACGTCATGATGACGTCAGCATGAGGTGTTGAACCGGATCGGTTCAAGGAGAACCGGATCGGTTCAAGGAGAACCGGATCGGTTCAGTTAAATTAAAACTGAACCCACTGGTTCAAACCGGAAGAGTTCAAAATTGGAATTTGACCCCAAAAATTTTGGGAAATGCTACTATGGCCCGGC
Source organism: Nyssa sinensis (assembly GCA_008638375.1). Taxonomy (NCBI): domain Eukaryota; kingdom Viridiplantae; phylum Streptophyta; class Magnoliopsida; order Cornales; family Nyssaceae; genus Nyssa; species Nyssa sinensis. The sequence goes on from CM018049.1 coordinate 1,153,172, forward strand.
CGAAATTTAATTAATAATAAATTAATAATATTTAAATAAAAGAAATTCCAAAAATACCCTTGGGCCATAAATGGAGTAAATGAAGTCCAAATAAAGTAAACCAATAGTAGATTCTGACTATTTTGGACATTCTAAATCCAATGGCGGGGTCCATTTCACAAGATGGAACTCCAAAAAATAAAGACACGTAAAGGGATAAAATGACCAAAATACCCCTTGTCCAAAATTAACAAGTTATTAGTGTGTTCCTACTATTTCGGACCTTCTGAGTTCAATGGTGAGGTTCACAACATGAAACGAAGTACGAAAAAATACGACACGTAAATGGGTAAATGACTATTTTGCCCTTTGACATACAAAAGTCCGAATTAAATTTTAGGAAAGCCTAAACTGACTTTCTCCAATGTTCCGGACTCAATGGTAGGGTCTATTCGACCAAAAAGAAATGTCTAATAAAAATACATAAAATTTGATGAACAACATAAGTCCAGTGACTATAAATTAGTACATTGCTCGAAGTACCAACTAAATGGTACGGTACACATTTGAAAGGAAATACGAGAAGACGTGACACGAGAACATATGAAGTAAATAAATTAACTTAAAGTTAATGGAGCTACCAGGAGAGTATAGCTAAAATGAAGTTAATTCCTAACACATTAAATTGTGTTATAGGTTAAAAATACGAGTCAAATTAAGTACATATGAAATTATGAAATCGTTTTAGGATCTAATACGAACTAAGTAGCATCAACAGGTGTTATTGCAGTAGATGTGAAGTTAATGAGACTGTTATTTATGAATTGTTCTAGGAACTACAAAAGGAAAAGGGAAGGCGTCGTAGTAAACGCCGAGCTTGAAGTATAAGGTGAGTAACCCTACATTTGAAGTGGAGATTTAACTCCACGGATTTGAAGAAGTTTTAAATTCCAAAAGATTTGAAGTATTGAATATTAAATTCAATATCTCGTGATTCATGTTTTAAAGATTTTGCTCTTATAAATCTTGATATGACATGCTCAATAAATAATTTCTATCATTGTCTACTCTAAAAAATAGTTGACATGTCTACATATTCTGAAGTTTCTTGTTCAAAAGTCATATTTTAAATGCTTATAAAGCATCTATTGAAGAAGTCATATTTCAAATGCTATAAATGCATATGTTTGAAGAAATCATATTGTAAATGTTTTTGAAAAAGCATTTATTAAAGAAGCAGTATTTTGATGCTCGTTAAAAAGGCATCCAAATGTGCATAAGCACCCCATGAAGGTTGAAATCCTTCGGGATTCAACAGTAAATGCCCGGTAGAAGGATCTAATCCCCCAGGCAGTGAGATATCTCCCATTGTAGCATTGCAGTAAGACGGGAGTCTGGTTCGAAACAGATTCCACTTAACCAAAGAGAAAAGATGACAAACGCTTTTGAAAATGGAAGCAGGTTTTACCCCCATTTTCACTATGCAGATTTAGATGTTTTGAAACAACACTTTTAAAATGGAAGCAGGTTTTTACCCCTATTTTATTATGTACGTTTATATGCTTTGAAATGCATATATTCCATTGAAGAAATGTGTATTTAGCTTATTAACTATAAATGTTTTTAAGCTATCATTTGAAATCATACTATTAAACATGGAAGTAGGTTTTACCTCTTTCGATTATGCATGTTTTAAAATGCATATACTTTATTGAAGAAATGTGTATTTAGCTTGAATACTATAAATGTTTCAAAGCTATCCTTATGAAGAATGCATATATTCTGTATTCTGAACATACGAACAATTGGTAGTGAGTATTTTATAAACTCTCGTGAGCTAAACCACTGCCAGTTGAAACCCCATGATGAATGCAGGAATTACTCACAAGCTTAGATTAGCTTACCCAGATTTTATTCGGACCCCCCTTTCAGGTGACTGACGGCAGTTTTGATTTGAAGTCGATGATGATGAATCTGCCATTTTGGGAGAATGAAGAAGTAGGATTTTTGGAACCTTATGAACTCTAGTAGTACATTCTGTATTAATAGACATTATAGGAATATGTATTGAGCCCTCAGGGCACTGGACATGTAATATTATACAGTCTTGAGATTTAGTTATGCTCTGAATGTATTATAATGCATACCGCAATGTAAAGAGCGGCAGTACCGGACGGATGTGCGTAATCTTTAAAAAGAAAAGAAAAGAAAAAAAATTTTCACGCTTCCGTAACCACTGGTCGCACTACTGTCCGATACTATTGCTTATGTTTCGTCTTGCCCTAAGGTCTCGGCCGAAGGGCGGCGGTCGCGATTCGGGATCCGCACAGGGTGGGTCTCGGGTCGTGACATCGGTTGTCACGACCCGAAACCCACCCTAAGCGGATCACTAGGATCGCGATCGCCGCCCCGAGACCCGAGGGCCCCGAGACAAGGCTCGCATATGCAGCGGTATCGAATAGATGTGCAACATACGTTTTTGCGGAAGCGTGAAAAACTTTTTCTTTTCTTTTCTCATTTTTAAATTATGCACATCCGTTCGGTACTGCCGCTCCATACATAGCATACTTGGTTACACATTCAGAGTATAACTAAAACTTAAAAACTTATAACATTAATACAATACATGTTCAGTTGCCCTGAGGGCTTAATACATATTCTTACATTATCTACTAATACAAAATGTACAACTAGAGTTCATAGGTTTCTCAAGAGAAACTTCTTAAACATATCTTCCCAAAATCAGTAGATTCATCATCAACGTCCTCAAGTCAAGACTGCTGCTAATTACCTGAAAGGGGGGTCCGAACAAAGTCCGGGTAAGCTAATCTAAGCTTGTGAGCAATTCCAGTATTCGTCATGGGGTTTTCAACTGGTAGTGGTTTATCACTTGAGAGTTTATAAAATAATCACCGCCAATTGTTCGTATACTTTGAATACAGAATATATGCATTCCTTAAACCATGTAGCTTTGAAACATTTAAAGTATTCAAGCTAAACTCATACTTTGTCAAATAGAGTATATGACTCAAAACATATGCATTTCGTAAAACAATAGCTTTGAAACATTAAAGTATTCAAGCGATACTTATACTTCGTCAAATAGAGTATATAACTCAAAACATGTGCATTTCATAAAACAATAGCTTTGAAACATTTAAAGTATTCAAGCTATACTTATAATCATGAACTTCAAAACATATAACATAACATGTATTTCTTAAATAGAGTATATAAAACTCAAAACATATGCATATTGAAAATGAGGGTAAAACCTGCTTCCATTTTCAAATCATTTGTCATCTTATCACTTTCATTAGTGGAATCCGTTTCGAACCGGACTCCCATCTTACTTATAAATGGAGATATCTCATTGCCTGGGGGATTAGATCCTGCTACCGGGCATTTGACAGTCAATTGAGTTCGTATGTAACCTAAAATCCCATCATATGTTTACAGATTAATTGAGTTCCGTACAACCCAAAAATCTGTTATTTAGAAAGTCGGCTGAGTTCCGTACAACCCAACCAAAAACCATAGTGCTTAGGCACAGCTTTTCTTACATTCAAATACCTTTAATACATGATTTCTTCAAATAGATGTTTCTCATAAACATTTAAAACATCATGTACATAATTTCATAATAAATCCGTTAAATGCTTGATATAAACAAATTCAGAACACTTTACATAATTTGGCATTTAAAACTTTAGACATGCTGAAATATGTTTTAAGAAAACCATGAAAGAAACCATTCACTAAGCATGTCATAATAGAGTTTATAAAAACAGAACAATTTAACTGAATCATGTAAATACTGAATTCGAATTTTCAAACACTTCATATCTTTGCATTTAAAACCTTTTCAAATCCATGGAGTTAAATCTCCACTTCAAATACAGGGTTACTCACCTTGGCTCTTTAGGGTCAGTGCTAATAATGCGCTTTCCCACTTTCCTTGTAGTTCCTAAGAACAATTCATAAATATCTCATCAACTTCACATTCATTGTAATATCATCTCGATATTCCTTAACTTATGCTTAAATCGTATTTGATCCTACAATGATTTCATAAATTCATATGTACTTAACGTAACTCGTATTCTTAACCTATGACACAATTTAATGTGTTAGAAATTGAATCTACTTCAATTTATACTCTTCTGGGAGTTCCATGAACTTTAATTTAAAGTTATTTATTTGACATGTTTACGTGTCGTGTCTTTTCATATTTCGTTTCTCGTACATGCCTTAGTATTAGTACTTTGGCATTATTTCAGTTCATAGTCATCTAACAGATGCTATTCATCAAATTTTATGTCTTTTTATTTTAGACATTTCTTTTGGTCGAATAGACTCTACCATTGAGTCCAGAGTGTCGAAGAAAGTCGGTTTAGGCTTTCTAAGAATTTAATTCAGACTGTTATATGTAAAAGGGCAAAATGGTCATTTATCGTTTTACGTGTCATATTTTTCTGTATTTCGTTTCGTAATTTGGACTCCATTTTTGAGTCCGGGATGTCAAAGAAAGTTAATTTAGACCTTCTCTGATTTCATTTTGGCTTTAGGGGTACCAGGGGTATTTTGGTCTTTTTACCCCTTTACGTGTCTTTATTTTTCGGGACCCCGTCTCATGTCGTGGACCTCACCATTGGACTCAGAAGGTCCAAAATAGTAAGAATATATTAATAACTTGTCAAATTTGGTCAAGGGGTATTTTGGTCATTTACCCCTTACATGTTTTTATTTTTCGGGCCTCGTCTCGTAAAACGGACCCTACCATTGATCTCAGAATGTCCAAAATAGTAAAAATACACTATTCATAAGCTTAATTTGGACTTCGTTTACTCTATTTATGACCCAAGGGCAAAATAGTCATTTTACTTTATTTATTAAATAATTAAATTAATTATTTAATTATTTAATTATTTTTCCAGGGGTCTAAATGCATAAAACTTCCATAAATTGGGCAACAGTAGGATTGTCCAGAAGTTCTGGGGTCAATCCGCAATTAAGGAAACTATTGGTTTTATTTTATTTTTAAAAAATTTGAAAACCAAAGGGTTCGGTCTCAAACCAAGTGAACCGGTCCAGGTCTGGTTGTAAACCAACCGGTTCAGTGGTTTTCATGCGTGTGGCTGACATCATGATGACGTCAGCCCTAGCGTTTTAAATACTTAAAACGTTGCCGTTTCATTTATTTGGTGGCAAGCTCAGATGCTGCCACGTGTCCGAGTCAACTCGATTGTTTTAAAACGAGTTAACTCATCGTCATCTTCCTCATTTCGCCCCTACGTTGCCCTAATTTGCAGGTTTCCTTTTCCTCCTATTTCGTGACTTTCTCCTCAACCATTCTCCTCTGTTTTGGCCCCAAATTATTCCTAAGACATAACCAATTGATTTGGCATTCATTTGAAGGATAAAAAAATGGTTCGTGTGCTCGGTTTTGGTCGTGATAACCCGAACTGCAACTCCATGGTTAACCCTTATTTCTTGATGGTTTTTCATGGAATTTGGCTTGTTTTGTTCCCCTCTTCATGGGGATTAAATTTTCATTCAAAAAAATGGTTTTAAATGAAAGTTCGTGGGGTTGGGGTTTTGAACCCGTACCTACAATTGGATTTTTGGTAGGCTTTTCTTTTGATTTTTGATCGCGTACATAGGTTTTTATAACCCTCATGACTTTATCTTGAGGTCTTGGTAGGTTAGAACCCATTTAATTTCACCCATTTCAGACCTGTTATTTTGAAGGTCATCCATGGCAGTCGTTCCTGGGTTGGTCATTTTTCAGTGTTTTCGAAGCCTAAAATCATGCTTGACATGCTTATAAACATATATCTATCATCATATGTGTGTATATAATTGAAAAACAATTCCTAATACATCATAATTCTAGAGAGAGAGAAAAATAGAAATTTGAGTTTTCTCACCTTTTAGGTTGCTGTTCTTCCCCCTTTTTCCTCTCTGTTTCTTCCTCTCTTCTCCTTCAGTTCCTTAGCTTCTCTTTTCTTACAAAACAAGCATGCAATGCATGTTTGTTTCTTTTTAAAGAAAAGAGAACCGACGTCCCTCTCTCCTCTATTCTCTCTCTCTCCTTTCTCTCTCTCTTCTTTCTGATTTCTTAGCCCTACATAGCCTTCCCATCTCATAAATTTTGCTTTCCTTCTTTCCTACTTTGCATTTAATTTTTGAGATATTTATACATATAATATATATACATATATATACATATACACATATAAGACAACACACACACACACACACACACCTTTTCACACACTGTTCACTCTTCTACTTATCACATTTTTACTTTTACATTTTACATATATCATTTAATTAATACCCATATATATATACTTATACATTTAATTAATACATATACATATATCCATTTCTTATAATTAATTAATTATATATATATAATTTCTTTTTCTCGTAATACGTGCCATGTGACCCGGTATCCCGGGTCGGGATATTACATCGGTGGTATGAGATAGGACCTTGTGTGTTATGTGGTTATTTATACTTGAAGCATCACATGTTGTAATTTTGTGTTAGTTAATGCTATACTATGATGCATGATTACGTAATTTGATGCAGTGTGGTGCATGATATGGGTAATGTGTGTATTGACATGACTGTATGTGCTAACTTAGTATATGTTTACATACATGATAGATTGATGCCTGTTTGCCTTCATAATATCATGTAGCATTATGGGAGAATGCCATGGGATGTAGAATACATTAGATGAGTAAAAGCTGAATTTCTAAATAATGCTTGTTCCTACTATAGGATGCCATCCAAAACACTGGGTTGAGGTAGAGTAGGTCGAGGGAGAGGGAGAACTTTAGTTCTCGAACCTATATCAACCTTGGTAGCCCCAATTGACGTAAGATCTAGGATCTAATGCCTTGGAACAATGGATGGGGTTTAGACCTTAGGTTAGTTGGACTAGTTGAACATTAGCATAACTAGAGCATGTGTATATCGTATTACTTAAACTGAATTTTTCCTTGCAAAAGGTTGTGTTAGAACACGGTGTTATTTGTTTATTGTAAACAATGGGTGGGGATGGTTGAGGTGAGTTATATAAGTGTTGATTAGGCAAGTGTATCATAACATATTATATTTGTTGCTTAGGGTTAGAAATAGACCAACTATATCCACCATTGCATGTTGACACACTAATTGGGGTAGTGTGATACTGATGAGGATCTGTAGAGATTGCTAGATAGAGATTGCATATTACATACTTTCTTTTGACTTCATTCTACTTGACATGTCTGGCTTTGATATTATATTGGGAATGGATTGGTTATTTACATTTTGGGCGAGTATAGACTACTACAGGGGGAGGGTGACAGTGTGTACTCCTGAGGGAGATAGCTTTTATTTCACAGAGGATCGTGGGGATTTCTTAGTTCCACCCTTGTATGACTCGAGGAGTTGGGAAGGCCATAGCTATTTATTGGCTAGTTTGACAGTAAATGGGAGTGGGACTACAGAAAGTATATCACCGCCAATAGTGAATGAGTTCCTAAATGTCTTTTCGGATGACTTGACTAGTCTACTGCCAAGACGAGAGATAGAGTTCACGATAGAACTTATCCCAGGCACTATGCCTATTTCCATTCCACCTTACCATATGGATTCAACTGAGTTGAAGGAGCTAAAGGAGAAATTGACTGATTTACAGGGTAAGGGTTTTAGTCGTCCTAGTACTTCGCCGTGGGGGTGCTTCGGCATTGTTCGCGAAGAAGAAGAATGGGACATTACGTTTGTGTATGGATTATAGGAGACTGAACCAGGTTACTTTCAAGAATAAGTACCCATTACCGAGGATAGATGACTTGTTTGATCAGCTTAGGGGTTTGAGATGTTTCTCGAAAATCGATCTTCGATCGAAGTATCATCAGTTAAGAGTAAGGGAGGAGGATGTGGTGAAGATAGCTTTTTGAACTTGTTATGGCCATTATGAGTTTGTAGTTATGCCATTCGGTGTGACGAATGCCCCGGCGGCATTTATGGACTTGATGCATCGCATCTTTAGTCCTTATTTAGATCAGTTTGTAGTGGTCTTTGTAGATGATATTTTGAGTTATTCACCTTCTGAGGAGGAGCATACTTTTCACTTACGGACTGTATTACAGATTTTGAGGGAGCATCGTTTGTTTACTAAGTTCTTGAAGTGTGAGTTTTGGCTTCAGGAAGTACAGTTTCTAGGCCATGTTGAATCAGGTAGTGGGGTGTCCGTGGATCCTTCTAGGATTGACTCTGTTATGAGTTGGGAGAGGTTAGACCTTAAGTTAATTGGGTTGGTTTGGATTACATGGTTATGTGTGTGCTTGTTACTTTAGTATGTATAATTGTACAATGTGCTTATTTTCTTGATTTGCTGGGGTATGTGGTATGCTTGATTATTGATCAACTGTGGCTAGATGCTATATCTATGTAGTAGACCTAGTGATTTATGAGATGGGCTATATGCTTAGATATTTATAAGATAGGCTATAAGCTTAGCTATCTATAGGATCAGTTGTGTGCCTAGTTACCTATATGATAAGTTGTATGCTTATTTATGTATAGGTATATTCTTAGGATATATCCTATACTTAAGTGTATGTGGTAGGCTACGTGTTAGCTGTTGAATGTTGCTTGTTGATTCTATATATCTATGCTAGGTTAGTACCCAATATTCTTAGGTTATAGTATTAAGACTATGATATCTATACAGACTGAATTGATATTAATGCATGTATAAGGGTATGCTTAACCATGTAGTATGTAAGTGTGTTGTGATGCATGTGTGTATAGATTTATATATTCGTAGTTAAAATTGGTAAAAAGTTTCACTAAGAATCTCATTTGTTTTGACACATTATTTGATATATTGATTAGAATGGTGATGAATTAGAATAACCTTAGATGAAATTGGGATATTTTTTTTTTTACCTTCTCTAATGTTTTGAGTTTTTGAACCTTGATATATTGCCTTAGTTTTCATGTTTGGAATACATAGACTACATTGTCTACATTCGAATATCCAGTTAATATATATATATATATATATGCCTGAAATTAATAGGTTAATCTTCATTGATGCTTGATATTTAGTCTCGGTAGACTAAGGTAGATGATGATGACTTTACTTTGAGATTATGTTGTTGATGTCTTGTGGATAATTATAGTACTTAAAGAATATTGGATTATTAAATTACATTGAGGTGCAGGTGATATATTGATGACATTGTGATGAATTACTAGATGATTGCATAGCTTAAATTGTGATTAGTTAGATGGCCATCAAATACATTGAAAGACTTTGAGGTATCCTTGTGGGCATTGAGAAATTTTCATTTTTATTGTGTTGAATTATTGAGGTGGGTCATGATGCATGGATGGAATTGGAAAATTGGCATTGATAAGCCATCATGTTTGAGGATTTCATTATGCGTTGTGCCATGTGGAGTGGGCCGTTACAGATGGTATCAGAACCAGACCCTAGCAGGGAGTGTGGAGATGTTTGCACGCCGTTGTGCGGCCGCTCAAGTGGACGAGGTTCCTTTGGGGGGAGAGGGTAATTGGAGAGGGTAATGAATTCCACATCGCATCTGGAAGGGAGAGGTGAATGACCTATAGGTGTCTCCATATTACAACGCATTTTGTATTTTTTATTTTATTTTGTTGAAGAAGTACATTTCTAAATTTTGGGACAAGATTTCTTTAAGGGGGGAATGATGTAAAGATCTAAAAAAAATCAGGGTAAATTTTTCATTTTTGCCGGTAGGGCACTATTCATGCACTGTTTGCTGGTAGGGCATTATACATGCATCATTTAGGCATAAGTAATGTTTAGGAGCATAATGTGAGTGGGCCATAGAAGAGAAACATGATTATAATGTTAAAATACACCTTCTATAAAAATGTGAGCCTAATCAAAAATAGTTTCAAAAATGGACCATAAAGGGCATCTCGGGTGGACCCGACCGCAAGTGAAAATAAAGTTTTTAGAAAATTTTCATTTAAAATAATTTTAAGAACTTTGGTTAAAGCAAAATGTCGAATTGAGGCATTTTGGAACGGGTTGTAGTGTAACGGGTTCCCGAACTTATTAAGGGTAAAAGGGTCTTTTTACCCCTTAACCCCTTTAGTAGAAATATAGCCCCTTAGATTTTAAATCACATAATTTGGTCTGGAGAAAACACAAAATTCGTGCATGGAGAGAAAAGTGAAGGAAACCTAGGGTTTTCCAACTTTCAAGCCTCCAAAACTCATCTCTAGGCTAGGATTTTCACAAGACTTTCTTCTAGAAAGTTGTTCCTCACGTCAAGGGCTACATTCTCACTAATTGGTTCAGCTTCACAGCAAACACAACTCCCTAGAGTTGAGAAAAACCTTTTTAGGTATGATATTTTGCTAAGTTAGGAATAAAGTTAAATTTTTTTGCCTTGTTATATGTTGATTGAATGATTTATATGTTTATTTGTTGTTAGAAAGTCATTTAGGATGTAGTTGCTTTGAAAATCTAGAGTTTGTTGTTTGTGTATTTATGTGTTCTTTAAGTTCTTTGAGAATTTGTCAAAATGATGGGCATAGTAACTTGAATGTATGTTTGATTCATTACATTGTGGCTTATGTTCATGTGAATAAACCTTGTATTTTGGAAGATATGGTTGTTTAATGCATTGGTGCTTTGTGTAATTATGTGTTCTTTGAGAATTGGTAAGGTAGTGAACATGTGACATGAGTTTATGGTTAACTTGATTGTATATAGCATATGTTCATATGGAAGAAGTTTTGAGGCTTGAAAGTTATAGTTTACTTCATGAATGATGCATGATTTAAGGTGTATTACATATATTTGATAAAAAGGCCTCATTGAGATTGCATAGAAAAATCAAGGCATATTGGCATCGTGTGAATCTTTGGAAACATAGTGTGGGTTGAGCACATTGGTGCTATGCATTATGAGGGTGTAGATCCTGTGGTGAAAAAACCAAAATTGGCCATTGGTACTCATGATCCAACGGGGACGGACTGTGAAGCGAGACATACGATTGACACTTGCATTCTAATGGGGAAGGGCCATGAAACGAGACATGGACGTGACATAGAGTTTCATATGTGCGTCATGTATATTGCTCTTGCATATCATTAAGGGATTGGAGGGTTTATAGCTTACAAATGTACACTTGCACATGCCACTCCTTAACTTTGTTCCTTGCATTAGCACTATGTCATACCAATAGTTGTGCTGACCCTTTATGGGCAATATATTACAGATGAGGCTCCCAGTACTTGAGACTGGAAGAAGTCTTGAAGAATGTAGGGGACATGGACCATGGAGGATATTTGGCCCTTGGGGCATATTTTTGTATGTATGAGGGCATAAGCCCTAAAACATGTGTATTTATTTGTAGAAATTGTGTATAGTGTGAAAACAATGGGCAAGGTTGTCAGGACCTAAAACCCACCTTGTGCGGATCTCGAATCGCTGACAGCCATCGTTCAGCCCGGGGGTCATCTGGTAAGGCTCACATAAGCGACAGTATCGGACAGCGGTGAGGCCTGTGTTTGTGAAAGCGTGAAATTTTTTTTCTTTTCTTCTTTTAAATTTTTTGGCACATCCGCCTGGTACTGCCGCTCTTCAAAGCGGTACACATGATTATGCATTCAGAGCATTATAAAAACTTTAAGACTTTATAAATAATACATGTTCAGTTGTCCCTCAGGACTTAGTTACATAACATTTAAATATCTTCTATAACAAAAGGTGACTAACTATAAGTCCATAGTGCTTCCCAAAAAATGCTAGTCCTATAATGAGCTGCCTACGCCCTTCCTCAAAATGGGCAAAGCTCTAACCATCATCGTCATCAAAATTCAGGACTTCTTTCACTTACCTATAATGTGGGTCGGATAAATCTGGGTAACCTAAACTAAGCTTGTGAGTAATTTCAGCATTTGTCATAGGCTTTCAATTGGCAGTGATTAGTATAAGAAAGTTTAGAAAACATTCACTACCAATTGCTCGTATACTTCAAATACAGAATATATGCATTCTTTGAAACAGATAGCTTTGAAACAATTAAAGAATTCAAGCTAAACATGTACTTCTTCAAATATATCAAAAAAGACTTCAAAACATGTAGATATGTGTATAAAAATGAAGGGTAAAACCTGCTTCCATTTCTGAACATAACATCTTATCACTTTCATTCATAGAATCCATTTCGAACCGGACTCTAGTATTTCTTCTCGTGGAGATATCTCATGCCTGGGGGATTAGATCCAGTTACCGGGCATTTTACATGTCAATTGAGCTCTAAAGAACCCAAAATCAATCTTAGTGCTTATGCACGTTTATCTTGCATTACCAGTAGCAACAAGAGGCATATAAAACATTTACAACAGATGCTATTTAAAACATTAAAACATGACCTCCCTATAGTTGCATTTAAATACACATGACTTCTTTAAATAGATGCTTTTTTGAGCATTCAAAACATGATGTTCATGGCTTCATGATAGAGTCTTCAAACACTTGGAATATACAAATTCAGGATATTTAAAGAGATTTGGCATTTTAAACTTAGACATGCTGAAATAAGTTTTTAAGAAAAACTGTAGTAGAAACCATTCATTGTAGCATGTCACAATAGGGTTTATAAGAACATAAATATTTTAAAATAGGGATCATGTAACACGCCGACCCGATTAAATGATAATTAAGTCACTAGTTATTAATTAGTGACCTTAAAAAGAATAATTAAGAAATTTAAACGGGAAATGGATGACGATTTTAAAATAATTCCGAGACCTTAAAAATCAAGGTCGACTTTGGGAAAAATAAAATACGACTACGATTTCATGAAGAAGCAAATAATAAATTCAAATACATGAAGAAAATGCAAGAAGAGAATATTGACAAAAAGTTAAAAGAAATCAAAGTGCCAAATAAGGCATAAGGGGGAAAATAGGAAAAATAAGCCAAAGGTGAGGCCAAGGGGTTTTGAACCCTTGACCCAAAATAGGCAAAGTTTTAAAACCCAAAAAGAATACCACCTGGGCTGCCCACTTTTTGTGTCTCATATTACAAATTATATGTATATATATATATATATATACATATTAAAATAAAGCCACCTCCCAAATTGGCTAATGGCCATTCATGCAACTAAAAGAATTATATTTAAAATAAAACAAATAAAATATAAGTGATATTATATATCTGTGTTGCGTGTGTGTAATCTCAATCAGAATCAGAGGTGAGTGCAAGTCTGATGTAAAGAGAGAAAGTAGAGAGAGTGAGTGAAGTAGAGAGAGATAGAGGGAGAGGGAGAGGATTTGCAAAGAGAGAGAGGGAGATCTGTTAAGAGAAAAAAGGAAGAAGAAAAAGAAGAACAAGGAGAAGGAAACAGAGGTAGTTGCGGCTGAGAGGAGGAAGAAGAAACCAAGAAAGAGAAAATAGGTAATTCTCTTTTCAAAAGAAATTTCCAGTTTTCCTTAAAAATTTACTAAACATAAACTATTTATATTCGATGCTGTATTAATATCCAATAGTATAGAAGCCTCAACAAGGTCTGGGAGTGGCTAAAACACCAAAAACAGTGCACATCTACCATTGAAGGACCTCCAAGGTGCAGGTCTAAACCAACCATAGCCAAACGGGATTTGGCTTGTTGGAACCTCAAATAGAGGCCACAAGGGTTCTAAAAACCCTAGGCCGCGACCCAAAACCTCGAAATAAGGCCCCCAAAAACCTAGTTGTAGCCACGGTTCAAAAAAGTTAACCCTCGAAAATGGACACCAAACCTTATTTTTAGAATGTATTTCGAAGCTCCATAATCTAAGGATCAAAATAAGCCAAACATCACCGATTTTGGTGGAAAAATGAGCATTTCCTAGTGAGATATTCAGAATGGCCATGGCTGGTGGAATGAGCTTTCTAGCTCAATCCAAAGCTCAAAACCAATGCCAAACTGTTGCTCGAACACGTTATGATCTATATCATCCAAGAACAGAGAGAAAAATGTCCCAAATTTTCACGAAATTGAAAAGTTAAAAAATCCAAAAATTAGGGCAACACAGTGGAGAAGAGAGGAAGAAGATGAACAGTGGGTAGGTCGGTCTTGGGTAGGATCTGGTTTCGGGTTGGCACCCGACCCGTCACATAAATGGTTTAAGTGGGATGACGTCGTGTGAGGGTTGTGTTATAATTTAAAAATTGAAGTTGGAGTGATTGGTTGCAAGGATAAGAAATTAAAATTAGGACTAAGGCTAAACCAAACCGTGGATAAGACAGGGAGTTCGGCTATCTTATTCCGGTTTGTTGAAATAACAGAACCGACTGGTTTAGTGAGTATTAGACCGGTTTAGGGTTTTTAGCCTAGAACCCACTGGTTCAGACCGAAAGTTTGAGAATTTGTAATCTGACCCCAAAAATTTTATATAATTTCAGTAAGGACCCAAACAGTAAATTAATTAAAATATTATTTTAATATTTTAAATAGAGAAAAATTTTGAAAATGCCCCTAAGTCAAAAATGGGTCAAACGAAGTCCAAATAAAATAAATGAATAGTATATTTTGACTATTTTGGACATTTTGAATCCAATGACGGGGTCTATTTTACGAGATGAGACTAAAACAAATTAAGACACGTAAATGGTAAATGACGGTATCGCTTCTAATGATGCCCAAGGCTAATTAAAAATAAAAGATAGTTCGTTTTAATTATGTTAGACACTCTGGACTCAACGATGGAGTCCGTACTAACAAACAAAGTACCAAAAAATGTGACACGTAAAAGATGTAAAAATTACCCAAATGCCCCTAATACAATACGAAGCCAAATGAAGTCCAAATTGGATGTAATTGATACCAATGGACGCCCAAATAAATGTGAACTTGTCTGAGTGACTAAATATTAATTCGAGGTTAGAATATCAGGAAATATATATGATCGATGTGTCCCTATGATCAAAAGCAGATACCAAATGAAGTCCAAAAGATTTAAAAATTTATATATAAGATATGTGGAATATTCTGAGGACCACGATAGGTCTGGGACAAGAATAATAAATTACCATTTTGCCCCTATATATGCCTGAAGCTAAATAAAAATCTGAAAAGGTCTAAATTGACTTTCTTCGACGTTTCGAATCCAACGGTGAGGTCCAAAATACCAAAATAGGTACTGAAAAATAAGTCACGTGAAAATAAAATTTATTAAGTCACCACAAGTAGACCGGTATGACCAATCCTAGGAAATTAGGATACGTCAGGTCTAAGAGTAATGAAGAGCGTCAATTTAGAGACGATTTGAAATAAATGAGGAATTAATTGAAGTCTTGATGAATTTGATTTTTAGGAATTTCAAAGGGAAAGGGAAAGCCCACCAGTAGTGCTGACCCAGGAGAACAAGGTGAGTAATCCTGTACTTTGAAGTAGAGGTTTTTTTTTATCTCCATGGATTCCCAGATAAATTGAAGTTTAGATATTCTGAAGTGTTTTAAAATATCTTTTGTATTTCAAATTCTAAATTCTCGTATTTATATGCTTTATATCTCAATGTTCTATCGTTTTATTTATAAATTCTAACATGGCATGCAAAATTCACTTCTTGATATTGTTGACAGTTGTTACATTTATTTTTTGCATGTCCATGTAAATGTCAATTTTATTAAATGTCTCCTAAAATAAATGCTTTTATTCCATCTATGCTTTAATAAATTCCTGTACAACGTGATTTAAATTCCTAAAGCTCATGTGTTAAATGTTCCAAGTATTGTCTTCCAAGCATTTCAAAACTCTGTTAAATTGTCCATGTTTTAAATACTCATGAAAATTCATTCTTTTTATTGAAGCCATATTTTTATACTTATGAAAAGTTTCTATTTGAAAATTCATATTTCAAACGCTCATGAAAAGCATATATTTGAAGAAATCAAGTTTTTAAATGCTCATAAAAAGCATTTCTTGAAGAAGTTATGTTTTTGCAAGATAATGATGCATAAGCATCACAAACTTTTGAGCTTCTTTCGGTTCTCAAATTCTCAGAAGAATGTCCGGTAGAAGGTTTATCCCCCAGGCATGAGATCTCTCAGATGTAAGATTGGAATCTGGTTCGAAACGGATTCTCCTAATCAAAGTGAAAAGATGACAATGTTTTCAGAAATGGTAACAAGTTTTTAAACCCCCGTTTACCTGAAACGGGTTTTTATATAACCTTTTGTTCTGAAGTTTTGAAAAAGAAGAAGAAATTTGCATCCTCCTATTTTCATGGAAAGGATTTCAAATGTTTCCGTTGGCTTTCAAATGGCCATTCTGCATATGTTTATAAATTTTGTTGCATATTAAATGCTTTATTGAATGCTTTAAAAATGCATCATGCTACGTGATTTGAAGATTCTTGTATTCCACAATTATTGAAGTACGTGCCTAACTTGAATGCCTTGTATGCTTCACACTATCTTTTTTGAAGAATTCTATTTTTTGTATCAGAAGTATATGTACAATTGGTAGTGTATGTTTATATGAACCTTCTCTTATAGCTAACCCACTACCAGTTGAAACCCATGACAAAGTACTGGAATTACTCACTGGGCTTTTTGAAGCTTATCAAATCAGGCCCAAAATTTTTTAGGTGATGATGATGGATGGGAGCCTTGCCCAATTTGAGGATTAATGATTGGCAGCTCCATTTTGATCAGGAATTTTGGAAGTACTAGGACTCGTAGTTGGCTAAATTTTTATGTAGTAAATTTTGGACAAATATATACTTAAGCCTGAGAGGCAATGAATATGTAATATGTATAACTTTAAGTTTTTAGTATGCTCTGAATGTATAATAATTGTTTATCACTCTGAAGAAAAAGAAAAAGCAACGGTACCGGGCGAGTGTGCAAAATGTAAAAGAAAAAGAAAAAGTTTTTCACGCTTCCGCAATTTGCCAATCCTGACCACACCGCACCGCTGTTCGGCGCCGTTGCTTACTTGAGCCTCGCCCGATAGCCCACGGGCCAAAGGGTGGCGGTCACAATTCCCTTAATCCGCAGAGGCCGGATTCGGGGTCCTGACAGATCAAGTAAATACTGAATTTGATATTCAAATGCTTCAGATATTTTGAACTTAAAACTTCTTCAATCCATGGAGTTAAATCTCCACTTCAAATACAGGATTACTCACCTCAAACTTTAGAGTTGGCACTACTGATGTGCCTTCCCTTTTCCTTTGATAAGCCTAAAACAATTTATGAAAATTCCATAACTTTCACATGTACTTAAATCAACTTGTGATCTTAACCTATTCTTAGACTGTGTAAGCCTAATTCTATGATGGGTTTTATTCTTCCGAATCGGACTAACTCATAGTGATTTATAGTTGTATTTACATGTCTATTTACTTTATGTACTTTAAATGGATAAATAGATATTACCTTCAAAGGATATCATTAATTCAACCTTTTCCCGTTCTTCTTCTTCCTTTAATGCTTTTTCAACCAATTTTCTTGTGGCCTTTTCCTTCATGAATAGCCCCATTGGAACAATAGGGGTTTTGAAAATAAATGACTTCCAAGAGAGGATCTGCACCTTCTTGGCAGTGTTTATTTTTATTTTGATTACTTTTCCCTCCCAAATGAGCTCATCCATGATGATTTATTTTTGTCTTAACCTACGACACATTTTAATGTGTTAGGAAGTAAATGTTCATTTTTAATTACACTCTTCTGGTAGCTTTATAAATTTTAAGTTTGTTTCTATTAATTTACCCATTTTTTGTACTTGTTTTCGTAATATAGACCTCACCATTGAGTCTAGAATGCTGGAGAAAGTCAACTTAGAACCTCTCAGACTTCGATTTGGTTTTAAGGGTTTTAGGGACAAAATGGTCATTTTACACTTTTACATGTCCTTATTTTTTGGGATCCCGTTTCATAAAACAAACCCCACCATTGGGTCCAGGATGTCTGAAATAGTTAAAATACACTATTCATATGTTTTATTTGGACATTGGATTATTTCACAATTATTAAATTAATTTAATTTTGCTTTTATATAATATATATATATATATATATATTCAGTCACCATATTTACCACGCCTATGCCTGTCACAGTGGTTTGGGGGTAGGGTTTTAGGGTTCTGGGCACTTGATGGTTGGCTGTTTGATTCCCAGGGGGTGCAACCCCTTTATTTTGTTTTCTCTAATTTTTAAAACCAAACAACGGATAAGGCAACCATTAGGGATAAGATATCCCAATCCAGCTTTTAATTCGATTTCAATTCCTTACTTTTATGACCAAACAGGCTCAATTAGGATTTAAATTTAAAACCCTCATTTCAAAAACGATGCAGTATAGCCTTTATATAACATCAAATGACACCGTGTCCCCAACCCTACTGTTCATCGTCACCCTCGACCTTCCGGTGAGGCTCCGGTAGGGTTCCGTCACCTTCTCCAGTGATGGCGAGTATTTTTAACCTTTTTTTGAATGCAGTTCTCTTTCATTTTTCACAAGGATCTCATATTTAACTCTAGTTTTTGGTTTGGACCCTAAATCTTCACGAATAAGGGAGAAACAATGGCTCCGGTCAACTGTATTTTTGCCAATTCGTGCCTATTCTTTAATGGTTTTGGTTTCTTTCTTTTTAATTTCTCTTCCTGTAACACAGAGGATGGGTTCCTCATCAATTAACCAAAGTTTAAAGCATGAAATTACAAAAATCCGATTATCACCCTCCACTTGCAACTGCCATGTTCTAGTTCATTTCTAGCCCTTTTTCCCTAATTATTTTTGCAAATTTTTACATTTTTCATGCTCTTCTAGGTCCACTAATTTAATCTAACATTCGTACTAAAAATCTACAAAAATAGAAACACAAAAATTCACTCACCTGTTTGAAGTTAACTTTCGATTTCTCTTCTGTTCCTGCTTCTTCTACTTATGAAATCCTTTCTTTTCTCTCCCTTACAACGCCTTGTTCCTTTCTCTTCTGCTTTTTCTTAAACATGCAATGCATGCACTTGCTTTTAAGCAAGTCCACTGCCCTCTTTCTCTCTCTCTCTCTCTCTCTCTCTCTCTCTCTCTCTCTCTCTCTCTCCTCAGCCCCTATTCGTCACTTCTCTACTATTTTTCTTCTTCTCCTTAGCTTTTGCATTAAATTCCCTC
Source organism: Nyssa sinensis (assembly GCA_008638375.1). Taxonomy (NCBI): domain Eukaryota; kingdom Viridiplantae; phylum Streptophyta; class Magnoliopsida; order Cornales; family Nyssaceae; genus Nyssa; species Nyssa sinensis. The sequence goes on from CM018049.1 coordinate 1,172,328, forward strand.
CCTTGATATTTTGTGTTTATGTGATTTTTGTTGTCACGACCCCAAACCCACCCTGTGCGGATCTCGAATCGCGACCGCCACCTTCAGGCTCGCAGGCCTTAGGGCGAAGCTCACATAAGCGACAGTATCGGACGGCAGTGCGGCCTATGTTTGTGGAAGCATGAAAAAAATTTTCTTTTCTTTTCTTATTTTAATTTTTTGTACATCCGCCCGGTACTGCCGCTCTTCAGAACGGTAAACATGATTATACATTCAGAGCATAATAAAAATTCTAAATTTTTATACATAATACATATCCAGTTGTGCCTCAGGACTTAGTTACATAACATTCTAACATTTACTATAACAAAAAGTGACAAACTATAATTTTATAATACATTCCATAAACTGCCAATACAAAAATGACCAACATATGATCCTACTGCTTCCATGCTAACCCTGTAATAAACTTCCTATGCCCTTCCACAAATGGGCAAGGCTTTCACCATCTTTATCACAAAATAGGGTCAGGATCACTTCTGTTACCTGAAAGGGGGTCGGATAAAAATTCGGGTAAGCTAATCTAAGCTTGTGAGTAATTTCAGCATTTGTTATGGGTTTTCAATTGGCAGTGATTTAGCACAAGAGAGTTTATAAAATAATCACTACCAATTGCTCATATACTTTGAACACAGAGTACATGCATTCGTTTAAAACAGATAGCTTTGAAACATTTAAAGTATTCATGCTAAACATGTACTTCTTCAAATAGAGTATAGAAACTTTAAAACATGTAGATATGCATAGAAAAAAGAGGGTAAAACCTGCTTTCATTTTCAAACATATCATCTTTTTCACTTTTATTAGTAGAACCCGTTCGAACCAGATTCCCGACTTGTGCTTCAATGGAGAATCTCATGCCTGGGGGATTAGATCCTGCTACCTGGCATTTCTTCATGTCATAGTTGAATTTCGAAGAATTTCAACGTCACATGTAGTGCTTATGCACAATTTATCTTGCATTACTAGTGGCAACATGAGGTATAAAACATTTACAAGTAGATGCTATTTAGAAGCATAAGCATATGGCCTCTCTGTAGTTGCATTCAAATACATTTAACACATAGCTTTTTCAAATAGATGCTTTTCATGATCATTTAAAATATGACTTCTTCAAATAGAAGCTTTTATGAGCATTCAAAACATGGAATTCATGACTTCATGATAGAATCTTCAAAAACTTGAAATATGCAAATTCAAAATATGTAAAGAGATTTGGCATTTTAAACTCAGACATGCTAAAATATATTTAATGAAGACTATTGTAGAAACCGTTCACTGAGCATGTCACAATAGGGTTTATAAGAACAAAATATTTTAAAACAAGAATCATGTAAGTTTGATTTTATTACTTCACATGTTTACGTGTCGTGTCTTTCCGTACCTTATTTCAAAATGCAGACCCCACTATTGAGCCCACGACGTCAGAAAGCGTTTCAGTCTATAGTTACATGAATTTATGCTATTCATCAAATTTTATATCTTTTTATTATAAGTATATCTTTTGATCAAATAGACTCTACCATTGAGTCTGGAACGCCGAAGAAAGTCAACTTAGACCCTCTCGGACTTCCATTTGGCTTTAGGGTCACTAGGGGTAATTAGGTCATTTTACATTTTTAAGTGTCTTTATTTTTTGGGGTCCCATCTTGCAAAACGAACATCACCATTGGTTTCAGAATGCCCAAAACAGTTAAGATACACTATTCACATGTTTAATTTGGACATCGGGTCATTTTACAATTATTTAATTAATTAATTATTATATTAATATATATATATATATATATATATTATATGCCCAAATATCCCACGGGCTTGCCTAGTCAAGTGGGTTTGGGGGAGGGGTTTAGGGTCTTGGCCTTGGGTGGTCTGCCGTTCGAGTTATCGGGGTTGCGCCCCTTTTTATTTTTTCTTAAATTTTACTTTTATATTTTATATATATATATATATATATATTGCCATTTTTATTACCACGGGCGTGCCTGTTCTAGTGGGTTAAGGGCCTTTGTTCATGCGGAGGGTTGAGGGTTCGATTCTTAGGGGCTACTGCCCCTTTTATTTTCAATGGATTTCCAATCTAAACGGCGGATAAGCTCTTAAAATACGGACATGCTATCTTATTCGCGTCAAGTTTATCAAATCAGGCCCAAAGCCGTGTAACCAAACAATCCATATTCATGTTTTTAAAATTTTAAAACCTTTAAGTCCAAACGACGTCGTCCCTCTTATGCGGTGGTTAACCCCTCTTCCTAACACGTGTCTCAGTCAACACGCCTGATTTAATCGAGTTGGCAAGTTGACTCATCATCTTCTTCCTTAATCTAGCCATTGTTGCCCTAATTTCTAAAGTCCTAAACTTTCAATTTCATGTGTTTTGGCTCGTTCAAATTCTTCTATTTTTACTCTAAATTATTTCTGAAACATCAAGGATCATTTTAGCATTCATATTAGAGTTAAATTGAGCTTAGGTGCTCGGTTAAAGGTTTGATAATCAAACCTGTAACTTAATCGATCATGCTCATTTTGGGACCATTTCTCTTGGGATTTCTTCTGTTTTAGTCCCCTCATCATGGGGTTTCATTTCTCATCCTAAGATTTGGGTTTAGGTGTAAGTTCATAAGGTTGGGTTTCAAAACCCGAACCTGCAAGTCAGGTTTTGATGGTCTTCCCTTGGAATTTTTGGTCACGTCTGAGTTGTTTTGCAATACTTTGGGGATCTAGTTGAGGTCCCAATAAGCCAAATAGGTTTTGGTTCACATGATTTTAGACCTGTTCTAACCAAGGTATCCATGGCTGTTCTTCATGGGTCTAGTGTTTTAAGGCTGTTTTTAGGTTCCATTTCATGCCTAGTTAAAAATATATATATATATATATATATATATTCTAGGTACCATACGTGCATGAATCAAGACCTAAAACAACTTGTATATGCAAAACTCTTAGAGAGAGAAAAATCAAAGTTTTGTGTTTTTACCTCAAGGAAATGGTATCCACCCCTTTCTTCTTCTGATTTTTATCCTTTTGATATGCTAGGATTTCCTTAGCTTCAATTTCTCTCTAAACGCACATTTGGTGCATGTATACATATATATATATATATATATATATCAAGTTGGCTGCCCAATTTCTCTCTTTTCCTCCTTTCCTTGACTTCCTTTCTGTTCCATTAAACTTTCTCTTTTCATTTTACAGATTTTACATTAAATGGGTGTTGATATTTTGTATTATCTATATATAATGTATATATATATTACAGCACACAAAACACACACTTGCACACTCTATTGTGTGCTGCCGACACTCACACCCACTCTTTCATAATTCTACACACACACATACTTTTGTATTTATGATGGTATTTATATATATGCATATATATAATTGTTTATGTGTATATATATGTCTATATATATGTATTCGGTTATACACACACAATACACACTTAATGTGTGTATTTGCATGTGTTAATATACACATATAATTATATGTATATTACTATATACTTGTGATACATAACATAATTATGTAATTGGAAATATACATATTTGTATATTTCTTGACCCTTAGCCCCTTCTCGTAGTAAGTTCTGGACTATTGTTTGTGTTATCATAAAATGTGTCATTAGGTTTGGTATTTCGGGTCGGGATATTACATTTTCCCCTCCTTATTTGAGTTTTTTCCTCAAAACTCTAGTGTTCTTAATCTTGATAAGATTTTATTATCTTTTCATTCTTTGTTATATTCTATCTATCATGTTTATGTATCTCGTAGTCAATTTAAATGACAAGCATATATATTTTTATCGCATAAGGTTATGTTCACCTACCTTGTAAATTTAAAATTTAAAATTTTATCATTTATCCTCTTCTAATTCCCATGGTGGTTCTATAGTTCACATTTACTTCTTGTCTTCGTTTTACTACTTTTATTTAACTACGGGTCCCATACCTTGCCTTTCTATCGAACACGTACTTCTAATCACTTACTTACTCTGTTGCAGGTCCCATACCCTGCCTTTAAATCATATCATGTACTTCTCAGATCTTCTTCATGTAACGCAGGTCCCATACCCTGCCTTCAATCAAATCACATACTTCGCATATCTACTTCATGTAATGCGAGTCCCATACCCCACCTTCAAATCAAATCACGTACTCCTAATATCTAATTTGTGTAATGCGGGTCTCATACCCCGCCTTTAAATCAAATCACATACTTCACAAATCTACTCATGTAACGCGGGTCCCATACCCCGCCTTCAAATCAAATCACATACTTCTATATCTTAGATAGCCTAGACCCACCTAACTCATAGTTTTGTTTCTAATTCTTCTAGTGTCACTAAGTTTGTTTAAGTCAACTTAGAGTTCTGATACCACTATGTGGTATTAGTAAATCTTAATTATTTTCTAACCTCAATCATGACTTGGTCTTCCTCGAAGACCATTAACCTATGCTCTGACACCACTCTTTCACGACCCAAAACCCACCCTGTGCGGATCTCAAATCACGACCGCCACCCTCAGGCCCACAGGCCTTAGGGCGAAGCTCACATAAGCGACGGTATCCGACGGCGGTGCGGCCTGCGTTTGTGGAAGCGTGAAAAACTTTTTCTTTTCTTTTCTTATTTTAATTTTTGCATATCCGCCCAGTACTGCCGCTCTTCAGAACGGTAGACATTGATTATGCATTCAGAGCATAATAAAAATTTTAAAGTTTTATATATAATACATATCCAGTTGTCCCTTAGGACTTAGTTACATAACATTCTAACATTTACTATAACAAAAAGTGACAAACTACAATTTCATAATACATCTCATAAATTGCCAATACAAAAGTGACCAACATATGATCCTATTGCTTCCATGCTAACCCTGTAATAAAATTCCTATGCCTTTCCACAAAATGGGCAAGGCTTTCACCATCTTCATCACAAAATAGGGTCAGGATCACTTCTGTTACTTGAAAGGGGGTCAGATAAAAATCTGGGTAAGCTAATCTAAGCTTGTGAGGAATTTTAGCATTTGTCATGGGTTTTCAATTGGCAATGGTTTAACACAAGAGAGTTTATAAAACAATCACTACCAATTGATCGTATACTTCGAACACATAATATATGCATTCTTTTAAAACAGATAGCTTTGAAACATTTAAAGTATTCACGCTAAACATGTACTTCTTCAAATAGAGAAACTTTAAAACATGTAGATATGCAAAGAAAAATGAGGGTAAAACTTGCTTTCATTTTCAAACATATCATCTTTTCACTTTTATTAGTAGAATCCGTTTCGAACCGGATTCCTAACTTGTGTTTCAATGGAGAATCTCATGCCTAGGGGATTAGATCCTGCTACCTGGCATTTCTTCATGTCATAGTTGAATTTTGAAGAATTTCAACGTCGCATGTAGTGCTTATGCACAGTTTATCTTGCATTACTAGTGGCAACATGAGGTATAAAACATTTACAAGTAGATGCTATTTAGAAGCATTAGCTTATGGCCTCTCTATAGTTGCATTCAAATATATTTAACACACTGGCTTCTTCAAATAGATGCTTTTCATGAGCATTTAAAATATTACTTCTTCAAATAGATGCTTTTATGAGCATTCAAAACATGGAATTCATGACTTCATGATAGAATCTTCAAATACCTGGAATATGCAAATTCAGAATATTTAAAGAGATTTGGCATTTTAAACTCAGACATGCTAAAATATATTTAAAGAAAACTGTAGTAGAAACCATTCACTGAGCATGTCACAATAGGGTTTATAAGAACAAAATATTTTAAAACAAGAATCATGTAATACTGAATTTGACATTCAAGTGCTTGAGATATTTTGAACTTAAAACTTCTTCAAATTCATGGAGTTAAATCTCTACTTCAAATACAGGGTTACTCACCTCTGTCCTTAGGGTTAGTGCTAATAATGCGCTTTCCCACTTCCTCTGTAGTTCCTAAGAACAATTCATAAATAGTCTCATTAACTTCATATTCACTACAATATCACCTATTGATGTTTCTTAACTTATGCTTAAATCGTATTTAATCCTAATTTTAATCTTAGGTGTTATAATCTTAAAGTATACTCTTCTAGCAGCTTCATTAACCTTTAAGTTTGATTTTATTACTTTACATGTTTACGTGTCGTGTCTTTCCGTACCTTATTTCAAAATGCAGACCCCACTATTGAGCCCACAATGTCAGGAAAGTGTTTCAGTCTATAGTTACATGAATTTATGCTATTCATCAAATTTTATATCTTTTTATTATAAGTATAACTTTTGATCAAATAGACTCTACCATTGTGTCCGGAACGCCGAAGAAAGTCAACTTAGACCCTCTCAGACTTCCATTTTGCTTTAGAGCACTAGGGGTAATTTGGTCATTTTATATTTATAAGTGTTTTTATTTTTTGGGGTCTCATCTCGCAAAACGGACGTCACCATTGGTTTTAGAATGCCCAAAACAGTTAAGATACAATATTCACATGTTTAATTTGGACATCGAGTCATTTTACCATTATTTAATTAATTAAATTATTTTAATTAATTAATTATTACATTTATATAATATATATATATATATATATATATATATATATTATATGCCCAAATATCCCACAGGCTTGCCTGTCCAAGTGGGTTTGGGGGGAAGGGTTTAGGGTCTTGGCCTTAGGTCTACTGTTCGAGTCATAGGGGCTACGCCCCTTTTTATTTTTTCTTAAATTTTACTTTTATATATTATATATATATTTTGCCATTTTTATTACCACGGGCGTGCCTGTCCTAGTGGGTTAAGGGCCTTTTGTTCATGCAGAGGGTTGAGGGTTCGATTCTCAAGGGCTACGGCCCCTTTTATTCTTCAATGGATCTCCAATCTAAACGGCGGATAAGCTCTTAAAATACGGACCCCAAAGCCGTGTAACCAAACATTCCATATTCATGTTTTTAAAATTTTAAAAAATTTAAGTACAAACGACGTCGTCCCTCTTATGCGGTGGTTAACCCCCCTTCCCAACATGTGTCCGAGTCAACACACTTGATTCAATCGAGTTGGCGAGTTGACCCATTGTCTTCTTCCTTAATCTAACCATTGTTGCCCTAATTTCTGAAGTCCTAAACTTTCAATTTCGTGTGTTTTGACTCGTTCAAATCCTTCTATTTTTACTCTAAATTGTTTCTGAAACATCAAGGATCATTTTGGCATTCATATTAAAGCTCAAACTGAGCTCAGGTGCTTGGTTAAAGGTTTGATAATCAAACCTGTAACTTAATCGTTCATGCTCATTTTGGGACCATTTCTCTTAGGATTTCTTCTATTTTAGTCCCCTCATCATGGGGTTTCATTTCTCATCCTAAGATTTGGGTTTAGGTGTAAGTTCATAGGTTGGTTTTAAAACCCGAACTTGTAAGTCTAGTTTTGATGGTCTTCCCTTGGAATTTTTGGTCGTGTCTGAGTGTTTTTGCAACACTTTGGGGATCTAGTTGAGGTTCCAATAAGCCAAATAGGTTTTGGTTCACATGATTTTAGACCTGTTCTAACCAAGGTCTATCCATGGCTGTTCTTCATGGGTCTAGTGTTTTAAGGCCGTTTTTAGGTTCCATTTCATGCCTTGTTAAAAATATATATTCTAGATACCATACGTGGATGAATCAAGACTTAAAACAACTTGTATATGCAAAACTCTTAGAGAGAGCAAAATCAAAGTTTTGTGTTTTTACCTTAAGGAAATGGTATCCACCCTTTTCTTCTTCTGATTTTTCTCCTCTTGATTTGCTAGGATTTCCTTAGCTTCAATTTCTCCCTAAACACACATTTGGTGCATGTATACATATATATATATATATATATATATATTGAGTTGGCTGCCGAGTTTCTCTCTCTTCTTCCCCCTATTTTCTCTCTCTTTTCCTCCCTTCCTTGACTTCCTTTCTATTCCATTAAATTTTCTCTTTTCATTTTACAGCTGTTACATTAAATGGGTGTTGATATTTTGTATTATATATATATAATAATGTATATACATTACAGCACATAACACACACACTTGCACACTTTACTGTGTGTTGCTGACACTCACACCTACTCTTTCACAATTCTACACACACACACATACTTTTGTATTTATGATGGTATTTATATATATGTATATATATAATTGTTCATGTATATATATATATATATTCGACTATACACACACAATACACACTTAATATGTATATTTGCATGTGTTAATATACACATAATTATATGTATATTACTATATACTTGTGAGACATAACAAAATTATGTAATTGGAAATATACATGTGTATATTTCCCGACCCTTGGCCCCTTCTGGCAGTAAGTTCTGGACTATCGTTTGAATTCTGATAAAATGTGTCGTTAGGTTTGGTATTTCGGGTCGGGCTATTACATTTGTTTTATATATGTATATATATTATACTTAAACACACACTAAACTCACACACACTACTGCCGACACCCAACCCTCATAACAGTAATGTGTACTATATATATATATATATTTACTTATGTATTGAATTTTATTTCATATATACATTAATATATACACGTTTAGTCATACACACACATACACACTTAGTGTGTGTATTTTCACATGTGTTAAATATACATATATAACTATATGCATCTTGCTATATTCATGTATACATATAACAAAAATATAGAGTCATTTATATTTTTTTCATATTTTTTTGATCTCGGTCCTTTAAGTAGAAATTTTTAAGCTATCGTTTTAAATCTCGTAAAGCGTGCCTGTAACACCCCAACCTTGATTAATTAATAATTAGTTTGCTAATTATTAATTTGAAATGACATAAAGAATAATCAAGGAAGTTGATCGGGAATCTCTCGGCGGTCACGATAGACCAATAAAATAATTAAACACGTCAGAAATGTGGATGTAATACCGAACCTAATTATCTATTAATTAGGTGAAATTGTGTCATTATAACACTACGAAAACCCGAATTAGCGAACTATGACAGCCACAAATGAATAATAACTGACACGAGGCCTTTGACATCGAAGCTAACCGAAATAGGAAACCCTCAGAAGAAACCGCGTCGAAAAAGGAGCAACAGAAAAGAAATTATGGAGGAAATAGCTAAAACAGAATTCTGCGCAGCCAAACAAGGCCTAAGCCCAAAATATGGAAAAATGGGCAAACGTGAGGCCAAGGGGATTTGAACCCTTAACCTAAATGAGCAAGCACATGGGACCCAAGAAATTACCAAGTTGGCTACCAACATCTTTGTGCCTATATATACAACAGAATTGTATATAACACTAAATTACTCAAGTCTGCCTCCCAAATTGGCCAATGGCTATACATACAAACCCCTCATCATTTCTTGAATCACCCCACATCATCTCACCTCAGCCCCTCAATCAGCCCACATGGTCTCACCTAAACCCACAAGTGTATGCACATGGTGTACACTTATAAATGTATAAATTATACATTTGAGAATATACAAAAGGTGAGTGTGCTGTGTAAATCAGAACCTAAATGAGTGTGTGTGTGTGTGTGTGTGTGTGCAACTGTGTATATGTGGGTGTGTTCAGTGAAGGATAGGTGAGAGGGCTGCTAGAGAGAGTGAATGGAAGCTTGTATATGCAAGTGTATGTGTGTGCATGGTGTGTGTGCTTCACTTAAGTGCGCCATGAAGGAGGAAGGAACTCAGGGGACACGATTGACTGAGGCAACAACCAAAGATCAGAACTGAGTCATTGATAGAGAAGGAAGCTCACTGTTTGAGAGGTATAACCTCAAACTGTTTGGTTTTCTTTGTTAGAATTTTTGGTACTGTTTGGTGTTGTTAAGCCCTATGACTGCATGCAAAATGTTTAAAATTAGAAATACTAATCGAGGCATGAAAATAGAACCCTGAAACAGCGTAGAACACCAAGTCGTGCCCAAAACTGCCATTGATGACCTTCCATACAGCAGGTCTGATTCGACTAGGATTAAACCTCTATTGAAGGATAGGGACTTCAACTAGATGCCATAGGGTTTTCACTGCAACAAGAACCAGACCAAATGGCTTAAAAATGAGCCTTAAAACCTGAGTTGTAGGTTTTGGCCATGAAACCCAACCCCACAAATCTTGCTCTAAACCTGGTTTTGGTAATGGGGACTTGAACCCCATGATGCATGGATCACAACTAAGGAAATCTCACAAGATTTGGTCAAGAAATGAAGGTATACGACTGAGTTGCAGGTCCCACGATAATGGAGTTGAATAGCACTCCATCCTTAGATTCGAGCCAAAAAATGAATGCCAAAATGTTGGCCTGACTCCCAGAAATGATTTGGGATGGAAAGTAGAGAAAATCAATGGTTGAAAGGCCACGAAATTGAGAAACTTTGATGGCTACAACTAGGGCAACAGTAGCCCAACGTTGGGGAATAAGGTGAATAGTGACTGGGTCGGTTCGGGTCAGTATTAGGTTCGGGTCGGGGCCCAACTCGTCACATAAACGGGCTTTAGTGGGATGGCATCGTTTTGTGGGTTATGATTTAAAATTTAAAACTGAAAGGGGTTGTTTGGCCACAATTGTAAGAAATTGGAAATTTGGTTTTAGAATAACCTAAACACGGATAAGGGGGCCAATTTGGAATATTGTATTCCGATTTTGTGAAGGAATGTGAACCCTGATGGTTTAGGGGTTTTTGGACTGGTTCAAATGACTGAACCCTAAAACCAGACGGTTCTGAACCCTTTCTTATGAAATTTTGATTTGAACCCCAAACCTTTCTTAAATTATATTTTACCCCAATTGTTTTGCAAAATTATATTCTGGCCCAATCCGTGGGATTTTTATGCAAATACACCCCTGAAAAAATAATAAAATAATAAAATAATTTATTTAATTATTTTATTAATTAGGTAAAATTACTATTTTATCCTTGGATATTAAATATGTCAAACAGAGTCCAAATAAAATAAGTAAATAGTATATTTTCACTATTTCAAGCATTCCGGACTCAATGGTGGAGTCCGATTTGGGAAATTAAATCCCAAAAAATACAAACATGTAAATAGTAAATGACTGTACTGCCCTTGATGATACCTAGGGCCAAATAAAAATAAAAGATAGTCTATTTTGATTATGTTGGGCATTCTAAACTCAACGGTGGAGTCCGATTTGTGAAACCAAGTTCTGAAAAATACAGACACGTAAATGGTAAATGACTGAATTGCCCCTAATGATACCCAGGGCCAAATAAACACAAAAGATAGTCCAATTTAACTATGTCGGACACTCTGGACCTAATAGTGAGGTCCATTTTATGTACCGAGGTCCCGAAAAGTTTAGCCATACAACATGTGAAATTACCAAAATGCCCTTGATGCTATATGGAATCCAAATGAAGTCCAAATGGGACGAAATTGACAGCGATAGAAGCCCAGATACTCGTTAAACTGTATACATGATTAAATAACAAATCAGGGTCAAAATTTCACGAAAGTGTGAAATTACCAAAATGCCCCTAATGCTATACGAAGTCCAAATTGGACGAAATTGATATCGATAGGAGCCCAGACACTCGTGAAAACTGTACACATGATTAATGATGAATCGGGGTCAGAATTTCATAAAACATAAAATGACTAAAATACCCCTGAACATGGTAAGTGCAAAGTAGAGGTCGAATAAAGGTCAATCTGATCTAATAAATTATCATAAGCATAATTATGAAAATCGAAGGGCTAAATAAGACTCCAGAACAGTCAGAGTATAAAATGAGAAATGATCGATATGTCCCAATGACCAAAAGCAGATACCAAATGAAGTCCAAAGGACTTAAGAATTTATATATGAGATATATAGAGCATTCTGAGGACCACGATAGGGTCCGGGGCAAGAATGAAAAAATTACCATTTTGCCCCTAAGGTTAAATAAGTACTTAACTAATAACAATTTGAGTCCAAAACACTTAGAACTTTATATTTAAGATATATGGACTATTCTAAGGACCACGACAGGGTCCGGGACAAGAATGGTAAAATTACCATTTTGCCCTTAAGGTTAAATAAGTACTTAACTGATAACGATTGAAGTCTAAATGACTTAGAGTATAATCCTGATGACTACAAGCCTAAGTAAAGAATGAAATAGCCTCGGATGAAACCCAATGGAAGGTCAATAGGCTACTAGGCTATCTTAGGTAATCCGATAGACGCCTAAGATGATGAATAAGTCATGAATGGATGAATTCTGATTTATCTGTGATTAATGATGATTGTTCAGGATATGCAAAGAGGTACCTGATGTATTTGGAGGTTATCAGATTATTTGTACAAGGAGATAAGCGAACAGTTTGTGAGTAACTTCTGACTTAGTGTATAAGTTACACTGTCTAGATACTGTATTTTGATTCACTGTACCGTTTTGTATGCTATACTGTTTAAATGCAAATACTTAAATGCATGCCCTTTTCATACTATATCACACATGATATGATTTTGGTCTTCTTTAATTTATTGACTATACTCCTGATTGACATGCTAGCATCCTATGCTGTTCTGTCTGTTCTGATCGGTTGTTCTATTTAGATTAGTTCTATTTTATTCTACTTAAACTGCAGTTCAAGTAGATTTATAAAGTTGCTATTCTAAAGTGATTGAACTATCCCTGTGCTTTATATGCAAGAATTGGTTTTGAAACCCATGATAGGGAACCTGTGTTACTCACTAGGCTTATTTAAGCTCACCCCATTATCCTAACGTTTTTCAGGATTTATCTCCATTGGATTAGAAGACACTATGATGTGGCATGGATAGGCCGAGTTGTCACGACCTGAAACCCACCCTATGCGGATCTCGTGTCGCGGGGCTGACCCTAAGGCCGTCCCTACTTTTTCCATTCCTGTATCATAGTACTAATATGAAAAGTACTAAAATCTTAAAACAATAATAGCAGAAATCTTATCAATATCTATAATCAGCGGAAGTCTTTCAGTACACAATGTCAGTGAAAGTCTTTACAATGCAATAATATGGTTCTATAGTATACAAAATAAGAACCAAATGGAACCATCACCCGTGGGTGGTGAATACATGGGAGAACTAAACATAGACTGGTACAGTTCTTCAAAATGTCCTTCTACGCTCCCAGACTCCTACTGGGGTCTCGCAGCATCAGTACCTGAAATGGGGGTAAGGGGTGGAATGAGCTACGAGAGCTCAGCAAGTAAAAACAGATCCCCGACACTGGTATAAGAATATGATAAAAAAAGATGTTGTGATAGCCAATGGGAACAGTGGCCATAAGGGCCAATAACAATAGGACACAATGTACAATCAGGAATAATGGATATAACATCAACATGAAACTCTCAACAACAATAGATCAATATGAAGGTACTACCATAATAAACCGATCACAATTGAATCAGTAAGGAAATATCTCTCAATACAAGATAATGATAAGGAATAGCATAGCTCAACAGTTGCAATCAAACAATCATATAAGAGATGCTTTTATTCTGTACAATGCCAGTAAAAATGCAAATGAAATGCTAGTGAAATGTAAATAAAAATGCCAGTAAACATGCCAGTAAAATTGCCAGTGGAAAGCCTTCGACGAATTCATTCCTGCCACCTGTCCGTTCACTGGACTCGACCCTTAGGTCTCCAGTCAAACAGAAAGCATCGGATGGATATTGTGACTAAGCACAAATCCGGTATTCATAACCTATTAGGATTATAGTGATTCCATAGAAGTATGAAATGGAATATCTTATATAAAATGAAACATAACAATAGGCTTTTCAAAGCATGGTTCAACACGATACTAATGATACAATAGTCAATCAAAGTCCACAAGATAAAACAATATCACATTGTGGAAACCATAACGGCAAGTACGTTCAAGAGTACAAGTTTGGCAGTAAAAGGATAAACTTAGCTTGGAAATACCACATGGAAGAGAAGGTGAATTTACTTACCTCTCAACATGCATGCCTAAATCAGTCTCCTGCGGGTTTGCCTCTTCCTGTCGCGTTCCCTATATATTAGTAAATGTGTTTCAGAATAAATGCTACTCATCAAATTCTATGACTTGCTATGATAAGTATTTCCAATACTTATTTATACTTTACCATTAAGTCTGGAATACCGAAGAAAGTCAGTTTAGGCTTTTGCGGAACTCCATTTGGACTTCTAGATTGAAAAGGGCAAAGTTGTCATTTTACACTTTTACTGTTATTTTATTCTTTTTGGGAACCCATCTCATGAAACGGACCCTACCATTGGACTCAAAGCATCCGAGATAATAAAATTTGACTATTCATTTGCCTCGTTTGGACTTCGTTTGATCTATATTTGAATTAGGGGTATATTTGTAAAAATTAATATTTTATTAATTTTTCTGTTTGGGCCTTAGTGGATTTGCCTAAACTTTCTGGGGTCAAAGTGTAAATATCCAGAGTTGCGGTCTGAACCAGTTGGTTCACAACCAGAAACCCGAAAACGGTTTAAATTAACAGTGAACCAGCCGGTCTACTCTAAATCAATGAACCGGAATAAGATAGCTAAGCTTCCTGTCCCATCCACGGTTTGATAACCCCAAACCCAATTTCTCATTTTCTATCCCTACAACCAAACAAGCCAATTTCATTTTAAATTAAAATTCTTTAACCCTAAATGACACAGTATCACTGCCCCGTTTACTTTCGGTCGGGTCCCGACCAGACCCAAACCCAGATCCGGTTCTGTCTTGACCCGGTAGCTCCCTCGACAATCCAGTCGTCTTCTCCGGTGGATATTCTGGCCACAGTCACCGGAACAGTGAAATTCCCTACGGATCTTAGTGATTTCATGTCCATTTCTTACTATTTTTGTTCCAAATGAAATCTAGGAATTTAAGGAACATTTTAAGACTAGTTTTGGGTCTCAAATGTCATCAGTTTTCACACCCATTTCTAGTTTTCCAACGTTGCACCGGCGACTGGATAATTGGCCATAGAATGGCCATTTCTTGACTGTTTAAGGTGATTTAAATTGCGTTGGGTTTCTGGAGATGTCTCATATTGATCTCCAATCTCAAAATCAAGGTTCGTTGGGTGTATATAATTCCACCATGGTTGACCGGACTAACTTCCTGATTCTGGGTTTTCTTTTCTATTTCGGATTCTCATCAACTCTAACAGTAATGACACCTATTAAAAATATAAATGAACATGATTTAAATCAGGAATATACCTGTTTGTAGATTTTCTCAACCCTTTTCCAAAATTAGTTTTCTTTCTTTCTCTCTCTATTCCTGCTTCTTCCTTTCTTGTGATTCAGTTTCTCTCACGTTTTCAATCTTTTTCTAACTCTCTCTTCCTTTATAATTATCCAACCGACTCGATAGTCGGTGGCTTTTGCCATCTGTAGTCGCGGTGACAGCACATACACATGCACACACGACACCTCACACATGCACACTAGACTTCTAGCTCTCTCTCTCTCTCTCTCTCTCTCTCTCTCTCTCTCTCCTCTTCTCATCACACGTAACACACACCGCATATTCTATTCTTTTCCCATTTTTGATTCCTTATATTACATTGATACATTATGTATGTATATATATTCATATATACTTATCCATTTAATTATGCGCACGTGTACACAATACGAAATTCAATTGTCGGTTTATTCGAGTGATTAAATATTCTGATTTAACTTTAAACTTTATTCTTGTAATAAATTCGCTTATAGTCCGAGGTTTCATGTTTTGGCCCAACCTAACTCGGGTCGGTATCGCCTAGCTCAGGATTCGTGTCATATCCCGGGTCGGGATATTACACGAGTGGCGTTCCAAGTAAAGGATTTGATGGCACTGATTTGTGGAGACTCGGACTTTTGTGGATTGAATCTGGTTATTCAGGTGAGTGACATTGATACGATTGATTTCATTGATATGCATTAGATGTATTGGGACATGGCTCACAGTAATGGTACTCTAGAGAGATTAGATATGTTCTGTGTTATATGTTTGATTATAGACGTGCTCTGTGATTAGAGTTATTAGCTGTTTGGTTTTAGACTTGCTCTATGATACGTACCTCTATGGTGTTTATAAATGAGTTGCATTTTCGAGATGAAAAAGGTTTTAAATTCCGCTGCTCTGACCCTACATTTGGAGTGCAATTCGTCGGTAAGTTCAGAAATTTTACCTTTGGTTGGTCGCGTTGTTGGTCGGCAAACCGGCAAGGCGGTTAACTAGCATCACATCCTCGACCTCCGCGTAGGGTGGGGTTTGGGATGTGACAGTGCCAGTATGCTCGATTACTTTTGGGTCGTGGTATTACAAAGGCCCTAAAATTGTAATGAACATGAAGTTTGTAATATTTAAACTTAGAGTATATGTGTATGTATGGTGGATTGTGTGTTTTAAGTAATGTATAAATGCTTAGTGGAAAGGAAGGATGTATTTAGGTTGCTAGTTGAGAAATGATGGATTGTGTTGTGGAATATTAGGTGAAAAAGGCTTAGAAAACAAAGAAAACCATACAAAAATTTTATGAAATTAAAAGGTTAGTTAGGTGTGTAAAACACCCTTTAAAAAGGTGGGAAAAGTGCCAAAAATGGGGGTGGTTAAAAACTTTGAGGAAATAGGCTGAAGATGGGAAAAAAAAGTGGCTTGCAAAAATTGGAAAAAAATATCAGAAAATAGAGAAAATCAGTGCTGAAAACAGAGAGATTTAGCTGCAGTAAATACACTGTAGCTACAATGAACTTGCAAGAAAAACTAGACCAGCCAGCCCCCTACTGCAGCCCCCTTTAGGGGCATAATGGTAATTTATACTTTTGATGTCCCTAATTTCTCCATACATGATTTACGTATTTGGACTTCATTTTTGAGTCCATATGGTCCTTAAAACATTTACATAGACCTTTTAATTTCATCTATACTCTTCTAGTAGCTTCATTAAGTCTCAAAGACATATTTGTCATTTTTTAATTTGTTACCGGGTCTTATTTTTCTCAAAAAGTCATCACCGTTAGGTCTGGAATGTCGAAGATAATCAATTTAGGCTTTTTTAGATCTTAATTTGCCTATTTGTGATTTATATTAAGTTTAGGGTCATTTTTTGTATTTTTACATTTTCACGTGTCCCATTTTTTAGCACTTTGTTTGCTAAAATGGACTCTACCGTTGAATCTAGAATGTAAAAAAAAAAAAGTCAAAATATGCTATCTCTAACATTCAACTAGCTTTTGGGTCAATAATGGTAATTATGATATTTCATGTGTCTATATTTTCGGGACTTCATTTCATAAAAGGGACCCCGCCATTGGGTTCGAAATGTCTCAAAATTTTAAGATAAGTATTTTCATAGTCATTAGGGTTCAATAAATAACATAATTAATCATTACGACTAAAATTGGATTTATCTCAGTTTGTTCGTTCATATTTTTTAGGATCTAATTTCTTAGATCGGACTCTACTATTGAGTCCAAAATTCCCAAAAACATCGTGTTAGACTATTCTTTTCATTTTAATTGGTCTTCATTTAGTCTATTTTTGGCTTAAGGGCATTTTTGTAATTTCTCATAATTTAAAAGCATTTTAAAAGAATTTATAATTATTTTCTGGTCCATTTCGCAATTAACAGAAAGTCTTGGGAGTTAAAACATAATTTTAGAAACCTCTAAAACCCTAAACCATCCAGCCTAATTGATAACCAAGTGAACCAATCCAGATTGTACAAGAACTAACCGGTTCTTAGGGTTTAGTGCGTTACGCTGCTGTCAACCCCTTGCAAATCAAAACAACGCCGTTCCATTTAAGTTAGGTTCTTTTTTAAATGGGTCAACCCGATCCGACCCGTCGACTGATCCGGTTAATAGTTGACTTGGTCAACAAAAGCCTCGTCGGCACCGATCACCTTCTTCGGCGACGGTAACTGCCGACGAGTGTTTTCTAGCAACAACTTCGATGGGGTTCGAACCATTTTTTTGATGAGGACTCCATATTCATTTTCAAAATTTGGTTTTACATAGGTTTGGCTGTTGAAACATAAGGTTATAAGCGGCTTTCCGGCGAAGCCAGGTTTTTTGTAAATCCATTTTTCTTTCAATTTCGACACATTTCAGTTGTGTTTTTAACCTCATTTTTTCTCTTTTCAATTTCTGGAACCTCAGAGGACATTGTACCATTCATAAAACAGGTAAAATCTTCCTCAAACTCCCATTCTCGATTTCCTTCCCCATAACTATAACTCCCATTTTCTCGATGGTTTCTTAACCATTTTGGTTGCTTGAAATTGCATCGTGTCCCATTTTTTATGCTCTTTCAAGCCTTGAAGTCCATTTCAAGTTTTATCGAGGCTGGGTTCAAAACCCAGTTTTTATGATTTCAGGTATTTCGAGTTCCATGGCCTCCAAGCTTAAACAATTCCCATTTTCTTCCATTTTAAATTCTACACACATGCATGTAATTAAAATCTTATAAACAGCATATTAGAAGGACACATTCTAGTGAGAGAATGTTACATCCCGGAACCCACCCTATGCGGATTAGGGGATGCGAGTGAAGTTCTTAAACAAAATCCATTCCAAATCATACATCACATCATATTCATTGTTGTAGTGGAAGCAATTTACACAAGTTACATATCCTTCTAGTATGTAAATTGACTAGAATTTGTTTTTGAGACATTATGTAACACCCCCACCCAATTAAGCAAAGTAATTAACTGATAATGGCAGTTATTATAAGTTAATTTGCTTAATAACCAGGGGCAATGCTAGATATGACTAATGACTTGAAATATGGAAGCAAAGAAATAAATCATAAAAATAATTAATTCTAAAATAGAGACGACCAATGTGAGAATACAACTTAATGCTGAGGGTTATGATTTGATAGAAGTTACGACTAGTGTTAATCGAAGATTAACACACAAGCGAATGTGAAAAATTAGTGCAGCGAAGTGCACTTGAGCAAGATTAGCATAACGCACGACGGGAGTGCTTTTAGTCAAAATTATTCCAATAATTATAATGGACTTTTAAAATAATTAAAATACATTTAAATACATAAAGGCAAGACAATGAAGGCTTATGAAAGCTTGATAAGATCTCGATTTATGAAATCAACATGTGAAAAGAATAAATAAGTGATACAAGTTTATGAGGAAGAAATAAAATGAATCAAGAATTTCTTGATAAAAATAATATGTTTTGGCATGAACCAAACACGATGGTACATATTAAAAATAAAATTAATGACATGAAGAGGAAGCATACAAGAATAAAAAATACGATGAAAATGCCAAGAGATTTTATGGCAATTGAAACACAATTTCAAAAATTCAAGAAACACACCCAAAATGCCAAACAAGGCATAAGAAGAGAAAAAGAGAGAAAATAAGGCCAAAAGTGTTGACCAAGAGACTTGAACCCAAGACCAAAATAGGAGGGAAAAACTTATACCAAAAAGAATAGCCAACTTGGCTACAACACTTTTGTACTATATATCGCACAATATATATATAAGAGACATAAAATGTCAAATTTGCATGCTCAAAATTGAGGTGCCAACACCCCTTTGGACCACTCTCCCCACCAATTAAATTTCATTTAGATTTAAAATATATATATATATATATGTATATATGTGTTGTATATATATATATACATACATATATATTATGTATATATTATATAGGAAAGAAAATCAGAACCAAAGTGTGTGCAAGTGTATGTATTGTGCTTGTAGAGAGAGAGAAAATTATAAAAAGAGAGAGAATGAGAGACTTGCTGAGAAAGGAAGAAGATGAAAGCCCTGCAATCCCTGTATGTTGCATGCAAGGTTAAAAGCAAGGAGGAAGAGAGAAAAAAAATCTGAAGAGAGAGAGAGAGAGAGAGAGGTAATTTCTCTGTCTAGGAAATTTTGGTATAGCTTCTATTTTATGCTTTTATATATGCATGCATGTGTCTTATGTTGTAAGGGAAAGAAAATAGAAGAAAAATGAGGAATTTGGAAGCTTGGAAACCCTAAAAACCCTAAGACCTGAATTTGTGAAAAATAGAGTTTTTGTACAAACTTGATTAAAGCTTCAAACAAATTACATAGCTCAAAAGAGCATTAAAATTGGAACATGCAGCAACTTAAATCACTAAAAATGGTTAAGGAACCATTAAGAAAATGATGAGTTTCAAGAAGGGAAGAAAAATTGAAAACTCAAAATTCGAGTTGGTTTTGTTGCATTAAAGGAATGGGAAAATCTTCCTTGTAGTTCCAGAAACATGTAAGAAAAAATTGGAGGCAAAACAATGGCTAAAAATTTTAGCCACAAATAGAAAAAGAATGCCTTTCCGAAAAATTGAGGGTTATAGGAGTAGCAGCTGTAACCCCCTATTTTGGGACGGTGAAGCCCTTAAATCAAGAAATAAAATATAAAAATGACATCCTCATGATATTAGGTTGCAAACCACGTTGAGTTTGCACCAAAATTCAATCAGTGATGGTCATCGGCACCGAAGAAGGCCACTGGAATGCTCGTCAAAGAATTGGGGACGAAGGCACTATGTGGGTCAGGTCATGGGCCGGATATCGGGTTGGGTCCTGACCCACTGTTTAAATTAGGTTTGGGTTAAATCAAAACTATGTCGTTTTGGCCAAAAGGAATTAAAAAAATAAAATAGTAGGGCTGCTATCAGCATGACGCATCAAACAGGATGGACCGGTTGGTTCAGTACTGTTTGCGGCCGGTTCACTTAAAATCTAATTAAACCAATTGGTTTTATTTAAATAGTTTTTAGAAATTATGTTTTGGCCCCCACTAGTTACTGAAATTATAATTGGACCCCCAAAACCTTCTGTTAATTAGGAAATGACTCCAATAGTTTTGATTAATTATGAAATGGCCTAGAAATTAATTAAATATTAATTTTAAATCCTTTTAATTATATGAGAAATTACTAAAATGCCCTTAGCCAAAACTAAGCCAAATGAAATAAAAGAATAGTGTAACCCAATATTTTTGGGTATTTCAGACTCAACGACGGAGTCCAATTTGTGAAATTAAATCCCAAAAAATATGAACGGGTGAATTGGAATAATTTCAAACACGTCATAATGATTAATTAAGTAACTAATTGAATCCTAATTACTATAAAAATGCGTACCTTAACATTTTGGGACATTCTGGACCCAATGACAGGATTCGTTTTATGAAATAAAGTCCCAAAAAAATAGACACGTGAAATGTCAAAATTACTATTTTACCCATAGTGTTCCAAAAGCCAGTTAAATGTTAAAAGTGACATATTCTGACTTTATTTGACATCTCGGACTCGACGGTGGAGTCCATTTTAGCAAACAAAGTACCAAAAAATGTGACACATGAAAGTGTAAAATTATGAAAATGCCCCCAAGCTTAATGTGAGTCACAAATAAGCTAATTAAGATCTGAAAAAACCTAAATTAATTATATTCAATATTCCGAACTTGATGGCAACGTTCCTTTGAGGAAAATAAGACTCGGTAATAAATTAGAAAATTATGAATACGTCTTTATGACTCAATGAAGTTACTAGAAGTATAAAAATGAAATTAATAAGTCCACATAAATGTTATAAGGACCAAATAGACTCAAAATGGAGTTTGAATACGTAAATCGTGTATGAAAAAATGTGGGACATTAAAAAGTTTAAGTTACCATAATGCCCTTGAAAGTCCAAATAAGTTATAAGGCATCAAGAAACCCTAAATGGGGAATTTGAAAACCCTTAATTGAATAGACTAAGTTCAAAAGAACTTAAAACACTGAATAACAAAGTTTGGGATTAAAATAAATACTAATTCATTATGCAATGTATTTTTGATCAATGATTATAAGATCACCCAAACGATGAAAAATGGAAAGAAAGATACGAGATAGCTATTATGGTAATAGCATGGGAATGCGATGCTAAAAACCCGAAGTAAGTAAACCCGAACTCTAATATGTGGTATTTCCTTAGCCATGTCACAATTACTTTTCTTCAATGCTGCCAATTTGTATTCTTATATATCCCTGACATTTATTGATTCCATAATTTGATACCTGTTCTACCTTGTGGATATGTTGAGAATTCAATTGCCAATATCTTGATGTGATTGCTTGTTCATTTCTATACCTTACTTTGGATATTGGAAAATTGCTATGTTTCGCACTGTTGAGAATTATTATTCCACATATATGTACATCCTTTGTGGAATTCTGTTGATCATGATATTATTATGAGTGTTGTGAGTTGTGTCTGTCACAACTTCCATCCTGATTCCATAGATGCTTATGTGGACCTACGGGTCGGTAATTGGGAATGATGCCCAACACTTAGTCCATAGAGGATATAATATATGATAAGAGCTCTAGTGCTATTTAGGAGCCTGAAAAGGGGGTGAACCTGAATGAGTGCTTTTGAGGGCACTATAGAAAAATGCACTATTAGCGACGCACGTGTGTGTCGCTAATAGTGGCAAAATGTGTCGTTCAAGAGATTTTGCGAACGCACAAAGGGGTGTCGCTAAAAACGTCGCAAATAGTCGCGTCGCTAATAGTATTAGTGACGCACACATCCCTTTGTGTTGCTAAAGGTAACTATTAGTGACGCTCACTGTGCGTCGCTAATAATTTTGACTGGTGCGTCGCAAATACTATACACGAACGCAATGTGCATCGCTAAATGCTACTATTAGCAACGCTCGATATGCGTCGCTAATGGTATCTTTTAGCGATGCGTACTGTGTGCATCGCAAATGGTATTTTTTAGCGACGCTCACTATGTGTCGCAAATGGTATATTTATTTGACCTTTAGTGATGCTTGTTGTGCGTTGCTAAGAGTTTATTGCCAATCTTTAGCGACGAATTTGAAGCGTCGCTATAAATTGATTTCTTAGTTTTTAGCGACGCATTTTGTGCGTCACTAAAAGTATAATTTTATGCGTCACTAAAAGTTTAATTTTTTTTCCCTACATTATTTGTTTTATTTGTTGTTTTATTCCTGTTTAAACCTGTATCAATTATCTTGATATACAGTAAAATCCAAACATTCTAAAATGAATATATATTGAAAAAGAAAAATACATTCATATATATATATATATATATATATTATACTAATTAATTAGTTACATTTGTAAAAGTACAATTTAAGAATAGATACAAAAATAAAAAATTGTCTCAAAAAATGTAACTACAGATGTTGATAAAAAAAAATAGATAAAAATAGCCAGTCCCGATGCATGACCTAAAGACCCTAGCGCAATAATCCCGATCAATCTGAAATAAAGATCAAATGATATATATTAGAACACTTATTAAATATATATGAAAGTGAATATATTGTTTTTTTTTCCATGCATAAATAGTAAGAATGGCATAAAGTAACATAAGTTGCAAACCACTAATCCGAACTGATTGCCCTAAGTTTTTGATAGTCTATTTTGTCATTTGTGAGGTGTGTGATGGGGTATCGAGATAGTTAGGCCGATATCCGGTATTTTGGTCCGTGAAAACCCTAAAACCCGCATTTTTAGAGTAAAAACTTGCATAAGTTTCAAACCGTTGATCCGAATCGAGTGCCGTAAGTTTGTGCAAGTCTATTTTATCATTTTTGAGGTGTGATGGGGTTTTGGGGTCGGTAGGCTGATATTCGGCATTTTGGTCTGTCAAAACTCGAAAATGTGCCTTTTTGGAGCAAAAACTTGCATAAGTTTCAAACCAGTGATCCGAACTGAGTGTCGTAAGTTCCTGAAAGTCTATTTTATCATTTGTGAGGTGTGTGATGGGCTTTCATGATAGTTAGGCCAATATCCGATGTTTTGGTCCATCAAAGCCCAAAAATGGGCCTTTTTGGAGTAGAAACTTGCATAAGTTTCAAACCGGTGATCCGAACCTAGTGCCGTAAGTTCGTGCAAGTCTATTTTATCATTTCAACTGATGAAATTAAATAAGTTCATGCAACTATATTTTTTTATTTTTACGTAACATTTTTTATAAATAATAAATCCACCAAAGTATATAATTTTAAAAACTTACCAAGGTTTAACAGAGCCACCCTGTTGACTGAGCATCATCTGCACAAGAGCCTCTAGCTAGGAATATCACTCCTCGAGCGCCGTCACCTTCTACCATAGCTCTGCATTCTCTCGTTGAACTACCTCGGTGGCTGTGTGTGCCCTAGTATCACTCTCGATGGTAGAGAACGATGCCCTCAACACCATCCCAGTCCTTAAGCCATGCACATAGCCGCGCCTCTTGCCCAGAACAGTCTCCCGTATCTGGTCATCGAAGGCGGATCCTGACCCTCAGTTGTCGGCTGCTCACGCAGTTGGACCATCTCCTCCTATAAAAACATAAATATATGTTACTACTTTTATAACTTTATATTAATATTAAATTAGTAATATTGTGGCGAGTTATATAAAAACTTACATAAAGCTGTTGTGCTTCAGGCCCTGTCCAACCCTTCTCGGGGTTATAGTGCATCCTATGCCACAAATCAATGGGGCTGGGTGGTGCACCGGTCTCTTAGTCTCACTGGAGCAAATAAATAGTAGCTTGTGAAGATTGATTTCATGAATAGATTATAAAATAAGAACTTGATACATTTATTAACTTACGATATCATGCCTATACTGTACAAAAGAACGTGATCCACCACAGTAGGTCACCTTTTGCTTGCTTCTGCTCTCGCTATTTTTCCTCCTCAGTTCTTTATTTTTCCTCGCTATTTTGTTTGTTTCTACTCTCGCTACTTTTCCTACTCAGTTCCCGCTTAGTTCCTACACTTGATAATTTTTACGTAGAATGCATCACTAGCAAACCGGTCGCATAGTAACATCCAATCCTCCATAGTGACCCCTCTGTAGGGTCTGTTGTGGGGCTCTCTACTGGCTGTCACCTCCGCCTCCGCCTCGTAGTGCATGTGGAGCCAGTGTTAATAGTCCATGAAACGGACTCCCAGGTAACGGTCCACTGCCTTCGTTACGTGAGGTAGTGGAGATCAATGTCAAACTTCTCCTATAAAGCATGTCATTGTCAAAACATTACGACATTAGATATGTTAAAATTTAGTTCAACACAATAATAAAAGACATACCAAGATATCCGCATGAATATCCTGTCGCTCCTCCTCAGTGACGAGACTCTAGTCACTAATATGGAGTGGGGCGCGTAGTCGGCAAATGATGCTGACCTTTGTGGTGAACTATTGTGCCCACCCACCAACGGGCTTAAGCAAGCCCTCGAGTAGCTCAATCCAAAGTTGTGAGCCCTCTGCTGCCTCCATCTGAGCCTACAAACTCCGATTCTTCGACCTACCGCGCCCTCGTCTAGAGGTGGTGATCGAAGCTTTAGAAAAAATAAAATAGAAACAATTAGTACCATATTTATATAATCATTAATACAAAGTGGAACTATGCATACCATTAATGGCAGGATTGGTCGACCCTACAGAGGAAGGGGAAGGGGTCGATGGGTCCGTCGGGGCTGTGCGTCTACATGAGCCTGGTCCAACCATATCTAAAAAGAAAGTTTGAAAGTAAATTCCATTACATCATAAAAATTAAAATCCATTACATCATAAAATTGAATATCCATTACATCATAAAATTGACAATCCATTACATCATAAAATTGAAAATCCATTACACTTGATCCTAACACATGTAACACCTATTACAATTATTCATTTGAGTCTGTATCATCATTTGAACTTGAATTTTCTTCATTCTCGGTACAATACTCTAACAATGTCTCATCATCAAAATCACTTTCCTCGTCATCATCATCATTAATAAACATTGCATCCCTCGAATCTAATTGTGTGGCATTGGTGACCTCGGAAGCTACGACATGATCTGGTTTTACATCAATTTTATTCAACCGATACGAACTAACATCTTCCTGATCATGCCGGACAACACCATCGTGGGCAGTTTGAGACTTTTCTTGTTGTGCCTCCTCAATCCTCTCCAACTTTTCATCTTCCTCGCCAACTTCTAGGACATCATAAACATTTTTAGTTTTTATTTTTTGGACAACATGCCAATCACCTCTTATTTTTGTGTCCTTCAAATAGAAAACTTGTTTTGCTTGAGATACCAAAACATACGGATCATCTTTAAATGTCATACGTGACGTATTAACACTTATGAAGTGCTTATCGATCTACATTCCAGTCTTCTTATTACTTACATCCCACCAATCACATTTAAAAATATACACAGAATGACTGTAGCAATAATGTAACTGTATGATGTCTTGTAAAACACCATAGTACTCTACAGTTTGTCCTGCGTCACCATCTCCCTGAACAAGGACCCCGCTATTTTGTGTTCGCCGACTGACCTCACGTTCCCTCGTGTGAAATCGAACACCATCAACAATTAAACCAGTGTAGTGGGATATCCTTTGATCAGGACCACATGCCAGGAATATAATTGATCGTACACCTCAAGAGATTGTTGCTGGTGCAATAGCTTCATCTATTAATTCAATAGAAGTACAAAATTAATTGAATACAAATGCATAAAGTAATACAATTACAATTAATTAAAACCTTGTCTTACACATTCGCCGAACCACTTTGGAAACAAATTTTGTTGTCTTTGCTCTAGATCAGAACTTGATACATGTTCTTTCTGAAGCTCGATCGTATGCTCACTGCATACGATGAGATATGTTGTATGTAACTTACATTTGTGTACTAACGTAGTATTGCAATGATTTTGATAAACTTACTTAAAATATGGCAATGTCTCATTGCAGTTGTTGAGCACGGTGTAATGGGCTTTTTCTAACTCTTGAGGATGACACCATTCATATATACGGGCACCTATTGGCCGCACATTCAGATTAAATACCGCAAGGCCAGTTCGTTGCTACCTGTAGACCACTATCAGGATTTCACGCTTGACGATTAAACCTTGTCTCAATATCTTCAAGATGCATAGAACAGAATGTAAGACATTCAGCATCAACATAAGCCTCAGCAATTGACCCTTCCGGTCGTGCTTTGTTACGCACATATTGCTTCAATGTGTGCAAATATCTATTTTAATAATTAATCAGTTATACATTAAAATAGTTAGGATGGATAGATAACACAATTCATAAAATTAAATGTACCTTTCTATTGGATACATCCAACGGTATTGGACAGGTCCGCCAATTTTTGCCTCATGAGGCAAATGCACAGCTAGGTGGACCATTATATCAAAGAAAGTTGGAGGGAAAATCTTTTCCAACTTACAGAGAATCATGACAACATCCCTTTTAAGCTTTTCCAGTACTTCCAAATTCAACGTCCTCACACATAATTCTCTAAAGAAGCAGCCCAGCTCAGTCAATGTAGTTGATATGTCATCGGTGAGATATCCACGTAGTGCAACCAGAAGAAGTCGTTGTAAAAGGACATGGCAGTCATGACTCTTCAATCTGGATATTTTCCCATCTATAACATTTACACACCGAGATATATTCGATGCGTATCCATCTAGAAACTTCACCGACCTAAACCACTCACAAATCCTCATTCGCTCTGCAGATGATAACGTATACTGTGCAAGAGGCACGATATATTTATCACCGCCATGTATTAGGTGCAGCTTTTTCCGTATTCTCGGCTCCTGTAGGTCTAACCGGGCTTTAACAGTATCCTTCGTCTTCCCTTTAATGTTCATTAAAGTTCCCAGCACATTATCACAAATGTTCTTCTCGATGTGCATAACATCCAAATTGTGCCGCAACTTAAGGGTCTCCCAGTATGGCAAATAAAAAAATATGCTATTCTTCATCTAATTTAACACCACATTAGTACACTTCTTCTTCTTAGTACCCGGTATCTTCCCAAACCTCACTAGTTGGATGAGTGCCAATTACGCCAACACTTCTTTGCCAGACAACAATGGAGGTGACAATCTACGCTTAATTTTTTCATCAAATAGATGCTTCTGCTGATTTCGCCAGTCATGTGATGGTGGTAGAAAATGACGATGGCACATGTAGCATATCTTCTTTTCATTGGACAAATGTAGGAAACATGCATCCTTATTGCAAACCGGACATGCCAGATACCCCTTAGTGCTCCACCCAAACAAGTTCCCGTATGCTGGAAAGTTATTTATGGTCCACAGTAACGCTGCATGCAATTGAAATGTCTCATTCTTAGAGACGTCGTATGCCTCCACTCCCACCTCCCACAATTCCTTTAACTCATCCACTAAAGGATGCAAGTACACATCAATTTCATTACCAAGAGACTTTGGTCCTGGAATAAACAACGACGTGAAGATAAATGGTTTTTTTATACATTTCAATGGTGGCAAGTTATACGGCACAAGCAACACTGGCCACATGCTGTAGGCATTACTCATGTCATTGAACGGATTGAAACCGTCGCTAGCCAACCCAAATCGTATGTTACGCGCCTTATTTGCAAACCATTCGTGATTTGCATCAAACTCAGCCCAAGTTTGAGAATCTGTCGAATGCCTACATACATTTTTCTCAGCAACACGCTTCTTCTTATGCCACCGCATATCTTCTGCCATCTTCTGAGACATGTACAACCTTTGTAGCCTAGGTTTTAAGGGAAAATATCTCAGCATCTTGTGTAGAATTGTCTTGTTCTTTCCTTCATTCAGCTTGTACCTAGGTTCGTGGCACACCGTACACTCCTTATATTGTTCAGTCTCCTTCCAAAATAACATGCAATCGTTTTTGCAAGCATGTATAGGAATATACCCGAGGCCCAAATCTCTTAATATTCTTTTCACCTCATAATATGATTTCAGAAGGGTCTCCCCAGTAGGAAGCACTGCTTTAATCAATTCAATGACCATATTATGACCATATTAAATGATTTGTTACTCCATCGATTGATGGTCTTAATATGAAGGAGTTTCACGAGAAAGTCCAGTTTCGAAAACTTATCACAACCCGAATATAACGGCTGCCTTACTTCTCTCAACAAGGACTCAAACTCTTCCGATTGTCCCGTGTCACTCCTGTGACTATTCACTCCAGTTGTAACCCCCTTGCAAGTCTGCCAGCATTTGTGGCAAGCCTTCGTAACCAACCCCAACATTATCACCAAAGTCATCATCGTCGTCTTCTTCTTTAGCCTCAAATACCACTCATACGTCATGGTGTTCCCTATGAAATTCCCAACACGTATACCTCTTGTCCATCCCGTGTTGAAGTAGGTGCTCTTTAACCTCATCTATGTGTATATAATTCCTATTATTGCACCTCCTACATGGACATCTTATCCTATTTCTCCCATCTGCAGATGCACGAGCAAACTCAATGAAATCTTTGTTCCCCTTCACATACCTTGGCAAATGTTTGCCCCTCAAGTCCATCCAACTCTTATCCATTTCCGTTTACCTAATACAAGTAAAAAATGATACTCATTATAAATATGAAATATGAATCCTATCACCTCTAACTTCTCTTTAAAGGGTAAGATGGTCCTATCCCATTCGTGAATGTACAATCTACATTGCAATCAGCAGAAAATCAAATGCTTGATTCCACTCAGACAAAATTTTGGCAGCATTTCCCCACGGTTCTCCAAGTATACGAGATAGATGTTAGCACGCCTAAATATATACCCAGAGAACAATAGGAGACCGTGCTAAAATTTTGTCATAGTGGAATATTCAAGCATGAGAAGCTATTGATTACAATGCAGATTTATGCATTTCTGAACTGTCCTCTCTGGACAATTCAAGAATCAATTTTCATACACACGAGCCCAATCGTGAATAAATTTTGCGACAAGATTCACATGTGATGAAAATGACTACTGAATGGGGTTAGGCTTACATGAATGCAATTATACATTGAGTTACATAATCATTTAGTTACAAACATTACTAATACAAGAATATGACATTCGAGCTAATTTAAATATATATTCAGGACACGACAGGGTAGGGCAAGAGTAGATTCTTCAGTCCAGTCCTGAACCAATGTTGGGTTTTCCAAATTGTTAGTAAAAGATTGTCCAATCTCTTGCTTTCTTAGTTTTTATCAAAACTTAAGTCCTTGCCAATGGCCATTTTAGTACTATGTGAATATCTACCTAAATATAGACATAAAATATATAATAGACTGCCAAAATACCCATATAGAATAAAGATGAAGACAGGGCGAAGGATAGGAGGAAGAGAAGCATGACGATGGAAAGCATATTAACAAGAAAAAGGGCAAATTGGGATTTTATATGGAGCACAACTTAGATCTTGTACAATCAAGTTTTGGGTTAATTTTAAGTTTTATTTATGTTTGTTTTAAGTTATTATGTTGCTGGTCATCTTTATTTTTATTTTATCAATTTTAGAAATTAGGGGATTTTGATAATTTTCAGAATTGCTAGACATAAATTGTACCTGTGATCCATGAGTCTTATTTTGGGTCAAGTTATATTATCTGAGTTTTATTTATAGTTCTAATTAGTTTAGAATTTAGTATATTCTTTATTAGTCAAAATCTCTGAATTTATTATTTTTCATTCTTAGTCCTAGTATGAGTAGTGAAAGTCTAAAAATGTAATTTCAACTTATAAACATTATGTAATTCCTTTCTCTCAATAGAGTTTAAGTTTAAGTCTAGAGAATTGAAATTACTTGATGTGTGATATAAACTCACCTTAGAGGGTGATTCTTTAGGAACTATAGGTGGGATTCCTAGATTTTATTTTCTTCTCTTTTTCCCCCAAAATTATTTTCTTGGGTTACTGTTCACAGCCCCAGACCGCTCATATTTTAGTCCCAAACCCTTACTCTATGAACCCTAATCAACCCTCCAATTTCACATCCAAACATCAAAATTAGCTGCTGTCCCGCAACTCCAACTCCTATTTTTTTGAATTTCTTTTAATTTTGTGACTGAAGCCCATCCAAATAAACCTTTTGTTTAATTGTTTAAAAACCTAAACCCGCAAGTTTTAAACAACCCAAATCTACCATAAAAGTATTTTTGGTAGCTTTATCCAAGTCTTATTAATCCTTAAAAATGCTTTCCTTAGAGTCCAAGTTTTTAATTGAATGACCGATAAATTTTCATTATATCAATTAGACAATGTCTAACAAATATTACCTTGTTTA
The DNA here is from genome assembly GCA_008638375.1 of Nyssa sinensis. NCBI lineage: Eukaryota > Viridiplantae > Streptophyta > Magnoliopsida > Cornales > Nyssaceae > Nyssa > Nyssa sinensis. Next base: position 1,203,514 of record CM018049.1, read on the forward strand.
TTTCTAATAGTGGCTCTCCTACAATGGATGTTGAGTGTTGGATTTATCTAGATTCGATACAAAGAATCTGATCTGATGATTCAATCAGGATTTCATAACACTTCTAGTTAAATGAATTGGATACAGATGAAACTAATAAAATTCTTCAATGAATCCTCCGATTTTATATAATATATTATATGTAGTTATATTATATTATATTATATTGCTAATGAGTAACACTAAGGTCAATTCTCATATAGGAACTTAGGAAGTTGGCATCTAATCGGTTATTTGGGTGGGAAAGACCCACCTTGTTTATGCTAAAAAATTACCTACTTGTGACGATACTTAAAAAGCCATTAATATGTGTCAACAGGAGTAATGATAAAAGATTAATCCTGTCTTGATCACAAAAAGAAATACAACACACAAAAATAGTATAATAAACACAAAAAATATATTTCAGACATGACTCAAGTTAAAGCGGATATGTATATATTTACACATGTATATATAAATTTACATAAACGAAGGGACAATCACATACTAACCCAAATTATTAACAAGTAAAAGCCCAAACAATATAAGAAATTTAACACAAACCTTAGAAAACGATGTTGGTCCGATCTGTGAATGTAGTTAGGGTCTTTGAAAACCTAACGAGGACTTGATGAGTTTTTCTCTGTCGCCGTCGCCATCGCCGTGGAGATGGTCTACATCTGAACTACCATCGCTGTCATCGTCAAGAATGTGCCTTTCGCCGCCGCCGCCTAGATGAGTGAGAGTAGAGAAGAAGAAACCACCGCCGTCAAGAGAAGTGAGAGTGGGGAAGAAGAAATCACCGCACCGCAGACAGATCGAGAGGAGAAGAGGAAATATAAGGGGTCAAACTGATCAAGAGGAAAAGAAGAAAGCGCATAAATGGTAGGCTTTTAGCGACGCACATTGTGCGTCGCTAACGACTCTAAACACGTCGCAAATATTCCCATAACACGACGTCGTTCCAATTAAACAAATATTAGCGATTCACACTGAGCGTCACTAATATTTGGAGACGCACATGTGCGTTGCTAATATTTATTGGTCCGTTGCTAATTAATTGGCACCCTTTTTTTTGCGCGGGAAAGGGTTTTTTTGTCATTTTTAGCGACGCCCACGGTATACATCGCTAATAGCGTCTTTTGACGACGTACACCGTGCGTCGCAAATAATGTGCGTTGTAAAAAATGACTATTTTTGTATTGGGGTAGCCGGGCCCTTCTATTTGATAGCATCTATTTTGTTAGTATCTCATATCTTTTATTGAATCATAATGTGATGATGCATTCTTTGGTTATTGATACGCTTTGCAAGCCTATCATTGGATTCGATTTGACAATTTGTGATATCTTTTGATATTCAGCTGATTGTTGTATAGGCCAAATCCCTATTGTTGAATTGCTAAACTGTTTATATCACTTTATTTGAACTGCTTTGGGATATGCATTTTGGACCCACGGGTCATCTTTGTTGATCTATTTTCTTTATGACTGGCTGTTGGTACATATATCTTTTTGCTTTCCATTTGAATATATTCTATTACCTAAACTAACCTTGTCCTATGACAAAGCGAGGGGATTTAGTTATTGAGCTAAGTTAGCTCACTTCATATTTATAACAACTTTTCAGGTAGCACCATATGGGAGGAAATGCAATGAGGCAACTAGTGGAGCTAGTGATGTACTTGAGAGCAATATTGATGATGTGAACTCCAAGTCATAATTTAAACATATACTGTGTAAGGCTGATCTCAATATTATGTATTATAATATTGTATTATTAGTAATGATCTTAAACTTGAATGGTGAATCCTAATGATCAAAATTGTACTTGAAGATATTTGATTGATGGTTGTTGGAGTATGGTTTGTGATTAGCCCTTAAATGATTAAATGATTTATGACTTATTAAAAGAAGAAAAAGTTTTATCACTCTTGTACAATTGATTTGACTCTAGTACGGCCTGTCCTAGTGGCAGTGTCAAGTTGTTGCCCCTAATTTGTGTAAGGTGGGTTTCGGGTTACGACACATTACATTCATCAATAGTACATCAACTGTGGGTCCTATACCCCACGTTCACATCTAATACACATTGAACTATATACTTACACAATTTGTGAGTCCCATACCTCACGCACTCTTTTAACCTTCATACTTATTTATGATTGTGAGTCCTATAACTCCTGCACTCTTCTACACTTTATACTTACTATGATTGTGAGCCCCATACCTCACATACACTTTACTTCTAAACTTCATGTTTACCTTAACCGCGAGTCTCATACCTCACGCATACTTTACTTCTAAACTTGTACTTCATTGTAGCTGTAGGTCCCATACCTTACCTTCATATCACCTGTACATATCATGGATAAATCCATGTGAGCTTTATATAAAGCTTATGAGTAATTTCGGTACCTTGTCATGGGTTTTCAATTGATAGTGGTCTAAGTATAAGAGAGTTTATAAAAATGACTGCTATCAATTATTCGTACAATTCAAATATAGAATACAAAAATCTTCAAAATAGGAAGCATGAAGCATTCAAGGCATTCAAACAAAACATTTAATTTATCAAATACAAAACAAGTGGATTCAGGTTTCATTGAAATTGGAGACGTAAATCATTGAATCATGATATATGAGTATATAAATCATGTTTAGAGTGATGAGGGATAAACCTTCTACCATCCTACAATGTTATATCTTTTCACTTTCTAAGTGAGTCTGTATCGATAGAACCTCATAAGTTTTATCTCGTGGATCTATATTTTATCTATAAATCAATTCTCGTGGGAGTTTCCATGCTTAGGGGATAAACCTTTTACTAGACAAATTCTCGTGTACGAGTCTTGTAGGATCTCACGAGTTTGTGGTGCTTATGTACAATTATCTTGCATTACCGGTTCGCAAACAGAGGCATTTAAAACCTAGTTTGTCAAATAGATGCTTTTCAAGAGAACTTAAACATAGATTTCAAGAGTACTATAATAGAGCTTTTAGAGTACTTAAACATAACTTTCAAGAGTATTTAAAACATAGCTGGAATAAAATATTCACTTTGGAAGAAGATATTTAACACAACTTTGAGGTTGCAATAGACATGCTACAGTCATATAAATACATGAATTTGAATTTAAAATACTTTAGGAATCATGGAGTTAAAATCTTCACTTCAAAGTCTAGGATTACTCACCTGTGGTCTAGAGTCCACTGTCCTTTCCTTACTTGCTTACTATACTTTCTTGGCACTTATCTTATCCTTATCTCCTTGTTGGTGATCCTAGATTACAAATTAAACTAAACTCAATATCTGAATAAATATATGATTTTATTTAATCACTATCTCTTTGATGTTACTAGCCTTGACCAGTTCTATTTTTGGATTCGGTGGCCCAGTAAACCCTAAGGCAGGTCCCATACGCTCCCTCGGGTCCCATCTAAAGCTTATTTTCCCATTAAGGATATCTTAGTAATTTTTATCTTTCATGACTCATTTCATTTGGTTCATCGTTTGCCTATACGGACATCATTTTTGAGTCTAGGTGATCTTTAAAACATTAATTTCATCTATACTCTTCTAGTAGCTTCACTTAGTCCTAAGGATGTATTCATCATTTGTTAGTTTGTTATCAGGTCTTATTTTTCTTAAAAAGACATCACTGTTAGGTCCGGAGTGTCGAAGATAATCAATTTAGGCTTTTCAGATCTTACTTTGCATATCTATAGCTTATATTAAGCCTAGGAGAATTTTTGTAATTTTATGTTTTCATATGTCATATTTATTGGTGCTTTGTTTGCTAAAATGGACTCTACTGTTGAGTCCGGACTGTCAAAGAAAGTTAGAATAGACCCTTTCTAACATTTAACTCGCTTTGGTGTCATTGAGGGCATATTAGTAATTATAATATTTCACATGTCTATATTTTTGGGACTTCATTTCGTAAAATGGATCCCACTGTTGGGTCCGAAATGTCCAAAAATGTCAATATAGGTATTTTTAAGGTCATCGGTGTAATATCCTGACCCAAAATGTAACCGACTGAGCCAAATAAACTCGAGCAGTTAGGGATTTTTGATATAACATTGAATTAATGGATAGTTGTGAAATCTAAATAGTTTCGAATGTACAAATGATGCCCGAGTGATACCGGGCGAGAAAAAAAAACAAAAAAAAAATAAAAATCATAATATATGTATATTTGTCCATGTGCTAAAATAAAATGTATATATACGTAACCTACAAATTCTATTAATACAAGTAAACGAAGGGAGGAGGTTACAAGAACCAAAAAAAAAAAGATGAAACGACAAAGATTAGAAAGAAGGAGAGGGGATAAGCACTGAAAAGGGGCGGGGGGTTATGGGTTGAGAGAGAAGTGGAACAAGGGAGAAGAAAAAGGGAAAGAAAATGAAGAAAAGAGAGAGAGGGAGAGCGAAGGAGAAGAGGCGGCGAAGCAGTGGTGGTGTTTGACCACTCGACGGATGACACCGTCTGCTCCGAGTGCGGCCTCGTGCTTGAGTCACACACGATCGATGAGACGTTCGAGTGGAGGATCTTCGCCAACGAGTCTGGCGACAACAATTCGGTCTGTGTCGGTGACCCCACCAACCCGCTGCTCATCGACGGCGGGCCATATCGAAGCTCAACGGTGTGACCAGCGATTTTCTGTCGTCGTCGTTAGGCCGGTGACAGATCCGCGGGTCGAATCCGGGTCGGACGCTCATTTTGGCATTCAAGACAACTGCCGCCATGTCTGATAGGTGTGTAAGGATCTCTATATATATAATGGCTTGTTTGGTTGCCTCTGTCGGACGGCCCTGCCAGAAAGGTCTTCTCTCTATTTTTTTCCATTTGCAAGTTTTCTGCAACGGGACTCTGAATTTTGTAAGGCTTTTTCTTTGTTGATTGTTGTTGGAAAATCATAGGTGTGGAGGTTGTGGAGTCTGAATTGGCCCAAGTTTCGATGGAAATTAGGAATTTTGAGGACGATGAGGATGGATCATGGAAACTATTACGATCCGATAGTTGATTGTGTGACTAAACAGCGGCTGATCTAGATACACGATGAACTGTTCATACAGTAGCTGACACTGAAGTAGATCTACGATCTGGTGATGTTGTGGTGCTGGGTCTCTTGTATGGGTTTGGGAGGTATTTCTGATACAGTTTGGATTGATGGGGAAGGGGGTGGCTCACGGTACTGCACGACCTTTTTACTTGTATTACTTTGCAAAAATTATTCAGTTGTTGGGGTGCTATCCATCGAAAGAATTGGATGTGCTTCATCACAAGTTTAAAGAGCTTACTTTGTCTATTATTTATATTGCTGTGGGTGTTTTTGGATTTGGATGGATTGAGGTCTCATGTTGGATTCTTACTAGAGAACGACGGTCTGCTGTGATCAGGTCAAAGTATGATTCAAGTATTATAAAATTATGAAAATGCCCCTAGGCTAAATACAAGTCATAGATAGGCAAATTAAGATTCAAAAAGCCTCAATTGAATATCTTTAATATTCTGGACCTAACGGTGATAACCTTTTGAGAAAATAAGACCCAATAGCAAACTAAAAAATGACGAATATGTCCTTAAGGCTTAATGAAACTACCAAAAGAGTATAGATGAAATTAAAAGGTCTATGTAAATGTTTTAAGGACTGATTGGACTAAAAAATGAAGTCTGAATACGTAAATCATGTACAAAGAAATATAAGACATGAAAATTATAAATTACCATTGTGTCCTGAAGGGCCAAATAAGTTATAAAGCATCAGAAACCCTAAAATAGGAATTTGAGGGTCTTTTGATCAATTAGACTAAGTTTAAAAGAACTTTAAACACTAAATTGAGGTACCTAAATTAGAATGTTTGTTGATTCGACATACAATGTATTTTTTATCTATGATTATAGGATCACTAAATAATGGGAAAATAGAATGAGGCTATGGAATAGCTACTATGGTACCAGTATGGGAATGCATTGCTAAGGACCCTAATGTAAGTAAATCAGGACTCTATTATGTGGATTTACTCTATAAATGTAGCCTACTTGTATAGCTATTATTCTTTACTTCTTGAATTTGTGCATCAATAATTGTCTTAAGTCCACAACCTATTGTTTGTTGTGATTCTATGTTGTGAAATTTGTGATCTTTTGAGATCCCATTTGTTGTGAATATCTATTAGTTCTTTTGACCCATTGACTTTATCTTATCTTGTGATCATTGTGATCCGTTTTGTTGTGGACTTTTGTAATCTATGTATATGCACATACCTTATTGAATCCTTTTGTTGATAACATTATTTGTGAGTATCTAAGGTTGTGTTTATCACAACGCCCATCTTGCCTCTTTGGATGTTGATGACCAACGAGTCAATGTTTGAGAATGATACCCAACACATGGTCCGAATGAGGACATGATTAGTTAATAAGAGCTCTTGGTGCCATTCATGAAAACCCATAGATGAGTGGTGAACCTGAATGAGTGCTATTTGGGGGTAGCTAAGCCCTATTTGTTGATAGCTTCCATTTGACTCAATTTGTATATGTTTGATTTTACACTATTTGTTGACTTGATGATGTCACTCTTTGAATGATAAATATGGCTATGAGGCTTATCTTTTCTATTAAATTTGAATCCTGATTCGGGCAGCTAAACATTAAATGTTGATAAATTTGTGCTTGTTGACTTGCTTAGTCTTTCTTATCATATTTGTGAACTCCTTATGAACTGTGTTATTTTAGCCTCATGGCCAATTCCTTTGAACTCGAAATCTTGTGATTATTCTCTTATTATACACCCTTATGTAACACATGACAAGGTGAAAGATTTACTTACTGAGCTTAAGTTAGCTCACCTTAAAAGTATAACAATTTTTCAGGTAACACAATATGGAAGGAATGACAGTGATGGCAACTAATGGAGCTAGTGATGTGCTTTGGGAAACTTTGATGGTGTACAACTCCCGAACCTTAACTAGAACAAATCCTGTAAGGATTGTAATTTTATTTAGACAATATGATAGAGCGATGTTGCGAGATGTAATTAGAATTGTGTAGAAATTAATGATGATGGAAAATTGTACTTAGAGATAATCCTATTGATGATTGTTAAAGTTGATTGGTTATTAGATGAGTTGCATATATGTAGCTTCCGTACTTGCTAAAAAAAAGAAAAAATTTTACTATATTATGCAATTCATTTGATTCTGTACGGCCTATCTAGGTGATAGTGTCGGTTACTAGCCCTTAATCCGCATAGGGTGGGTTTCAGGTTGTGACAATTAAGATAATGGAAGAACTCGAGTAGGGATGCCTGAGTCGAAGACGTGGGAAGTTTTTCAAATATTATAAAAATTGTTGTGTTTGCTTTCTCTTTCTCTTTCTACTCTTTTACATACTAGTGCATATTTTGCATTCATTTTTAAAGTTTGTAAAATCTATTAATATTGGCAAAATGATTCACCGTTGTTGCCTAAATATTTAATCTAGAAAATGGGTGAATAGGATATTTTGAAACTATTGATAACTTTTATAAACTTTAAAAATGAATGCAAGAAATGCATAAGTATGTAAAAGAGTAGAGAGAGAAAGCAATCAAACACATCAATTTTTACAAAGTTCAAAAAATTTTCTACATTGTCGACTCAAGCATCCCTACTTGAGTTTTTTCATTATCTTGATCTCCTTACAGGTGGAGGTTAAACCTTTACAACAAAAGCTCCTAGCTCTTTGCCCAACAAAATATCCCCTTTTGCCTCACACGAGTAGCACCTACTCTCGAGTCTCACCGCAATGAGAAGTTAAAAAGTTGTATTTACCAACAAGTACTCTCTTCAAGAGTAGATAGGTGCAATAAATGCTCACTCTTTATAGATTGATCGAGTGAAAGCTCAAAGTATTTAAGATGAGAACTTTTAGATCTAGATGTTTATTGGTCTAATCTAAAGTCATTAATAGAGATGTAGAAATGTAAGCTTGTAAAGAGATAGGAATAAATGCTTTAAAAAAACCTCTATTTATAGCCCTTAAATGAATATGGTCGTTGTATTTCAAAATAGAGTCGTCCCTTATTTTTCATCTGTTCAAAATTTGAATTTTCAATTTCCAAATCGACAAAATTAGTCAACTAAAATCATCAATTAGTCAACTCCAGTCAACTAATCAGCTTAATTAATTTATCCAATGGGTTTAAGGTTCATATATTCAAGAACAATTAGTTGACCGGTTTTGATGTACACTATTTTGGCCTTTAAAAGTTAGTCGACACAATCTTCAGTTAGGTCGATTATTTTAGACAATAAGTTCAGGGTATGTACTTGAAATGGTCACTCAGTCGACTGGTTCTGAGAACTGGTTGACTAGTTTGTTCAATGTAAAAAATAAGGCTAAATAATCAGTCAATTGGTTATTGGAATTGGCCGACTTGTTTTGACAAAATTGGACTTCTTGCTTATTTCTCACAGTGTTCTATTTTCAAAACTTGAAGTATAGCAATGTGATATTTTGAAAAATCATTTTAGGATTGGTTCTAGTTGATCATTTTAAATAGTAAGAGTTTACGCTTAATGATCAATCGAATCATAAATCACTCAAAACTCAAAATAAGGAAAATAAAAAGTCTTCTCTTGACTTGTTTTGATTTCTTAGGTTTGAGTGTGTCTATTTGCTTGAATCATCATGAGAGCATTCTAGTTTATTGGATTTTGGCTTTGAAACTCATGCTTTAATTAGAGTCATTAAGCTTGATAGACTTTGTCATTTCTTGGTCAACAATCTTATTTGACTTGGATGACCTATTTGTATTATCACTAGATAAGACACTAGTTCACATGGACAATGTTGTGTTGTCATCAAAATTACTAAGATACCTTTAGTTGAAAACCCTTAGGGCTAACAACTCCACCTTCTAAGATAAATATTTGGGCAACAATAATATTTTATTTTATAACGTTAGATGGATAAAAAAAGTGAATTATAGCCATTATTTAAATATGTATATATATATATATATATCATCTTTAGGGCTTCAGTAGTTATCATCCAAGTATCCAACCACAACCATTTTGAGTCTCTGTGAGTCTCTATGAGTCGCCACCACCAATAGCTATAATAACAATATTGAGCTCATTGTCAATCAAATCAGCGGTTGGTCACACCCAACCTATAACATTGAATGATGAAGTTATAACTGGTAACCGTTGACATCTAACAATCAATTCATGGAGAGATTAATTAATGAAGATAAAGAGAATGGAAATCATCATTGAGTTTAGTGCCTTTGATCACTTCACATCTTTCATTGTCATTGAAGCCCTTGGTAGCCCATTCACCAGTAAATACTTAAAGGGTATGCCCAGAAACTGCTAATACAATGGCAATGAGTACAATGATGAGATCAAGAATCTTTACTAGAGTCGCATCCTCATGTCCTACTATCTTGATCGAACCAAATGGGGTCAATGTGCATCCTTGTTTTGGTAGTCCTGGTAGTTTCACCGTATGTGACTTAACATTCACTTAGTTTAATTGATCTTAAATTCTAGTTGTTGCCTATCATATTATTTGTTTGCCTTAGTTTCTACACTTCGATTCAACAATTCTTCATTTTTTATGTTTTATTGAATCCTTTGTTTGTAATGATGACCTGTATAATTTTTTTTCTTCTTGTTTGTAAAGATCTGAAAAATCAGGGTAAATTTTTCGTTTTGCCGATAGGACACTATTCATGCATTATTTGCTTATAGGGCACTATACATGCTTCATTTAGACATAAGTCATGTTTAGAAGCATAATTTAAGTATGCCATAGAAGGGAAATATGCTTCGAATGTTAAAATACAACTCCTACGAGAATTTGACCAAAATCGGAGATAGTTTAAAAAATGGGCCCAAAAAGACAGCCTGGGTGGGCCCGGCTGCACTCACCAACAGGCGAAAATATTTTTTTCTAGAAAATATCATTTAAAATAATTTTAAGAACTTTGGTTAAAGCAGAATATCGATTTGAAGCGTTTCGGGACAAGTTGTAGTGTAACGGGGTCCCGCGACTCATTAAAAGCAAATGGGTCTTTTCACCCCTTGACTCTTTAATATAAATAGACCACTTAAGAGTTAAAATTGTCAGAATTTGGCTGCAACTCGAGCTTGGGGAGAAACCATCAAGAAAACCTAGGTTTTTTTAACTTTCTACCTTCCAAAACACATCTTTAAGCTTGGAATCTCTTACGGCTTCCTTCTAGGAAGTTGTTCCCTGCCACCAGAGCTACAATCTTACTGATTGGTTCGGCTTCAAAGTGAACACAACTCCCTAGGGTTTATAAAAACCCTTCTAGGTATGATATTTTGCTAAGTAAGGACTAGAGTTAAGTTTATTGGTGTTTTTATAAGTTAGTTGTATGACTTACACGCTTACTTGATGTTAGAAAACCACCTAGCATATAGTTGCTTTCAAAACCTAGGGTTGGTACTTTGTGTTCTTGTATATTCTTTGAGAATTTGGTAAAGTTGTGAACATATAACTTGAATATATATATATATATAATTGATTATATTATAGCTTATGTTCATGTAGACAAAGTCTTGTAATTTGAAAGTTATGGTTTGCTTAATGTATGATACTTTGTGTACTTGTGTATTCTTCGAGAATTTGGTGAAGTTATGAACATGTAACATGAATATATGTATAATTGATTAGATTATAGCCTATGTTCATGTAGACAATGTTCTGTGATTTGAAAGTTATGGTTTGCTTTATGTATAATGTATAATTTAAGGCACACCCTATGTGTTTGATAAAATGCCTCATAAAAATTGCATGGTAAAATTAAAGCATATTGGCATATTGTGAATCTTGGGAAACATGGAGTGTGTCGAGTACTTTGGTGCTATGCATTATGAGGGTGTAGATCCTGTGGTGAAAAACCCCAAATCTGGCCAAATAAGTGGTACTTGCATTCCAATGAGAGCGAACCGTGAAGCGAGTCATATGTTGGGCGTAGAGTTGCATGTGTGTGTCATGCATATTGCCATTGCATTACATTAGTGAATTGGAAGGTTTATACCTCACAAATATTCACTTTGCACATGCCACGACTCACCTTTATTCTTTGTTTAGCATTATGTTATACAAGTCATCGCGCTTACCCTACATGAGATTCTATTTTTTTGATGATACTCCCGGCACATGAAACTTGATGAAAACTTGAAGCATAGAGGGAAATATGGACTTTGAAGTATATTTGGCCTAAAGGCTATATTTCGTATGTAGGGGTATAAGCCCCATAAAGTTTGTCTCATATTTAAAGTTTAGACTTTGTGTAAATTATAAACTTAATTTTATGTTAGATTGTCTAGAATTGTGCATTAAATATGAATGAGGAGCATGGAGTTCCAAATAGTTACTTTATGATTGTGGATATTAGAAATATAGAATTGTACAAATAAACATTCTATTATGTGTTGTTTTTGGTAAATGGGATAAGGAAAAATGTCAATAAATAAAGGAGACTATGGTGAAATTTTTCAAAAATAGCAACTAGGTTGCGTGGAGTGGGAGAGCATGTCTAGATTTTCTAAGTAAGGAATCAAATAAATTAAGAGGAAAAAGAAAGGTAAAGAAATGAAAATATGGGCAAATTAGCCCAAAATTACTTAAGGTCGAAAAATAAGAAAAAAAATGGTAAAAGGATCATTTTACATGTTATAGGGTCCCACACCAAGTTTGGTGATGAAATAAATTGAAATGGGTACAAAAATGTAAAAAAATCAGATTTTAGGCCAAGGCCTAGCAGACCAGCAACAGGCCGCCTACACGCCTGTGCGCCCAGGCTTGCCTGCTCACTTGGCCGCCCGTTAGTGCGAGCGCCCATGTCACGCCCCAAATTTTTATAAACCCGATGTGTGAATGAGAATAATAAAATAAAAGAATTAAATTAATATATTTATTTTTAATTGACTTTTACTCGTTAATCTCCAAGATCATGCCTTATAATAACTTAAAATGTAGACTAAACATAGCCTAGGTGCTTTCATAACCCAACTTCAAGGTGGTGACCAAGCATGGTCCAAGTGGTTGCTTAGTATAACCTAAAATGATGACAAAGTATGGTCAAGGTTGGAGGCCCAATCTGGCCTAAGTAAAGGTCAAATATTTTCCTAAGTAATGACTAAACACGGTCCCAAAGGGTGGCCAAACATAGGCCATAAGGGTGGCCAAACATAGCCCAAAGAGTGGCCAAACATAGCCCCAAAGGGTGGCCAAACATGGCCTAGTGATTGGCCAAACGTGGCCCAAGGTGATTGGCCAACATGGCCTAGGGGTTGGCCAAACATAGCCCAAGGCAAGTGGCCAAGGGCTGGTGGCAAGGGGGCACAAGGCTAGGGGCTAGGCACACAAGGCACAAGGTTGGCGGCTAGGCACACTGGACGCAAGGCTAGGCGCTACGCGCGGGGTGGCAGGCACTGCGGCGCGAGCGCGCGCTACTACATGGCTGCTTGTTGTTACTATTGCAACAGTGTATTTGTTGCAACCTAATTTCTTCATTTTCTGAGTTTTTTTCCAAAGTGCTGTAAGCTCACTTTTCCAATTTTTAACTTACTTCATCTAGGTTTTTAACCCCCACTTTTGGCACTCTTCCTACTTATATATGGGGTATTTTACACACCCAACAACTCTTTTAAATTCACAAAATTTTGACATGGTCTCCTTTGTTTTCTAAGCATTTTCCACCTAATATTTTACAACATATTCCACCACTCTTAAACTAACTACCAAACTAAATCCTCTTATTCAACTAAACCATTCATACATAATTTAAAACAAAAAATCCATTCATACATAATTTAAAACATACATCCACCATACATATATATATGCTTGAAACTTAAGTGTCATGAGCTCCATGCTCACTACAAATTTACGGTATTTCCCATTGTTTCAGTGCTATACAAAATTTTACAAGTTAATACATATGTCCTAGGGCTTATGCCCTCATACAACCAAAAAATATGCCCCAAGGGCCAAATGTTCTTCAAGGTCCACTTCCCTCTCCATACTTCAAGACTTCATCAAGTCTCATGTGTCGAGAGTCTCATCTGTAATATGTAATCCCATATTGAGTAAGCACGACATCTTGTATGACCTAATATAAAGAATAAAGGTAAGGCGTGACATATGCAAAGTGAACATTTATAAACTATAAACCTCCCAATTCATTAATGCAGTGCAATGGCAATATGCATGACACACATGCAACTCTATGCCCAACCCATGCCTCGCTTCACGGTCCACCCCATTCAGCACGCAAGTACTATTCATTGGCTAGATTTTGGGTTTTTCACCACAGGATCTACACCCTCATAATGCATGCCACCAAAGTGCTGAACACATGCCATGTTTCCAAAGGTTCAAGTATGCCAAGATGCCTTGATTTTTTTATGCAATTTCAATGAGGCATTTTATCAAACCTATGGAGTGTGCCTTAAATAATGCATCATACATAAAATAACTATAACTTTCAAATCAAAAAACTTTGTCTACATGAACATAGGCTATAATCCAATCAATTATACATATAATCATGTTACATGCTTACACCTTACCAAATTTTCAAAGAACACACAAGTACACAAAGTACCAACCCTAGGTTTTCAAAGCAACTATATACTAAGTGACTTTCTAACAATAAGTAAGCATGTAAATCATACAATTAACTTATAAAAATACTAATAAACTTAACTATATTCCTTACTTAGTAAAATATCATACCTAGAATGGTTTTTCTCAACCCTAGGGAGTTGTGCTCGCTTTGCAGCCAAACCAATAGGTAAGATTGTAGCCCTTGAGGTGGGGAACAACTTCCTAGAAGGAAGCCTTGATAGATTCCAAGGCTAGAGATGAGTTTTGGAAGGTAGAAAGTTGGGAAACCTAGGTTTCACTTGTGGTTTCTCTCCATGCAAGACCTACAGCTCTTTCTCAAACCAATTCTAATAATTTTAACTCTCAAGGGTCATATTTATACTAAAGGGGTCAACAGATGAAAAGACCATTTTGCCCTTAATGAGCCGTGGGACCCTGTTACACTACAACCCGTCCCGAAATGCCTCAATTCGATATTTTGTTTTAACCAAAATTCTTAAAATTATTTTAAATAATATTTTCCTAAAAATTTTATTTTTGCATGTTGGCAGGTGTGGTCGAGTCCACCGGAGATGCCTTTTTGGGTTCATTTTCAAACTATCTCCGATTAGGCTCAAATTCTCAAAAAATGTGTATTTTAACATTATAAGCATATTTCTCTTCTATGGTATACTCAAATTATGCTTGTAAATATGACTTATATCTAAATGATGCATGTATAGTGCTCTACCGACAAATAATGCATGAATAGTATTCTATCGGCAAAACGAAAAAATTTACCCTGATTTTTCAAATCTTTACAGCCTGCGGGCATGCTTGCATGCCTGGCTACTTCCCCCATTGCACGCCCGCGTTGCCCCTGTGCTTGCAGTCTTAGGCATGCCATGACTTATCCTACAAGGCTATTTCTAGGCCATTCACTTCCATGTTAGACACCACCATTTGGAGCCCCTTTTAAGCCCTTTTTGGCCATTATACTAAGCCATATTGGGCAGCTTGTTGGGACACATTTTAGTCACTATTCAAGGCCATGTTTGGCCACTTTCTTAGACCGCTTTAGGTAGGATTTTTGACCTATCCTTGGTCTATGCCTTAGGGAATTTTTAGCCTACTTTAGCCATCAATTTGAGCCACCTTGGGCAAACCTTTTGTCATGACCCGAAACACACCCTATGGGGATCTCGTATCGTGACCGCCACCCTTCGGGCCGGAGGCCTTAGGACAAGGCTTACATAAGCAGCAGTATCGGACCGCGGTGCGGCCTGTGGTTGCAGAAGCGTGAAAAAATTTTTCTTTTCTTTTCTTTTCTTATTTAAAATACTTTCGTACATCCATTCGGTACTGCCGCTCTTCATAGCGATACACATGATTATAAAATCAGAGCATACTAAAAACTTAAAGTGTTATACATAGTACATATCTGAATGCCTCGAGGGCTTAAGTACATGTTGTCCAAAATCTATTACACTTCAAAATTCGACCATCTACGGGTCCTTAGTACTTCCCAAAAGTCCTTGATCATATTAAAGCCACTAGTCGTCATTCCCAAATGGAGCAAGGCTCTCATTCATTATCGTTAGTACCTGAAAAATGTTAGGGAATGGGGTGAGCTTCGAGAAGCCCAATGAGTAATTCTAGCATTTGTCATGGGTTTTCAATTGGCAGAGGTTTCGTGCATGAGAGGTTCATAAAATACTCACTGCCAATTGCTCGTACATTTTGAACATAAAGTACATGCATTCTTCATAAAGATAGCTTTGAAACATTTAAAGTATTCAAGCTAAACATATATTTCTTTAAATAAAGCATATGCATTTCAAAACATATAAACATGCACAGTGAAAAATGGGGGTAAAACCTGCTTCTATTTTCAAAGTCATTTGTCATCTTTTCACTTTCATTAGTGGAATCTGTTTCGAACCAGACTCCCATTTTGCGTATACGTGGAGATATCTCATTGCCTGGGGGATTAGATCCTGCTACCGGGCATTTCACATGACAGGTCAATTGAGTTCCGAAGGAACCCAAAATCCTGACTATGTGGCTTTTTGACAGGTCAATTGGGATCCGAAGAAACCCAAAATCCTGCCTTTGTGCTTATGCACTGTTATCTTGTAAAACATTTATCACATGGCTTCTTCACATAGATACTTTTCATGAGTATTTAAAACACATTGCATATAACTTTTGCAATAGAACTTCAAATACTTAGAATGATTAATTTCAGAATATTTAAGGAAATTGGCATTTTATTTAGGCATGCTAAATATTTCGAAGAAATGAACTGTATATAAAAACATTTACTGAGTATGTTATAACGAAATATTTTAAAATAGGAATCGTATAAAAACTGAATTTGATATTTAAAACATCATTCAAATCCGTGGAATTAAATTTCCATTTCAAATGCAAGGTTACTCACCTTATACGTCTGGGTTGGCACTATTGATGTGCCTTTCCCTTTCCTTTGTAGTTCCTAAGAACAATTCATAATAGTTCATTAACTTCACATTCATTTCAAACATCTCCTACTGATGCTTATTAACTTATGCTTAGATCGTATTGAATCCTAACTTTAATTTTAGGCGTTATTCTCTTAAGGTATACTCTTCTGGTAGCTCTATTAACTTCAAGTTAATTTATTTACTTCATATGTTCATGTGTCATATCTCCTCGTATTTCATTTCAAATATGTACTGTACTATTTAGTTTGGTACCTCGACAGTGTACTAACGTATAGTCACCTACCGTATGCCATTCATCAAATTTTATGTCTCTTTATTTTAAGTACCTATTTGGGTCAAATAGACTCTACCATTGACTCCGGAACATCGAAGAAAGTCAATTTAGACCTTCTCGGCTTTAAATTTGGCTTCGAGTACATCAGGGGTATTTTGATAATTTTGTGCATCATATTTTTCGGTACTTCATTTGCTAGTATAGACCTCACCGTTGAGTCTAGAGTGCCCAACATAGTCAAAATGGACTATCTTTTAGTGTTATTTGGCCCTAGGTATCATCAGTGGCAGTACAGTCATTTACCATTTACGTGTCTTTATTTTTTGAGACTTAATTTCCCAAATCGGACTCCACCATTGAGTCCAGAATGCTCTGACACTGAAGCTAACTGAAATATGAAACCTTCGGAAGAAACCACGTCGAAAAACGAGTCATTGAAAAGAAATTACGAGGGAAACAGTGAAAACATAATTCTGCGCAGCCAAACAGGGCATAAGCCCAAAATATGGAAAATGGCCAAGAAGGTGAGGCCAAGGGGACTTGAACCCTTGACCTAAATGAGCATGTAATGACATGAAAATTTTTTTTATATACCAATTTTTTTTGTTAATATATTATTATTAATAATATTATGTTGGTGTGCATGTATACATGTGTGTGTTATGGTTTAAGTGTGTATGTGTAAAGATAGTTATATATATATATATATATATATAGATGTGTATCAGGTTGGGCAACCGGGTGTGTGTGAGTGTGAAATAATATATGCATATATATATATATATATATATGAAAAGCAAAAATGTCAACCTTGCATTAAATGCAAGGCTGACCTAGAAGTGAAAGGAAGTAGAGAGATGAGGGGGGGAGAGAGAAATAGGAGGCTGTAGCAGACTGCATGAAATGATGTATGTGTGTCTCTAGGTGTGCATTGGAAGTGTCCATTGGATTTGAGAAGGGTAGGGAGGGGCTGTAGCTGGCCTGGACGGTGAGAGGGAGAGTGTATATACATAAGGGTTCATTTTGGTTAGAGAGAAAAGAGAAACAGAAGTGAGTTCGGGTAGAGAGAGAGAGTATTGTAGAGAGAGAAAGTGAAGAAAGGAAGAGAAGGAAGAGGAAGAGGGGTTGTAGACAGCCCTCACTCACCTTGGAATCATTGGAAAGAAGCTAGAAGCAAGCAAGAGAGAGAGGAAGCACTAGTTGAAGGTGAAACATCACTAACCCATTTGTATTTCTCTCTCTAGAATATGTGTATATATGTACTGTTTAAATTTCTTAAATATATGCATGGCATCTAGAATGTATGAGGCTTAATTGAGGTGTGAAAACCAAGCCTAAACCAAACCCAGAACGCCTAACCGTGAAGGGACCTTAGGACCTTTATGGACGGCCACCTTGAAGCTCGGATCGTAGTGTTTTAGGCTTTAAAACCTTATTAAAACGATGGGGGATTGTTGGGGCGAGATGCAGGGAACTTTTAGAAAAATGAATAGTCCAAAACAGTGATGAAATCACTGAAAATGAGCCTCGCCGGAAAACTGGCATGCATGGCCGGAAATAGGGATGGGTGTCAGTGAAACCAGTGAGTTTAAGACTGAAATACACTCTAAATTATTGCTTAAGGTTCCAGAATTATTTTGGTATAAAAATGATAAACTTTGGACGTAAAACATGAGAGAAATAGAGGGAGAAAAGTTGCGATTTTCCGGCGAGATGACCGGAATTCCACCGGGGAAGACAACCGGCAGTGGCCGGAAGTTCGGGGGCGCAGGGGGTCGATTGCGGCCATGGCCGTTTGGGCCTATTTTAAATTTTGTTTTGGGTCTGGTTGGTTAAATTAAAAGGCTTTGGGCCTGTTTTATTTGAAAGGGATTTGAGGCCCAATAGGTTAAATGAAAAGAAAAGAAATGAAAAAAAAATGGGGAAAGGGATTGCATATTATGCGACAGCCAAGTTTTGAACGTAGGACCGATTGGAAGGGGGCAAGCACGTGTGGCCAATTGGGACGGTTACCAACCGTGCCCATTTGTGCCACAAATATGTATATATGCTATACTTAAAAAGTTAATTTAATTAAATTAAATACTCTAAAATGGTCCGACGCCCAAATAAGACAAGCCTTATAGGTTTTCTTACTATCTTGGACCTACTAAGACCAATGGTGAGGTCTGTGACGCAATACGAGGTCCCAAAAAAATAAAAGACCCGTGGAACCCTTTAAAATTACCAAAACGCTCCTGAGTCAAAACGTAGTCAAACGAAACTCGATTTAAATAAACAAATAGTGAAATATTATTATCTCGAACATTTTGGACTCAACCGTAGAGTCCGATTTACGAGGAGAGGTCTTGGGAAATGGGAACCCGTAAAAGTGCAAAATGACAACTTTGTCTTTTTTAGCCCGAACGTCCAAATTAAATTCCACGAAAGCCCAAACCTATTTTCTTTGACGCTTCAGACCCAATTGTAGAATTTATTTTAGCAAAATAGAAACTAATAAAATAAAGACATAAAATTTGATGAATAACATCATTTAAGGGACAAACCGACTGAGTTACATTTTGTGATTTTAGGGAAACCTAAAGGTAAGGAGAAAGCAACCTGATCCTTCCACATTTTCACTGCTAGCCACTACACTACGAACGCTGTTTATTTGGATTGAGACCAACCTGTCAGGTATGGTGTTTTGCTAATGTTAGAAATGAGGTTAAGTTAGGAATATTTTGTGAATGATTAGAATGACTTGTGTGTTTATTTGGAATGTGTTTGCTTGATGATTTGGAGTTGGTTGTTCACATGCTTACGTGTTACCTGCGCTCTTTGATAATTTAGTGAAATGATGAATATGAATCATGACATGTGTTTAAGTTGGTTACATGAGATGTGCTTGTATGTGGGATCAACTGGTGGTTTGTGTATTATTGTTTCGAGCATGCTATACTGTGGTAACCATGTTTCATTGAGATTGCATTGGCATTTGGCATATGGTGAATCCTTTGAGAACATGGCATGAGTTGAGCACGTGGTGCTTTGCATTATAAGGGTGCAGATCCTGTGGTGAAAAACCCAAAATTGGCCATTGCATTGGTACTCCGAGCCATCGGGGAGAGGCCCGTAAATGAGACATGGGTGTGGCATCGAGTGCATGGGTGTGTCATGCATACTTTCATTGCATTGTACTTGGAAAGCATTTAGAGATAAATGTACACTTTTCACATGTCACGCCTTAGCTTTTTTTTTTTTTGCATTAGCATTTCATTATACCAACAGTTGAGCTGACCCATTCGTGGGACATACATTACAGATGAGGATGCCCCAGCTACTTTGTAATATCCCGACCCGGATACGTCACGTGTACCGAGGTAAGTCTGTTAAATAGTGTAACTTGAATAGTAAGATATGTATATCATGGTATTTCATGGAAATGTATGACTGAAAACTGTAAATGATGGAAATGAATAACCGAGGCTGGGTAACACCCGAGCACCCTAGGACATTGCATCATAATGCGTGCATGCACGTATTCCCATGCATGCATACGTGAACACAGGTGAGAAGCCCGTTCAAAATAAATGTATGTATATATGATTAAAAGTAGACTTATACGCCTACACATGGATGTATATACATGTATAAAATATGTATTTTATATGTATGTATATATATATACATATATGTATAACATAATGTATTTATGTATATATGTATATGTATAAGAAATAAAAAGGAAAAGAAAAGAGGGAAAGGGAAAACTGCCAAGGGTAGTATATAGGTGCAGTGTATGTGGGTGTGTGTGTGTGTGTCTTGGTTGAGTGAAGTGTGTGTGTGTGATGTGTATAATATAATATATGTATATATGTGTGCATCACAAGTCTCCCAAGCCATAAATGCAAAGTTGCATTTGGCAGAGAGAATATCAGACCCTAAGTCAAGAAAAGGGGCCATAGAAGGGGGAGTAACCGAGAGAGAGAGAGAGAGAGAGAAAGAAGGAGAGAGGCGGTGGAGTCTCTCTCTTTATATAGGTATATACGGGAGTGAGTTGAGAGACAAAAAGGAAACTGAGACTGAGAGGGACATTGTCAAGGAACTCAGGAGCAAAAACAGAAGGGTTTGGAGGGTCACAATGAGCTAGAACCGAAAACCCAGATGAGTATTTTAAGTTATGTTTTTGTGATTTAAAGCATGAATGTTTGATTTAAAGCTAGGGTCTTGATAAACATGAGTTTAGCTTTTAAATGCAAAAAAAATGATAGAAAACGGTTAAGAAACCAAGGAGAAAAACTGAGTTGCAGGTTTTATGAATAATCTGGATTTCACTAATTTTACGCTTAAAACCTTGAAATTAGTTTATGAAAATGATCCTTATAAATGCAGAAACACA
The DNA here is from genome assembly GCA_008638375.1 of Nyssa sinensis. Lineage (NCBI taxonomy): Eukaryota > Viridiplantae > Streptophyta > Magnoliopsida > Cornales > Nyssaceae > Nyssa > Nyssa sinensis. Next base: position 1,224,296 of record CM018049.1, read on the forward strand.
TTAGAAATCGATTAGGATCAAAACAGTTAGGAAACAGTCGTGAAATAAAAAGAAACCAGTTGGCCGGAAAATCGATCGGAGATATTTAAACCCCTATTCGTGAAGATGGGGAGGGATTCAATGGAAACCGAGAGTGGATTTGAAATCCTTGAGAGAAGGGTGAGAAAACGGCATTCAAAACGGGAGGAAAAACCATCGAAAACCGGTGACAGTCGCCGGAGAAGACGACTGTTCACCACCGGAACCCTACTGGAGTAGTGGGGAAGACGACCAGAATGTCGTGAGGCTATCAGGTTAAATTTAAACCGGATCCGGGTTCGGATCGGGTCGGGACCCGACCGGAAATGAGTGGGTAAGTAATACTGTGTCGTTTTTGTTTTGAATTTAAATAGATTGGGCTTGTTTGGTTACATGGATAGGAAATGTGGGAATTGGGTTTGGGCTTATTCCAACCATGGATAGCATAGGAGAACTGGTTATCTTGTTCCAATTCTCAGGATTTGACTGAACCGTTTGGTTCAGTTAAGGGGCAGACCGGTTTAGGGTTTCTGGTTCTGAACCAACTGGTTCAGACCGTAGCTTTTGGAATTTATGAACTGGCCCCAAATGTTTTAAGAAATCTCACTAAGGCCCAAACAAGAAAATTAATAAAATATTAATTTTTACAAAAATGTCCCTATTTCAAATATGGGTCAAACGAAGTCCAAACGATGCAAATGAATAGTCAAAATTTATTATCTCGAATGTTCTGAGTCCAATGGTGGGGTCCGTTTTATGAGACGGGACCCCGAAGGATAAAATAACGTAAAAGTGCAAAATGACTATTTTGCCCTTTTTAGTACAAAAGTCCAATGGAATTCCGCGAAAGCCTAAACCGACTTTCTTCGGCATTCCGGACTCCATGGTAAAGTCTAAATTTGTATTTGAGATACTTATGATAGAAAGGCATAAAATTTGATGAATAGCATTTATTCTGAAACGTAATTACTGATATATAGGGAACTCGAAAGGCAAGGGTACACTCACGGATTCCTGATCTAGAATCACAATAGAGGTAAGTGGATCACTCTCTCTTACATGTGGTGTTTCCACAAGCCAAGTTATTCTTTTACTGCCAAACTCGTACTCTTGAATGTATTGATATCCTTGTGTTCCACAATTCGATATTTTCTATCTTGTGGACATTTGATTGACTGATGTATCATTGTTACCATGTTACACTGTGCCTTGAAAGTACCACATGTTATTGCTATCCACAATGTGATATTGTTCTATCTTGTGGACATTGATTGACTGCTATATCATTGTTATCATGTTGAACCATGCCTTGAAAGGCCTACTGTTGTATCCTTATTGAATGAATAATATTCCATTTTTATATTCTATGGAATGACTTATGATCATGACATGTTTATAAACACGGGAGTTGTGCTCAGTCACAACACCCATCCGATGCTATCTGATTGAATAGGACCTACGGGTCAAGTCCGTGAACGGACAAATGGCAATTCATTGGAATTCACTGGGGGGTATGCCGGGCCCCAAAAGATCGAGGGTCTGCCAAACCCTGACACAGAATAACAGCATCTCTTATGACTGACAGAACATGATTGTTGAATGGCACTATCCCTTATGATTCTTCAAGTCTCAAGGGACTTGCATTGATTGATTTGATTGTGATCGGTTCATTATAGCAGTACTTCATTGTTGTTATATTATCATTGGATTTCTTCATATCGCTATTACACCCAATACTCCTGATTGTGTATTGTGATTATTGTTCATTGGCCCTCGTGGCAATTGTTTCCATTGGCCCTCGTGGCAATTATTTTCATTGGCTATTACAGCATCTTATTATCATGATTGGCTATCATGTTCTCATATGGAATTGTATTCATAATTGATCATCGATACCAGTGTTGGAGATCTGCATTTACTTGCTGAGCTTTGTAGCTCATTCCACCCCACTTACCCCCCATTTCAGGTAATGACGCTGCGAGACCCCAGTAGGAGTCTAAGAGCATGGGGGGACATTTTGAAGTATTGTACCAGTCTATGTTAGTTCTCCCATGTATTCACCACCCCCGGGTGTTGGTTACGTTTAGTTTTCATTTTGTCTTATGTAGAACTATGTCATGTATTTAATAGACTTCCGCTGTTTAATTTATTTAAAAGACTTCCGCTGGATTACTGTAATTGATAAAGACTTTCGCTGCTCATTGTTTAAAATTTTTAGTACATTGCATATTAGTACTATGATACAAGAATGGAAAAAGTAGGGACAGGCCTTCGGGTCGGCCCCGCGACACGAGATCCGCATAGGGTGGGTTTCGGGTCGTGATATACTTGAGATTTGATGACAGCTTGATAGGATGCAGCATTGGGTGTATTTTGACCTATGGGACTTATGTTTTGTAATGTAAGGGCTTAAACCCGAATGACCTATGAACAATGCAGTTGTGAAATGTATTTTATGTTACTGTATGTATTGATGGGAATTGAAGCATGTTTAGTTAAATTTGTTTAAGTTGTCCTTTATTTTATTTTAATTACTGTCTCGATAGTGGCGCTTCGGGTTCGTGAAAATTTGGGGCGTGACAGAGCAAGCACATGGCACCCAAAAGGTTACCAAGTTGGCTGCCAACATCTTTGTGCCTATATATACAACAGAATTGTATATAACACTAAGTTACCTAAGTCTGCCACCCAAATTGGCCAATAGCCATACATGCAAACCCCTCATCATCACCTGAGTCAGCCCACATCAGCCCTACATTAGCCTGTATCATCACATCCTAAAGTCTATAAGCATATACATATACGAATATGTATAGGTGTGTAAATATTATATCTAATAATTGTGATTCATTTTAACCACAATTGTGTGCTATGAGTAAAATCAGAAACAGACCTGTTAGAGTGAGAAACTTAAAGAGAGAAAGGGCTGCTAGTGAGAGAAACCATGGTGTGTGAGGCCTTGCTTGTATTTGTGTCCATGGTGTGTATGCATGTGTGAGATGGTGTTTCCATAGAGATGCACAAAAGAGGCAGAACTGAGGGTGCATGACTAAACTGAGGCACAACTGAAAGCCCCATATTGAACCATGGAGGAACAGTGGTCGACCCTAAGGTATAAACACCAAGATTTTGAATTTTTCCTCTTAAGTTTTGTCTACTATTTCAGCCTTTTTAAACCCTATTAATTGCATGCATGATAGTTAGATTGTAAATCTGGGTTAAATGCGTAAGGGTTAGACGACTGAAACAGGCCTAGAACACCAAATCAGTGAGAACCGCCATGGATGGACCTTAGTAGTGTGGGTCTAAAATGACCCTCACCAAACTAATTTCTAATGATCTAAATCTGATCTAGACCTCAAGAGGGTTCTAAAAACCCTAGATCCGCGACCCCAGAACTCAGGTTAAGACCCTCAAATGGCGAGTTGTAGGTTCGGGTTTAAAACCCAACCTCACCAAAACCTCGATTAAACTTGATTTTGTTGATGAGAACTTGAGCCCCCTGATGCATGGACCACAAGGAACCAAATATCACAAGATTTGGTTGAGAAATGAAGGCATACAGTGGAGTTGCAGGTCCCACGATAATGGTGATGACCCGAGCTCCATCCGTAGTTTCGAGCCACTAAATGAATGCCAAAATGTTGGCTCGACTTCCGAAAATGTTTTGGAAGCAAAAGTAGAGGAAATCAGTCCTTAAAACGTCACGAAATTGAAAAGTAAGAAAACTGGAAATTAGGGCAAAATTGGGGAAGAAGGGGAAGACGATGAATAGTAACGGTCACGGGTCGGATCTGGATCAGGTTCGGGTTTGGGTCAAATTCGACCCACCCGCAAATCGGAATAACCTAAATGACCGTGTATTGGTTATGTTTAAATTAGTTTTAAAATTGAAATCAGATTGTTTGGGCGCATGGATAATAAATTAGAAATCAGACCTGGGCTAACCTAAACACGGATAAGGGACAAAATTGGGAATAACAAGGATAACATATTCCGGTTCTGTATAATTAAGTGGACCGGTTGGTTTTAGGGTTTTTTTGGACCGGTTCAGCTAATTGAACCCTAAACCAAACGGTTCTGAACCCTTACTTTAAGAAATTGGTTTTGAACCCCCCAAACGTCTTGAAATTATATTTGACCCCCAACAGTTCTGGATATTTGTACTCTGGCCTAGTTTCTGAAAAACTTGTGCATTTAAGCCCTTGAAAAATAATTAATTAATAAAATAATTATTTTAATTATTTTATTTGATGGGTAAAACTACTATTTTACCCTGGACATTAACTGAGTCAACCGAAGTCCAAATAAAATAAATAAATAGTGTATTTTTACTATTTCGGGCATTCTGGACTCAATGGTGGAGTCCAGTTTAGAAAATTAAGCCCCGAAAAATAAGGACACGTAAATGGTAAATGACTATACTACCCTAATGATACCCAGGGCAAATTAAACACAAAAGATAGTCCAATTTAACTATGTCGGACACTCTGGACCTAATGGTGAAGGTCCATTTTATGAACTGAGGTCTCGAAAATTTAGCTATGGCATGTGAAATTATCAAAATGCCCTTGATACTGTACGAAGCCAAATAAAGTCCAAATTGGATAGAATTGATACCAATAGAAGCCCAAATACTTGTGGACTCTTATATATGGTTAAATGATAAATCGAGGTCAGAATTTCAAAAAATCTAAAATGACCAAAATACCCCTGAGCGTGGTAAGCGAAAGTAGAGGCCGAATAAAGGCCAATCTGGTCTAATAAATTGTCATAAGCGTAATTATGAAAATCGAAGGGCCAAATATGACTCCGGAACAGTCAACGTATAAAATGAAAAATGATTGATGTGTATCAATGATCAAAATAGATACCGAATGAAGTCCAAAAGACTCAAAAATACATATATACGATATGTGGGCTATCTTGAGTACCATGGTAGGGTCTGGGGCAAGAATGACAAAATTACCATTTTGCCCCTAAGGTCAAATAAACGCTTAATTGATAACGACTGGAGTCAAAATGACTTAAAATATTATTCTGGCAACTGCTAAGCCTATTTAAGGAATTTAATAACATAAGTTGAAACCCAGTGAGTGGGAAATAGGTCAATGAACCTAATTAGGGGATCTAATAGACTCCTAAGATGATGAATAAGACATGAATGAATAAATTCTTATCTGTTTGTAAATAATGATGATTATTCAAGCTATGCAAGGATATGCCTAAAGTATCTGGAGATCATCAGAGTATTTGTAAATGGGAAATATGACACTAAAGAACCGAGGTAAGTAAATCTGAACTTTGTTATGTGGTCCTTTCTCAACCAGTCACATTTATTTGCATATGCCGCCAAACTTGTACTCCATTTCCTACCTGATGAACCTGAATTCTTGATTGATGCCAATTTACTTGTGATTACCCAATGAACTTGATCTTCTTGATTGATTGGAATCGACTTGTGATTATTTGTTCATGCTCGTTCTTTGGGTTTGACTTGCTTGCTTATATCATTTTGCGATCTTGACTTGTCAATGCTTGAGCATGCTTATGCCATCTTGTATATCAGTGTCATGATCTTGTAATATATCTGTTGTTAGAAATCTTGTTTGTTCTATACACTTGTGCATCGTTGATTGAGACATGGCTGTTCTCGGCAGCCCGGTAACATAGCTGTAAAAAGCTATAGTTATTTATTGTTGCCTTGAACGGGTTATGTTCTCGGCAAGCCCAGTAACATAGCGGGTGAAGCTATGGTTATATTATGTTGCCTCGAACTGACCAGCTACGATCCACATCCTTGTTCCTGTGGAGAGTAGCATGATCATGATATTTTATATGTGCTTGCGGTTGTGCTCAGTCACAACGGCCCGTCTATTCACAGAATTGCGTGGGGGAAAGACCCTTTGGGGTCTGTTGTGTCCTACGGGACCTGCGAGAAAAGAGCTCTAACGCTTTTCAAAGAGCCCGAGGAACCGAGGCAGATCTGAGCATGTGTTTTAGTGGGGTATGCCGGGCCTCGGGTGATTCATGCATATTTGGGTTATTAGAACTCGATGATGATTTATTCTTGTAATTGTTGAATGATCATATTCTATGTCCTGTGAATGATCATATTATTGAAATCATGTTATACTTTACTTGATGATCATGTATCTTTGGTACTCGTTGAATGATCATATCCTATGCAAGCATGTCATACTTTTGATTAGCTATCGTAACTGTTGTGGCAGCAAATTATCATGATTGGCTAGATCCCGGTTGTTGGACTCATTGTTACTACCTTCTTATATCTTATTGCGGGATAAGCCTTTTGGACCCTCGGGTCATTGTTACGCATCTTAGTGACTGGCTATGTATTTCTTGTTGCTCATTTGGCTATTGGCTATCTGTTATCCCTTTCTTCTACTATTCTTGTGAACTAACCCTGACCCATGGCAAAGCTAGGAATTTACTTACTGAGCTTGTTTAAGCTCATTCCATTTATCTAACATTTTTCAAGTGATATTATGTGGGATGAAATGCAATGAGATAACTAGTAGAACAAGTGATGCACAATGAACGACACTGACGAGATAAACTCCAAGTCAGATTGACTACGTACTCTGTAAGGTTAAGTACCCAATTGTATTATAATATTACATCATTAGTACATGAGGTTAGTCCAGTATGTCGGATCACTATGATTAAGTGGTACTTGCAGATATTCTAATTGTTGATCATTGGAGATGAGTTTGATTTGCTGAACTGTATTGGTGTAACTTCCGCTTTAAGCAATTTATTGATATAGAATGGATGCATTGGAGCATGGATACGATACTTTAGAGATATTTGGTGATTGATTTTAGACGTGCTCTAATGTGATTGGATGAATTGCATTCTAATTTAAAAAGGTTTTAATTTTCGCTGTTTTGACCCTACATTTAGACTGTAATTCATTGTAAAGTTCAGAAGTTGCCTTTGGTTGGTCGCATTGACGGCGGAAAAATCCGGCAAGGTGGCCAACTAGCATCACGTCCTCGAGATCCGCGTAGGATGGGTTTCGAGTCGTGACAGAAATTGTCATTTATCCCATACAAAAATGAGAAAAAAAGGGGGGAGGGGGGTCACATGAGCTTGAGGTTGGTCACGTGAGTGTCTGCTCTAGTGAAAGCAAGAGGGCATTGCGTAATCGGCGTCGAAAGTGACCTCCAAATTCAAATGGGTTGAATCTTTAAACGCTCCGCGCGATCCCTCCCTCTCTCTCTCTCTCTCTCTGATCATATTTTGCTTTCAATCTACGCCTTCTCCAAAAGCAAAGCCACTCCCACCGTTTCGCCAACAAAAAAAGCATAATCAATCTCCGAAAAAGGCTACCCACCCACCCACATCCGATACACCTACCGTCCACAACCACCTTTTTCCATTTCCATTTCCATTTCTATCGCCACCACCTTCACCGCCGTTAACCCTAAATTTAGTTTTCAAGATCACCCGCCGCCGCCGCCGCTGCTAGACTTGAACTTTGGAGACTCACAAAAATAAAAGGGCCAATTCTCAATTTTTATTACCCTAATTTGGGCGTTTAGATTGTCTCGGCTTTCTTCCACCCAACACCGATTACAGGGAAACCCTAGCCCTAAAAAGGATCTTGAAATTTCAGATTTTGTTGGTTGTTTGATCAGAAACCATGGCTGGTTTCGGTGAGAAATTCGATTTCTGTGAGAAGCCCAAATCCTCCTTCAATCGGTCCCTAACCATCCACTCAACATCCAGCGGCTTCCCCCAAAAGCCCTACCTTTACTCATCGCTGGAACGCAGCGGATCGGTCAAGACGATATACAATTCATCGTTCGAATCAGTCATGTCGGCCGGAAATTCAATCAAAGGGAGGGTGAAAAAGCTCTGCAGTTTATTCGAAACCGCTAAATCCCCAACATCAGTTCTGGACGAATCGGATTTGCAATCGCCTAACACATTGAAATCCATGAAATCATTTGGTTGTAATTCTAGGTTTTCTCAGTTTTCCGACAGCTTTTCAATTCGGTTACCGGGCACAGAAGATCGAATTGTGGTGTACTTTACCAGTTTACGGGGAATTCGGAGGACATTCGAGGATTGTTATGCTGTGAGAATGATATTTAGGGGGTTTAGGGTTATGGTTGATGAGCGCGACATCTCCATGGATTCAGCGTATAGGAAAGAACTACAGAGTGTTTTGGGTGAGAAAAATGTGAGTTTGCCTCAATGTGTTTATTCGGGGGAAGTATATTGGAGATGCTGATGTGATCAAACAGCTGCATGAAGTTGGTGAATTGGCCAAGATGATCAAGGGGCTTCCTATTCGGGCACCTGGTTACGTGTGCGAAGGCTGTGGAGATGCGAGGTTTATTCCCTGCATGGATTGTAATGGAAGCAGAAAGGTTTATGACGAAGATGAAGACCAGTTGAAGAGGTGTTTGGAATGCAATGAGAATGGGTTGATTAGGTGCCCAACTTGCTGTTCTTGAATGCTCTTGGCCGTCCCAAGGCAAGTGTGTTTTTCGGTGCGTATATGTTGTTTTTTGTTTTTTTATTGCTTGATGGTTATTGGAAGAATATAACTACAAATGATGTAAATATCAGTGTGGGACCATTGGATTCAAAACTCTACTTGGATTCATGGTTTTTCTAAATTGTTGTGACTTGAGAAGTTATGTTCATCTTCTCTCTAAACAACATTATTGAGAATAATATGTTATTAATACAAGGGTGTGGGTATTTTGCTTGTAAACCTTGTACCTGGGAGATTTGTTTCTCCATCTTCATGAGAATGTAAATTTGCTACTTCTCATATGTTGTATCTTGTCAATTGTTATAAAATGGTAATAATAAAAAATAAAAATAGTTTCGCATGATTGATGCATGTGTTTTGCAGCTTAGGGTAGAAATTGTTGAACAATGTGACTTGTAGTGGTCAGAAGGTCTATTATAGAATTTTGGTGATAAAATCTTACCGGATTGTTCATTGCCATTTTTTTTGTGAACAATGCCACTATCAGTTCAACAATGCCAGAACTTTCTATTTCCGCTATCAGTTCTGTTTCATTCATCAAATGGTGTGAGGAAAAAACTCCAAAACTACGTCAACATGCAAAGTTGGTGTGTGCGTGTGTGTGTGTTTATTATCCTTTAACTTTCGTAGTTTGTTTAATTTTGAATCCCAATCCCTGAATTTTAATCATTCAAAATTGCCATTTTTTGGCATATGGTAATTTAACTACATTCAAAATAGCTGTTTTCCTATTAACTTGCATAGTTTCTGTGTAATTTTGAATCCCAATCCCTGAATTTTAATCATTCAGAATTGCCATTTTTGGCAAATGGTAATTTTAATACATTCAAAATAGCTGTTTTCCTATTAACTTGCGTAGCTTCTGTGTAATTTTGAATCCCAATCCCTGAATTTTAATCATTCAGAATTGCCATTTTTTGGCAAATGGTGATTTTATTACATTCAAAATAGCTGTTTTCCTATTAATTTGTGTAGTTTCTGTGTAATTTGTATCCCAATCCCTGAATTTTAATCATTAAAAATTTCCATTTTTTGGCAAATGGTAATTTTTCTACATTCAAAATAGTTGTTTTCCTACAATGTGGCTATTTTACTTTCCACGCTTATCTTGAATGAAAATTACAAAGAAGATTTTTCTCCCTTTTAATTTTTTTTTTGATTAGGAGGTTCCTGACAAAATTAATGAAGAAGAGATTCTATTGAGTGGAAGGTGGTGTCATTATGTATATTTTTCTTCCTATTACGTGTCTTTTGTTTGTTGAATTTTCAAGATTCTGAGCAAAAATGAGTGAATACTATTACTCATTTTGTTAGTTTGACAGTGTCTTTGCATAATTTTGAGATTTCTGTATAGTTTGGTAATTTTAAAGCAATGGTTTTTCATCATCTCTTTGAATGACACAAAAGTGAATTTTGTTTGGAAGAATAATATCAAGGATTATTGCTATGTTATCACTTAATCTTGCACTGATGTTTGTTTTGATTTGGTATTATTAAATCTCTCGGATATTCTTATTTCATTTTTCACCTTATTTCACACTCCTTATAATACTGCTACAAGGGAGTCATTATAAATTTTTTGCATATAACGTGTGAATTTTTTTGTGCCATGTTTCTAATTTTATTTTTTGATTCTCCAATGGGCTTCTTGTTGAATTTTGTTGACTGAACTCTTTCAAATATTTATATTTTCTATTACATTCGTTAGTTTTACCAGATCATTTTTTAAAACTCTCATTTCAATTGACATGAAATATTCAGATGGGTCTTGGAATTTTCCTGGGAAATGATGGCCCAAATTCTTTTTTTTTTTTAATAATAAATAATGATGTCCCAATATTTTCTTTGAATTTATCTTCAGTTTGATTCTAATACTTGTTTTAAGTCTTGTTTGGTTGTTTTGTGGTTGCACGAGCTTCCTCAATAACCATCCATACTCAGCTCTTTCATATCAATGATTTGTGGTTTCATAATAATCAGTTGAATTTTCTCAGTTTCTTTATGAATTGGGAAATTGTTCAAGACCTTCTCATTTTGTACAAGGTTTCTTCTCTAAACAGCAATCTAAGACTACATAAATACATTTAATTAATTTTCTTCAAGCTAATTCTCTGTTATATTATGTCATCTTTGTTTGTTCAAGCTCTGAAATTTCGGGTTCAGGCTATAAAATCTGTGTTTGTTCAAAAACTTTGTGAATCATAGAATTGTTCTGGTGGATTTCTTTTCTGCCTACTGCTTATTCAGTGAGCTTGATAATAACCTTGCGTCATCACATTAAAGCTTTTTTTTTTTTTTTTTCATTTGTATTCAATTTTCTTTTGCTCTTTTTTTTTTTTTTTTAATTTTATTTATGAAAGTATCCTTACTTGTCCAATATTCATCCATTTGTTTGTTTTCCCAGAAAGTTGAAAAATTGGTATGTGCATCCCGTGACTTGTAAATATATTTCTACAAGTTACTGTAAATGGAACTGATAGATGGGTGGAATAAGTGGATATATACAAGAACAATGTTGTAATGTAACCTGTAATCTGTAATCTGTAATCTGTAAACTGAATATATACAAGGGGAAGGTTCAATAATAGGTACTAGCGTAAAGTGTTTAATTAGCGTAAGTTTCAATCAAAATATTTTAGCTCCAAAAGTTCTTAGTGATTTTTTTCAGAAAAATATCCCTCCATGTGAAAAGATGAAGGAGATAGCTTCTTCAACCTTTTTTTAGAACAAGATATAATTATTTTATCACAACATGTTTATGTTGTAATTCAAAAGAGAATTTTTGTTGGTCAGTATTTTTAGACAATTTTCAAACTAAAATTGTAATTTGTTCTCAATGAGTTAACATGCAAATCGTACATTACTAAAACGTTTTACGAGTCTTACTTCTCAGCCAAAAAAAAAAAAGGAAGCTAGATTTTTCTAAAAATAAGATGTGACAATTTTAACATAACTTGTTCAGACAGTCACTTAACATAGAATTTATGTTTGTTAGTATTTTCACCATTTCACTTGTGTTCGGGATCCTGGAATTGGATTAAAGTTCGGTTAAAATTTGAACTACTTTTCCTCCAATTCTAATTGCATGTTGCCAAATGTAGGGCTATTTGTATTTGACGGAGAATTTGAAATTTAATGGAAAAGTGGAGAGGGTTGACGGTATTTAATTTCTAGTAAGCAGGATTAATTTTTCATTGTTTAGTAAACTGAGGGAAATGAAGGCAAAGCAATATATATGAGTTGAGATGTGGGAGGAATTGGGTTTGAAGATGTAAAACTTGAATAATTGGTCATCTACCTGCTAATCTAAACAACAGAAGGGTAGGTGAATATATATATATATATATATATATATATGATATACCAAAAATTGACGCACCAATCATCTTGAGACACGTGTACTTACGGAATTAATAAACTTGGTCATACAGAGTAGGCGCGGCCTCCAGGGCACTCTCATACACATATCCTCCAGAGCTTATGCTTTGGACAATATTCACTTAGTATTCCGTGTGGTTCCGACCTCGTTGTTTTCTTAACATCCGCCGAGCAAAGAATAAGGAAACAATTTTTTACAAGGAAACTGCCATACATGGTTATCTCTATCAAATGTCCAACAAGGTAACTGCAATCTCCGATGATCAAATCTCTATTTTCATGGCTCCGAGTCCTAATCAACTTAGGAAGGCCGCAGCCTATAAATTAAACCCTACAGGTACGCTTTATTTTCATACTCGTTCTTTGGCTTTCAATACAGTCTTTTCAATTTAATTTACTTACTTAAGCATCGGAGCGGCTACCGCCGGAGCCAATCCGGTGGCCCTCTGATCCCCCTTTTTGAGTGTTCTATAGGTCGCGGAGTCCAGATTTCTTGCGAGCCAAAAAGTGCAGCATCAGTTTGGCGCCGTCTGTGGGAAACGACTAATCTCCAAGGGCTCTATTCGCGAACTTATTCTCCTTCTCACCGGAGAACCATGGCCCCCAATCTCCGACCAAGACAGAACGCTCAAAATCCAAAACGCTCAACGTCGGCCGCCCACCGCACGAGCAAGAGGACCGACGGTTGATCTCATGCAACAAGAGATTGAATCAATCAAACGACACTGGTGTAGGAACAACTACTTGCCATATCTAAAACACTGGCAATGCTTACACAAAATCATGGGACGAGTCCTCCAAATCTGTCGGTCAATGTTACTAAGAGAACACAACCCCCTATTGTCACTGGGAATGAAGAGCCCCATGAGGAGGCTCCAAATAACCGGCCTGGCCACCTGCTCACGTCGGCAGAGATCCACAGCCATTAGCAGCCCCAGGCTGGGGGACACCAGCCTTTGTCTCTGACATCCAATACCGAAGCACTACTAGAGCCTCAACTCTAAGAGCTTCGGGAACATATCCGGCACCACAGGAGCCACAGCCCTAAGCGACACCAATCCTTCCAGCTCAGAACCTTTGGAACCTGCCTCCATCCGTGGGACATGCTTAGCCCGACTATTCTGAAACCGAGGCTGTAAGGTAAGGTTCATAAGAAGTCCGGCCTAGAGACCCACGGAGGGTCGAAGAAGTCGCAGAATCTATGGACCGAACAGTAGTTGTGAGAGGTGTCCAGAACCCTCTAGAACGGGATGAGTTGGCCAGGCTGCTCGGAAGACTGGCCACCCCATTCACTCCTGCCATCATGTCAGAAGAAAGACCGAGAAAGTTTGTTGTGCCAAAATTCATCCTATATGACGGGACTAGCGACCCAGGAGATCATCTATCGCACTACCAGCATACAATGGCCCTTCACGGGGCCTCTAATGCCTTTATGTGACGAACTTTCATTACTAGCTTAAAAGGTACCGCCCTAAAATGGTTCCATTACCTCCCACCGAACTTAGTTACCGGCTTCTATGAGCTCGGTAAGCAATTCCTAGATAGATTCATGACAAGTAGGATGCTTAGAAGGGGACCAGAGTTCTTGCTAAATGTCAAACAGACTAAAGAAGAGTCCCTCAGAGCTTAGATTGCACGCTTTAATGCCGAACTCACGGAGATTACCGATTGCAGCCCAAGTTTCCTCGTAGGTGCCTTAACTTCTGGTCTTGCTCACGGCGGCTTTAGAGATTCCTTGACAAAGAGCCCTCCTGCCGACATGGCGGCATTAATGGACCGGGCCAGGAAATATATCAACTTGGAGGAAGCTAACCGCACGTCCCAAAAGGGCAAGGAGCCAACCCAGAGGGACAATCCGAAGAGGGAAGATCATAAGAAGGACGACCATAAAAGGGACCCTAGCAAGAAGAGGGCCAGGAGTCCAGAAAAGAGAACAGCACCCAGGGCTGTTTATAATTCCGGACCAAGGGAGTTTACTAACTTTACCCCTCTAAACACTACACTAGCTCAGGTACTTCGATAGATCCGAGATCGGGAAAACCTAAGATGGCTAGAACCGATTAAAGGAGATCCCAGCCTTCGGGACCAAGGTAAATATTGCGATTTCCATAAAGATCATGGGCATACGACTAACTCATGCAGGTCCCTTAGATATGAGGTTGAGCAGCTCATAAAGAAAAGACGTCTTCGGGAGTTCATTAAACAGGACGGGAGGCAGAACCCCCACGAAGACAAGCTTCAACAAAGGACAGACCAAAGGCCCGAGCAAAGACAAGAGCAGAGGGAAGGACGGAATGAGCCTCAAAGGCAGAACAACCATGTCATTTACGTCCTCCATGCAGACTCCCCTATTATAGGAATGTCAAAGAGAGCAAGGAAGAGGTATGCTCGGGAAGCTAGGGCTGCCCCAGATGTATTGCAGATCACCAACGTGGAAAAAAGGCTCAAACCAGAATCGGAGATTCAGTTCACGGAACGGGATCTAGTAGGGGTACACTGCCCTCACAGTGATGCCCTCGTTATCACTCTTAAGATTGCCAACTTCGAGATCAGAAGAGTTCTGGTTGATACCGGCAACTCTGTTAATATACTGTTCTATGAGCCACTCAAACAGATGAAGATTAACCACAACAACATCAAGCCTACCACCGCCGTAATGGCAGTATTTGATGGTAATCTCAGTAACCCATTGGGAAGGATCGACCTGCCTACTACTGTAAGGGAAGACGAAGGACAGAAAACCACCATTTCAGAATACATGGTGTTGAATATGAAATCTCTTTACAATGTCATAATTGGAAGACCATGGCTACACCAGATAGGGGCGGTTACCTCGACCTTGCACCAATGTTTGAAGTATGTCCACAATCAGAGTGTTCATTCTGTCAGAGGATGCCAGTCGACTTCTCGCGAATGCCATGCCATTGCACTCAAGGAGAAGACTACCAAATAGGAATTACAGTATGCTCGGGACTGTGCAGATACAATTCTCTCCCGCACTCCCGAGGAGGAAAGTTGCCCTTCCAGAATTAAGGAACCCCTAAGTCCAAGAGGACGGGACAACAGGGCCAAACCCATTGGGGAGCCCATCAAAGTATTAGTCAGCTCAAAATCAGAGGGGCGTTATTTGTACATTGGTCCGGACTTGACACATGCCGAGTAAGAGAAAATAATCAGGTTTCTGAAAAACAACCTCTCTATATTTGCGTGGGAGACCAAAGATATGGAGGGTATAGATCCAGACCTCATAACTCACAAGCTGATGGTAGATCCAGACCACCCACTAGTGAGACAAAAACGAAGGCCGCTAGCTCTAGAGCGGCATCAGATCATAAACGAGGAGGTCCAGAAGCTGCTTGAAGCCAAGATGATACGTGAAGTGTTCTACCCAGATTGGCTGGCCAATACCGTTCTGGTCAAAAAGAAAAATGGCAAGTGGAGGGTCTGCGTTGACTATACAGACCTCAATAAAGCCTGCCCCAAAGACAGCTTTCCACTACCAAGGATAGACCAGTTGGTTAACGCTACTACAGGGCACGAACTCATGAGTTTTATGGACGCCTATTCTGGGTATAACCAAATTCAAATGTACCTTCCAGACTAGGAGAAGACAGCCTTCATAACCGAACGAGGTCTATATTGCTACAGAGTAATGCCGTTCGGTTTGAAGAATGCTGAGGCCACATACCAGCGGTTGGTCAATAAGATGTTCAGCTCACTGCTCGGCAATACCATGGAGGTGTACATTGATGACATGCTGGTCAAAAGTTTGCAGAAAGGTAGTCACCTCCAGCACCTATCCCAGACCTTCAATATCCTAAGACAGCATAAGATGAAGCTCAATCCCTCGAAATGTACCTTCGGGGTGACGAAGGGAAAATTTCTAGGATACATTGTCTCTTAGAGGGGTATCGAGGCAGACACCACTCAGATCCGAGCTCTGATTGGACTGGAGTCACCAAAAACCAGAAAAGACATTCAGGCACTGAATGACAGAATTACAGCACTGAGCAGGTTTATCTCCAAATCTACTGATCGTTGCCTACCCTTCTTCAGAGCTTTAAAGGGTAACAAAGCTTTACAATGGGCGAAAGAATGCGAGAAAGCTTTTCAAGAACTGAAGGAATACCTTGCCTCTCCAGAGCTCCTATCAAAACCAGTCCAAGGGGAAAAGCTACTCCTATACCTCGTAGTCTCTGAGAACGTGGTCAGCTCCGCACTAGTCAGACAGGACATGGGAGTACAGAGGCCCATATTCTACGTCAGTAGGGCACTGCTCGACACAGAAAAAAGATACCCAGAGGTTGAGAAACTGGCCTTTGTTTTGGTAATATCAGCTCGGAAGCTTCGACCTTATTTCCAAGCTCATCCAATTGAAATCCCAACCGCCTATCCCCTAAGGTCAATATTGAGGAAGCCTGAGGTTTCAGGAAGATTAGTAAAGTGGTCTGTGGAGTTGGGAGAATTCGACATATCATATGTACCACGGAGCTCCATCAAGGGACAAGCCTTGGCAGATTTCGTTGCTGAGTTTACCCTGACACTTCAGGACAAGGCACAGCCCTTTGAAACTTTAGGGGCTTGGCTGCTCTATATTGATGGGTCATCAACCGATCAGGGTTCGGGAGTGGGCTTGGTATTGCAGTCCCCTGACGGGCTCTTATCAGAAAAAAACAGTTAGCTTGAGATTCAGAGCTTCCAACAATAAAGCAGAATACGAAGCCCTAATCCTAGGCATGAAGTTGGCTCTGGAATGCGAGGTTCAAAACCTTAAAGTCTTCTCAGATTCCCAGTTGGTGGTAAGCCAAGTCCTAGGAGAATTCTCCATAAAAGATGATATGATGCTTCGGTATTCCAAACTAGTGAACTTTTTAAAGCACTCATTCCAGACGTTCTCTATCTAGAAAATAGAAAGAAGCCAGAACTGTAAGGCGGATCCTTTGGCAAACATGGCATCCCACTTAAAGTCAGAAGGAAACTCCGGAGTGAAAATTTCCTACCAACTAAGACCCAGCATAGAGGAAGCCCTAAGTTGCCCAAATTGCTGAACAGCCCCAGAACTGGATGACCCCAGTCATCCAGTACTTGGAATCGGGACTCCTCCCAAAAGACGAAAACAAAGCAAGGAAGATCCAGATTAGAGCGGCTCGGTACCTGATCCTGAACAATAAACCTTATAGAAGATCTTATTTTCAACCCCTGCTGAAATGCTTAGCTCTAGAAGAATCTCAATATGTCTTGGCTGAAATACATGAAGGAATTTGTGGGAACCATAATGGGGGCAGAACAATAGCTCACCGAGCTCTAACACAAGGCTATTACTGGCCCAGTATGCTGAAGCAAGCTAAGGAGTACGTCCAGAAGTGTGACAAATGCCAAAGGTTTGCCCCATATCAACACCAACATCATCACGAGCTCATCCCAATTACCAGTCCTTGGCCCTTTGCTCAGTAGGGAATGGACATCGTGGGCCCATTACCTAAAGCCCCACCAAACAGGAAGTATCTTTTGGTAGCCATTGACTACTTCTCTAAATGGGCTGAAGCTGAACCTCTGACACATATCACAGAGAAGGAAGTTGAAAACTTCACTTGGAAGAACATTGTTTGCAGGTTCGGTATACCACGCGTAATCATTTCTGACAATGGGATGCAGTTTACTGGTAAAGTCTTTAAGAAATTTTGTGAAAACCTCAACATCAGACAACACTTTGCCTCTCTAGGCCATCCACAAGCAAATGGGCAAGCAGAGGTCACCAACATGAACGATCCTTGATGCATTAAAGAAAAGGTTGGAGCAGCCAAAGGAAAGTGGGCGGAGGAACTTCCTGGGGTTCTTTGGGCCTATAGGACGACCAGAAGAACTCCCACTTTTGAAACTCCCTTCTCACTGGCCTATGGTACAGAAGCAGTAATCCCGGTGGAAATTGGTATGCCAACTTTAAGGATTGAAGCCTTCGAACAAGAATCCAATGATCAGCAGCTGGCAGAAAATTTGGATTTACTTGAAGGAAAAAAGGATCAAGCCAGAATAAGGATGGAGGCTTACCAGCAGAGAATGGTTGACAATTCCAAAGGGGGGCTCAAGACAGTTAGCTTTCAAGTTGGAGACTTTGTCTTAAGAAGAGTTTTTCCAAACACCAAGGATCCCACTATGGGAAAGTTGTCACCCAACTGGGAAGGCCCTTACAGAGTAACAAGGGTTGTTAGGCCTACCACTTACTGGCTAGAGGACATGGCTGAGAAACCTATTCCTAGACCTTGGAATGTAGAACATTTACGGAAGTATTATCGATAAAGGTTTTTCTTTCTTTTTAATACCTCTATAAAATGTTCATCTCTTAATGCACAGACCTTCAGAGTCTGGTCCATCTCTTAATGCACAGACCTTCAGAGTCTGGTCCATCTCTTAAAAGGTACAGACCTCATAACTTGTTCCAACAAGTATTCAGACCTGACGATTCAGCTCGTTTGAGGGCATCAAGTTCCGATATCTACAACTACTTTCCAACTATTATTTACACAAGTTTCCTAGATCGGCAGATCCTTAGAGCTGATTCTTAGATTACTTGGTTTATGTACTATCGAGCAACAACACTACATTGCCTTAGCATTTGCAGCAGCTTGGTGTACTTCAGTTCAAATCACAAGTGTTATGTTTCTTTAGTCTATTCCCAAAACATAAAAACAGAACTATTGGTGAAAAGTAATTATCAGCAGTGCTCGGAAAGATGTTTCAACTCCAAAAGAACACATCCAATCAAGAGGTACATCAGATTTCAAGAAAAAGGATCCAATTTTATTGATAGTTCATAAAGGTTACATCGGTAAAAGAAGACTAGAATCACTCCCCCAATTAATGCAAACTGAAAAGAAGAAAAGAGAAATTTATGAGATGGGATAGACAGCCAAAAAGGGGACTAGAGTAGGCTGAGGTCGTGTAGAGAGAGAGAGAGAGAGAGAGAGAGAGAAGGGTTGGTGGAAACCCTTTAAAAGCAAAGCATGCAAAGCATGCTTGCTTTTTAAGAAAGAGAATCAGAAATGAGCCAAGAAGCTTAAGGAGGAAGAAGTAAAGAAAATCAAAAAGTGAATGAGATCAAAATCACAACAAAAAGGTGAGAAATGTGAAAATTCATCATTTTCTCTCTCTAAGATTTAAGCATGAATATAAACTATTTTGAGTAGTTTATATACATAGGATGTTTAAATATATGTTTAGAAGTCTATTAAGCATGATTTTAGGGCATGAAAATAGTTAAAAACATGTAACCCATGAACAACTGCCATTAAAAGACCTTGCTCAAGCAGGTCTGAACCGACTTCCACCAAACTGGTTTTGGCTTACCAAAACTTTAAACAGAGACTAAGAGGGTTTTAAAAACACTAATACGCGATTATAAAACATAAGACATGACCTTCAAAAATCGAGTTGCAAGTTCTAGGTCGAAGACCCAACCTTTCAACCAGTGACTTAAATCCCACTTTAACGAATGGGATATGAAACCTTAGGACAAGAGCATCACAACAGAACAAATCCCATTGAATTTGGCTCAGAAATGAGCATTTACAACCGACTTACAGGTATGAGTTATCAAGGCTTAAACTGAAGCATCGAGTTCATTTTGAGCTCCCAAACGAATGCCAAATTGATTAGTTATACCTTAGGAATAATTTGAGATCAAAACAGTGGAGATTGGTTGAGTGGAAAGTCACGAAATTAAAGAAAATGAAAAACTGTAACTAGGGCAACACGAGGGTGATCGTGGGGAAAATGACATTGTTCAGGTCAGTTCGGGTCAAATTGGGTTCGGGTCGGAACCTGACCCATCGCATAAAACGGTTAAGTAGGACGGTGTCGTTTTGGGTTATGTTTTAAATTTATAAACCATTAGGGTTGACGTCATCATGATGTTAACATTACGTAATTAAACTGACCGAACCGGTTGGTTCAGTTAAAACCGGACCGGTTCACTTTAAATGTAATTGAACCCATTGGTTTTCTATTTTAATTAAAATCAATAAACCAAAACTTTTCTTATTTGCAGGATTGACCCCAGAACTTCTGAAAAATTCTATTGTGGCCCAACTGATGAAAATTTTATGCAGTTACACCCCTGGAAAAATAATTAAATAATTAAATAATTTATTTAATTATTTTATAAATAAAGTAAAATTACTATTTTACCCCTGAGTCATAAATGAAGCAAACGAAGTCCAAATTAAACATACGAATAGTGTATTTTAACTTTATTGGATATTCTGAGACTAATAGTGGGGTCCATTTTGTGAGACGAGGCCCCGAAAAATAAAGATACGTAAAGGGGTAAAATGACCAAAATACCCTTAGTACCTTAAAAGCCAAATTTAAACCAGAGAAGGTCTAAATTGACTTTATTCGACATTCTGGACTCAATGGTAGAGTCCAAATTATGAAATGAAATATGGAAAAACATGACACGTAAATAGGTAAAATGACCATTTTGCCCTTTTCATACAAAAGTCCGAATTAAATTCTAGGAAAGCCTAAACTGACTGTCTTTGACGCTCCGGACTCAATGGTAGAGTCTATTCGACCAAAAGAAATGTCTAAAATAAAAAGACATAAAATTTGATGAATAGCATCTGTCAGATGACTATAAACTAAAGTATTGCCGAAATATTAAACTAAGGCAAGTACGAGGAAATAAAATACGAAAAGTCACGACAAGAAAACATGTGAAGTAATTAAGTTTAAATTAAAATTTATGGAGCTACTAGAAGAGTATAAATTGAAATAAATTCAATTCCTAACACATTAAAGTGTATCGTAGGTTAAGAGTACGAGTTAAAATAAGTACATATGAAATTATGAGATCGTTTTAGGATCTAATACGAACTAAACATAAGTTAAGCAGCATCAATAGGTGTTATTACGGTGAATGTGAAGTTAATGAGGTTATTATGAATTGTTCTTAGGAACTACAAAGGAAGTAGGAAAGCGCATTATTAGCACTAACCCTAAAGGACCGAGGTGAGTAACCCTGTATTTGAAGTGGAGATTTAACTCTATGAATTTGAAGAAATTTTAAGTTCAAAATATGTGAAGCATTTGAATATCAAATTCAGTATTTATGTGATTCTTGTTTTAAATATCCTGTTCGTATAAAATTGTGACATGTTTAGTAAATAGCTTTCAGCTACAGTTTTTCCTTAAAAATATGTTTTCAACATGTCTAAAGTTTAAAATTCCAAATCCTGTTCAATATTCTGAATTTGCATACGAAGATTTTATGAAGTCATGAAAAGTATTTATTTGAAGAATCCATGTGATAAATGTATTTGAAATACAAGAGAAATTGTGCATAACCAGTCGCAAATTTTTGGGTTGTACGGGACTCAATTAATCTGTAAAAATATGTTAGGATTTTGGGTTGCACGGAACTCAATTGACTGTCAAAATGCCAGGTAGTAGGATCTGATCCCCCTGGTATGAGATATCTCCATTT
Source organism: Nyssa sinensis (assembly GCA_008638375.1). NCBI lineage: Eukaryota > Viridiplantae > Streptophyta > Magnoliopsida > Cornales > Nyssaceae > Nyssa > Nyssa sinensis. The sequence goes on from CM018049.1 coordinate 1,245,709, forward strand.
ATACGTAAAATAGGAGTCTGGTTCAAAACGGATTCCACTAATGAAAGTGATAAGATGACAAATGGTTTTGAAAATGGAAGCAGGTTTTTACCCTCATTTTCACTATGCATATGTTTGAGTTTTATATACTCTATTTAAGAAATACATGTTATGTTATATGTTTTGAAGTTCATATGTATAAGTATAGCTTGAATACTTTTAATGTTTTAAAGCTATCTGTTTGATGAAATGCATATGTTTCGAGTTATATACTCTATTGACGAAGTACGAGTTTTGTTTGAATACTTTAAATGTTTCAAAGCTATCTATTTTAAGAAATGCATATGTTCTATGTTCAAGTATACGAGCAATTGGCAGTGAATGTTTTATAAACTCTTATGTACAAAACCACTGCTAATTGAATCCCCATGACGAATGCTGAAATTACTCACAAGCTTAGATTAGCTTACCCGGACTTTGTTCGAACCCCCCTTTCAAGTGATTAAGGGCAACTTTGATTAGAAGACGATGATGAAGAATCTGCCGTTTTGGAAAGTTATGTTCAAGTAGTTCTTTTGTCTAGCATTACGAATTTTAAGTATGAAATCTTGTATTAGTAAAGTGGTACCCTATTATGTATAAGCCCCACAGGACAATTAAACATGTATTATTTATAAAGTCTTTAAGCTTTTAGTTATACTCTGAATGTTCAATCATGTATGCTATGTAAAGAGTGGCAATACCGGATGGATGTGCGTAATTTAAAAACAAGAAAAAAAAAGAAAAAAAAGTTTTTTCACGCTTCCGCAATCACATATCGCACATCTATTCGATACCGCTACTTATGCGAGCCTTCGCCCTACGGTCTCTAGGCCTGAGGGTGGCGGTCGCGATCTGGTGATTCCGCACAGGGTGGGTTTCGGGTCGTGACAGTAACTAGTCAACAGATAACCTAGGGGCTTGGCTTCTATGTTTAGTTTATCAAAAAATGTTCGTGATATGAACGTGTGTGTGGATCCAGTATCAAATAAAACATGTGCAGATCGAGAACAAACTGTAATAGTACCTACAACTACTAAGGTAGTGGCCTGAACATCTCCAAGTGTGATAGAAGAAACTCTCCCTGGTCGTTGCTGCTCAGTTTTGGGTCCCCCACTCCTCTGTTGAGGTCTCGCCACGGAAGCCGATGCGGCTGGTGTAGTACTGACCATCGACTTGTTGTTCCTAGGACAGTTTTTCTTGAAGTGCCTAACCTGTCCGCAGCCATAACAGGCTTTGTTGTCCCAATGGCACTGTCCCATATGATAGTTCTGATAGGCGGGGCATTTAGGCGCACTCCCATTATGAGACTTGGCTTTCCCTTGACTAGGCCCTACTCTGGAATTACATGATCCTATACCAGTCCTAAAAAGTGAAGATCCCTACCTCTGACTCCGATTGCCTCCTGCCCTCTAGTTTCCTTGCCGCTTAGCAAATTCCTCCCCGCTTTGCTCTATGATCTTGGTGGTTGTTACCACTTCATCATAGGTGGGCAATCGGTGGGGCCGGATTCTATCTTTGATAGCCCATCTTAGTCCGCTTTCAAACTTGCGGGCTTTCAATTCCTCTGTGTTGATGACATTGGGTGCGAACCTGGCCAACTCAGTAAACTTGACCTCATACTCTTCTATAGACATGCCTTCCTACTGGAGGGCCATAAACTCGGTAATTTTTTGGTTTCGGGCTTCTCGGGGAAAGTACTTCTGATTGAAAATCTCGACAAATCGTGGCCAAGCCATATTAGGTTCCCGGGCTTCTTGCAAAAGCCACCATTTGTGTGCCGCCTTCGTGAATATATAAGGGGCATAGGCCACCTTTTGGGTATCTGTACATGTCAGAATTTTAAAGATCTTCTCCATTCCTAGCATCCAGTCCTCAGTTGCTGAGGATCCCCCTGTACCATCGAAAGCAGGCGGCTTCATATTCTGAAACCGTTTATAAAGATAAGTTGGGTCTTCTTCGTGTCTGGGCCTGTCCCCTTGAGCTGGGGGAGGATGATGTTGTGCTGGCCCATTCGCTTTAGCCTGAATTGTAGGCAATGCCTCCACTACACGGTTTAGTATTTGCTCGATTCGATCTAGCCTCTCTCTATCAGACTCCATTGCCATGCTATGAGTCTACACCATACACTGCAAAAAGGATAGTTCACAAGGCTTATCAATTATTCGACTTCTAGACTTATGATCTTCAAAATTTAGTGAGTTGTAATACTTTAGGCTTAATCTCCCATGGACCACTAGAACCATAAGCTTTTATACCAACTCTGTCACGACCAAAAACCCACCCTATGTGGATTAGGGGTCCGTGACCAAGTCTGTGGTCAGTGGGCCGTTCCCCGTAAAAAGGATCTAAAAATACTAAGTAAGATTTTAACAAAATATTTTATAATCATTAACATATCTGGTAACATAGTCAGGTCATCATTTAATACATGCCAAAAGAACATAAGCGTTTTTAAGTACAGATCCTCCAAAACACAAATTGACAGGATCGTGGTGACATGAGAGATATTAAGACCTTCCAATATTTAATTTAATACAAAAACTCTCCAAAAAGAGCTACCAGTGGCTAGCAGGCGTCTAAACCTCCAGAGTGCCTAAGGGTTCTCCTACTTCCTGTTGTCAAGAAAAAATATAAGAGAGGAGTGCGCTAACAAAGCCTAGTAAGTAATTTCCTAGCTTTAACATGGGTCAGGGTTGGTTCACAAGAATGAAACAAGAAAGGGTTAACTATAATACCCTGACCCAGATGTGACTGAGCGGGCTATGTAAATCGAGTCGTTAAAGCTTTTGTTTAATATTGAATAAAATGGAACGATTGGAAATTTAATGATTCTTGAAGTACGAATAGTTTTCGGGCGATGCCCGAGCAAACCATGAACGGATACCGAAATATAGAAAACAAAAATGAAGTTCAATTAAATAATAATGAAAAAAAAAATGTAAAACAAAATAAAATAAAACTAAAATAAAAATAAAATAAGAATATGAAATAAATAAATAAATAGGAATTAGAAAGAAATAAAAATGGGAATCTATACATATATATATATACGGATATGGATATATATAGGTGTGATTATGTAAATAAATAAAGAAAGTACATATATATATATATATATATATAAGGTGTAATTGATGTAACTGAAGCAAAAGAAAAAAAAAAAAAAGGGAGAAAAGAAGAAACGGATGGGGCTGAAGCGCAGCAAATGAAGGGGCGGTGGTTACGGATCTAGAGGGTTTGAATTTAAATCAAAAGGGGATGAGCTGTTAAGGAGATCCAGAAAAAAAAAAAAACAACAACAGAGGAGAGAGGGGTGCACATCAGGGAAAGGAATAAGAACTGTGGGCGCTAAAAGGGGAGTAGTTACAGGTCACCGAGAGAGAAAAGGAAAAAGAAAAGGAAAGAAAGGGTGAGGAAGATCAAACGAGAGAAGGGCAGAGGCGGCGAAGCAGAGGTGGGTTATCCACAGCCACCTTGGCTCCGATCGACACTGGCAACATCAGCACCCCGTACGCCCCTCCAAGGACGTCCTCTCTCCCTCCGATTCACTTCTTGACGATGCCGATCTCGACGCCCACTCTGGAAACGGTCCCAAAGACCGGATCGACAAGCTCGATGTTGTTTCTGCTTCTTTTTGGGGGGTCTTTGGGTTCTGGAGATGGGGAATGATAACAAGAAAACTCAGGGAGGTCTGCCACGGTCTGGGCGTATCAACGGGTTATTCCGACATCATTTCCTATATTGTCTACTTATTTGAGGATCGAGTCATCTAGTGTTTCCATTGTTGCTTTTACGGTTCAGTTGGTAGCATCAACTGTTTGGGCAATTGTGGACAGGGATAATGATACCAGCCATGATCAGATGCACTGGGCTGCATTTGACGAGTTAGAAGGTAAGGGTGGATCCAAGGGAGATTTTGTCATAGGTGCTCCATTATCGGATGGAGAACAACTTGATTCTCCATCGCCATTGCGTGCGAAGTTCCTCCGGTGCTGTACGAGGTTCCCATGGTTGATCGGTTAGGCAGTGATGCAATTTTTATCCGGAGTTCTTCAGTTGTTCAGTCTCGGAATGTTACCAGATTGAGCCGGTCGTTGCGCTAATTGTACCCTAGGCGAAGGTGTTGAGGTTTAGCAGAATTCGAAATGGAGGCGTGAGAGGAGCAATATTGGAAATGGATTGAAAACTGATCCAGACGTTGGGAGTGTTGATTCTAGTGGAAGTTTTGGGGAATTCAAGCATTCATTGTCAGAAATTGGATTGAAACAGGGGACGAACCAAAGGGTAATGATCTTTCACATTCTGAAGTTAGATTATTCAGCTTTGATGGCAAAACCAAGGAACCACCGTGCCACTAAGGCACGTGTGGCCAAGCTCTAACCAAAATAATAAATACGCTTAATTAATTTAATTAATTAACTAATTTAGTAAATGATTGAGATATTTTTCGATGTCAGAATAAATAAATGAACAGCATTTTCTTTATGTCTCGGATATTCTAAGGCCAATGGTAAAATCCGCTTCACGAGATGGAGTTCCAAAAAGAAATAAAATATCTGTCGAAAAGTCAAATGACCAAAATGCCCCTGAGTCAAATGTGAGTCAAACAGGCTCCGCTTAAAATAGATGGATAGTGAATTTTTTTTATTTCAAACATTCCGGACTCGATGGTAGGGTCTAAGCTAGTAAAAGAAATACTTATAATAATGAGGCATAAGATTTGAGGAATAACATTAGCATGTCTACTGAATGATAGGGAACTCAAAAGGAAAAACGAAAAGTGACGGGATACTGAGGTAGATCGCACGGAATTAAGTAAGTGGATTCCTATCTCTGATACGTGGTTTTCCAAGCCACGATCTTTCTATTACTGCCAATTTTGTAGTCATGTATTTATACCCACTGTTATTATTCCCACCATGGATATTGTTTTACCTGGTGGATGTCTATTGGTTGATGGTTAATGACTTGATTCATTGTGTTGATGTTATTCAGTGTATGCTTATGTTATGATGTTCCATGTTTTGCACACCTCATATGGAATACGATATAATCTTGAGTTATGTTAAATGCCGGGTCTTGTGCTTAGACACATTACCCTTCTGATGCTATCTGATTGACTGGACCTACGGGTCAATTTATGGGACTTACGGGTCAAACGGACATGTGGCAATGATGGCATTTTTACGCAGTGAGTTTTAATGGCATTTTATATGCCTTCATGTTAAAGGGGGTATGCCGGGCCCCAAAAGACCGAGGGTCTGCCAAACCCTGAACAGAGTAAATGCATTGTTCATGTTGATTGCTATGTGATGTTTATTGGATTCATGTGATGTTTCATTTCACTACGAATAGTTCCATGTTGATAGTACCTTTTTTCATTTGACTCGATTGAGATCATTCCATTGTGGCAGTACATTTACGTCGATTGTGAACGTTGAATGTTCCCGTATTCATGTTATATCACTATTCTTATTGGGTTATCATGCCTTACTGTTCATTGGCCATTTTGGCACCTTACTGTTGATTGAAATTGTTTCCATGACTGGCTGTCATGTTCATCCATGATCCTATATGTTCCATGATTACTCTAACCCCGTATTTGAGATAGGCGTTTACTTACTGAGTTTGTAGCTCACCCCTTACTAAATTTTTTTTAGGTGAGAATGTTACAGAACTACAGTAGGAGATCAAGAGGTTAAGGAGATAGTTAAAGAGCATAATAGTAATGAATGAAGTCTCTCCCATGTACTCACCACCTAAGAGTGGTTTAAGATCAGTTTATTGTTAGTTTGAAGTTTAGTCTTTGAACTATAATTGTAATAAAGCTTCCGCACTTTAATGTCATGTTTATATTATTTACTGATATCATTGGTAAAAGAATGGAAAAAGTAGGGACGGCCATTGGGACGGCCCTACGACACAAGATCCTCATAGGGTGGGTTTTGGGTCGTGACAGCTTGGTATCAAAGCAAAGTCTTAGGTTCTAATGAGTCATGGGAGACAGGATTAGAGTACTAGAATGATTAAAGTCTAAGAGTCAGTCGATAGATAACACTGACATTGCTAAGCTAGACTTTTATGCGAACACTAACAGTTATTTTACGTATACATTGACTAATTATCCTTTACAGGAAAGGTTAACACCAGAAGATAATCGGGCTACGGTACCAGTACCAGTAGGTATTTTTCAGTTACTTACAATCTGCCCATATATTGTCTAGAAAAATTGATTTATAGTTCCGCATTTACTGTTAGGTTGAACTTTGAAACAGAACCTCGAGGCTATTTGTTAATTGTTTCAATACCATTGAGAGATTGTTATTGATGAATACTATATATCGGGGAAAAGACTATATGTTATTGATGATTCTTGAACAATTGAGATGATTGGGTAATTAGTGACCTTTAAGGAAATAGAAATATGTTTAAAAGAAAAACGAGGAGGATTCTCAAGGAATGACATTGAAAATATTTGAAGAGATTTCTATAAATGTTATGGATAGATAACTGAGGCTTGAATGAGAGATAGTTTGTAGGAAACTGAATGGATAATTTCAGGACGACCAAAAATATGAAAATTCTTGAGTAAGTCATAGGTAGACACTGATAGGGTGGAGATGAGTAGAGTGGTGAAGACAAGTACTAGAGGAGGGAGATTGCCAGAATTGATCTTATGAACTTGTGATGATTTTGGAAAGAGGTTTACACATAATGCATGAATATTAGGAAGAAGTTTATGAATCTTATGATCTAAGATAAAGGGTGATCTGATTATAGTCAATACCCCAGCAAGTTAAATGAAATAAATGATAAATGATCTTGAGTAACTGTTAGAGATCAATGTGATCTAAAATTGAACTAGTAGTAAATCATTTAGAGGAACCATGAATTTAAGATGATATATGATTTTAAGGCACTACGAGGAAATCATTATTCATGAATGACATACATAGAGCATATGAGTTGTAGATCATAAGTACACGGTTATTAACCGATTTGATACTTTTAAAGAAACCAAGAATCTGATGATTTAAATAGTTAAATGATTGGTGACTTTTGGAGGAAGATAGCTTGTTGAAATACTAAGGCTAATAGTCTTTGGGAAAGACAATGCTATGACTGACTTGATGTTTCTTGGACGATTGAGACAATCAAATGAATAGTGACTTTTAGGAGAAAATGGTATGCTTAAGGGCAAAAGTTAAGGATTCTTGTGAAAAATCGTACCAGTGTCAAGGCTGATGACTCTTAAGGCATTAAACTGTGAATTAATCTATGAATTGGGGGAAACTAGCATTTTAACAAGGGCAACAACAAATGCTCTTTTAAAAGATATAGAGTGACATAGAGTTGGGATTGTAAAATCTTGGAAAGTTGAGGGATTTAATAACAAGTCTATGTAAGAAATAGTCGGGAGAAGATTTAATAAATGGTAACATGAGGCATTGAGACTCTAGATGGATTGATGATATATCAAAATTAGGGGGATTCTTGAGTGAGTCATATAGGGTAAAGGCAAATGAATTATTGGTAGACAGATACTGATTAAATGAGGCTATCAAGTGAACATTTATGAAATGTAATGATTCTAAAAGGAGATTGACATGTGATGAATGATCATTGGGAAAATTCAATGGATCTTGTTGAGCTAGGTTACAATATGACCCAATTGTGGGCGGTACTTTATTGAATTAGTTGAATCTATTTCAAAAGATAAATGATTGATGACGCTGAATGACTTTAGGAGATTTACGTAATCTAATAATTAAAGAGACGAAAGTTGTGGCATAATGTCTAGAATATTGGTGAGAACAACAACCGTACTAAAGTGATTCATAATTCTTTTAGCTACGAGAACAATTAAGATTGAGGTAGGAAGTAAGAATAACTAAATTGTGAATCTAAGGAAGTTGAGAATTCTCAACATGGTGGGAACGACTTGACATAATCTTGATAACTTCGAAAGTCAAATGTGACGATAAAATGATGGGATGGCTAATTGATGTGAACAATCTTGAAAGATGACATGAAATCACAAATTGTACAAAAATTTCCTACATGGTTGAATAAGTTCTTGAAAGAACAAATTGTAAAAGGTGAATGACGACTGGGGAGTGAAATGTAACATATGACGAAAAATTTAATATGATGACAAGTATAAGAAATGAGACAGTTGAACAGCCTTTCTGAGCAAAGGTAAGTAAAACCAAAATAATGATTATAAATTAAGAAGTCATAAGACTTTGAGATTTGACTTGATCAGAGGATGTGAAAAATTCAAAGTAAACCAAATATGATAACACCATTAAGAATGCTTTCGAAGTAAACTGTTATATGAAGAATCAGTGGTTGGGGTAAAAGACTATCCTGAAATTTTCTAAATATATGTAACATACTTTAATCTATGAAAGAACTAATTTCCTCAACCTGACTAATTCATAAAAAGATAAGTGCACACGAATCTGAACACAAAGGCAGGAATGCCAACGAATAATACCAACAATGAAATGAATAAAGGATTGATAAATTTTCAAGAAATGAACACGTGATTGAGAATCACAAATAAAATTTTTGAATGAATCTAAGGTTACCTATGTAAGGGATAAATATTATAATGTAAAGAGAATACGAGTAAACTGTGTCAACACAAACCAAAAGATGCTCATAGAAACAAAAGGGAATATGATACTCTGTTTTTAGTAAAACTTAAAGTACTTGAATGAGAAGGTCAAAACACTCTAAACGATAAAAGGGGTGTAGTCGAGTTACACCATTGACTACCTATGACCATTACCACAGAAACGGATAGAAAAGAAAAGATCATGGTACCAAGATACCTTCACCTAGCACATAATGCGCCATACGATGTCAATAGAAGTTGATAGACCATGAACAGTAAGATAATTACGACCTAATACCAAATGAGATGAATATAACGAATTAGTCAAGATATTAGTAACAAGGGGAACTAGTCAAGTAACTGAAAAAAAAAAAAATGATTCAGAGTGAGTAATGAAAGTAACAGACCCCTAGATGTAATGCTAATATTAACATATGGAGATGATGAGTTAAAAGTTTTGGGAAAGTTAAAAGGTCAAACCTGTGACTCTGACATTCACTATAAAAGTAAAACAAGGAAAAATACAAAAGAACTGTGAACCCTGTATAAAGAAATTTCTTGCTTGAAAATATAGTATCGGAGTATAAGAAATAAGTCCAAGAGAGAGATTAAAAAGGGAATTACGATGAGGAGATAATGGAGTTCCTTAGATTATAAACATTCGAGTTTTGAGGACAAAACTCAATTTAAGGGAGGTAGAATGTAATACCCTGACCCAGATGTGACTGAGCGGGCTATGTAAATCGAGTCATTAAAACTTTTTGTTTAATATTGAATAAAATGGAACGATTGGAAATTTAATGATTCTTGAAGTACGAATAGTTTTCAAGCGATGCCCGAGCAAACCATGAACGGATACCGAAATATAGAAAACAAAAATGAAGTTGAATTAAATAATAATGAAAAAAAATGTAAAACAAAATAAAATAAAACTAAAATAAAAATAAAATAAGAATATGAAATAAATAAATAAATAGGAATTAGAAAGAAATAAAAATGGGAATCTATACATATATATATATATATACGGATATGGATATATATAGGTGTGATTATGTAAATAAATAAAGAAAGTACACATATATATATATATATGATGTGTAATTGATGTAACTGAAGCAAAAGTAAAAAAAAAAGGGAGAAAAGAAGAAACGGATGGGGCTGAAGTGCAGCAAATGAAGGGGTGGTGGATACGGATCTAGAGGGTTTGAATTTAAATCAAAAGGGGATGAGCTGTCAAGGAGATCCAGAAACAAAAAAAAAAAAAAAAAAATAGAGGAAAGAGGGGTGCACATCAGGGAAAGGAATAGGAACCGTGGGCGCTAAAGGGGGAGTAGTTACAGGTCAACGAGAGGGAGAAGGAGAGAAAAGGAAAAAGAAAAAGAAAGAAAGGGTGAGGAGGATCAAACGAGAGAAGGGCAGAGGCAGCGAAGCAGAGGTGGGTTATCCACAGCCACCTTGGCTCCGATCGACACTGGCAACATCAGCAACACGTACGCCCCTCCAAGGACGTCCTCTCTGCCTCCGATTCGCTTCTCGACGATGCCGATCTCGACGCCCACTCTGGAAACGGTCCCAAAGATCGGATCGACAAGCTCGATGTTGTTTTTGCTTCTTTTTGGGGGGGTCTTTGGGTTCTGGAGATGGGAAATGATAACAAGAAAACTCAGGGAGGTCTGCCACGGTCTGGGCGTATCAACGGGTTATTCTGACATCATTTCCTATCTTGTCTACTTATTTGAGGATCGAGTCATCTAGTGTTTCCATTGTTACTTTGACGGTTCAGTTGGCAGCATCAGCTGTTTGGGCAATTGTAGACAGGGATAATGATACCAGCGATGATCAGATGCACTGGGCTGCATTTGACGAGTTAGAAGGTAAGGGTGGATCCAAGGGAGATTTTGTCGTAGGTGCTCCATTATCGGACGGAGAACAATTTGATTCTCCATCGCCATTGCGTGCGAAGTTCCTCCGGTGCTGTACGAGGTTCCCATGGTTGATCGGTTAGGCAGTGATGCAATTTTTATTCAGAGTTCTTCAATTGTTCAGTCTCGGAATGTTACCAGATTGAGCCGGTCGTTGCGCTAATTGTACCCTAGGCGAAGGTGTTGAGGTTTAGCAGAATTTGAAATGGAGGCGTAAGAGGAGCAATATTGGAAATGGATTGAAAACTGATCCAGACATTGGGAGTGTTGATTCTAGTGGAAGTTTTGGGGAATTCAAGCATTCATTTTCAGAAATTGAATTGAAACGGGGGACGAACCAAAGGGTAATGATCTTTCACATTCTGAAGTTAGATTATTCAGCTTTGATGGCAAAACCAAGGAACCACCGTGCCACTGAGGCACTTGTGGCCAAGCTCTAACCAAAATAATATATACAGTTAATTAATTTAATTAATTAACTAATTTAGTAAATGATTGAGATATTTTTTGATGTCAGAATAAAATAAATGAACAGCATTTTTTTTATGTCTCGGATATTCTAAGGCCAATGGTAAAATCCGCTTCATGAGATGGAGTTCCAAAAAGAAATAAAATATCTGTCAAAAAGTCAAATGACCAAAATGCCCTTGAGTCAAATGTGAGTCAAACAGGCTCCGCTTAAAATAGATGGATAGTGAATTTTTATTATTTCAAACATTCCGGACTCGATGGTAGGGTCTAAGCTAGTAAAAGAAATACTTATAATAATGAGGCATAAGATATGAGGAATAACATTAGCATATCTACTGAATGATAGGGAACTCAAAAGGAAAAATGAAAAGTGATGGGATACTGAGGTAGATCGCACGGAATTAAGTAAGTGGATTCCTATCTCTGATACGTGGTTTTCCAAGCCACGATCTTTCTATTACTGCCAATTTTGTAGTCATATATTTATACCCACTGTTATTATTCCCACCATGGATATTGTTTTACCTGGTGGATGTCTATTGGTTGATGGTTCATGATTTGATTCATTGTGTTGATGTTATTCAGTATATGTTTATGTTATGATGTTCCATGTTTTGCACACCTCATATGGAATACGATATAATCTTGAGTTATGTTAAATGCCGGGTCTTGTGCTTAGACACATTACCCTTTTGATGCTATCTGATTGACTGGACCTACGAGTCAATTTATGGGACCTACGGGTCAAACGGACATGTGGCAATGATGGCGTTTTTACGCAGTGAGTTTTAATGGCATTTTATATGCCTTCATGTTAAAGGGGGTATGCCGGGCCCCAAAAGACCGAGGGTCTGCCAAACCCTGAACAGAGTAAATGCATCGTTCATGTTGATTATTATGTGATGTTTATTGGATTCATGTGATGTTTCATTTCACTACGAATAGTTCCATGTTGATAGTACATTTATTCATTTGACTCGATTGAGATCATTCCATTGTGGCAGTACATTTACGTCGATTGTGAACGTTGAATGTTCCCGTATTCATGTTATATCACTGTTCTTATTGGGTTATCATGCCTTACTGTTCATTGGCCATTTTGGCACCTTACTGTTGATTAAAATTGTTTCCATGACTGGTTGTCATGTTCATCCATGATCCTATATGTTCCATGATTACTCTAACCCCGTATTTGAGATAGGCGTTTACTTACTGAGTTTGTAACTCACCCCTTACTCAATTTTTTTTAGGTGAGAATGTTACAGAACTACAGTAGAAGATCAGGAGGTTAAGGAGACAGTTGAGGAGCATAATAGTAATGAATGAAGTCTCTCCCATGTACTCACCACCTAAGAGTGGTTTAAGATCAGTTTATTGTTAGTTTGAAGTTTAGTCTTTGAACTATAATTGTAATAAAGCTTCCGCACTTTAATGTCATGTTTATATTATTTACTGATATCATTGGTAAAAGAATGGAAAAAGTAGGGACGGCCATTGGGACGGCCCCACGACACAAGATTCGCATAGGGTGGGTTTTGGGTCGTGACATTAACAGATAGCCAAGAAAAGATATCATGTATAAATATAGCCAGTCACTGAAGTACAACAATAATGACCCGAGGGTCCACAAGAGGCATATCCCACCACAATATGATACAAGAGGCAATGACAAGGTCAATCAAAATTGGGATCTAGCCTATCACGATGAATTGTTGCCACATATAAGACGTTAGCCAATCAAAAAGATATCATGCTTGCAATAATATGATCATTCACAAGGCATAAAATATGATCATTCAACGAATACAAAAATAAATTATCATCGAGTTCTAATAACCCAGAAATGCGTGAATCACCCGGGGCCCGGCATACTCCACTAGAACACAAATTCAGATTTGCCCTTTTATCTCGGGCTTACTGAATAGTGCTAGAGCTCTTATCTCTCAGGTCCTGAAGGATATACAAAACCCCTAAAGAGTCTTTATCCCACACAATCTGTGAATAGATGGGCCATTGTGATTGAGCACAACCCCAGGTACATACCAAATATCATGATCAATAAAATTTCAAACGAGATGTACAACCGTACAAAACAATTGATATCACAATCAACAAGTCATGAAGTGTGTGGAATAACAAAATTTCTATTAACAGGATATATCTCAAGATCAAGTCAAGGTATGATAGTACAATGATGCTGAAGTATCAGTGATGAAATTCACAATGATGTAAGCAAGCAAGTCAAATTCAAAGAGCAGGCATAACCGATAACCACAAGTCGATTGGCTTCAAATCAAGTATATTAGGTAGTGATAGAGTACAAATTTTGGTAGCATGTGAAAAATAACGTGACTGGCTGGAAATAACCCATATTAAAGCATCGGAATCCCTTACCTCAAAAATAGCTTTCAACAGTTCTATTAATTTAAATATCCTTCTCCTTCCCCTTGGAGGTTCCTATAAATCATAAATTTAATTGTTATTAACTCATCTCTATTTAGTTAGGTCGATGTTAGCGTTCATGATTTATTTTAACTCTTTCGGCATTATTTAATTATATTCTTAAGGTTGCTAAATTTAATACATCGGCCTTCAGAGTATTTCATTTGGGTAAATGGACTCCACCGTTGAGTCCGGAATGCCTAAGAAAATAAATCTAGGCCTTCGCGACTTCTTATTTGGCTTAAGGTACCCCTAAGGGCAAAATGGTAATTTCATGTTTCATAGGACTTAATTTTTTGGAAGCCCGGTTCACAAAATGGACCTCACCATTGGGTCCAGAATGTCTGACATAGTCAAAATACACTATTTGTTTATTTAATTTGGACATTGGAATATTTACCTATTTTTAAATAATTTAAATTAATTAAATTAATTTAATGTAATTATATCATTATAATATATATATATATATATATATATATATTTGGTTGGATTTATGACTAGCGAGAATTGGGTGGCATAGTGGTTAAGTGTCACCCCCCTTCCATTTGGTCCGGAGTTCAATTCGGCGGAACAGCAGGTTTACCCCTTTTTTTCAATTAATTTAAAAATGTATATCTGATATATATATATATATATATATATATATATTTGGTGCAATTTAGGTCGGGCGAGAATTGGGTGGCACAGTGGTTGGTTACGTGTCACTTCCCCATTTGGTCCTGGGTTCGATTCAGCGAAACAACGGCCGTCCCATTGTTTTTTCAAAGCCTTCCTAATCCAAACAACGTATAATGAATTAATTTGAGGATAGGCTATCCTTGTTCCAAACCGGTTCACTGATTTAATCCTCTAACCCTGCGGCCAAACAGTCCCGAACCCCCTTTTAAAATCCCCCTCACGAAACGACACCGTCCCATTAATGTGTTGGCTTGCTTACAGGCCAACACATGTATGAGTTAATACGTTGGGTCTGATCGAGTTGGGTGAGTTGACTCAATCGGCTCGTCATCTTCTTCCACAAACCTCAACTACGTTGCCCTAATTCCCGTTTTCAAGTTTTTCCATTTTCGTGCATTCTAGGGTTGTTCTACTCCCTGTTTTCAGGTGGTATGGAGTTCTGGGCTCCTATGAAACAAGTTGGCATTCATTTTAGAGCTCGAATCGAGCCATAGAGGCCATGGTGAGTTGGACAGTCATGACCTGTAACTGGCTCATAAATGGCCATTTCATCACCATTTCGAGCATGGTTTGATTTGTTTTGACCATCATGGCAAGGGGGTTTGATCCTCATTCTAAAAATAGGAAATAAGGGTCTATTTTAGAGGTTGGGTTCTAAACTCGAGACCTGCAAGTTCGGTTTTAGTGGTCTTCTTTAGGGTGTCTGTGTCGCGGTTTAGGGTTTTAGAACCCTCATGAAGTCTAGTTTAGGGCTTCACCAACCAAACTTGGTTTGGCCTCAATGGTCTTAGACCTGCACCTATGGAGGTCTGTTAATGGCGGTTCTTGTGAGTTCAGGCATTCCAGGCCTTCTTGACTCCTCATTTGGTTTACAACAATTCCTTAGTGTTAATTAAATGTATGCATGCAATGCAGGGCTCTTAAAAGGACTGAATTAGTACAATAATTCAAAACAAGAAAAATTTAAAGTTTTGGTATGTGATACCTCCTCAACAATGGCTACCCCTCTCTCTGTCTCATTGACCCGCTTCTGCTCTTAACTTCTCCTTCTGCTTCCTCCCTCTTCTTGTACACCTCCAGGTAGGCACACACCATGCATACACACACACACACTTGCATACATACAATGTCTCTCTCTCCTTCTCTCTCTCTCTCTCTCTATTACTCACACACAGTGCAGGTCCTTCACACTCACTACTTCTAAACACACAGCACACACATACACTTGAGTTCTAGTTTTCAAAATGTATCACTTGTATATAATTAAGTGCACAACTATACACATACACGCATGTCTGCACTTGTAGGGTTTAGGTATAATCATGTGGCTAAATTAGAGGGTGATGTGGGGTGAGGTGTTGCATGAATGGCCATTGGCCAATTTGAGAAGTGGGCCTGATTAAATTGAGTTTATATATATTTTTGTTATGTAATTAAGCACAAAAGTGCAGGCAGCCAACTTGGTAAAATTTTTAGATGAAATCACTTTCCTTACTTGGTCAAGGGTTCAAATCCCCTCGGCCTCACATTTTGGCATTTTTCTCCTATTTTGGGTTTATGCCTCGTTTGGCTGTCGCAGATTTTCATTTCGGCTATTTCCTTAATAACTTCTTTTATATTGCCCATTTTACGAAGTGGTTTCTTCTGGTGGCTTCCTATTTAGGCTAGCTTCAATGTCAAATGCCTTGTGGTAGTTTTTATTTCATTGTGCTTTCCACGATTAGCTAATTCGAGTTTTATTAGTGTTAAAATAGAGCCTAAATAGCTAAATCACTGCATTAGATTCAAAACAAACTTTATTACATTAATTAAACAGTAAAATTAAGTTTGGGGTGTTACATTAGTGGTTCATCAATTCTGGAAGGGTACTCCTCCCTTTCATGATGGTGGGAAAGGGCTAGATTCCCACCTTTATGAGAATGTTATGATTACTATTTGGGAGCCTTTTCTCTCAACGTGAGAACGTGGCATTCTCGAGTAGTCGATTGACATCCTTTGATAGAGTAGACCGCGTTGTTGTGCACATACTTCAGGCATTGGTGGAGGGTCAAAGTGACCACTCCCATTTAATGAAGCCAAGGCCTTCCAATGATAATGTTGTAAGGGGACTTAGAATCCAGAACCATGTATTCTAAGATTAGGGTCTTCTGTCCGTTCCCTTACTCTTGCCATCATTAGTAGATCAATCTTACCCAGTAGGGTGCTGAGGTTCCCATCGAATCCTACCATTATCGTGGTAACTCTCTTCATGTCATTAGAATTAAGCTTTATGTGCTTGATAAGCTCATAGAATAATACATTGGCAGAGCTCCCCTGTGTCAACCAAGACTCTTTTGATCTCAAAATTGGCAATTTTGAGTGAGATAACAAGGGCGTCACTGTGGGGGCAGTGCAACCCTACAAGATCCAACTCTAAAAATTGGATTTCAGGTGCCGGCTTCAGCCTTTTCTCAATTCTTGAGATCTAAATGACGCTAAAATTATTCTTAGCCTCCCGAGCGTACCATTTTCTTGCTCGGTTAGACATTCCCGTGATTGGGTTATCAGAGTGGAGGATGAGATGACAGGATTGTTCTATTATTGTGGCTCGTTCCGGTTGTCCCTCTATTCCTGCCTCTGTTCCCGCCTCCTCTACTAGGGCTTGTCATTACGGAGGTTCTGCCTCCAATCTTGTTTGACGAACTCCCGTAGTCACCCTCGCCTAATAAGTTGTTCAATCTCTTGTTTAAGGGCTGTACATTCGTCGGTAGTATGCCTGTGATCTTTGTAGTAGTCACAGTATTTGTTTTGGTCCCTGGTATCGAGATTGCTCTTTAGTGGATCTGGCCAATTCAGATTTTCACAGGCTTGTACCTATCGAAGTATATGATTTAGGGAGGCGTTCAGAGAAGTGTATGTGCCATACCTTCTAGTATTAGCGATGTTCGGCGTCTTGGATGTCGTTCTTTTGTCGGGACTCTTGACCTTCTTTTTGGTTGCGCAGGAGTCTCTCTTGTGATCATCCTTCTGAGCCTACTCTTTAACTTTTCGGGAGGATATCTTTGTTTCCTCCAAATTTATATACTTCCGAGCTCGTTCCATGAGTGTTGCCATGTCGGTGGGAGGATTCTTTGTGAAGGAGTCCTGGAAATGCCCCAGCTGCTAAGCTAGAAGTTAGAGCTACAACCAGGAAGCTTGGGCTGCAATCTGTGATCTCTGTGAGCTTGACATTGAAGCGTGCGGTGTACTCTTGGAGTGACTCCCCTTTAGTCTGCTTTATGTTTAGTAGGAATTCTGGTCCTTTTCTTAACCTTCTGCTGGTCATGAACCAGTCAATGAACCATTTACTGAGCTCATAGAAATTTATGATAGACTCTTGAGGGAGGCTATGGAACTATTTTAGAGCAGTACCCTTGAGACTGGTCACAAAGGTACGGCACATGAAAGCATCGGTGGCTCCATGTAACGCCATGGTATGTTGATAGTGAGAAAGATGGTCTCCTGGATCCTCGGACCCGTCGTATAAAATGAACTTTGGGAAAATAAATTTGTTTAGCCGCTCTTTCCGTTATTATGGCATGGGTGAACGGCGTGGTGAACCTCCCGAGCAGCCTTGTCAGCTCATCCTACTCTAGAGGGAGGTAAGTACCTTTAGTGATGACGGTGTGATCCATAGAGTCTACCACTTCTTTGACCCTTTGTGGGCCTCTGGGCTGCACCAGCTGTTGTTGGCCTCACCCTGCAGCCTCTATCCCCATATAGAGAGGACGATCCTGCCCAGTAGTGGGGAGAGGACGTCGGTTGATGACTTGCATAATTTATAATATTTTATCACCTTTAAACTTTAAACTTTAATCTATTTTTATTTATTTTCTGGTTGATTTTAAGCTTCATTGTCATTATTTAAATTTTATTTCAAATTTGAAAAAATTGAAGCAGCCTATGACTACCTGAGCCGGACAACCTATTAATTGGGCCCGTGAGCTCCTCACCATGGCTGATCTAAAGTGGATTCAGGCTGTCCAGTAAAAGCCCAAGCAAACAAAAGAAATAAAATAAAAATAATAATAAAAAAAAAACCTGAAAAAAATGCAAGCCCAAGCATGTAGCGGCACGCTGTTGTGTTTAAAAGGTGGCTAGAAGAAAAATGGGCTGCTAATATAAGCTAGAAAAGGGGGGTCTTGATATAAAAGCGCGGCTGGTGAAAAAAGAAAAAAAAAAGAGCAGAACGGAAAATAAAAAATAGAAGAGGCAGGCAGCGCAGTGCGACTTGGAGGCTTGCGTGTAGGGTTGGGGTTTGGTGCTATATAAGGTGGCAAAACAAACGAAAAAAAGAAAAAGAAAAAAAGAGAGCAGAGGTAAGCTGAATAGAGAAAAAAGGGTCTATGGCTGAAGCAAAGAGAAGGTGGTTTTGTGTCTGAGCAGGAAATCAAAAGAAAAAGCAAAGAGTCAAAAGTTACGGTTGGCTTATGGCTGAACAGGAAATCAAAAGAAAAAGCAAAGAGGAAGAAGACGAAACGGTGCAGCAGAACAAAAAAAGAAGTAAAGAAGACCAAGCGGCCGACTCTTTTCGCACTACTGCGACAGTATTATTTTTAGAGTTTTATTTCTTCCGATCCCCTCAGAAAAGATATGGTGAATTCGTTTATGTTGAATTTAATTTTTAACATGAACTAATTTTTTTTATTCTAAGAAAACGATGTAGTCTAGTCTCGAACTATGCTTGCTTTCTATGCTAATTTGAAGTAATTCTTTTTATGTTTGTCTAATTTATTCTGAGCTTGTTGCTTCTAATTAACTGGCCACTAATTAGATGATTTTAATCTTGTAATTTGCTGTCGAAAGAGGGAATTATAGGATGGATCTTGGATATTTCAGCATAGGTGAATATAGAGATCGAAAGACTTATATGACCCTGTGTAGTATTAAAAATCATTGGTCTTATTGCATTCTTGCTTTATTAATTTGCATACTCTTGTGTAAAATGATGAACAAGAATAGTTTCCAATTGACTGTTGAAAGAGGCTTTTGGATGATTTGGAGATTTGCTAACAACACATAAAGAATTAAATTTAATTAGTTAAATAAGTATAGCATAGTGAGGGATTAGGTGAAATTGATTTCCTAGAAGTTTTCTCTCCCATTAATTTGATTTTTGAACAATATCTCTCTTTTCCTTTAAGTATTTTCTTTGAATTGATTTTATTTGAATTTGCAATTACAAAAATCTTAGTGGCCTTTCTAGATAAAGTCGAGATTAGCATAATTTCGGTATTTGACAAAAGTAAGTCACCAATCCCTGAAGACGATACTCTACTCATCACTTTACTATAAAACTACGATACTATGCACTTGTAGTTTTGCACCAATCATCGGTCTTCCTGGACTGGGGAAATCGGTGTTGGCTGAGGTTGAAATTCATGCGGTGCTGGGTTGGCCCCTGAACTTGCCAAAGTTGGAACCCTTGTCCTATTTTGGTAATGAACAGTCGGCATCCCCCTACCGGCTGCGGTGGATGGTTGGGGATCTTCTCCCATGTGAATGGTGCCCTAGGGGTGCACCGTTGTTCACCTAGAGTCTCCGCATGGGGTCCTTCACCCATAGTGGTAATAGAAGGTTGTGTCCTCGCATTAGCCGCGCTGGTAGGAGGATGAGTGGGATTGCTTCGAAGGCTCCGGGTAAGCAATGCCAAAGTTCTAAAGATGGCAAGAAACTACTCTTGCATTTGATCGATCTGTCTCTAGTCTCGATCGAGTTGCTACTGCATAAGGTCCGGTGCTTGCCCCTTTCCCCTCCCCGTCGGAGTCTGGTTTTAGGGGTTTTGAGGGTTCTTTCTAGGACGAAGATTGGGAGCCATGGTCTTTTAGCCAAAAATACGCAGAGTTATTGTTGAAGAGAGAACTTAGCAAGAAACGATTTTTTGCTTCCCACAGACGGCGCCAAACTGATGTTGTACTTTTTGATCAGTGGGGGCTTCGTTCTTCGTTGCTTGTGAACATTCAAAGAAGAAGATCAAAGGGCACCAGGTTGGCTCCAACGGTAGCTACTACATCATAAAATGACATACCAGTCTCCTCGTGACACGTGTACATACGAAATAGCCAAAACTTGCCCATTCAGAGCAAACTTGTACATGTAAGGTTCAGAGCCTCCCTGCTTGGAGCCCTGCACAACCTCCAGCCTCACCTTCAAGAATAGGAAATACGAAGTACACTCGTCAAAAGGAGTCCCGAGATAGTCACTGGCTCAAACACCCTACCGACCTAAGGGAAAGGAATCAGAGCGTGGAAAGGAAACTGCCATTCATGAATATCATTCACTTCTTATTCTCACAAAGCACAGTGATCAACATGCTAACTACTATTATTTGATAACAATCAAATCCCTACTTCTACGAGACTGAATCCTAATCAAGCGAGGAAATCCATATCCTATAAATAAAACCCTAAAGTGCGCTTTTAATTTAGAGTCATTTAATTACTTTCAATTATAGTCTTTCCTTTATTTTTATTGACTTTATCATCAGAGTAACTACCGCCGAAGCCAACCCGTGGCTCTCTAATCTTCTTTTTTGAGTGTTCGATAAGCAACAGAGAACAGAACCTCCACTGATAAAAAAGTGTAACATTAATATATATATATATATATATATATATTGATGCTGCACTTTTTGGCTCGCAAGAAATCTGGACTTCGTGACCTGTAGAACACTCAAAAAGGCGGATCAGAGGGCCACTGGATTGGCTCCGACGGTAGCCGCTTCGATGCTTAAGTAAGTAAACTGAATTGAAACGACTGTATTGAAAGCCAAAGAATGAGCATGAAAATAAAGCGTACCTGTAGGGTTTAATTTATAGGTTGCATCCTTCCTAAGTTGATTAGGATTCAGAGCCATAAAAATAGGGATTTGATCATCGGAGATTGCAGTTACCTTGTTGGACATTTGATAGAGATAATCATGTATGGCAGTTTCCTTGTAAAAGACTGTTTCCTTATTCTTTACTCGGCGGATGTTAAGGAAACAACGAGGTCGGAACCACACGGAATACTGAGTGAATATTGTCCAGAGCATAAGCTCTAGGAGGATATGTGTATAAGAGTGCCCTGGAGGCCGCGTCTGCTCTATATGATCGAGTTTATCGATTTCGTAAGCACACGTGTCTCAAGATGATTGGTGCATTAGTTTGTGGTATATCAGCTACTCCCCCCCCTCTCGAGCCCTAGTTAGGAGCTAGGGCGTAACTAGGGCTATGGGCTTTATGAAGAGTCACACATTTTGTCTCTCCACTTTCGAAGACGTCAGTTTAATGGGTCATTTATTGCGCAGCCGATACTTGAGAAGCCATCATTACCCTCAACCGTCATGCCGAATCGGCTTGGGGGGCTCATATTTCGAATATGTATATAAAGAGGGGGAAATGACTTTTACGCCTTTCTTCTGCACTTGCTTCTACAGTATCGGAGACTCTGCCATCATTGATTGACGCATTTTGAAGGTCGAAACATATCTGGTGCTCATAGCTTTCCTTTCCTTACTTGATTTTAGGTTCGATTTTTAGCCCCTTTTACTATTCCCTCTCCTTTGCTTCGTTATTTTCTTTTGTCCGCCATGTCTGGCCCTCGGTCACCTTCTGGTTCAGGCAGCTCTTCTAGGACAATCACTCAATTTCAACTTGCGACCATTCCCTCTACTGATAATGCCGAAGATAGGTTGGTAGAACCCCCCTCCAGTCCGGAGGTTAGGATAGTTGATGTTTTTGAGGAGTCCCCAAATAGGGCCGGAGAGACTTCTGGTCGACCCTCCCATAGAGAGGAGGGTGAGAGTGCAATCACTGAGAGTATGTTAGAAGAGTTGTGGGAGATGTTTAATCTTCCTTCGAATGTTACCTTTAGGGTCCCAGACGCTCTAGATCGCCCACTGCGATGTTAGAGTGGGAGAAATTTGTGTTTATTTAGCTTGGTTTGAAATGGGACGGACACTCCCTATTCCCGACCTTGTAAAACAATTCTTTTGTTGGTTTAATCTTTGCCCTGCAGACCTCAATCTCAATAGTTAGAGACATTTGTTGAGCTTCATAGTGTTAGGGCACCTGAATGATGTTGACGTGTCTCTTGACTTGATCCGTTAGCAATTTGGATTTAAAATACATGAGGTCGGAAGGCCTCTGTTACATGTCTTTTGATAGTGGGTTCAGACCCCTTTCTTTCGTGCCCTCCTTTAACAAGACTTGGAAGAAGTGGTATTTCTTCATAAAAGGAGGATGGGAATATGAGGACTTCCAAGACCATTTCACAACATTTCCTCGAACCATTGGGCCAAAGGGTGAGACCCAATTTTTCCTGTGGCTGCCTTGATTCTGTTTCGTGCATTAATTGCCGAGCTGATTACTTTTGCGTCTTTTATGCAGATAGAAGTTTGTGGAAGAGGCCGAGCTTTACTCCCGTGCTCTAGAAGCAATATAAAAAGCTCTTACGACCCAGCAACCGAGACCATTCTGTCATCGTTAATCCTAACAATTTGATGGCTGCTAAGGGTCGCATAGAGGAGCTGACAAAAGGTCTGATAGCTAGGTGGGAGACCGAGCCATCTTCATCTGTGGTAGTGGGGGAGGCTCCTTCCTTAGTGGACCCTCCCTTCCAA
Source organism: Nyssa sinensis (assembly GCA_008638375.1). Taxonomy (NCBI): domain Eukaryota; kingdom Viridiplantae; phylum Streptophyta; class Magnoliopsida; order Cornales; family Nyssaceae; genus Nyssa; species Nyssa sinensis. Next base: position 1,268,492 of record CM018049.1, read on the forward strand.
ACAAAAGGAGGAGGCTACTCTCGAACTCTCCTGAACCTGCCTCGGGAGAGAGGGAGGAACCTTACCCTATCTCTGTGGTCCCCCCAGCGCCATCCAAACAAACGGACAAGGGGGCGTTAGCTTTAGTGGCCCCTAGTGCTATTAACCAGGTGGCCAAGAAGGTTTTGAGGGACTTTTAGGCCAAAGGCTCCCTCAAACTTAAGCCACAAAAGCCAGAAAAGCTTCTAGCTAACCTGGCTTCTCTTCAAGTTAAAGTAAGTTCTTCAGGTCTCTATTTCTTTTCCCTTTTTCCAAGTGTTTTTAGCTAGGTACTGAACTGCTTGCTCTATATACTGCAGACCTTGCATACCTTCTCTGCTTTGACGGAGGTCTCTCCAGTTTCAGAGGAAGTCGACAAGCTCCAGGCCGAGCTGGACGAGGTTAGGCTTCAGCTTGGTATTGCTAAGTCTGAGGCTCATGAAGCTGTGGAGAGGCTGAAGGAGTCCCAGTATTCTCTGGCCATCATGGAGTCAGAGAAGAATCTTTATGTTCAGCAGGCGGAGAGACTTCAGAGGGAGATGGATTGCATGCGGTACCTCTATCACCAAAAGGTTGAGGATGCAGTCGAGCAGGCCCGAATAGAGAATGAGACAGAAATGAAAATGGAACTGGAAGGAATGGCCAACAACCTGATCATGTTTGGCTTCAACAACTTCCGATCTAGGTTCCTCGCCAAATTTCTTGATTTCGACATATCCTCGATTGTGCCTCTTGGGGTTATCCCTCCCGAAGCTACCGTTCCGAGCGAGGTGATTGACGTTCCCCCTACAGATCCTTCCGAAGTTGTCGTTCCGAACGGAGTGGTTGATGTCACTCCTGCCGATCCTTCCCCAGCCGTTGAGCCTGTTCTTGCTGATCAGGCTTAGAATACGTATATTTTGCTATTTTTTGAACCTCCAATGTAATAGACTATCATTGTTGAATGAAGCAGGTCTTCTTTTAAATGTCTTCATCCCTTTCTTTCGTGTGGATTCCTGGTTGACCCATGTAGCCTTGAGTTGTATCGCTCTGTAGTATATCGGTCCTTCCAATTTATGGTTGATGTGAAAATTGTTGCAAGTAAGGCTGCTCTAGAGCTCTTCAGACCAGCTCTTTTACCGTCAGTAGTTGTCTTCCGAGCTGTATTTGCAATAGATCAGTGATTGTAGACTAATTCTGATTGTCTCATCATAATAAGATAAATATAACCAGATGAGTAGGGATCCGATATTGATCTTGTATCACAAAGAGTGGAAGCGAACTCTGAAGAATTTCGAAGCAGGTTTGTTCTGAGCCAAAGACTTGTAAAAATAACTGGGTGTCTTATGACCATCACTCTGATGACGGAAACTTCTGTTTCTAAGTCTCCAAGACCAGGACTAAGATACATCAAAGCTGATGGTCACTCGTCATACATATGGCCTGTTAGAGGTCAATGGAATGGCCAAGACTGAAAGGTTTGTATATTGGATAGAAGGCCCTCGTGTTAAGATGGATCAGACTCTGCTTGCTTGACTAAGGCTGTACGTTTGGGAAACTCTGGCATCCCGTCTTTTGGGTATCTCGAAAGGATGGTTTTATGCGTCATTCATTTATACAGCTGTCTTTTGGGTTTTCGAGGTCAACCCTTCCTTTAACCATTGCGACGGTCCAGTTGGATGGCTTTTAGACTTCAAGGGCATATATATATGAGAGAGGGGCATGCTGTTGCGCCTTAATCCCTTTGCTTGTTGATTCCAAGTTGTCTTCCCATTGGAGGGGATCAAATGTTCTTAGAAGATGTTGTTCGTTCGGAGATGATTGATGATTTTTAGTCCGAGTTGGGAATGATTAAACTATGGCCGAAAATTATCCTTCCCTTTGATTCAGTCTCCAAGGAAGGATTAGAGGAGGCGAAGATCTTCTTGTCCATCTTAGCATCCGGTCGAGATTTCTCTGATTGGAGGTGGACTCTCCTTGATTCAACCACGGCCTGGAGCATTGGTGATGAAGACGAAGGTGGGATGCCTCCTCTCCTTTGTATCTTGGCAGAGGCCCTTACTCAAGCCAGCTTGGGTGTCATGTCAGATTTGAGGAAAACGAAGGTGGAGAATGGAGGTTTCCTAAGACCCAGAGTCCTCATCCTCCGTTGGTATTGATACCAGTGACAGTGATGATGAAATGGCCTAGGTACGATGCAGATTGGGGTTCAAGGTTCCTTCCTTTCAAATGGAAGCCGGTGATGGTGGTAATGGTGGTGTGGAACTCTAAGCCCTTCCCCCTGATCCAAGAGGATTCGAGGAAGATAGCCATGACTTGTCTGAAACTGTTGTAGCTTCTGTATACTTGTTTTGTAACATATATGTATATTATATATATACACACACACACACACACACACTAACTCACTCACTTACACACACATACTAGCACACACACTAGCTGCAGTCTCCCTTCCCATCACTCCTCTCAAATTAGCCCACTTGTGGCTTTACATTAATGTGTAGGCTGATATTTTGAACATATATATACATATAATATAACACACACACACACACACTAACACACCTAAACACACACACATATATCAGCCGACATACACACTCACACTACTATTCATACTTTAGATAATTACATGTATATACATATATTTAATTCATTTATATACATACATGCATACATACTTGATCACATATACATACACACAATACACCTTTCATGTGTGTAAATGTGTGCTAAAATATTCAATGGTAATAAATATTTATATTTCATATATTTACTTAAATAAATTAATTAATTAATTAATTATTCTCTTGAGTGTAAAAATCTTTACACTCATTTTCCTTAACCTCGTAATACGTGCCCTATGACCCGGTATTTTTGGGTCGAGATATTACATTCTTTCCTACTTATTGGAGTTTTGTCCTCAAAACTCGAATTTTCTTAATCTTAAGAGCTTATAATCTCTTCCCAATCCATGTCACATCATTTATCACATGTATATTTTTCAGATGCTCAAATTTTATACAATAAGCACATATTGGCAGAGATTAAGTATTCAATCGTGTGCCTAATTATCCTTAGAGGTTTGTGTAGCTTCAGAAAATATATTAAAAACTCGCCCATAACTCGTAGGTTCTTGATTTTTAGAGTTCCAGTCTCTTTTCTTCATACGTTACTTTTACATATCATATTCATATGTCTAGTAGTCAAATAAACGATAAACATATTATTTTAGAAAGAATTTATATATTCAGGACTTCTTGTGTTTCTTCTCGTGTTCACTATTTTAACTGAAAACATACAATAGTTAGTTTTCTAATACATATTTATCACATAAGGTTTATATTCACTCACTTCATATTTTCAAGGTTTAATATTTTTATTATCCTTGATGTTCGTGGTGGAGTTATAGTCCACATTTACTTCTCGTTTTCATTTTACTACTTCTTTTTAACTACGGGTCCCATACCCCGCCTTCTTATCGTACTCGTACTTCTAATTACTTGCTTACTCTAGTGCAGGTCCCATACCCTGCCTTTATATTACATCACATATTACGTATCTTACATATTCAATTCATGAACTGCTAGTCCCATACCTCGCCTTCATATCATATCACATGCTTCACATATTTACTTTACATAATGCGGGTCCCATACCCCGCCTTTTTATCGTACACATACTTCTAATTACTTATTCTAATGCAGGTCTCATACCCTGCCTTTACATTACATTACGTATTAGGTATCTTACATATCCAATTCATGAATTGCGAGTCCCATGCCTCGCCTTTACAATACATCACATACTTTACATATCGATTTCATATAATGCGGGTCCCATACCCCGCCTTCACGTAAATCATATACTTCACATAATCATTTCATGTACTGCGGGTCCCATACCCCGCCTTTACTTCAAATTATGTACTTCATATATTTTAGGTAGCCTAGAATCTACCTAACTCGTAGTTCTATTTCTATCTTCTAATGTCACCAAGTTGGATTCATTCGACCTAGAGTTTAATCTTAGTCATTTCCTTAACTTCAAATATGACTTGGCCTTTTCCCAAAAGACTCATAACTTAAGCTCTGATACCATGTATGGTACTAGTACATTTTAATCGTTTCTTAACCTTTATCATGACATGATCTTTCCCAAAGATCCTTAACCTAAGCTCTTACCATGTACGGTACCAGTAAATTTTAATCGTTCCCTATCCTTAATCATGTCTTGATCTTTCCCAAAGATCCTTAACCTAAGCTCTGATACCATGTTGTCACGACCCGAAACCCACCCTATGCGGATCTCACATCGCGACCGCCACCCTCAGGCCCGGAGACCTTAGGGCGAAGGCTCGCATAAGCAGTGGTATCGAATAGATGTGCGACATGTGATTGTGGAAGCGTGAAAAACTTTTTTCTTTTCTTTTCTTATTTTTAAACTACGCACATCCGTTCGGTACTGCCACTCTTTACATAGCATACATGATTTAACATTCAGAGTATAACTAAAAGCTTAAAGACTTTATAAATAATACATATTTAATTGTCCCGTAGGGCTTATACATAACAGGGTACCATTTTACTAATACAAGATTTCATACTTAAAGTTTGTAACGCTAGACAAAAGAACTACTTGAACATAACTTTCCAAAACTGGCAGATTCTTCATCATCGTCTTCTAATCAAAACTGCCCTTAATCACTTGAAAGGGGGGTCCGAACAAAGTCCGGGTAAGCTAATCTAAGCTTGTGAGTAATTCCAGCATTCGTCATGGGGTTTCAATTAGCAGTGGTTTTGTACATAAGAGTTTGTAAGACATTCACTGCCAATTGCTCGTATACTTGAACATAGAACATATGCATTTCTTAAAACATATAGCTTTGAAACATTTAAAGTATTCAAGCTAAACTCGTACTTCGTCAAATAGAGTATATAACTCGAAACATATGCATTTCATCAAACAAATAGCTTTAAAACATTAAAAGTATTCAAGCTATACTTATACATATGAACTTCAAAACATATAACATAACATGTATTTCTTAAATAGAGTATATAAAACTCAAACATATGCATAGTGAAAATGAGGGTAAAAACCTGCTTCCATTTTCAAAACCATTTGTTATCTTATCACTTTCATTAGTGGAATATGTTTCGAACCAAACTCCCATTTTACGTATAAATGGAAATATCTCATACCAGGGGGATCAGATCCTGCTACCTGACATTTTAACAGTCAATTGAGTTCCGTGCAACCCAAAATCCCATCATATTTTTACAGATTAATTGAGTCCCGTACAACCCAAAAATCTGCGAGTGCTTATGCACAATTTCTCTTGTATTTCAAATACATTTATCACATGGCTTCTTCAAATAAATACTTTTCATGACTTCATAAAATCTTCGTATGCAAATTCAGAATATTGAACAGGCTTTGGAATTTTAAACTTTAGACATGCTAAAAACATATTTTTAAGGAAAAATTGTAGTTGAAAGCTATTTACTAAACATGTCACAATTTTATAAGAACAGGATATTTAAAACAAGAATCACATAAATACTGAATTTGATATTCAAATGCTTCACATATTTTGAACTTAAAATTTCTTCAAATTCATGGAGTTAAATCTCTACTTCAAATACAGGGTTACTCACCTCGGTCCTTTAGGGTTAGTGCTAATAATGCGCTTTCCCACTTCCTTTGTAGTTCCTAAGAACAATTCATAATAACCTCATTAACTTCACATTCACCGTAATAACACCTATTGATGCTGCTTAACTTATGCTTAATTCGTATTAGATCCTAAAACGATCTCATAATTTCATATGTACTTATTTTAACTCGTACTCTTAACCTACGACACACTTTAATGTCTTAGGAATTGAATTTATTTCAATTTATACTCTTCTGGTAGCTCCATAAATTTTAATTTTAATTTAATTACTTTACATGTTTTCGTGTCGTGACTTTTCGTATTTTATTTCCTCGTACTTGCCTTAGTTTAATATTTCGGCAATACTTTAGTTTATAGTCATCTGACAGATGCTATTCATCAAATTTTATGTCTTTTTATTTTAGACATTTCTTTTGGTTGAATAGACTCTACCATTGAGTCCGGAGCGTCGAAGAAAGTCAGTTTAGGCTTTCCTAGAATTTAATTCGGACTTTTGTATGAAAAGGGCAAAATGGTCATTTTATCTTTTTACGTGTCATGTTTTTCCATACTTTGTTTTGTAATTTGGACTCTACCATTGAGTTTGGAACGTCAAATAAAGTCAATTTAGACCTTCTCTAGTTTAAATTTGGCTTTTAAGGTACTAAGGGTATTTTGGTCATTTTATCCCTTTACGTGTCTTTATTTTTCGGGGCCTCGTCTCACAAAACGGACCCCACTACTAGTCTCAGAATATCCAAAATATTTAAAATACACTATTCGTTTGTTTAATTTGTACTTCGTTTGCTTCATTTATGACTCAGGGGTAAAATAGTAATTTTATTTTATTTATAAAATAATTAAATAAATTATTTAATTATTTAATTATTTTTCCAGGGGTGTAACTGCATAAAATTTCCACCAGTTGGGCCACAATAGAATTTTTCAGAAGTTCTGGGGTCAATCCGCAAATAAGAAAAGTCTTGGTTTATTGATTTTAATTAAAATAGAAAACTAATGGGTTCAGTTACATTTAAAGTGAACCAGTCTGGTTTTAACTGAACCAACCGGTTTGGTCGGTTTAATTACGTAATGCTGACGTCATGATGACGTCAGCCCTAACGGTTTATAAATTTAAAACATAACCCAAAATGACACCGTTCTACTTAACCGTTTTATGCGATGGGTCAGGTTCCGACTCGAACCCGATTTGACCCAAACCAACCCAAACAGTGTCATTTTCCCCACGATCACCCTCGTGTTGCCCTAGTTACAGTTTTCCATTTTCTTTAATTTCGTGACTTTCCACTAAACCAATCTCTACTGTTTTGATCTCAAATTATTCCTAGGGTATAACTAATCAGTTTGGCATTCGTTTTGGAGCTCAAAATGAACTCATTCCTTCGGTTTAAGCCTCGATAACTCAGACCTGTAAGTCGATTGTAAATGCTCATTTATGAGCCAAATTCAATGGGATTTGTTCTGTTGTGATGCTCTTGTCCTAAGGTTTCATATCCCATTCGTTAAAGTGGGATTTAAGTCACGGTTGAAAGGTTGGGTCTTCGACCTAGAACCTGCAACTCGATTTTTGAAGGTCATGTCTTATGTTTTATGATAGCGTATTAGGGTTTTTAAAACCCTTTTAGTCTCTGTTTAAAGTTTTGGTAAGCCAAAACCAATTTGGTGGAAGTCGGTTCAGACCTGCTTGAGCAAGGTCTTTTAATGGCGGTTGTTCGTGGGTTACATGTTTTTCACTGTTTTCATGGCCTAAAATCATGCTTAACAGACTTCTAAACATATATTTAAACATCCTATGTATATAAACTACTCAAAACAGTTTATATTCTACTTAAATCTTAGAGAGAGAAAATGATGAATTTTCACATTTCTCACCTTTTTGTTGTGATTTTGATCTCCTTCACTTTCTGATTTTCTTCACTTCTTCCTCCTTTAGCTTCTTGGCTCATTTCTGATTCTATTTCTTAAGAAGCAAGCATGCTTTGCATGCTTTGCTTTTAAAGGGTTTCCACCGACCCTTCTCTCTCCTCTCTTTCTCTACACGACCTCAGCCTACTCTAGTCCCCATTTTCGGCTATCTATCCCATCTCATAAATTTCTCTTTTCTTCTTTTCAGTTTGCATTAATTGGGGGAGTCATATTTGTAACATATATGTATATTAGATATACACACACACACACACACACACTAACTCACTCACTTACATACACATACTAGCACACACACTAGCTGCAGTCTCCCTTCCCATCACTCCTCTCAAATCAGCCCACTTGTGGCTTTACATTAATGTGTAGGTTGATATTTTGAACATATATATACATATAATATAACACACACACACTAACACACCTAAACACACACACATATATCAGCCAACATACACACTCACACTACTATTCATACTTTAGATAATTACATATATATACATATATTCAATTCATTTATATACATACATCCATACATACTTGATCACATATACATATACACTATACACCTTTCATGTGTGTAAATGTGTGCTAAAATATTTAATGGTAATAAATATTTATATTTCATATATTTACTTAAATAAATAAATAAATTAATTAATTATTCTCTTGAGTGTAAAAATCTTTACACTCATTTTTCCTTAACCTCGTAATATGTGCCCTATGACCCGGTATTTTTGGGTCGGGATGTTACAGTTACTATACTATCGGTGGAGTCTTTATTTGGGGATATTGTATATATATCTTATGGAGTTGAGATTGTGGGTACTCTGTCATGGCAGACCTGATACTGCCAGAGATCTGTGGATTTGACGTGAGTCTCGGTATGGATTGGCTGATCGCGAATCGTACCACTATCGACTATGTAGCTAAGAGAGTTCACATACAGGGTCTAGGGCAACAGAGGGTTATCTTTGAGGGGACGGGAGTGGTCACCCCGCCTTATTTTGTCTCTTCTATCCAGGCCAAACGTCTGTTCAGAAAAGGGATGTCATGGGTTTTTGTGCAGTGTTATTGATACCCGCTCATAGGAGCCCATTCTTGACCAGATCCTAGTTGCCTAAGAGTTCCCTGATGTATTTCTTGATGACCTGCCTGGCATGCCCATTGACTGAGAGATTGAGTTCTCTATCGATGTGATTCCTGATACGACACCAGTGTCCGAAACCCTATACAGAATGGCCCCGACTGAGCTGAAGGAATTAAAGCTACAATTGCAAGAATTGCTCAACAAAGGATTTATACGGCCCAACTCGTCGCTATGGGGTGCCCTAGTATTGTTTGTCAAAAAGAAAGATGGGACCATATGATTGCATGTTGATTATTGCGAGCTCAACATGGTCACCATCAAGAACAAGTACCCACTGCCAAGGGTAGACGACTTGTTCGACCAGTGAGAGGGGTACAAATGTTTTCCAAGATAGACTTGAGATCGGGGTATCACCAACTTAAGGTTAAGCCAGAGGATGTGTAGAAAACGGCATTCAGGACCCGATATGGACACTATGAGTTCCTTGTGATGCCATTTGGGGTGGCAAATGCCCCAGCCGCATTCATGGACCTGATGAACAGCGTCTTCAAGCCGTACTTGGATGACTTTGTGATAGTGTTTATTGATGACATCTTAGTTTACTCTAAGAGCCCAGAAGATCACGAAGTACATCTAAGAAAAGTTTTGCAGAAGCTGACGGAGCATAAATTGTATGAAAAGTTAAAGAAGTGTGAGTTTTGGCTTCCCAGCATATCATTCTTGGGGCATGTGGTTACGAAGGATGGGATTTCAGTGGATTCACAAAAGATAGAAGCCATTGTGGGTTGGCCTAGCCCAACCAGCGTCATTGAGGTCCGTAGCTTTATGGGGTTGGCTGGTTATTATAGGTGTTTTGTCAAGGATTTCTCCAAGATAGCAGCACCGATCACTTAATTGACTCGCAAGAATACCCCATTTGTGTGGATTGAGGAGCGAGAGAGGAGCTTTTAGGAACTAAAGAGACGTCTGGTATTAGCCTCGATTTTGACAATGCTAGATAGGACCGAGAGCTTCGTGATTTACAATGACGCGTCACACAAGGGCTTAAGGAGTGTACTGATGTAGAAAGGCCAGGTAGTATCCTATGCTTAGAGGCAGTTGAGACCCTATGAAAAGAACTACTTGACTCATAATCTGGAGCTAGCAGCAGTAGTGTTTGCATTGAAGATTTGGAGGCATTATCTTTATGGGGCGACATGTGAGATCTTCACGGATCACAAAAGCCTCAAGTATCTTTTTACACAGAAGGAGCTCAACATGCGGCAGTGCCGATCGTTAGAGCTGATTAAGATTATGAGCTCAGCATCCAGTATCACCTTAGAAAAGTCAATGTAGTAGCCGATGCTTTCAGCCGTAAATCGTCAGGGAGTCTTGCTTGTTTATTGACTACGCAACTAAAGTTGTTGATGGAGCTAGAAGAATTAGAGATTAAGGTGGTTCTGCCCAGTACTAGAGTGGTGCTTGCCAGTGTCACAGTCGGGCTAATGATTGTGGACAAGATTAGAAAGCGGCAGATCCACGATGAGGAATTAGTCAAGCTCTGTGAAAAAGCTGAGTCAGGGAGGAACTCAGATTTTGTGGTACGTGACGGGGTGATGTATTATAGGGATCAAATTTGTGTGCCAGACACACTTGAGATCAGAAGGGAGATTCTTGAGGAGGCACACAATTCAAGATTTGCTGTACATCCTGTGAGCACTAAAATGTACCACGATGTCAAGACGACCTATTGGTGGCCAGGGATGAAGAAAGACTTAGCTGAGTTTCTAGCACAATGTATTAAATGCCAACAGATCCAAGTCGAACATTAAAGGCCTAGTGGACCATTACAGCTGCTTCTAATACCCGAGTGGAAATGGGAGCACATCACTATAGACTTTGTCTCAGGGTTGCTAAGGACACTTCAAAGGAGTGACTCGATATGGGTGATTGTTGACAAATTGACAAAGTCGGCTCACTTCTTAGCAACCAAGACAACCCAGTCATTAGAGCGGTTGGCAGTGCTCTACATTCAGGAGATAGTTTGACTACACGGAGTCCTGGTATCTATTGTGTTTGACCAAGATCCGAGGTTTGTGTCCAGGTTTTGGAGGAGTTTACAGAAAACAATGGGCACGGAGCTTGGTCTTAGCACAACCTACCATCCCGAGACTGATCGGCAGTCCGAGAGGACCATTCAGACACTGGAGGACTTGTTGAGATTTTGTGTCTTGGACTTCAAAGGGAGCTGGGAGGATTCACTTCCACTGGTAGAGTTCACCTACAACAACAGCTACTAGTCTAGCATTGGGATGGCTCCATACGAGGTACTGTATGGTAGGAAGTGCCAATCTCTAATGTGTTGGACCAAAATAGGCGAGAGCAATTTGTATGGCCCTGAGATGGTAGAATAGACTTCAGAAAAGATCCGATTGATTAGATAGTGGCTGCTAGCAACCCAAAGTCGTCAAAAGAGCTATGCCAACGCCCGGAGAGGTGAGCTAGAGTTTGAGGAGGGCAACTTTATGTTTCTGAAAGTGTCGCCCATAAAGGGCGTAGTGAGATTTGGGAAGAAAGGAAAGCTGGGACCCCGCTATATTGGACCATTTGAAGTTATGAAATGAGTCAGACCGGTGGCGTACCGACTTGTCCCTACCAACGGAGTTACCACATGTGCATGTTGTCTTCCACGTATCCATGTTGAGGAAGTGCTTATATGATCCTAGCCAAGTGTTCGAGCATGAACCACTAGACGTTTAGGAGGATCTGACATATGTCAAGCATCCAGTGCAGATCCTAGATCGCCGGGAGCAAGTTTTGAGGAACAAGTCCATTCCCTTGGTGAAGGTACTCTAGAGAAACCATCAGATTGAAGAGGCTATGTGGGAAAGGGAGGATGGAGTACGTGCCAAGTACCCAAACCTCTTTGTAGTATGAGATGCTTAAAGTTTGAGGACAAACTTCTTTTGAGAGGGGAAGGATGTAACACCCCGAACTTAATTTTACTGTTTAATTAATGTAATGAAGTTTTTATTGAATCTAATGCAGTGATTTAGCTATTTAAGCTCTATTTTAACACTAGTAAAATCGAATTAGCTAATCGTGGAAAACACAATGAAATAAAAACAGGCACGATGCCTTTAACATCAAAGCTAGCCTAAATAGAAAGCCACCAGAAGAAACTACTTCGTAAAATGAGCAATAGAAAAGAAGTTATTAAGGAAATAGTCGAAATGGAAATCTGCGACAGCCAAATGAGGTATAAGCCCAAAATAGGAGAAAAATTCCAAAATGTGAGGCCAAGGGGATTTGAACCCTTGACCAAGTAAGGAAAGTGATTTCATCTAAAAATTTTACCAAGTTGGCTGTCAGCACTTTTGTGCTTAATTACACAACAAAAATATATATAAACTTAATTTAATCAAGCCCACCTCCCAAATTGGCCAATGGCCATTCATGCAACACCTCACCCTCTAATTCAGCCACATGATTATACCTAAACCCTACAAGTGTAGACATCCGTGTATGTGTATAGTTGTGCACTTATTTATGTACAAGTGATACATTTTGAAAACTAAAACTCAAGTGTGTGTGTGTGTGTTGTGTGTTCAGGAGTGGTGAGTGTGAGGGACTAGCACTATGTGTGTGAGTAATAAAGAGAGGGAGAGAGAGAGAGAGAGAGAGAGAGAGAGAGAGAGAGATTGTATGTATGCAAGTGTGTGTGTGTGTGTGTGTATGCATGGTGTGTGCCTACTTGGAGGTGTACAAGAAGAGCAAGGAAGCAGAAGGAGAAGCTAAGAGTAGAAGCGGGTCAGTGAGACAGAGAGAGGGGTAGCCATTGTTGAGGAGGTATAACATACCAAAACTTTAAATTTTTCTTGTTTTGAATTATTGTACTAATTTAGTCCTTTTAAGACCACTGCATTACATGCATGCATTTAATTAACACTAAGGAACTATTGTAAACCAAATGAGGGAGCCAAGAAGGCCTGGTATGCCTGAACTCACAAGAACCGCCACTAACAAACCTCTATAGGTGCAGGTCTGTGACCATCGAGGCCAAACCAAGTTTGGTTGGCCAAGCCGTAAACTAGACCTCGTGAGGGTTCTAAAAACCCTAAACCGTGACACAAACACCCTAAGGAAGACCACTAAAACTGAACTTACAGGTCTCAGGTTTAGAACCCGACCTCTAAAATAAACCCTTATTTCCTGTTTTTAGAATGAGGATCAAACCCCCTTGCCATGACGGTCAAAACAAACCGAACCACGCTCAAAATGGTGATGAAATGGCCATTTATGAGCTAGTTACAAGGTCAGCACTATCCAACCCACCATGGCCTCTATGGCTCGATTCGAGCTCTAAAATGAATGCCAACTTGTTTCATAGGAGCCCAGAACTCCATACCACCTGAAAACAGGGAGTAAAACAACCCTAGAATGCACGAAAATGAAAAAACTTGAAAATGGGAATTAGGGCAACGCAATCGAGGTTTGGGGAAGAAGATGACGAATCGATTGAGTTGACTCGCCCAACTCAATCAGACCCAATGTATTAACTCCGACACATGTTGGCTTGTAAGTAAACTAGTACATTAATGGGACGACGCCGTTTCGTGAGGGGGATTTTAAAGGAGGGTTAGGGACTGTTTGGCCGCAGGGTTAGAGGATTAAATCAGTGAACTAGTTTGGAATGAGGATAGCCTATCCTTGAATTAATTTATTATACGCTATTTGGATTAGGAAAGCTTTGAAAAAAAAATTAGGACGACCGCTGTTTCGCCGAATCAAACCCAGGACCAAATGGGGGAGTGACATGTAACCAACCACTGTGCCACCCAATTCTCGCCCGACCTAAATTGTCACATCCCGCACCCCACCCTACGCAGATGCTGAAGATGTGATGCCAGTTAGCCGCCTTGCCAGTCTCCGACCGACAATGCGACCAACCAAAGGCAATCTTCTGAACCTTACGATGAATTGCATTCCAAATGTAGGGTCAGAACAGCGGAAATTAAAACCTTTTTATCTCGGGAATGCAACTCAACTATATACCTCATAAGTATGTACCACAGAGCAAATCTATAATCAAACAGCTAATAACTCTAACCACAGAACACATCTATAACAGATATATAACACAGAGCATATCAAATTCCTCTAGAGTACCATTACTATGAGCCATGCCCCTACACATTTATTACATATGAATAAAGTCATTTATATCATCACACTCACCTGAATAGTCAGAATCAATCTATTAGAACCCAAGTCTCCACATATTATTGCCATCAGATCCTCACTTGGGAATGTCTCTCAATTCACTAGTGACATATCCTTGTGCTTTCTAGTCCAATGGAGATGTATCCTGAAAAATGTTAAATAAATGGAATGAGCTTAAACAAGCTCAGTGAGTAACATAGGTTCCTGCCATGGGTTTCAAAACCAGTTCATATATATATATATATGCATGCTTAAATGTAACTCAGATAGAACAATGCAGCTCAAGTAGAACAGATACAACTCAAATGGAACGGATACAACTCAAATAGAACGGATACAGCTCAAATAGAACGGATATAGCTCAAAGTGCCTGAACCTTCCCCAGGCGATGTGGGATGGCATTACTTCCGATCCACCCCCTCCCCCACACATGGAGGGCCCGCGTCCTGGCTGCACATGGAGGGCCTCATATCGCACACCTCCGGCTGGGGTCGGTATCAGAGCGGAACAGATCAGATAGGATTGAGTGGATGCTGAGTTCTGGGCGTCCCACAGAGTCAGCTATCCATCTACTGATATACTCAATCCCGTGGTGGGCCCCAGATAAGACTCAACATGACAAGCAGAATCAAAGTAGGCTCCAAAGGATAGGTAACAAAACAACAGACTTCAACAGAATCAACATGATATATCAGAAGGCAGGATAAAACAAAACCATGCCACAAGTAATGCAGATCAAGAGGTATGCATGAAAGCATATGCATTTAAAACAGTTCAGTGTACAAACAGTGCAGCATATAAAGCAGTATAGTATACAAAAAAATATACACCAAGTCAGGAGTCCGAGTTACTCACCTGAATATATGCTTATCTCAAATTACAAACAATCTCCAAATAAGTCATTAGCCACGTCAACGGTCTCTAGATACGTCACTAGCCACGTCTCTACATATTCTAGGCATTATCCTTCTGATGATCATCATAATTGATTCAACATCCAACAGATCATCCCGTAGTTAAAGAAAACACACCGGCAGGTTGATCGAGTCGGCCAACCATTTTAAATCCAGTTTCATCAGCTTCTTCAATCTTTTTTCCCAAGCAGATGATGATCCTAACAGATTCTGTGCCCTTTATCATCCCATCCATCAGATATTGAAGAACTTTCCCTTCCTCTCATCAGATTACTGTGCAGAGTCTTCCAAATCAGTAGCTCCGATTACTACAAGCAAAGTCAGAACCCATAGCCTGCTTCAACCTGAATAGTCAGCTTCATATATTACTGGATTTTCCCTCTTTGCATATGTTGAATCATATGCACAATATCCCAACAAGAATGGCTAGACCTCATTTGGATTCCATAAATAAATCGTTGCGCAACACCTCAAGGTCTGCCTGGACAATGTCCTCAAATAATTCTGTTAGCAGCTATGACCTATCTTCAAAACCTTCACATGATACTACCTGCATATTCAATTAATCCTGCGTATTGCCTAATTATAGTAGCAACCATGAAATACCAGCAGGAGTTGATTACGAAAATTCAAAGCCAAGATGTCTCAAAACCACAATAAGCTCAGGACAATAATAGAACCCCCTCAGCCACTCTATGAAGAATCACCAATCCAGATTTTTAAGAAGCCAAGAGGAATCAATAAACTTTGTTTCATTAAATGGGATGAGAAACATGTTGAGTTCTGCCTCTACATCAATTACTGAGTTGTCTGCTCTTTCTTTGCAACGCTCTATTGCCTATGAACTTGTTAGGAGAAGCAAACGGTTTGCCTCTACTTCAGTTGCCCTGTACAATCACCTGAGGTAACTGAGTTCTTGACAATTTGCTGCTCCTTAACATCCAGCCGTATCAACTCCTGAACAGCCGAAATGGGTATGCATCCACCCTTCAATCATTCATCCAACAATCAATACAACGGGATCCATTCCATACAGCGAACTGCTTCACTCTGCACTTCTATTCCCCCCTTGCACCGTTACACAACACACACATCGTCATCGCCCCAAACAGAGCAGCTCACTGCTGTGCTGTCACCTGCTACACACACAAAATTTACAACAGCAACAACATCAATTCATTTCCCAATCTGAACCCTCTTTGCACCTGACCAAAATGATAGCAAATTGCCTCCAATTTTTCCATCAATTCAACCTCAATTGGGCCACTGTACAACTTTCAATCCAGCCGATACCGTCGCTGCAATTTCCTTCCTCCCAAATCCAATCAAACCTACACTGTCGCGCTCCTCCAATTTTAGCACCACTACCAATATCACAATTTAAACAATTCATCAAAACACCCTATGAGATCATGTCTTAATTCGAGCTGCTGTAACCAAATCTTCATGGCAGAATCCTCTTTCACCAACACGCTACACAGACACAAATACAAACAAATATATATATATATATATATATATATACATACATATATTCCTCTCCATGGATTTCCCCCCTGTCGCGACGTCTCCCATTTCTGCACCGTTACTGCCGCGACCCTATTCTCTCCCCCTTTTTTTTCACGTTTTCTAGTAGCTTCTCCAAGCTACACCGACTCTTTCCATCTTTCCCTCCATTTTCTCTCTTTCTACTTCCTGATTCATTCAACACCCACACCGATGGAAGCTTCTAGGTTGCCATACATATATATATATATTTATACATATATGCCTCGTGAGAATTCTAGCAGCTTCTACGCTGCTTTTTTTTTCCCTGTTCAGCTTCTTCAAGAAGCTTCTATATAACACCTATTCATATATATATATATATATATTATATGATATTGACCCCTCCTTCTAACAACTCCTTTGAAGCTTCTACTTCATACATATATAGAGATTTATATATTGCATAAAGCCGGGCTCGGTATCACTATTATTTATTTTACTAATTTTGGATCTCCATTACTAATTTATTTTACACTTATATTATCTGGATAATTAATTTTCTCGTATCAATCCCAATTATTAATTCCGGCACTCGGGTGACCGGGTTAATTATTTTCCGAGCCTATATCATTTTTAGTTGTCTGGACTGATTTTATATTTTATAATAATTAATCCGCTCATAGCCTCCGGTATGTTAAGCTATTTCAAATTATTTATGTCACGTAATTTATTTTTATCAAGTTGTTGTACATTCTAACCCGTGTTGGATTTTTTTTTTTTTTTGGGGTATTACACTCTAACCACCTTCAAAAGAGTTTTGTCCCCAAAACTCAACTAGTTTTATAGTGAAGTAATCATCAAGCAGTCAGATTTATCTACGGGGAATCTAATGTCTGGTGTCTCTATAAAATGTCTGTCTCCCATTGGCACTAGGCGATAATCCCTAATTGCACAAATTCAAAGCAGATTCAAAAATCCACAATAAGATGGGTTTGTCAATCCACAAAATATACTATCACACGATTTTGACCTCGAGTAGTAGACTGAACATGTCTTCTAAGTATCATGAGTCTATAACCTCGAATCACACAAATTCGGATCAGATTCAAAATATCCACTAGAAGTCTGATTGACAATCCACAGAATATATGTTATCATCAAGATTAAATCAAATTTGGGGATTATCCTCAAATGATTAAAAATCAGTCACTAGGATCATTCAATCACATTTAAGTCCACAAAATAATCCACAAAATATATATTATCACCAAGATTTGATATAGATCTATTTCACATTTAATCAAATGTGACAATCATCCTCAGACGGTTAGAAATCAATCGCTAAAATTATTCAATCATATTCAATTCCACCAAGTAATTATATTATAATGATCAATTCTAGAGTTAGTTGACCTATACTCATTGTTATCCCAACCGACGTATCCTCAATCATATAAATTCAAAGCAAATCCAAAAATTCACAATAAGGTCGATTTGTAATCCACCCAGTATATACTGATACTAAGATTCAACATTAGATCCATTTTGCCACAATATTGAAAATTTCCTCAGATAAGTAGCGATCGTCTAATAAGATCATTCATGAAACAAATGATAAAACCAACAAGCAACATCTATGATTCCTGAGGACAAACAATTGCACGGATTGGGGCGACAAAGGAAAATAGAAAATAATTGTATCTCCAAGTAGTTTCCATCACAATCCAACATATTATATCATAACCATAGCTAGCCCTACAGTCATCATATTTATCAATAATACCCAAGGATCATGAGTTAAGGCCTACGCATCAAGGACATCACTACAACACTATGCCCAGAAAAGTTAACACTACATAGTTCAATACAAAGTCAATTCCAATCAAAGCTCTTCTCATGAATTCATAATTTTCGACCAGATTTTTCATCGTGTAGAATGTAGATATCACTGGTACGAAAATAGTCCAAGTTTAGCTATAACTACATCTCATAGCTTTGACTAATGAATTGATAACATTTAACATTTGGAGTTATAAGATTTCTTCATTCAAAGCATCAAATTTTAACCATGCAAGTGACACCACTTATTCAATCTCCCTAACCAGTAAACTATAGTTAAATAAGTGCAGTGCATAATGATATTTTGTCGAACCATGTCGAGTTGTCCCTTCATTCAATAGCAGTCATTATTGACATGTCCTCGTCTCCTTGTTGTTCAATATCACTATTCATTTGATCTTTTTAATCGATCTAGAGCCATCAATAGCATAATCTTTCCCAAAGATTATTAACCAAATCATGCCATAGTCTCCAAGAATCACTCCATCATTTAATCATCTAAGTCATTCAATAGTCCACAAATTTAGTTCTGGTCTGATCTTTCTCAAAGAATCATTAACCTAGAACTCACTCTTCCACTGCACTACTCTGATATAATCCTTGAATACTCAAGATCATCAATTTCATTTGTAGGCCTACTTCTGTTTCCCAAGAATTATTGAGTATCTGATTATCCTAATCATCCAAGGAAAAATCAACTTCAATCCTGTCCCTAAAGATCATGAACCATTGCTCAATTATCACTCGGTGATACTAGTGAATCTCCAATATTTACAACCTCAGGTCAGTTGATTCCTAGTCCTTAGATGCTTTAGAATCATAGATTATCATCTATTACTAAAGACTTCCATAATCCCGCATCTAGTCTCCAAAAGTGGGACCCAATATTCATGGCTCAAGTATTCTGTGGTACTTAATCTATAACTTAGTGCTCTGATGTGGACACTAACTCCTAAACCATTTCATACCTTATTGTCCTCAAGTTCTCACTTTGTATAGGTAACCTCAACCTTTCACCCGAATATTGCTCTGTGGTACCCATGAATCTTTAAAATTTACCAACCATAGCTTTGATATAATTCTCGAAGTGTCAAGATCATCAAATGTCTCCCAAGAATTATTGATCATCCGATCATCCTAGTCACCCAAGAAGCATCATCTTCAATCATTTTCACAAGAATTCTTAACCTTTGCTCTGATCACGCTCATGAATCTTTACTATTTATAAATCTTTGCTCTGATACCACTCTGTCACATCCTGCACCCCACCCTACGCGGATGCTGAAGATCTGATGCCAGTTAGCCGCCTTGCCAGTCTCCGACCGACAATGCGACCAACCAAAGGCAATCTTCTGAACCTTACGATGAATTGCATTCCAAATGTAGGGTCAGAACAGTGGAAATTAAAACCTTTTTATCTCGGGAATGCAACTCAACTATATACCTCATAAGTATGTACCACAGAGCAAATCTATAATCAAACAGCTAATAACTCTAACCACAGAACACATCTATAACAGATATATAACACAGAGCATATCAAATTCCTCTAGAGTACCATTACTATGAGCCATGCCCCTACATATCTATTACATATGAATAAAGTCATTTATATCATCACACTCACCTGAATAGTCAGAATCAATCTATTAGAACCCAAGTCTCCACATATTATTGCCATCAGATCCTCACTTGGGAATGTCTCTCAATCCACTAGCGACATATCCTTGTGCTTTCTAGTCCAATGGAGATGTATCTTGAAAAATGTTAAATAAATGGAATGAGCTTAAACAAGCTCAGTGAGTAACATAGGTTCCTGCCATGGGTTTCAAAACCAGTTCATATATATATATATGCATGCTCAAATGTAACTCAGATAGAACAATGCAGCTCAAGTAGAACAGATACAACTCAAATGGAATGGATACAGCTCAAATAGAACGGATATAGCTCAAAGTGCCTGAACCTTCCCCAGGCGATGTGGGATGGCATTACTTCCCATCCACCCCCTCCCCCACACATGGAGGGCCCGCGTCCTGGCTGCACATGGAGGGCCTCATATCGCACACCTCCGGCTGGGGTCGGTATCAGAGCGGAACAGATCAGATAGGATTGAGCGGATGCTGAGTTCTGGGCGTCCCATAGAGTCAGCTATCCATCTACTGATATACTCAATCCCGTGGTGGGCCCCAGATAAGACTCAACATGACAAGCAGAATCAAAGTAGACTCCAAAGGATAGGTAACAGAACAACAGACTTCAACAGAATCAACAGGATATATCAGAAGGCAGGATAAAACAAAACCATGCCACAAGTAATGCAGATCAAGAGGTATGCATGAAAGCATATGCATTTAAAACAGTTCAGTGTACAAACAGTGCAGCATATAAAGTAGTATAGTATACAAAAAAATATACACCAAGTCAGGAGTCCGAGTTACTCACCTGAATATATGCTTATCTCAAATTACAGACAATCTCCAAATAAGTCATTAGCCACGTCAACGGTCTCTAGATACGTCTCTGCATATTCTAGGCATTATCCTTCTGATGATCATCATAATTGATTCAACATCCAACAGATCATCCCATAGTTAAAGAAAACACACCGGCAGGTTGATCGAGTCGGCCAACCATTTTAAATCCAGTTTCATCAGCTTCTTCAATCTTTTTTCCCAAGCAGATGATGATCCTAACAGATTCTGTCCCTTTATCATCCCATCCATCAGATATTGAAGAACTTTCCCTTCCTCTTATCAGATTACTGTGCAGAGTCTTCCAAATCAGTAGCTCCGATTACTACAAGCAAAGTCAGAACCCATAGCCTGCTTCAACCTGAACAGTCAGCTTCATATATTACTGGATTTTCCCTCTTTGCATATGTTGAATCATATGCACAATATCCCAACAAGAATGGCCAGACCTCATTTGGATTCCATAAATAAATCGTTGCGCAACACCTCAAGGTCTGCCTGGACAATCTCCTCAAATAATTCTGTTAGCAGCTATGACCTATCTTCAAAACCTTCACATGATACTACCTGCATATTCAATTAATCCTGCGTATTGCCTAATTATAGTAGCAACCATGAAATACCAGCAGGAGTTGATTACGGAAATTCAAAGCCAAGATGTCTCAAAACCACAATAAGCTCGGGACAATAATAGAACCCCCTCAGCCACTCTATGAAGAATCACCAATCCAGATTTTTAAGAAGCCAGAGGAATCAATAAACTTTGTTTCATTAAATGGGATGAGAAACATGTTGAGTTCTGCCTCTACATTAATTACTGAGTCGTCTGCTCTTTCTTTGCAGCGCTCTATTGCCTATGAACTTGTTAGGAGAAGCAAACGGTTTGCCTCTACTTCAGTTGCCCTGTACAATCACCTGAGGTAACTGAGTTCTTGACAATTTGCTGCTCCTTAACATCCAGCCGTATCAACTCCTGAACAGCCGAAATGGGTATGAATCCACCCCTCAATCATTCATCCAACAATCAATACAACGGGATCCATTCCATACAGCGAACTGCTTCACTCTGCACTTCTATTCCCCCCTTGCACCGTTACACAACACACACATCGTCATCGCCCCAAACAGAGCAGCTCACTGCTGTGCTGTCACCGCTACACACACAAAATTTACAACAGCAACAACATCAATTCATTTCCAAATCTGAAACCTCTTTGCACCTGATCAAAATGATAGCAAATTGCCTCCAATTTTTCCATCAATTCAACCTCAATTGGACCACTGTACAACTTTCAATCCAGCCGATACCGTCGCTGTAATTTCCTTCCTCCCAAATCCAATCAAACCGACACTGTCGCGCTCCTCCAATTTTAGCACCACTACCAATATCACAATTTAAACAATTCATCAAAACACCCTATGAGATCATGCCTTAATTCGAGCTGCTGCAACCAAATCTTCACGACAGAATCCTCTTTCACCAACACGCTACACAGACACAAACACAAACAAATATATATATATACATACATACATTCCTCTCCATGGATTTCCCCCCTGTCGCGACGTCTCCCATTTCTGCACCAGTTACTGCTGCGACCCTATTCTCTCCCCCTTTTTTTTTCACGTTTTCTAGTAGCTTCTCCAAGTTGCACCGACTCTCTCCGTCTTTCCCTCCATTTTCTCTCTTTCTACTTCCTGATTCATTCAACACCCACACCGATGGAAGCTTCTAGGTTGCCATACATATATATATATATATATATATTTATACATATATGCCTCGTGAGAATTCTAGCAGCTTCTACGCTGCTTTTCTTTTTCCCTGTTCAGCTTCTTCAAGAAGCTTCTATATAACACCTATTCATATATATTTATATATATATATATATTATATGATATTGACCCCTCCTTCTAACAACTCCTTTGAAGCTTCTACTTCATACATATATAGAGATTTATATATTGCATAAAGCCGGGCTCGGTATCACTATTATTTATTTTACTAATTTTGGATCTCCATTACTAATTTATTTTACACTTATATTATCTGGATAATTAATTTTCTCGTATCAATCCTGTAACACCCCAACCCTGTATAATTAATGATTAATTATCTAATTATTAATTAGTACCGGTTTACAGAATAGTAAAGGGAATTAATCATAATCCCGGCGGTCATGATAGGCCGATTAAATAATCAAATATGTCTAGGGGGAAAAGGGTATGATACCCAAACCCAATTACTGGTTAAATCGATAAAATAATGCCGTTTTAATCACTAACGGAACCCGAATTAGTTAACCCCGAAAATTCCGAATGATTAATAAATGACATGGAACCTCTGACACTGAAGCGAACTGAATTATGAAGCTCTCGGAAGAAACTGCATCGAAAAAGGAGTTACGGAATGAAAGTTATGAAGGAAACATTGAAATCGAATTAATGCGCAGCCAAACAGGGCTTTAGCCCAAAATGGTGAAAAACGGCCAAATTGGTGGTCAAGGGGAATTGAACCCTTGACCTCTGGTGGAAAGAGATTTTCTCAAAAAACTTACCAACTAGGCTGCAGACCACTTTGTGTGTATATACACCAAGATTTGTATATAACACTGCATCGCCCCAAGTTGCCTCCCAAATTGGCCAATGGCCAAGCATGCAACACATCACCCCTATGAACCCTAGCCCCACCATCACCCTACTCTTAGCATACTTGAGCACCACTCTCCCAATCGGCTCACATGCAACCAAATTGATTAAATAAAATACCCTTGATATATATTAGGTATAGGAATTATGCACACCTTGGGAGGGAAATCAGACCCAAAATAATTCTATATACTGATATTTGAAAGAGAGGCTTAGAGAGAAGGTGAAGTCCATTGTGTGTATGCTTGAAGGTGGAGTTGGCCATTGAAGGAGCAATAGAAGGGAGCTAAGGACCGGGAGTGCACGGAGGGATCAAAGCCAACTTGTTGAGGGTTTTGCTTGAACACAAACCAGCGAGGGAACCACTGTACAGAGGTAACAAACCGAGAGAAAAACACCTACTTTCTGATTTACAATTTTGTTTAGTTTTGTGTATTTTAGAACTGCCATTAGATGCACGACATAGATGCCATGAAATCTGGGTTGATTGTGAACATCTTGGACCAATCAAACTGCCCCAAATCACAGAATTGTGTAAACCACCATGGATGACCTTGCTTGAAGCAGGTCTGAAACGATGTTCACAAAACTCGTTTTGATTGCTTTGAACTTGAACTACGTACTACCAGCATCTCAAAAAACTGACCTGCGCGACCATAAAACATAGGAATCGACCACCAAATCACAAATGATCGATTCGGGTTAAAACCCAAACTTATGAAAACCTAGATTAAAACGGGATTTAGGTGTAGGGACTGAAACCCCATGACCTGTAGGTCACAACGCAAGAAATCCTGTGAGGTTTGGACCAGAAATGAAGCTATATGGTCGACTTGCAGGTCTGCACAATAATGGAGTGGACCGAGCTCCATGCGTGGATTCGATCCATGAAACTGATGCCAAAATGTTGGCATGACAACCAGGAATCGATTGGAGCCAGAAGCAGTGGGAAATCGTGGCCAAAATGTCACGAAATTGAGAAATTGTGAAAACTGAAATTAGGGCAAAAACGGGGGAGAAGATGAAGAAGACGGAGTCAACTCGCGAGTCGTACCGAGTTGGCTGAGTCGACTCGGACACGCGTCGGCCTGTGAGGCTGCCACCGAAATAATAAAACTGCGCCGTTTTGGGTGTAGATTGATTTGTTTAAAATCAAATCCGGCCTGTTTGGGTACGGTGATAACAAATTAAAATTTAAAACCAGACAAATCCGGAACACGGATAAGGGGGATATGTTATCCCGATTTTCTGAGGGTCACCAACCGTTTGGTTCACAGTGATTTGGACCGGTTCACTTGGTGAACCCTTGAACCCTTGGGTTGAACCCCTAAATTATGAAATTATATTTTGAACCCCAAATACTTTCTGAAATTACGGATTTGTCCCCAACTGTTTAAAGAATTATACAGTGGCCCAAATTTCTGAGAAACTGTTCAATTAAGCCCCTGACAAATTAATTAAATAATAAAATAATTATTTTATTATTTTATTAATTAGGTAAAATTACGATTTTACCTCTGGACATTTAATATGTCAAACGGAGTCCAAATAAATTAAATAAATAGTGTATTTTCACTATTTCAAACATTCCGGACTCAATGGTACGGTCCGATTTTGGAAATACAGTACCGAAAAATACAGACCTGTAAGTGATAAATTACTGTACTGCCCCTGATGGCACCAGACCCAAATAAAAATAAAAGACAGTCTATTTTGACTATGTCGGGCGTTCTGAACTCAACGGTGAGGTCCGTTTAACGAACTGAAGTCCCGAAAAATACAGACACATAAAGTGTAAATGACCATACTGCCCTTGATGCTTCCCAGGGTCAATTGAACATAACAGATAGTCCAACTTAATTATGTCGAACACTCTGGACCCAATGGTGAGGTCCATTTTATGAACTGGCGTGCCGAAAAATATGACACGTAAAATTACCAAATTACCCCTGATACTGTACGAAGCCCAAATAAAGTCCGATTGGGACGAAACTGATACCTATAGAAACCCGAATACTGGTGAGACTGTATACCTGAATAAATGACGAACCGGGATCAGAATCTTACGAAGCGTAAAATGACCAAAATACCCCTGAGCACTGTAAGTGCAAGATAAAGGTCAATCTGATCTGATGAATTATCGTAAGTATAATTATGAACACTGAAGGGCTACGTAAGACTCCGGAACTATCAACGCGTAAAACGAGAAATGACCGATGTGTCCCGATGATCAAAAGCAGATACCAAACGAAGTCCAAAGGACTTAAGAATTTACATATGAGATATATGGGACATTCTGAGGACCACGACAGGGTCTGGGGCAAGAATGACAAAATTACCATTTTGCCCCTATGGTTAAAATAAGAACCTAACTGATGCCGATTGGAGTCTAAAAGACGTAGAACTTTGTACTTAAGATATAAAGACTATTCTGAAGACCACGACAGGGTCCGGGACAAGAATGATAAAATGACCATTTTGCCCCTAAGGCTGAAGAAGTAACTGACTGATAACGATTGAAGTCTAAATGACTTGGGTTATAACTCTGATGACTACTAAGCCTAATTTAAGAGTAAAATAGCCCGGATGAAACCCGATGAGAGGACGATAGGCTACTAGGCTATCTTAGGTAAACCGATAGATACCTAAGATGACAAATGAGACCTGAATGGATGAGTTCTGATCTGTATATGATTGATGATTATTGTTCAGGATACACATGGAGATGCCTGACGTATCCGGAGGTTATCGAATTGGTTGCGCAAGGAGATAACCGTAACAGTTTGTGAGTAACCTGGAACTTCTGACTTGGTGTATATGTACACCGTCTAGTTACTGTATTTTGATTTACTGTACTGTTTTGTATACTGTACTGTCTGAATGCATACTTTTTTTTATACTGCATTACACGTAACATGATTTTGTACTGTCCTGCTCTCCTGTTCAGTTCGGGTCTGTCTTGTTCTGTTGTATGGTCAGTCCTGGTTTTATTCTATACTGTTGCGTCTTGTGAGTAACCCTGACTCCTGAATTGGTGTATAAGTTCTGTCTAGATACTGTATTTTGAAGCACAGTACTGTTTTGAACGTTATACTGTTTAAAAAAGCATATATTTAAAGTAGCATATGCCTTGTCCTGATTGATATTGTTTCGTTTGTTTCCGTCATGTTCAGTTTCGATATGACTTGTCCTGATTGATATTGTTTCATTTTGTTCCGTCATGTTCAGTTCCGATATGACTTGTCCTGATTGATATTGTTTCATTTTGTTCCGTCATGTTCAGTTCCGATATGACTTGTCCTGATTGATATTGTTTCATTTTGTCCCGTCATATTCAGTTTCGATATGACTTGTCCTGATTGATATTGTTTCGTTTGTTTCCGTCATGTTCAGTTCCGATATGACTTGTCCTGATTGATATTGTTTCGTTTTGTTCCGTCATGTTCAGTTTCGATATGACTTGTCCTGATTGATATTGTTTCGTTTGTTTCCGTCATGTTCAGTTCCGATATGACTTGTCCTGATTGATATTGTTTCGTTTTGTTCCGTCATGTTCAGTTCCGATATGACTTGTCCTGATTGATATTGTTTCATTTTGTCCCGTCATATTCAGTTTCGATATGACTTGTCCTGATTGATATTGTTTCGTTTGTTTCCGTCATGTTCAGTTCCGATATGACTTGTCCTGATTGATATTGTTTCGTTTTGTTCCGTCATGTTCAGTTTCGATATGACTTGTCCTGATTGATATTGTTTCGTTTGTTTCCATCATGTTCAGTTCCGATATGACTTGTCCTGATTGATATTGTTTCGTTTTGTTCCGTCATGTTCAGTTTCGATATGGCTTGTCTTGATTGATATTGTTTCGTTTGTTTCCGTCATGTTCAGTTCCGATATGACTTGTCCTGATTGATATTGTTTCGTTTTGTTCCGTCATGTTCAGTTCCGATATGACTTGTCCTGATTGATATTGTTTCGTTTTGTTCCGTCATGTTCAGTTCCTGATATGACTTGACCTGATTGATATCGTACCGTTTTGATCCGCCATGTTCAGTTTCGATATGTCTTGTTCTGATTGATGTATTGCTCTGCTTTGTTCCGTTATGATCCGTCCTGTTATGCCTCTGTCCTTGATTATGCCTGTGACTTGAACTAGTGTTTTGTCCCGTCTGATCCCGTTATGTACCGTCCGTTAATCATATGTCTGTCTTGATTGGTATATGGTCCAGTTCCGTTATGATCTGTCCGAATTCTTGACTTGGTTTATAAGTTACTGCATAGATACTGTATTTTGATGCACTGTACGGTTTTAAAAGTTAAACTGTCCGAATGCATGTTTTTAAATGCAAACTTTTATACTGTATTGTACGCGGCATGATTTTGTCCCGTCCTACTATTATTTTGTTCGGTCTGTCTTGTTCCATTTCATGGTCGATCTAATTTTGTTCTGCTATGATGTGTCTGACTCTGGGTACCATTCTGTTTATGAGCGGTTTGGCATAAGTAGGCTTGATTACGCGCCTAACTGATATATTATTGATATGCCCTGTTATGTTCCGCTCAGTACTGATCTGTTCTAATATTTGAACTAATTGCCTATACTCTCATTGATATTGACATCATGCACTGTTCCGTCTGTTCTGATTTGTTGTTCCGTTTAGTTCAGTCCTGTTTTATTCTACTGAAACTGCATTTAAAGTAGATTTATAAAACTGCTATTTCATAAACAACTGAACTACCCTTGTGCTTTGTAAACAAGAAATGGTTTTGAAACCCTTGACAGGGAACCTGTGTTACTCATTGGGCTTTTCGAAGCTCACCCCATTCCCTAACATTTTTCAGGAATGATATATGTTGGATCTAATGGCACTGATTTGTGGAGACTGGATTACTGAGGATTGAATCTGTTTAATCAGGTGAGTGATGTACTATGACTGACTTGACTGATATGTACTGAATATAGTATGGCTCATGGATTTAGATGGTACTCTAGAGATTATAGTTCTGCTCTGTCGTTATATGTCGAATTATAGATATGCTCTGAGGTTGAGTTGTTAGTTGTTGGATTTTAGACTTGCTCTGTGTGGTACATAACCTTATAGTGAATACATGAGTTGCATTCCCTTGACAAAAAAAAAGTTTTAAATTCCGCTGCATCTGACCCTACAGTCGGAGTGCAATTCACTGGAAAGTTCAGAAATTTGCCTTCGGTTGGTCGCGTGGCGACTGACTGGCATCACGTCCTCGACATCCGCGTAGGGTGGGGTTCGGGATGTGACAAATCCCAATTATTAATTCTGGCACTCGGGTGACCGGGTTAGTTATTTTCCGAGCCTATATCATTTTTAGTGGTCTGGACTGATTTTATATTTTATAATAATTAATCCGCTCATAGCCTCCGGTATGTTAAGCTATTTCAAATTATTTATGTCACGTAATTTATTTTTATCAAGTCGTTGTACATTCTAACCCGTGTCAGATTTTTTTTTTTTTTTGGGTATTACATAAATTGCACCGAATATATATATATATATATATCCTTTTTTTTAATTAATTTAAAAATGTATGTATGATATATATATATATATATATATATATATCATACATACATTTTTAAATTAATTAAAAAAAAGGGGTAAACCTGTTGTTCCGCCGAATTGAACCCAAGACGAAATGGAGGGGGGTGACACTTAACCGTTGTGCCACCCAATTCTTGCCGGTCATAAATCCAACCGAATTTATATATATATATATATATATATTATACTAATATAATTAAATTAAATAATTAATTTAAATTATTTAAAAATAAGTAAATACTCCAATGTCCAAATTAATTAAACAAATAGTGTATTTTAACTATACCGGACATTCTGGACCTAATGGTGAGGTCCATTTTGTGAACCAGGGTTCTGAAATATTAAGTCCTATAAAGCATGAAATTACCATTTGGCCCTTAGGGGTACCCGAAGCAAAATAAGAAGTCGTGAAGGCCTAGATTTATTTTCTTAGGCGTTCCGGACTCAACAGTGGAGTCCTGTTTACCCAGATTAAATACTCTGAAGGCCGATGTATTAAATTTATCATACTTAAGAATATAATTAAATAATGCCGAGAGAGTTAAAATAAATCACGAACACTAACATCGACCTAACTAAATTGAGATGAGTTAATAACAATTAAATTTCTGATTTATAAGAACCTCCAAGGGGAAGGAGAAGGAGATTTAAATTAATAGAACTGGTGAAAGCTATTTTTGAGGTAAGTGATTCTGATGCTTTAATATGGGTTATTCCCAGCCAGTCACGTTATTTTTCACATGCTGCCAAAATTTATACTCTATCACTACCTAATGTACTTGATTTGAAGCCAATCGACTTGCGGTTATCGGTTATGCCTATTATTTGGATTTGACTTGCTTTCTTACGTCATTGTGAATTTGATCACTGATACTGAAGCATCATTGTACTATCATACCTTGACTTGATCTTGAGATATATCCTATTAATAGAAATTTTGTTATTCCACACACTTCATGACTCGTTGATTGTGATATCAATTATTTGTATGATTGTACATCCCGTGTGGAATTTTATTGATCATGATATTTTGTATGTACCCGGGGTTGTGCTCAGTCACAATGGCCCATCTATTCATAGATTGCATCGACGAAAACCCTTCGAGGGTCTTGTATGTCCTTCAGGACCTGAGAGCTAAAAGCTCTAGCACTATTCAGTAAGCTCGGGATAAAGAGGCAAATCTGAATGTGTGTTTTAGTGGGGGGTATGCTGGGCCTCGGGTGATTCACGCATTTCTGGGTTATTAGAACTCGATGATGATTTATTTTTGTATTCGTTGATAGATCATATTTTATGCCTTATGAATGATCATATTATTGCAAGCATGATATATTTTTGATTGGCTAACATCTTGTATGTGGCAGTAACTCATCGTGATAGGCTAGATCCCAATTTTGATTGACCCTATCATTGCCTCTTGTATCATATTGTGGGATATGCCTCTTGTGGACCCTCGGGTCATTATTGTTGTACTTCAGTGACTGGCTATAGTTATACATGATATCTTTTCTTGGCTATCTGTTAACCATTTCTTGTATCATTCTTGTGAACTAACCCTGACCCATGTTAAAGTTAGGAAATTACTTACTAGGCTTTGTTAGCTCACTCCTCCCTTATATTTGTTTAGGACAACATGAAGTAGGAAGACCCTCAGGCGCTCTGGAGGTTTAGACTCCTGCTAGCCACTGGTAGCTCTTTTTGGTGAGGTTTTGTATTAATTAAATACTGGAAGGTCTTAATATCTCCCATGTCAGCACGGTCCTGTTAGTTTGTGTTTTGGATGATCTGTACTTAAAAACCCTTATGTTCTTTTGGGATATATTAAATGATGACCTGACTATGCTACCAGATATGTTAATGATTATAAAATATTTTGTTAAATCTTATTTAGTATTTTCAGATCCTTTTGACGGGGAAAGGCCCACAGGCCGCAGACCAGGTCACGGACCCCTAATCTGCATAGGGTGGGTTTTGGGTTATGACAACTAAGCCCCAAGAGAAGGGATAGTTGGGCCAATCCTAGTGGAAGATCCCATCAGAGTGCTCGTAATCCCTAAAGAGGAGGATAATACTTACAGATCGGTTCAAACATGTCACCTTCCAAACAGAAAGAGATGGTGGAATTTCTTAAGAACAACCTTTCGGTGTTTGCCTGGGAAACTAAAGATATGGAAGGGATAGATCCCAGCCTTATCTCCCACAAACTAATAACCAATCCTAACGACACTCTTATAAGACAAAAAAGGAGGACGTTTGCTCCAAAGAGCCATAAGATCATTAACGAAGAAGTGCAGAGGTTGCTGAACGCCAACATGATAAGGGAAGTGTTTTACCCAGAATGGCTCGCCAATACCATTCTTGTCAAAAATAAAAATGAAAAATAGAGGGTCTAGGTTGACTACACATACCTCAGATAAAGAAATCATGCAAACTTATGAGGATAGGTGGTGTCTTTTCTTTGACGGCGTTACCATCAGGAAATGATATGGCATTGGTGTGCTTCTAGTATCCCTAGACGGGTCACATACACCTCTAGCCATGAAGTTGAAATATCCCTCTACCAGCAATACCACAGACTATAAAGCCTGTATAGTGGGCCTACAAGCATCTATAGAACTAAAAGTTGAATTTTTAGATGTATACGGGGATTCAACTCTCGTTATCGGCTAAGTCCAAAAGAGGTGGAAAATCAAAGAGGAGAAACTCCTATCTTACCACCAGTACCTAGAGACAGTGATAACCAAATTCAAAAATGTACAGTTCTATTACATACCTAGAGCTAAAAATAGTTTCGCCAATGCTCAAGCCACCCTTGCCTTAATGATGGACATTCCAAAAGAAGCCATAATCAAACCACTTTTGGTTCGAGCTCGGGAAACTCCAATATACTACTACAACATCAATGAAGTCATAGAGGACTCGACATCCCCACCTTGGTACAACGAGGTTTGGTCATTCATCAAACACTCAGAATACCCTAAAGGATATACCAAAGAAGACAAAGCAACATTGAGACGATAGGCCACCCAATTTATCATTTGTAGGGAAAAACTTTACATAAGATCCTTCAATGGAATACACCTATTATGCTTACATAGGTATGAAGTTGAATATATCATGACAGAAATCTATGAAGGAGTTTGTGGACCTCATATGAATGGACACATGCTAGGCAAGAAGATAGTCACACAAGGTTACTATTGGAACTCCGTGGATGAAAATTGTATTGCTTTCATCAGGAAGTGCCACAAATGTCAAATACATGCCAATCTTTAACATCCGCCCCCAAAGGAGTTGTACAATCTTACATCTCCTTGGCCCTTTGCAACTTGGGGAATAGATATCATTGGAAAATCACACCAAAAGCCTCTAACGGTCATGAATTCATTTTGGTAGCCATTGATTACTTCACCAAATGGTGGAAGTTGCTTCCTATGCTATCCTCAATACAAGCAAAGTAGCCTAATTCATTAGAACCAGCATCATCTACCGATATGGAGTACCCCACGAATTGATTTCAGATAATGGCTTGCACATCAAAGGGAAATTCACTAATTTAATAAAAGAATTCAGAATCACCCATCATCATTCCTCGCCTTATTGACCTCAAACAAACGGGGTGGTGGAGGTTGCAAACGAAATTCTAAAGAACATCTTGAGAAGAACAATTGAAACCAGCAGAAACAAGTGTGAAAAACTTCCCTTTGCTTTGTGGGGATATCGTATATCTATCAAAATGCCTACCGGAAAAACCCCATACTCTCTAACATACGGGATGGCGGCAATGTTAGTTGTTGAGCTAGAAATACCCTCACTTAGGGTACTTCTCGAGAACTAAGTTATTGAAACCGATTGGTTACAAAGCAGATACGATGAGTTAGCCTTCCTAGATGAAAGGCGGCTCAAAGCTTTATATCAGATACAAGGGTATCATAGAAGGGTAGCACGAGCATTTAACAAGAAAGTGAAAAAAAGGGTCTGAAAGTGAGAGACTTGGTCTTGAAAGAAAATCGAGCACCAGTTCTTAACCCGAAAGGTAAATTTAGGCCTAACTAAAGTGGCCCATTCATCATCAAATCTGTAGCCACTAGAGGAGCAGTATGGCTCATTGATATAGATAGAGATGAGTTTTCATCACCTACCAACCTCGACCAACTCAAGAAGTATTATGTTTAGTGACTAGCTGCCCATTGTATTGAACTTGGACGACCTGACCCCTAATTACATATTGTTACTACACATGCATTACGAGGGTACATAGGTAGCTGACGAAGTTACTGTGAGTGCGATCTTAAAAATTAGAATAAAAGTTTCATTCTTTCAAATCCAAAAGTTAAAAATCATTTTTTATTCAATAACAAGTAAAAGTACTATCAACTTGGTCCAAGTCTAACATGGAACTAACTTCCTCTAAAAAAAAAAAAAAAAAAAAAAATTTCTAAATTTTCATTACTAAAAGGTACTCGGATCCTTTGTTTTCTTCATTCTTTCTTCTCCAACAACCTGTCTTCCACCTCAAAATGGCGGTCGATCTCTTTCTCAATGAAACCCAGGTAGTTCTTTGCCGAATCAATGTGTAGAAAAAAATGCTTAAAGTCCAACTCATTATTGTTACAATTCAATTCTGGTGTCCACTTAGGTCTTCCTCCTTTCCTTTTCAAGCTTAAAGAGGCTGCTGCCTTTGCTTCTATCGCACCTTGTGGCTGGCTCACTGATTCCCATTCCAACTTTCCCAGTTCTCCTTCTTCGAAATCTTTGTAGGCTTCTTTGATCACTTTTAACTTTGAAGTTATGTCCACACTAGTGTCTACTCCAGTCTCTTCAAAGAGGATAAAATCCTTAAGTTCTTCCCTTTCGCTGATTAGGTCTCAGAGCCACCATAAATGTTCTTCCGTCATAAGCACTTTGTCGAAATAATCTGTATTATCCAAATCTAGAACATGAGCACATTCCCAACAGTTGGATATCTTTGTGGCTAAAGACGGAGTCAATCTTTCCACAACGAATTGAGGGCCCCAAGTCCTTGAGGCAACTTGTATGCATCGAAATTGACACAATATGCGAATGGGATAATAAAATGATGTCTTCCTTAGGCCTGCCAAGATAACACAAGAATAGCCAGGAAAACACAAGCAAGGGGGCTTTGCTTTGCAAGTGAATTGTGGACCAATCAATATCATAAGGGGAAAGTTGAGCAAGGAACTTGCACCGATGTCTTTTATTATCATTGGACACCAACAAATTTCTTGAGCAATAGTGTTTGACATATAAGGGATGGTAACTAAAGGTTCCAAGAGCTTTAGCTTATCATGCAACCACATTGTCAACAACAAGGGGCTTCCTCTAAAGATATAGGAGCCATTATGGACCAAGTCCACTGCCATTCAAAGTTTCAATAAGAATAATACCTATTATATTGTTGCCTTTGTTTAGTTCAATCACAACGTCAATTAGGTGGACTTCAACTTGATCAGGCTCTTGGACAATCAAGAGCCACATGATAATACACAGAGCAAAAGCACACAGCTTGGTGTGGCTAACCTCTTGATTTATGAATATTTACAATATGGGGGGTAGGGAGAAGGGTTCACCTTGAACCAAATCCTTTGCCTTCTCAGCATCCAATTCAAGTAAAGAGGATAGAGAAGAAGAATAACCACGTTTTATAGAAGGAACGATTAGTTTACCTTGAACTGTGACATCAAAAATAGCACAGAACTCTTCAAAGGTCAGGCATATTTATTTTAGATGAAAGCAAAAATAATGTTCAACAAGATCCCAAAAATGAGCACAAGCCCACAACAGATGCCAGTCTACACTAGCTTGGGCAAGAAAGAAAATAGATTTCAGGTTCAAGGCCCCCAAGTTAATTTTCTCCGAGCCCGAAAGACAATATAGCCATGTGCAGATTTGTTCATCAAAAATGGAAACATCCATAATTTTAGAAGCCATTAGAGTAGAAAGCTAGAAAATATAGCAGTAGAACTACCGAGAGGCTAAATATGATGAGTTGGGAGGTTTAGGGTTTGCAATATTGATGAGAATGCAAAATGTCATATTTTGTCTCCTTTAATATTTAGTCTTTTATACCTATTTGGTGCCTAAATGTACTCATTATTCTTATATTTTTATTTGGGATGCAAATGGAGGTGCTAAGTGCAAAATGAAGCTAATTGGGACGATTTTGGACAATTTTGACATCGCTTCGTAATCTGGGCATAACTCTCGCATCCAAGCTCCGATTGAGAGGATTCAAGATGCTATGGAAAGCCAAGAAAAGGTTATAAAACCTTCATGTTTTGAGTGTTGAGAGATTATGGCTGCAGTAAGGTCAAAATCGGGTGTGAAGTTGCTGCACCTACACTGTGAGTGTTTTTAGCTGCGCAAAATTCTAATGCACGGGTCCACGCGATTTATTTTTGGAAATTTCAGATCTAATGTACAAAAATTCTAGTTGCAAACACCACTTTCCTAGTTATATTAGGACTTCATTTTATTTTTAATATTTTTCTTAATTAGTTAGATTTGGGTATTTTTATTTTAAGATAATATTTAGAATATCTTTTGGAGTTCTAGTAGGCTTCGAACGCTGAATTAATGTGTAAAAAGATGAGGAGATCAGATTTGATCTCTCTCTTTCTCTCTCCCATCTTCTCTAATTTCTCCTTCAAGTTTTCATAGCCCTGTGTGGCTAAATTTTTATAATTGGTCGAAGGAAACGGAAGCGTTGGAATCAATAAAACTATGAGATCTAATTGGTTTTTATTGTTCAATTTATGTTTTGAGTACCAGATGTTCTTCTATGCTTATTTTTATGATTATCTCGTTTAATTACTAGGAGGCCTACTAGTTTATGATTCGTTGCAATATACTACTAGGTTAGATGTAACACCCCGATCCCGTGAAATTAATAATTAAATATTAATTATTAATT
Source organism: Nyssa sinensis (assembly GCA_008638375.1). Lineage (NCBI taxonomy): Eukaryota > Viridiplantae > Streptophyta > Magnoliopsida > Cornales > Nyssaceae > Nyssa > Nyssa sinensis. Next base: position 1,304,264 of record CM018049.1, read on the forward strand.
ACTACCGGCTCAGAGAATAATCAAGGGAATTAACCCTAATCTCCCGACGGTCATGATAGGCCGATAAAATAATTAGAACATGTCCGAGAATAGGGTATAATACCCGAACCTAATTATCCATTAATTAGGTGAAATAATGTTAATTTAATACTGACGGAACCCGAATTAGTAACCCCAAAAATCCCGAATGACTAATAAATGACACGGAACCTCTGACACTGAAGATAACAGGAAATAGGAACTGACCGGAAGAAACCGCGTCGAAAAAGGAGCTACGGAATGAAAGTTATGTAGCAAACACTGAAACCGAATTAATGCGCAGCCAAACAGGGCCTTAACCAAAAATGGTGAAAAAATGGCCAAAATGGTGGCTAAGGGAATTGAACCCTTCACCTTTGAGGGGATGACTTTTTTTCTCAAAAAATTTACCAACTGGGCTGCCATTACTTTGTGCATATATATACAACTAAATTGTATATATATTCAAAGTTGCCCCAAGCTACCACCCAAATGGACCAATGGGGTTTCATGCAGCCATATATGATATATAAAATATGTAATATCTATATATATATATATATATATATATAGGCAGACTAAATCTGATTAGACCACCATTCCACCCAATGAGAAACCATGCAACAACATAAATTATAAAATATATACATATACTTGTATATGTTGTGATGGTGTGTCTCAAAATTGGAGTCAAAAAAAAAAAAAACTGCTTGTGAGTGTGAGTCAGACCTGCCATTGAGAGAAATAGAAAGAAATTTGGAGGCTGCCTGCATGTGTATACATAAGCTTGTGTGCATGATTTATGTGTGTATCCATGGAATGTGATGCACAAAGAGGAGGACTGAGGGCACGGCTGCACTGGGGCAACCTGGATCAAGCCATGAACAAGCCTGAACCGAGCCATGGATGGCAAGGAAAGCTACTGTTTGAAAGAGGTATAACCCTTTTTAAAACTGGAAAATTTTCTGTTTGAAGTTAATACTGTTTGGGTGGTTTTGGACCTATATAAACTGTATATATGTATTACTGAGAGGCCTAGGATTGTTTTAGAACAACCGAAAGGGGTGGATGGCCATGAAAACCACAGAACTACAACACAGCCACCATGGATGACCTTGAGTTGCAGGTCTGAACCGACCTCAACCAATTGACTTCTTGCATGTACAGAACTGAACTAGACCTTCCTAGGGTTACAAAAACACTGATCCGCGACCTGAAATCACACTAGAAGACCCTCGAATCTGGAATTATTCTTTTCGGCCGTGGAAGCTAAAATCTGAAATCGACTCCTAAACTAGATTTTGATAATGGGACTTGAAACCACATGACTCAAGGATCATTTTAAAACAAACCTCACAACATTTGGTTGAGAAATAAGGATTTGCAACCGAGTTGCAGGTCTGGTTATTCCCCACCTAGATCAAGCATTTTAGCTTGATTCGAAGCACCAAATCGATGCCAACTTGTTGGCATGACACCCAGAAGTAAACTGGAACCAAGGGCAGAGAGAAGTCGTGGCCGAAATGTCACGAATTTGAAGAAATCCGAACCTGTAACTAGGGCAACAGTACACTGGTTGGTGAAGAAGACGACGAGTCGACCGAGTCGACTCGTCCAACACGCCCAAACCCACCGAACTGACTCACACACGTGTCGACGTATGAACTGGCCACTGCTTAATTGAAACTACACCGTTTTGGGTGTCAACTGATTTGTTTTAAAATCAAATTCTACCTGTTTGGTTACGGTGATAACAAATTGAAATTGATTTGGGGCTAAACCTGTATACGGATAAGGACCAATTTGGGATATGAGGGATATGTTATCCCGGTTCTCTGGGGGGGACCTGAACCGGCTGATTCAGTTGATAAAGGGACCGGTTTAGGGTTTTGAATTGAAAACCCAATGGTCCACTGTTTGAAATTAAAAAACTGAACCAGAACTTTTGTAAATTGGTTTTTTGACCCCAACAGTTTTGGGGAATTACACAGTGGCCCAGATTTTGGAAAACTCTTTCATTTAAGCCCTGAATAAATTAATTAAATAATAAAATAATTATTTTATTATTTTATTAAATAGGTAAAATTACAATTTTACCCCTGAACATTAAATATGTCAAACGGAGTCCAAATAAATTAAATAAATAGTGTATTTTCACTATTTCAAGCATTCTGGACTCAATGGTACAGTCCGATTTTGGAAATACAGTCCCAAAAAATACAGACCCGTAAGTGATAAATGACCGTACTGCCCCTGATGGTACCCAGACCCAAATAAAAATATCAGATAGCCTATTTTGACTATCTCGGGCATTCTGAACTCAACGGTGAGGTCCGTTTAATGAACCGAGGTCCCGAAAAATACAGACACGTAGGTGTAAATGACCAAGTTGCCCTTAATGATACCCAGGGCCGATTAAACATAACAGACAGTCCAATTTCACTATGTTGGACGCTCTGGACCCAATGGCGGGGTCCATTTTATGAACTGACGTGCCGAAAAATACGACACACAAAATTACCGAATTACCCCTGATACCGTACGAGACCTAAACAAAGTCTGATTGGGACGAAACTGATACCGGTAGGAGCCCAGACACTGGTGAGACTGTATACTTGATTAGATGACGAATCGGGGTCAGAATTACACAAAACGTAAAATGACCAAAATACCCCTGAGCACTGTAAGTGCAAAGTAGAGGTCGAATAAAGGTCAAACTGATCTGATAAATTATCATAGGGATAATTATGAACACTGAAGGGCTAAATAAGACTCCGAGATAGTCAACGCGTAAAATGAGAAATGACCAATGTGTCCCGACGATCTAAAGCAGATACCAAATGAAGTCCAAGGGACTTACAAATTTATACATGAGATATATGGGACGTTCTGAGGATCATGATAGGGTCCCGGGCAAAAATGACAAAATTACCATTTTGCCCTAAGACTAAATAAGTACCCAACTGATACCGATTAAAGTCTAAAAGACTTAAAACTTCATATATACGATATATGGGATATTCTGAGGACCATAACAGGGTCCGGGATAAGAATGGCAAAATTACCATTTTGCCCCTATGGTTAAAATGAGGACCTAACTGATACCGATTGGAGTCCAAAGGACGTAGAACTTTGTACTTAAGATATAAAGACTATTCCGAAGACCACGACAGGGTCTGGGACAAGAATGGTAAAATTACCATTTTGCCCCTAAGGTTGAATGAGTGCCTGACTGATAACAATTGAAGTCTAAATGACTTAGGATGTAATCCTAATAACTGCTAAGCCTAATTAAAGAATGAAATAGCCTCGGGTGAGACCCAATGGAAGGGCGATAGGCTACTAGGCTATCTTAGGTAATCCGATAGATACCTAAGATGACGAATGAGACCTGAATGGATGAGTTCTGATCTGTCTGTGATTGATGATTATTATTCAGGATATACATGGAGATGCCTGACGTACCTGGAGGTTATCGGATTATTTATGCAAGGAAATAAGCGTAAAGTTTGTGAGTAACTTCTGACACTATTTTGATACTGTCCCTTGATTTACTGATCTGTTTTGAATGCAATTATTTAAATGCATGCTTTCCGTACTATATCACTTATGACATGGTTTTAGTCTTTTTAAATACTTGACTATATTCCTGATCCCTGTGCTAGCATTCCGTACTGTTTTGCCCGTTTTGAACTGTTGAGATAAAATGGATATATTGAACCATTATTTCCGAAATGATTAAATGAACCATGTGATATAGGCAAAGAACAACATTTTGTTGTATCGTACAGCTTTGTATAGTATACTGTCTGAATGCTATATTGTTTAAATGTATGTACTTAATGTACGCCCTTTGTATCACATTCCACTGTGATGTGCTTGTATCCTTCGAATTAGGAATTCCGTTCAGTTCGGTTATGTGCTGTCCGTTAATGATATGTCTGCCTCGATTGATATGTTCCGTCCGTTAATAATGTTAAGTCCGCCTTGATTGATATATGGTCCAGTTCCGTTATGATCTGTCCGTTGATGATATGTCTTTGCTTTGACTAATGTTTTATTCTGTTCGATTCCGTTATGTTCCGTTCATTGATAATGTGTCTGCCTTGATTGATATATGGTCCAGTTCCGTTGTGTATTGTCCGTTGATGATACGTCTGTCTTGATTGAAATATTGTTCAGTCCAGTTATGATTAGTTCCGACAGTGATGTGTCCCTGACTTGATTGTTATGTTGTTTCTACCCAGTTCCGTTATGATGTGTCCTGCTCATGATTTGCCTGTGTCTTGATTAGTGTATTGTTTCCGTTTAGTTCCGTTATAATTTTATCCGTTCGCGATATGCCTTTGCTTGACTGATGTATTGTTACCGTCCGATTCCGTTATATTCCGTCCGTTAATGTTATGTCTACCTCGATTGATATGTTCCGACATGTTCCGTCCGTTGATGATCTGTCTATCTTGATTGATATATGGTCCAGTTCCGTTATGATTCGTTCCGTTAATGAAGAGTCTGTGTCTTGACCGATATATTAGCAATAGTTATTGTTCTGACCGATTGGTTATGTCATGTTCCGATCCGTTTGTATTGTCTGTTCGATTCTGTTTTATTGTACTAGACTGCTTATGAAATGGATTTATAAAAATAGTTATTTTTGTAATGACTAAATTATCCATGTGCCTTGGGAGCACAAAACTGGTTTTGAAACCCATGATAGGGAATCTGTGTTACTCACTGGGCTTATTTAAGCTCACCCCATTATTCTGACATTTTTCAGGAATTACTTCCATTGGATTAGAAGGTACTATGACATGACGTGAATAGGCCAAGTGGCATTGCAAGTAAGGATCTGACGGCACTGAATTATAGAGACTGGTTTATTGTAGATCGAACCTGGTTATTCCGGTGAGTGGTATGTTATGACTGACTTGACTGATATATACTAGATAGACATGGCTCATGGAACTAATGGTACTCTAGAGATGTTAGATCTGCTCTGTATTATATGTTTGATTTTAGATATGCTCTGAGATTAGAATTGTTGACTGACTGGATTTAGTCTTGCTCTGTGATACATATACTTATGATGGATAAGTGAGTTGCATTCCCGTGACACAAAGAAAAAAGTTTTAAATTCCGTTGCATCTGACCCTACAGTTGGAGTGCAATTCGTCGGAAAGTTCAGAATTTGCCTTTGGTTGGTCGCGTCGCGACTGACTGGCAGTCACGTCCTCGACATCCGCGTAGGGTGGGGTTCGGGATGTGACATTAGATATCAAATCCGTAATTGTTGGACCCCTCTATTTTGTGAAGAAACCGAGATTTAATGATTTGCTACGTCAAAAATTACTAGATTTTAGGAACAATGCTTGACTAAATTAAATACAATGGCTTGTGCTTGTGTTGTTTAGCTTCATCGATCTTTCTAATTTTTAAAGCTGCTACTAGATTAAATCTTTAGCGCTTGTCTTGGGTTGTTTAGTAGTTAGGGTTACTTAGATCGCTTATTTTCTAATTAACTGCGACTAAGGAGAGATAGGAAAATAGTTCCAATGGTGAATATTCAAAGAGTGAATTGATATATATTTGCATCAATGATCAGTTATAAAATTTCGATGGTGGATGTTGACCTAGACTAATGTTTGTTCTTTTGATTGAATTTGATATTTTAATTTGAATTATTCCTTAGTTGTTTTTCTTTAAATTGTTTTCGTTATATTCAAACCCCCATCCTTGTTCACGTAACATAAAACTAGGCTAGATACTCTCCGTGGGAATGATCCTTACTTCCACTATTACATATATTTTTAGGAGTTTAGGTTTTATTTTTTTTGATTGCCTACGACAGCACACCAAATTTTGGTACTGTTGCCGGGGAGTGATTCTCGTTGATTTTTGTGCTTCTTGTGATCCTTATTTCATTCTTGAAATTTAAAAAAAAATAGAAAAAGAAAAAAAAAGTGTTTTAGCGTAGAATTTTTATTTTATTTTATTTTTATTTTTTATTTTATTATTATTATTATTATTATTTTACTTTAGATTATATATATATATATTATTTTATTTCATTTTTTATTTTTTATTTTACTTTTACTTTCATTACTCAAGATCTTTCCTGATTTATTTTTCATGATTTATTAGAGTTTCCTTGATTGTTTATGACTATAACTCGATCTTCTAATCAAGATGATTTGTAATGCGATCCAGAAATAGAGAAAACTCTGTACAGGTTAAGGAGGGAAGCTCGCAGAAATTCTGAAGAGAACGATCTAACTCTTGATTCCCTATTTGCTAGCGATTCTAATTTAGAAGAAGAGGAAGTCATGCTTGAAAATCGAACTTTGAAAGAGCTTACCGCCCCTGACTTGAATCAACAACCCTTATGCATAATGTTCCCTACTTTAGATGCTACTACTAATTTTTAATTAAAATATGGACTAATACATCTCTTGCCCATTTTTCATGGCCTTTCAGGTGAAGATCCTCATCAGCATCTAAAGGAGTTTCATGTTGTATGCACGAGTATGAGACCCAAGGGGGTGACTGAAGAGCAAATTAAATTAAGAGCCTTTTTGTTTTCTTTGAAGGATTCGGCTAAGGATTGGCTCTATTATCTACCCTCTGGAAATATTACCACATGGAATGAGATGAAGCGGTTGTTTCTGGAGAAATATTTCCCAGCTTTAAGGGCGGCCAACATTGGAAAAGAAATTTGTGGTGTAAGGCAGCACAACAGAGAGTCCCTACACGAATACTGGGAACGTTTCAAGAAATTATGTGCAAGCCGCCCCCGTCATCAAATTCGTGAGCAGCTACTTATCCAGTATTTCTATGAGGGCCTTCTACCCACTGATAGGAGCATGATTGATGCTGCTAGTGGAGGAGATTTGGTGGATAAAACTCTAGAGGCTGCGAGAAACTTGATTGCAAATATGGCGGCCAATTCTCAACAATTTGACACTAGGCTTAACCCTCCATCCAAGCATGTTAATGAGGTGACTATTTCTTCCCTTGAAAAACAAATTGCGAGTCTAACTTCTTTTGTTCATCAAATGGCGGTAGGTAATATGCAAACGACAAAGGTTTGTGGGATTTGTTCGATAGTAGGGCGTCCAACCAATATGTGCCCAACTCTTCAAGAGGAGCCCATTGAGCAAGTGAATATGGCGGGTGGTTTTCTTAGACAACTGCAAAGGAAGTATGATCCTTATTCGAGCACGTATAACCCGAGATGGAGGGATCACCCTAATCTTAGTTACGGGAATCAACAAGTAAATCAGCCCGCGACTTAAAACTGCCCAAGTTATCAGCAATATAAGCAGCCATACCCCTCTAGACAACAACCAGGCCAAACTTCTAATTCTGGTTTGTCTTTAGAAGATATTGTTATGTCTCTTGCCACTAATACTTTACAATTTCAACAAGAGACGAAACAATTTCAACGAGATGCGAGGGCCAGTATTCAAAGTTTGGATAATCAGATGAGCCAAATGGAAACCACAATTAGTCAGCTAGAGGCACAAATTTATAGGAAATTACCCTCTCAAATGGTAGTAAATCCAAGAGAAAATGCAAGTGCAATCATTTTTAGAAGTGGTAAAGAGGTTGGGATTCCAGTAAAGGCAGCCCCTGCATCGTTGAAGCAAGAAAGGAGAAAGATGTCATTGTAGACAAGAACGTTCCCAATGACGATGACGTACCTAAGCGTAAGTTTCTGCCTCTTTCTGATTATAATCTAGTACCTCATTTTTCACAAGCTTTAACAAAATCTAGAAAATATGAGCAAAATAAAGATTTATATGAGACTTTTCATAGGTACGAGGTAAATATTCCACTTTTAGATGCTATTAAACAAGTATCTCGTTATGCTAAATTCCTGAAAGAACTATATACAATTAAGAGGAAACAGAAACTTAAAGGATGTGAGAAGGTGAGAGTAGGGGAGAGTGTTTCTGCAGTTATTCAAAGAAAATTTCTTGCAAAGTGCAAAGATCCAGCTATGTTTACTACCCATTGTACAATAGGTAACACTAGATTGGAGAAGGCCATGATAGATTAAGGAGCTTCTATCAATGTCATGCCATATTCTATATATGATTCTTTGAAACTTGGACCTTTGAATAAAACTGATGTTGTGATTCAATTGGCTGATAGATCTAATGCCTATCCTGAGGGTGTAGTTGAGGATGTTCTTATGCAAGTTAATGATTTAGTTTTCCCTACTGATTTCTATGTGCTTAATATGGAGAATGGTGATCAAACTGCTCCTATTTTGTTAGGAAGACTATTTTTAAAAACATCCAAGACTAAGATAGATGTTCATAGTGGCACACTTACCATGAAATTTAATGGTGAAATTGTTAAGTTTAATATTTATGATGCCATGAAATATCCTAATGATGATAATCCTGTTTATTCTATTGATGTGATTGATTCTTTAGCATAGGAAGTTTTTGAACTTGATGGAAAAGATGGATTAGAAGTTTCCATTAGTAAGCATCTTGAGAAAGAAAATGAGGAGTTAGCCTTGAGTATTGATTTGCAGGAAACTGTTGCAGCGTTGAATGATTTTTCGAAGTTACAGCAGTCAAGTAACGTTCCTTATATTGTGTTACCAGTTTCTAATGAGAGGCCTTCACCCTCTGTTTTGCAGGCCCCCATTCCAGATTTGAAGCCTCTCTACAGTCACCTCAAGTATGTGTTCCTTGGAGACGGAGGAACGAAACCATGCCACCTTCCAATTGAGATAGAACGTAAGTCATATTGGGCTATTAAGAGTTTCAACATGAAGATGGATGAAAATGGAGAACACGGGAAGTTCCAACTACAAGAGTTAGAGGAAATTCACAATGATGCCTACGAGAGTGCAAGGATTTACAAGGAAAAGACGAAGGCTTTTCATGACAAGATGATCTCTAGGAAGGAGTTTAAAGTTGGTCAGAAAGTCCTTCAATACTATCCACGACTTCGTTTGTTTCTAGGTAAATCGCGTTCTCGTTGGATTGGACCTTTTGTTATTAATAATGTTTGTCTTCATGGTACAGTTGAAATTCAAATTTTAGCAACTTGGAAAGTGTTCAAGGTGAATGGCCATAGACTTAAGCATTTCTATGAAGGTTTCCAAGTAGAGAATGTGAAAAACTTGGACCTTGAGGATCCATTTTATACTGATTGAAGAAGGAAGCATTGAGTTGAGCCAAAGACAATAAATAAAGGCGCTGCTTGGGAGGCAACTCAAGGGGAGTTCATTTTTTTTCTTCTTATTTTTGTATTTATATTTCGAATATTTTTTCCTTTTTTTTGCATTTCACCTTACATTGGGGACAGTGTAAGGTTTAAGTGTGAGGGAGGGGATTTAGGTTGTGTTTTAATTTTGCTTGATTTTTCAAAAACATTTTGAAAAAAAAAAAGAGTTTTGCTTTTGGTTTCTATGGTTTTCAACGAGTTTTGGTTGTGTATGTCATGAGCAAGATTCAATTAAGCTTAAAAAACTCATAACATGATTGAATAAGTAATCTTCCAACTTAGAATTAATTAGTCTAGTTATTTTCCTTGAGAATAGTAGTGATATAATTTTGGTAGACAAAAGCCGGTGAGATTTTGAGCCCTTAAACTGACACATCCATATTAGTCTCACTATTTTCTTTCATATGAGATATTCTTTGTCACGACCTGAAACCCACCCTATGCGGATCTCGTGTCGCGAGGCTGGCCCAATGGCCGTCCCTACTTTTTTCATTCTTTTACCAATGATAACAGTAAATAATGTAACCATAACATGAAAGTAAGGAAGCCTTATTACAAACACTATTCAAAGACTGGAAATAAATCTGACATTAAACTAAACATAAACCACTCTTAGTTGGTGAGTATATGGGAGAGACTATATCATTCTATTGTGCTCCTCATCTATCTCCCTATGCTTCTGACCTCCTACTGTGGTTCTGTAGCATTCTCACTTGAAAAATATAATAAGTGGGGTGAGCTAACAAAGCTCAGTAAGTAAAAGCCTATCTCCAATACGGGTTAGGATTAACATAGAAAAATATAAATCCAAAGATAACATGATAGCCAGTCATGACAACGATTACAATTAACAGTAAAATGCCACAATGGCCAATGAATGGTAAGGCACAATAAATAAGTACGAGTAATGGTGTAGCATGGGTAAAACTCAATAATCACAATCAATATGAATATACTGCCACAATAAAACGGTCATAGTCAAGTACAATTAATAAGTGAACAGTCAACATAGGATTAATTGTAGAGAATGGCTCACAACCTATGAATCCAATAAACATAAACATTTCAGTCAAACATAAGTGATGCATTTACTCTGGTTGGCAGAACCTAGGTCTGGGGCCTAGTATACCCCCCATAACCTCAATGCATATAAAATGCCCTCATAATTTCAGTATGTAAAAACACCCCCATCACCATATGTTCGTTCACGGACTCGACCCATAGGTCCCATCAATCGACCTTAAAGTCCCATCAATCGACCCGAAGGTCCTGTCAATCGACCCGTAGGTCTTGCTAATCGACCCATAGGTCTTGCCAACTCAGAAAGTATCGGATGGATATTATGACTGAGCACAAATCTGGAATTCACAATAAATCATGATTTTATAAGGTATGGAATAACATACAACAAGCATCAATCAATAAGCCTTTCAAGGCACAGTATAATATGGCAACAATGAGGTGACAGTCAATAAGTATCCACCAGATAGGACAATATTGATGGTGGGACAATAGCAGTGGGTATGTAAAAGAGTACAAAATATTGGCAGTAATAGAAAGAATGTGGCTTGAAAAAACACGTATAAGAGATAAAAGTTTACTTACCTTAATTTCGTATGTTCTACTTTAGTATTTTGTATCTTTCTCTTTTCCCTTTGCATGGCCTATACATCAATAAACACATCTCAGTTTTAATGTCATTTATCAATTTGTACATCTCGTTACTCTAACTACCACTTCACTAATTTAGGCATTTCACAGTTTTCTATTTAGACTACTATGTTGAATGGGTAAAATGGTCATTTTACATGTCTCTATTTTTTGGGCTCCGTTTTCACAAATTGGACTTCACCGTTGAGTCTAAAAGGTTTGGAATAATAAAATTTCACTATTTACTTAATTCATCAGAGTCCGTTTGATTCACATTTGACTCAGGGGCATTTTAGTCATTTTGGCGTGTCTACGGGTTTTTTATTTTTTGGGACCCTACCTCGTAAAATGGACCTCACAATTGGATCTAGAAGGTCCAAAATAGTAAGTTTACACTATTCATTTGACTAATTTGCGCGTTGAAATTTGATTTGAAATTAATTAATTTAAACTAGTTTATTAAGTTAATTAAATGTAACTAATACATATATTATTTGAGTCCAACTAGATCACATGTGTCTTAGTGGCACAGTGGTATATTCCTTAAGACCCTTCCCCTAGGTTATGGGTTCAAGTCGCAGGGGCACCATTTTTTTCCCCTTTGCAAATGCCCAAACAGTGGATTAATCTTGAAACAAGGGTGGGATATCCTTATCCCTAAATAGCACATTAATTCAATTAATTAGCCCACTAACCAAACACCTTAAATTCCACCTAAACACAATATCACACGTCACAATACTAGGCAACCTCTTGAGTGGGTGGGTCGGGTCTGACCTGACTCGATTTGTCCCAAACCAAAAAAAAATAAAATAAAATAGCCCAGCGTGTTCTCCTTTAGTAGTTCTGGTGGTCTCTTGCGGTTTTCCACTGGGCCCAGACCTATTTTTCATGGGCAACCTAAATCTACCCTTGGTTTCCCGATTGGAATGTCGGATCTCCTCGAAATAGGAAGAAACTATAGCTCCGATGGAGCTGTACGATTTTCCGACCAACCATTTTCTTCCTTATTTCCTACCCTTTTCTCTACGGTTTTGACCCAAATAACTTCCTATTGACTTCTTGCACTTAAGATAATAAATTCCTCATAGTTAGAATCAAGTTTTAATGCACAAAAGTCCCAAAACCAACTATAATCCATAACTTGCAACTGCCCCATTTTTCCTTGTTTCTAAACCTTTTCCTTCGGTTCTTTTTGCAATAAACTCCTAGATTCATGCTGGTTATGACCCTACATTCAAATCTATATTTCATGCTTAAATTTTAAAAAAAGCTGAATTTGATCAAGCTTACCCCAGTTCCGAGTTAGAGCACTGTATTCTTTCTGAGTCGCCCAAGTTTCGCTTCTTGAATCTCAATGCCTCAATTTCGATCTCCCTGCTCCGTTTCACTCCTCTTCTTGTCACTTTCTATCAACCCACGTATGGTATACATATATCAGGTTGACTCCCATACTTCTGCTGCGCCCACGGTTCTTTCTCTCTCTTTTTTTTTCTTTCTTTCTCTCTCTCTATCTGACCTGTAACCCCCTCCCCCTTCAGCGTCCCTTACTCCCCCTCTCTCTCTCTCTAATCCTTTCTTTTTTCTATTTTTTTTGAATTCAAACTCTCAGATCCACAAAACAAGCCCCTCTCCTTATCCCACTCCTTGGTGCATATGTATATATATATATATATAGTGCAGTTACTGTTTACAAACTCTCATTCCCTTTACTCTGATATTGTTTTCAAGTTAATATAATCAACACAGAGTGATTAATATATTGCTAGGATTAGTCCTTTCTTGAATATAATTTCCAATTTCATTTTCCCACATAAGGATCCCAAACAAAGCCCAATGGAAAGAACCATATATTTCTTAACGTGTAAAAACAATTCCATTAAAGATGTAGATAAAAATTCCAAGTCAGACAAATAAAAACAAACCTCAAATTCACCTACATACCCATCTTCGTGAATATTTTTTTTTATTTTTTTATTTTATTGTTAAATTTTATTTCCTTTTAATTTTATTTTTTTATTTTGATATTCATTCCTGCCTTGCTTAGACATCGCCCGGGCATCATCCGTACATTTAAACTATTTAGATTCAAGTAATCCATTTTATTCGATGTCATGACATAAAACCTTAACGACTCGGGTTTACATGGTTCGCTCAATTATAATTTGGGTTGGGGTATTACATTTTACCCTCCTTAAAATGAGTTTTGTCCTCAAAACTCGGATATTCATAATCTAAAAAACTCTATTATCTCCTCATGCCAATTTCATCATTATAGTTCCCTTTTTTTTCTGTCTTTTGGACTTATCTCTAGTATTCAGGTACTATATTCTCAAGCGAGAAGATTTCTTTTTATGTATTGAACTTTCTTTGCTTATGACCCTTATCGTATTTTCCTTTAGTGGTTTCAGCGTCATATTCTCTTTTGTTTTCATAAACATCTTTTGGTTCGTGCCAAGACAGTTTACTCGTATTCTCTTTGCATTACAGTATTTATCCCCTGCACGGGTGACCCCAAATTTATTTGAACTTTCCATTTGTGATTTCTCAATCAAGTGTCCGATTTCTTAAAGATTTATCAATCCTCTTTTTATTTCATTTTGTGTTATTCATTGGCGTTCTTGTCTTTGTTCTCAAATTCGTGTTCATCCTTTTATGATTTAGATAGGTCGAGGAAATCAGTTCCTCAATTTCTTTTTTTCACATTGTAGGCTGCTACAAAGGCCTTTTATAATTGATCTTTCACATATTTTGATTCCTCATCCCTTTATAGATTAAAGTATGGTACCTATATTTAGAGAATTTTAGGGTAGTCTTTTGCCCCAGTCATTGATTCTTCCTATGACAGTCTGTTTTGAAAGTGTTCTTAATGGTGTTATCATATTTAGTTTACCTTGAATTTTTCACATCATTTGATCGGTTCAAATCTCAAGATCTTATGACCTTTTAATTTATAACCATCATTTTGGTTTTACTTACCCTTGCTCAGAAAGGTTGTTCAACTGGCTCATTTCTTATACTCATCATCATATTCAATTTTTCATCCTATGTTGCATTTCCCTCCCCAGTCGTTATTCAACTTTCACAAATTTGTTCTTTCAAGAACTTATTCAACCGTATAAGGAGTCCCTTGTACATTCTGTGACTTTATTTCATATTTCAGGATTGTTTACTTCAATTAGTTGTTCTATCATTTTAGCATTATATTTGACTTTTAAAGTTTATCAAGTCCTTCCCACCATGGAATTTCTCTACTTCCTTAGTTTCATAGATTTAGTTATTCTTATTTTCTACCTTAATCTTAACTGTTCTCGTAGCTGAAAGAATTATGTATCACATTAGTACAGTCGTTATCCTCACCAGTTTTCTAAATATTATGCCCCAATTTCTGTCTCTTTAATTTTCAGATCACGTTAATCCTCAAAAAATCATTCAGAGTCATCAATCATTTATCTCTTGAAACAGATTCAGTTAATTCAATAAAGTACCACCCATAATTGGGTCATATTGTCACCTAGATCAACAAGATCCATTGAATTTTTTCCAATGATCATTCATCACGTGTCAATCTCCTTTTAGAACCATCACATTTTATAACGTTCACTTGATAGTTTTGTTCAATCAGTATTTGCCTCCTAATGATCCCTTTGTCCTTACCCTATATGACTCACTTAAGGATCCTCATATTTCTAATATGTCATCAATCCATCTGGGTTCTCAAACTCTTCACATTACTATTCATTAAGTCTTTGTCACGCCCCGAATTCCCGACCGAACCCGGGGACGCGACTGACGAGACAGAAAATAAAATAAATAAAAGGACAAGGAAAATAAATCCACTAAACATGAGTCCATCCCCATCAATACATAAGATAACATGAATACATCGTTCATAGGTCATTCGGGCTTAAGCCCTTACATTACAAAACATGGGTCCCACGGACCAAAATATAACAAGTGTCTCCTCCTATCAAAGCATCACTGGGTCTCAAGTAGCTGGAGGGTCCTCATCTGAAAATGTTGCCCACGAATGGGTCAGCTCAACTGCTGGTATGATGAAGTGCTAATGCAAGAAATAAAGCTAAGGCGTGGCATGTGCGAAGTGTACATTTATCTCTAAATGACATTCAAGCATCGCAGTGATATATATGGATGGTATGCGTGACACACCCATGCACAACTCTATGTCACACCCACGTCTCGTTTCCGGGTACTCCCCGATGCAATGGCCAATTTTGGGTTTTTCACCACATGATCTACACCCTCATAATGCAATGCTCAACCCACACTATGTTCTCAAAGGATTCATCATATGCCAATATGCCAATGCAATCTTAATGAACATGGTTATCAATAATATAGCATGCTCGAACAATAACATATAAATCATCAGTCAGTTCCATATGCAAGCATATCTCATATTATTAACTTAAACACATGTCATGATTCACATTCATCATTCACTAAATTTTCATAAAGTACAAGTGACATGCAAGCGTGTGAGCAATCAACCCTAAATCATCAAGTAAACACATTCCACATAAGCACATAAGTCATTCCAGTCATTCACAAATATTCCTAACTTAACTTCATTTCTCACATTAGCAAAACACCATACCTGATGGGTTGGTATCAACCCTAGAAGATCGTGCACTATATGTAACTGAACCGGCAAATGAAAATGCAGGAGATCAAATCGCCCTCCCTTGTCCTGTCAGTGTCCCTAAAAGCATAAATTTCAACTCAGTCTATTGTCATTTGAATTTATGCTATGCATCAAATTTTATGTCTTTAATTCATAGGTTTCTATTCTGCTAAATTTAACTCTACCATTGGTTCTAGGACGTTGAAGAAAATAAGTTTAGGTTTTCGTAGAACTCAATTCGGACACCGGGGTTCAAAAAGGCAAAACGGTCATTTTGCACTTTTCATGGGTCCTCACATTTCGTGACTTCTTTTCACAAATCAGACTCCACGGTTGAGTCCGGAATGCTCGAGATAATAAAGTTTCACTATTTGTTTACTTAATTCTGAGTTCGTTTGACTGTACTTTAATCCAGGGGCATTTTGGTAATTTTAAAGGTTCGTTCGGGTCTTTTATTTTTTGGGACCCCGTCTTGTAAAATGGACCTCACCATTGGTCTCGGAATGGTCGAGATAGTCAAAATACACTAATGACTTGTCCCATTTGGAGTCCGGGATATTTTTGAATATTTAATTAATTAAATTAATTAATAATTAATTAATATTTTATTCATGGGGGGGTCAAACATAATTAATCAAAGTTCTGGGGTTCAAAATCAGATTTCTTAAAGTTCTGGGTTAAGGTTCAATTTTCAAAAGGTTCAAGGTCAAAATTGTAATTAATCAAAATTTACTATTCCCAATTCGGTTACCCAAACAGGGACTTATCTAGAACAGGGATAGGATATCCCTGTTCCTATTTCAATTTAAATTTTTGATTTCTTAAGTCCGTAACCAAACAGACCCGACCCCTTTTTAATTTAAAACACCAGCGCGACACGTGGCAGGGGCAGTTCAGCCCCGCCCAACCCGGACCTGACCCGGTCACCCCCCCTTCTTCCCCGACTTTCTGGCGAAAGTAGCAGTAGGGTTCCGGCGCCTTCTCCGGCGCCGGCGACCGATCTCCGGCGAGTTTTTCAAGTTTTAAAAATGTGATTCTCTCGCCCTTTTCATGTAGATCCCATCTCCAACCTCCATTTCCCTCAAAACCTTCTCCATATTCTCGAAATAGAGGGTCAAACCCTCGGTCAACTCTCCGGCCAACTCAATTTTTTTCCATTTTCCTTCGCTGGTTTTGGTTGGTTCCAAGTCCAAATGATTTCTACACTTTAGAGGGTTAGTTTCCTATCACCCACATCTAATTTAACACATGAAATATCAAACCAATCCCCCATGGCCGTAGCTTGTGACCCACTTTTCTCTCTCATCTCTCAACTATTTCGGTTGGTTTCTTTTGCATTCTTTTCCATTTTCCACATGCTATAAGACTTAAGAATTTAAATCTAATTAATATATCACAAAACAGATCATGTATGAGTGAGATTTTCTAGAGAGAGAAAGTAAATGGGTTGAGGTGTTTACCTCAACAATGGTGTCTCCTCTTTGCCTTGTCTCTACTTCTTAGCCTCTATTTCCCCTTCTTATCTCCTCTGTCTTTCCTTCTCTTTTCTTTTTTCTCCAACTGACACACACAATTACATATACAAAGTCCACTCTCTCTCCCTATCATTTCTCTCTCTCTCTCCCTAAGACTAAACCTAACCTCACTGCTCAGAACTGCCCCTCCCATGCTCTGAATTCTCCCTCCACACTCCACCAGCCACTGCCTGCCACACCACTCTCCATTGAGTGTGTAACACTCAACACATGCACACACACTCACACACAGCCGTGTACAACACACACACACACACACACAGCCGTGTACAACACACACACACACACACACACATCTGTTATATATATATATATACATATATATTTACACATTTAAATACACACACTCACATGCATACACATATACACACTAAATAATTTAAATTATATATATATATATACATACATCCATGTATATATATTATACACATTACATACTCACATTCATTAATAATAATAATAATAATAATTAATATTAACAAAGAATAATAATTAAAAAAAAATAAAATTCCATGTCATAACATCCTTCCCTCCTTACAAAAATTTCGTCCCGAAATTTAAAATAACATAAAACAAAAGAAAATACATCACTGATCAAACAACTCAGGGTACCTAACTCGAACCTCGGCCTCACGCTCCCAAGTAGCCTCTTCAACCCCATGATGGTTCCAACGAACCTTGACCAAAGAGATGGTCCTGCCTCGCAAAACCTGGTCCCTCGAGTCCAATATCTCCACGGGTCTCTGGTCATAGGAAGCGTCGTCTTCTAGCTAAAGATCCACCCAATCTAATACATGGGAGGGGGGTCAGGCTCGTACTTCCTTAGCATCGACACATAGAAGACATCATAAACTCCAAATAGCTTGTGGAGGTGAGGCCAGCTTATAAGCCACCTCACCAACCCTCCCAAGAATCTCAAGGGGGTTTATAAATCGTGGCGACAGCTTCCCACTACGCCCAAATTTCCTCAAACCTCTTTGGGGGATACCTTAAGGAACACATGGTCCCCAAGCTCGAATGACATAACTCCTCTGGTGACTCTGGGCTGTCAACGAGCGCTGCCTGATCACCTATATCTTGTGTGTGGTCTTATGGACTATATCGGGTCTCAAAACAATTGTCTCCCCTACCCCAGTCCAACACACTAGTGGACGACACGGCCTACCGTACAACGCTTCGGATGGTACTATCTCAATACTGGACCGCTAGCTACGATTGTAGGCAAACTCTACTAAAGCAAGGTGATCCTCCCAGCTACCTCTAAAGTCCATGACGCAGTCTCTAAGCATGTCCTCTAGGATCCGAATGGCACGCCCTAACTGACCATCAGTCTGAGGATGAAAGGTAGTACTAACTTAGCTAAGTCCTTAAGGCTGTCTAGAAGCGCTGCCAAAACCGTACAGTGAAACGTGGGTCCCTATCCCAACCAATGGATAAGGGAAACTCCATATGGTCATACTATCTCTCGTCATAGTACTAAAAGATCGAAGCAAAATGTATTGTAACATGTAGACGTGCAGCCTTACCTATGGATCACTCACCTCTCCCTCAGCCAGGCGATGTGGAATGCATTACCTCCTCCCATTACCATCTCCCCCGTAGGCTTCGCCTCACCGGTAGGCGTGCAACGGTGTGCAGACATCTCCACACTCCCTGCTAGGGTCCGGTGCTAATCCCATCTGTAACGACTCACTCCACATGGCATAGCACATAATGAAATCCTCAAAACACATTGGCTCATCAATGCCACTCCCTCTCAATCTCCATCTAAGTATCACGACTCATCTCAACAACTCAACACAATAAAAAGTAAAGGAACTTCTCACTGATCACAAAGATACCCCAAGGTCTCTCACACATGCTATGTCATCTAACCCACCTCAAATTAATCCATGAAATCACCTAGTGATTTATCCCAATGGCATAAATACGCATCATCTGTAACACAATGCAATCTATCATCCAGTATTTTCTAAGTACCCTAATTACCCACAAGACATCAATAGTACTATCTAAAAGTAAAGCTACCATCTCCCACCTTAGTCTATATATAACCGAGACTAAGTGTCATGTACTAATAAGGACTAGCCTATTCATTTCATGTACGCATATATCGATTGGGTATACAAATGTAGATTGTGTTGTTTATGTACTCTAATCATGAAACTTAAGCCAATATACCAAGGTTCAGAAGAACAAAATATTAGTGACACTCTTCACCAATTTCCCTTACGAACATATATCAATTTTCACACACATGTATCAACGCACACATACAAACACGTTTAAGCATTCTTCTATACATGCATTTATAACAACCAGTCTGTGTATATAAAAAAAAATGAAGTCATAATCAAAGCACCATAATAGTCACTAAACTAGTATGCTTATATAGAGTAAAAGTATAACATTCAATAGCTAATACGTAGCTTACTACTTTAGCACCCAGTATAAAATTTCATTCCAGGAACACACATATACATAAAATAAGTACATAATCTGTTGTACAGGTAACCAGGCAGATTCCCAATCCCTACGGATATTCAGGCTCATAGCCTATCTCATAGACAACAAACATACAGCCTACTATTTAACCTCATTCGTTATACTGTATAAAGGCAAGCGTTGAATCCTAGATCATCAATAACCAAGCATGCCCCACATTGTATAATTTCACAAACTAAGGTAATGAGCACTTATCTAATCATGTAATTTAAGTCAACCCAATTCAACTTAAAGTCTAACCCCTCTTAAGCCACAATAGAGTCAATCTAAAAAGGATCTATGGACATCCCATGGAATAAAGAAAACATCTCCCTCAGGAGTACACACCGTCTCTCCTCCCCCGTAGCAGCCTATACTTATCTAAAGTGTAAATAACCGATCTATCTCCAACATAATACCAACAGTAGACGCATCAAATAAGATGAAGAATCCAAATAAGGTATGCAGTCAGCTACATTTATTGAGTAATCTCTCCAGATTTTTGTCAGCATCACTCTACCCCTAACGTCATGGCACATGGTGAATATGAATGAATGAGATGCACTATGGTCTGTCAATATGCTAGTCCATAAGCTAAACATAAAAAAAATGTACCTCAAGGCTCTGAAGGTCCAAAAAAAATAGGTGACTCTAGGCTGGCTACTGCATAACGCCACTCTGAGTGGTCTGGTCCTGCCTATCACCCCTCTCACTGAGAGTCCTGACACTCAATACTGTAGGTGCATGCTGAAAATACGGTGTCGGAGGTCCCTGACCCAATAGTGGCCGTGGCAGAGGAACTTGGGTACACTGATAGAAATGTGGCTTCTCTAAGTCCTTGGGAAATCGGCCTCTGAGGACAATTGGCCCTGACATGGCCAGCCTGGTGGCATACAAAACAATGTCGTGCAGTCCCCTGTCCTTGACCCTGTGCTGGTGATGGAAATGACTCCTGACTAGACTCGATCCTCTGTCTCAGGCTGGGATCCCTCAAAGGACAAGTGGCCATCTTGTGGCCAGGCTGTCTACAACAAAAACAAGTAATGGTCCCTTGGGATGTGGATATGGATGTGGAAGAAGTACCAGCCCGAAACCTCTTAGGTGGTCTCCTACCAGTGCGAGTCTGGGCGGGTATAGATATCTGTGCAGAAAAAGCACGAGCTCGAAACCTCTTCAATGGTCTCTTACTAGTGTATATCGGGGTAGACCTAGGGATCTGTGCTGGAGTTGCCTCGCTCTGGGTCCGGGGCTCTCTAACTCCTCTAAGCTCAGCCAACTCACTCTCAGCCCTGACAGCTCTCGTCACTACCTCCTGTATAGCGTGAAGGCATTCCCGCATAATGGTCGCTATGTCCCCAGAACCACTAGTCTGCCCTACCTCCACAGGAGCAGGTGTAAAAGTGATGGCCTCCTCAACTGCAACATCTGCCGAAGCAGCAGCTTGGGGCCAACGATGCCACGGTGGTGCAGTGGTCCTAGGCTCATCGTGTCCAGGTGGTATAGGTCTGGGAGTGGCTTGTCTCGGTGGCATGTCTACAAGTTCAAAGAAAAGAAAAATTAATACCCCATTTTCAGACACTTGTGTTAAAAGAATATTAAGTAGGTACCTGTCAACACTTCACCATTTCGAAGTAACAACCACAATATGTCATGACACACTTGCCTAATCAACACCTAAATAACTAATGTCAATCACCACCACCCGTTGGTTATACCAAACAATTTACACCGAGTTCTAACATAGCCCTTCTACTAAGAAGGATTTTATCTAAACAATGTAACACACGCATACTTAAACATTTGAACACTAGCAAGGTTTAACTCCCAGTGAATACTATCCAAACAATACATCTCTCCACAACCAGGGTTTAACACAAGAACATCTTTAAAAAAAATCTAAAGAGAAACACTCTAAGTATCCATCTATGTACAAAAGCTCCACAAGTCCAATCCTTATTCTAGCATTTTAAGGTTTGATGTGTCTTTTATTATCTCTTACTTTTATAGCTAGGTGGTAACCCTTCATGGATCACAGCTCCTTTTATTACTGGCTGATGGGGCGCCATCCATCAACCGTAACTCAAGACCTGAAACCAATCCAGTCTGTATAATTATCATAGTCATAGTACTATAATCCATGAAAATTGGCTAATAACCTAGCACACTCATCCAAAATCCACAAACAACAGTCAACCAGGTAAACAACCAGGTTCACAACCTGTCTCCTAAGTAACTAGGCATAATGTCTACCGTGTAGATAACTAAGTGTACAACCCACACCTCAACTAACTAGGCATACGGCCTATCCCATAAAATATACAGCCTACTACATAGACCTGAGTTTCTAACCTTAGTCATGTCCTTGTCAACGACTAGCATTTAACAGGCGGTACATGTCACAGGTCATAATATATATACTTAAAAATTTTCTCACACTTTATATATGTCATGCTTCTCACTGCATTAAATCACATAATCATATGTCGTAACATAGCATCTAGTAACATGCGATCACAACAATCATGCTTCAAATGCACATATAATCACATAACACACAAAATCCTATCGCGTGCTAGTAACAGTTCACTCTAAGTCTCATTTTCTTCTCTAGGGTCTCATGGTGTTAAACAACACCCCACAGTCTCTAGGTATTCGAACCTTGCTCTGATACCACGTTGTCACGCCCCGAATTCCCGACCGAACCCGGGGACGCGACTAACGAGACAGAAAATAAAATAAATAAAAGGACAAGGAAAATAAATCCACTAAACATGAGTCCATCCCCATCAATACATAAGATAACATGAATACATCGTTCATAGGTCATTCGGGCTTAAGCCCTTACATTACAAAACATGGGTCCCACGGACCAAAATATAACAAGTGTCTCCTCCTATCAAAGCATCACTGGGTCTCAAGTAGCTGGAGGGTCCTCATCTGAAAATGTTGCCCACGAATGGGTCAGCTCAACTGCTGGTATGATGAAGTGCTAATGCAAGAAATAAAGCTAAGGCGTGGCATGTGCGAAGTGTACATTTATTTTTAAATGACATTCAAGCATCGCAGTGATATATATGGATGGTATGCATGACACACCCATGCACAACTCTATGTCACACCCACGTCTCGTTTCCGGGTACTCTCCCGATGCAATGGCCAATTTTGGGTTTTTCACCACAGGATCTACACCCTCATAATGCAATGCTCAACCCACACTATGTTCTCAAAGGATTCATCATATGCCAATATGCCAATGCAATCTTAATGAACATGGTTATCAATAATATAGCATGCTCGAACAATAACATATAAATCATCAGTCAGTTCCATATGCAAGCATATCTCATATTATTAATTTAAACACATGTCATGATTCACATTCATCATTCACTAAATTTTCATAAAGTACAAGTGACATGCAAGCGTGTGAGCAATCAACCCTAAATCATCAAGTAAACACATTCCACATAAGCACATAAGTCATTCCAGTCATTCACAAATATTCCTAACTTAACTTCATTTCTCACATTAGCAAAACACCATACCTGATGGGTTGGTATCAACCCTAGAAGATCGTGCACTATATGTAACTGAACCGGCAAATGAAAATGCAGGAGATCAAATCGCCCTCCCCTGTCCTGTTAGTGTCCCTAAAAGCATAAATTTCAACTCAGTCTATTGTCATTTGAATTTATGCTATCCATCAAATTTTATGTCTTTAATTCATAGGTTTCTATTCTGCTAAATTTAACTCTACCATTGGTTCTAAGACATTGAAGAAAATAAGTTTAGGTTTTCGTAGAACTCAATTCGGACACCGGGGTTCAAAAGGGCAAAACGGTCATTTTGCACTTTTCACGGGTCCTCACATTTCGTGACTTCTTTTCACAAATCAGACTCCACGGTTGAGTCCGGAATGCTCGAGATAATAAAGTTTCACTATTTGTTTACTTAATTCTGAGTTCGTTTGACTGTACTTTAATCCAGGGGCATTTTGATAATTTTAAAGGTTCGCGCGGGTCTTTTATTTTTCGGGACCCCGTCTTATAAAACAGACCTCACCATTGGTCTCGGAATGGTCGAGATAGTCAAAATACACTAATGACTTGTCCCATTTGGACTCTGGGACATTTTTGAATATTTAATTAATTAAATTAATTAAATTAATTAATTTAATTAATAATTTATTCATGGGGGGGTCAAACATAATTAATCAAAGTTCTGGGGTTCAAAATCAAATTTCTTAAAGTTCTGGGTTAAGGTTCAATTTTCAAAAGGTTCAAGGTCAAAATTGTAATTAATCAAAATTTACTATTCCCAATTCGGTTACCCAAACAGGGACTTATCCAGAACAGGGATAGGATATCCCTGTTCCTATTTCAATTTAAATTTTTTATTTCTTAAGTCCGTAACCAAACAGACCCGACCCCTTTTTAATTTAAAACACCAGCGCGACACGTGGCAGGGGCGGTTCAGCCCCGCCCGACCCGGACCAGACCCGAACCCGGAACCCGACCCGGTCATCCCCCCTTCTTCCCCGACTTTCCGGCGAAGTAGCAGTAGGGTTCCGGCGCCTTCTCCGGCGCCGGCAACCGATCTCCGGCGAGTTTTTCAAGTTTTAAAAATGTGATTCTCTCCCCCTTTTCATGTAGATCCCATCTCCAACCTCCATTTCCCTCAAAACCTTCCCCATCTTCTCGAAATAGAGGGTCAAACCATCGGTCAACTCTCCGGCCAACTCAATTTTTTTCCATTTTCCTTCGCTGGTTTTGGTTGGTTCCAACTCCAAATGATTTCTACACTTTAGGGGGTTAGTTTCCTATCACCCACATCTAATTTAACACATGAAATATCAAACCAATCCCCCATGGCCGTAGCTTGTGACCCACTTTTCTCTCTCATCTCTCAACTATTTCGGTTGGTTTCTTTTGCATTCTTTTCCATTTTCCACATGCTATAAGACTCAAGAATTTAAATCTAATTAATATATCACAAAACAGATCATGTATGAGTGAGATTTTCTAGAGAGAGAAAGTAAATGGGTTGAGGTGTTTACCTCAACAATGGTGTCTCCTCTTTGCCTTGTCTCTACTTCTTAGCCTCTATTTCCCCTTCTTATCTCCTCTGTCTTTCCTTCTCTTTTCTTTTTTCTCCAACCGACACACACAATTACATATACAAAGTCCACTCTCTCTTCCTATCATTTCTCTCTCTCTCTCCCTAAGACTAAACCTAACCTCACTGCTCAGAACTGCCCCTTCCATGCTCTGAATTCTCCCTTCACACTCCACCAGCCACTGCCTACCACACCACTCTCCATTGAGTGTGTAACACTAAACACATGCACACACACTCACACACAGCCGT
Organism: Nyssa sinensis; assembly: GCA_008638375.1. NCBI lineage: Eukaryota > Viridiplantae > Streptophyta > Magnoliopsida > Cornales > Nyssaceae > Nyssa > Nyssa sinensis. The sequence goes on from CM018049.1 coordinate 1,329,209, forward strand.
GTACAACACACACACACACACACACATCTGTTATATATATATATACATATATATATTTACACATTTAAATACACACACTCACATGCATACACATATACACACTAAATAATTTAAATTATATATATATATATATATACATACATCGATGTATATATATTATACACATTACATACTCACATTCATTAATAATAATAATAATAATAATAATAATAATAATAATTAATATTAACAAAGAATAATAATAAAAAAAAAAATAATTCCATGTCATAACAGTCTTCCTTAGATCATTCATCATATAGATTTGTTGTTAAATCCACCGACTTTCCAAGATTGCACAATCCTAACTCTATATCACCTTATATCTCCAAAAAGAGCATTAACCGCTGCCCTCGTTCAAATGATACCTTCCCCCAATTCATTGATCAATTCACAGTTTAATGACTTAAGAGTCATCAACCTCGACACTGGTATAATTCTTCCTAACAACCCTTAACCTTTGCCCTTAAGCATATTACTTTCTCCCAAAAGGCACTATTCATTATTTCGTCTCAATCGTCCAAGAAACATCAAGTCAGTCATAGCATAGTTTGTCCCAAAGCCTATTAACCTTAGTATTTAAACAAGCTATCGTCTTCCAAAAGTCACCAATCATTTAATTATTTAAATCATCAGACTCTTAGTTTCTTTAAGGGTATCTAATCGGTTAATAACCGTGTGCTTATGATCTGTACCTCATACACTTGATGTATATCTTTCATGAATAATGATTTCCTCGTAGTGCCACAAAATCATATATCATCTTGATTTCATGGTTTCTCTAAATGATTTACTACCAGTTCGGTCCTTTACGATCATTTAGATTACCTAAATCTCTAATAGTTATTCAGAATCATTTATCATTTACCTTCATCTAACTTGATAGAGTATTGACTACAATCGTATCACACTTTATCTTAGATCACAAGATTCATTGAATTTCTTCCTAATATTTATTCATCATGTGTTAGCCTCTTTCCAAAATCATCATATTTCATAAGATCAATTCTGGAAATCTCGCTGATTTAGTAATTGTCTTCAAGCCTCTACTCATCTCTACCTTATCAGGGTTTACTTGTGATATCCCGACCCGGGATACGACACATATACCGAGGCAAGTTGATTGAATAGTGTAACATGGTCTGTTTAGAGCTCTATATTATTTTATCATATGTACAGTGTCGGGTAGTACCCGAGCAACTCAGAACTTGACCTCGAAAAAGCGTGCATGCATGCAACCCATGCATGCATACGTACGTACACATGCAGAGTTCACGAAATATAAGTGTATGTATACGTGACTAAAAATATAATTATACGTATTTATATGGTTATAAATACATGTATAAAACTATGTATTTTATATGTATATATATGTATAATGTAAATGTATTAAGTATATAAATTAAGATAAAGAGAAAAAGGAAGGGAAGCTTCCAAACAAATATCAGTGTGTGCATCACTATGTGTGTGTGTGTGCATCACTGTGTGTGTGTGTGTGTTTGGGAAACCACACCAACCGACTTGGTGATGGAGTGTGTGTATATGTAATATAATGTATATATATGTATATATGTGAGGTACGTGGGTGGCTAGGGTTAAGGGGACGGTTCTCTGCAGTCAAGAATGACTACAAGAGACAGAGAAAGAGTGATAAGGTAGAGAGAGAAAGATGCGGTGGGTGTATTGTCTATATATATATATATGTATACGGGTCTTGTGAGTTGAGAGGAATAGAAACAAACTGAAGGAACTAAGAGGCTTAAAGTGAGAAGAGTATCATCAGGGAATCAGAAACAGAAGCAAAGGGGTTCAAGGGCATAACAACCGAGATCAAACAAGAAAACCCAGGTGAGTAATCACATTTCTGTTTTTAACGATTTTAAGCATGAATGTTTGATTTAAAGCTAGGGTCTTAATAAGCATGATATTAGCTTTTAAATGCAAAAAGAATCAGGTTAAATAGTGTAGAACCGAGAGAGAAAAACTGAGTTGCAGGTTGATGAATAATCTCGGGTTCCATGAATTTTATGTTTAAAACTTGTTTTAAAGTTTCTAAAAATGATCTAATCAGGTTCAGAAACATGCTAGAAGAATTCTAGAACCAAAACCGTGATCAAAACGTTACGAAATAGAAAATGAAACTTGGCCGGAGAATCGGCCGGAGTTGAATAAATCCCTATTCGTGAAGATGGGGAGAGTTTTGGGGCAAGCCGAGGCTAGGATTGAGATCCTTGAAGGGAAAGGAATGAAACAGCATTGAAAACGAGTTTAAAAATGAACGGGATGAGGTCACCGTCACCGGAGAAGGTGACGGAAACCTAATGCAGGCTCACCGAAGCTTCGGGGAAGATGACCGGAAGTTCGGGGGCTATCAGGTTAAGACAGAACCGGGTTCGGGTTGGATCCGAGTCGGGACCCGACCGGATATGAGACGGGGCGTGAAACTGTGTCGTTTAGGATTTTGAAATTAAATGGATTTGGGTCTGTTTGGTTGCAGGGATAATAAATAGAATTGGGTTTAGGGTTATCCAAACCACGGATAGGATAGGGACTGGGTTTATCGTAATCCGGTTCTCTGAAATAGACTGAACCGTTTGGTTCAGTGAGGAACCGAACCGGTTAGGGTTTCTAAACAGTGAACCCACTGGTTCAGACCGCAACTTTGATTATTTACATTTTGACCCCAAATGTTTTAGGAAATGTTACTGTGGCCCAAACAGGAAAAATTAATAAAATATTAACTTTTACAAAAATGCCCCTATTCCAAATATAGGTCAAACGAAGTCCAAATGAGACAAATGAATAGTCAAAACTTATTATCTCGGACGTTCTGAGTCCAATGGTGGGATCCAGTTTTACAAGATGAGACCCCGAAGGATAAAATACCGTAAAAGTGCAAAATGACCATTTTGCCCTTTTAGTACAAAAGTCCAAATGGAATTCCGCGAAAGCCTAAACCGAATTTCTTCGGCGTTCCGGACTCAATGGTAAAGTCTAAATTAGTATTTGAAATACTTATGTTAGAAAGGCATAAAATTTGATGAATAGCATTTATTCTGAAACGTATTCACTGATATATAGGAAACTCGAAAGGCAAGGGTACACTCACGGATTCCTGATTTAGAATCACGATAGAGGTAAATGGATCACTTTCTCTTCCATGTGGTGTTTCTAAAGCCAAGTTTATTCTTTACTGCCAAACTTGTACTCTTGAAAGTATTTCATGTTATTGCTATCCACAATGTGATATTGTTCTATCTTGTGGACATTGATTGACTATTGTACCATTGTTATCATATTGAACCATGCCTTGAAAGGCTTACTGTTATGCTTTATTGTATATATGATATTCCATTTTCATACTCCTTATGGAATCACAAATCATCATACTATGTTTATAAATGCTGGAATTGTGCTCAGTCACAATATACATTCCGATGCTTCTGTGATGAACTAGTCCGTGAACGGACGTGTGGCAAAAGATGTGAGTTTAACTGAGAGGTATGCCGGGCCTCGAATTACGAAGAGGGACTGCCATCCCCTACTACAGATTATAAGCATCTCCATTGGATTATTGTTATGGATATATTGTTGAATGGTTACTGTACCTTATGGATTACTGTTTCTTATGGGTTATCTTACGTTATTCATTGGTTTGATTGAAATCGTTTTATTGTGGCAGTACTTTTATTATGACAGGTTATTGTTGAGAAATCCTTATCACTGCTTATTCATTACTCCTGATTGTATATTGTGCCCCACTATTTATTGGCCATCATGGCAACTGTTCTCATTGGCTATCACAGCATCTTACTTCTTATGATTGGCTATCATATTTTTATTCATGGATTCATGTTCTTTATAATCATCGATACCAGTGTCGGAGATCTGGTTTACTTGCTGAGCTTCATAGCTCATTCCACCTCACTTACCCCCATTTCAGGTGATGACGCTACAAGACCCCAGTAGGAGTCTGAGAGCGTAGGGGGACATTTTGAAGTACTGTATCAGTCTATGTTAGTTCTCCCATGTATGCACCACCCTCGGGTGCTGGTTACGTTAGTTCTCATTTTGTTTTATGTAGAACTATGTCATGTATTTAATAGACTTCCGCTGTTTAAATTATTCAAAAAACTTCCGCTGGATTACTGTAATTGATAAAGACTTTCGCTGTTCATTGTTTAAAAATTTTAGGTACATTGCATATTAGTACTATGATACAGGAGTGGAAAAAGTAGGGACGGCCTTCGGGTCGGCCCCGCGACACGAGATCCGCATAGGGTGGATTTCAGGTCGTGACATTACTTATGACTTACTAAAAAATTTTCATATTTCTGGTACACCATTAAGTTATTTAGGGTATCAATTCCTCCTGTAATTATCCATTAAGTTTCCTTCAGATTATCTTTTATTCAAGTCTCATTTATTTATCCATAACATTTATCGAAATCTCCTGTAGTATTTTCAATGTCATTCCTTGAGAATCCTCATCGTTTATCCCTAAACATACTTCTATTCCTTAAAGATTATTATTTACCTAATCATCTTAATTGTTCAAGAATCACTGATTTTCATCATGACGTGTAGTCCTTTCCCCCAATATATAGTATTCATCAATAATAATCTCTCGATGGTGTTGGAACAGTTAACATGTAGCCTAGAGGTTCTGTTTCTAAGTTCAACTTAACAGTAAATGCGAAAACTATAAATCAATACATATAGGCAATATTTAAACAGTATGAGGCATATTGTAAACAACTGGAAAATACTTGCGACTACTAGTACAGTAGCCCGATCATCTTCCGGAGATGTTTTTGAGATATTATCCTTGGTGGACTTTTAGGCAGTTGGGGCATTTAATTATGCCTTTATTGTCATCTTTGACCCTTTTTGGAAATTTCCTTCTCGCCCCATTTTATGGTCTTTGCTGGTGCCACAACTTCATTGTAATAGTTAATCGTTAGGGCCTGATTCTAGGTGGAGCCTTGGTGACTCTTTTCATAAGCCATTCTATTTTGTTCAATTGATCTATCTGATCTATCTCAATTAGATGATTTTCGGCTATCGACGTATTCCTGGTGTTAACATTTTCTATGAGGATAATCAGTCAATGTATACGTAAAATAACCGTCAGTGTTCACATAAAAGTCTAACCTAATAATGTCAGTATTATCTATCAACAGACTCTTAGACTTTATTAGTTCTAGTACTATAATCCTGTCTCCCATGACTCACTAGAACCTAAGACTCAGCTCTGATACCAAGCTGTCATGACCCGAAACCCACCTTATGCGGATCTCGTGTCGCGGGACCGGCCCAATGGTTGTCCCTACTTTTTTTATTCTTTTACCAATGATAATAGTAAATAATGTAACCATAACATGAAAGTGTTGAAACCTTATTACAAACATTGTTCAAAAACTAGAAATAAATCTGGCATTAAACTAAACATAAACCACTCTTAGGTGGTGAGTACATAGGAGAGACTATATCATTCTATCGTGCTCCTCATCTGTCTCTCTATGCTCCTAACCTCCTACTATGGTTTTGTAACATTCTTACTTGAAAATATAATAAGTGGGTGAGCTAATAAAGCTCAGTAAGTAAAAGCCTATCTCCAATACAGGTTAGGATTAACATAGAAAAATATAAATCCAAAGATAACATGATAGCCAATCATGACAACGATTGCAGTTAACAGTAAAATGCCACAATGGCCAATGAATGGTAAGGCAAAATAAATAAGTACGAGTAATGGGGTAGCATGGGTAAAACTTAATAATCACAATCATATGAATATACTGCCATCAATAAAACGATCACAAGTCAAGTACAATTAATGAGTGAACGGTCAACATAGGATTAATTGTAAGAAATGGCTCACAACCCATGAATCCAATAAACATAAAAATTTCAGTCAAACATAAGTGATGCATTTACTCTGGTTGGCAGACCCTAGTCTGGGGCCCGGCGTACCCCCCTTTAACCTCAATGCATATAAAATGCCCTCATAATTCCATATGTAAAAACACCCCCAGTCACCATATGTCCATTCACGAACTCGACCCGTAAGTCCCTTCAATCGACCTAAAGGTCCCATCAATCGACCTGAAGGTCCTGTCAATCGACTCGTAGGTCCTTTAAATCGACCCGTAGGTCCTGCCAACTCAGAAAGCAACGGATGGATATTGTGACTGAGCACAAATCCAACATTCACAATAAATCATGATTTTATAAGGTATGGAATAACATATAGTAAGCGTCAATCAATAAGCCTTTCAAGGCACAGTATAACATAGCAACAATAAGATAACAGTCAATAAGTATCAACCAGATAGGACAATATCGATGGTGGGACAATAGCAGTGGGTACGTAAAAGAATACAAAATGTTGGCAGTAATAGAAAGAATGTGGCTTTGAAAACTACGTATAAGAGATAGAAGTTTACTTACCTTAATTTCGTACATTCTACTATAGGATTCTGTATCTTTCTCTTTTCCCTTTGCCTAGCCTATACATCAATAAACAAATCTTAGTTTTAATGTCATTTATCAATTTGTACATCTCATTACTCTAAGTACCGCTTTACTAATTTAGGCTTTTCACGGTTTTCCACTTGGACTTCTATGCCGAAAGGGCAAAATGGTCATTTTACATGTCTCTATTGTTTGGGTTCTGTTTTCACAAATTGGACTTCACCATTGAGTCCAGAATGTTTGGAATAATATAATTTCACTATTTACATAATTCAATCGGAGTCCGTTTGACTCACATTTGACTCGGGGGTATTTCAGTCATTTTGGCGTGTCTACGGGCATTTTATTTTTTGGGACCCTGTCTCGTAAAACAGACCTCACCATTGGATCCAAAAGGTCCAAAACAGTAAGTTTACACTATTTATTTGACTAATTTGCACGTTCGAATTTGATTTGAAATTAATTAATTTAAACTAATTTATTAAGTTAATTAAATGTAACTAATACATATATTATTTGAGCCCAACTAGATCACATGTGCCTTAGTCGCACAGTGGTCCATTCCTTAAGACCCTTCCCCTAGGTTGTGGGTTCAAGTCGTAGGGGCACCATTTTTTTTCTTTTCCTTTGCAAATGCGACCCAAATAACGGATTAATCTTGAAACAGGGGTGGCATATCCTTATCCTTAAACAGCACATTAATTCAATTAATTATCCCACTAACCAAACACCCCAAATTCCACCTAAACAAAATATCACACGTCACAATACTGGGCATCCTCTTGAGCGGGTGGGTCGGGTTTGACCCCACTCGATTGGGCCCAAACCAAAAAGAAAAAAAAAAGCCCAACGTGTTCTCCTTCAGTAGCTCCGATGGTCTCTTTCATTGACAGCAACTCGTCGGCGACGAATTTCCTTGCGGTTTTCTACTAGGCCCAAACCTATTTTCCATGGGCAACCTAAATCTACCCTCAGTTTCCCGATTGAAGTGTCGGATCTCCCCAAAATAGGAAGAAACCGCAGCTCAGGTGGAGCTGTGCATTTTTCCCGCCAACTCCGGCCCGCCATTTTCTTCCCTATTTCCTACCTTTTTCTTTACGGTTTTGACCCAAATAACTTCCTATTAACTTCCTGCACTTAAAAGGGTCAATTCCTCATATTTAGAATCAAGTTTTAATGCACAAAAGTCACAAAACCAACTATAATCCATAACCTGCAGCTGCCCTATTTTTCCTTGTTTCTAAACCTTTTCCTTCGGTTCTTTTTTCAATAAACTTATAGATTCATGCTGGTTATGACCCTACATTCAAATCTATATTTCATGCTTAAATTTAAAAAAAAAAAAAAAAAACTGAATTTGATCCAGCTTACCCCGTTTTGAGTTGGCGCGCTGTATTCTTTCCGAGTCGCCCAGTTTCGCTTCTTGAATCTCAATGCCTCAATTTCTATCTCACTTTCTATCAACCCACGTATGGTATACATTTATTAGGTTGACTCCCATGCTTCTGTTATGCCCACGGTTCTTTCTCTCTTTCTCTTTCTTTCTTTTTTTCTTTCCTTCTCTCTCTCTCTCTCTGACTTGTAACCCCCCTCCCCCTTCAATGCCCCTTACTTCTCTCTCTCTCTCTCTCTCTCTCTCTCTCTCTCTAATCCTTTAATTTTTTTTTTTTGAATTCAAACTCTCAAATCCACAAAACAAGCCCCTCTCCTTATCCCACTGTTTGGTGCAGATGTGTATATATATATATATATATATATATATATAGTGCAGTTACTGTTTACAAACTCTCATTCCCTTTACTCTGATATTGTTTTCAAATTAATATAATCAACACAGAGTGATTAATATATTGCAAGGATTAGTCGTTTCTTGAATATAATTTCCAATTTCAGTTTTGCCACATAAGGATCCCAAACAAAGGCCAATAGAAAGAACCATATATTTCTTAACGTGTAAAAAAAATTCCATTAAGGATGTACATAAAAATTCCAAGTCAAACAAATAAAAACAAACCTCAAATTCACATACATACCCATCTTCCTGCATATATGTTTATATATATTTTTTTATTTTATTGTTAAATTTTATTTTCTTTTAATTTTTTTTATTTTGATATTCGTTCCTGGCTTGCTCGGACATCGCCCGGGCATCATCTGTACATTCAAACTATTTTGATTCAAACAATCCATTTTATTCGATGTCATGACGTAAAACCTTAACGACTCGGGTTTACATGGCTCACTCAGCTGCAATTTGGGTCGGGATATTATATTCTTCCATGGATTTGTTTCTCTAGAACTTGCCTTGATTCTCTTCGAAGTCATATTGACACATGCATGCCTGAACATGATTAAGGCCCTCTTTGTTATAAGCTACATAAGCCAAATAGCCTACCTTGTAATTAATGTTTCCCTTTGTTAAACCTGTTGAGCTTTATTGATTTTTTTTTTCATTTATTATGAACCCACATTACAAACTTTAAACCCAAAAAATAATGTATTTACCTAAGCTGTAGAGCTAGTGGAGCATTGTTCATCATTATGATATGTATGGGTGTGCAAGAAATAAGTGTGGGGGTGTCTGGATTTGTAGTATGGCTATGACTGGTGAAATAGAACATGTTTTCATTCTCAATTCAGTGAGTTCCATTGTTGATGTAATTTTGGTGAAAAAGAAAAAGAAAAAAAGAAAGAAAGTTATGGAGGAAATTGCTTTTAATGTTACAAACTATCCATGTTCATAATTCTTCCAAATATTCTAAGAAAGGGGTCTGTTTATACGTGATATTTACAAAGGTGGAAGTTATTACGAAGGATCGTTCCTTGTTGTAAACGAAAAGTGTTCCTTTTGAACGATCTCTTTTTCAATGCAGGAGTTTTACATAGTTTAAATGCTTTAAAGCCAAATTGCAGCAACTGCTGAATGGAGTGACTGGTTTTACATGTCTTATATATTCGAGCTTGAGTTGATTCATTTTTACTCCACTAGTTTCGATGGCTTTTGAGCTACATTCCCAAATATTTCCCACCTTAATCCTAAACCCTGTTACAACCCTTGAAAAGTCCTTATGATCTGTCACGCCCCGAATTCCCGCGAACCCGAGGTGCGAGTAACGAAAGCAAAAGAAAATAAAATAAGGGCAATCTAACGGATTCAACCCAACTTACATTCATTTCTTTTAATGTACATCCGTGTAAAGCATATTCAATAAAAACATTCAACATGTCATTCAGGCTTAAGCCCTACATCACAAAATATGCCCTCATGGGCCAAATATCCTCCTAAGCTCATATCTCCTCCACTCTGCAAGACTTCCTCAAGTCTTCAAGTGCTGGGAGCCTCATCTGAAATGTTTGTCCCACGAATGGGTCAGCTCAACTACTGGTACAATATAATGCTAATGCAAGAAACAAAATAAAGGGCGTGGCATGTGCAAGTGTACTGTTATTTTTACATGTCATTCAATATCATCCATACAACGTACTAGCAATAATCTATATTTCATCTAACTTATTAATGTAATTTAAGGCGTGGCATGTGCAAGTGTACATTTATCTCTACATGCATTCTAAATCATCCATGCAATGTGATGACAATAATCCACATGCCCTTCCAAATCATCCATACCATGTAATAGCAATAATCCCACATGACATCCAAGTTATCCATGCACTGTAGTGACAATGCCCATGAAACACCCACACAACTCTATGCTACAACCATGCCAACTCTTTGCCACAACCATGTCAACTCTATGCCACAACCATGTCTATGTCTCGTTTTCGGAACACATCCGATGGAAGCTGAATACCATGTCTCGTTTTCAGAACACATCTGATGGAAGCTGAGTACCATATCTCGTTTTCAGAACACATCTGATGGAAGCTGAGTACCATATTTAGCACCACGTGCTCAACCCACACTATGCTTTCAATGCATCACACTATGCCAATATGCCATGATTCTATCATGCAACAATACAATCTCAGATAAGCAATTTACCAACACATGGAGCATGCTCTTAAACAATGTATTCCACTTAAAGCAATCACAATATCTAAATAATAAACCCCTTCCACATGAATGCATGCAATACAAAATCACGTAAACGTATACTCAATCACGTATTCTCTGTCTTAACAACTCATTAAGAACATAAATCACGTACAACATCAATGCATAGAATAAATCATATTTTCATGGAGCAGCAAGGAACACATAAACAACATAAACAATCAACTCAATGTTTCTTTTTAAAGCAACATTCCTTATGTGATTTTCTAACATCAAACAAATAAATATATGTTCTGTTCAATCAACATGCAAATCATTCCTAAACTTAATTCTATTTCTTACTTAGCACAATATATCGTACCTGATGGGTTGGTCTCAACCCTAAGAAATCATACTCGCGGTGTAGCTGAACTACAGTGAAAATACAGAAGGTCAGACCACCTTCTCCTTGCCTTCGCGTGTTCCTAAAATCGTGAAATACAACTCAGTCCGTTGGCTACTTGAATGATGCTATTTATCAAATTTTATGTCTTTAATTTCTTAGTTTCTATTTTGCCAAAATAAATTCTATCATTGAGTCTGGGAAGTCGAAGAAAATAGGTTTAGGCTTTTATGGAATTTAATTTGGACATCCGGGTTAAAAAGCGCAAAATAGTCATTTTGCACTTTCAAGGGTTCCCATTTCCCGAGACCTCTCCTCGTAAATTGGGCTCCACAGTTGAGTCTGGAAAATTGGAGATAATAAGATTTCACTGTTTGTTTACTCCATTTGGAGTTCGTTTGACTGTGTTTTGACTCAGGGGTATTTTGGTAATTTTTAAGGGTTCTACGGGTCTTTTATTTTTTTGGGACTTCGTCTCTTGTCACAGACCTCATCATTGGTCTTAGGAGGTCCAAGATAGTCAGAAAACACCTATGACTTGTCTAATTTGGACTCCAGGCCATTTCGAGACATTTAATTTAATTAAATGATTTTAATTAATTAAATTGGGATTTAATATAATATACATATATATCTTGCGCAAAATGGTTAGGCGCGCATAGGGTGGCACCTTGGCAGGTGTCACCTCCCCTCATCACGGGTCCTTGGTTCGAATTGCAGCACCCACAATTCCTGTGTAATTCCCCCTCCCTCTTTTTCCATTTTTTTTTTTTGAATGTTGGTCGGCCCAATTCCAAGAGGCCCATTGACTTTTAAATTTTAAAACAAGCCCAAGACTTATAATTAAAACTAAGCCCAACAGTTAAATTTAAAATAGGCCCAAATGGTTTAAAATGAAATAGGCCTAACTCATCAGGCCCAACCGACCTTTCTTCCCCACGCCTTTCCGACAAACAGCCCCAGGTCTCCGTCGCCATCTCCGGCGACGGTGACGATTTCCGGTCATTTTTTACGTCTCGGCTTATGCCGTTTTCTTCTACTTCCTTTAGTGATCTCGTATATAAATTCTGAAGTGGGTTCAGGTGGGTTTTTGGCCATCAAACGAAACCACAACAGTGGCTGTTCCGGCCATGCATGCCGTTTCCGGTGACTTTCTCTCTCTTCATTTCTTGGCCTTTTAGCCATGGTTTAAACCCCAAATTTTTCCTATATGTTTCTGCATTAATGGGGGCTAACTTCCAATCGTCCAACTAAGTTTTTAAACATAAAATCACAAGGCCCGTATTGTTCTACACAACTTGCAACTCCAATTATCTCATTTGTTTCTCAACCGTTTTCTTTCATTTTTCTTGCATTAATTCACTTTCAATTTCAGCTACATGATCCTACTATTTAAATCGATTAATATGCTAAAAGAAAAGAAAGGACAGATTATGTATATAAAAATAAATGGGTTAAGGTGTTTACCTCAACAATGGTGTCTTCTCTCCCTCTCCTTAGTTTGTTTCTGATTTCTCAATCTCACAGTACCTCACTTTGCTTCCTCCCTCCTGATTCATCTCCTTTCTTCTAGTTTTCCACTAGCTCTCTCTCTCTCTCTCTCTCTCTCTCTCTCTATCTTCTTTTCTTAATACAACACACACATCTATATACACATACATTCGTATACCTAGCCACACGCAACCCACCTGCACAGCCTACAATCCTTCATCCTTTTTCTGACTTCTCTCCCTGATCCAGCCACTCCCCTCCTTCCCATCAACTTTGCATTTAATGCAAAATTGACTTTGGGGATATATATATATATATATATATATTATATCACTTATATACACACACACACCAACCTACTGGCACACACCCACGGTTATGTACCTGCACACATACCCCTGCACACACAGACAACTGTTTTGCACTTTCCCCTTGGTATATGCATATACATACATATATATATATATATAATTCACCACCATACATACATAGAACATTTTAGATATATATATATATATATATATATATATATATACCTACACATACATACATGCATGTTCACAAAAAAAAAATTATTATTATTTTTTGTTTTTTTTTTTTCGGTCATTACATGATCTGTGTTATGCATGTGATCCCAGTGGTGGAGAATGAGAAGATATGCGAGCCTATGGTAGATCATTTCCATTGGAATGAATTTGAGTGAAACACATACCCTTCAAACACATGAGAGACGACTGTTTATTTCCTTGAGGGTCTACGTATTTAGTTTATTCCATGTTCAAGTGAAAATGTTTATTAAATAATTGTAAGTTGTTTATGTAACACCCTCGACCCGATTAAATGAAAATTAAGTCACTAATTATTAATTAGTGACCTTAAAAAAATAATAATAATAATAATTAAGAAATTTAAACGGAAAATAGATGACGATTTCAGAATAATTCCGAGACCTTAAAAATTCAAGGTTGACTCCGGGGAAAATAAAATGCGACTACGATTCATAAAATCGGTATATGAAAAGAGTAAATATTTACTTAAAAATCACAAAGTGAAAAATAATGCAAAAAAATTAAAATAAATAAATTAAATGCCCAACAAGGCATAAGGGGGAAAAAAAATAGCAAAAAGGGGACCAAATTGTGAGGCCAATGGGTTTTGAACCCTTGACCCAAAAAAAAAAAAGCAAAGCACTTAAGCCCAAAAAGTAACCAAGTGGGCTGCCACTTTTTGTGTCTTATATTGCAAATTATATGTATATATGTATAAAATAACAAGGCCCCACCTCCCAAATTGGCCAATGGCCTTTCATACACCAAAAGAAATATTTTTAAAACAAAACAATTATTTAAAATATGTGATATATAACTATCTGTTGCGTGGGTGTAATCCTAATTTAGAAATCAGACTGTGTAAGTGAAGTCTGAAGTAGAGGGAGAAAGTTAGAGTGAGAAAGTGAGAAAGTGAGTTAGAGAGAGATCTAGAGAAAGAGAGAGAAATTGAAGCATGGATGAGTCCATGCATGAGGTTTGAAGGAAGGAAGGAAAAAGAAAGAGGGGCTAGCCGTACCTAGAGGGGGCAGGAATTGAGCCACAAAATAAGAGAGGGAAACACACTGTTGAGGTAAACCCTACACTGAAATTCTCCTTCTCTCTCTAAAAATCTCCTGTTATATAAACTGTTTAAAGCTTCTTTCGGCATGCATGACCTTAAAACAGTGCCTTATGTGAGGGAAGGTAACGAGAAGCCAAGTTAGGACAGTCAGACAGCCTTAAAAACAGTGACCCAAATCCCAACTGCCATTGACAACCAACCTCAAGGTTGGTCTGAACTTACCTAGTGGGAACTGATTTTCAGGCATCGGGCCTTAAACTAGATCCTATAGGGTTCACAACGCGACCAAAACCAGACCAAATGGCTAAAAAATAAGCCTTAAAACCTGAGTTGCAGGTCGCGGGTCTGACTTGTGACATCTTAAACTGAACCTCAATCTTAGTTTTATGAATGAGATAACAATCCCTATAATCGTACGGTGACAACCAACCAAGAATTATCACATTTGGTTAAGAACTGAAGGTGTATGGCCTGATCATTCAATTGCCCATCAAAGCTTGGATCAAGCTTTTGAGCTTGTTTCAAGCCATGAAATGAATGCCAAAACACTTACAAACCTTTCAGTAATGGTTTAGAGATGAAAATAGAGAACAAATTGACCCTGAAAAGATTTAAAATCGAGAATTAGGGCAACATGGGGGAAGAAGAGAGAAAGAAGATGAACAGTGCGAGGCTCGGTTCGGGTTCGGGTTGGGACCCGACTCGTTGCATAAATGGGTTTAAGTGAAACTATGCCGCTTTGATTTAGAAGATTTTAAATTTTAAAATTTAGGGCTGACGTCAGCATGACACATTGAACCGGCCAAACCGGTTGGTTCAGTGAAATAGTAGACCGGTTTACTTATAAATAAAATAAACCCTTTGGTTTATTTTATATTTTAAAGAATTGCAATTGAACCCCCACTGTTTAAGAAAATTTTACTAAGGCCTAAAATCTTAAAGAATTAATTCAAACAAGCCCCTGAACAATAAATAAATAATAAAATAATTTATTTAATTATTTTATTAAATGGGTAAAATGACTATTTTACCCTTGGGCACTAAATCAATCAAACGAAGCCCAAATAAAATAAATGAATAGTGTATTTTGACTATTTTGGACATTCTGGACCCAATAGAGGGGTCCGTTTCCTGAGACAGGACTCCAAAAAATTAAGACACGTTAATGTGTAAATTACCAAAATGCCCCTAATAGAATACAAAGCCCAAATAAAGTCCAAATTGGACGAAATTGATACCAATAGAAGCCCAAATAATAGTGAGCTTGTATATATGATTAAATAATGATTCGGGGTCAGAATGTCATAAAATTTAAATGACCGATGTATCCCTATGATCAAAAGCAGATACCAAACGAAGTCCAAAAGACTTAAAAATTTACGTGTAAGATATGTAAAATATTCTGAGGACCATGATAGGTTCGAGGCAAGAAAAATAAATTACCATTTTGCCCCTGCATATGCCCGAAGCCAAATAAAAAGCCGAGAAGGTCTAAATTAACTTTCTTCGACATTCCAAACCCAACGGTGAGGTCCAAATTACCAAAATAGGTACTGAAAAATAAGTCACATAAAAATAAAAATTTATTAAGTCACCACAAGTAGACCGGTAAGACCAATCCTAGAAAATTAGGATACGTCGAGTCTAAGATTAATTGAAGAGCATCAATTTAGAGATGATTTGAAGTAAATGAGGAATTAATTGAAGTCTTGATGAATTTGATTTTAGGAATTTCAAAGGGAAAGGGGAATCCCACCAGTAGTGCTGACTCAGGAGA